>JALPQD010000178.1:600000-1800000 GCA_023101885.1 Typhlomys cinereus
TGGACAAAAGAAAAAAACATGAAGATACAAGGGGCATTACTAAGCAAGAGATGGGGGATAAGAGAGGGGAGCAGAAGGAAACTGTGACCACAGTAAAGTGCATGCAGGCATAAAATGGTTGAATGAAGCCCCTTTGTGCAATTAATGTATGTTAATGAAATGTAAAAATGAGCACCATTGATCAAATGATATGGATTCTCATACTCTTTCAATTATTTTAGAGCAAAAAGTGAATCTAAAACAATTGAACAAACATAAATAGGTTGACTTACTCCTTCAATGAAAGTTGTTCTCCAATGCCTTCCTTGCTAAATAAATGTTTTATAAATTTTTTTAAAAAGTTAACTTTTTAAATAAAGTAGAACTGTCACCTTCCTGAAAGTTAAGTAAGAACTAGCAGGTCAGTTCCTCTAAGTGCTAGCCAGCCAGACAGCCAGAGAACTAGTAGTCACAAAGTTGACACTTTGGATTAGCTCCTTGTCTGCCCTTTTAACAAGTAGCCTTGGAGCACCTGGGCACAGGAGCAGATGCTTCTGCATGGGTTGGAGGAGAGGGAACTAACCCAAAGGCACACGTGCGTGCACCAGATTTCTTAAACAAATTCACTGTCAGGGAAACCAAGAGGAAGGGAGAAAGAACAGCTTGAGAGAAACTTAAATCACCTGCATGAGGCACGCGGGTTTTATTTGGATCCTGACTAAGAAAATTGCTTAAAGAAATGGAAAAAGAGACAATCCATTGCCCAGCCCTGGCTGGAATTACCTTTGGTGTTTTAGGTGTGATCACAAGGTTATGTTGTTTTTAAGGCATCATTAGCCTCTGTAGCTGCTGAAATATTTGTGGATAAAATGATAGATGTGGGATTTGCTCTGATGAAGCTGACGGCAGGAATGTGGGTCTTCGGGACACTTGCTATTCTCTCCACTTTTGTGTATTTTTGAAATGTTCCATGATGGACAGTAATGTCTTAAAAAGGAAGAAAGCAAAACTAAAATGCTGCCCACTGGACTCCCAGATTAAGTGACTGGGACCTTCTGGAACATTCCAGCTGTCCCTAAGCCCTCAGTACCCTCAGAAGCCAGGACCACAGCTTTGCAGGCTTAGCACCCAGTAAGAGCTCCGTTGCAATGAAGTCTTGGTTATTTGTTTGCTCACTTGTGCTTTCTTGGTACCCCAATCAGGAAGTGGATATCTCTTCTGGGTCACCCAGAAACTTCTTGTGAATTTGGCGTGCTAAGCCCTCGGTAGTTACTGTTTGCCTGAGCGAATGAACTCTGAACTCTCACTCAGCCTTTTGTGTCCATTTGACAGTCATGATGTGAAAAATCTGCCTCTTGAGCCTCGGTGTGTATCTGCTTTTCTGTGTGGCTCCGGGAAACAATCTCACCCTCCCTGAGCCTCTGCCTTCTATAAGAGACACGTTACCCACAGCATCTATTGACTTGGAGTCAACCACCTCTGTTCATTCTTATCACGACAGGCTGACACCTGCATTGGTGGGAACTACCCATTGAGTCCAAATAAAAGCACCCTGTTTGCCCCAAACTGCCCTCTGCTTCAGAGGTGCATGCCAGCACGTCAGCACTCTGGCTTGATTTCTCCACTATGTTCCCTGGATTCTGTGCAGAGCTCTGGACAGCTTTCCTGGCTAAGGCTCTTGTGATGGAAACCACCCATCGATGTCATCGGAAAACAAATACATCAATACTTCCGACAAGCCCACGACATTACCAACCAGTGAGGGATGAAGAGTAAACCAGCAGGGAAGCAAAGGGCTCCAACCGTGAGAAACAAAAACTTTATCTGCTGAGAGAAGACCATTCAGCCAAACCCAGAGCCCACTCTAGTAATGCTAATGCCCACGCAAGTACATGGCGCAGCCTGGAACCCAGAGCAGCGATGCTCGGAGATTTTTTGCAAGCGACAGTCACTCCAGCCTCAGTCTCTGCAGGGCACGACACCTGTGCCAGCCACTCTCGGTACTTCCAGGAACCCCACGGACTCGGACCACAGGGGAACCCAGCAGAAAAGCCAGGTGGGCTTAAGAGCATCTGCACAGAGGGTGACAGATGCTAGGACATGCAGTGACCTGCTGGTATCTACAATCCCTCCACAAAGCTTGGCAAAACACAACAGAAGGTCAGGCTGGAATAGGGAAACCATCCCCTTCCCCGGCCTAGAAAAGCCTAACCCAAGGAGAGGGCTTGACGTACTCAGGTAGATCCAGCTCCATTTGCTGGTTTGGAACACCAGACCGAGTGGATACGGTGAGCTTGGTACTAGATCAAGCCGTGCCTGAAGGGGGAGGGAGCAGAGAAGCATGCTAAAGATGTGTGCTCTTGTCCACAAAGCTCAACCTCTGCAGAAAGGGCCACAGTGACCCTTGGGCTCTTGGACATGCCCATCCTGCAACCCATACTGGGGCCTGATGGGCAGAGTCACCAACGCAGCCCGTGACCCCAAACTCTAGCCAGAGATTGCAGTCCTTTGGCTTCACCCTGTCGATGATGGGCTCAGAGCTTGGAGGTGATATGCTCAAGGTGGTAATAGCTGTACTGAGGCAGGAAAGGGAAGAAGGGTTTCCAGAGGGTGCAAGGAAATAGGTTTCAGACGTTGAGGTGTTTCTGGAGTCTCCCGAGATGCCCCAAACCTCTGGCATTTGAAGCTGGCTCCAGCAACTCCAGGTAGCACTGAAGGACGCTGGCGCCCTCTCGTGTCAGATCCGCGGACGTCTTCACTGGCTCCGTAGGAAGTCTTGCACCTCGGGGGTCCTTTCTCTTCGCTGAGCCCAGGACTCAAGTCCCAGAGAGCCGCCAGCCTGTGGAAGCACAGAACTGTGGAAGGCAACACATTCACCCCCCAGCCTCGGATCCCTCCTCTGGCCTTCCTCAGCGTTTCCCTATTTTCCCACAGATCACCCACAAAGTTACATTCCCTCTACAGCTCTCCCTAGCTTGCACCGGCTTGCATTTTAAAGGACCTGTGAACAAATGGAGTGATTCAAAATGGGAACTTTGTGTTAAGAGGAAGCCAGTTCTCAGCTGGCAAAATTCCCATAGAATAATCTGAGAACCAGCAGGCATTTCCCACACCATGGGGGAGGGCGCGCTTGCTTGTTCCTGGTGCAAAGAAATAGGGCTGCAGGCTGTTGGGTTCGGGAAGTCTTCAGCACCCCCACTTTTCAGGGGGGAGGAGGCATCTTAGGTGGACCAAACAAGAGAGTCAAAAGGACCTCGAGAAAAAGTCCCCCTTGAGCACCAATGAAGTGAGAGTCAGGGAGAAAAACAAAGACCTGCCTCGCCTTCCCCCTGTACTCCCTCGCTACCCACAACCGGTACAGACAGCTTCTGCGGCTGTGGCCACAGGGGACATCCCGCGTCCCACCTGACCTGAGGCTGTCTGAGCCATGCCCTCTGCTGCTCATTCCCCAGCCACATGCATATTCTTCCCTCTCTTGCCTTCCTAGAGGAAACCCGCTCCAGGTGGGTGGCCCCGTGAAAGCCATATCACTGAAGAGCGCCTCTGGAGGCATCCGTCCTAGTTGCAAGGTCTGGGAGACCTAGGCCACTCTTTTCTTTCGATAAGGTCCTGTCGCCATCTAGTGGACAGATACAAAAAGTGCAGGGTGACCACACCCTGCGTCCTGAATCAGGCCGCACCTGTCTCAGTAATGCAAACCACGTGCCCTTCTGCAAGATTGAGCCGGGTGATTCCCAAAGCACGCTGACACCCCTGTGTACTCAGAGGGCTGGAACAGTATTTGGCAAATGCTAACCGAGGGAAAGAATAGGCAGGGACCACCTAGAAGTGGACCCCTGAGCAGAGCCGCTGGGCTTCATTTTCACCCCTGTTAGGTGGAGGCAGCAAACCACCAGCAGGTGCAAGATGGAGTGGCTGGAAAGGGATGAGGTAGGACATGAACACAGGCAGCCTTGGGCAGGTTCTGGAAAGCTCCATGCAGACACTTAACTACCCTGAAATCGTTGTAGACAATCCACTGGGGCCAGATTCTGGTACCAGTCCCTGTGGATTCAGAACTTCCTGTGGAGATTCAGGCTCAGCACCAGAAGACAATAAAAGTGGACTCTGCCACTACTCTGCCTGTGGTGGTCTTCTCTTCCTCTTCCTGAGTTCCCACAGTGACACCATTAGCTGTCCATCACAGGCAGAACCGCAGCTGCGACCCCTTCGCCTAACACTGAATGCGTCTGACTCTTGGGGTGATGCCTAGGTTCTAGGGTACTGGGACAGGACTCAACATTTTAGAGAAAATAATAAAGCTCTGTTTCCCAGCACATCATCATGCTTTTCTCTCTCTCTCCTTCTCCCCCACCCCAGATGAGATTTTACATACCTGAGCCATGAAATCCACAAGATGAGAACCGGAAAGAAGTTTCTCGGAGTTGAAATCTTGGCTTGAATGGGAAGCTCCCAGCTTCCTGCAAGACCACAAGAGAGGGTCTTCTGCCTCTGCTCCTTCGTTTGTAAAATAGGAGTGGGCGGGTCCCTTTTGCACACCTGGTAGTGTGAGGTTGGGCCTTCAGTATTGGTCAGGGTTGATTGACTGGTTCCCTACAAACTGCCTGTCTTTCTCCCCTCTTAAAACGCAGGCCTGAACTCTGTTTTCTATTTCTTAAAATGAAATACAATTAATTGTACAAGCCCCGCGCTTAAGTGGCTTTTGACCCTTGGCCTTTGTGGCAGGGCAAGATTGACAAACAGAAAAGACACATGTTCCCTTTGAAGGTTCTCTATTTCCCGACAACCCGAATTCTCCGACGGATGTGTAGCCCCGGCTCTCCCAGGTGGTCTAACTTTAACCATGACCAGCATTTCGAAAAGCTTCCAGGGGTTTAGACGACAGCTCCAATTGGGTCGATCAAGTTGCCAGGCTCAGCAGGTCTGACTGGAGCATCCAGGCCACCAGTGTGCGTGGTGTGACAACACATGGATCCTATGACATCATAATACTGTTAAAGGGAATTGGCAGGGGAAGTTTTGAAGGGATTCCTGCTTCTATTTCTTTTGCTTTTCCATCGACACTCACTGTCATAGTTAAGCACAGGTGTCAACTTGACTGTGGAGGGCTTGAGCCCTGGGCATAGCTGTAGAGTTAATAGTTGAGTTAAGCCCAGAGCAAACCTGAAGATTGTCTAGCTGATGGAGAAGACCCAGCCCAGGGTGGGTGGGATTAGGCCCTGGAATAAATCACAGAGAGCTGGTTGAGAGAGTTGGCATCCTTCTGTATACTTGGCCACATGCTGGTCTGACAAGTAAGGATTGCCAATCTCTCAGCTGTTATGTGGTGATGGTGGCCAGTTCCCTCGGCCCTGGTGTTGGTGCATGCTCTCCCATCAAAGGGACTGAGAACTGTAACCAGGAATCGTAAGGGAGAATAAACCCTTGTTCCCTTAAGCCATTTGATGGTTATTTATCAGCCACCATGCAGGCAGACTGCAACACGACTGAAGGACAGTCTGTCTGTGCTGACCTCCCCTCCCCCCTTGGTCAGGACCCCGTCCCCCAATCTCACCCACAGCACAGCAAGCTCGGGATCTGCCTCCACCACCTACTGTGCTGGCGGGGAACTGTCCTTGGGTGTGGTCCTTGTCCCTTAGGAGACAGCTACTCCAGGCTCACCCCTCCTGGCGTCCCCTTACATCCAGCTCTGCATCCTATGGATGCTAGCCATTCATAGCAGCAGCACCTTCTAGACACTTAGCGCCTCGAATGCTAGTCTATTTTTTATTTTAGTTATATTCTTTTAAGGCTTTCCACATGAATGTGTGATTTGCACCCCAATTACCCAATCGCAATTCCCTTGCTTTCCCCCATTACAAACTTCTTCCGCACCAATGTCCTGTGGGAGACGCCTGTGTTCTTTGCCTGTGGCTTTACTCGGTCCCGCCTGGATTCCACGTGTCTGGAGCTTGCTGGAGCAAGGACTGTACACCAGTACACCAGCAGACACGCCACTGCAGTTCCCCCTTCTCATCCAGCGTCGACCTTTACTGGTCTCTGAGGGAAACCAGTACACATTCTTCAGATGTTTCCCCCTTTTGCGCAGTCATGTTGATATGTCCAATCTTGTGCTGGTCCCTCGGAGGGACACACAGCTGCGGTGGGTTCATGGATGCTGTGGTCCTGTTGTGTCTGGAAGACACCACCGTGCCACTCCACTCCTGCCTCCTGACCCGCATATGCCCCTTGTGCTGAGGTTGTCTTGCAGCTTGTTTGGGGCCGAGCAGTTCAATGTCTCTGCTGCTCACGGGTCTTCCTCCCAGGGGCCAACAGCGGTGTTTACAGATCGGACCTCTTCCTGTCGTCTCGCGGGGCTCTCATACTGCCCATTCGGAATGTTAGGGCTGCTCTTCTTCTCTGACCCTCTCCTCTCCTTTCCTCCCCCTGCTCTCCTCCCCTCCCCGCTTGCATGCACACTTGTTCTCACTCTTGTTCTACTGTAGTGGGTACACTGTGCTGTAGTTATGCACAGCCTAATCTTTGGAAGAAATAGTACTTTTAATTTTCTTTCTTTTCACGAAGATGTGTGTGCACATGTGCATATGCATATTTACTTGTGTAGATTCGTGTGTGTGTGTGTGTGTGTGTGTGTGTGTGTGTGTAAGCCTGAGTTGATATTGGAATCTTTCTTGATCACTCTTCCTTCAATCTTGTTCATCTGAGGCAGGGTCTCTATCAATCCCAGAGCTTGCCTCTGTAGCGATTTTCATTAGACAGCTTGCTCTGAGAATTCACCGTCTCCTTCTTCGAAGGCCAAAATCTCGAGTGGGTTGTCTCACCCACCCAGCCTTTACGTGGGTTTGGAGATCTGAACTCTGGTTCTCTTGCTTGTGCAGCAACCGCTTTAACCACTGAGCCATCTCTCCATCCCAGAATACTGGCTCTTGACATGGCTTTGCAGCTCTGCATCTGCATGGGACGGCCATGAGGACTGTCTCCATTTGGTTTCCCTAGCAACAACTCCAGGGATACGACTTACACCTCAAGTCATTTATGCGTGAGCTAAAGCCAGGAAGAAGCAGTTGGAAACTGACAACCAGGAACACAGAAAAAGAAAGCAAGAAAGGGGGGTTAGTGAGTGGGCTTCGTGGGAAGCTAATGTCACTCTTCAAATGTTGCATCAAGGGCAAAGAAGCCGGACGGTCATCATTTTTCCCTAGGTCTTATGAGTTGAGGGTCATGCATGGGATGGTGGTGGTCCACAGTCTATGGGCAGAATCTGAGAAGATTCTGTGTCGAAGGGTAGGACCATCCAGTGGTTACCTCCAGAAAGGCCAAGCAGAACTAGGTAGAGGGCTTCCAAACCCACTGCAAAACCTTGTCTTAAGAAAACCTGATACAGTAATAGAGACCCATCACTGACAGCATAATTATACTATCAAGCCAATTCTACAATGACTTGGAATAGTTTTGATTAGCCCCCGTTTACTAAAGGGAAAAGCCAAGTGTGTGCCCAGAGCCACATAACCAATTATCAATTCTAACATGCAGACTTGTTAAACTTCATATGCACAAAGACATTGCCAGGAAGTTGCCTTAGATAACAAAGCATTGAATCCTTTGAAATTAATTTGCAACTTTCATTGATTTCTTTCCAACTTTTCTGGAACACATCTGGAGGTGAAGCCTGATTGCCGCGTGCTTGGTTTGGTTACAATGACCTCGTGTTCCATGTCCACCAACATCCCGACCCTTCAAAGCGTCACGATGCCCCAAATGCCCTAATAATTACCGCCAACCTCAACATTTTGTGTTTATGTTAGCTTCTCTTCAAGTGCTGATAAAATCTCATTGTTACTCAACCTGAATTAAAACAGCAAGCGGAGACACAGCGTTCACAGATATCACTCTTTGGGTCAGTGCATGAGAGAAGCGCAGTGAACTTGGAAAATACCCAGATGCAAGTCTGCCGGCTATACACATGAAGATTCATCCTACCCAAAGGCAATAATTGTGTTCCGGCATCTCTAGGACCACTCTGCAGAATAATTCCTGCTCCGAGCCTGTTGTGAGAGTTCTCCAGAGAAACGTTGGTGGCGGGAAGGCTCCTGCAGAACAGACGCTAAGTTCCTGGGCGTGTCCTGTAACAGCTGGCTGGTGGTGTGGGTCTGAAACATCATGAAGCTGCAGCCCCAATAGCACCAGGGGTACCCCAGGCCTGCAGGGTCTGGAAGTGATTTGTCTGGTGCACACAGAGGGACCAAGATGGCAGCCTGCACACACGGTACAGGATAGGGTGGACCGGCCACCTTTGCTGTCTGTGACAGGAGATGTGCTTTTTAATCCAAGAAAACATTGTGTGAGATTTCAAAGAAGCCTGGTTGGAGTCTTCAAGTACCACAACTCCCAGATGCCACGCAATGCTGTTTTCTCTCCCAGACACGGGCCTACCAGGGTTGCTGAGTGCCGACGCAAGCGCTGGCAAAACACAGACGTGAAGATCAACTTGGAGAACCAGCTTCAAGGCTCCCCAATGGCATGATCTTGAGTAATTACTGATACTCTGTCACTTTTTTTTTCCTTATTTGTTTATTTAGGAGGAAAACAGAGAGGGAATACAAGCACACCACGTCACACAGGTTGAAGTCACAAGGCAACTTCTAAGTCAGCTCTCTCCCTCCACCATGTGGGCTTCCAGGGACTGAACTCAGGCCACCAGGTCTGCGAGCAAAGACCTTAACTGTTGAAACTTCTCTTGGCCCTGACATTCAGGGTTTTTTAGGGTGATTAAACCCTGCTCGCGAGTGATCCACACGGTGTCCTAGCACATGTGATAATGAAGGTGGCATGCTGACAGCAGCCGGACTTGGGTTTGGCACCATAACATGCATGCAGAAAGTGGCCATTTCAGCCTCAGCTCTCCTCATCGGTCCACGCAAAAGCAATCTAGAAGGTTCTGCAATGGCTTCATCTGCATTCGTACACTCTTCTATCTGGAGGTGCTATGCTGTTACCTACCCTGTGGTAACCATCCTGCCTCCACCTACGAGGCCAGCAGATTTGCAAACCTCAAGAAGAAACGTGTCGCAGTGACCAAGAAAAAAAATGGCCTCTTCTTTGGCAGAAGGCTTTGGCAAACATTTTCAGCCCTGAGCTCCAGGGGGTATTTCTCCTCAGCTACCCCCAGAGTGGGAGATATACACAGAGCACTTAGCACTGTGTCCTGCTCTAGAACACAGGTAAGTAAGTACAAGCTGTGAGTGTATCTTGCACACTGTTTCACGGGAGCCAATCGGCATCCTTCTCGTCTGACATCATCATGAAGTTTGCCAGCTTCCATGTGGCACCTTTAGACTCTCTTTCCTTCACTGGATAGGAGCTGGATCGTGTACTGACTTGCTGTGTCCCCTTAAGCTGATATTTACTCTCCCGGTCAAATGAGTTGTAGATAGTGTAAGAATATGGGATGAACATGCAATTTTCTATAATACTAGGAAACTGAATACTGGTGATACCCAGCACCTCTTTCTGAGCTAAACTTTCTCTCACTTTTTTTTTTTGACTCTGTCCTGTGTAGCTGTCAATCCATCCCTCCAGGATCAGTCAGCTCTGAACAAGAGATGTTGGCTCCTGTCTTCTGACCACACTGTATCCTTCCCTGGTAGCCTGATGCATCTCTGGTCTCCTGAGACTCTGACTGCTCCCGGGTCTGGATGTGATGTGCTCTAATCACTTCATTGCTTTCACATTACTACCAAGTCCACCAACAGTGGTCCACACTGGTCTGTCTCAATAATTTAAAAAAAAAAAAAAGTCAGCTTTCATTGCTATGGGCAGGACAGTGACTCAGACCAATCACCCAGCCATCTGCGTCACAGACTTGTCCCAAGTGCTTAACTCAGATAACCAAGGTAAGTCTTTCTAGTCCCGAGGAGTCTTTAGGCACAGACTAACCTTCCCATGTCTCCTTATCCCAAACTTAAAAAAAAACGATTGTCACTGGAAAGACAGAAGACCATAATAGTTCATTATACCAGCATATTCAGTCTTCATATTAAAAAAACACTGGAGATCTAGTAACAATACTAGGAATATGTAGGAAGAAAGGGAGGCGAGAAAGGGGAGAAGATTACAGTCATGGGAAACAGCTAAGACAGCAGTGACCAGGAAGAAAACCAAGAGTCGTATCAAAGCAAAGCGCTGTGGGGAGAATGAGATGCCATTTGAGGAGGGCTGCGAGAATTTTACTAGGTAGGCCTAGAAGATTCCAGGGGCTAAAAGAAAGAAAGCAAAGGCTAAAATCAGTGTTTAAGCACCCAGACATCAGGCTCCCAAACTAAAAACTAAAGAGGCTGCAATTTAGCTGCCACAAAAGGAAGGAAATAGAAAAAAATGAGTGTGCTTGTGCCGTGGAGTAAGGACGCATTGCTGTGACCTCCAGGCAAGACACACGCTCAGCTTGAAGGGCTGGGGGGGGGGGCTTGGGAATCAGGTCACTGCCATGTCAGATGTCAGAGCCTCCAAGGGCCAGGGCGTCACCCTCACGCACGTATTCACTACTGTCTCTAGAGGACAGTCAGAGCAAGCCGTATCTGAGTGCTTTAGAAAGGTCTGCAAAAGATCTGATGAGAGACATACTTATTTGCCAAGAAAAGAAAACTAACGTTTCTAAGCAGCTACTATAAGGTAGCTGGGGAAGATGAGCATTAGTGCACTTTTTTATATGTATTAAAAAAGATATTTACACTTCTTTATTATATATATATATATATATATATATATATATATATATATATATATATATATACAACAGCATCACAGCGGAAGGTGTCTACCTAAATCCAAGGAAGAGCTAGCTCTGGAATGTGATCACCTGACCGTCGGCTGCTATTTCCTCCGGAGTGAAGAGACAGGGCCAACAGGACCGTGGGCTCAGGAGGTGAAGGTGGATGAGACCTCGGAACATCTTAATGAATCAAATGAGAATAAAATCGACAAATACAAGACACTGAAAACAGGCTTTCTTTTTTTTTTTCTTTTTGGTTTATTAAAACAAAACTACATTTCTGTGCTTCTCACAATACAGTATCATCAGGCATAAAAATCAATTAATGTTTCCAAGGAAGTTTCACTCACAAAGTCACACAGCGCTATTTTACAATAGTGATATTTTTTAACAACACTCAATGTCACTTTGTACAACAGGCAAATAGTTTAACACTTCTGTCAAGACAGTTAGCCCTTTTCAGCTGTTTGGAATGGAGGTCCAAAGCCTCTTTTGAAGCAATCATTGGTTTGTACTAAACTAAAACACCAGAGGGCGACTCTCAAGCTCCTAAAAAGTGTTTTTAAAAAACAGATTTACATCCCATGGTAAGTCTTAGAAACCTTGGTGATGGGTCTTATTATTTAAGCACTGACGCTATCTACGGATAAAAATTTGCACTCAATTGTGCAATGTTTTCTTCTAGATCAGAATTAAAACCTTGTTTACCAATTAATCTTTATATTAAATCTGCCACTTTCAGTTTTGTGTTTTGTTTTGTTTTTTTTTAAGCCAGAGCTGACCTGCCCCGTGGGAAGGCCTCTTCCTGCAGCTGCCAGCTCCTTCTCTCCAGTGGGGGAGTTCTCACGGATAAAGTGCATGTAAACTCTGCGTCAGCCAGCGTCTGTTAGTGTCTAGTCTGCTGAAAGAACTACCTAAAGCAGCACGGCTTCCCAAATGTTGCCCACGGCACACTCATGAGAGCTTCAGAGGTGTCCCATGGGAGGAAGGC
This sequence comes from Typhlomys cinereus, assembly GCA_023101885.1. Classification (NCBI taxonomy): domain Eukaryota; kingdom Metazoa; phylum Chordata; class Mammalia; order Rodentia; family Platacanthomyidae; genus Typhlomys; species Typhlomys cinereus. Next base: position 611,739 of record JALPQD010000178.1, read on the forward strand.
CCTGAGGTCTGAGCAACTGGGGACATGCTGGCCGCTGTGGCTCTGCTGCCGGCCGCCTGACCCCTACCGCACCACAGCATGCGGTGTGCTGCAAGCTCAGGTGGCCGCAGCACGTGCCCCAGGACATGATACACACCACGCAGGGGTCATGGGACGGGGAGCGTTGTGGGATGCTCACTGGGGCACTGTGGGAAGCGCCTGATTCATTCACTGCCAACCCTGGAGGTGAAAGGAGGCAACTCCTTCCCCCTGGGACTTCATGGAACCCAGAAAGTCGAGGTGCGTTCCCAGTTCTGGACTTTCTTGGTTCCTACTGCAACACACACAACACTCTCTTTTTGCCCGTTTTCCTCGGAACTGGAAGAGTAAAAACCCTCTTAGTCCTATTGTATCGCTCTCCACAGTTTTGTTTTAAAAGAGTGCAATGTTTTGGAAGATGCAGGTTCGTATTGCTCATTGGGTTTTTCATTCTTGTTTTGCTATTGACTTGACTCATGGTCTCCCCTGGAGGGCATGCATTTCGGTCTTAGGAAATGCAGTCAAGTAAACTATAATAAACTATGTACAAGCACCTAGTTGGTTGAACCTTAGAGGAAGCTGTCGACTGGCAGAGAGCAGAGGATGCGTCTATCAGCAAAGCCTGCTGCCTGAGGGCCCGACGGTGACTTGGGCCTCAGGAAGGAGGCTGAAGGAGGGGCTGTGCTAGAGCTAACCCAAGGGCCAGCTTGCCTGGGTAAGCGTAACTTTGGTTGAGATTTCTCTTATTAAAAAAGGTTTTTGAAGCACCAGTTAGTTACAAAAGGCATGCATATTGATCCTCACAGTGAGTTGCATGGCTGGCGACAGCTAGTGAACTACATTCCCCAGAGCAAGTGCATTTCTTAAATGCAAACCAGAAGGGAAAAGGAAGCTGAGTTTCTCTGCGCAGACTGGCAAAGCAGCGGCTCTTCGCAGAGGTCACAGTAATGCAGCAGCATCCGCCAGGAGTCAGTTCCAACCCTGACCTGGGAGGCGACTGGGATTTACAGCTTAGGGGATGGGGCCGGCGACAGTGACATGCTTTGTTTCCCAGTCAAGATGGATCCACGGAAGAACTCTAGACTCACTGATGCTCCCCAAGTAGAGCTAAGGGCAGTGGTCGCCTGCCTAGCGTGGTTAGTGGAACAGAGGCTGAACGGTTGCACTCTCACTCCGCACCAGGGTCACTCCAACTGACAAGTGAGTGGATGGCACGGGAAGAAAGTCATCCGACACGCAGAATTTACAGTGGAAGCTTGGCCACCACAGGCTTCAAGCAAGAGGCCTCCTGTGTGGCGAGTGCCAACCAGTAGCTGGCCCTTGCCACACGCGCCACCCTCAAGATAACATTAGTGTTGAAAATACAAGTTTGCAAAACTACACGCTTAAGCCTTAATACTTTCATATTAAGTCCAAATAATCTATGCAACATTATCAGAAAAAAAGAACAATCTAGTTCCACAATATCATGGAGAGGTGGGACAATGAACTGTTAGAAAATTTAATATTACATAATCATCATGAAATCACCACAATTACCACAAATAACTAACGATTAGGCTCCCTGCTCACAAAAAGGCACCTACCCATTACAACAGACAGTGTCTCACGGCTACTTGCTTCTGTGTGGCTACGGGGTTCAGGCAGATGCCCCCTGTGCATTTCTAAAGAATCAAGGGCTTTTTTTCTTTTTTAGAGCTGAAAAGTCCACTCAGCAGGGCTGCCCACAGCACCACCAGAGGACAAGTCACCAGGCCGGGGTCTGTGAGCAGGGCTGCAAGCCCTAGATCAGCAGGGGGCAGTGAGTGCTCCCTCCAGCCTAGCCGTCCACTGAGCACAGCTGCTCCTTGGCTGGAGCGTTCCGAGGACAGCAGGTGTCCACTGTCTGAAGGGTGGGGAGGTGCAGATGTCAAGTAGGAGTTTCCAAACACTTGCTGGTCATTTGAAAATTTAATGGCACTTCATCATATGAGCAAACGTTCCCAGTGCCAGTTTTCTGGCCAGGCATCTGTTGGTTTCTGCCAGCCTGATTCACTTCCTGATGTTGGCGCTCTCATCATTGTACCTCACTTCCTGACCTAAACCAGTATCATCTACTTTCAGACAGCTCCTAGAATGCTTCCAAGTCTGCCTGCACAGGGCAGCAGAGACACGCCAGCCCTGCCGTATCTCAGCCCACTTCTTAATAAAGCACTTGGGATGAAAGGTCACCCACGCAAAATGTAGCTACTGCAGACATGATAAAATGAAAAGGACAGAATGGATGGCCTAATTATTTTAAAAGAAGCATGACCACTAATGAGAAAACAGACCAAGGAATTCCCCACGGTATTGTACATACTACACAAGATTCGATACTAAGATACATCTCTGTGGCCATCACAGTAATTAGTCCTTAAAAGTCATACTTAAAATGTGAATCTTTAATAAACTCCAAAATAACTTACTGAGATTTCGCCTAGTAACCTACTGATTACAAGCTGCAACAGAGGCTGGGCCCCGAATGTTCTGGCAGGCCGCAGTGTCTGGGAAGACGCGGGTCCACGGGGCAGGGCAGAAGGCACTTGTCTTCCAGGAGGTCACCTGTGGGCAGGGCAGGCCCGGCCACGCCGCGGCACCGGCCCTCTCGGGTCGGGCTGGAGCCTGCGAGGATCTCATCTCAGCCGCTCGCTCGCTGCAGCTGCATTCTTCCTACAGCACCACGAAACTCAGAATATACTCCAGGAGCTTTTGTCGGTTGACCTGAGGTAGGAAAGTGCTGCTCAGTTCTAAAATAGTTATCCTCTTCTGTTTGGTCTCTTTGAAAACCTGGAGAGAAAGGTTAGAGAAAATTCAAGTCGGAATTTGAAAAGGAAAATAAAGGAATGGGGAGAACCAGCCCTTGACCTATGTCCAAGACCCAAAGTCAGGAAAGGTATTCAGAGCCACATGGCTGTGGAGGTGTGTGGAGCTGCTGCAAAGGACTGTGGGTGTTCAGGGGAGTTCAACCAGCACTCTAGACTTTGCGACTTAGGTTGGAATAAAGTCGTGAAAAGACCACCGAGCTCTGCATATGTGTAGGTGAGCAACACTGGAGACTATTCCAAGGCCGGAGCTTGTGAGCATCCTGAAACCCGTCTGAAGCTACTGCGTAGAAAGCTTGGGGATGAATGGGAAAGCCCAGTCCTGAGATTGATAAACCTACACTGACAGCCTCACCGTCCACATGCCCGTCTCACTCCCCCTCCGTGCCAACCCTCCATGCATTTCCGGTCAGCAGATACCTGTGCAGCAGCAGTGCACAGAACAAAAGCAGATACTATCAGTGGACACGTACCCCAATGTCCTTAAACATTTTCACAGCATTCTTCACAAGACAATACGTGGCGCTTTCAGCTGTGGAAAAACAAGACCTGTCAGTGCTTAGGCCTGGGCTTCAGGAGCCAGAGGGCGAGCGCCCTGCTGCTATGGGAAATTCCTTTAACCTGTTTATGGTGATGGAAGACACGGAGAGGAGGGAAAGAAGGAAGTTCCAGAAGCACCCACCCTACAGGGCGTTGGAGGCATCACACAGGGCAGTACAGAAGGAAGCTTCCTAAATGCACAAGGACACGAGACGATTCGCACACCTGGGCGAGCAGGAAGATGGTCTAGAGGCCAGGAAAGGATTCTGAGGCCCTGCGTGCTGCAGGAGAGCTCTAGCACCGTAAACAGCTGTGTGCAAGAGAGCACCTTGATCCAGAGGTGATCTGCAAGTTGATCTGCTCTGCAGACACGAGAGCTCAGCTGCCAAAAGACCACATTCAAGCACATGCGAGCACAGGGCAAAGCGGCCCAAAATACCCAGAACCACAGACCGGGCCACAGGCGGTAGACAGCGCGCAGTGGTGCAAACTAGACAAAGCTGCACGCAGCCCCGTGAGCCGAGGCAGTGGCTCGCGTACCGTACACTGCAACGTTCCTCTCCGTCCTGGTGATCAGGTACTTGTGCAGCTTCTGCAGGTACTCAGGCTCGGGGATGGGACCTCTGAAGTTGTGGACAAAGATGGCGGCAGAGCTGTAGGCCTCCAGCAAGGGCCCGAGGAGCCGCTGCAGGAAGGTGATGAACTGCTGGTGCTCCTTCGACTGGCTCACCTGGGAGGGAGACGCGGGAAATGCTCCGGAAGGGGCGCGCGGAGCAGGGCAGCTGCCAAGGGAGCTCGGGGGAAGCAGCACTTGGAAAGCCAGCCATTCCCTAGTGCTGCGTGACCGCGGCCTCCTGCGCAGCAGAAATCTCACTGGGACACAGTGGCCGGTCTGCGATGTGCTCTTTATTGTAACCACCATTCCCTCGCCCGGGACTGCGCTCACTGATCAACCATCAGGATGGTTAGCAGACATAAATAACAACCAATTCTCATCACTGAAATAGCTTGGCCCGTGGCCAGGACCGACAGCTCTTCACACACGCACGAAGCAGGTGAGCACAACCATCTACTCGAGCGTTCATAGGGCGAGATCACCGTCCTCGCCCACAGGTGAGCACAACCATCTACTCGAGCGTTCATAGGGCGAGACCACCGTCCTCGCCCACAGGTGAGCACAACCATCTACTCGAGCGTTCATAGGGCGAGATCACCGTCCTCGCCCACAGGTGAGCACGAGCATCTACTCGAGCCCTCGACGGCTCCCTCCACCTCTCCACGTGCCTCTGCAGTCTGGCACCAGGGAGCGTGGCGGCCACAACGAGGGGTGCTCTGCGGCAGGACACTCTCATCGTGTCTACCCCAACATGCAGGTTCTTCAGGCAAGACCAAGGCAAAAACTAAGGTGCTCCAAAAGGAAAGAGAGACTTTGGGGGTAAATGTGTACAGAGTATGCATACATATCTTCACGTATGCGGGCACGCATGTGGGAGGTGCTCATACATGTCTGTGCAAGTGCAGGTAGAGGTCCAAAGTTGACTGGAGGTGTCTTCTTCAATCACTGTCCTTTTATTATTAAGGTCCCTCGACTGACCCAGAGCTCGCCAATCAGCTAGGCTCGCTAGCCAGCTTGCCCTGGGGACCCCGTATCTCTGCCTCCTGAGTGCTAGGATTACAGGCGGCCGTGACACTTGCCTGACTTTTGTGTAGGTCTCAGCTCCGAGTGAGATTCTTAAATGACATGTTGAACCAAAACTACTGTATCACGGAGAAAGGAGGTACAGGTGAAAACATACAGGTGTGTGCCTGTGTATTTCATGAAGGCTGGCAGAGGCACCTGTAGCATTCTTCTTTCTGGCATCTCAACCCTTGGTACTTTTCCACTTCCGTCACCAAACTGAACAATCTAAGGAATTAACTCAACTTACAGAGCTAGATAGGAAATGCCGGAGCTGAAAGGTGGGTACTTTAAGTTTGACTGAAGCACTGCAGTCCCAGATTACCCAGTTGCAAGGTGAGCCCCAGAGCTGGTTAGCAGGTCTGTTAGGTATGGATGAAGCACCACTGCCCAGTCCCCAGTTACAATGTAAACCCCAACGCTCCACGGTAATGCCCGGTATGCTTCACCAAAGTACCTTCAGATAGCAATCTCGCTGCTCCTCACCAAAATCACTGTCTTCGTCTTCTTCATCGCTTCTCCAGTTCAAGGGCTCAGGAAGCTTCTTGTCCCATTGCTGCTCTGCAACACCAGGACTGATGTCTTCCTGGTCATCTTGCTGTGCCAAGGAGACGGCTGCCCGTAAATAACTTGCCTGGGACACAGCAAGCCACCCAGCTGGAACCCTGGCAAAGCAGCCCCCTCCTCCGCTCCTTCCCAAACCCCTCACCACAGGTCACCCCAAGTGCTAATCCGCATTCTTTTCCAAACTGAAAAGCACTCAAGAAGCAGCAGGGGAGAGGTGAAAAAGAGATACAAAACACAACTTTTACATCTTCTAAGTGGATGCCCGCTTTCCTAGTTCCTCTGTTCTGTACCGAATATGCCATAGTTAAAAATCTCAAAAAAAAAAAAAAAAAAAATTCACACAGGTAAGCTGCAGGCACCTGTACAGCAGCTCATCTCAGAATCAACTTTTCAACACCAGAGAATCAAATCACAATGGGCTCTATTTTAGAGAATGTCACTCACACACAAAAAAGTAAAAAAAGCACTGAACAACCCGACACCTGTTCTCCCACTCGTGTTTCTCCTGTCTCATGCAGACATGAACATGTTCTAAATGTAGTATCAGCTAAGATAACTAGTGGGAACTAGTTTAAATCACTGGTAGAAAAGATAAGAAAACAAAGAGCAAAAGCAGTTTGCTCTCTTACCTCCGCCACTGTGAGAATGCCGTACTGGATGAACCGTCCTACTGTTTCGTGGCAACCTTGGTAAAAAGTCTGGCAGGGCTGAAAAGAAAAAACATTTATGCTACATGTCACTGCTCCGTCCTTCTTTTATTGCAGACAGCAGAGCAGCTGTGAAATCCTCAGTTCTACCACCTCATTGGCTTCACTGGGCAACTCCCATGAGATCTATGTCCAGTCTTCATAAATGCCAGCTCATGAATAAAACTGGAAACAGGACCTCTGTCCCGACTCACAGTGTACCTGGTGTGCACCGTCTGCAGAGGGCGCTTGTGAGCTCAATTTCTCCCCATTAGAGAATGTCCTACGAAGGCAACTTCCCAGGTCTCTACCACCTGTCTCTTTTGCTTAATAAGATGATGGATGTTTGTGCAAAAGTACAATGAAGATTGTTTGTACACACAGTGAATGAAGAAACGCAACACTACAATAACTCAAGAAACGCATGCAAACGATAAGGTCAACCTCAGAAGCCTGCACCAACCCTATCCTACAGGCTCCCCAGTAAGCTCACCAATCAGCCACACACCAAAAGACACAGGAAGGACACTGTCAAAAAATGCAGATGCTCTAAATAGCTCAAGACACATTCATATATGGGGAAAGTGGTAACTGAATACAAATATAAGTTGTACTTGACTTTGAGGGTCCAAACCCCGCTTATGCTATAGATCTTGTTACAAATGTCTAAAAGCACAGGGGTGTAACATAAATGCACGCCTATACTGCTAGCCTGTTCTCCTCACCTGTAAGCTGAGAAGGGATTGCACGTGAGTTCTAAGGTTTATCTGTTAAGATGAGGGACTGTTCCTTTATCCATGTATGTCTGTGCTGCTGACTGGCACACCACTGACCCTGCGCCTTTACCACAGCAGCTGCACAGTAACTTGAAATCTGCCCGAAAGACCTTAGCAACCGGTCCTCTCCCACCTCAGACCAGGCAGGGACTTGCACGAGCCAAGACCGTCAGTGGCACGCTGGCTTGAGATGAGAGCAGAGCGGAAGGGAGCCTTCCACTTTTACACACGCCATCAGAGGACAGGCAGCGTGGAGGGAGGGGCCATGACTCACAAGCGAGATGGTGCCTTCGTTGGAGAGAAGGTAGCACAGGCTGGCGGCCTTTCGCACCAGCTGCTCCTGGCTGACGAGGCTGCTGGAGGCAGATGCTCCGGAGCTTCTCTTATTCTGAACTGCATACAGGCTGCAGGCTGAGGAAATAAACGCCACACTGAAGTCACCTGCGCCAAGTCTCCAGGGGAAACTTGACCCTTGGGTCCCTTCCAAGAATCTGTTAATTATAAAACTAAACAAGGAAGTAATGGACTCTAGTCATTGGTGAGATTTAAGTAGACCCCCACAGAATTCTGTTCCTCAGAAGCCGTGGGGGGTTACCCCATGAAAGGTTTCCCCGAGAGCTCAATCCCTCCATCCTCCTTCCTGTGGCAGCCTAGGCATGCTCTGCTCTCCTCTGCACATAGTCAGCGAGATTCCCGGCGCCCAGACGCCTTCCCTCGCTCCACGGCAACACGCGCAATGCTGTGTGCAGAGCACAATTCAGGCGCTACGTGCTGCAGGTGCGGCCGAGGGCAGCAGAGTCACGTTTTTATTTGAAAGCTAAAACTACGGCGGTGCACGCCCTCCACGAAGCGCTAGCATCTACACCCACTGGCACCACTGTGTGCTTCAGGCCCCTGAACAGTCCAGGAAACATCTGAAGATGCTCCCGGCCCTGGCGTACCGATGATGGCCTCCATGATAAAGACGTGAAGTACCCCGTTGCTGTAGAAGTTGAGTTCAAAGACCGAAGGGACAGTTGTGCTGGGAGTAATAAAAAATTCCCCGTTTCTGCTGGTGTGCGTGATCGTGACGCAGTTTCCCAGCAGCTGAATAGCGTGCATGACAACGTCTTCCGAGTTGCCCGAGAACCCCAGGTCGAAATCACGAGCCAGGACCTCCTCCTTCATCACGAAGAAGTCCTCCACCAGTGTGGAGAGATGGATTCCCTGAAGACAGACAGAGAGGAAACTGATGCAGGCAGACAGACGGAGAGGGCTTCACAGCCCAGATCCTCCTGCCTTGGCTGCCCCACCACTTGCACGGGTACCCACAGAAACAGGACAGGCTGTCGATTCAGAGCAGGTCAGAGCAGCATTTCAAAAGCTGGTCCCCAAAGACAGTCATGGATGTTTGTCCCATCATACAACATGAGCACATAGTTCACAAGTTTATTGGAAGAGAGATGTGTGGACTTGTTTTTTGTTTGTTTTGTTTTTAGCAAAGACTTCTTTTGTTTTCATTTTAAATAGTCATTTCACAAATATTTACTGACATCTATGTATAAATCCTATATGAGAACAAGACCAGACAAGGTCTCCTCCATCATGGGAAGACAAACCTCCTGTGGGAGGCAGAGGTGAGCTCGCAATCACAAATCACAACTGTTCCTATCAGAATACATGCTGTGTGCCATCGAAATACACCTTATTTCCATAAGCCACGCTAATGAAAGGGTGTATCACTACTACATATCTACAGTCTTGTCTTTTTTCATGTAGATTTCCTCCTGCACTGGGATCGTGAGCTTCTTTCACTGCTTATCCCATAAGCCTGGCCAGGAACAAGAGGAATCTATCTGGAGTAAGGGTCTGAGGGGCTGACAAATGCCTTGGGCTCTCTGATGAGCCCCAGTAGCAATACAGACATACCTCCCTGTGCCTGTAGAGGAGCAGGCAGGCCACGATGTGGGTAGACATGATGGCGCAGGACTTGCTTGCAGCTGCGAAGAAACACAGAGCTTAACTGCACTCTTTCCTAATATAGCTGAAGCCTTTCAAAAACACATTGAGTTTAAGCACAAGTATTTAAAACTATGGACGTTTTCTACATTTTCCACAACCACAACTCACAACAAAAACACAAGTGGATGTGCTGGTGTTCGAGCGCCTGGAACCTCACTAGTGATCACTAATTGTCATAGTCGGGCACAGGTGTCAACTTGACAGTTGAGGGTTTGAGCTCTGAGCACATTTGTGGAGAATTAGTAGTTGAGTTAAGCCCAGAGCGAACCTGCAGGAGATTGTCTAGCTGATGGGGAAGGCCCAGCCCATGGTGGGTAGGACTAGTCCCTGAATAGATGAATAAAATACTGAGAGCCGGTTGAGGAAGTCGGCATCCTTCTGTACACTTGGCCAGACAAGCTGGTCTGGCAAATAAGGATCGTCCCTCTCTCAGTTATGTGGTGATGGTGTGGCCAGTTCCCTTGGCCCTGGTGTCGGTGTGAGCTCTCCCATCAAGCTGGACTGAGAACTGTAACCAGACTGTTGTAAGGAAATAAACCTTTTGTTCCCTTAAGCTGTTTGATGGTCATTTATCAGCAATCATGAAGGCTGACTGCAACCAGAATTTAGTACCCAGGAAGTGGGGTGTTGCTGATAAATCTAAGTGGATTTTGTGGCTTTTGAACAGTTTTGCTGGACAAAGTTTGAAATATTTGAAGATTTTGACTTTGTGGATTACCATTCTGCAGTTTGGTGGGCGATTTGGAAAATAGTGATGCTGAGAGAGTTGTGAATTGTTTGGGCCCAGTTTCTGATGAGGGGAACAAGGACTTTGGTAAAGCTAAATTTAAAGACGATGGACTGGTTTGCTTGATAGAGGAGAGCTGTGTCGGCAGCCTTTAGGATTTGCATGAGGAAAGGGCAGGCAGCCGAACAGCTGCCATGGTTGGAGAAATGAGCATCAATGAAGGAAAACCTAGTGACTTGCACTGGGACGGTGGAGGACGTGAAACCACCGTATGGCGAGTTCGTGGTTTGAAAACCACAAATTCCTTCAGGGGCCAAAAGCCCAAGTTAAAGCTGTTTCTTGCCCTTTGCAAGTTTGGCTGCCTAGAAAAGAGGCTTTTCCAGCGTCAGCGCGTTAAAGTTGGTACAGCTGTAGCTTAAGTGAACCAAGCTACGTTTCAACCTCCCTTTGGAATCTGGCAGCGTCCCTCAGGTGATACTGGTTTTGGTGTACTACTGAAGGGTTCACGGAGAGCGGCAAAAGCTTGGCACCAAGGGGCAGGCGTAGAATTCCTGCAAGAGAAGGTGAAGCTTCTAGCTGCAGAGGCAAACCCAGAGTACTGTGTCATTCGTGAGCTCTCTGAGATGGCAATAGGCTCACAAAGTCTGCTCACAACTGGAGTTGCCTCTGGTGTTTGAAAAGTGCCCGTATCACTTTACAGCCATTGAAGAGTATGTATGGGGCATTCTCAAAAGCACCAACAAGTGTAATCAAAAAACAGCACGATCAAAAGCTGTGACGGCAAAGTCTAGCATCTGCTAAAGGCACCAAGATCCTTGGAGGCAAGGGACTGACAGCCACAGTAGTGTTCCTATGCTTAAGGGGAACACAGGAAAGGGTTCAGGGAAATGCCACTGGGTCTTGTACGTCATCGGAGAGGAGGGCCCAGAGGAGAGTCTGGCATGCACATTAAAGGACTCTCTGGGGACTGGGGGGGGGAGGCACTGGGGGATGGGGAGGGAGGGGTGAGGGAGGGGGAGCAGGGAGTTCGGGGGGAGGAGAAGGGAGGGAACTGGTGTTCCTATTAAGTTTGTATGAGCAGAAATAATAATAAAAAATGTTAAAAAAAAAAAAAGCTGTGATGGTATTTCTGGAGATGGACAGCAGAGCTGTTGTCCCCGGGGCAGTGGGCTTTGGTAGTCACGTCCCCTTTAAGTTCCAACTTTTTGACAAGCAGGACTTACTTGTTTTGTTATCTGTGTCTGAGGCTGGGAGACGCGCAGTCACATGTTCTCAAGCAAGAAGCTTTGGAACAATCGAGGTAACTCACTGGGGGAACCTGCATGTACCCATGAATGCCATCCACAGCTCCAAGAGGAAAAATATTCCCCTGGCCAGGAGTCAACAGGAAAAGTGGGAGAAGCAAACTGAGGGAGGAGCCCTCTATGGGGTCGGGGATCCAGCAGGACCCCAAAAAGTGCTGAGAATCTGACCAGATGTGGCCCAGGAGAGAAAAGTCCACCTGGCTGAATAAAGGCATCACAATTTAATTTAATTTAAGGTGACTCAGGGTCATTCTAGCTGCTGTAACTGTGTACAATTAACCCATGAGAAGGAGAGATGCTGCTTGAATGCAGAACATTAAAGCTTCTGCAAGAGATGACAAGTCATCTTGAGGAAGTGACTTTATGTTTTGGTTTGGTTTCATTTTGTGTGTGTGTGTGTGTGTGTGTGTGTGTGTGTGTGTGTGTGTGTGTGTACCAGAGGACACTTGAGTGTATGTGCCTGTGGAAGTCCAAGGATGACACAGGGAATTATCCTAGATCGCTGGACCTCCTTATTGATTTGTTCTGGGGTTTCCCAGGCTCCACCTTCCAAGGCCAGAAGAGCTCCAAGCTTGTGTGACCTGCACTGCACTGTGCGGAATTTGAGCTGCAGAACGAGACAGGGCAGAGCTCTACTTACTGAAAAGAATGTGCTCCGCCAGATTTGCAATCAGCCTTCTTCGGAAGGATTCATCCACTACATTTCTGGATTCATTACTGGATGCATCTGAACCTTCATCGACAGCATCATTAGGTCTGAAAAGATTTTTACAGTTGGCCTTCTGTAATCCCCTGCCTGTCTTCTCAGCAGGCTCACCTGACAGCCCAGGCTCACCTGACGCTCACTATATAAACCAAGCTGCCCTCCAGCTTGTGGCAATCCTCCTGCCTCTGACTGAAGTGCTGAGACAGCAGGCAACCATGCCCAGATAGCTCTAAACTGTCACAGAGTAAATTATATGGAAGCAATTTTTAAACATATTTTAGTTCAAATTATTACATATTAGACTGTAACTATAAATAGATTGTCTCTATGGATTGTTTTTAATCCATAACGTAGTTTACTATGTCTAATACAGTCTTGTGGACAAACTATGTTAGGTGGGACTAAAATAGCTTGTTTGGTGCATCACTTCTAAATCTACTGGCAAAAAGAATGAAGGAAACAGATGACATTTTAAAACACATCTGAAAACTCAACATATTCACCTATTAGAGGAAGAACTTCATATTCAATCTCAAATTACAGTTCAACTTCCCATTCTGGAAAGTTCGAACAGCAAATATACCTAGTCTAAGCTACCATGAAGAAGGATTCAGTTCATACATTCAAAAGCATAAATCAACTAAGAACTCCAATACGATAAAATCAAAGAGCCACATGCCAACAACTAAGAAACTCCAAGTACACATAATATCAAGAAAATGGAATCAGCCAACATGCCATCAACGAAGGAATGGATAACAAAAACGTGGTACATGTACACAATGGAATATCATTCAGCCATCAGAAAGATAAGACTGTGGAATTTGCTAGTAAATGGATGGAAGTGAAAAATTTAATAAATTGAGCGAGGTATCTCAGACACAGAAAGTTAAGCACCTCAAGTTCTCTCTTATATGTATCCTTGTCAATATATTTGGATTGGAATTACTGCAAGAACCAGAAAATTCGAAAGGGATGAATGAGTGGGAAGGTAAGAAGGAATGATTAGGGTGAAACTTTTTAAAGGATTTAGGCCACCATGACGAGTAGGGTAAAGGAAGGAGTAATTGAGAAAAATACGCAGGGGCGGGGAATGAGGGGATGGGAGACAGGAGAACGGAGGAACTTATGGAAATCCTAAGAATGAAGGAAGTAACTCCATAGGAGCCTCCTATGCTAGTAATATGTCAAAAAAAAAAAAAAAAACTTGTCTTTTAAAGAAAAGAACAAGAATGGGAAGTCCCCACGCAGATGAGCACAGAGTGAGGAAAACGGGAAAATAAACAAACAAAAAAAGCCCTGAGCTGACCCACTTAGAACTTAGTAACAGGATTAAACTAGAAGTAACAGGAATGTGACACTTCCGGATAAATGTTGGTCAGAGGTTTCAAAGGCCCCCAAACATCATAGGCTTTTGCCATTGTTCCTGGTTGCTCTCCAAAAAACTGTCGGTAAGACCCTGTTACTGAAGACGCAACACATACAGATCACAGAACATGGACAAAATACATCAGTTGAAACGACCTGATTAACTTCCTCCTTGATGGAGAGCTTATACAGTACCAAAGATACTGGGGGACAGAAATAATCCCAGACCTCATCAACTCATGAAATCTGCAAATTGCAATAAAAATCACCATGGCAACAAGTAACCACCAGTGTAATAGTGGCATGAGTATCAAGGAGACAACCAACAGCTTTCTGATTGAATTCAAGACCCGCTTGTCAGAATGGAACACATTCCTGTTACTGTTAACTAGAATAAGAACCTAAAAAGGAAGGAAATAAATCAATACGGAAAAGCAACCAATGAACCTATAGATAGAAAAACAGTACACCAAACTGTCAGTAAATACCTGCTATTATATCCATAGATTTGAAGAACACTTAACACTCAGCCTAGAAGTCTTCTTCTATAACAGAGATAGAGGATCTCAACACCCTGACAGGATGCAGCCTAGGGCAGTAGAAGAGCAGTGAAGTAGATAACAATCTCTAGCCATAATGCAGAGTACCAGTGACCCAGCAAGGCTCACTCAGAATCAGGCCAACCTAATCTCTCCCTATCCTAAAGCTTAGGGAAGAGGGAACCATTAAGACTATAAGAACAATGGGAAGGTTCATCATGGAATAAGACATTCATTCAAGGCAGGAACTCACTGCAGTGAGACTGGTCCTTACCAGACCTGCATAATGACTGACATACCAACATGCCCCCACAGACTATCGAGGAACTCAAGCAAGATAAAAAGATACAGTGGAAACCTTGGGGAATAAAGTTGGATGAGTAAAGGGAAATGCCCCTATCAGTAGGGTGGCCCAAAGAGAAGTACCTTGGTATGCCACAAGACACCTGAACCCCCACAAGAATAGATAAGCCAGAGGGAACCCTGGAATCCATAGAAGTAGACAGGCAAGAGGACAGGAGGGAGTGTGATGGATTAATGAAGGGAAGGAAGGAGAATGTGAGGAAAGGGAAATAGAGAGAAGCAGGGATAAGTACACAATATGCTGATAAAACTAGAAAAATAAAATTAAAAAAAAACTCCAAGTACACAACATTTCAATATCACTTATGAGATCTCAAAGAAAGGTATTCTAACAAAAAAAATCACATTCTTAAAAATGCAAGTGTATTTTTTTATGTCATAGTGCAAGGAACAATAATTACTTGACAGTTTCATTAATATAAATCCTACCTCGCAGGAAGTATAGCTGGCAACAGCGCTTGTTCCAGGGAAAGTGGAGCAGACACCGGCTTCTGACTTTGGCTCTCTAAATATTCCTGAAAAAAGAGAAGCCCACAATCAATGCTCTAATCGCCCTACTCAACTACAAACACATAACCCACATTTTGTTCTTCAAAATTAAAAAGGAATGGTTTGTAAAATAGGCCAGTCTACAGCACATGAGAATACTTCCTATATCCTGAACTGTCTTCAGGGGTCCACAATGATTCGAGGAAAGCTATAAAGCACGAGGCTTAAGAACTGAAACTTCAAAGAGCAAAGCAGCGCAAAAGCATCTAAGAGAAAAATCTTAACTTTTCTTGGAAAATTAGCAAGAGTAATAATACTGATAAATTTCTAAAGGAATCAAGCAATGTGACAGTCATACAATGTTAGAAAGCAAATCATAATGAAGTAGAGTTTAGAAAATAAACCAGGACAAGAGGTGAGAAAGATGTGGTTCCTCTACACCGAGTGCACCGCAGCCCAGAAGCCTCCAGGACGTCAGTCAGAATCTTCTACACCTGAGCCATAAGCTGGGACAGATGAAGAGGCGGGACCTCTGCACCAGATCCCAGGGCCCCTGCCTATCCTTTCTTCTCCTTGCCCAGCATGGAAACCTCAGGAAATGGGGAGTCGCAGACTTCTGACGAGGTTGGCATTTCCTGGGGATTCTGGGCACCAGATCCCACTGAATAGGAGCTAACATCGTCCTGTCAACTTCAGTTGCAATTTTACCCAGCTTTTATGCAGAAGTATTTAGAAAAAAAATCCTCCACATGCAATCTTAAAATACAATGTAAAATACTGAAAAAAAGGCCATAGTCAAGGCTGAGCGTGGTTCTCCCAGAGACAGATGCTCACTGTGTCCATGGGGATACTGAGGCGGAACCTGCAAACAGCCACTTCATCACGGTCCTTTCTCTGTAGCATCAGTCACAGGGATGGGGCTGGAGCCAAGGAACACAGGAAGTGCCTTGGGCCAGGGCTGTAGCGGGGTTCACCCTACAGACTCTCACCTTTAGGGAAAACGGTTGTGCGAAATCCACTCTGACATAACCGTAGTTTTTTCGTAGCATTCTAATGACACCTCTTGCCACACCCCAAAGGCTCTCGTTCTTCTTGGGTTTGCCCTGTATTCCAATGTTGAAAACACCAACAGATAAGCAATAACACTGATACACAACAACTGTGTTTAAATATATATATGTATGTATACATTTTTTAAAATAGTTTGTTTTATTTACATTTATGTTTTTACTATGTCATCCAGGTTGCTGGCCTTGAGCATACATATGTAGCCAAGACTGGCCCAGAATCCTCCTGTCTTACCATCCAAGTGCTGAGATTTTAAGCATGAAACACTAAATCTAGCTAGAAATTTTTTTATAGAAATCTGAATTTCATCTTGAACAAGACAATGAGTAAAGAAGAAAAAGACATTATCAAGAATCAAGACACTGTGACAAGATGTTGCCATTTGCAAATGTGTTGGGTGCATTCGGGCTACACTGTTCAAAAGAAGGAAATTCATGCCTGGTACTGTAAATCCAGCCAAAAGTCCAAGGGCTCTGGGAGAGGACCTTATTACTGTTCTTTTGCTAAAAAGACATGGTGCCAAAGTGCCTTATAAATATTTGCTATTTATGCCCATAGATAATTCTCTGCTTTGGTCATAAAAGTTTCTGCTTGCAATGGACAATGGTTAATACAAAGACTCACAACCGGTCAAAGTTCAGTAAATGATTACTGAACACTCAATCCCAAACAGGACATGTCTCTCATCCCCTCTAAGGCTCAGGGACCATTACAGAAGCGAGAGCAGAAAGAAAGTAAGAAAGCAAGGACAGGGCAGAATACTGTATAATGTTGCCTTCTCCATATGACACGGCCTTCTGGGTACTGTACTCATGAACCAGCGGCAGCTGTGGTTACCTGCACAGGAGGAAACCAGCCAACATTCTGACATAGGGGAAGAAGTCCATGTGGTCTGCCCCTCTCTGAGGAGCAGTTGGCAGCTATGTTGCTAGGGGAGAGACGGGTGACTACCTTCAATGGTAGCCACTGGAAAGTCACCCATGCTCCAGTAAAGAAGCCCACACTCTATTCACTCAATGACCCTAACTCAACTCATGGGTCAACAAAACAAAAAACATGAAGGGTGGGGGCGTTGTTTGGAAGGAATTCAGCAGGAGTGGAAGGAGTATGAGGGAATAATGGAGGGGTAAAAATGATCAAAATAATTATAAATGTGTACAAAATTATCAAAGAACCAAGAAATAAATTTAAAAGAAAGAAAACAAATGTACGGTATTCAAAGATGTGAGGTACTATAACCTTGACATTCAGCAGAGGATAATGAGTCAGTGAAAGCGTTTGATGCCCATTTATTTAGCGCATGTTCACATAACTCACAAATCCACAGCTGCAAGCTAGTGAAGGACAAACTGACATGATATGCTGGAAACACTTCTCAAGGAGGCAACTAAACATGATGTCAAAGAAGCCACAGATCGGAGGTCTGAAGATCATCAGTGTCAAACACCCCAAGACAAGTAAATACAAAGCCTTAGAGTCCGTTCTACTGATCTGATTATCATTCAGAAAGCATTCGCTGACTAGGAATACAAATACAAACACATGTGGGCAAGCCACGGTCAGGATGAGCAGGTCACATCACGGACACACCACAGCATAAGCTCAGCAACGCCAAGAATCCAGGCGCATCACTTCGTTATTAAAGCCTCCAACGGCCAAGGGTCCCTGACCCTCTAAAATAAAGGAACGTGTCAAGCATGCACTTCTGCCCACGACTGTCCCCCTAAATCAGAACAAACCCAAGTTCCTCTGGCACAGCTGCCCTGCTGATAGGAACGGCCAGTGGGTAAAACCATTTTCATGACCTTTTTGACAGTTTAGGAACACTAAACACACAAACTTCTTTATGACTAAACAATAACTTCTTTTGGTACATACAGGACTAAATAACCGCAGAGTCTCCTTAGAGAAATATGTGGCACATTTTTAAAAATAGTTAAATAAATTAGGACTTATTTACACGGCGTATTATCGCACAGCTGTGAGAAGGCGGGAACTTATGCAGGAACATGGATGGATCCCACAAAGCCTGCGTGAGTGGAAGAAGTCAGATCAAGGGATCACTCGCTTTGATTCCACTCACTAGAGCTCATTACCGGGAAGAACTAATCTGTCCTGCCATAAGTCAAGCAAGGGGGTAGTCTTGAGGGGCGATACTAAGAAGGACAGGAGGGGTGTTTCTGGAGTTCTGATAATATCATTCCTTCCTTTGGGTGCTGTTCGCTTTGGGACAATTCAACCCATGTGTGTATGATTTGTATAATCTTTGATAACAACTACGCTTCAATTAAAAAAGAAGTTGATTGAAAAGACTATTATCGCTTCTCAAGTTAATCTGACATGACCCCACCTGTCCTTCAGGATTCACTAAGATCCCCAGGACATCCACAGTCCCTGAGAACAATCAAAGATAGGACCCTCCCATCAGCCCCAGTGGAAATGACAACTCCGTGACAAGCGGCTGTCCACCTTCCGATCCCACCACCAAGGCCAGCACGGACATGCAACTCATGCACTTGCCCAGCGTAGGAAAGCATCGTGTAAGCAGCCCTCCCGAGTCCTCCCAGGAGGTCAGCCAGGCCTCGTGAGGGCACTTCCAAAGCGCCACCCTTCTCTGGATCCAGGGATCAAGGTGAAAGCAAGGAAACAATCCCTCACCAGTTGCTCTCCATTGTAGTGACCTTCGATGATCCGATCATAGGAGATTCCAACAGGTATTACCAAGATGTCGGGGATGGTGTTGGTGGACAGAGTATCTACCACCACTGACAACAGTCCTGCCCGAGCACAGGAGGTCTTTCCACTCCTGGAGCGGGTGCCTTCCAGAAAAATCTCCAAGAACTGCTGCTGCCGAAGTAGTTCAACTATGTGCTGAGATAAGAAGGGAAAGTCAAACATGAATTCAAGACAGCACAGAACAATGATCACGTCACCACTGACTAAATACAACAGCCAAACATTGCCACCTACTGTAGTGATTACAGAAAGAAGAGATCACCCACACCGAGTCATCATCTCTCAAAGCACAGAACGTGTTTCTAATTATTTCAGCTCAGTCAAGACTCCTTGCCCTCCCCATGACTGTAATGACGGAACCAGGACAATCCAGGCGTACACACCCCGTGAAGCAAAGCTCTGTAGAGAATGTCTTTCCGGCCATCTGGGGTCTCATCGAGCCTCCGTCGTATGAAAAAGCCTCCAAGCTTATGGATCAAGGTACTAGAAAGTCAAGAAAGCCAAGAAGGCATGAATCACTTATGAGGAAAATGTTAAAGGACTACTAAGAAGCAAAGATGCTTCAAAGATTTGCCATTCGGATACACACTGCATATGCTGTATGTGTGCATGATGAAGAGACAGATGTTCACAGTTCCATGAGACTGCTGCCTCACCCGCCTGCATTACTCCTCAGCCTTTGGTAAAATCACACTGCATTATAATGCCACTTCAGTACACCAGTTCCATGATGTACAACTTTTTTTTAATATTTTTTATTAAAAACATTTGCGGTACTACATTATATATATATATTTATTATTATTATTATTAGAATAAGAGAGACCCTGTGGAACACTGAAAAGATCCCTGCAGGGTGAGGCTGCGGACCAGACCTGCCAGCACATGGTGATGGACACCAGCCGCATGCGCTCCCCTTGCCCAGCCAGCCAACCCCCTTCCTTTGCAGGTCCCCTGTACTTGGCCTCCTCCGATTCATCCTCCACTTACAGAGCTGATCTCAGAGTGGCTTGGTGCTCTGAGCTTTAAAAGTTCAATTTCTCAGACCAGCTCAGCCCAGCCTTCAAAAACTCCTTAGTGAGCAGCCCAGGTAGATAATGATAGCAACACGGTTTCCCAGGTACAAACCCCTGGGCATTGCCTGAACGATTATAACAGAACCAACATTAACTCCTTCTAAGCCACAGTACTGTTCAAAACACAGATCTGAACGTGTTAATGTTAACGGTCAGGGCAGACTCCAGGCCCCTGGCTCACAAGTGCTCTCGATATCCATGTTACCCCCACCCCTGGCCTCGGGTCCTTTCTCTGGCTTCTCACATTCTAACTCTACCTACCTGTCCATCATTTCCTGACCACATCATGCTCTTGATTTCTCTACCTTTGTACATCAGGCTTCCTCTGAACAGACCGTCCTACATCCTCTAGAAAACGTTTAAGACATTACTCATGGAATACTGTACTTTCCACATGTATCCACACTAAGCTATGAGGTACAGTTATTCTCATTTACCTGTATACTGTTCCCCTTCGGTAGGATCACAACCAACCACATCGCCTTTTTAATTGCCTTTTATCCACTTGATTAACACCATGCATTGAGCTTAGGTATGTGCCCTTCACCAAGCAGCCCATATCAAAAACACAGATAATGGTGGCAATCAAAGACTTTTTTTCTGTACTGTACTATCCAAATGTTACACAATAAATAAACATCCCTGCTTATTTAAGTTTAAAAAGACTAATGTTATCTTTACAAAACATGCATCAAATGTAATGATATTTTTTAACAAATCCAAAATTCAAAACACATCTTGTAACAGCTTCTACTCCAAGCAAAATTGCTTCTACCTGAAGATCGGAATGTTGAGGTTGTTGCCAGAAGCGATGTACGGCGCTTTGATGTTATGGCAGAAGAGAATGAAAGTGAGCAGCAGGTAGTCGATGTGGGATCTATGGACCGGCAGAAACAGAAGCGGCAGGTTCGTCTGGTGGAGAGAAAAGCGGCACGCGTGAGGCTGGAGCGGGCGCCGCCGCGCGACACGGGCTGCCAGCGACACACGCTCAGCGACACACGCTCGGAGACTGTGCTCCAACGGCAAGCAACACTGCTTCACTTTAATTCTGACACATCTAAACATAACAGCCACTCTAATGACAGTAACAAGGAGCTGGAGGGAGACAAAACGCAAACAAGAGTTCAGGTGGCCTCGCCCCTTAGAGGAGCAGCCTCATTATGGAAGAGTCCCTTGCTACCTCTGGCTCGTAGCACTTCTTTTGCACCCCCTGAGCCTCGATTTCCTTACGTATAAATCAGTAGCCTGATCTTTCAAGGTGTTGCAAGGTAGCCTGCAAGAGGAACGCTAAGGCCGACGGGACCCTCTGGGCCCCACTTGTCTCCACAAATACACAGCTACTGTGTTGTCAAGAAAGAAGGGGAAACTTCCACACTAGTTCACAAGCATGATAATGCACAAAAGAACATTTCCAAAACATCTCTCAAATGCAAACAGGAGGAAGCAGGATGGGAGATTCAGTCTTACCTCGGCTGCAGCCTTAACCATCTCTAGTTGACCCTTGTGAATCTGAATGTTCCAGAAGAAGCTGTTGAACAGTTTTAGCAACACCCACCCAGTCAATCTGAAAGAAACAAAACATTTAAGTAAGCAAACATTTAAGTACATGTGCATGTAGACAGACAAATGTATTCATAAGTCTGCGTGTAGTTTACTTTTGTCAAATTGGGTTTCAGAATTACAGCCTAAAGCGAAAGCCATCCTGTGGGTACGCCTGGTATCTAACTGCAGAATGGGAGAGCTGACTCTACGCAGACACTATTTCTGGAAGAATCCCCTTATCGTGAGTTAGGCACACTTAGCTCTAATAATGCTTAGCACTTCAAGGCGAATGGCCACGCAACTATTAATGAGCAGAATGATCCCCTAACGCGGACAGACCGCTCCCTCTAAGACATCGATATACGAGGCTTGACTCATAGTTGAGGAGGAATAGAAAGATGACCTGATTAGCAGAGGGAAGACGCCCGACCGACATCACACTGCTTCCCATGAAGCCACAAAAGAAGAGCTCGCTCAGCACTGAGGCGCACTGATGTCTTCTGCTCGGCGGGCACTGAGCTCAGAAAGAGAAACAGCTGTCCCGTGTGTGCAACACAGGCCGGCTGTGGCCCAGAGCTCCTGGCCCCCGAATACCTGATCATCCCCGGTGACACGGTGGCTACCATCTCCTGAAGGATCCTCTTGGCTTTCTTCTTCACTCTCTGGATGGCTTTGGCTTGCTGCTGGGCAGATCCATCGGGGGTCAACTCGGCGGCCACCTCAGCAATCGCCTCTTGGACTCTGATTGAAGTGGAAAGGCCAGACAATGAGACTGGTTCTACACTACAGTCCACGCTTGGGACTTTCTACGCTACCGCTGTATGTGAATAAAGAGGGAAAACAAAGCGAAATACATTCTCTTTAATATGTACAAACACGCCTTCTCTTTAAAACATGTGCTCATGAGAAGAATGAGCTCAAGTCAGAAACCTTCTCCCTGGACGTCAGTCATGCTTCTGAACCAGTGAAGTCCAGGGAAATCTGGAAAGCAGACTTGAGTATTTAGTTTGCATTCACTGGGTGAGAGCCAAGGATTTGAATGTCCTGGCTAAGCTTTGAGGAACACAGGCTATACTCCAGCAAAGCAAGACAAAAAGAAACGTGACCCATGAGACCTACGATTCAGAAGCATACAGAAACCTTCTGCTTAAAGGACGTTATGCAGCTGGCAGAAGAATGGCCTTATGCAACCTGGTACAATAAAAGAAAACACACAGCCTACTGTCAAAGTAATGAATGGTTTTCTTTTACAATCATGATTTACTGCTTGTGTGCATGGTCACCCCACCAGAGCTACACGGAAGACTCTCTGGGAAGCACGGACAAGAAATATAATGAGGTACAATTTTTTTTCCAACTTGAACTAGACATTTTAAAAAGATATAACTCAAGATCAAAGCAGCACTGAGCAACAGGAAGTGAATTAAAAGAAAAATTGGATGTGGTTTGGAATTCTTTCACTTGACTTGGAGAAGAAAACATGAGGTCAAACCGCAGAACAACCTGCCACGTGTTCGACCTGAAACTCTCACTGGTGATCTGACCAGTGATGCACCTAGGGGCACGTGATGTGACTGCACATCTGTCCTCCGCCACCTACAATCAGCAGCACCTGAGAAAACTCAGCAGTAACACCATGGGGGTCAAAGCCACAACCCCGGGCAGGGGGGGGGGAGGTGGGCGGGGGGGTTACACATAAATCTCCTGAATTCATAACAATGTTCGGTCCACCCCACCTTCTGGGCTCCAAGTCCTGCTGCATTTCTAAAACAGGCCACGCCGATGAAACAAAACCAAACAACCTTCGCCCAAACTCTCATTCTTTCAGACTCAAAAAACTAAACACCAAGGTGTGTTTTTGTAGCACATTAAGCCTCTTTTAAGTTAAAAGCTGGTAGGCCTTGGAAGCTGTCTGAGATCCAAGCACTTCCTAACTTTGGTTGTCTCTCCTAACTCAAGGCACTGAGAATGGCTGTCGGGAGCTGCTACTCTGAGAAAACTTCCTACAAAAGAATGGGACCATCTGAACTCCCTCCTAGAACATTCTCCTCAGTCAGAGGAGCGTGGCTGCTGCAGAGGCAGAGACAGAAGCCCTCTCTCCCACCAGACTTCCCACCCGGTCCTCTGAGACGCTCCCAGACACCTGGGCGACTTCACTGCAGAGTCAGACACTCTGTCCCAGTGCCGCCTCCTCCTCCTCACCTGACACCCTCCAGTCCAGAGGAGTGGGGCCCCTGCTAGCGCCTGTCCCCAGGCTCAATCTAAACTCCCCGGGATCATTTGCTGGATCTTAAAATTGCCTAGACCCCCTGCTTCCCTCCCCAACAGAAGGACAGTGAGGGTCCTCAATCTCACCAGGCAGGCGCTTCCCCAGGGGCCTGACAGGCGTGACTGAATGTGTGGGACTCTTTCTCCTAACGGTCTGTCCATGTCAGCCTGCTACAGGAATCACGAGGAGTGGAGGTGTGGTCCTTCCCTGCCTCCAGCCCTTCCGTCTGCTGTCAAGTCAGTAAACGAGATCCTCCAAGAGCAAGAAAGCCTCTTGCTCCCCTTGCTCCCGTCAGAGTTCTAGCAATAGCTGTCTACTGCATGAGCTCGGACCAGGTACACAAATCACAAATTTGTGACAAACACACACATCCGTTCTCGTCATGCTATAAAACAGGAACCTGTACTGTTCCTGTAATCACATAACAGAAAGCTCAATGGAGATGCCTTTCATATTCTAGAAGCTCTTTTAGTTTACAGCCACAAAACACAACTGCTCTTCCTACATGGCACTGCTGCTTAGACCTTCCATTCTTCTGACTCTCCGCAGTTCTTTGTCAGCCCTTAGCCCCCTCTCATGAAGGTGTCTGCGCCCTCACCTGCTGCTCTGTAGGACGTTTTCTGCCACATTGGTGGCAAACATGCCCTTGTGGACATCCCGTTCTTGAACAAAAAGGATGTAAGAAAGGCGCCTGGCCAGCCATCCTCGGTGCCTGCAATGCAAAAACAGACACTCAGAAAGTTGAGACCCCTAGGGTGCGCGGTGCAGCTCCCACGAAACAGCCTCATGACACCCACCCCAGCCAGCTATTCTCAGCAGGTTGGAACTGGGCAGTCAATTTATTCACAGTTGCGTACATGTGCTCTTGTTAAACTAAGAGTCGGAATGTGGACATTAATGCTTGAACAGTCTTATTTTGCTGAACAGTAACACGAACGTAAAAAATAAAATGGAAAATCTCACTTTGTCAGCATGGAAGAGGCAGACATGTTGAAAGTTAGCTATGTGTGTATAGTGTAAACAGATGAATTACAGCTTACGAGGCTACAAAGAAAGATAAGTTTGGAAGTGCTTTCTTACCATGAATAGTATAATATTTCTACCTTTTTACCATGATTAGTATCTCTTCTAAGAACTGATTCGCAAATTGAATTTAAAAAGCTAATCACATAAAAGGCTTCCAAGATAACTGGTCTATGCTGCAATCTAATATTTGCACTCTGGGTTCCTGAAGTCAGTGTATTGTTTATTTTAAACACAGAGTCCATGTCTGTAAGGGAAAGTGCATATCATTTGTCAGTGATGCAGCTTCACGGTGTTTCGGGGGCTCCAGGAAGCTGTTTCAGGGCGAGAATGCCATGCATGTTCACTGCAGAAGGTGTGAAGCCATCTGCAATGACCGCGTCAGGCCACATCACCACGTCCGCTGCAGGGACACAGGCAACAGATCTCAAACACGAACTTGGTAACTCAAACACAAATTCAGATTCAAAAAGCCTTTGAGGGAAAGTCACGTGGTACAGGACAACCTGCGCTTCCGACCTCCTTCTTGTCTTTGTCATCATCGGTTCCTTTGTCTCGACTTTCGGGATACTTAGCCCATTATGCTAAGTGCAAATTTTAAAGTTTCCTTCTGTGACCATTTTCAGATTATTATTGGAACATGCAAAGTCCAAGCTCTCTCTGCAATCCTCTTGCATGTGTGTGAAGGAACACATGAGAACAATAAGAACGCATGCAAGAGCATATGAGAGAACAGCGCACACGTGCCTGAGTGTGCACAGGAGCATTACACAAAAATACTTTGAGCCACACGATACATAAACTGTCATGACAGAGCCATGTACCTCAGAAATCACTGTCTGATGTCCATTTCCACAAGACCTGCTTGAGAGCTGGCCTATCCACATTTCATCATGAATGAGGGGAGAGCTCAAGAAAAGACTACACCACCGTGAGAGACTATTGCCGGGATCAGAACAGATAAGCCAGCCACACCCCCGCAAGGACGCAGGCACTTGCCAGTGAAGACAAACCCAAATGCAAAGAGACATAAAATAAGAGGGAGATTGGCAGGAACGAGAACGTATGAAGCAGGACAGGACAGGAGGATGGGATGGCTGGCGGCGAAACACACAGATTCACTACACATATACATGCACGTTTCAAAGAATTTTAAAAAACACATTTAAAAAAAAAAAAAAAAAACACGGGCTAGAAAGATGGCTCAGGAGTATCACAAGCAAATGGATCCTGAGTTCAGATCTCCAAATCCCTCATAAAAAAAATTCGAACAGAAACGGTAGTGACATGCACTTTTAACCCTGAAGGACAAAGCCCGGGAAATGCCAGAGCAAAGCAGTGAGGACACAGAAGAATCCAGGATGATTCCTAAGTCACCCTTGGGTCTCTAAAGGTAGGTGCATGTACACACACACACACACACACACACACACACACACACACACACGCATGTATATATGAAATTGTACAGGCAGCTCACTTCGCTCAGGAATTTCAGATGTTGCCAAATGTGTACAACCAAAGCTGGTTTGGTTCTGTTCTAACTGTTCTAACTGAGGATAGCAACCAAAAGTTCGGGGTTCTTAAAATTATCTATTTACATAGAGGAGAAACTGCTTATTCCTTTCCTTAGTATCAAAATCATATCAGCCAAGAAAAAGAAAATAAAAATAAACACCACCTCACCAGAATCTTCTCTCCTTTCTGTTTTACAATGAAGCAAGGGAAGGGGGGAGCCCAACACTGGGGGAAAAGAAGTTCCCGACCCTGACGTTAGTTCTACTACAATAGCAAACATTACTACAGACACGCGGGGCTGCCACTGGCCACTAATGGAGAGAAATACTAGACATCAAATCTAAACACTGGATTCTTGGATCTTTTTTTTCTTTTCACAGAATTTCAAGTATTTCTCATTTCCTAGAGGTTTCTCACCGCCTTCAGGCACCTACTCTGAGAGGCAGCAGGAGTTTTCGCTACTGTTTCTACGGAACATGCAACTGAACTCTCCTTCCTCATCCTCTAACACTGATGCCCTGCACAACAAAGGCCTCTTTCTTTCTCTCCCTGGCACCTGTTAACCCCGTCTACATACTTGGATATCAGAAGCAAGAACTCTCAAAAGTCTTAGGTAAATAACATGTCAAAGAACATTTGATGGAGGAAGCAGAACCTCAAGGAAGGGGGGAGGGCTGAGGGAAAGGAGGAACAGACTCCTACAAGTTGTCTTCTGACTGCTGCATGTGCACTGGGTACACACACACACACACACACACACACACGCACACGCACACGCACACACACACACACACACGCACACACGCGCACACACATACATACACACACACATACACACATGCACACACACACACATATACGCACACAAACACATACATGCACACACATATACTTGCACACACACACATACACACATACACATATACACACACACACACAAAAAGCACCTCTTATATTTACTCTAAAACCATAGATCCATTTTAAAGTATGTTAGTTGATATTACGGAGATTTAATTATAAGTATACAAAATGTGTTTTTACCTTGTGTGAGTTTCATTGATATAAATAACATTCCTCAAACCCAAAGACGGGATACTGGGGTTGAAAAATTTTTCCTATATAAAACAAAATAAAGGTAGACATGAATCCACAGCTGGGTTAATGGTGAACAATTCCCACCAATATTTCAAGATGACTTTTGGAATTCAAGCATTATATGAGGTAGTTCTTCACCAATCTACGAAATGGAAAAAAAAATTAGAGGTTTCAATGAAAAGGATTCCTTAAATTGCAAAGTAGGTCACGAACTCCAAACGAAATCTTGAAACCTTAAAACTAAAGGTAATAGTGCTAAATTTACACTCAGCTTAAGTGAGAGGGAAGCCACAGATTTTCAGCGTTCCAAAAATACTGATATATATGCTAACTAGCGTAGTCTAGTAATTAGTGGTAGTAGTCTACTAATTAATGGTAATTAGACTATTAAATCTCTCAACACAGAGGACAAGAATTACCAGAACCACTTTATAAGTGATAGAAATGAGACTGTAGGTGTTAGGATTCAACCTCGGAATGTTTCATTCCCTTAAAATGACTATCCACTTAATGAAAAAAATGCATGTCTACGACTTACTTTTCACAAGTGATCCTGAAAACTCTAAAGAGCACTCTGTTGAAACGAAAAACTATGTTTCTTTATCAATGTGACCAAAAACGTTAAGTACTCCACAAACAGATGCTAGAAATGAAATAATGTGCTCTCGACATGATTTAAAAAAAAGTAAGGTGAACTGTCTTTATAGAAAAAAGAAAGAAACCTGGGCTTCAGAAGAAGAACAGCAAATATCAAGAACTTACTCAAAAACACATCCAAAGAAATGAACAGCTCATGGAGGAAAAGAGATGAATTCAGCTCCA
This sequence comes from Typhlomys cinereus, assembly GCA_023101885.1. Lineage (NCBI taxonomy): Eukaryota > Metazoa > Chordata > Mammalia > Rodentia > Platacanthomyidae > Typhlomys > Typhlomys cinereus. Next base: position 639,493 of record JALPQD010000178.1, read on the forward strand.
TCTGTTACTATGTTTACCCAAAAAGCAAAGGCCTTTAACACTATCCCCACCATCCCACTCCACATTACTGCCACCAAACAACTTCCTACAGTGTCTTGTGGTTTAGGAGCACATTGTAACATTGTAGCTACAACACTGTCCTGGTCTAAGACGAGTTTAGCTGATGCTTCTCCTAAGCATTCAAAATTAGAATGCCAGGACATGCCAGGTCTAAAAACAAAAGTCCCAAACTCTTCTGTTTAAAGCTTCATTTCCATTGTCCTCTGAATCTGACTGGCCTTACCCAGGACTTGTAGCACCAGCAGCTGTGGCATACACTAGCTCTACGTAGCCATATCTGGGCAGACATGAACACTGAATATGAATACATGTGTTCTGAACAAATGTCACAATGTTAATATATCCCTCTGTGCCAGGCTTGGAATGGACTTCCTGCCAAGCTGAACCTAGGCAGAAACTCCCTGCATGGGTAGCCATTGGCACAGATTGGCAGCGATCTCTGTAAATGATGGGATTTCTGCATCTTGGTTAGGTGACCCCTCTGAGGAAAAGCCTAACACGTACTACAACCTTCTAAAGGTGACCCTGTCTTAGAACACAGGAAACTGTCGGGTTAAGTCCTTAGCCCTAAATGCCATCGGAAGCTCGCCTTCCACCCATATTATGAATACATCATGCTTTTCAACAAAAAAAAAAAAAACAAAAACAAAAATACTCCCTAGGGCCAAAGGTCAACATTTAGAAAATAGGAGAAAGCGTTAATTTAAAGTAATATTAAGTCCCCGTGAAGTCACACTGAAACCACAAAATACAGAGCATTGCCAGGATTAATCACAGACCAAAGTGACTGAATAAAAGAATGGCAATGAAAATTAAGTCAGCTCCTTTACTGGAGATTCTTGATTTATACGCCTAGGTCTTAGTTCTGAGTGAGTCATCAAGGCCCTTCAGGCCAAGCAACAATAATTCACATGCAAGAGCTAGAAGGCCGACAAGCGGGAATGCACTCACCCAGCTCTGAGGCGTGCAGGAGTAGCAACACCTCCCCACGAACGGCCTCTTCCGGCTCATCAGGCTCTCTTTCCATTTCAGCGTCGCAGATCTGAAGAAGGTGGGCTTAAAACCACAGGCCCCCTAACAAACACGGAGGAGAGGTCACGGCTAAATGCAAGAGCGCTCTATCTGTCCACATCTGCCTAACGTTAAGTTAGTTTGCAAAGAAGGCAAAAATCATGATTTTTTTAGTAGAATAATTTCAAGTACTGCGTATACTGTTTTCCATTGAAACTGATCATTTTTCATTTATCTGTCTGAAGTTCAACATTTAAGGAGAAAAAAACTTGCAAATTAGTAAAGGGCTAGTCACAGCTGGTATTGGTTGCCGCGCACTCCATAGAGCACATCCTCAGCCACAGAGAGGGGTGAACAAGCCCCGACTTCATTATGTGCATGACAATAATCGGGCAGAAAATAGCAAAGGCTGCATGTTCTACTCAGAGGTGGAAGCCAAAAATGTTGATGGCACAGAGCAGAGCACAGCGATTACTCAATGCTGCAAAGGACCAGGGATTTCTGAGAGCAGGGCGAAGAATCACAATCTGCTTCTCATGCTCACAGCAAACCTGTGAAGGCCTGACACCGCCGGCAGTCCTTCCTCTGCAGCTCAGGCTCACGGTATTTCATTTTAAATGAAAAACAAGGCTCACTAGTGACCTTCCTTTATCTTATCAGACCTTCCAGGCTGGAATGTAAATTACAGCTACACTGCCCTCCCTTAGTATCCTGTTTGGGAAGTTTTTCTCTTATCTTTGAGCTTACAATAGCTGAGACCTCACAGACACTGTTATGATATTCTCAAAAAATAACCGGTGTTTTATATAAATGTGTGTTAGGATATTCACAACCATGTAACACTGAATTAGGAAAAAAAAACAAGAAAATGTAGGCTTTTTCATTAGATTCACAGATTCCTCATTTTTAATTTTTTCAAGTTTACTTTCCTTATAAATCTTGTACTTATTAAAATAAGTTATAGAAAGTCAATACTGAGAAAGAAAAAAAAAACTTTTAAGCACATTACCCAAAACAACTATTACTATGCCCCTTCAGGCAAGAGCATTTTGCTTTTTTTTATATAACCATTGAACTTAAATTTTTCCAGCCAACTTTTCTTCTCAGTTATTAACCCTTGATAAATGTTATTGCTTATTAGAAGTCTTAAATATCACTTCTAACAGTTGGAAGCACACTCTGCTGAGATTAACCCCTATTTCATATTAAACTGCTGTGAGGAATTCCACTTTCACAGGGAACAGGAAGAGGAACATTTTTAGATTGAGTACTCATCTTGAACTTACCCAGTCTCCACTTGTGTGTTTACATCGACCAAGGCTGTATTCGGATGAATTTGGCAGATAAGAAACATCTATTGTGCTGAGGGACACCGCAGACTCATCCATGTCACAAAACGTAACTCCCAAATCATGTGCTACAAGAAACAGGTACAATGTAAAACAGTGAGGCCGAGACTTAGTATCAGATCTCGAAATTCTGGTGTCTAGGTGATCTTGGTTCATGACAGCAAATGAACTGATAGATTTCTAGTCTAGGGAAGCACCGTGCAAAACAGTCCTTGACAGTTGGACTGTAGCTCAGTGGTAGAGTACAGGCCTAAAATAATGTGCTTATATGAACTGTTAGGCTGCTCTGAATGTGTATGTGTGTGTGTGTGTGTGTGTGTATTCAACATTTGTATTCTAATACTTCTGAATATACCATACAGTATTTGTATTCTTAAGTATCCTGAACAAACTTGCTATGAAGAGTCCCTTATAAAAGTAAATAAGACCTTAACACTGGCATGCAACAGATGGATACTTCACTTTTGGTAAAGTCTGAGTAATTCCTGGGAGAATGAAAGCACAAGTTTATTTAATGCAACACACGACATATATACACATGATATGTATGTATATGTATGATATATATGCAAATGAGACTTTTCTTAAAATAAGCTGGGAATTTTTCCTTGCAATGTAAAAGAAGATGTAAGTGATTAAGACACCTAGGAAGTTTCTTATTTAAGATGAACTAAATTCCTTTTCTTAGGATGATTTAAAAGAACTATTTGCACTCTCCACACACCTACAAAATCCTTGGGGGGGAAAACCCACATCATTCCAGAATATATGGTTTTAAGCTTCATCTTTTCAATAAACCTTTGAAGGAAAATGTTCACTGGAGGAGAACTCCCAGAAGAGACAGCAGCCAGCATAGAATATAAACACGAGCATTCTCTTTAAGTCCAGAGATCACCTCCAGTTAAGTGTTCTCTGAACAGCGCTCTGGTTTCTTTACAATCCCCACATGGACTTGCTCCAACAGCTATTATCTTCAAAAGAACATCGGTTCCTAACAACTTAACATAAGGGATTATGTGACACCACAGGGCAGGGGTAGAATGGAAAAATTATACACCTGGTATGCAAGTTCTTCTGTATTGCAAAATAAAAATTCAGCAGCCCTCCGCCATCGGTTTCCGGTGCAGAATGTCCCGCACGACAGGGGGAGCACGCTGCAGCCTGGGAAAAGCAGCAGAACAGGAGAGAAAAAGAGAGTTGAGCCAGCGGGACGTCCACGCCTCGCTCCTCCTCCCTCCACACGGGTTTACCTAAGGTCAGGAAAGCTTAGAAAAGGAAAAAAAAAAAAAAAAAAAAAGAGAGAGGGAGAGAAAGAAAAGAGAATCCGCAGGCTCCGGGGGCTGCCTGCGAGCTGACCACAGAATCTGACACTGTGCCAGGCAGAGCAGCGGGGCCACTTCCGGAGCGCAAGTTCCCCTCCGCACACTCCCTGTGGATTCGGACAGGCGGGTTCGCCTCCACGCCTCGGCTTCCCCGCGTGAGAAGCGGGCAGCGCACCGCCCGCCTTCTCTGCTCCGCCCGTCGCCCGCGCACCGCCTGCAGGGAAGACCGATGCCACACGCACCCGGCCGGGCGTGGGACCCGGTGGGCGCGGGGTCCCATCCAACGTGGCTGCTGTCACTGGACCAGCCGCTCGCACGGCCCCCCACGGGGCGAGCCCGACTCCCCGCGCCCCATGGACAAGGTGTTCTGCGGGGGATCCTGCGCCCCGTCCCTCCTCCGCGGGGATCCCACCGCTGCCTGGCCTCCCGGGGACAGGACCGAGCCCACCCTCCGCGCAGGAGCCCGGCCCACTTCTCGCGGGGAACCTCTGAGCTCGGGGAGCGAGCGCCGGGGGGGTCGGTCCGCCCGGGACACTCGCGCCTCCTCCGCGGGGAGCCCAGGGGCGACCACGCACCTGTCCCCGCGCTGGCGTCCCGCAGCCGCAGCCGGCAGCCCGCACGGCGCCCGGGCTCCACCCGCCAGGCGGCTCGCGCTCCGCAGCCTGCAGCTGGCCAGCGCTTCCAGCCTCGGGCGCCTGCGGCAGCGTCGCCCCCTGATGACGCAGCGCAGCGGCGCGCGCGTGACGTCACAGACACAGAGCCCGGCTCCCGGAGCCGGCAGGGTGCTGGTGCTCGGGGCCTGGGGTACTGTGCATGGATGGAAGAGGAGCATGTGTGAGCCGAGGGTGGTGCATGGGTGGAAAATGGTAGGGCACCCAGGCTGTGAGTGCGCATGTGTATCTTAATTGCGCGACCTCACCTGACCCTGGAAGCTTGGACCAGGGATCGGCCGGTTGAGAGATGTGGGCATGTCTGGTTTTAGGCGCCTGTGTGTGATCTTGCTTTTATGAGCTGTGTGAGATCATGCAGAAGTTATAAAGGGGGCGGAGGCAAGCATCGCAAACGGCTACGTTGTGAAATCTCTTTTCTTCTTTGAAGCAGGGTCTCATATATCCCAGGCAAGTGTCAAACCGAGGATATCCTTGAATTCCTGATTTTGCCTTCCACTTCACCTCCCAAATGCAGGGATGTACCACTATGCCCCGCTTGTGCAGGGCTGGGATTGAACCCACGGCTTCCTGTGTGCTTAACAAGCACTCTACTAGCCGTACATTCTCAGCCCCCTTGTGAAATTTCTGTGAATGGCTGAGCCTCGAAAGAGAAAAAATGGGGAATAGACAAAGGCAATGAAACTTAAAAATATAAAATTTTCAGAATGACGGAAATAATTTTACCCCTTTTGAGATATATTTCACAGTGCAATGACTGTAGTAAATAATAATGTACTGTATTCCTAGCATGGGTGTGATAAGAGACCCTCTCTCAAAGTGGAATGATTCCCGTTCATATGCATCCACATATATATTGCCTACACATATGCAAACATGCATGCTTCACATATATGTGAAAATGGGGAGAAAAAAATCTCTGCATGTTCACTTCAGCCAAAAAATACCCATAGCTCGCTACAGTCCCAGCACGTACAGCAGACGTGCAAAGAAGAGACCTTTATTTTCTTTTTCCCCCTCATTCTTCTCCAGCAGAAGTCCCTGCCACTCCAGGTGCCCATACACATGCCATGGCCACTCACACTCCAAATTCTGTTCTCGCCATTCTTCCCAGCATTCTGGAATCTCTGATTTTGTTCTCCAAATCTTCCCTATTGCCGCCTGTCCTCAATGTACTCATTCCAGTAGGGAATCTTAAAGATTAACTGTGGAACCACATCTCAGGTCTTCATCGATTAGTGTCAGGCTTCCACAAGATTGCATGTAACTCTGGGACTCAACTGTATAGAGTCCCCCATCAGTAGGGGGTACAGGCAAGTGATCATTGATGTCATTGCAACTGTTATTTTTTAAAACAAATTTATAAAAATGCAAGACTTTGCATACAACTCATGATGTCAGTGACTTGCCCACAACCCTAATTAACACTCAGTATCTATCTTGTACAGTAAGCAGCCAATATGTACTTAAAAGCCAAGGTACAACAAGAAAAACAAGAATTTCTTCCCTTGAACTTTGTACTTGTATTTAGAAATCCTTCCCAAATGAAACGATCCTATTTGAAAACAACCCAAAGTCGTAGAAGTGAACACTCACAAAAAATAGACTCCTGGGCTAGAGAGATGGGTGAGAGATTAAGGACTCTGCCTCACAAGCAGAAGGACCTGAGTTCAGATCCCAGATTCCACATAAAAAATGCCAGGATGAAATGGTGTATGAAAGTATTGAAGAATAAAAATAAATAAATAAATAAACTCCTTGGAATCAAAGGCTCTGTCTTCATTTGACATCCCATGTACCTGAAAAAAAGAGAGAGAAGAGAGAGAGAGAGAACGGAGAAAGAAAGAAAGAAAGAAAGAAAGAAAGAAAGAAAGAAAGAAAGAAAGAAAGAAAGAAAGAAAGAAAAGAGAAAGAAGAAAGAAAGAGAAAAAGAAAAGAAAGGAAGCAAGAAAGAAAGAAAAAGAAAGAAAAAAGAGAAAGAAAGAAAGAAAGAAAGAGAAAGAAAGAAAGAAAGAAAGAAAGAAAGAAAGAAAAAGAAAAAGAAAGAAAGAAAAAGAAAGAAAGAAAAAGAAAAATCCACCTCTAAATTCTGAGGACTACTCAATAGCTGTAACAAGGATTGTCCTTACCTCCAAACAGCATACACTTTTGCATACAGATTACTAAATCCTGAGAAAGGAAAACAGGAAGTGAAAACAAGAGACAAGTCTTAGGGTTTGAATCAGTGCTAAAAGGAAAGTAACAAGAAATGAAGAGCATGACACAGAAATCTTAACATCAAAGTCAGAGGGAAAAGAAATGTGTCTTACATAAAACTTAGTAAGCAAGTCTTCTGCAATACAAGCTGCCCAAGGGTTACTGTACTTGTAAAAGAAGCTGGCCATGCCAGGTGGTTCAGGTTACTTAATGAAAAGTGTTTTGGGCACAGGCGACACCCTAGATAACCTGCTTTATCAACAGAACAGTTCATAGTAATCCAGTCTAGCCAGCCAAGATGGAGCAACAGGACGGAACTGACTCTGGCTTTACCACTGGTAGCTGTAAAATACCATTCAAGCATCTAGTGTCATGTAGCTGCTGAGATGCAGGATGAAACAGAGGAACCCAAGAAGATCTAGACTGTGAGAGGAGGAGAGAGAATTGGGAGACTGTGGAGGTCAAAGCAGCTGCCTCTGAAAGTGGAATACCCAAGAGAAGAAAGCTACATGGAGAGAGAGAGAGACAGAGAAACGAGCTATGGAGATCTAAGCTCTCCATCCAGTCTTCAGTTAATTAGCATATACATGTCAAGAAGCTATATCCACAGCTAGGAAAGGAAAACATATAAACCTATGGAGAGGAAAGAGAACATTTGTCATGGCTTCTATTCGGTGGGGAATTATTTTTGTTCCTACAAGACAGAGCAGAAAAATACTCGGTGGTCCTTCAGGAGCTGAAAAAGTGCCTGATCCAGTAGTCTAGAAAACCTAATTAGTGATATACTATCAGAATGAATCAAAGTAAAACCTTGCTTACAAAACTTGAATGCCAACTGCCAGAAACACATTGTTTCCAAAAAACAAAGTTATCTAAAAATAAAGGCATTATCAGGCAGGCAAAAAGAAACAAGAAAAAAAAAAATGACCCATGGTGTAGGAGGAGATCATCTGTGAAAAGAGTCCCAGAAATGAAGGAGATGATAGAATTAGTACATGAAGGCATAATAAGCACAGATATGGATCTTTTTTAGAAAGTCCAAATCTGAACAGTGGATGCAGCTCAAATTTAATAGAGTGTCTAGTGAGCATACGCAAGACCAGAAGTTCCATGCCAAGTTCTGCATGAAAACAGGGGCTGTGGTCCACACTTGTAACCTCATTGCTCTAGAAATAGAGGCAGGAGGATCAGAAATCCAAGGTCATCCTTTGCTATATATCAAGTTGGAGGCCCGTTTGGGCTGTATACAACCCTCAAAAGAAAATCCAGATCCACCATGTTGAGGTTATAAATTGTCATCTGAGGTATTTTTATTAGCATATATAAGTATACATACAAGAAAAAAATTAAACACTAATAGAAAACTTACATACAGGGCTGGAGAGATGGCTGAGGGATTAAGACTTCGCCTTATAAGCAGAAGGTCCTGAATTCAGATTCCAGGTACTACATTAAAAAAATGCCAAGTGTAAATATCTTCTCTAAAAAAAAAAAAAAATGCCAAGTGGAAATGGTGGTGGCCTGCACTTCCAGCCCTGATGGGCAGAGCCTGGGAAATCCCAGAACCAAGCAAAAAGGAGGTAGAAGCAATCTAGGATGATTCCCGAAGTCACCCTTGGTCCTCCTCAGGGACACACAGTGCCCTCTGACACACACACAAAGAGAAAGGGAAGGGGGAGCACAGAGAGAGAGAGATAGAGACAGAGAGACACGTACAAAATAAAATAAATCAATAAAAAAAGCTACACATATATGTAGCAGGTTAGACATTACTGAAAATTACAAAGGCCTTTAAAACATTGCGATTGGAATTATTCAGAATGTAGCCCAAGGGACTGAATCCAAAAGTACACAAAGCATCAATGAGCCTAAGATGCAGGCAATCCGTATCCTTGAAGGGAAGCCCAGAGACAACGACTGCACTATAAACAGAGAATTCATTTCCTGAAAACTCAAGCTACAAGAAATGCTACCATACTTCTGACAGAAAGAAAAATGCTTCTTGTGGAAATCTGAATCTGAAAGGGGAAAAAAAATGAGGAAACTTTAAGAATCCCTAGGTCGTTTTCTCAGTTTAAAAATCCTTTTGCAAGAACATTGACTGTTTAGGATAAAGATAAAAATGCTATTTGGAAGCATGCCTGCCTAAAATATCTGTCAAGGAAGAGCAAGAAACCCATCAACACACAGAAGTTCGCAGAGAAGGGAAGGGGTTGGCCCTCACGCACCAAGCTTTGTTCTCTCCTGCATTTACAGTGCCCATCTAGCAGTCCCCTAGTAGACCTTGCTCTTTGATCAGAGTCTGAATGCATTTGTTCGAGTCCCTACAGATCCCCCTATGCCGTATAAATGTGTTTCTCCACAATAGTATTATTGCAAGCACCGTGTTAAAGGACTTGCCAACCTCCAGCCATGAAGTATCTCTGGCATTTCTTGATCTGTGCTGTAACCGTTATTCTGCTAGTACTTGTAGAGGAATTTTTTAGCATGGTGTGAGGAACCCAAACTCCCTCTCCAGCCCCCATCACGCACTTTCCTCTGAACTCCTTTTGGGTATCCAATTATTCCGTGAGTATTTATAAAGCCTGTACCCTATGCCAGGTGCTCTGTTGTAAATATAGCCTGAGCTGCACGACCCCTTCTCCTTTCAAGCTTACAGTCTAGGATACTTACTCGACTCCTGTTTAATAATTGTTCACCCACAAGATTCAAAACTCAGCGTCCAGTTCTTTGGTTTGTGACTTCACTTAGCTGAAGACACCAGAGCACTGAGAGACCCGTCGGTCGACCTGACATCTGTCTATCCTCTCTCTCTGATTTTGTTCAGGAAGCAGGGGCTCTAAGCCAATTATGATAATCTTGTTCCCTAATATTGCAACTGCTGCTGCAGCCAAGATGGTCATGTGACCCATTTAGGGGCAATGTGACCTAAGAGAAAAGAAACCCTGAGGACTGCTGGGGCTTGACTCTCCCAGCTAAAAGAAACACATGTGGCAGGTCCTGAAGTTTCTTGGCTTCCCCTGCTAGCCGTGTAAGAATATCCACCCCAACCCCATTGGCCCCACACCTCTGAATTTTTGTCAAATCTCCACCTACTTAAACCTCTGCAAGGCAGAGAGAATTCTGTTATTCTCTGATAAAGGCATTTCTGATTCTTTACTTGGGAATGCAACTCTTTTTAAACTTATTTTGTGTTCTTTAAGTGTTTTATACATAAATCCAGTGAATTTATGTTATTTTCACATCTTAATCCCCAGACCTGTCTTCCTGCCCCTTCCCACTACAACTATTCTTTAGCCCCACCAGTCTCTCTCCAATTTTACTATTCTTTAGCCCTGCCAGTCTCTCTCCAATTTTGTTTTCTTTGATGAGCAGCCTGCTGAGTTTCATCTGGGTTGCCTTTGATGGTATGTTGCCTGAGCACTTGCTGGACCATGAATCTTAACTCAAACGTGTGGGAAATAAATAAATGAGAAGGATTTCAGAAATAGACCTTGCTAGGGTAGCATACTGAGAAATGGTGGTAGAAGGGACTTTAGACTTCTAGAAATGTCACCAGGCCAGAAAAGGATTGAAGTTCTATGATACTCACTGTGAACACATTCCTAATACACTAAAGGGCTTCACTTTGGCTGAAAGTTGCTTCATCATGAGTAAACTGAGCTTTAAATAAAAAGCTGCAAGGGAGGCTTGCAGGAGTAAGTGCACTGCTGGAAAACTCTACAATCGCACACCACACTGCTAATTGCATTGCCCATCACTATTGACTTAAATTTGAATAATTTTCAGAACATAAAATAATGGCTGTGATGCCTTCTAGAAAAAATCAGAACCCTACAAGAATGCCACATCATAAAAAGCGTGCCCAGCCCCAACTATTGCTCCTCTGCAGGAGATCATTTGAGAACAGAACCTTCTCTCACGATAGGTTTCGGGCCCCGCCTACTATTGCCCCAGTCAACACTGGAAAGGGAAACATCGGCTAGGTCCCTCCTGGTCCCAAGAATGAAATCTTCCTATGGTCCTGGGTGGAGACATGACATTCTGATCTGCTCCCAAGATTAGATTATTACATATCCTTGTCTCCTCCCTTAAGGTTAATCCAGCTGGGGCCGTCCATGTCTGGCCAGGAATCCACCCCAACTACCCCAGGAAGGCTGATTCACCTGAAGACTTGCTAAGGATGGAAGGAATAATTATCCCCTTCAGGAGATTATGTGTTCATCTCTCTCAGGGTGCAGAAGCTTCCAGAGTTTCCATGCACACTGCTAAATCTACCAGCTTTCAACTCGAAAGGTCTAATTTTTTTTCCTTCTTTTTTGTTCCTGGCATTCTGGACCATTTTACTCTTTCTCTAAACACCCCCTTCTATCACGTCATGCAGTGATTTGTAGATCCCAGAGCCATGGCTATCTCTCTTCCTCTTCTCTTTCTCCTTCCTCACTGCAGTTGCTAAGATCTACAGCTTGCCTGCCCTGATGTTTTTCTTGAAAGCTCTGATGGTCCACAAGTTCGTTCTGAGTCCCTTTTTAAAATTCTTCTATTAACAAAGACTAAGAACTGAAAAGGGAATGTCAAGTTTCCCCACCACATTCTCATGTCAAAATATTTGTGACATTTTCTCTTTCTTGTATCTATCTACTTGATTCCGAATCTTAAAGAGGACAGAACTGTGTCCAACTTCCTGGGCTCGGGTGCAAGGCATGCTGGGACTTGGGCCTAGGGAAGAGAAGGGAGAAGGGCAGACCAAACAGAAGAGGAGGAAAATTCTAAAGCTAAAGCTAATTGCAGTGAGATGTGCACCAAGAATGCACCACATCTGGGTGTATGCATAACCTGGGGCTGGAGGGCCCACGTAAAAAGTTAGATGACCACCTTCAGGGTGGTCATCAAATACGCCAGAGCCAAGCAGGAAATGATCAGATTTGCGGGGGAGGAGACCTGTCCTAACATGGCCTGCTGCCTACAGATGGGTACGTACAAGGCAAGGCAGAACTCGCCAGGAAGGGAGCGCAGCGGTTGTGCTAGGTTGATTCTAGGCCTCTGGGCCCACTGAGCCTCGGGGTAGCAATGGCTTCAGAGGAGACCTGGGATGCTGGGCAGGCAGATTAGGAGAATCAGGAAATTAGTTTGTACTCCTTTAAAAACAATGCAGGCTCACTCTTAAAGAATGAAAGATGTGGAGCTGGAGAGGTGGCTCAGGGGTTAAGCCTCTGCCTTGCAGGCAGAAGGTCCTGAGTTCGGATCCTAGACCCCACGTATAGACGCCAGGCGGAAGTGGGGGTGGCCTGGGTTTCTGGTCCTGGTAGGGCAGAGCCCATGAATCCTGGGGCAGAGTAAACAAGGAGGAGGTGGAGGCGGTCCATGGTGATTCCCAAATTCATCTGTGGTTCTACACACACACACACACACACACACACACACACACACATACATATACACACGTGTACACACACATACACGCACAACTGAATAAATAATTAAAAAACTATAAAAAAAAAAGAATGAAAGATATTTCCTCTTTTCTCAGGAGGATTGAGGGGAGGGGGGATAAGGGTTTCTGCAAATCCTAAAGTTTCCTAAGTGCTCAGGGACAGGGAGTAGTAGTCCTTCCCAGCCTTTTGTGATGAAAAGCCAAAAAAGTGACAAGAAGTTGCTTGCCTGAAGTGAAAATTTTTGTTTCTCCCTCGACATCAGATAGGAATGTGCAAGAAGGAAAAGTTGTCTGAGAAAGGGCTAGGTGTCAGCATAACCCCAGGCACCATGAAAGGGACAGAGCGTGAAGGGTCTCTTCAGAGACCGAATCTCTGTGGCAGAGCATGACAAAAGGAGGCTGGACCCGGACAAGGATGGACGAGAGCCACCTGAGCTGAACCACTCTGCTTGCCTCCAAGCAATACCTGCACCAGGGTCGGGACCTCCAAAACGGACCACTTTGAAAGATAGGTTAATTCAACAGTTGTTCCCATGACCCAGTGATTCAGAGTCCATTTTATGCCAGGTGTCTTACTAAGTGCTGAAAACAGAAAGACGGAGATGTTACACAAGAATCTTGCCCTTGTATATTAAAAGGTTTATTAGTCCTTGGCATGTAGAAATGGACATAGAAAGAAAGATATATTTTAAAGAAATAATCTTTTTTTTTTTTAAAGTGCAATAAGGAATCCTGACAGCATTCATCACAGAGAACAGTGGAAGCTACCACCTTTGGGTGGTCATGGTAGATAGCTGATTAGATAACAGCAGACTTGAAGGTCATTGAGGATGGACCCTTGCCACATCATTAGATCAGTAGCCAACAGGAAGGTTTGCAAGATTAAGCATGCAGTTGAAAAGGTCTACAACTGCACCCCTACAAAATAGCAGCTTATAAAACCAGGAACTGGTGCCTAGAGGCTTGGATTCCTAGCAATAGAATGAGATCTAAGTCACAGCTCTGGCTTTAGGTAGAGATGTTACAGTCTAAACTGCCCAGAAAGACAATAAGATGATTGCCTAGCTAAAGGCTTTCTAGACAAGAACAGGACGGTCCCTTCCTTTAAGAGTTCAGCCAAGCTAGGCATTGTGGTATCTGCCTACAAGCCTAGCTCAAAGGAGGTGGAGCCAGAAGGATCAGGAGTCCAAGGTCATCCTTAGCCACATAGTAAGTTCCAGGCCAGCCTTGTTATGTGAGGCACTGACTCAAAACAAAAACAAAACAAAAAAATGTCATTCAAATGGGCCTGTCAATCACCTGGACAGGAAAATACCCTTCAAGAAGATTTAAGGTAGGTCAGCCCCATAGTCTGTCTGTCCACTGCCCACTCTACATGGGTGAGGACTTTCCCCCTCTGATTAGTGTCCATGTGCACCCAGTGAGATTGATTTCTTGCACAATAGCCTCGTTGGTTGGTGCCTGTCTCTCACCCCTAACAGTGCCCCATGTGCTTCTGTAATAAATTCTACCTGTCTTTTGGGCTACACTTGATGTCTCATCCTAAATTTACTTGAAGAATTTCAAGGTTCGGAGAACCTAGGGGAGGCCAGAGCGAGATGGGAGTGACAGTCAGAGAGGGTCTCCCTTAGAGATACCCTGAGCCAGGGTGAGAAGGCTTCATCATGAAAGGAGTCCAAAGAAGAATTGCCCATTGGACCACCGAACATACCAAGTCTAGAGGGAAGATAACTGTGGGCAGAAAGTGACAGATGAGTCAAGGCTGGGGAGGTTGAAGTGGAGCACGTGTAAAAGAGCGGGGGTGGGGAGGGGAGGGGGTAGACCATCAAGATCCATCAGAAGCAGGGCTTTCTAAGCCATGATAAGTTCACAAAATTAAAAAAGAAAATTGTGATGTGTTGTGAATTCCCTGGAGGGATTCATCTCCCCTTAACCTTGTAAGGCCAGGCAAGGGCATAATGATCACAGACGCCCAAGCCAGGTCACACACATGACCAACTTGAAAGAAATGGGCATCGCTTCAGGAACTCTGCTATTCCCAGGGGCCTGCCTGGGGCAGTTGGCTGCAAAGGATCTGGGTGGGAAGTTAATGTAGTTTACAAGTTCTCCTTTCTCCAATACTTTCTGTGTGCCAGGCCCAGGGCTGGGCAGGTTCTAAGCACTGTCTTAAGCCAGCCTCCCAGCCACAGAGCAGCCAGGGGAACACAGCCCACACCACACAGACGTCCTGCAATTAAAATAGGATGTCAAAGCGACCCAGAGATGAGTAACACTACAAAATTGCTCCCCTCCCTGAGAGCTGGAATGGCAGTGCCAGCTGGGACAGAGGAGGCTAGGCTGCCAAGAGGAACCCAAATTATAGGATCATCGTCCAGCAAGAGGAGCAGACCCTGCCTTCCTGCTCTCAGCCCTCTTACCACCCACCAGAGTGAAACAGGCCTAAGGCATGAGTTTGGGCTCATCCCCCCAAAATACAGAGTACAGGATAGAGAAGAATCTAAAGCCAAAGAGGCAAAAGAGTCCACCCTTCCCACTGCCCCCTGTGGAACTGCATTATACTTCCAATTTTTCAGAAGGGGAAACCGAGGCACAGGATCGTGAGAGGAAGGTCAGGTGACTCTGGCAATAGCAGAACCCCAAGTCAGAGATTTATCTGACTCCAGCGCATAAGCATACAAGCCTTCTGTCCATCATTTCACCAGGCCAGGGAGGAGCTGGGTACGTAAGACTGGGCCACCATGTCTCGAGCCTCAGAAACATAACTTCCTATGAGACCCTACAACCTGGAGAAACCTAGGGCACTGGGACCTCAAGAACCAAGCTCGTTGTTGGAAACTTTGAAGACTTCCTGGGATCCTTCTAGCAGAATGTCAGAGCGCCCTGTGAGGACAGAGGAACCAGATAACCTGTTTCCATCCTTCTTAATACATAAGCATTTTCTTCACTGGATCTTAGCCAAAAGGCTGAGAAGCAACCCCATGAATGGGCTCTATCTCTTGGAATATCCATTTGATAACGTCCATTTACCGACTGGCTTATTTTGAGATTAAAATACAATAATGTGTGTAAAATAGTTAACCTAGTGCCTGCCACAATATAAGATTTCCTAAATAGCTAGCTATTGCTACAATCTTATTAAAATCTTTATGGACATTGTTCTTGGGCAGCCGTTGTCTAGAACTAGGATGAAAGTAACTCACACTTGAGAAACATACTTCATGCAGACCCTTTGGAGACAAAAATGAGAATCCTACGCTTTTGAGCTTAAAGCCTGGCAGAGATTTCTCTGAAAACGTCTGAACTTACATAAAAGTCTAAGGTTTGTTTTCTGGGTCAAGGATCTCCAGAGGGTCAGGATGGGTTAAGATAGGGTGTAATAACAGAGGATTTCAGGTTTTTGAATAGCAAAGTTTGTTTCTTGAAGATGCAACGAACACATGTTTACTGTATATTCTTCAAAGTGCTCTGGCTCACAAAGATCACCGCGTGACCGAGGCTGAAGGAAACCACATGTTTACATGTAGTGAGCCATGCACTCTTAATCCACATATCACTTCTGGTCACACTTCACAGACTAACACAAGATCCTGCTAAGCATGTGGGGGAAGACATGTAATTCCACCTAGAGCCCTAAATCAGATAGCCAAACATTTGTGAATAACCCCAATGACTATCAAAACCATCTCAGTGCCACTTCTGGTTAGGCTGAGATAAAGTGGAATTAAGAGATACAGGGCCTTCATACAAGCCAGGTCACCCCACACGATATCAGAAAGGTTATTATCAGAGGCTCAGAACTGAACCTCTGAAGATAACATGTTGTTGAGGAAAACCCATTGTTCTGAAATCTTCCGTAAGATAACCTCCCTAAGGACTGCCTTAGTTCTTAGAAGATACTGTGGAAGATGGTTGGTGAAGCCAAGATGCTGACAGGAAGGATGGAGAAACCGTCTTCTAGAAGAATCCTAATAGACTAGAGGTATGTTCGATGGAACTTTCCTAGTCTTGTATCATCTGATAGAAAAGTATCAATGTTTTGTTGAGCCAATGAAGCTGAGGATGTACATTGCTTTCCACCCACTTGATGTGCTTGGCTTGGCATCTTCTCCTGGCTCAAGATGCGCTTTCATTTTTGCCCCATACTCATTTCTAATTAGCAAACCAGGCATGTGGGAGTTACTCTGGATCTCTTCCCATGTCCAATCTAGCGTGCAGTCCCAGCAATTTTAACTTCTAAGTTGCTTAGAATTCAACATCTCCTCTTCCTCTTCCCCTTCCTTCTCCTCTTCCTTCTCTCTCTCTCTCCTGCATTAGTCTAACCTAAATCACCATCCTGGCGGCTAACAGCTCTCTGCTGAGAGCCCCTCTGTCTAATTCTCTTACCCATTGTCCTTCCACCACGACAGCTGGAGCAAACATGGGAAAACACAGCCTAGATCATGGCAAAAAGCTTCTTCATCTTATTCCCCTCCAACAAGTTCAAATCCATTCGATAGTCCTCTCACAGGTCTTAGGACAGACATTAAACTCTTAAACACACCCCTGCTGCCCGGCAAGTTTGTCTTTGCCAAACTCCCCAACTCATCTCCTTCTGCTCACCCTCTCTCCTCCTCTAACCGCTCTTACCGTTTGGATCTTCAGGAAAGACAGATCTGCAACTTCCTTTGAGCACACACTTCCTCTCCCAGCAGTGGACTCCCCTAACTCTCACTTCTTGCCTCAAAGACACCATTCATAATTCGAATCTCACTTTCTCATGAAGACCCAGCTTAGTCCAGCTTGACAGAAGACCACACACCAACACCAGGGCCGAGGGAACTGGCCACACCATCTCTATGTAGTGGCTGAGAGAAGGACGATCCTTATTTGCCAGACCAGCATGTCTGGCCAAGTGTACACAAGGAAGCCAACTTCCTCAACCAGCTCTCTGTATTTCATTCACCTGTTCAGGGCCTAGTCCCACCCACCACAGGCTAGGTCTGCCCCCTCAACTAAACAATCTCCTTCAGGTTTGCTCCGGCTTAACTCAACCACCAATTCTCTACAAACGTGCCCAGAACGCAAAACCTCAACTGTCAAGTTGACACCTGTGCCTAACTATGACGGGGTGTATCACAACTATTATTACGTAATTATAGAATCCATGTCTTAACATTTGCCTCTCCTTCTTTCATGTCATTCATTGGCCTTTCCCGTTCCCTTCCTGTGTTCCTGGCGTGGAACAGTGCCTTGTATAAAACAGGTATCCCATTGTTGATTGCCTAAATGTGTTACGTAATGAAGAAGAGTGCATGGTTGCTATGATTGTCAACATGACTGGACAAAGACATCTCTAGGAATAGTATTCAAGGAGAGATAAGTAAATCATGGGGTTGCGGAGAGAGCTTGGGCTTTATGGGTCCTCACAGGAAGGGGGTCAGCAGATCTCTTGTCTATGCACCCCAACCAACATCCTGTATGAGAGTTTAGGAAGCAGTATAGGTGCAAGAAAGAAGGGGGGCAGATCCCCAGTGGTGACCAACACATCGGTGAAGGAATAGTTACCACCACAGCCCTGAAAGAAGGCAAAGTGGGAGTTGAAGTGGGAGCTAAGCCCACATCTGCCCTATACTTAAAGCAAGGCCTTTTCAAATACTGTAGAAAGAGAAAGTTAGAAATGCCTATAGACAGCCTTATCTTTAACTTTTCTCTTACTTCTTGAAGATGCAATGAACACATGTTTACTATATATTCCTCAAAGTGCTCTGGCTCATAAAGATTGCTGACTGACCAAGACTGAAGAAGCCACATGTTAACTGTAACACCTATGAAAAAAAGGGAAGATTTCCAAAAAAAAAAAGGGGGGGGGAAGGAGGGAGGGGAATGGGATACCTATCAAGTTTGTATGAGTGGAAAAAATAAATTAATAAAAAAAAGGTAGAAGAGAGTGACTTTGCATTTTTTTCCTTTCTTAGAGACTTTAAA
Organism: Typhlomys cinereus; assembly: GCA_023101885.1. Classification (NCBI taxonomy): domain Eukaryota; kingdom Metazoa; phylum Chordata; class Mammalia; order Rodentia; family Platacanthomyidae; genus Typhlomys; species Typhlomys cinereus. Next base: position 657,497 of record JALPQD010000178.1, read on the forward strand.
GGAAACTAGGACCTACCTCATTAAGTCTAACTGGGAAAAAAGATCAATTTAAATTCAATGAAGGCTAAGTTTTAGAATACTTCTGAAGAAATTTAGGGGTTTTTTCTTCAAGGACATACAAAAGCTCAGAGATTTTTCATGGGAAAATGTAGTCACTCGGGTACCAGGGACACATGCTAAGTATCACTGTCTCTGACTTCGAACTTACAGATTTCCCCCCAAAGAAATGATTTACATAAGTAAAGAATTAGTCATCAACTCAGTTTCCAGTTCTCTAAATTACCTGATACAAAGAAAAACCTGAATCTAAAGTCAAAACACAGCTGAGTATGGTTATAATCAGATCTATGCTAGCTGTCAATCATCCTGGAGTTACAAATATAATCCCCAGCACAGAAGCCAAGCATTGGAGACTAGGTCTTCCATTGTGCAAGATCATGAGGTGCAACTGGGATGTGATTCCCTCTCTAGCTCCTCTTATTGCAGTACCAGCTGGGTGGATCTTGGAGTCGATCCTTCACATCGGGTGAATAGTACTTCCACACCATCCCATATTCCAAGTTGCTGATGATAAACTGTTTCTCCATTCGTGGATAATGCTATGTTGACTATTTTCAGAGACCCCTGCTCAGTTCTGCTCTTCCTTCCCCCTGATCAGTGGACATGCATAAATCACACTCAGAATCGTAGCATTTCCAGCAACCTTTTTAGTCAATGACAGGCTAAGTAAATATCAACACAAGGAAGGATGAGTCTTCTCTAGACTATTTCTAAGTGAAGAGCTTAGAGGGGTTAGCTAAGTTTCTAGGTCACTTGCTCATTAACTATTGAGTAAATATAATCTAGACAAAGAGCAAAAGATATCTAGAGCCCCATCAATTGATCAAATGCTGGGATGAATGAAATTTTAACCTCCCTGAGATAAGAGTGACTTGACTTTCAGTTCCACAGAGTGGTGTCATGCCCAGGTACATAGCGTGATGTTTTAGTAGTGAAAAGACCAACAAACATAAACCACCCTGGTTGGCTAGTTAGCCCTGTTTCTTAAGCATGGCGACTCTTATGCAAGTGTGATGAGCAGAGAAGTCAGGTGCTTCTCCTCAACACAGGCCCTGGTGAGTTTTCCTCATTTTAAAACCAGAGGTTGCACACACGTGGATCCTGTGATTAACCAGACTCAAGCTTCAGGATTGCAACATTGTCATGGCTGTTGCTCAGACATGTCCACAATTATTCAGAACCCATAATTACAGCCGGGCCGACTGCACTCGCCACGCTGGAGCAGGAATGTTGAATGCAGACTCAGTTTGTGGCTTTTATCTCTTTCCCTCTCTGCCTCATTTTCCTTGTCTGTAAAACAGCTTAATAATGAAACTTACTGTGTTGTGTGATAGTGTTAAGGGTTAAACTATGTCATGCCTATAATCCCAAGACCCAAGAGACCAAGGCCTGAGGATTCCTGAGATTTCGTGGTCAATCTGAGCTCTGTGTGTGTGTGTGTGTGTGTGTGTGTGTGTGTGTGTGTGTGTGTGTATCAGGATCAGTGAGAAGGCTCCCTAGGTAAAGGTACGTGTGAACCATCACAACCTGAGTACAATCCCCAGGGCCAAATGGCGGGAGAACAGAATTGACTTCAATAGTTGTCCTCTGACTTCTACGTACTACAACGCATGTGCCTTCCCCCTCCCCCTGAAATAAATAAGTTAAAGAAACAAACTTTAACAATGTCAGTCACTGAGACTGTCCACAGCACACAGTGGCTGCACGTGGACACCCTTCGGAGGAATAAAAATAGAAAACAGCAGATGTCCCTCCCAACTGCTGCCACAGATCGTAATTGACAGAGGAGTGTTTTCCACCCGAGGCTTCAGCCCTCAGCTTCAACCCCAGCATGTTTTTCTTGTACAGTGGCACATTTGGAGGCTTTTCTTTGGTGAATGCATTAATGACAAAGTTGTGTGATAGTGTTAAGGGTTAAACTATGTCATGTCTGTAATCCCAAGACCCAAGAGACCAAGGTCTGAGGATCTAAAGAAAGAAGAAATCCACAGCTCTGTGACATCAAAGGAAGGAATCTGCTCTGATGGAATTCTAGAATTTTCCTCGGAAGAATGAATATGCAAAGGTCTGCATTCCTTTTTCAGCCAGTTCATAACCCCTTCCAGGATCGTTCAAGGGCCCTGGATTTAAGAATCTGTGTTTGCGCGGTTCTCATTGAAGACAGCACAGAGCTTTCCTCAGAAAGTTAAGAATAGAAATATCATATGACCCAGTGTCTGTACTGCTAATTGTATACCCAAAGGGAATGATCAGTGTGCTGAAGAGACATCTGCACCCCCATCTGATGCTCCACCATTCACAGTAGCCAAAATACAGAATCAACTTAAATGTCCACTGGAGGATGAATAGATAAGGAAAATGTATGTATAATGGAACACTAGTCAGAGAAGAAGAAGAAGAAGAAGAAGAAGAAGAAGAAGAAGAAGAAGAAGAAGAAGAAGAAGAAGAAAAAAGACAAATCCTATTACCTATAAAGATCCTATTACCTATAAAGACCTGAGTGAGACAGCACTACTGTCTTCCAGTTAGTCACCAAGATAAACCCAAAGGAAAAGGGCTTCAGGTAATTGTCTTCCATGTCTTTAAGGAAACATGGAGTTGCTCCCTTGGAGACATATATTTACATGAATCTACAAAAAGCTTGATACTGTAGACAGCAAGAGAATGGGCACTGTTCTCAAAAAGGGATGCCCGGTGGGTATTGTCAATGCAAAACCGGAAATCTAGAATGTTCCACAGCATGCTGCTGGCATTGTGGTAAAGACATGAGTGAAGGGGAGGATTCTTGCCAAGAGAATTGATGTGCACGTGGAGCATGTTAAGCACTCCCAGAGCTTCTTGAAATGTGTGAGGGAAAATGGTCAGGAAGGAAGGGAAACCAAAGGAAAAGAGGCCTGTGTGGGGCTGAGCCCCACTCTGCCCCTCCTCGGGGAAGTGTGGTTGGCAAGAACTGATTGACAGAAGAAGCCTGGCCGCTGGAACCTGGGAGTGAACCCATGCTGGAGAGATGGAATGAACAAATATTCTGGACTGGAAGGAAAATGAGTCAACCTAGAAGGTGTTATACTAACTGAAACGGGTCAGGTACTGAGAAATGACTGCTGCATAGTTTCACCTTTACATTGAATATAAAATGGCTGAGTTCACAGCAGCAGAGTGTGGAGTGGTACTTACCCAGGGCTGGGGGGAGGGAGCATGGGAGATGCTGGTCAAAGGGCACTCGGTCCAGCCCAGCAGGAAAAGTCAGTTTGGGAAGTTTATCGTTCAGCATTGGTGCTATAGTTAATAATAGATTATAGACTTGAAAATTGCTAACAGGTACATTTTTAAATATCCTCATTATACACACACACACACATAAACACACGCAATAAGTGGCTGCATGTAGTTGTGTATTCCTATCATCCCAACATATGAAAGGTAGAGGCAAGGCCAGTCTCAGCTGCGCATGAGACTAAATAAGGACAAAACAAACAAACAAATAAATAAGCAAGCAAGCTCAGGATGTGAGGTAAAGAATGTGTTATTCTGAAATATGTATTTGCACGTAACTAATAATGGGGTGTGTGGGGGGGGTTGTGTTGGGAATGAGGGAAGTGTTCTTCCAGTGAGCTATCTCGGCAGCCCTTCCCTTCTGTTACAGTATGGTTTGTCTCCCAGAACTCAGACAAGCAGTCAGTCAGCAAGGTCACATGTTTATGGTAAGAAGAAGGCAGAAGCTTAGTTCAAAAATAATACGCTGGACCTTTAGGGAGTGATAAGGGTTAGGTAAGGTAATGAAAATAGAGATGCCTGTGACGGGCTCTTGGTTCGGCTTTATCAGAAGAGAAAAGGGACCACAGATACACATGCATGGGCTCTCTGTCTCTTGCCATGTGACGCTCTGTACCTCTATGGGATGCTGCCGGCACGAGGCCATCACCATATACAGAGCCTAGACCTTGTGTCTCCAGAACCAAGAGCTAAATAGACCTCTTTTCTTTATGATGATAATCTACTTCAGGCGTTTTGTTTAGTGGCAAAAAATGAATGAATACGATACATGGCTAAAGTGTTGGCTTTGAGGATGACAAAGATGATAGAGGAGGAGAGAGAGGAGGAGAGAGAGGAGGAGAGAGAGGAGTCGTCCAAAGCAGAGCAGAGTGGAGATTATGCTTTGAACATGAAATACTTTCCACAGCCTTGTGTGTCTGCATACTTGGTCTCCGGCTGGCAGTATCTGGAGGGGAAGTTCAGTATTTTAGGACGTAGGGCCTGGCTGGTAGAGTCGGCCACTGGAGTGGGTCTTCAGTCTCATACTCTAGCCTCATTCTGCACCCGCGGTCTCTGATGTGAACAAGCTGAGCCACAGGCTGCCGCCAGCTGAGCAGGACTGAGCCACTCCAGCTGCCTATCCCGCCATAATATTAAGATGGCCCCATCTGAGACATCATAGATGTCTTGTCGGGGCAGCAAGAAAAGTAGCTAAAGTAGAAGGGAAACCAGAGGGAAACTGTCGCCTCCCGGTGAACAGAGTCTGCCTTTGCTCTTTGTGGTCGTGGCCATTGGATGGCCAATATTAGCAACTGTGGGGGCAGCATGAGCAACTGACGGTATCAGAGGGTCTCAAGCAGGTAAGTAAAGTATTATCGCCAAGGCCTCTCCACTGCTCACTGATTCAAACATAATAGAAATGCTAATCACCGGAACCAAAGCCATGAATTCTGAATGGCCCTGGAGACAAAAAAACAAAAACAAAAACAAAAAACCCTGCTTATCGGGTGGTCTTAGTTGCTGGCAATTTCTTAGCGGCTTTCTGATTACCTTAGCCGATCAGCACCTTGAGTGCTCTCTACCTGCAAAGAACTCTAAAAGCTCCTGATAAGGAGTATTTTCAAAGAGGTAATTGCATTGGCCAGAAGATTGGGGTGAGTTAGGGCCACCATGAGGAAAAAGGCCCCAGGTGTTTGAGTCCAGCAGGGCTCCGCATGGCTTTTCCACAAGGGAGGATGAAGGAACTATGACTTCCAGCACAGGCTGTGGGCAAGCTTCATTTCTGCCTGTCACTGTGGCGGACTGCCCCGATTCAGAGCCTCTCAGCCTTCCGAGGGCCCTGCCTGCCACCTGATCTACCCGGCTGACTGCCCCTTCCCCCCACCTCCTGGGCTCTGCCATCATCCCCTCCCTCCTTGTCGTGGTCCCCAAGTCCACCCTCTTCCTCGGGACTGGTCTAAGCTCCTCCCTGGCTCGGGGCCTCCGTGTTTCTGGTCCCTCCTGCCAGGAACATTCCTTCGCTAGATATTTGTAAGGCTGATTCATTCTTATTTTTAGCTGAGATTCCATTAGCAACTTCTTGTCTCAGGCCTCGTCACTGTCTTCTGTCATTCCACATTATTTATAACACTTATCACTCTCTAAAACTAACCTGTTGTTTGCTTTCCCCCTGTCATTGTCTATCCCCACCCCATTAGAATATGAGCTGGGGGCGGGTTACCGGTAGACATTTTCTAGGTAGATGAATGACCAAACCTCTCCATGCAGATGCTCAGTTGCTTGATGCAGCATGAGTGATCATCACAGATACCGTCTGTTGCAGTCCGCCTGCATAGTTGCTGATAAATGACCAGAACACAACTTAAGGGAACAAGGAGTTTACTTTCTTACGATAGTCCGGTTACAGTTCATAGTCCAGCTTGACGGGAGAACACACACCAACACCAGGGCCGAGGGAACTGGCCACCATAACGGCTGAGAGATGGACAATCCTTACTTGCCAGACCAGCATGTCTGGCCAAGTATACAGAAGGATGCCAACTCTCTCAACCAGCTCTCTCTGATTTATCCAGGACCTAATCCCACCCACCATGGGCTGGGTCTTCCCCAGCAGCTAGACAATCTCCTTCAGGTTTGCTCTGGGCTTAACTCAACCATCAACTCTCTACAACTGTGCCCAGAGCTCAAACCCTCAAGAGTCAAGTTGACACCTGTGCTTAACTATGACACTCCACCCCTTGTCAACTTGACACAAAAACAATAGCACTTTTAAACTGTAACCTTTCCTTGTCCCCACAGATGTTAAAATATAAATACATTCCATGGACAAATTTAAAATGTTCTCTCATTAAAACTTCAGTTCCAATATTTTAAAAGTTCAAAGTTTCTTAACCTTAAATTAAATACTTTAAAACAGATAAAACATTAAAACAGAAGGATCTTAATAAGAAAACATTAAAAAGAACAAAGTCCAGCAAATCACCGCATCCTGTACTTCAATGTCCATCTTCTGCTGCTCATTATGTAATCAAGGCGGCTCAAAGATTCAAGGCATTCTCAGTCCCTGTTTGCAGCTCGAAGTTGTAAGAGCAGAGTTCCTCTGAACCAGGCTGAATCTCCACTCGCATTTGTCCTCAGCAGCAATCCCACAGTTCTGGCATCTCACACACAACTCTGGGTTCTCCTCTGCAGCTTTAAGCTTCACCATCTCTTGCAGGACTCTACGCCTGCCACTTGGTGCCAAGCTTTAGCTGCTCTCCATGAACCCTTCAGTAGTACATGAAAACCAGTATCACCTGAGGGACGCTGCCAGATTCCGAAGCGAGGTTGAAACGCAGCTTAGTCCACTGGAGCCACAGCTGCATCAACTTCAACGCGCTGACACTGAAAAAGCCTCTCTTCTAGGCAACCAAACTTGCAAAGGGCAAGAAACAGCTTGAACTTGGGCTTTCGCCCCCTGAAGGAATCTGAGCTTCCAAACCATGAACTTGCCATACGGTGGTTTCCACATCCTCCACCGTCTCAATGCAAGTCACTAGGTTTTCCTTCACTGGTACTCATTTGTCCAACAGCAGCAGATATTCTGCTGCCTGCCCTTTGCACATCCAAACCTCCAAGGTTGCCAACACAGCTCTCCTCTGTCAAGCAAACCAGTCCATCGTCTTTAAATTCAGCTTAACAAAGTCTTTGTTCCCTTCATCACAAATTGGGCCCAAACAATGTCTCTCAGCAATTGGCCCACTAAATGCTGAAGAACGGTATTTGTAAATCCACAAAGTGAAAATTTTCAAGAATTTCCAACTTTGTCCAGCAGAACCGTTCAAAAGCCACAAAATCCACATAGTCAGATTTATCAGCAACACCCCACTTCTGGTACCAAATTCTGTTGCAGTCCGCCTGCATAGTTGCTGATAAATGACCAGAACACAACTTAAGGGAACAAGGAGTTTACTTTCTTACGATAGTCCGGTTACAGTTCATAGTCCAGCTTGACGGGAGAACACACACCAACACCAGGGCCGAGGGAACTGGCCACCATAACGGCTGAGAGATGGACAATCCTTACTTGCCAGACCAGCATGTCTGGCCAAGTATACAGAAGGATGCCAACTCTCTCAACCAGCTCTCTCTGATTTATCCAGGACCTAATCCCACCCACCATGGGCTGGGTCTTCCCCAGCAGCTAGACAATCTCCTTCAGGTTTGCTCTGGGCTTAACTCAACCATCAACTCTCTACAACTGTGCCCAGAGCTCAAACCCTCAAGAGTCAAGTTGACACCTGTGCTTAACTATGACACCGTCTATTGAGCATTCGCTCTGAGCGTGGTAAGGACTGGAGAAGTGATCAATACTATCTTACTGAGTCCCCTCAGCAACCCTCCAAGACAGTCATTTATTTCTCAGTTCCAAGGAGGGACAGATTAGGTTTCAGAGAGAAGTTATGCAACTTTCTCAATGTCACAGCTAACAAGACATCAAGACCTGATTTGAACCCAGGCACATTTGAGGTTTGACTTCAACATTCTAAGTAAGGAGTTAGCACTCCTCTCTCTCTCTCTCTCTCTCTCTGGTGTGTGTGTGTGTGTGTGTGTGTGTGTGTGTGTGTGTGTGTGTGTGTATCTCCTTTTTCTCTCTCTTTTTCTTTCCCCAGAAAAAGCCAAAGAGAGAGTAAATATACATTTGAGGCCTTCAGGCTATGTTAGTCATAGGTTTCTGTGGGAACTACTTAATCCTATGGTTCGAAAGTTGTCACAATATACAAACAAGTCAATGGGACTGTATGTCAGTTCAAACGTACTTACCAAACAGGTGATGAGTAGGCTTTGACCCAGAGACCACAACTAGCCAGTCCCTCTTTATATCCTTGTTCTATGTGCTCCTGAAAAGGGTTTAAATGAGGAATATGGAGCCCTAGAGAGATGGCCAAAATACTTGCTGTGCAAGCCTGACAACCTGAGTTCAAATCTCCGGCACCCATATGCAAAGTCAAGTGCAACAGAACATGCCTGCAAACCCAGCGCTGGAAAGGCGAGAGTCAGGAGGATCTTTGGGGTGAAAGAAAAGCACTAATCATGGGCTCCATGTAAGGCAAGCAAGTCTCTCGGAATAAGGAAGACAAAGGTAGATATACTGTTGAGTGAGAAAGGCAAAATCAAATGGAAGGGTCTGACAGGTTTTAGAACCATGTGACCACAGTATGATCTTCCCCTAGGATCACGGTAGAGTTTGACTTGATTTACTCCATGTTAGCCAACATCCTATTCAAATTGTAACTGGACAGGATTTCATATGATGACCCATCCAAATACCTGCATGGACTTCTTTCTCAAGCAGTCCCCATAGAGCAAGACATGAAGGAAAAGGTGCTTAGAGCTGCCGAGTGGAACAGCGCCTCTCCCACCATGAAGCCTGAGCACTTCGGTCTTTTCCTCAGCCAGGACATCCACAAGTGGCTGGTCACAGGTGAAGTAAGGACCACAGCTCGGAGCCCAGAGAAATCTCCTGCAATCTCATTGGGAATCGCATGGCTCAGTTGTTGGTAATTCAGTAATTCTCGCACTAAGTAGCACCATGAAAGAAAGATCAGTTCACCAGACCCTTGGGCTGAGGCTTAACACTGAAAACATTGACCAAAGGATAAAGGAGGTGGTTTCTACAGTACTGGCTATTCATAAGAAATACTAGTGTTGGCTGACCTTAAAGGACCTGCTCTCCTCGGGCACTGTGCTTTGAAAGACAGTGAATTTAATACGTGAGATCGTGTTTGCACTTGTACATGTATGTGTGAGCTGTGGGTGACATGCAGTAGGAGCGAGGGAGGTGCTGGGGAGGGGGATGGGGTATACGTGTATGTGCTATATGGATGGTGTATGTATGCTGAGTATGGTGTGTGATTTGTGTTGTGTATGGGTTGTGTTTGGTATGTATGTATGCATCATAAGTGTGTGGTATATTGTGAGATATGAGTGTGACAATGTATATGGTGTATACTTGGTATGTGAGTGTAGTATGTATACACAATGTATATGGTATATACGTGGTATGCAGTTGTGACATACATATACAATGTATATGTGCATACATGGTATGTGAGTGTGGTACACATGTATGATGTATGTAGTGTATATATGGTATTTGAGTATGGTATATATGAATGATGTGTATAGTGTCTATGTGGCATCTGAGTGTGGTATATATGGCCTGTTTGGTATGTATGCATGATGTGTGCGGGGGGATATGCATGTGTGAGGATTGTATGTGATATGTGTGTAATACATGGATATGTGTGTGAATGATTTGTATGGCATATACATGGAAGTATGCGGTCTATATGTGTGGTATGTCAGTGTGGCATGTATATGTTATATATGTGGTGAGTATGGTTTCTATGCATGGTGTGTGGTGTATTTGTGATACATGTGTGGTTTATGTGTATGGCATTTGTAGATTATGTGTGTGGTGCATGTATAGCATGTGCATGGTATTGAATGTGTGATGTGTGTGGTGTGTTCATGATGTATGTAGTCTATATGTGAGTAATGGTCATGTGATATGCATGTGACATATCTGGTCTATATGTGGGATCCACATGTAGACTATGCAGTCCGGTGGTGTGTTTGGGTGGCATGTATGTGGGATGTGCATACATGGTGTGTGTGGTCTCTAAGTGTGCTGGGTGTGATGTGCCCATGACATATATGCTCTACGTGTGTGACGCACACGTGGCCTCCATGTGTGGTGTGTCTGTGGAGCAAGGAGACTGCTCCAGCATGGCAGACCCATCATCCAGTTGTGGCCGTGGGGACGTGTCGCTGTGGTAATCCCTCCCTCACCTTCCCCTTCGCGAGCTCAGTTCCCAGGCAGTAGTGAGTCAGTCTCAACCTTTCCATCCATCCACACTCCTGCTTTCAGCCATGTTTGCCATTCGCTGTCCTACTGCTCATAGTTGCTATGGAAGACACTCACGATGTGGATAGCGGACTACTAAGCACTTGGTTCCACAGGACAGTAGCACCCACCCTGTGCCCCCCATGCGTGCTCATAGCTGCCTGGCCAGGGATGGACTCTCTGACCGGGAGCATCTTAGATCTGATGGGCAGCTGAGGTTCTGAAAGGAGACATGAGTCTCCCAAGTGACACGCCATGGTCGGCAGAGCCGCGATGGGAGCCCAAGTCTGCACGTCAACTGCCATCATCACGTCCCCGACAAGCACATCAGGGAAAACACCACCTCAGATGCCCCCACACTCAGGACCTTCTCACTGCACCACGCCTCTCCCCAAGCTTCTATACACCAGGATGCGTAACACCAAGGAGCCAGTGTGGCATCTCCCATAGATGCCCAAGGCATGTCTCTGCCCTGGTGACGTTTAGACCTCAGGGAAGGTGGTAAGATTCCTGGCACAGTGGGTGCTCCAGAAGGAAGGGGGCTGGTCGCAGCTAACCACAGCCACGCCATTCTGTGAAACGACTCCACCCTGACTGGACTGTGGCGATTCCCAGAATCCCACAGGAGCCATCCCTAGCTACTGATTTATCTCCCTAAATATGTCGCAATTCCCAGAATCTCACAGGAGCTACCCTTACCACTGATTTATCTCCTAAATGGCCTTGAGAGAGGACTATCTTCACACGGCATTCTTTGTTCCCAGCTGCACTCCCTACTTCCCTAGCAACTACTGAGACATAAAGATTAGTCCAGAGACTCTGCAGCTGGCAGAACAGGGGAAGACCCAATGCAGAGGGTAGGACCAGGATAGGTAGATGACACAGAGAGAGTTGGTTCAGCAGTTTGGCATACTTTAGCAGACTCGCAGATGGGAGAGTGAGGAGCTTTGCCTGCAACCATTTAATTCCTATAGACCTAGAGCAGCTAGTTCCCTCTATTCCTGACAGGTATGTACCCTCCTGCCAAGGTGGTCTATAATCTACAACCAGACTTGTAGGCCTGAATAAAACCCCTTGCTCTCCTTAGTTGTTTAGTCATGATGTATATATCAGCAACATGAAGACAAACTGCAATATAACTCTACCCCACACCTGTACAGACGCAGAGTTTTCATGGGGTAGGTTGCACTTTCTCAATAAAATATAAGTAGGTAGTAAGTTGCAAAGCCTAGCACAGGGGGCTCTGTGGAACAGGATGTGTCCACGGCCCTTGTGGATACTGAGGAAGCTGTCCTCCGATTCCAGAGTTCTTGACTCGGGGATGATTCGTTTTCTCCCAGGAGACATTAAGAAACACCCAGAAATATTTTCGGTTGTCACACACAAGGAGAGGGGTTGTATTGGCATCTAGTGGGTAGAAGACAGAATATTGCTAAACATCTTACAATATATAAGTCACACCCCCCAACCCCCGTCATTATCTGGCCCCAAATGTCCATTGTGCCAGAGGTTAAGAGATTTGGATCTAGCGTAACACATTCTACAGTTGAAGAAACCAACACTCAGCAACACGGGACGGTTGCTCAGCAGGGCGTGGTAACCCAGGAGGAGTGGCACAAGTGGAAGACCAGCCTGGGCTACGCTGCATTCCAGACTAGCCTGAGCTACAGAGCAAGACACTATCTCAAAACCAAAACAATGACTACAAAAATAGAAAACCTTGCTCGGGTCACATATGAGGCTGATGGTCAAGCCACTGTGAGCAGACTCGCTGGAGCATCCCACCCTGCTCGAGCCATAAACCTCCAGCTGTTGAACAGCCAGAGGGCAGTGGGAAAGGCTGTGCTGTGAGGGAAGCCAGGGAAACCAAGCACGATTATGTCCACTCAAGTCCAAGTTCAGTTATGTAAGTCGCTCACCTGCTGCTGAGATTAGGAATCTCAGACTAGAACAGCAGAACTTACCTCCAGCTCACTCATGGCTCGTGTTCATCATCCCTTCCTTTGTTCAGACTGCAGACCAACCACAGGAATCAGATCAAAGAAAAACTTTTACTAACCAAAGAGTCAAGTTTAAAAATTGACATGGATTTGAACCCACAACAGTGATATCTACCACCACAAGACCAGCACAGGAATTGACAAATCGACAGTATGTTAAGAAAGGGGAAAAGAGTGTCAAAAGACATCAGTCCTCCCTCAGAGACTAACGAAGGTGATACTGGATGAAGGAGAAGGGGTGCTAATCTCCCCGTGATGTACCTACTGGTGTGTTGTCCTTGCTCAAGCAAGTGCCAGACACGTGCCATTAAGCAGTAATTCATAGGGGGACTGAGTGGGCCATAAGCCCAAAAGAGCACAGGAGAGATACTGATAGAGGAGAAAGAAGGGAGATAATAGGAAATCTGGACTGGGCGATTAGGGATAAAAAGGATGTGGATTCATATTAAAAGTCTTAAAAGAATATGAAATAAAATGAAAAATGGTTGTAAATGGGAGAGGACTCAATGATTAAAGCACTTGCCACACAAGCCCAAGGACCAGAGTTTGGGTCCCACATTCCATGTGAAATGCCAGGTGGGTCTGACAGACCTTTAACTTCAGCCTTGCAAGACAGAGCAAGCTGACTCTCTTGATAAGCCCTATCAGTGAGATCTAGATTTGATTAGGGATGCTGCCTAAAAAAAATTGTCAGGTAGAAGACTGTCATAGTTAGGCACAGGTGTCAGCTTGACAGTTGAGGGTTTGAGCCCTGGGCACATTTGTGGAGAATTAGTGGTTGGGTAAAGTTCAGAGCAAACCTGCAGGAGATTGTCTAGCTGATGGGAAAAGTCCAGCCTATGGTGGGTGGGACTAGACCCTGGAATAAAACACACAGAGCTGGTTGAGAGAGTTGGCATCCTTGTATATACTTGGCTAAACATGCTGGTCTGGCAAGTAAGGATCGTCTCTCTCTCAGCCATTACGTAGAGATGGTGTGGCCAGTTCCCTCGGTCCTGGTGTTGGTGCGTGCTCTCCCATCAAACTGGACTACAGACTGTAACCGGACTATCAGTAAGAAAATAAATCCCTTATTCCTTTAAGCCGTTTGATGATCATGTATCAGCAATCATGCAGGCAAACTGCAACAAAGAGTGGTCAAGGATGATTCCCAATTATCAACCTCGGGTCTACACACACACACACACACACACACCTCTCCACACATGTATCCACACCCATGCAAACATGCATGTATGCATGCACAGACATCCCCCCTCACATATACATGAAAATATATAGTCACTGATCATTTAAGTGAAGACAGAAATCACCAGAAACTGATTTTATGTAAAAAGAGATTAGTCAGTTGTAATATTATCACACAGAGCCAGTTTCTGGCTTGGTACTTGCCAAGAGATGTGGTGAGTCCTAAGGAAAAGATGTGAGCAGAGGACAGAAGCACAGGCTCTTCATGCGCAGACATGGCCACGGGCAAAGCCAACTTTGCAAACATGGCTGGAACAAAGGATGTCATACAGGAGAATATCTAAGTGAAGCGAGGTGCTTATTTTAAATGACTTCTACGGGAGCCTCCAACTGCAGCCCGAGAGTTTTGACGTTACTACATTGATTGCTGAGTATTTTTGTCTTGCCGGTAGATATCTTCTTTTCCCCGTCAGGCACTTTGAGGCACTACTGGTGATCTGAACCATACGGATCGCCAGATACATTCTGACACCTATGTACCTGGAGCAGATCCTGTGATCTGACCCTGAGATTCCTGAACTCAGCAGGTGGATAAAGGATTCTACCTGCCTCCCCGAGCCGGGGTCTCGGCAGCTTCTACAGCAGTTTCTAAGCTGCATCTAAGTAGATGTGGCAACTTGGATTAACACAACTCCGAAGATCAACTTTTATCTCTAAATCCCAATAAAAAATTAAATAGCCTGATAACGCTGGGTACTGAATGGCTTTTCTTTCCATTGCAACTGCTGTCTGAGACGGATAATTCCCTTTTAGATTTTCATGAGTTTGGCCCAGAAAGCAGATACTTGAGGCATTAAACATGCAGGAGCCTGGGACATCGAGAGAGCACAATAGATCCTATTTCGGGATCTGACTGCCACGATCAGCTAAGTACCTCAGGGAAGTGAACAACCTTGACTAACTCAATGCTGTCACTCCGCTAGAGTCTGGGAAATCAGAAACTGTGAAAAACATCCCAAAGGGTGCCTATTTGGCTTTGGCCATGGGTGTTAGCCTCAGAGACAAGCAGATGGTTGGACAAGGCTTTCCAGATCTGAGCTGGAAAGAAAAGGGGACCGAGCTTTTATTTCTGCTCTGTCATTGTATTAAGCTAATCATAAACTGTCAATGAACAAGCATCCACATTTGAATTAAACAGAGGAAAGTATGACGGCTCCCCCATCCCAAAAAGGATGAAGGACAGACTCTCAGAAAAGGAAGTTTGTCAAATTGAATGGCGTAACTACATCCCAAAATTGCAATTTGGGGTGCTGGGGAGGTAACTCAGTCGATAAGGTACTTGTCTACTAGCACAAAAGACCAACAAAAAGTTGAACCCCCAGTACCCATGTAAAAGCACATGTGGTAGCATGTGACTAATCGGCATGACGGAGGGGGAGACAATAGATCCCTGGGACTCGCTAGCCAGCTAGTCTAACCTGATCTGTGAGCCCCAAGTCCCAGTAGGAAACTCTGTCTCAAAAAACAAGGTGAGGTCTGGGGATGGCTCAGAGGTTGAAAGCCTTTGCTCACCAGCAAAAGAACCTGATTTGGGATCCCCAGAACCCACATAAATGTGCCTGGTGGAAATGGTGGGGGGCTGTAATTCTGACTCTGGAAGGCAGAGCCTGGGAGTCTTCGGAGCCAAGCCATACAGAGGCAGGGCCCTCGGTCTCCACAGGCAGACATTCAAACGCCCTCTGGTATGCACACAACAACAACAATAAACAAGGTGGATGGCTCCGCAGGAAAGAGACCGACACCCGAGATCGACCTCTGACATCGCGCACACACATACGACGTTTGCAATTGTATCACTGGATCTTTCTGTCATGCCACACTGAATACATAAAACCAACCGCAGTGCCTATGTGTTTCTGTGAGTGTTAAGCAGCCACGGGATGGAGTTGGAGAAGTAGCTTTGAGAGCCAGCTACTGGGGCGGTATACCAAAACAAGAGGGGGAGAGAGGGCTACACAGAAAAGGGGATGCCCCGCGCACACACTACACAGCCCGCTGTCATCCTTTCCGCTGTGGGCTGTCACACTGGATCGCCTGTTAATTACCTGTCCCCTCCGCTGGGCCGTGAGTTCCTTGAGAGCAGCAACTCCGCCCCGTTGCAGTCCCAGGGCTAATTAGAGATGGGGCGGGGATGGTGGCAGAGTGAGGGGCCCCTGGGAGCAAAGCACCCGCGGGATCTGAGCAGCAGAAGGGCACGTCCTTTATGTCCTCAGAGCAGGTACCCTTCTACCTGTGGGGGGGGACCCCCATCCTATCCAGCAGACTCACCCTGAGCCGCAGTGCGCGGGATAATTAAATGTGTCCCGAGAGAGGCTTGCTGGGGTTAAGACGACTGCAAGGTGTCTGGGGACCTGAAAGCAAAAGCTCAGCTCTTCATCTACGTCTCTGTGGAGGCCCAGGTCC
This sequence comes from Typhlomys cinereus, assembly GCA_023101885.1. NCBI lineage: Eukaryota > Metazoa > Chordata > Mammalia > Rodentia > Platacanthomyidae > Typhlomys > Typhlomys cinereus. The sequence continues at coordinate 673,349 of JALPQD010000178.1, forward strand.
AGACAGTGTTGGGGGCGGAAATGAGGGGTAGAGGGTGGAGGAGGAGGTGGGAGAAGAGCCAAACTCCTACTGCTGGTCTGGTCCCCTGGATTCCACTGCCAAGTCCCAAGTTCCCATTTCCCCAGGCTCTTGTTCCTCAGAACTGCTCTTAGCAATTGATTCCAAAAGCAACCCCATTGCCACCAGCAGCCCCCCTTCCATCTAAAATTCCCATCCAGAGCAACCCCTTCTTCCCTGCAGAGAAACTCCAGTCCGCTGGGAAATGGATGCCCGAGACCTTTCAAAACTCAACTCGAGTGTTTTCCTGACTGCCCTGGCTTCTGGCAGGATGGTGGGAGTCTAATGCACAACCACATTCCTGTTCTGGATGGGAACAAAATGCAAAACATACTGAGCAAGTGGAGGGAGACAGGAGGATGGTGAAGAAATAGGGGAAGGGAGACTGCAGCAGCTGTTGATGGCAATGACGATGCAGCTGCTGCTAACACCCCTGCAGAGCCCAGGGAAGGTGATGGAGTGTGTGCATTGCACACTCAGCATCACACCCTGTCATAGTTAAGCACCGGTGTCAACTTGACTGAGGGTTTGAGCTCTGGGCACAGTTGTAGAGAGTTGATGGTTGAGTTAAGCCCAGAGCAAACCTGAGGAAGATTGTCTAGCTGCTGGGGAAGCCCCAGCCCATGGTGGGTGGGACTAGGCCCTGGATAAATCAGAGAGCTGGTTGAGAGAGTTGGCATCCTTCTGTTCACTTGGCCAGACATGCTGGCCTGGCAAGTAAGGATTGTCCATCTCTCAGCCGTTATGCAGTGATCATGTGGCCAGTTCCTTTGGCCCTGGCGTTGGCACGTGCTCTCCCGTCAAGCTGGACTAAGAACTGTAACCGGACTGTTGTAAGGAAATAAACCCCTTGTTCCTTTAAGCTGTTTGATGGTCATTTATCAGCAACCATGCAGGCGAAATGCAACAGAATTTGGTACCGGGAGTGGGGTGTTGTTGATAAATATGACTATGTAGATTTTGTGTCTTTTGAACGGTTTCGCTGGACAAAGTTGAAAATGCTTGAGAATTTTCACTTTGTGGATTTAAAGATACTGTTCTTCAGAGTTTCCGTGGGCTAATTGCTGAGAGAGATTGTTCGGGCCCAATTTGTGATGAGGGGAACAAGGCCTTTGTTAAGCTGAATTTAAAGACTATGGACTGGTTTGCTTGACAAGGGAGACCTGTGTCAGCAGCCTTAAGGGTTTGGATGTGCAAAGGGCAGACAGCAGAATATCTGCTGGTGTTGGAGAAATGAATATCAGTGAAGGAAAACCTAGTGACTTGCACTGGGATGGTGGAAAACGTGAGTTCGTGGTTTGAAAGCTCAGATTCCTTCAGGGGTCAAAAGCCCAAGTTAAAGCCATTTCTTGCTCTTTGGATATTTGACTGCCTAGAAAAGAGACTTTTCCAGTGTCAGCTTTTAAAGTTGGTGCAGCTGTGGCTCCAGTGGACTAAGCTATGTTTCAACCTCGCTTCGGAATCAGGCAGCGTCCCTCAGGTGATGCTGGTTTTTGTGTACTACTGAAGGGTTCGTGGAGAGCAGCAAAAGCTTGGCACCAAGTAGCAGGCGTAGAGTTCCTGTGAGAGATGGTGAAGCTTAAAGCTGCAGAGGAGAACCCAGAACTGTGGGACTGCTGCTGAGGACGACTGTGAGTGGAGATTTAGCCTGGTTCAGAAGAACTCTGCTCTTACAACTTTGAGCTGCAAACAGGGACTGGGAATGCCTAGAATCTTTGCACCACCTTGACTACGTTGATGAGCAACAGAAGATGGACATTGAAGTGAAGGATGCGGTATTTGATTTTCTGGACTTTGATCTTTTTAATGTTTTCTTATTATTTAAGATCCTTATGTTTTCATGTTTTATCTGTTTTAAAGTATTTAACTTATTCTGACTTAATACTCTTAAGGTTAAAGAACTTTGAACTTTTAAAATGTTGGACTGAAGTTTTAATGAGAAAACATTTTAAATTTGTCCATGAAATGTATTTGTATTTTTAAGATAACTTTTAATATCTGTGGGGACAAAGATTGAAGGTCACAGTTTAAAAGTGATATTGTTTGTGTGTCAAGTTGACAAGCGGTGGAATGTCATAGTTAAGCACCGGTGTCAACTTGACTGAGGGTTTGAGCTTTGGGCACAGTTGTAGAGAGTTGATGGTTGAGTTAAGCCCAGAGCAAACCTGAAGGAGATTGTCTAGCTGCTGGGGAAGACCCAGCCCATGGTGGGTGGGACTAGGCCCTGGATAAATCACAGAGAGCTGGTTGAGAGAGTGGGCATCCTTCTGTTCACTTGGCCAGACATGCTGGTCTGGCAAGTAAGGATTGTCCATCTCTCAGCCGTTATGCAGTGATCGTGTGGCCAGTTCCTTTGGCCCTGGTGTTGGCGCGTGCTCTCCCGTTAAGCTGGACTAAGAACTGTAACCGGAAATAAACCCCTTGTTCCTTTAAGCTGTTTGATGGTCATTTATCAGCAACTATGCAGACGAACTGCTACACATCCCCAACTCATCCACATCTGCACTGCTGTTACCCCACAATGTAGGGTTAGCAGGTTCTGAAAACCAAATCTTGATAATGAAATTTCCATCGCAACAGTCAGTCACTTTACTCTGAGGAAGAAGAGGAGGAAGAAGGCTGGGGGTTCCCACGGGGTCTTATTTGCTAACTTCCAACTTTCTTTGGAAATGCTCTTGGTGGAGCGTTTCCTTGAAGAACACTCTGTCCCTCTCTCAACATCCCCTCCTCTGAGTGCCCCATCTGAGGAACTCCCAAGCAGAGAAGGCGTGTGACTTGAAATCATGGTCCTATTTGGTTTTTCCAGTCATCGTTTCCTTGGGGCGACTCTGGCTGAAACACCATCTCCCCTGGGAAGTCTCTCTACAGTTTGTGTCCAGAAAGCCACGGGCAGGGATTGACTGATGGACAGGTGGAGGCGAGAGTGAGGCCCCAGGTGGGAAGGGGAGATGGAGACAGAACCGATGTGCTGCCAGGGGCAGGGCCGGGGGGGGGCAGACTTCTGCAGGAAGGTGGGCACAGCCCAAGAGGCTGACATCACGGTTTGCATCATGGTTTGCCTGAGACTCCTTAATGGTTTCCTTTCACGACCCTTTGTAGGTTTAGCCTACAAAGCTAGCCACCGGCTTTGTCTGGAGAAAATGCTAACCAGCTCTTAACAAACGCTGTCACCACCACCCTGACCTGGGAGGTCACAAAAGCTGGTGTACAGGAACACGGTGCTCCCGGGGGAGGACAAGTGGGCTGCTTGGGGAACACGCATGGCCAGCCAAGGGACACTCCATTAGACAATCCCCAAATTCTCAGCTCCCAGCCTCCCGTGTTCCTCCCCAGCACAGAAGAGCACCCAACGCAGGCCCAGCACCCAGGCTGTACTTGGGGAGGAAGGACAGGGAGGAGGGTGCGACCGGAGGAGTACAGTTCCCCAGGAGGGATCATGAGACCTCCGAGAGGAGCCACTTCAAGGCCATGATTGTCAATGTCAATGGGGGAGGCGGGGCGGGAGGGGGAGAGGGAGATGCTTGAGAGGGGGAGATAGATTGGGCCACTTCCTCTTCCTCCATCCAGCCTCTATCAGTGGAGACAAGCAGTGGAAGTGTACCCCTTTTGCCGTGGGCTTTGCATTGGATGAAGACCACCACAGATACCAGCAGGGACCACTCAGCATGAGGACCACTCAGTCCACTCCTTACTTTGGTTCTCAGGCTCTGGGCTGCCAACCTGAACAAGTCCTTGGCCCTGGCTGCTCCACACAGAGCCTCTGTCGCATTCTTTGAAGTGTGTGTATGTGGGGGAAGGAGGGGTGCTCAGAGTCTGTGGCTCACTGAAGAGCCTTTTCTCCTCGGCTCCCACACTGTCTAAATCAGATCCTTTGTTCTTCTCTCCACACAAAGGAATGACCTACTTATTTGTGTTCTGCTTAAATGCCCAGGGCTCCCGTCAGCTGCGGCTTCCACTGGGGCAAGCGAAAGCCTTTGCTGCCCCCCTTGCTGCCTCCTCCATCTCCCATGCCACATACACAGTGGGTACCCCACAAATCTCTGCTCTCAGAGTCGCTCCATGAGAGAAGGACTGTGCCCACCTCACAGATGAAAAAACGAAGATTTTAAATATTAAGGAGGGAAAAGCAGGATTCAGCCACAGAGCCAAATAACTCCCTTCCCCCCAACTATACTACTTTTCCAACAAGGTTAACATTGCAAGGAGAGTCCCTTACGCTGGTGACCTTGGCTTGGAAATGAACGCCTTGAGATCATTCTTAAAAGCGGAAAAAGAAGCAGTCCCGTTAACGCTGAGGGTAGCTCAGAAGTGGGGGGTCTCCAAGTATAACTATGGGCCCACAGCTACCTGGGATCAGAGCAGATGCTAGTTCTGAGCTTGAAGACCTCCCACAGGGAAAGACCCCAACATTCCCACCTCTCTCTCCCCCTCCCCACAGCGGGGGGAGGCAGACAGGAAGACAGGAATGTTAACGGGCCAGTCAGCAGGATGCAGTCAGAGCCAGGGTCTACGGAAGCCCCCTGCCAGGTGGCGAGGCCCAGGCTGAGGCTGTTAAAACCTGCCTGGTTCTCTAGCTCTTGTGGGTGTCAGAGAGTTACTTTCCTCTTTAGTGTGTTCCTCTGTTGGGCTGTCTAACCTCGCACACAAAATGTTGTCCACAAATGTGTTGGGTTGTGTTCCAAGCTATCCTGGGATGCACGCGGCCACAAGCTGCAGGTGGGGTGGGGAGAACCCCTGTGTTTCTTAAGGAGGATCTAAAGTTCCGCCACAGCAAAGCACGGTGCCTGGGACACAGACAGAACTCCAGCGGTGTTAGCTTCCTTCAAGGCCAGATGAGAAGCCCCTCTTGGTGCACAGGAGAGACTGTGAGTGGGTGCAGTGGGCTCGGGAGGCAGGTGGGAGGTGATAGAGAAAGCGGATCCTGACAACAGAGCTCACAACCCAAAGCATCTCAGTCGGGGATCTGCGCCCACTCAGGCACTATATTCTCACAAGCTGGCAGAGTGTGACTAGGTCCACGGGGCACGAGAGAGACTCTCCACGCGCCTGCCATTTTAGCCCACTGTCGCTTGCACGACGGACATTGACTCTTTCTACCCCACCATAGTGCCGTGGGGTGAGAACAGGGCTCTGACGTCTCTATATACTGTGCTTGACTTAAGTACTGTCCCAGGATTGCGTGGACTGGCCGCCCTTCCACACCAGCTTGCCCTAGGGTGATGAGTCAGTCACAATAAAGCACCCAGAAGAATGTCAGACAACTAGAGGGCCCTCCATGCATGCTAGCTGGTATAACCAGTTGGTCCACCACCTGTCTGGCAAGTCAGGGCTACTCCCTGCTTGTCAGAACTCTCAGTCCAGTAGTGGGTGAGAAACTAGCCAATCGCATGCAACATGAAGTGGTCAAAATAAGGATGGTTCAAGGATCCTGACTTCCTTGCGGAGGAAGTAGATTAAACTCAAAGAGAGAGAGGGAGGGAAGAAAGGAGGGAGGGAGGGAGAGAGAAAGAGAGAGAGACCCACCTGGTCTCTTGACATGGCTAGCCCTAGCAGGAAGGAGGGGAAGAGCGTGCTACAAGCAGAAAGGATGGAATTTAATAGGATATGTCCAAGTAGGTGCAGAGAACTTAAACACCACTCATGTCACAAGACAGATGAAACAGGAGAAGAAACGTCTAGGGAGCAAGCAGGACCCAGCCAGCCGGGTCAGGGGAAGGCAGGACATTTTCCCCAGACAGAAAAAGAAGAATCGGTCCAGAAAGTCAACCTTGCTACGGGTTCGACGTTTCACCTCCCCACGTCTCTTAAAACCATGAAGGGGAGCAGGGTCACTCTGATGAACCCTGGCCTCCTACTCTAAGGCTCCCAGGAAGTTCACTTGGGTCCCCAAAAGGAAATTCTTTGGAAATCACAGAGAAGAGAGCAAAAAGGAGTCTCCATCCATGGGCAGTGTCACGGATCGGAACGCGGATCTCCCCCGACCACAGACAGCAAAGTAAAGATGATTTTGATCCCAATGCTTGAGAACCAGACAACAAGAGGGGAACCCTTGGGAACAATCATGGGGACCAAGACTAGGGAATGGAAGGCTATCTGGGTGGCTGTTCTTTGATCCTTAGTGTGTATTATAGCACACGAGCATTCCTTCCTTCTCAATTTAACACTAGAATAAAAGAGCTGTCCTAGCTTGCATGGTTGAGTCCTCCCCTCCACAAACACCTCCAGGCCCAACCTGACAATTAGGTCTTTTTTCATCTATCTTCACAGGTGGTTAAATCCCTGCTCGCTCAACCTGGAGGCCGATTGGCATCCGCAGGCCCACATCCTCCTACACTAAGTGGTCTGCCTGATCCCAAGCTCAGAAAACCAGTGCTGGGAATATGGTGGGATGAGAAGAGACATGTCACATCAAAGAGACCCCAGGCAAGGTAGGAAACAAACTGGGCGCTGTTCTCTGTTGCCAGAGGAAGTATGCAAGGAGCTGGATTCCCGTCATTCGACAGGCCGTTGAAGGTCATGTCCCATTTGTAAACCAGACTCCGTGGCTTTTCATGCAAAAGCAATTGGAGTTCTCATAAATATCCAAAATTCTCTTGGGAGATGGGGGCTTGGAGCCAGGGTGAGATACATTTCCTGAAGACCCAAAGAGGAGCTTCATGGGGGCATAATAAACAAACTCAAGTACAAGAACGATACAGTCAATGTCCCCACAACTCCCCCGGCGCAGCAAATAGCTCCTACCAAGAGCCCACTGTAGCCTTTTTATAGAATTCCACGACCCAGATCTTTCAAGACTTGTTTCCTCCACCTGTGTGTGCCTGTTCTATGCCTAGACTCTACCCTCCCCTTGTGCCTAATCAACTTGGCTCCCCAACATTCCCAAATTGTTTTATGTACCTGTATCCTTGACTGTGGTATATCAGGAGTTATTTCCAGTTGCTGGGGACGCAAGCTGAGCCAGACTCCGGAGAAGACAGCCCCAGGCCGCGGACCATTGAAAAGCTCCTCTGGGTGCCTTTTGTGTGCTTGGAGACCGGAGCCTCCAGGTGCTCTCGAGTAACCCCAGAAAGCTCCCCCACCACCACCACCTTCCAGCAGCAAACACTTTTCGGCAAGGTTTTGCAACGAGTGAGGAGGAGGAGGAAGGCTCGTTCATCAAATAATAACCAGCTGGAGATAAGGCCTGCTAGGCTGAGCTTGGTCAGCCAATGGCGAGCTTCCCTTCTGAGCGCGAGGCCAGGCAGACCCAGGCTTCTGGAGACAGTTTCGGGGCTTGTTATAATTTAATGATGGGGGGGTGGTGTTCACTTGGCCTGCCTGGTGGGGATTTTCTAACTGGGGAGTGCAACTCCCGGCTCAATAGCCTCATTCTCTGCGGGGTCGCTGTCCCGGGGCTGCAGCCGAGCATCTCAGAGGTCACGTGGGGCTCTAGGCTGCCAGCCTGGCTGGGTCCTCTCTGCCAAGAGTTCTTTCTCACTGCTGATGGGACGCTGGGAACCGGGCTAGAGTGGGGTGAGCCCTGCTGGGTCAGCAGCGGTCAGCACAGGTCTGCAGCCCCAAGGGGGGACCCTCGTGACTTGCTCTGCCATGGCGGAGGTGGATTCGGCAGCATTTCTCCTTCATCCTGGCTTTCCCGTTGGCTTCTCCAGTTCCCCTGTCTTTCCGGCCACCTACTCTTCCCCAAGCTACGGTGAAGATAGGTTCTATGGGGTGAGCTGGCCCGGAGGTGCAGAGCGACCATGCATCTTGCCAGCCTTGGCTCCCTGACAGACACGAAGAAGCCTTTAACTGGGACTGATATGTTAGAGGTCGATATTTAAAGGGATTTAAGGAGGAGCCATGTGAGACATGAACAGCTATTCATTCAGCAAAGACCTATGTCACATCTCCTCCCTTCACCACTGCAGCCGCCAATTCAAGGCCAACACGGATCCCTGCTCCCCTGAGACAAACCACCACACAGAAGAGAAGACTTATGTAAAAGGGGTCGATGGCACAGGCCAGTGAGGGGCTTGGCATGGAGGGGTGGGCCTGTCTAAAGAGAACCCGGAGAAATTCCACAGGGGGTCAGGAAGTGGATCCAGACAGTGGGTGGGTGGAGCAAAGCCCTTCTCCCAGACAGCGGCCCTAGGCTGTCTGCGTAACCTAGAGTTAACAGATTTGGCAGCAGAATGGCCAGGAAGTCTCAGAGATTTGCCGGTCTCTAAGCTTCCCTGCACAAGTTCATATCACCGTGCTGGGCTTTTTTACATGTGTTCTGGGACGCGAACTCGGGAACTCATACTGCACAGCAAGCACTTCACCAACTCTGAAGTCCACACCTCATGCACACGCACACACACGAGAGCGCACACACACACACACACACACACACACACACACACACACACACACACACACACACACACACACACGAGAGCACACACACACACACACACACACACACACACACACACACACCAGAACAAGACATCAGGTATCCTCCTCTATCATGTTCTATCTTATTGCCTATGACACGATCTTTCGCTGAACCAGATACTGATCATTTCAGTTGGAAAGACTAGCCAGTAAGTTTCTGGGACCCACTTGTCTCTGCTTCCCCACCCCAATGTTGGGGGTCGCAAGCACATGCAGTAACACTTGACTTTTTACACTGGCTCTGAGGATTCGAACTCAGGACTTCATGGCTTGCAGCACAGGTGCTGTTACCACCAAGTCATTGTCCCAGGCCCTCAAAATTGTGTGTGTATCAGAGGGATTGTGATGTGTGTGTGTGTGCATACACACGTGGTGGCGGTGCTTGTCTGTGCATGCAGAGGTGGACACCAAAAGACCATATTGACTGTCTTCCTCCATCACGATCTGCCATTTATTTATTTTTTTATTCATTCATTCATTCATTCATTCATTCATTGAGTCAGAGTCTCTCACTGAACTTGCAGCTCACCATTTACACTGGCCAGCCAGGCACCCCCCCTCCCCGTGTCTGTATCCTCACACTACCCTGGCATCACCACACACCACACCCAGCTTTTACAAGGGTGCTGGGCATCCAAGCCGGGGGTCTCTTGCTTGTGCAGCTTAAAGACCCACTGAGCTGCCCCCTGGGCCTTTTAATGCTACATGTATACTCTCATCAAGATTTCTTCACATAATTCACCCACCGAAACAGGACGTTTTAATGACTTCCAGTGTCTTCATTGAGCTGTGCAGCTGTCAATGAGATGGATTTCAGGATACTGCTACAATGAATAGTAAGCAGAGCTGGGTGAGCGAGCACGTGCCTGACATGCACCGGCCTCTGAGCTCCATCCCCGATACCAAAAAAACAAATGTTCTAAAGACATCTCTGTTAATTAATACTCACTTCCCTTTTGCCTTCCCTCTTTATCCACTCCCCCAAAGAAAGAACCTGCTCTAAGCATCCCCTAGTCTACTTTGTGTCTCTATGGCTCTGCCAATGCTAGACGTCTCTCATGAAAGCTATCCTGAAAATGTCCACTTTGTGACTGACCTCTCTCACTTGGCATGACGTATTCCAAAGTTCACATCTTGCTCTTTTGTTTCTGAAAAAAGAAGTCCCACTGCAGTGGCAGACCACTATTTGCCTACCACCACCCACTACCCACTGATGGGCATTTGGATGCTACTGTGAGTAATAATGGGAGGGATACCCACGGACAACTATGAGTAATGATGGGAAGGGAACTGTTTGCTTTCTTCAATCCCCAAACTCATGGGGAAACACAAAGGAAACGAATCAAATGTAAGAACCATTCCCACAGGACTCTTCTCTTGCCAGATGATAGGATGCATAGTCCTAGCAAAACCTGGCCTTGACACACATTACCATTGCACATTAAACCAAATCACAGGGCTGTAGAGATGGCTCAAGACTTAAGACTCTGCCTCACAATCAGGAGATCCTGAATTCGGATCCTAAGTCCCACATAAAAATGCCAGGCAGAAACAAAAACATCCTGCACTTCCGGCCCTGGTGGGCAGAGCCTGGAAAGTCCCAGATCAAAGCAAAAAAGGAGGTAGAAGCAATCTAGGATAACGCTCTAAGTCACCCTTGGTCCTCACAGTGATACACAGTCCTCTCTCTCTCTCTCTCTCACACACACACACATATAAATGAATGAATAAACAAAGTTTAAACCCGATCACACTTTTGGTTCCTACCTCCCCCTCCCACTAGCATACCAGCCATTGCAAGAGGTAGAGAAAGTTATAGAAAAGCAGAGAGTTTGAGTAATTTGCTAAAAGCTACCCACCCAAGAATGGAAGCCAGAAGTCAATCTTATGTTCTTTCTAATCCAGACCTTCAGGCATAAATTCTTTATTCTTCTACATGTCAACCTTGGCTTTCAGGATGCTTAGCTCAAGGTAAGAAAATGAAAGAATTTTTTAAGTGAAGGCAACAAATGGTCATTGCTGTCGGTACACCAACTTTCCTTAAATGTGCTGCTCAGAGAGATGCAGCACCTTATCTTAAGGCTCACAGCCAGCAAGACCTTGGGGACACAAAGGCAGCCAAGTGTCTTACTCCCGGATGCACCTGGCCCAATATACTCTCTTCCCAGCAGCTGCCTGGAGGCCTCGCCACCACGTAAGTCTTGGTTGTTCAAGCAGGAGACAGGGGAACTTCGGATGGGTGGCTGCAGATCGGGGCGGGACAGAGAAGACGATGCATAGCACAGAGGTGCAGAAGTGGACCCGGAAGGTGAATATCTGAAGATGCATGAAAATGGCCACAGAGAACCAGAGGGTGGGAGAGAAAACGGAATGTGGGCGAGCTCCCACTGGGAGACTAGCCAGCTTTCCCATTTGACCCACAGCCAGGAATGTTGCACCCCACCCTTGAGGTCATCGGATCAACAATCTGAACACATGTACCGCGCAGAATCTGTCAGAGGCAGCAAGTGTGGTGACTGGGAGCCAGAGTCCTGCTAGAGTCTCATCACCTGTTCGGTCCCAAAGTCCACAGTCCTGGCGGAGCTCCACCAGCCAGGAGAGGAGAGAGAGGAGGCTGAGCAGACCAGGTGAGGACAAGCGGCAGAGGCTCACTTCTATGAAGCCAAAAGGCACCTCAAAATCTGCTCCTACTGCAGAACATGAGGCATAGTGAGTATCAGAGTTTCAAAGGAGGCTAGCATAGGCCAGAAGGTTCAACCTGGTGTAGAGAAACGATGTCTCTTAGTACTTCCCACGGACCCGGCCCTTGGCTACATTTTTCCCTTCACTCAAACTCTATAGGATACTCAAGACTGAAAGAGTAGAGTTCAGAAGTCAACTAGCTGCCTAAGTTCGCATATGGAGTGGCTCATACTGCACGGGAGGTCATCTGAGCCCAACATTATCCTTTCCATTTCGTGTTGCCAACCCTAAGCATCGGACTTATCTTCTCTCCTTCTCAAGCTAAGCCTTGTGTCCATTCTCTGTCAATGACTTTTCTGCGGCCCCCAGAATCATTTGTGTGTTGATAGGTCACGTGTGCACCTACAACCACACCCATGCATGTGCGAGTTTGTACGAGAACTTCCCTGGGCACGTATCTCTGTGTTGTTCATCAGGTGTGTTCCGTGGCCTTCAGAGAAGGGCATGAGTAGCTTCAGGTTCGTTTTCCTAGAGGCTGTATCAAAGTCCCTGGTAGCTGGCCTGCACTAGCTCCTCAATACAGAGGTGAATCCCAATGGCCAGGGAAGTTACCATATGGCAGACATTTCTGACACCTTCCCCTGGGATAAGTCTTTCAGCCAAGATAAGAAGGTTTGAACAAGCTTCTGTTATGGCAGCATCTCCACACTGGGACTATTGATGAATCTGTCACAGCCAAGCAGAAGCCGCCTTTGATCTTGTATTGAATCTGCATTGCTTGGGGATAGCTGGCATATTCATACACATGCACTTATCAACTGAGTATGGACACTGCCCAATGTGTCAAAAATCAAAAGCATCCTAGCCCCAGGTAGTTAATGTAGAATATAAAAATGGGCCAAGGTGTGGTAGTAAGGAGTGGTGGAGACAGGGGTCAAAGGGAGGATATAGATGCCAAGTGAGGTCATCTATCACCTCTAGATAATGTTGCCAGGGGAGACCGTGGGCTCAGTTTGTTATTCAAGAGAGGCTAGAGATATCAGCTGATATGAAGTCTCCACTTAAAAAAAGTCTGGCAACTATTCACAGAAAATGTGTGTCCAATCCAAAAGCCCACACAGTTTTGCAAGATAAAAATCAGCCCATGAGTTACCGGTTGTCCCGTCTTACGTAGACAGAATTGGCATTTGTAGACTTGTGTTTCCCAGCTCTTTCACAGCGACCCAACACCTCAAAGGAACCTTGAAAGCCAGTCCTCATGACTGTGTGGGGGTTGTCACCCCAATCAAAGTGTGCTCAGACAACCCCTGAATTAGAAGTCCCAGGAACAAAGAGCATAAACACCTGTATCTAGGGTCAATTCTAGATAGTCTACAGACAGATCCCAAAATTAGTAATCTTAATTTTTATTTTTGGAGGGGGAGAAGTAGGGTACATGGTCTTATGTAGCCCAGGCTAGCCTTGAATGTACTGCCCCCGGACTCCTGATCCTCCAGCCTTCACATCCAGTTGCTGGATTATAGGTGTGTACCCCATGCCTGGCTGAAATGTGCATTTTTCTTTATCTGACTCCACAGACATTCAACAGCACATTAACACTGAAGAATCTGGTTCCCACAGGGCCTTATGTGCTAAGATAAAGCATTTATGTGCATCCTGAAGCCTTTGGAAATAGCACCAAGAATAACACAGTTAGGTTTGTTTAAGGAAAAAAGATGGCTCCAACTAATCCTTACATAGCCCAGGCCCAGGCCCACCTGCCTCATAACCATCTTGACATCCAGCTAAAAGGCTGAGTTCAGGTGCTTCTGACTGATCATTTCATACCTGTGTTCAGGCTCATAATGGAGAATGCAACTCTCTGGTGGATGGGTACTTTCAGTATTAGGCTAAGAACTTCACATAAACTAGAGCCAAAGACTCCACTGCAGAACAGCTACCAGTCTGTCCATTTTACAGATAAGAAAAGGAGGCTCAGGAAGGCAAACACACGTGACACGAGCACTGTGAATATGTTTTGAAAGAGCAGCACCTTTATCTTTATGAGATACACCACACATTTACCAGTCAGACGATGGGATAATTTCAGGACAATGTGAATGAGGCCAAAGAGAAAGCAAAATCTATTCAATTGTGGAAAGCAAGTGATGAGCAAAATTCAAGGTCTACCATGAGTCATCATTCTGTATTCTTATATTTTTCTATATGTAATTTTTTATGTTTTCATATTCACAGAAATAAGTCTTCCTTCATCATGCATTACAGGGCTTTATAAATACACCGTTGCTAAGTGAAGGGTGTCTACTAGTCATTAAGAGCCCCACAAGAAGCTAAGCTTGGAGGTACAGGCCTATACTTCCAGAAAACCTGAAGGATCAATGGTTTGAGGCCAGTCTGGGCTGTCAAGTGAGTCCAAGGCCAGATGGGTAAGCCTATGAGTCTATCTCAAGATTTTAGAAAGTTTTGGCCAGCAAAATAGCTCAGTAGGTAAAGTACTTGCTTAAGAACCGGGTGACCTGAGTTTGATCCCCAGAAGGTTGTCCTCTAAGTCTACCCATGTGCCATGACATATATGTGTCCCTCTCTCTCTCTCTCTCTCTAAACATTCATGTGGTGTGCACGAGAGAGCACTTGAGTGTGTGTGTGGAGGCTCAGGATGACGCTGGAAATCATCCTGGATTGCTCTAACTCCTTATCACTCTGCTCCACGGTTTCCCAGGCTTTTGCCTCCCGGGGCCAAAACTGCAGGCTTCTACCATTTCTGCCTGGCATTTTTATGTGGAATCTGAGGATCTCAATGCAGGCCTTTTTGCTTACAGGGAAAAGACTTTAACCCCTGAGCCATCTCCCCAGCCCACGTAAAATATGTTTTAAAAGATTTTTTTTTTTTTAAAAAAAAAGTTTGTGTGTATAGCTCAGTAGCAGAGCTCTTGTTGAGCGTATGCAAAGCCCGGGATTCAATTCCCAGTCCATTTGGGGGTTGAGGGAGGGAGAGTCTCATAGGAAACCATACCACGTTCACCACTTATCTGTCTTCTTGAGTCTGTCCACTGCAAAGCTTAAGGTCAGGTACTCGCTGATATAGTCTTTGCACTTAGAGTAGAATCTTGTACTTGTGAGGTTCTCAATGAGTGTCAATGGGTGGAGTAAAGTTGTGGACACAGGGACACTGAAAGATGCTTAATACCCCACCACACACACACACCACCATGCCTATCCAAATACCAAATGTAGCATCCCAAGCTCTCTTCCAGGGGTACCTCATTTACGCCTCAAGGAATCCTTGCTCCTGGCACCTGACTGTCCTGCCATCCTCCTCCACTCCTCCCCTCCATTTGTTTTTTTAAATCATTGCCCTTGCTATTAATCGGGCTATGTTTGCTGGCTCGGGTGCGCATGTGTGGTCTTCCCAGCCAGGCCGCAAGCTCTCTGGAGATGGGAGCAATGGTCCTCAGATCACTGAAGCCTCCTGTCCTAGCACAGAGCCTGGTCGACGGTGTGTGGCAATAACCGAGGCAAGGCAGCCCCAGGGCACCTGCTATGAGGGCACAGCTGACTCACAGCTTCCCGGTCCTGTCCTATTTGGGTCCATGTCTTGGTCAGTTGTAGCTCTCGCTATTGAACGCTTTCCATGACAAAAGAAAGCTTCTTAGTCTAAGACTGACTGACAGCTGCTTTAATCTCTGGGTGCAATGACAAGTATGTAAGAGGCAGTTTGATAGCATGGCCACACAGCAAAATAATTGCAGTCTGTTCTTTCCCATGGCCTATGGCCTCCCCATCCCCAGGTCCTGGGTCTGGTTTGCAGTATGAGGCATGAGTCCCCTCCTGTTGCATGGTCCCTGAATCTAATCAGAAGTGGTTGGTTAGCTCCATAACATGCATGCCGCTATTATACTGATAGGCACATCTTGCCAAGTTGATTCTAACCATAGGTCAGCTGGGTGAGATTGTGGATGACTTTTCTGCCCCCAGCAGCCTGCACAGAACCTTCTGGTACTGTGAATGCTGTCCAGCTGAGAGAAGGCTTCCAGATCCATCCCAACTTGTTTTCTTCATGTTCTGTGATCAAAGCCTGTGACATCTTCAGCAACAGCATCTTACCATGGTACCTACCATGGGGGTTTTGTTTACTTGCCTATGGCTTCTGGGAGGAGCATCTCAGGGCAGTTTCTGCTATTCCTTTTCTTTTCTTCTATGTGTACCCGTGTAGGGCACTTTCATTCATACTTTTTTTTAAAATGTATTTTAAAATGAGTTTATAAAGGAGTAGACTTCTGTCTAACTGTATCATAGTATTAATTATTCCTCCCCACTCCCTCCTCTATTGTATATCTCTTATCCCCCTTCTCGATTTGGATCACATTGTTTATCAGAACTATTTAACCCTGCCCCATCATACAAAAGCTGCAAAAAAAAAAAAAAAAAGAACACATAAAGGGATGTGACTGTGTTCAATAAAACTTTATGCAAATGGTCCTGGACATGGGCTGCACATGGACTGGAGGTGGTGGAAGGGCTGCAGTGTGCAGATGCTTCGAGTGACAGGTTCTTATGGACTGAAGAAATCTAAGCGCCATGGTTCTAGGTCCCCAGATCCTCCCTCCTATATTCCCAACAGACCTGACTAATTGATCAAGAAGCACCAGGAGGGGCCAGAGTTGGCCTGAGAACCATTCTTTACCCCAGTTGGTCAAATATCGATACTGATGTCTGGCAGCCCCCAGCCCTGCCATCCTGTTCAGTTCCCATTGCTCCCAACTGGGGGACTGAAGTCAATTACTCAGCACCAATAAATATCAAAGCATTTTCAAATGTACAAAACACTTCTTCAATGGAAAATATGCTGGTCAGTCTGGAGTTACAAACCTGCCATTTAAATCTTTTTCAATAACAAGAATTTAGATTATTTCCTGCAAAATGATTATTATGATGATGATTTTCTATCCCCAGAAACAAATGAGGCCAAAGCACCCTTTTCTTTCTCACCCCCTAGAAGACGGGGCTCCATTCTGTTCTGTTCATATGAATTGGTGTTTGCTCTGCTTTCCACCGGCAGAAAATGGGGCAGGTGCACCAGCCCTGGACTTCAGCCTAGTGGGCGGGGTCCATGTTCTGCCTCCTCCAGGCCAGTACAGGTGGTGGGAGGAGCAGCAAGCCATCTCCATTCCCTCCCAAGCGCTGTCTGTGCTCAGAGCAAAGCCCCTGCTGCCCTCTGTGCGCACTGCACTGCAGAGACAACCTTGACATTTCTTCTCTCTTCTCCACATGTTCCTCAGAAAGATCAAAACCTCCTATCAACTGTGCTACTACCCAGGACTGGAGAGGTCCTCCCCTGCCCCTAGGAAGCCAAGTGCCTTATAAATATTCAACAGGTAAACCTTTGTCACTTGGAATCAACCGTTCCTTCTGGAATCCACCGGTAACCATGGAGCGGCTCTGCAGTCAAGACACACACACGCCTAGTCACCCGAGCCCCCCCACCTGCAGGCTCACCCACCAACAGCAAATTCACTAAGCAGAAGAGCTGACGTCAGCTGGTCAGGACCCCATGGAGGTGACCGCATGTGGGTGACAACTCAGCGGCCAGACCAGGAAGCCCCCTGGGAATTCCTTGAGGACAGGTGGCAATGCTGCCACAGGATGGATCACAGCTTCCATCTCAGGGAGCAGCTGGATTTTACAACAGGACACTGTCCATACTTCCCTCTGCACACAGGCATAATCACACAGTCACTAACACACATATGCACAGACTGGCACATGCACGTACACATACTAACACACACACACATATGCATATGTGCATAATCACATATCCACACACATACATATAGACATACTGACACATACAGACACACACTTATATGCATGCATGCATACATACATACTCATATATGCACACATATAGCTCTACCCAACACCCACATACACATACTCAAAAACATACTCACTACCCAATACAAACACATACTCAAACACACATACACTAACGCACACATACACATGCATATATCCATATGCATATGCATACTCATATACTCATGCACTCACACACACATATTGACATATTCAGACACTTGCTCACACATACACACTCGCATGCACCCACCCATACCTACACACATTCACCCTTTTCCATACCCACATATGCATATACAAAAAAAACACATTCACCATCTACACATACACATATTCCCATACATGCACACTCATATACATGTTCATATGCCCATACACACATACATACAACATGCTCTCACACACATTCACATATACATATTGATACGCACATAGCAGCATGAATTTACCCGCACCTTCAGGAGAGCCCCATAAGTTATACCTGACCCTGCCTGTCAGCGCTGCTTCTGAGGCATAGACTCCTGTTGAGCAAAGTTCTGAAAAGCCACAGAACAAGGTTCGAATCCCCAGGGTCCCACCCCACCTGGCCTATGCCTCTCACCAGATCTGCGCCCACTTGACAAACCCTCCTCCTGTCAGCCTGACTCTCCTACCAGGATGTCTACACAGGTAAGTAAAGGAGAAAGGATCTTGGGAGAGTAATGAGTTGGGGAGCTATGTCAAGAACTTTGAGTTGAGGGCCTACTATGTGCTAGATCCCGGGGTGGACACTGGGTTTACAGAAATGTGCCACTTAAATGCAGATGTCAATTTGGCAATTGAGGGGCTGAGCCTTTGTGAATCCGTGAAGAATCAGAAGTCAAGGTCCTCAGAAAGCGCGTGAGAGATTATCTGATTGACATGGGAAAAGCCAGCCCATGGAAGACAGGAACCGCCCTCGGGTGGGTATATAAGATGGAGAGAACTGGTTCAGCATTTTGGGCATACAGGCAAACTGGCGAGTGGGAAACTCTGTCCCTCTCTCAGCAATTCTGGTGGAGATGATGTGGCCAATTCCCTCAGTTCCTGATGTTGGACAAACTCTCCTGCCAAGATGACGACTGTAGCCAAGAACAGTAAACAGGAATCAATACCTTGTTCCCTGAAGTTATTTTGGGCCAGGTATGTAAATCAGCAACAGAATAGAAACTACAAGAGGCAAGTAAAGACCTTATCCCCTAAAATTTAGAATACTACTTAACACATGAAAAGCATCCAGTTTGGGTTTCTCAGTGCTTCCTGAAAACAGTTTCACACAGAGAGAGAGAGAGAGAGAGAGAGAGAGAGAGAGAGAGAGAGAGAGATCAGAGTACCTACTATGTACCCAACACATGATAGGCACTCTCCTGGGACAGGAGGTTCCTCACTGGGCTGAGGATGGACTCAGAGAGCAGGGAGCAAGTGGCCCGCAGGACGCCTGGGGGTCAGGACACAGAGGCTGCAGGGGAGTGGGAGCCCCAGAAGAGAGTTCAAAGTCCCACTCAAGTGTGAACCCTCTCCCTCTAAAGGTGCTTCTGTATCAGCAACAGGCATGGTTCTAACTGATCACTTAGGCTTGTCACGCACAAAACCTGTGACTCATGCTGGCCAACACGCATTCCTCCCTTAGCCCAAGCGGACCATCCTGATGTCTGCCCCAGGATCGAATACGAGCATGTGTTTAAAGCGCTCGGTCCACAAGGGCAGGTCCACTGAAATTGAACTTGGACTTTTTAGGTCACGTTGTTAGAGGAATGACGGGGCATGCAAGACCTGGGTAGCTTCTCTGTTCCCGTGTCTCTCTACCTAGAGCCTTCTGACTATATGTCCACAGAGCCCTGCCTATGGGGCCACCTCTGCCCAGAGACCAGTCATTGGCTGTCCTCATTCTTCTCTTGCTCAAGTGATTTATCTGGTATCACAAGGGCCAAAGCCCTTTAGGCTTCTGTAGTCAGCCTGAGACCTTGATTTCTGGTGACTTCTGGCCCTCTGGTCTTCCACAGGCAAAGGCCAACAAGACCGGCTTCTTGGGCAACTCTTCCCACATCCTTCTGGTCCCCGCCACCAAAGATGGGTTGAGATAGGAAAAGACATGCGTTCTAGATCTATTGAGAAACCGGCTCTCATCTTGTGACTATAGAAGACACAGTTTGAGCTTCCCTGCCCACACTGTAGCCACGAACCAAATGCACACAAGAACTTGCTGGCCAGTGCCTGGAACCACAGACAATCTCCATCTTTTTTTTTCTCCAAGACACACTGGGCAACCGCAATGCCCTCTTCCCTCTTTGCCAGGCCATTGGGCGTTCTGCTGAACCCCAACCTCTCCAGAAAGGCAAGAAAAATAAAAATAAAGCACACAAGCCTCTGAATTATAAGGAGCTGAGATGCACACAGTGCAAGTCACCCCACTGACCATCTAAAATCATAATAAGTGCACATGAACAAAGTCATTCCCCTTGCTAATCATTCCCAGCGCTTTCCAGACACAACCTTTCATTCAAAAATGTTATCACCCAGCAGACAGAGGTATGTTGCTACTAGTAACAGTTGAGTAATAGGCGACAAATGGAAAACATTCCTCCAATTAAAGACTATGGCAAAGACTTTTTTGCTTAGTGTTTTTGAAAACCCACATTTGTGTTTGTGCATTCTGTAAAGCCATCAAAATCAATAGTATGCAGAATATATAAAGCACTTCAAAGAATTAAACGCCAAAGAATCTAATCAATCAATATTCGGGCAGCTAACTGGACAAACAGCTCTCCAAAGAAGCACAGATGGCCAATCAATAGAATTTTTAAAAGTTTGCCTCCTGAGGCTGGAGAGGTGGCTCAGGGGTGAAGTCCTCTGCCTCACAAGCAGGAAATGGTGGAAATGGTGATGGTCTGCACATCTGGCCTTGGAGGGCGGAAACTGGGAAACCCCAGAGCAAAGCAAACAGAAGGTAGAAGAAGCCAGGATGATTCCCAACATCACCTTTGGGCCTCCACAGGTGCACAGCACCTCTAATGCATGCATGCACGTGAGCACTCACACAAGCATCACACACACAAAATTTTAAAAAAAAGTTTGCCTCCCCAGCCACGTGAGAAATGCAAACCAAAACTACACCTAAGATTCTGTCTGGACCCAGTCAGAATGGCTAGCCCCAAGAAAGCGGCAAATGGTAAGGAAAATGGAGAGGGAGAAACAAACCAAAGAATCTAAACCAAAGAAGCCACTATGGAAATCAGGAGGGAGGATCCTGGAAAAGCTAAAAATAGAACGACCATGTGAACCAGCTGTACCACTCTTGGGCATAATATACCTGAAGGATTCAGTCAGCATGCCACAGAGATAAGACCCTGATGGTAGCAAACACTGATTGTGTACTGAGTACTGACCGTATTCACAGGAGGCAGCTTATCGATCAGCCTAGATGTCCACCGCAGCTGCAGCTGAACAGAGTACAAACAAGCAGAGAAGAGGCCCGTGGGACTTCCTTCAGCCATGTGGTTGGAGAGTGGGGAAGCTGCACATTGTGAATAAAAACAGGCGAGTGAAAACTTGGCCAGGTGTTGGAAATTCCCGCTGAAATAAACATCTGAAACACTGCCTAGCTGGATTTGGCATATTGTTATGCTCACTTTCAGGGCAAAGGATGGGACGGAGATCATGATATTGAACAAAATAAGCCAGACTCAGACTCAAAGAGAAAAGTCTTATTATCTCTTCCATGTGGAATCTTTATTAAAAGATTATATACTTATGTATCTATGTGTGTGTGTGTGTGTGTGTGTGTGTGTGTGTGTGTGTGTATGTGTGTGTGTGTGTGTGTGTATGTATTTTTTATTTGGCAAGACAGAGGAGAAGCAAGAGAAGGCTACACGTAGTAACGTGACCAAATACATGACTCATATGCAAGCAAATATCATAATGAAACATCATTTTTATAATGAATACATACTAATTAAAAATGCCATGAAAGTAATCTAAATACCTAAACTCAGAAATCTTTAAGAAATCAAAGGGTGGCACTAGAGACATGGCTCAGAGGTTAAGACTCTGCCTGGCAAGCAGAAAGTCCTGAGTTCAGATCCTGGATCCCACGTAAAAACCCCAGGTGGAAATGGTGGTGGCCAATGGACGGAGCTTGGAAAATCCCAGAACCAAGCAAAAAGGAGGTAGAAATAATCCAGCATGATTCCTGAAGTCGCCTTTGGTTCTCCACAGGGATACACGGTGCCCTCTGATACACACACACACACACACACACACACACACACACACACACACACAGAAAATAAATATATAAAGCTAAAAAAAAAAGAAATCAAAGGGTTAAAGTTGACTTTCCACTGTTCACCGAACATCCATCAGTCTACAAGGCTGTGGGTCAGTACACAGAAGTATCTCATTTATGCTTCAGTGCATAACGCACTAGTGCACTTCCCGTTGCTGTTGTTACCATCTAAGGGACTGGAGACGGGTTTGTTTTCTCCCACGATGTGAAGAATGAAACGGCAGGGAGGTTGCAGTCACAGCACACAGGCACTTTGATCAACAGAAGGGAAACTTAACGTCACACAGCTTGGCATTTCATGAAACAGACATTCCACAGGGAGGGGGACCCAGAACTAGAAATCCTGAAACCTCCTCGTGGCCTGAGGTATTGGTATGTTTCTCTGGGT
The DNA here is from genome assembly GCA_023101885.1 of Typhlomys cinereus. Taxonomy (NCBI): domain Eukaryota; kingdom Metazoa; phylum Chordata; class Mammalia; order Rodentia; family Platacanthomyidae; genus Typhlomys; species Typhlomys cinereus. The sequence continues at coordinate 695,059 of JALPQD010000178.1, forward strand.
CGCCCCAGGACTGGTTGATGCAGTAGATGTCCTGGTGTCCGTCCTTGCCCGTGCCATGGTTGGTTTACCCGGATGAACGCCCTCGTTTCCGCTGCTGCTCGTGGGCTCTCTGAGTTTTGAAAGAGCCCACCAAAGGAGTTGACTGCTGGTGAGGGTGGGAAAACCTGCCAGACAAGATACCGGGAAGGAAGAATCAGGAAGTTCGCCATTTTGAGAGGAAGTAAAAGTGGACTCAGAACTTGGTGGCAGCTGAACACTTATTCGGGCCTCTTATCCTAGATGTTTGCTCATTGGGAAGTTTCCAGATCCAGATGGTCCCTCATTGTGACAAAATAGTTGAGGCCTGAGTGCTGCATAAATAAAAAGGGTTTATTTAACTCATAACTAAGGAAACTGAAAGTTCAAAAATCACATGCTCCCATTTGTTTGGTCTCTGGCAAGAGTCCCCTAGCTGGATCGCAACCTGGCATAGAATCGGGAAGGGGACCAGCCCCTCACAGAAGGGGCCAGTATAGGGGATGACTGTAAGGTCATACATGTTCGTAAGGATGACTGAATCGAACAACTCTATAATGGCACAAGTTTCATTGGAGAATAAAACCTGCAGAGATGGATTCTCTCGGGCAGTAGAAGAATTTTCTGGAAGAGCTAACGTCCCCTCTGTAGCTTACAGACTGGGATAGATACAGGGCAGGAAAGAGAAGAAGGAGGAGGAATAAGGTTAAGATCTTCCTTTTTCAGGTCTGCTACCTGGTGTTTCTCTGAAGTCATGGGGGCAAGAACACAGTGCTGAAGAAATATCGAGTGACCCAGTCCTCTGGGGCCTGGATGGTGTGTCAAGGGGATTGGTAGGGATGAATCTCTAGCCTGAAGGCCTGTGAAAACTGATAGGCAGGAAGGTTGGAGTGTGGGAGAGAGGCCCAGAGAACAGAAAGATAGAATATCTGAAAGGGACAGATAAGGCTTGAGGGACAGGAGTGTGAGAAAACAAGCTGAAGTTTCTTAACTTCAGGATGGTGCATAGATCACTGCATTAGGGGAAAGCGATTTTACAACATGGCCTGGCCATGACTTCATTGTCTAGCAACAGTCTCTCAAGCACTGAACTACACACATAAGTACCCTCAAGGACCTCATTAAGTACTTTGTACTACATCCTCTCTTAAGGTTCCTTTGCCCAATACTGTGATGCTGGCCACGTGCACATCTAGGGGACAAACAATATCCCGACCATAGCCAGCACTGTGTGGGGTTGGAAGTTGCAGAAGATGCATATCCTGAATCTCCCCTGCAAGCTGGGGAGATGGCACAAGGTTTATAGTTTTTGCCTTGCAAAGCAGAAGGTCTTGAGTTCAGATCCCAGGTCCTGCCTAAAAACGGCCAGGTGGAAATGGCAGCTGTTAGGCATGTTTGTTAAAACACAAAATGGCACAATAGTGAAAGAATGAAGTCAGCTAACATGCCCGTCAACAGAGGAATGGATAATGAAAATGTGGTACATATACACAATGGAATATTACTCATCCATCAGAAAGGATGAGATTATAAAATTTCCTGGTAAATGAATTGAACTGGAAACTTGAATATTGAGTGAGATATCTCAGACACAGAAAGTTAAGCACCACATGTTTTCTTCTATATGCAGATGATTGAACTGATGTCCTTGTCAATGTTTTGGATTGGAAGCACTGTAATAGCCAGAAAATTTGAAAAAGACCTATGAGTGGGAAGGTGGGAAGGGATAGTTAGGGTGTGTTGCAGTCTGCCTGCATAAATGCCTGCTGATAAATGACCATCAAACAGCTTAAGGGAACAAGGGTTTATTCTCTTACGATTCCTGGTTACAGTTCTTAGTCCAGCTTGACGGGAAAGCACACACCAACACCAGGGCCAAGGGAACTGGCCACAACATCACTGCATAACGGCTGAGAGATGGACAATCCTTACTTGTCAGACCAGCATGTCTGGCCAAGTATACTAGAAGGATGCCCACTCTCTCAACCAGCTCTCTGTAATTTATCCAGGGCCTAATCTCATCCACCATGGGCTGGGTCTTCCCCTCAGCTGGACAATCTCCTTCAGGTTTGCTCTGGGCTTAACTCAACCATCAATTCTCTACAACTGTGCCCAGAGCTCAAACCCTCAATGGTCAAGTTGACACCTGTGCTTAACTATGACAGGGTGAAACCTTTTAAAGAAAGATTTAGGATACCAGGACTAGGATGAAAGAGGAAATAATTGGAAAAAAAATAACAGGCAATGAGGGGCTAGGAGCTAGGAGGGACATGAGAGATAGGAGGAATAGAGGGACTTATAGAAAAACCCTAAGATTGTGGGAAGTAACCCCATACGGAACATCCTATGCTAGCAATATGTAAAAAAATGTCCTTTAAAGAAAGGAACAAGAATGGTCAGTCCCTATGCAGAGGAGAATAGAGGGAGTAAAACAGATGGGGAAAAAACCTTGAGCTGACTCACTCAGAACCCAAAGACAGAATTATACTAGAAATAATAGGAATGTGGTACTTCCTGATAAAATTTTGGTCAAAGAGGTCTTAAAGTCCCCCAAACATTATAGGTTTTTGCCATTGCTCTTGGTTGCTTTCCAAAAACTGTCAGTAAGATCCTATTACTAAAGATGCAACACAAATGGATCATAGAACATGGGCAAAATATATCAACTAGAACTGGTCTGAGGACTTTCTCCTTGCTGGATAGCTTACACAGTACCAAGGATACTGTAGAAGCTACTGGGGGAGAGAATCACAAGCCCCAGCAACAGCATGAGACCTGTTGCAATAAAAATCACCATGGCAACAGGTGACCACCAATGTATTAGTGGCATGAGTATCAAGGAGACAACCAACAGCTTTCTGACTGGATCAAGACCTGCTTGTCAGAAGGATACACATCCCTGTTACCGTAAACTAGAACAAGAACCTAAAAAAAAAAAAAAAAAGGAAGGAAATAGACCAACAGGAAGACAGCCAATAAACCTATAGGTAGGAAGACAACACAACAAACTGCTCTGTAGGCAGCTGTTGCTCCCATAGAATGAGAACTTACAGCTGGAAACCTTTGGGTGTGAAGCTGGATGAGTGCAGGGAAATGCACATTTCAGTGGGGTGGCCTGAAGAGAGGTAACTCGATATATCATGGAGGCCTGAGTCCCCACAGGAGTAGACAAGCCAGAGTAGAAGCATACAGGTGGAAGGGTAGGAGGGAGTAGGAGAGATGGTGAAGGGAAAGGAGGGGATGGAAGGGAAGAGGGAGGGAGAGAAGTTAGCACAAATAAGCAATATGCTTGTAAAAGTAGAAAAAAAAAAACACAAAAAGGATCAAGCTGCCCTCCCACATCTCCTCTGGTGTACTCCTTCCAGACGGAGAAACCTCCCGGCCCCAGCCTGCTGGACACTTTCCCAAGGACTCCTCGCAGCCCCAACTTGTCTGTAGCTAAGATACACTGGCACAGGCACATTCTCCCAAGGACTTTTTTCACTCACCCCAATGTGAGTCCCTTCTCATCCAGGACTTTTCCAACTACATGCCCATCCTAAGTCACGTGACCTTGCCCTCTAAGAGATCTCCAGAGCTAGAGTCCAGGGCTGCCTCTCCCTCCTGTCTGCCCTCCTGCTTGCTTGCCAATAAATCTCCCTTGTACATTATGTGCTGGTTTTGGTGTGACTTTGGATCCCCATCAGTCCAAGGTAAAGGACTTTCCCAGGATGCCCCGCAGCTGCAGCCTACATTTCTGGCCTCCGGTGTGTGGAGCCTGGGAAATCCCACAGGAAAGCAAAGGATGATTCCTGAAATCACCCTTGGTCCTCCACAGGGACACACAGTGCTCTCTGACACACACACACACACACACACACACACACACACACACACACACACACTAAATAAACAAAGTATTTTTTAAAAGGACCTGAGTTTGGGTCCTCAGCTCCCACATAAAAATACCAGGCAGATATGGAGGCAAGCTGTAATTCTGGCCCTGGAAAGCAGAGCCTGGGAAACTCCAGAACAAACCAATAAGGAGACAGAACAATGCAGGATGGTTCCTCATGCTATCCTTGGACTTCCACAGGCACACACACTCAAGTACCCTCTTTTCCACATATACGCATATGTAAATCCACCCACATGCTCCCCCACACATACTTGCATGCATTCCATACACACATGCACAAAAAAGAAAAAATACAGATGAATGAAAACTCTACCGAGTATCGGGGAAATCCCACTGAAATAAATATTTGAAATAGATTCCTAGTTGTTAGACATGTTATTATGAACCTGGCCCCCAAAGGCTCTGATCAGACATGACCAACACTCAATCTAGAATCTAGATGTAGTACACTGGATCTAGAATCAGGGCCTCTAGAACAGAGCTGACAGCATGCAGTCACAAGAGACAGAAAAGCCTGCATGTGGTGTAAACAACTGTGGAACGTATCTTGTCACTTACCAAGATTTTTGTCAAGGAGATGGCTCATCGCTGGAGAAAATACCATTAACATCATCAGTACTTTCTTGTGTGTTCTTGCTATCCCGATTCTTGCTATAGGGCTTGTGGATTTTGTCCTGGGGGTTGTTAGAGATAGGAGTCCACTTGACAATTAAAGACTGAGCTGTGAAGAATTAGTCAAGGCAAGCACTGAGCTACCCTGGAGATTATCCCATTGATGGAGGAAGACCCAGCCCATGGCGAGTGGGATTCTCCCCTGGGCAGGTAGATAAGATGGAGGGAGTTGCTTCTGTAGTTTGGCGTTCTTCAGCATACCTGCAGACTTCCGGTCCAGCAAGGAGGTTTGCCCCTCTCTCAGTGATCTCTGTGGACATGGTGTGGCCAGTCTCCTTGACCCCTGATGCTGGTATGAACTCTCCTGCCCAGCTGGACTATGAACTGCAACGAGAATCGTGAGCAAGAATAAGACTCTTTGTCCTCCTAAGTTGCTTGGTCACGCATTGATTGGCAGCAGGCAGCAAACCACGACAGCCCTGATTTCAAGATGGTTGAAACATTTCTAGCATCCATCGTGAACACATTCCATGGAGAGAAGAAGGGGGACAAGAAAGAAGAAATAAAAAACAGAGGGGAGAGAGAGAGAGAGAGAGAGAGAGAGAGAGAGAGAGAGAGAAATGAGAATGAATTCAGTCGTTTTGCTAAACCCAAAGTGGACACCGTAAAATGTTGTGTGTCCCCCCCCCATTTCTTTCTTCAAAGGCAGTTTCTGCTGAGAAACACTAAACCCCCTTCACATTCTTCTGGGGATTCTAAGCCCAGGAGCCCTGGATAGAGAGCCCTTTGTTCCCCTGTGGAGGCAGCTGGGAAACAGGGCTCATTGTTTCAGCAAATGTGGCCTTGGGAAGGGCCCTTTCCACATGGCCGAGAAGCTGCAGAACCATAAGACAATTAGTCACCCCTTCATCTTTCAGGAGAGTGAGTTCTCCCACAAAACCAGCAGCCATTTTCTGCCTTCCCTTCTCTCCCATGTACCTTATCCAGTAAACATTCTGCTTTCTTTATTTTACTTATTTATTTACTTATTTATTTATTTATTTATTTAGTGTGTGTGTGTCAGACGGCACTGTATCAGGGCCCTGTGGAGGCCCAAGGGTGACTTCAGGAATCATCCTGGATTGCTGACCTCCTTTTGGCTTTGTTCTGGGATTTTCCAGGCTCTGCCCACCAAGGTCTGAAGTGCAGGCTGCTGCTATTTCCACGTGGGACTTGGGATCCGAACCCAGGGCCCTTCTGCTTGCCGAGGCTCAGCATCCACCTTTGAGCCAACCTTCTGCTTTCTACCAGAAAGCAAGAGACTATCTATAATTCTCCTAAACTTTCAGAAACGAAGACCATACTCCCAACAGTCTGGGTGTCAACACCGTGGGAGAAGGCTCACCTTGGGAGCCGTCTCGGGAGGGCATATACTGTCCCTTGGGGTTTCAATCACTCGCCCATGCGTGCATCCAACAGCGCCGGGCCTGGGATGCCATCAGAACACGGTGGAGTGAACTAGGCCTTTCGAGGGGGGTTATGCACCAAAGGCCAGGGGGAGGGCAAAGAATAAGGAAGAAGGAACCACATAGAGAGAGAGCTCAGAATCCAGAACATTCTCAGAGAAACAGAGAGCTGGTGAGACACTGGAGTCAGTAAGAAGTGAGCGCGTGGTCAGGAAAGCGTTTTCACATTGATGTGCCCGTGGGAAGGCAGAGTGTCAGAGGGAGTGACAGAGAGGACACGCGGGCCCACAGGGACTTAGCAGCTGTTGGGAGGAGCATCGACGTGGCCCTGGGGAGCCAAAGCAACAGTTCAAGCAGCCATGCCCCATCCATCGGCATCGAGTCTTCAGCCCTGCTGAATGGACACCTGGAGGGTGTGCTTACAGGTCCTTCCTTCTCAGCCTTCCAGAACAGGACGCTTCCATGGCTCCCCCACACCAAGGCGCTTCCAGCAGAAGTAAGCTCAGGCCTTGATGGAAGAACAGCCCAGACCCAGGAGAAAGAAAGAATGACCCCAGGGAGGGCAAAAGTTTAGGGTGCCAGCACCCCCCATCCCTCCTCCCTCCATGACAGACCCCTTTCATGGACTCAGTTCTTTGCCACTCATCTTTCTCAAACTAGCATTCTAGGCTGACCGCAGGAAGAGAAAGTTCAGTTTCAGTCAAATGTGGGGTGGGGGTGAGGGAAGCTGGAGGGAGACCACATGGTCCAGATGGGGCGGACGTTCCTCGCAGAAAAAGCCTGGAGCACTGCGCTGCTGTGGCCGACTTCCTCCCTCTTCCCTGCGGCTGTCCACTTCTTCACTGCCACGGCAAGAAGAGGCCCAGTCCTTCGGGTGCGAGGCTAAGGACATTGATGGCAGGAACTTGGCCAAGCCCTTTGGCCTCCTTTACCTCCCCGACCCCATCTGTGGTGTAAAGGGAGGTGCAGATATATTGCCCCCGGCTCTCCAAGTCTACAAGAGCCTGATCCCTCTCGGCTGGCCTAATGTCCACACAGGCCCTAAGCTCTGGCCAGTTCTATACTTCTGACGAAGCTGGTCTCAGGAACCATTCCTCTCTTCAGTCCAGCCCCATGAACCCAGGAGTTGGGGTATTTTTGTTTTGTTTTGTTTTCATTCTGCATATTCCCACCCTAGGATCCAGCATTTTCTAGAAGTCCCTCCATCCAGAATGTTCTTCCATAAGACCAGCCCCCCAATCCCCTAATTTCCCTCAGTTCCCAGCACCTCCTTTAAGGAGGCTCCCCGATCATCCATCACAGTCCCTCCCCTCTTGCACATGGTCTACTCCTTGTGACTGACTCTCTCTCTCTCTCTCTCTCTCTCTCTCTCTCTCTCTCTCTCTCTCATCTGGTGCTAGCCTTGCCATGTATCTCTGCTCACTGTGGTTCATCCTGTGATGCATCTGTTTCCTGGGCTGTGAGGCGAGCTAGGGGCCAAGTTTGCTATTAGAGTCCAGCATCCAGAGCACTTCAGGTGTCTAATAGCTATTTGCTGGATGAGTGAATGAATGAGTCAATGAAGTCACAGTGGGCTTGTTCTGTCCACTGTGCTCCTTCTGTCTGGCCTCTGGTTCCTTCCCTGAGCAGGCCCCCCGTCCTCTGAGGCCCCAGCTTTTTGTCCTGTACCCAGATCTCATATGTCCCATCAGATGTATTTGCAAAGCAAATGTGCACAACCCACGTCCAGCAGCCCAGAAAGCAAACACTAAAGCACCTTTTGTTTCGCCTCTGCTCTGTGGAAGCTGCTCCTCAGAGGCCTAGGTGATACCAGACCAATGACAGGTGCTTGACGCACAGTAGGCTCCAGGTGCCATCTCAGGGACATAGGATATGCCCCCTGCTATCATAGCAATTACTGAGCATTTACTTTGTTGCAGTTCGCCTGCATGGTTGCTGTTGAATCACCATCAAACGGCTTAAGGGAACAAAGGGTTTATTTTCTTACAATAGTGTTATTGATAGTCCAGTTTGATGGGAAAGCTCGCACCAACACCAGAGCTGAGGGAATTGGCCACACCATCTCTATATAATGGCTGAGAGATGGATGATCCTTACTTGTCAGACCAGCATATCTGGCCAAGTGAACACAAGGACGCCAACTCTCTCAACCAGCCTCTGTATTTTATTCCAAGATCTAATCCCACCCACCATGGGCTGAGCCTTCCCCATCAGTTAGACAATCTCCTGCAGGTTTGTTCTGGGCCTAACTCAACCACTAATTCTCCACAAATATGCTCAGAGCTTAAACCCTCAACTATCAAGTTGACACCTGTGCCTAACTATGACACACTTCTTCATGGATAATAAATAATAGCCAGTCACACTTATATTATAGCAGATGTTGTTCTACTAGATATTGGGGACACCACAGTGGACAAGTTAATCAAAAAGAAATTCACAGTATGCCTGAACAGCAAAATGTCTGGCAAAGAGATGGAATGATATAGCCACATGCATGACCCTACAGACATTCTGTTGAGTGAAAGAAGCTAGGCACAGCACACCACAGATCGTATGGCTTGATTTCTATGCGATGCTCAGAACAGGCAAATCAGCAGAAACAGGGAATGCATTCGTAGCTGCCAGGAGATAGGGCGAGGGGCAGGGCATTGGCATGATTGCCAAGAGGTTCAGAGCTTCTTCAGGGATGACACAAATGTTCTTGAATTAATTGTGACCACTGCCACAACTCTGCACATTTACTAAAACCAACGAATGCCATGCTTTCAAGGGGTGCGCTACATGGCGTGTGAATTATGTTTTGAAGGACCCACAAAACAAGGGACTGGGCAGAATGGGACCAATATGGGAGGGCCACATCCCCACCTTGGGAAATGGGACAGACCCCTTTAGGACTGTCTAGGGACCATATGTGACTCATGAGTGTCCTTCTGTTGGCCAGAAGACCACAGCCTTCATTCCCCTTGGTTGAGCACCTCCCTAGAGGCCCACCAGCCTTAGGCCACACCTACTGCCCACCCTGCTGAGGCCATACCGCTGCATTGAGTGTGGGTGAAAAGCTATCCACCGCTATTAGCCTGCAGCTAGAGAGGAGCTGCAGCATTGCAACTGGGGGAGGGGGAGGGGTGGGCACAGGAGCTTCCTCCAGGTGTGCAGGAACTTGAGTGTTCACTGGGAAAGAGCGTGAGGCGAGTGGGCGTGCGGCTGTCTAACCTGATGAGCATCTCTAGATATGACAAATAGAAAGAAGTCCCTGTGACGGAGACCACCCATTCAGATCTATGGTCTCTGCTTTCGAATAGCCATACAATGGAAGAGGGAGACGCTTTCTTGTGCATGTCTGATTTTCCTCTGGGCCCTCCTCTCCAATGACGTACAAGGACCCAGTGGCCTTTCCCTGAACCCTTTCCCGTGTTCCCCTTAGGTATAGGAACACTGTTGTGGCTGCCAATCCTTTACCTCCAAGGCTCTTGGTGCCTTTAGCAGATGCTAGACTTTGTGAGGTCAACAGTGTGTTGGACAATGCGCAGGGCATGCAAAGTCCAATTATGATTGCTTCAGCCCTAACTAGTATAGAGTATCTTATATATCATTGCTCCTCCCATCCTTTTGCTCTTACACTCTTACCGCCCCCTCTTCTGCAAATTTCCCTGAGCTTCAAGATGGGGAGAGACTAAGCTGGCCTAGTTCTAGGTGGTTGATATAGAGTCTCTGAAGTTCTGGATTGTGGTTTGTTGATTTTCTTTTGCAGTTTTGCTGCTCCTGCAATGCCCTTCACTCCCTCCTGGTGGGCATTGTATGTTATCCCCTGGCCAGAGACAAAAAGCTAAGGAGAAAACTCAACCAGCCCAAGTCACTGCAGAATAATTCAAGGCAAGTATGCAAACCTGGAATCCCATCTGATCCCCAAAGCTATCAACCTTGATCATGATGTAAGCATATTTTATATGGGGACTCTGAACACACACACACATATTTCAGAAGCCTTTTATTTCCATTTTGATCCCATTTTATTTTAAGTGCTAGATGCAGTCTCTAAATTGATTTCATCATCTACTAATAGTTCACATCCTACACTGTGGGAAGAATACCATATTATTTATTTATTCAATTACTTATCAGATACAGAGCGTCCGTCCAAACCACTCCCCCATCAATAATAATTGTCATGTTAATTTTAGCATCTCACTGGCCTTGGTCAGTTTTAGCTCTGAAAACCAGGTCATAGTTCTGTCTAGAGTGCTGATCTTGTTTGTAATTTTGCACCCTCATTTGGGTAGTTTCTGGATTTCTGTCTGTCTACTTTAGGCATCTGTTCATGGTCAAGTCAAGTAACCCACCTGTTTTTCCAGTACAACAGCATGTATAATATAGAGCAGATGCTTAGGATTTGATTTAACTCCTATTATTGAAAGTGACTGGTTGGGTATAGAATCTTTTTATTCACACCTCCTTGAATGGAGAGTCAACAGTCACTTAGATTCAAACACTGCCTCCAAGCTGTATGATTTTCCTCCAAATCCTCTGAGCTGTATGATTTTCATTGAGCTTTTTGTTTGTAAAACAGAGGTTATAAACAGGAGGTATTATCGGGCTTCTTCATAAAGTTTCAATGAACAAAAATAACAGAGAGAGGGAAGAAAGAAAAGCACTGTAATAATCCCAGATATGAAATATGGTCAAAATGGGACAGGCATGTTGGGTTGAATTCTTAATTTCCAATATACTAAGATGCCGTGTTTTTAGGAAACAGAGCCACTACGAGAATAATTAGTTAATACAAGGCCACACCCACTAGGATAGTAAATCACAAATCCAGTAGTTGGTGAGATGGTCAGTGTGTCTTTACCCGCACAAGCCCTTGTAATAAAGTCTTTCATGCTATTTCCCCTGGCTTCAGACTAGTGACAGAACATCCGCTTCATTCTATCAACTGACTTTGAAGTGGAAAAGTACCCACCTCTCATGATTCAGTGGGATTATGTAAGGAAGGTGTTTGAGTACAATAAATTGCTCAAGCACTGTTTGATCTTTTTCTCCATTGTTTGTGGTAAACGTGCCAGATCTCCCTCCCTCCTCCTCCTCCTCCTCTGCACACTTCCTGGCCGTATAACAGAGCAGGCTCTCAGGATGTCACAGCTTGGCCACATGACTTGGTTTACTCAGTGGAATATTCGTGAATGTCAATAGAAACTTGAAAGGTGCTATATGCTGCGTTCGTCTTCCCTTGTCACACTCAGGATAGCAGAATCACTTCCCCATCTTACGAGGAAACCCAGACGACAGCCAATGAAATGGCTCGGGCAGTAAAAGTGCTGGCTGTACAAGCCTGATGTTTTAGTCCTAAAACCCACGGTAGAAGGGGAAGCCAATTCCTGAAAAGTTGACCTCTGACCTCTGCATGCACTCTATAGTACAGATATGCCCATGCTCACACACAATAAGTAAAAAATAAATAAATCGTGAAAGAAGTCCAGGCTACCTCGATGGATAATGAGAGGCACATTATACTGTCACGAGGTCCAGAAGAACAGAATCTCTTAGCTGTCAGAAGCTCATCACAAGACACCCTGTGTGAATGAGAAGATGGTCCACAGAATTCCTTCTCCAGAGAGAAGTAGCAAATGTCTACTTAGGGAGCTGCTCTACGAAACCAAGCGTAAGGCCACTCAGGTTCAGCTTGGAGAACCAACTGAGTTTGTGGGGCTTACGTATAGAGCATGGGTGAAGCGGTGCCTACAGGAGTGTGGGGTGACCCCAGAAGTAGCAGCCACAGCAGAAAGTCTCACCCCAACAAGGAAGGATGACCCTATACAGCCACATAGATGAAGTCCCCCCAAGGCCAAATACGCTCTTCTGAGACCCAAGAGTCCTGTGTAATGAGGGCCAATCGCCCACAGCTGGCCAGGAGTGGAAGCGGAACAGCTGGACTCTCAGGGGGGGGTCCAGTGACTTCTCCCCACCACCACCACCACCTGCCCCTTTCTGGGGAGACGTCAGCAGTCAACAGGCCTGATCTTAAGGAATCCTCGCAAGAAGTCGCAACTGGTCTGAGTAAAGCGGTGGCTGTTTTGCTCCGAGGACAATATTCTGCCACATCCCACTTGAGTCCATGTCAAATTACAGGCCCACAGATTTAAACAGGTGATTGTCTGATAACCAGTATTTTGAGAGAAGGGAAATAAAACCAATGTTTTTTGAAACTTCAGACTGGATTTTCTATTTAAGTACTAATGGTCTTTGTTCATTTGCATATAATGAAACAGACTTTGTCTATATTTCTCTCTCTCTCTCTCTCTCTCTCTCTCTCTCTCTCCATGTGTATGTGTATGCACCAGAGATCACTTGAGCTATGTGTGCACATTATTGCTTTGTTCTGGGGTTTCTCGCTCCACCTTCCTGGGCTAGAAGTATAGGCCACAGCCGTTTCCACCTAACATTTTTATGTGGATCTGGAATCCAGACTCAGGTCCTTTTGTTTGAGAGGCAAAGGCTTAACCCCTGAGCTATCATCCCAGCCCACTTATTCTAGATTTCTTTGGCTCACATAAACTGATACAACCCTTTGAAAGGAAGTTGGGTTACAGGTATAATTTATCCAAGAACTTTGTTTGCATATCCATTGATCTAATCATTCTTATTATAAAGCTTATTGTAAAGACATAATTAGAAATATGCACGTAGTTTTAATATTTTATTTATTCATTTGAAAGAAAGAGAGAGAGAGAGCACTCATATGTATGAATGCCATGGTGAACAAGTAGAGGTCAGAGGACAACTTTCTGAAGTCAGTTCTCTCCTTCTGCCGTGGGGTATGGGGGATAGAACTCAGGTTTCCAGGTTTACAAGCAGACACCGTACCTACTGTGAAAGTGATTTTCCAGAAAGAAGATTCACTCACTGAACTGTTAGGCTGACTGACTGGAATTTCAATGGTTGTGGAGAGGATTGGAATATGATGAACTCAGAACCTAATTATGCTTTCATCTTGGGTTATCTTGGCACCTTCTTGATAGCTACTTCTGGCCCTTCCTCTGTGTCTGCCCTGACATCCTGTGACTATCCAGACAAACCTTTCAATGCATACATTTAGCAGACCACCAGCCCCCAGCAACCAAAAAGCTAAGAACATCATTACATGGCATCTGTGCCTTGTAACAGGGGTCTCCCTGCTTTGCTGTCACCCACCTACCTATGCTTCCACCAGTGTACTTGAGAAGTGTCTTCATTTATGACCTTCTTTGATGCTGTGATTATAAACCCCTAAGAAACTATCTAATGTTGTGCTGGATGTACCTAGAATACAGAAAGCACTTGAGGCATATATTATAGGGAAAAATTGACAAATGCCACTCGAAGACACAGATAGCAAGGTTTACTCAGGCTGGTACTTCAACCAAAGAAAATTAATTCCTTTCTCCATAGACTGGCACTGTTCTTTGTTTTGCTTGTCTTTTAGACTGTGTAACGTCCTGGCCTTGAGAATTCTTACCCAAGCAACCTCCATCCCTCCCCTCCACCATCGAGGTACCTCGATGCTACCTCTGGGCAAACTAGATTACAGAAGCAGAAACCAGAACACAGAAACATTTTTACCCAAAGAAAACATTTTCCATAAGGCCTCCACTTCACATAGTTGTTAAACAAAAACTGTCTTGAATGGCTTGTCATGGTATCACCCGCCAAAGATGCCCGGTACTAGACTTCACCCACCTCACCTCTGGTCTATGGCTCTAACTCAGATCGCAAGACTTCTCATTAATTCATAGACCTTCCCAGACTGACTTCTTAGCCGCCTTCTTCTCCCAAGCAGGCTTTTGCCCCTGGAATGCTGTGTTGTTACTCAGTTGCGGTGCCTTATATAACTGCTCCCCTAAGGCTGGTGTGCCCCCCCTCCTCTTATCTCCTCCAAGTCTCTTCCAGAATTTCTCACCTTCCTCCTACAATTCTATAACCATAATAAAGCTGAACAAAAAGCTCAGTGGTCCATCAAAAAAAAAAAAAGATAAAGGACTCCAATAAACATTTCTCTAAAGGCATGACCAAGGAGATTCGTGTCACACCTGCTAGGATGACTGTCATGGAAACACAAATGTGAGCTGGTCAGGACAGGAGAGGTTAAGCTGCAGGTGCAGAGACCCAGAGGAACCAGCAGGAGTGTTCAGGGTCTTCTGCCTTAGAGCAAATAATTGAACCGGGGACACACGAGTTGAAACAGAAGCAGAGAACTGAAGAGAAAGAGAGCGCTCTGGAGAATGGGAGTGGACTAGCCAGCGGAGGCATGAACCCCAAAAGTGCTGGGCCTCGAGTCCCGTGACATTACACAGCACCCTCCTGTCCACTGATGGGAGCGTGGCTTGGCTCGCGCATGCGCTGTTTGCTGTGTGAAGCCATGGCGCGCGCGGGGGGGGGGGGGGGGGGAGATCCAGTCTTTCTTTGTCACCTGGCTTCTTTCACATATTCATCTTCACGGAGTGATCTCAGCTTCTCTATTGTCCTGCCACAGTGAATCCTGCTACGCTGTGAGCGGGGGGGTCGTAGGATGGTGTGGCTGCTATGGAAAGCAACACAGATGCTCCTCAAAACACCTTGAAAGAGAGGGGCTTTGTAAGCGACTCACCAGGTAAAGGTGCCTGCGTGCAAAATGCACAATCTGAGTTCCGTCCCTAAGGCACGCATGGTGGAAATGGTGGAAGAGAGAACTGACTTCAGAAAGTCACAGAAGGTGCTTCTGTGTTCTTCCTCCCCCCATACACACACACACACACACACACACACACACACACACACACACACAAATATTTCTTAAATTGGGGCTGGAGAGATGGCTCAAGGGTTAAGACTTTGGAAGTACAGGCTGCATTGAGCAAGCTTTCTTTTACTTCCCAGGCTGCACACAATTCCATCGTGTGTATGCACTACGTTTTCTTTAGGCGTGCCCCTGTTGGCAGACATTCCAAGTGTTTCTGTATCTTTGCTTCTGGGAATGGTGTTGCAATGAACCTTGAAGTGTACATGTCTTTTTGAGATGTGTCACTTTATTTCTTTTGCATTGGAGTGAGATTGCTGGACCACATGGTAGCTGTCATTCAATCTTTTTTGTCTTTTTAATTTTTTTTATTTTGTGTGTATATATGTATATATGTGTGTGTGTGTGTGTGTGTGAGGGGGGGCATTGTGTGTCTCTGTGGAGGATCAAGGGTAATTTTGGAAATCACCTTAGATTGCTTTTACTTCTTTCTTGTTTCACTCTGGGATTTCTCAGGCTCCACCCACCAAGGAAGTTCAGGACACCGCCATTTCTGCCTGGCATTTTTTTGTGGGACTTAGGATCCAAACTCAAGACCTTCTGCTTGCAAGGCAGAGTCTTAAACCCCAGAGCCATCTCTCCATCCCAAAAGAACACTTCTTAAGTATGTGTATCTCCTCTTCTCTGTGAGGTTTACTCTGAACCCAAATCCCTGCTCCTAGGGCTTCATGTTATCTGCTACCTTGTTTTCCTCTGAAGTTCTCATCACTCCTGTAGCTTGTTTTGTTGCTATTGTTGTTTTGTGTTTTATATATATAGTCCATCTCCCTCCATTAGGAAAAGCCCAGAGCCAAGGAAGAGTAGGCACCTTATATAAATACATGCTGAGGGAATAAATGATGCACATCCCTTTGTTACCATCCTATATAAATAGGAGCGCAGGGAATAAATGATGCACATCCTCCTGTAACCATCCCAGAGAAGTAAAGACATATTTATGTGCTCTCTTTGGCTGTTGGATCAGTAAAATAATGGTCTCTAAGGAACTAGAATTTTCCGACTCTCATGCTGGGGAAAGAAAAAGACAGAAGTCCTGGTTCCCCCAAAAGGGGAATTTATCTTCTAGGAAGAGATTTCAGACCACCTTGCAGAAAAGAATGGAGCCTGGATAATAATAGGTCAGTGGTGGGCAGAACCACATCTTGACCAGGACTCTTTAGCTTCACATACTTCTTGACCTCTATTTAAACCTAAACCTCTTGCCAAGATTCTGAAAATAAGCTTGCGGAATTACTGAGTCCCTTTACTTGCCTCTTTCCCTAGTGGAGCCACTTTGAACATCTCTTTCCTCTGCTTTTCATGATTACTTGCCTCTTTAATGGGCATCCTGAGGAGGGGAGGTATTCCTTAGCTTGTTACGGCTGCCTGCCAGAGTGTGGACTTTGATCCTAACAACTCCGATACCACGACTCTACCAAGCCACACTGCACGCAGCTCGCCCTTCCCTCCAGCTCCATTCCCAGGTTTTGCTAGGACTCTGAGGCCAGAACAACTAATCACATTCAAGTGGCAAAGTTCAGCTGCGCCCAAGCATTCTTTGTTCATGTGAACATCAGCTCTTCCAAAGTCTGCCCAGATTGCCTTCCTCGAGACCCAGAGAAAACTGGCTGGCAGAGCAACCCATGAACTGGGGCACTCATACAAGTAAGGCAAAAAGTCTTACTTGAGTGATGACATCAAAAGTGATTGTTTTTTCCTGTTCACATTTCCTTTTGCTAGCCAGATGTGCAGGCACCCACAGAAACATGAAGTGATGCTATAATGGATTTGGCCATCCAAAGAACTCAGACAGCTGAACTCTAATCTAGCCATCTCTATATTCAGAGCAATGAATCAGGGTGAATCTTCTACTCCTAAAGGTCTTTCTCCCGCTCCCTTTCCCTTTTCCTCTCCTTCTCCCTCTCCCTTTTCCTCCTTTCCTCCCTCTCTTCGGACAGGGTCTCATGTAGACCAGGCTGGCTTTTAGCTCACCATGTTGCCAAGGATGAAAACACAGCCACTTCCAGCTTCCATGGCATAAGTCCAGGGAAGGAGCCCCAACCTCCTTCTGCTCTTGTCTGGATGACCTTGAACTTCTCGCCCCCCCCCCCCCCCCGTTTCTACCTCAGGAGTGCAGAGATTACCCGTGTGAGCTGTCACTTTCAAACTACGTTATGCTGGAAATGAACCCCAGGGCTTCAAGTGTGCTAGGCCAGCACTCGACCAACTGAACTGCATCTCCAGCCAATCTGAACCTTGTTTTTAAAAGAGAATTTGACCTAGACATCTCCATGCATGCTTTCCCAGCTCTGAAGCAACTGTGCATGCTAAGTCTCTACAAAGAGAATCCTGGAGCAAAGCAAGGTTCACTAACTCACTCTCTCCACTTGACCTTCTCCTGCGCTCTCTACTCCCCCCACCCCACCCACCACGAAACCACCAGCTGTCAAATCCCAGGGCAATCCTGAATAGGAGGTGTTTGTGTGTTTGTTTGCTTGTTTGCTTGTTTGTTTTCTTTAAAGAACAAGTACACATGTACCAGGGATTGAACTCAGGGCACCAGGTTTGCATTCAGACACCTTTACCCACTGAGCCATCTCGTGAACCTGGATGGTGAGCTTCTTGAGAATGTCTGTTAAGCTTCATCTTGTCACTCTGAACTTGAGTCAGCATGCTGACCTCTTGGGACTAGGTGAGGGTGAAACGATCAGCCTCTCACTAAATGAGTGTTTTTCTCCTCCACGCCAACTTCTGACTTCTAGTTCTGTGAGTCCAGGAACGGCATCCCAGACTCCTGCTCTCCTGTGGTAGCTGCATTATCCTAGCTGCTCAGACATGGTCAGAACATCATGTCTCCATGGTCAGATCATGGAGCCAAAGCACTTTGCTCTGAGTACCATGGTCCCCATAGTCAAAGTATCAGTGTATACAGTCAGAGCATCACAGTGTATACAGTCAGAGCATCACAGTGTATCCAGCCAGAGCACCATGGT
The DNA here is from genome assembly GCA_023101885.1 of Typhlomys cinereus. NCBI lineage: Eukaryota > Metazoa > Chordata > Mammalia > Rodentia > Platacanthomyidae > Typhlomys > Typhlomys cinereus. The sequence goes on from JALPQD010000178.1 coordinate 712,813, forward strand.
CCCCATGGTCAGAGCATCATAGTCTCTACCCTGAGATCATTATAATATATGCAGTCAGAGCACCATGGTCTTCATGGCAGAGCATCATGGAATCCATGTCGGAGCATCGTGGTAGCTACACGTGGATCATCATAGTAGATGCAGTCAGAGCATCATGGGGCACGCCTATGGTCAGAGGGTCATGGTCTCCATGTCAGAGCATCATGGTGCCCATGGTCAGAGGGTCATGGTCTCCGTGTCAGAGCATCATGGTGCCCATGGTCAGAGGGTCAAGGTCTCCGTGTCAGAGCATCATGGTGCCCATGGTCAGAGGGTCATGGTCTCCGTGTCAGAGCATCATGGTGCCCATGGTCAGAGGGTCAAGGTCTCCGTGTCAGAGCATCATGGTGCCCATGGTCAGAAGGTCATGGTCTCCGTGTCAGAGCATCATGGTGCCCATGGTCAGAGGGTCATGGTCTCCGTGTCAGAGCATCATGGTGCCCATGGTCAGAGGGTCATGGTCTCCGTGTCAGAGCATCATGGTCTCCGTGTCAGAGCATCATGGTGCCCATGGTCAGAGGGTCATGGTCTCCGTGTCAGAGCATCATGGGGCCCATGGTCAGAGGGTCAAGGTCTCCGTGTCAGAGCATCATGGGGCCCATGGTCAGAGGGTCATGGTCTCCGTGTCAGAGCATCATGGTATCCTCTGGCTCTCTGTGACTCCTGCACAAAGGTTTTGTTTTCTGGAATAGTCTTCCCCTTGACCTTCACAGCAGTCCATGAGAGTGATCACATGACCATCTACAGATGAGGAAGCCAAGGAGGCTCAGGTCAAGACGCGCGCTCCAAGTCACGCACAAGCTAGCAAGTTAAGAGACTAGACTCAAGTTCAGTCGGTTTGTGACTTATTTCCTTCTTTCCAAGCTGCCTAGTGACATGGACTTGAAGGAATGAAATGTTCCTGCTTCAAAATGCTAGACAGACATGGGTCAAGTTGGACAGATGTGGGTCAAATTGGAGGAGCAAACATTTCCCAGACCCCTAACTTATCTTTTCTCTAAGGAGTGCCAAACCTTTGCCTGCAAAGTCCTTAGCCTGCATAATTCTATTCCATCTTATTTCAAATTTCTCTGGCAACTCTATGAGGAAGCAGAGGCTTGAGGAAAGCAAGGAACTGACTGAGGACGCCCAGGCAGTAGGCTTCTCTCAGCCCTGTGGTTCCCCTCCATCCTGCAACTCTCTCATGTAGATGAGGCTTCACTGCACACATTGACTGAACTGCTGCCTCATGTAACTTCCCACTCAGCCCGTCTAAGTCTCCATCAGCACAGCACCCGCCTCTCTTCAAAGAGAGTCTTCAGGAAAACAGACAAAAGAGGGATGAAAAGTTGGCTCGGGAATTAAACCTTTGCCTCACAAGCAAAAGGACTTGAACTCAAAGTCCCAGATCCTACATAAAAATGCCAGACAGATATGGCAGCGGCTTGTAATTCTGACCCTGGGAGACAGAATCTGGAAAACCGCAGAGCAAGGCAATAAGGAGGGAGAGCAATCCAGGAGGATTCCTGATGTCACCCTTGGGCCTCCACAAGCACATACACTCAAGTGGCCTTCTTGTGTACACACACACACACACACACACACACACACACACACACAAGAGAGAGAGAGAGGGAGAATAAACAAGGGTAATTAGCAAAAGAATGAAGTGAATTGCTCACAGCAACCTGTAAACATGTCAAGGGAGTTTCTTTGCAGATGGCTTTCTCCAGAAGATAGAAAAGAGAATAATGACCTCGATACCCACAGACGGAGAGCCCAAGAGAGCTGAGACACACCTGCTCCTCAAGCCCAGGGCTGAGCTCCCTGACTGAGATGCAATGACAGTTCAATTTTTAAAATTTTATCTTTTAATCTGTGTTCTTTTTAAATGGCAATATAAAGCCTTATTGTTTGCATTTATTACAGCAAACACAGTAAGGAGGTAGACGCAATCCAGGGTGATTGCCGAAGTCAACCTAGGTCCTCCACAGGAATATACAGGGGATTGAATTCAGGTCACAGATTTGCAGGCAGGCGCTTTACTTACTGAGCTATCTTGCCAGTTACTCCCCCTGCCACACTTTGGTTTTAAGAGACCCACAAACTATGTCACCCTAATATCACTGTTCAATCTCCTAAAGTCCACATGATGGAAGAATTGACTCTGAAAGTTGTCTCTAACTACTTCTTTCTCCTCCTCCTCCTCCTCCTCCCCCTCTTCCTCTCTCTCTCTTCTCTTTCTCCTCAATAAATAAGTTAAATATTAAAATAAATAGATAAAGCCCACCATGGGAGGGGCCCTAACCTACACACTCACTCATTGTGATGTAAAAAGATTATTTAACTAAAAGAGGAACCGGATGGTCTCCCTAAATCCCCCGTGCTTGGGGATCTGGGCCTCTCCAAACAAGACTATTGGAGCAACCAGAAACAAGTCTCCCCATGCAAATACCAGACCAGAGGAGAAGACTGGAGTTCACCTTGGGGAGCGTGTGCTCACACAGCACGCAAGCCAGACAGCCGCAAAGAGCTCCTGGCGCCAGGCTGCAGGGCTGACGTCCAGGGGAACGTGTGCATTCTGTGCCCAGGATGAAAGGCCTCCCTGAACATCCCGTGGCTGAGGCCTGCGCCCTTGTGATGTGGGCAGATAGGGGACGGGCCACCTGCTCTCACGGTTGCAAAAGGAGACCCAGCAGCCAAGTGACCCCATGCAAAGAAAGGTCACAAATCAACCAGACATCAAGGATGACAAAACTCAGGGCCACTGCTTATAGTTTGAAAACTACTTGTTCTTGCATGAATTGAAACGGTGCTAGAAAACACAAACCAGAAGTAAGATCCCAGCATCCCCCGCAGGGGACGACGGCTGAATGTTTGGTAGCATTTTGGTGTAGCCTTTGACAGACAGATTGACAGATGCGTATATATGTGCCTCTGCACCTAATTTAAACTTGGGATCACATAATCTATTTACAATGTGTATAAGCTATTTTTATTAGACACTGAGCTGTGAGCGTATTTTTCATATGTTTATTCTATAAATTATGATTTCTAGAAAATTTTCACATTTTGCAATACATTAACTACTGTTCAGTATACACTAAATTATTTGTATTTGAATCATGCAGCTAAATTACATACACACATATTTTTTAACCAAGATTTGGGGAACTTTATTTTCAAATTTTCACTATTACAAATACTATCAGCAAAATAGCTAATGTATGTTGTTTTATAAGCATTTTTAATTTTATTTTTCTAGTTTTAAAGCATATTGAGTATTTATCCCTGCTTCCCTCCATTCCCTTCCCTCCCATTTTTACATGTCTGTATTTATCGTGCATGTGCACGTGTCCACGCAGGTGCCTGCTCATGTATTCATGTGCATGGATGGAAATCAGAGGACAACCTACAAAGTTGACTCTCCCCTTCCACCATGTGGATTCTGGCAGCTCAAACTCATGTTGTCAGGCTTGGTAACTGACTCCCTTAGCCACTAAGCCATCTTACTGGCCCAATATTATTTTACATAAATCCCAGTGCCGAAGTGGAAGCCGGCAGAAGCACACACCACAGATTCTCAGGGAGTGGGCAAAAGACCACATCAGAGAGTAAATGAGAGACAGATGAACACCCTCCCCCAGCGAAAGGACTGGAGAGGGAGGAAATAACACTGGAAGCAGCCGCTGAGGGAGATCATTGAAACCCAAACCCTGACACCTGGAAAGGTTTCGTCCTTGGAATAACAAGAAAAGCACTGAACATGCTCGACCAAATCATGCCGGTCCCAGAGCCTCCCTTTCTGCAGAGTGGGCGTGTGCTGGCAGGAAGAGCTGGGGAGGGAGAGCTGCAAACCTTCTGCCATTCGGGGTCAGCAGAAACCTGAGTCCTGACCAGCTCCATGGACTTGACTTTGTTCTTTTCTTTTTGTTCCAAAGTCACTTTCTTGTCATCTTCTCACTTGTAATGTGTAAGCTACCTCTGAAAGGACGCGTCCAAGTTACTTAATACAGGTTCCAAAAGCCCCGTCACAATGGGTGCTGCCCCCGGAGGGTCCTCGAGGCTCATTTGAAATCACTAATGTAGACACATGGGGGTGGCTTCACAGGGTAATGGTTTCAAGTGTACTGAAGATGGGACCCTGGATTGAAGTCATTAGCTGGACCAGAGGGCTGGTTCTATTCAGGATAAGGTCAGGAGACAGGGGAGAAGCTTATGTTTACGTCTCTCCTTCGGCCATTTGATAGGGTGCCTCTACTGGGCACTACGGGGAGGTTTGGGTGGGCAGCCTGTGGGTTGGGTTGCTGTTAACCCCTGCTTACATCCCTCCAGCCCTGGAAAGCAAGGGCTTGAGCTATGACTGTAGGGAGGCTTAAGCAAGGTGCTTCTCCCAGACTCGTTCTCCCATTCACTCCAGAGAATCAGAGGAAGGCAACGTCAGATGGAAACTCTGTATAAAAATCAGCTCCAAATGGATGAAAGACCTTAAGGTAAGATCTGAAATTCTGAAAGTGTTAGGACAAAACCCTCCAAGAGACGCACCTAATAGGTCAGGAAATAATACTAAGAATTGACAAAAGGGAATGCATGAAGTCAAAGTGTCTGTGTGACCATCAAGTGATGAGACAGAATGGCAGAAAAAGCGTCTTCGTCAGCTATACCTCTGACGAGAGCTTGATCACTCTCCAAATTACATAAGGAACTCAAGAAACCAAAGGTAATAATGCGATCAGCAAATTGATCAGCAAAATGTGAATGAACGCACAGGTGTTCTCAAGACACGGAGCAAATGGCCAAGGAACACATGACAAGATGTTAACAGCCTTAGCCATTGGGGAGACAGATGAGAGCTATCTCCCCAGATCCGATTGACAGGGATTCAGAAGGCCAAGTGCAAGAAGTCCGGAGAGGCTGTTAGTCAGAGTGCAAACTGGTCTTGGGCACTATGAAAATCAGTCCAGCGGTTTCTCAAAAAGCTAAAACTAGAACTGTCATACAACCCAGCTGGACAGATACCTGAAGCACTCTAGGTCCACACACCAGAGAGATGTCTACGCAGCCATGTCTATTGCACTTGTCCCCATAGCCAAGTTTGGCAGTCAGCCTCAATCTCTGATGTCAAGTGAATGGATGAAGAAGAAATGTGGTTCAGATCCACAATGAAGCTTCATTTACTCATGAAAAAGATTTATGTCAATTATGCCATTCATGCAATGCAACTGGAAATCATCATACGAAACAAAATGAGATGCTCCGAAAGACAATGTGCGTCTGTGTGCCTGTTCCCACACACTTGCGGAGCACAGACTTCTTTTTATGGAGGCATGAAACCATTTAAAGATATAAATTTTCATATACATGCAACCTGAAAGTAACAGGGACAGCAGGAGGAGGAAAGAGAGGAGAGGAAAAGGGGAAAGTAAGGGGATGATCATGACCAAAATCCATGACACACTCGAAGGACGTTACCCATTAAAACCAGCACTAGGTACAATACATTTCTATTAAAGACCCAAAGAATATGTCCTAGTGGTTGAAATAAGACAGGCTTTCTAAGCAATGACAGTTTTTAATTACATGTCACCAAGTATGTGTGTGGTAGAAGTCAATCTCAAGAACTATAATAAAAAGAAAGCATGTGCCTTTTGTATAATGAATTAAAAAAGAATTATAATAAAAAACAAACATGTGCCTTTTATGTAATGAATTATTTATTTATTTATTTATTTATTTATTCAATTATGCGTGTATGCATGTGTGTGTAGAACCACGGGCGAATTTGCGAACCACCATGGACGCCTCCACCTCCTCCTTGTGTACTCTGCCCTGGGATTCACAGGCTCCGCCCTACCAGGACCAGAAACGCAGGCCGCCCCCGCTTCCGTCTGGCGTCTATACGTGGGGTCTAGGATCTGAACTCAGGACCTTCCGCCTGCAAGGCAGAGGCTTAACCCCTGAGCCACATCTCCAGCCCCTTTTTACGTAATGAAATTTAAAAAGTCATTCAAAAAGCCCAGGGGCAGCTGGAAGCTCAGCTGTGAAAGGGCTTGCCACACAAGCAGAAGGACAGGAGCTTGAATCCACAGATTCCACATAAAAAACCAGGTGGGTGTGGTGCTCCCCAGAGCAAGCTGACTAGCCAGACTATTCCTATCAGTGAGCTCTGGGCTTGATTAGCAACCCTGTCTCATCAGAACATACAGGACAGCTCCAGGTAGCAACCTTGGGCTTCTGCATGCACATGCACTCAAGCATATGTGCACACACAAATGCACATGCACATGTGCATCTAAACACAAATATGCACATACATGTGCCCTTACATGCATACACACACAGGTGCCCCTCCACACACATAACTGTCGGAGCGGAAAACAATTTTAAAAATCAGTGGAGTATTTTAAATTATACGAGCAAGGGCAATTGAGATATTCTTGCTACTCTGTCCCTCCGCTCTGATGTGGCGGCACTCAGGGCACCCTTGGCACATGTGACTCTCCACTTCTCTACCCCTCTGGTCATTGTCGTGAGATAGCTGAGGTTTCAATTACTCCTGAGTGAGGCTGAACACCCAAGACGTGAGCCAGTCTGCGAAGGAGACCTGTGGAGACACGATCCAGTTCAGTGTCTTAATTAGTGATAAGTCCAGTGGAGTGACCTTGGAGAGGGGTGATGGCTGGTGAGAAGAAAGGAAGGTTATAGACGCAAGGGGAGTTTAAATGGGGAAATTCTATTTGCAGGTAAGCGCTAGCAGATAAGGGGATTGGAGAAGATCCTGAGATCTATCCCCAGGGACCAGGAGGGTTCTACTACGCCGCAGCTAGAAGGAAGAGTGGCCAGACACTAGCATTTCATCAGCTGTAAGCTCCGGGGATGTTTTCGAAATGCAGTTAAAAATAGCACCACAACAACACGAGCAAGAAACTGGGTCAAAGTTGAGCAGAGGTTGTTTCAAGGGGAAAGAATTCTATGGTCCTTTTGCGGCTTGAGTATTCTGCATACTTTCTACATATTTCTGCAATGATCAAATATTATTCCTGTAGTATGAGCAAGAAAGCAGAAGGGAAAGGGCGACAAGAGAAGAAATACACATAGGAAAATCAGATGGGGTAGTAAGACCCTGGGGGAAGCAAATCTCTCAGTCAGCAAGCCGCAGCCCAGCTGCAACTCAAAATCCATCTCCACATGCACAGGGCACTCCCGGCAAACTACAGTCAACACGGCAGTCTGCCGAGCAGCCCTTCCTCAAGATAACAGTACTACTAGCCACAAGGTCAGCCTACCCTTAGGAATGGTGAGCCCTAAAGATTGCCTTGTATAAGTGACCTTGTAGCTTTAAAAGTTGCTTTCAGAAACTCTGCCCACTTCTCAGCCTCACTACTTAGCAAGAGATGAGATGGAGAGAGATGGATAAGTAGGTCCATACATAGCCAGGTACATAGGTGATAGACAGATGATAGGTATAAGATAGAAAGATGACAGATAGGCAGGTGATAGATGACATAAAATATGATAGATAGATAGATAGATAGATAGATAGATGATAGATAGATAGATAGATAGATAGATAGATAGATAATAGATGAGATAACATATAGATAGATGATAGATGGTACATGGTATATGGGTAGACACATATAAATATAGATTGACATAATTATATATGAGATACATTGATTTACAGCTTCTAGCTTTTCTTCCTTACTTCCTTTCTTTCTCTCTTTTTTCTTTTTTTCCTTTCTCTCTTTCTTTTTCTTTCTTCCTTTCTTTCTTTCTTTCTGTGATATATGTATATTTGTATGCATGTGAGCTTGTGAGTATATGTACCTAGATTTTGAAATGGGGTCTCTCACTTGACCTGGTACATAAAAAATAGTCCAGCTTGGCTGGTCAGCCAGCCCTTGGGACAATCCACCTGTCTCCACCTCCCCTTTGCTAATATTCCAGGGGCAACACACCACAACGTCTGACTTTTTTAAAGGAGTGTGGGGATCAAATCAGATCCTATTGACTGTACTATCTACCCAGCCAGGCTTCTAACTTTTCAAAACATCATTTGAATGTCTCCCTTGTGACTTTCACTATAACCTTATGAGGCACTTGGTAGAAATAAATGATCAACATAGAGTCCTTTGCCCAAGGTTATACAGAGTTCACGGAAGAACTAGAACTGGGACAGGATCCAAGTGCTTCCCCAGCCGGGAACCTTCTGTGGAGGTCCCCCTGCCTCTCCTAGGAAGTCTGCACTATCTGCTTTGATCACAGATGCAAGCTCGGTGCTATGAATGGTTTCCTGTTTGAATCATCTCTTAAATCCACTAGAGAGGATTAATTTCCATAGCTTTGGAATCTAGCTGCAGAAGAGTGGACTGATTTCAAATAAGAACCCAAAGCGGTTCCGTTCCTTTCTGAGTTTGAGCAAGCAAAGACTTCAGTGATGCTTCCATTGGACTGAGTTCTTGGTTGGGAGTTTTGCTCCCTGTCAAGTATGATAAGATGTTAAACTCTCCCCTGCTTTTTTTTAACCAGTGATATCTATTAAAATAAAATAGTGTGAAAAAAAAAAAGAATCCAAAGCACCACTAATGGTCGGAGGTGAGACGCATATATGACCTTACACGAAGTTCAGGGCAGGAGAGGGCAGAGCTACTCAGCATCTGCAATATTTAGAAAGAATTTCAGGCAAGGTCATGCAGCAACTTAGCGGCTTCCAATCCAGTTTCCTAGGTGGTTGTTTGCTTTTTTATTTTAAAAGAAAGTGAAGCGTTACCCTGTGTTCTCCCTGAAAGATCTTACAGCTGCGCATACATAAAGGGCAGTTGTAGATAATGCCAAGACATCAATCATGGCTGAGACTAAGCTGTTGGACCTTTAGGTCATTGCCAGATACAGTCCCACAATGGAAACTGTTCACGAAATGGAGAAATGTTCCGTAGCTGTCATAGTCAGGCACAGGTATCAACTTGATGGTTGAGGGTTTGAGCTCTGGGCACATTTGTGGAGAATTAGTGGTTGAGTTGGGTCCAGAGCAAACCTGCAGGAGATTGTCTAACTGATGGGGAGGGCCCAGCCCATGGTGAGTGGGATTAGGCCCTGGAATTAAATATGGAGAGATGGTTGAGGGAGTTGGCATCCTTTTATACACTTGGCCAGACATGCTGGTCTGGCAAGTAAGGATCGTCCCTCTCTCAGCTGTTATGTGGTGATGGTGTGGCCAGTTCCCTCAGCCCTGGTGTTGGTGTGTGCTCTCCCATTAAGCTGGACTACAAACTGTAACCAGTAATCATAAGAGACACTAAACCCCTAGTTCCCTTAAGCCGTTTGATGGTGATTTATCGGCAACCATGCAGGCGAACTGTAACAATAACCATCGGCTCCACAGGCTCTGGAATTGTCTACAATTCCCTAGGAGAATTGTCCACAGCAGATAGAATTGTCTCCTGAGAACTACCTTGCCAGTGTCCCAATGCTACAAGTGACAGGAAAGGGGTTGACCCAGATTCCTCCTGCAAGCTGGCATGCCCTGGCTTTGCCCCGATTTCCCAATACGTGAGCAGTCACAGACTGATCAGGCAGAACTGGTGGGTGATGCATGATGTAACTTAAAAGCAAAAGTAGCAATGGAAACACAACGCCCACGAGGGGTTCTAGCAATACGTAGGTTCTTGACAGTGGTCTCTGGAAACCTGGTAGTGTTGAGAAGATGAACCCCACACCCCCATGCCTGGTTGGTAAGTTTCTAGGAGTCTAACTAGTAGAAGTCTTTGAAACTCAGAGAAAGATGTCATATCATGTCATAGCATAAATACTATCTCAAGGTATACTTCAAAGGAGTAGCTTCCAGCTTCTTGTACATGTTCAACCTTTCATACGACTCCTAAATTCACACACAGAGCTTGACATTGCTCACCTCTGTGTCACAAACTGAACACTATCATACACATACACTGAACACTATCATTAGTGAATCAATAAGTTCATATTTATGTGTTAAACATAGAAAGAACAGGCTGGGCTGCTTCCTATAGAACAAAACTGAGACTTATTAAAGTGAGCTGGACTTTAGTTAACGCTGACCACTCCCAGCCAGAACAGAGGAATCCTAATATTTCTAGACTTTAGAGGAAAATCAAGTTTGAGCTTAGAAGAGGGGTCTCTAAGTTTAGCAGATTAATTAGTGAAGGTTGTACACAGGATATGAAGCAATAATTCATAATCTAATACTACTGTCTCATTCTACTTTGGGACTTCTACAGACTAAGTGCTTAGCTGTTTAGGGAAGTTTCTAGATAGGCTATAAGGTATGGCCGACCCACTCCATAGAGGCAGCTTCCCGAATCTAAGGTGACCTACTAAAGATATGGTGCTTTCTCTTGCTTAGCAGAAAACTATGCTTCTCAAACCACCGTTTAACACCAAGCTAAATTTAACATTTTCTTTTTCACACAAGAACAAACAAACAAAAAAGAGAATTCTCTTTCAGTGGGATGTTCACAGATAAGAAGGCAAGTCACTAAAGGACACCCCAAGGTCCTGAGCAGCCCACTCTAAAGGGTCTCACACCTGTGATTTTTCCCTGAGGGAAGAAGCAACCGAGCTCTCTTATGCCTCCACATCACACTCCAGCCAGCCTGAACTTGACTCCGTGATTTCAGTCAATTGGACCTAGGGATTGTTCCATCTGCAGGCCGGCGGGTAGCAGCCCACTGAGGCAGCTGCCTTGGTAAGAGAACTCTGCCAACAGGGCATCGCTTGACCAATCAGATCCTTTCCTGGAGTTAGAGCAAGAGAAGGTCTGGTCAGGTGGCAAAGTCAGCAGAGCACGTGCCCTGGCAGGAGGAGGGCAGCAGCCACTCACGATACGCACCAATGGTCCTATCCGCTCTCACAGTTGCGGCCTCTTCCTACTTGGAAACCCACATGCTTTTGCGTCCTTTCCCTCCCAGAGCAGGAAAGGGAGAATAGATCCCTTGTTCCAGCCATTGGCATCTGAGATGCTACCACAGTGTCTGAGTGCTTCTGCTGGCCCAGTGGCCGGGACACAGCTGCCAGTGGACCTGCTAGTGCAGCTGGGGCGGACAGGCCTATCCAACAGGATATCCAGTGGAAGCAGAGATCTCTGCTGGTGGAGAAGAAGGAGAGACAGGGATTCTCAGCGCCAGCTCCCTAGACTTCTGAGCATTAAAGGCGGGAGGGTGGAGGGGAACCTCTGATTACCATAATCCACCTGAACCCTTTCAGCGTTTGCTATGAATAATGCAGATTGTTGTCCATCTTATGTAAGGTGACCTTAATCACCCACGTGCTCCAGATTCCAGTTTGCACGTCGTCTGAAAGCCTTCCCTGTGAAAATCTGCAGCCACCATTGTGCATAAACTAGTTTTGTTTAGCTAAATCACTGGATTCGTGCACCAGAACCCTTCCACAGACTCCGGAATGCTTTGTGACCCTTTCTTTGAAGCCAGGAAGGAATGTATGGGGCATGGAGGTGTAAGGATGGGTTGATTCTTGCTGTCGGAGGCTTGGGTACATAAAGAATCCAGAGAGTGGGCTGGGAAGATGGCTCAGGGGTTAAAGCTTTGTCTTCACTACAGCTGAGTTTAGAGCCCCAGATCCCATGTAAAACTGCTGGGCAGATAGGGTAGCCATCTGTAATCCCGGCCCTGGAAGGCTGAGAAACACCGAGAAAAGCAGTAAGAAGGTAACGCAATCCAAGATGATTCCAGAAGTCACCCTTGGGCCTCCACAGGCACCCACAGAGCCCTCTTCTCCAAACATACACAGCCACATCTACACAGCAAAATACAAATAAATAAAAATAAAGATGGGGATGAATCGTCTGGATAGCAAACAGTTCAAATTACTCTTCTGTTGTGATAAAATACTCTAACAGCCTAAGGGAGAAAGGGCTTATTATTTGACTTGCAGCAGTTCCAGAAGGAATAGAGGCCATCATGGTGAGAAACAGATAGCAAAAGGCATGGCAGAGTAACAGTTAAGCCTGGGTGTCAACTTGACACACCTGGTATTAACTAAGATTAGCTGAGACCGCACCTGGACAGATCAACTGAGACCATCTGAAGGGATGATACCCGCCCTAGATCCCATGGGAACCTCCATAGATCTCATAGGAACCTCCCAGTAATGGACCATATAAAAGGTACCATAGGAGACATTCCAGGAAGGCTCAAGCCATGTAGAGGTCCTGCCAGCCATGCCATCTCCACCGTGAAAGACTGGAGCTATTTCACCTCTGGAACTGTAAGTTGAATAAAATCTCCCTTTCTCCCATAAGGTGTTTGACTTCGAGTGCTCTCTCACAGCAATAGTAAAGAGTATCCATCACAGTAGCTAAAGCAGGAGGTCAAACAGAGTGAGATCAGCCACTAGGAGGCAGAGAGAAAGAGAACAGGAAGTAGGGTTGGGGGTATTTGCATTCAAACCGTGACATCAGCGTTTTAAGAAATCAACAAGAAAGTAGTAGTGTCTTGCCATTAACACCTGTTCCCAAATCCTGCTTGACACTTGGGCTTCATCCAGTGGTTTTTACACCGCTCATGCTTTCTGTTAATGTTGTCCAAAGAGGGCCAGTTCCTCATTTCAACAGATCTCTTTAATTCTCTGCAACCTTCGGAAACCACCCCAAACATTTCTCCTCCTTCCCAGCGGCTCTAGCCCCCAAAGGGAAAGGCTTAGAAGCTGTTGTATGCCACCCGCAGGCCAATCACAACTCTGGTTCTGTAGCTTTAAGATTGACTGGTAAATGAGACTGTGAGTTTGTATTTACTTCCCTATTTTTTTTACAACTATTGATCAGCTAATTTATTTCCATTACCATTTCTGTTTAGTTAGACCTCAAGGCGATGTAAACAGAGAACTTCATCTCAGAATCAAAAGTCTGATCGAGCCAGAAAAATTGTGTATTTCAATCATGATCACACAAAATTTGTAGTATCGACTGACTTACATGTCCCTCCACCAAATAATGAATTGTAGATTATATGATAAAAATTATGATGTTATTTATAGTTTCATTTTTCTTTCAATAATCCCCCTTTAGCGTTTAGAAGCAACTGCCCTGCCTAGTGCACATGACCGTCAGAAACTACCTGTGCAAACTCTCAGTTCTTCCGCTTCCTCAGAACTGCTTAACGAGGGCATTCTAAGTCTCCAAGCTCAATATATGTGCAAATATGGGACATAGGGCCCACACCCATCAAGCTTTGAACAAACGTGTAAGGGTCAGAAGGAACAGAAAAATGCAACTGATTAGAAATTCGTACCTAGATTACTTAAGCACATCTAATCACATGGCTGAAGCGGCATTTGGCAGAGAGAGTGTTGGTAGAATTTGAGGAGTTTGAAGGACACACGCACCCCCAGCCCCTTTCTCAAGATAGTCTGGTTGTTTGAGCAAAAGGAAACGTTAGCAGGTGTATGCACCATGGCATCTGTCTCTTGACATGAGGAAGAAAAATCTTATCTTCAGAAACAGTGAGGCCTATAGGTAAAGTAGTAGCTGAAATCACTGTGGTAACTGATGGACTGCAAAGAGCTGGCTAAAATGAGGGACTTTGGGAGTGTGTGCGAATCTTCTATGCTACCTAGACCAAAGCTAAGAAATGCAGAAAATTAAACACACGTCACTGGACTGGACTGCAGTCTAAAAAGCAATGTAAGGGATTGAGAGGTGGCTCAGGGATTAACACCTTTGCCTTGGAAGCTAAAGGACCCGAGCTTGGATCCCTAGATCCCATGTAAAAATGCCAGGTGGAAATGCACTAGTCTGCACTTCTGGCCCTGGAAGGTGGAGCCTGGGTAACCCCAAAGCAACGTAATAAGGAAGTAAAGCAATTCAGGATGATTTTCAGTGTCGCCCTTGGGACTGCACAGACACATGTACATTACAGCAGCCATGCTGGGACTGTCTCTGAAGGTCTCCATAGGTCGTCCGCAGGGCTGGGGTTACTCTGAAGGAACACACTCTATTAATCTGGAGGAATGAACTAATGCGGAAGAATCCCTCACAGAGATAAAGTCGCCCCCGCCTTGCCCTAATCCTCTGTTTATGAAAGGGTATGGAGATTACGCCATTGTAGATAAGCCCTAACTTGAGGCTGGACACCAGATCAACGGGATTGGGCCCCATATGAACAAACCAATGAGAGGGAGAGGACCAAAAGCTCCAATCATATTTGCAGAAACTAGAGCTAGGCAATGAGGCAAAGCTACCTTCCCCTAGGTCTGCTTAAGTCTATAAATAATCTAATCCATGGAAGCCATCTTTGGCTCTCTTCATGGATTCCAGATGTGAGTTCTCCAAGGCTCCCTCACCCCTTGAGGATTCATATCCGTGAATCCTGTTCTTTCTCTCCTCTAATAAACTCTGCCTTAATCCTCTACCCATGTTTCAATCTTCGACTCCCAATCACAAGAACCTGGACACATACAGACGCTAGAGAACCCATAACATTTTTGTGAGCATATCTAGGATATGTATGCTGTGTCATACAGACACCCACACATATATCCACCTACCCACATGCAACACACAAAGGAGCATGAACCAAAAAAGTACTTGGGTGCCTTCCAAAGAACAACTTCATATCATTCACTCATTTCAGCAAACTATTCCCTGAATCTTCGCTGTAAAGCAAGACTGGTGTTGGCATTAAAGTTTTAGCTCTGAGCAAAAACCCAGCTTCATCCCTTGCCTTGAGGAAGCTTTCAGACAAGTGGAGAGGGGTTTCCATGGATAAAGGTATAACCTGCGGAGTGCTAGGGGAATGTACCTTTCCACACTAGAAGCAGTGCAGTTGCTTACTGTAGCAAGAACAAATGATTTCAGCTGATGCCTCTTCCAACTGATTCCTGGTGCTGAGAACATTTCTGAAGCCAGGTTAGGAGGGTAGCAAAGGACTTAGCTAGAATCCAAGACAGGTGGGCAGCAGAAGGGTGGAGCCCGGAGCAGCAATTCCCTCACACAGACTCGCAAGATGGCGCTCCCAAGTCAGTTGGGGCCAGTATGCTTCATTTTCACATACACCAGCTTTGGCCTTCACTTCCTGTTGAGTTACCTTCACCCTATAATATACCTGTAAAAATAAAACTTGGGGGCTAGAGAGATGGCTCAGGGGTTAAGACTCTGTCTTGAAAGCAGAAGTTCCTGAGTTCAGATCCTAGGTCCCACTTAAAAACCAGGCAGAAACAGAAGCACCCTATATTTCCGGCCCTGGTGGGTGGCGCCTGGGAAATCCCAGAGCGAAGCAAGAAAGAGGTAGAAGCAATCCAAGATATTCTGGAATTCACTCTTGGTCCTCCACAGGGATACCCGGTGCCCTCTAATGCACATACACACACACACACACACACACACACACACACACACACACACAAATAATAATAAATAAATAAAATTTTGATCCGTATGCCTTCAATCCTTTTCTTTTTTTTAAAGATTTTTATTATTATTATTATTATTTATTCAACTGTGTGTATGTGCGCGCGTGTCTGTATGTGTGTGTCTGTGTATGTGTAGAACCACGGACGAATTCGCGAACCACCATGGACGCCTCCACCTCCTTCTGCCCCGGGATTCACAGGCTCCGCCCTACCAGGACCAGAAGCACAGGCCGCCCCCGCTTCCGCCTGGCGTCTATACATGAGATCTGGGATCCGAACTCGGGACCTTCCGCCTGCAAGGCGGAGGCTTAACCCCTGAGCCACCTCTCCAGCCCCTCAATCCTTTTCTTTACCTGGTAGAGAAACCAATCAGATTCTAGAGCCCTAGATGCAAGGAGAGATCATAGGGAAAGAATATTGACTAGTGGTGTTTAGCATAGATGATGTCTTTGTTTCCTTTTTTTGTTACTGTAATGAGTACACAGCCCAAACAATTCAGGGGACAAAGGGTCTATTTGTGCTCACAGCTCTAGGTTACTGCTGACTGTGGTGGTAGAGGAGTTACCAGCTGAAGAGAGGGGGCTGTCACCTGCCATCCAAAGCAAGAATAGAGCGCGCAAGAGCAAGAACCAGCTTCCTTCCTTCCTTCCTTCCTTCCTTCCTTCCTTCCTTCCTTCCTTCCTTCCTTCCTTCCTTCCTTCCTTCCTTCCTTCTTTCCTTCCTTCCTCCCTTCCTCCCTCCCTTCCTTCCTCCCTTCCTTCCTTCGGCTCTGAATTTCTGATGCGAAGTCCACAGAGGACCTTTCCTCTGTGTGTGTGTGTGTGTGTGTGTGTGTGTGTGTGTGTGTGTGTGTGTGTGTATCAGAGGCATTGTGTGTGCCTTGGAGGCCCAAAGGTGATTCTGGAAATCACCTTGGATTGCTTCGACCTCCTCTTTTCTTTGCTCTGTGGTTTCCCAACTCTGCCTTTCAGGGCCAGAAGTGCAGCTGCCACTGGTTCCACCTGGCATTTTCACATGAGATCTATGATCTGAACTCAGGAGCTTCTGCTTAGGAGGCAGAGGCTCAACCCCTGAGCCATCTCTCCAGCCCTGCGCACTTGCTGTCTAACATGGCAGCTTGCCATGCTGTCCAGTTGCCAACTAGTTAGTTCTCAAGTAGGTGAACAAATCTCCCTTTCTTTTCTTAAGTTGTCCATGACTCAGTGGCGTCTCACAGCAACACCAAGAGTAACCAGTACGACGTGTCACATACTCGTCTAGAGCATGTAACCATCTCAGAGCCGACAGGAGCGTGGCTGAGACCGCATGGCAGTTGAGTGGGTGGGTCATGGGGACACCACAGGTTCTTCGCATGTGCTGCTTACCCCAAACAGCAGCAAGAGTTCTATGAAGGTCATATGGTAATGTAACGCAGAGAGTCACAAATCAAGACTCTTTTTAAACACGTTGCTGAAAGCCTCGGGTAGGCAGCTTACAGCAAAGTGAAGAGGCCTGTATCCTAGGCCTCGCATGCTGTCTGTTGACGCTCTTGCCCTTTGAGTTCGTGGAAGCTCAGAATCTGCACATTGCAAAGGATTTTCTTAGTAGTAAGTGGGCAATGAAGGGCTATTTCAGGGACAAAAGACAACCCAAAATAATTTGGTTCCCAACCTGCAACATTCCAACTCTCTGCAATCACAGGCGTCTCAATCAGTTGATCAGCCTTGTCGAATGTTTAACACGGGTGTGGCTTTTTGTCTGGGAACTTCCATTCACAGGATCATAGGGTTCTGTGTAGCTGGGAGCTATAGGGTCAGGTCAGGGGTAGAGGGGCGGGTAAGGAGCTTCTGGCTCTGAATTCTATGCGAAGTCCACAGAGGACCTCCTGTCCTCTCAATTGTCTATGCAGTGTACTTTCTCCCACTTTCTCAGGAGAATTGCTTATTCTTGGGGAGGGTTGTGGGGGGGGCAGAGTCTAGGATAGAACACCCACTCTTTGCAAACTAGCAAACAGCCTCCCATAAACTAGATGAAGGCTTGATTGGGAGCTTAAAGGGTACAATGAGGCCCATTTAGTGAATTCTAACACACTCCAAACACAGGAGCCACAAAAGCTAAGTTAATAAAGTGGCTTAAAGTCTAATGCGTGCTTATTAGCTTTGTTTTGAAAGTCCTGTCTGTTACTTCAGGGACCACTAGCTAAGATTCCTTGTCACCTGACTTACCATGGATGTGTGATTGAGAGGGGAACGATGGTTGGAAATTTTGCAGATGGCAACCGCGGTAGTTAGTTACAGGTATCAATTTCGACAACTGAAGGCTCAAGCCCTGGACACATTTGTAAAGAAGAAGTAGTTGAATTAAAACTCTGGGCAAGCCTGCAGATGATTGTCTAAATTGATGGGGGGAGACACAGCCCACAGTGGGTGGGATCATTCCCTGTGCAGATGGAATAAAATAGAGGGAGCTGGTTATATAAGTTGGCATTCTTTGGCATATTGGGACAGACACACTGTCTGATGAATGAGGTTTATTCCTGTGGCTATGGTAGCTCAGTTCCCTTGGACCCTGGTGTTGGTAGAATGTTCCTGTCAAGCTGAACGAAGAATCCTAATCAGACAATCATAAGCCAAAATAAAAATCTGCTGTTCCCATAAGTCATTTTGTCATGAATTTATCAGCAACATCCAGACAACACTGTAACGGAAACCCTTTTGTACCTGGGGCCAGTTCTCTCAAATCACATCAGCTGGAATCTGTGCCCTCTCTTGCCTGGCAGTTCATAAAGCAAAGATGCAGGTGAGACAAGCTCATCTTTTTGATGCGTCTCCATGAA
Organism: Typhlomys cinereus; assembly: GCA_023101885.1. Classification (NCBI taxonomy): domain Eukaryota; kingdom Metazoa; phylum Chordata; class Mammalia; order Rodentia; family Platacanthomyidae; genus Typhlomys; species Typhlomys cinereus. The sequence goes on from JALPQD010000178.1 coordinate 731,051, forward strand.
ACCCTCTTTATGGGGCTCTTTCAAAACCTGCATTGATACGACCTTCCCATGAGTGTTCCGTGGGTGTTTGAAGAAGCGGCCGTGGCTTCAGATTTGCATCTTTGGATTCCATCTCCTGGTGGGGCCCCTGTGGACTCCAACTGTTGGTGAGGAGGGGACGGGTATTGGAAAGCAGAGAGGGGAGGGGTGGGGCTTCAGAATGGAGGGTAATTACCAGAGGAAAATGGAAGCCTCTTGCCTTTCTATCAAAGCAAGTATCAAATACTGTTTGGCCCAAGCACATTTTGTCCCGTTCTGCTTCTTATGCAAATTAAGCACCTAGAGACCAGTCAGCTACGAAAGTAGAATCCACCTCCCTAGGTTCGCTCAGCTTGCCCTTGAAAGGGGTATCCTGTACCTGATTGTTAGCTGCTCCTGTGCTCTAAGAAACCGTAGGAGAGACCTCTTTTCTGCCTCAGAATCTTATCCTTATCGAGGCCCCTCTAGAAATCAAGAACACCTGCTCTTTTGTTAGGGTGGGCTTCCAAAGAAAGCACTGTTACCATGGAAAACACCCAGAGTTCATGCGGGAACATTTGGGATGTTGGCCGAGGGGGAGGATGCGAACCTCAAGCTCACGAGTCTTTGTGGCTGATTCTGCTCCAGTTCCTGTGCTAAGCAATTTACGTGACTCATTAGTCCTTGAAAGAACCAGAGCAGACAGGAATCCCCATCTCACGGATCTGCAGCTCAAGGGCCAAGACCGTCCAGTTACTTGCCCAAGATCATCAGAATTATGACAGAACCGTGATGTCTAAGCCCAGAGCCTGGTCTCTCAGCGGCAAGTGACATAACTCAGCACTGACAATAATAAGAGTGGAGACCCACTCCTGAGAGATGCCCCTCTTTGGATTTCCCAAGCAGAACTTAGAATAGAAACTAAGAGCTTGCTGAGTGCCCTTTGCTCAGGAACCCAAGGTACTTTCATGTTAACACCCATATTAACAACTCTGAATCACAGACGTTATTACATTCTTCCAAAAGAAGAAGCAATTTCAAAAATAGATCACCTTCAAGTATTGCATGTAAGTAGCGAGACATCTGGTGCAGCTCACTCTCACTTTCCTTCCTGGTCACTTGTGACCGAACAGGTTTGATCTCACTAATCAGGGAGGGTATAGGGACTAGCAGATATACAGTAACCATCCCACAAATGGGACACCGACCCCACACACACACTGCTGTGTCCTACTCCTATTCTTCTATCTACCTTTGAGTCTCTTCTTATATTAATATCTTCATTTAAATATCTTTGGTTAGGAGGTGACCTTCCATACCAATCAAGATGCAGCCAAGGGCAGTACAGGAAAAGCAAAACTGAAAACAACAACAAACCATAATTCAGAACCCCAAAGACCCTACATTATTCACCTGGAACCAGACAGCCGAATCTCTCCCCATCCTAAAGCTCAGGGAACCTTGCAGAAGAAGGGGTGGCAAGATTGTAAGAGCCTAAAGATGGAGAGGACCAACAATATGCAAGATACTCCACACAGGTTAGGACTTCAGCAACCAGAATTGGACTTTGTCTGACCTGCATAATGGCTGACATGTCAACGACCCCCCAAACTCTAGCATGGATCACAGGGGAGAAGGCGTCAGGCAGCAGGATCCTTAGAGGCAAGGGATTAACAGTCATAATAGAGTTCCCCTGCTAACGGGGCATCCAAGAAGGAGCTCTGGGCAATGCCACTGAGTCTTGAACCCTCACTAGAGTGGAGGACTCAGAGGGAGGTTTTGCATTCACACAAAAGGATGCTCCAGGGGATAGGAGGGAGGAAGGGGGAGGCACTGGGAAAGGGGAGAGAGGGAGGAAAGGAAGAGGGAAGGGGGAAGAGTACAAGGGGAGATGACTGGGGAGAGAAGAGAAAGAGGGAGGACGGGGGTACCTATTGAGCTTGTATGATTACGAAAAAAATATTAATAAAGAATTAATAAAAAAAGAAGAAGCAATTTCAGTTTACAGAACCTAATACCGCCAACACTTCCCCAAGAACGCAGCCAAGAAGTGGACCACATGGGTTCTGGGCTCCATTAGACTTTTAGTGGCTCAGCCTCACCCTCCAGCACCTTTCAGTACCTTTCAACACACACCGCACATTCCCAGTGGAAACTGGAAAGATAGTTCCACTGCGGTCCTCTCCAAGAGGGAATTCTGTCTCCTGGTAGACAAGCTGATACAGCTGACTGGCTTGGACCCAGGATGGCTGAAAGAAGCCCAATCAACAGTAATCAAAAAGATCCTAAAACACAGGTGCGATGTGAGCCTACCTGAACTATCAGTGATGAATAATCACTTACGTCAAATCAGGGGCCGATTCCTCATGCACCTGGGCTGCCCTCGGCTTCTAGGACTCAGCTTGGCTCTCCTGTTTCTTTACCAAGAATTGCGAAGCTCTCCTTCATCTCTTCTTCTTGGCCCACATTCCCCTGTACAAAGGTCCCATGTTGTCTGACTCTCAGGGCTGAGTCTAGTGACTGGTGTACTAGAGGGGCTCAAAAAGCCTTTAACAAAAAGGAGGGAAGGAGAAGCACCTGGAATTAGTGCTAAGCCCTCAGGAGAAGAAACTCTAAATTCTAAGTCCATGCAGGTGAGATTCAAATGTCATCTTTTCTTCTTTCCCCATTTTCATGTGTATGCACACGTGTATAACTGTACATGTGTGTGCCTGTATATGCATGTGTATGCATATGTATGTAAGTTATAGCATGATTGCATGTATGCATTTGCACGTATGTTGCATGTGGGGTGAACCTATGTTTGCAGGTATTCATATACATTTGCCGACTTTCATTGTATGTGAAGTGTCCTTGATCATTCTTCCAACTTATTTTTGGAGACAGGGGCTTTTCTCAAACCCAGAACTCAACAATAGCACTAGTCTCACTAGCCAGCTTATTCTGGGGATGACCAGTCTCTGCCTTCTCAGGCTGGACTTACAGGCTGTCACAGCTACCTGACATTTTAGGTGGGATCCGGGAATCTCAAGTCCTAACTCCAGTCTTCTTGCTCACACAGTTAGACTTACATGCAAGGGACCTGGCCATCTCCCTGGCACAAAGTCTTCTTGCCTAGGGAGGAACTAGGCTGTACAGAATCATCCTAAGCGCTAGGGAATTTTCAATCTATTCCTTTCTCCTACCCCTTCAACCATGTCCATACAATCAAATACACGTTGCACATGTGTCACACAACACAGATGCACCTGGTATGGCATGAATCACAGGTCTCCAGAGAGGCCTTCCATGGAATTTTTAAGGAAAAGCATCTCATCACACACACACACACACACACACATGTCCTCAGAAACACCACTTGCCTTCCTATGGACTCTGTTGATCTGGCGTCTCAGTGTTTTGCAAGCGCCTTCCCTTCTTGCTCTCCTCTTCCTCTGAAGCCTCAGGGATTCCTCCTTTTCACAGAGAAAGAAGCGGGGGTCACAGAAACATTTTAATGGCTTGCTAAGTCACTCCTTCCTAAATTCTTTGCCAATAAGTTTCAAGGAAATAAAGCAACTATTATAATGTGTGCACCTATGACTCGTGCAATGTCTCTGTGACATGAAATTATGCATGCTCCCACTAAACACCCAGGACTTTCCTGATAACAGCAGGATCTGGTTGGGTGACTAAGGGCCGAAATAGGCCAGTCATTCAAGATTTCTTCTTCCAAGGTCACTTAATAAAGCATAGACATCCAGAGACTGTGTAATTTCAAGTTGAATGTCAGGACAGACCTCAGAGTTTGAAACGCTAGAGAAAAATAGCCCTTAGGATGGTTACATTAGCACGGGCTATGTTTTGTTTGAGTAGCAGAAGGGAGCGCACTGAACTCAAGTCATCTTAAATTCAAAGTTTCATTCAGCTGCATATAAAAGTAAGAAGGCAAGGCGCAGAAAGAAAGAAAGTAACCACGTGGAAAGGTACAGAACAAGTTTGTCACTAATCACAGTCATTTTTCTGCGCATGGGAGCAAACCTCAATTTCTCTTTCCGGTCCCACTGGAACAGTAAAAGGAGGCAGAAATGTTTTTTCCAACTCTGCAAAGTAAAAGCAATTAGACTCAGGTGGTAACTGAGCTTCCCATCGGATTATTTATTGTGCGAAGGTCCCTTTCATGTCCCCCCCCCACAGCGGATAATGCACGCTCATTGTGACTTATCTGGAGCCGGTTTCTTTTACACATCGGGCTATATAAAGGGGACCAGGCCCAGGGAGCATGTGGGAGGCAGGAGCTGTGGTCCAGAGAGAATGACGACGTTGGGAACATGAGCAACTGTGGTAAGAACAGGGGCAGCTTTGCACATCTCCCATGCAAACACCACATAGGATGTTTTTCTTGTCTCTACCCTCGATGTTAACTTTTCCTCCATATATCTGATCCAGAACGAGCGAGGCCTGCACCCCGAAAGAACAGGAGCACTTGGCCAGTTTGGTTTGACCACCTGGCAAAGATCATCAGCTTCCGAGAAGCGATGGTGGCGAGGGTTTTTGTTCTGCTGGCCATCTTTGCAGACGCCTCGGCGAAATCATGCACGCCAAATAAAGCAGGTATGTCCTGGGGCCACCCATGTCTTCCTAGCAAGGTCATAGCTCAGTGCTGGCTTTGCTAGGAAAATACCAGAATGCTGCAAATGAGAGGCTAATGAGGCTTTTCCCACTGGAAACAAAAATGTATTTAAAAAAAAAAAAACAGAGATTACTATCTTTCCTTCCTTCTCCCTGTATATAATATGTTCATTTTTTTTAAATCTGCATGACTACTTTAAAGGTCTATTCTGTTTCCTAAAACAATGTTTCACCATATTTTTCATAAAGCAGACCTTTTAAATTCTATGTTGTTTGTTCTTTTTATAGGAAAATATGTTTCTGTGTATTGTGTGATTTCACAGATGGAGTCTTAAAAATAAAGTGAAATTTTAAAATAGTTCCAATTAAATAAATATTAAAGCAGTGAAGACATTAAGTAGTTCTAGCATAAACTACAAACACAGAATATTAATGGCTGAAGCTTGGGGTAGCCGCTCATCACGGCAAGTGTTTTTAAGTAACTGCCCAGTGCATCTGTATGTGACTAGAATCAGGGGTGTTTAAATTATTTATTTATTTATTTATTTATTTATTTGCTTACTTACTTACTTATTTATGAGGAAGAGAGGAGGGGCATTCACGCACCATGTGAAGCTTCCGGGGAATGAACTCAGGTCACCAGGTTTTGGAGCAGGCGCCTTACCGGCTGAGTTATCTCATCAGACCCCTTCGAAGTCATTACCTTAGCTGTCAGGACGACCCTCTCTTGAGTCTAAGCACGTGTGTGCTCTTCCAGATGTCATCCTGGTGTTCTGTTATCCTAAAACCATCATCACCAAGATCCCCGAGTGTCCCTACGGATGGGAAGTGCACCAGCTGGCACTTGGGGGGCTGTGTTACAACGGAGTCCATGAAGGGGGCTACTACCAATTCGTCATCCCAGATTTATCACCCAAGAACAAGTCCTACTGCGGCACCCAGTCGGAGGTAAGGCTGAGCCACACGACAAAGTTGCTTAAGACGAAGCAATGGTCTCAAAAATGAGAGGTTCGCTGCCATCCTTAAGAGACTTCAGAACACACCGATTTCCTTTTAAAAGTCCCTCCTGACAGCCAAATTTCCTACGAAGTTAGAGTGACTGAAAATCTTCTTTTCCATGTGCTGGAGGCAACTGTGTGTATGTACGTGTGTACTGGTATGCATGCCCATCCACATACATGCAGAGGTCAGAGGTTATCGTCAGCACCAGTATCGTCCTTCCTCACTCTGCATCCTGTCCTTTGAGCTTGCTAATCTGGCTAGACTTGCGGCGGGCAGCTGCCTTTCAGTGCTGGATTTCAGGCATATGCCATCCTGGGCTTTTTGTGGGGATGCTGGGATCCAAATGCAGGTCCTCATGCTGCATAGCAAGCACGTTACCCCACTGAGCCATCTCCCTAGATTTTCACCACTTTTTTTTTATTCAATTGTGTGTGTGTGTGTGTGTGTGTGTGTGTGTGTGTGTGTGTTAGAACCACAGACGAAGGGAACTATCATGGACCGCCTCCACCTCTTTGTTTACTCTGCCCCAGGATTCACAGGCTCCGCCCTACCAGGACCAGAAACACAGGCCGCCCCCACTTCTGCCCGGCGTCTATACGTGGGGTCTAGGATCTGAACTCAGGACCTTCTGCCTGCAAGGCAGAGGCTTAATCCCTGAGCTACCTCCCCAGCCCCTTCACCACTGTTTTGACTTGACTTTTTCTCTCCTAATTTGTTGAGAATGCCAGCAAATAGGACAAGCCTCGGTTCTCACTTCAAGTCTCAAGCTTGGGTTGGGGAAATGGCCCAGGGTTTAAAGCAAGCAAAAGGACCTGAGTTCAGATCCCCAGATCCCATGTAAAAATGCTGAGCAGAAACGGCAGTGGCCTGCAATTTCAGCCCTGGAAGGTGGAGCCGGGGAAATCCCAGAGGAAAGCAACGAGGAGGTAGAGCAATCCAAGATGATTCCTGAAGTGACCCTTGGGCCTCCAGAGGCGCGCGCGTGTGTGTGTGTGTGTGTGTGTGTGTGTGTGTGTGTGTCTGTGTGTGTGTGTGTGCGTGTGCGTGTGTGCGCACAGCCCCAAACTTATTCTCACAAGCTACCGTCCTATCCCCAAGACTTGGAAATAATGATTAAGTGATTTTGGAGGAGCATTTCAGTACAGTGACCAGAGAATACCAGGACCCTGATACATCCAGAATAGGAAAGTCATGGAATCAAAAGGAACCAGAGAGCCCCCGCCCCCTGCAAGTACCCTCATATGACAGAGAAGAAGTCTAAGGCTGCCCCAAGCAGGATCCCCGCCATCACTTCTGGGTTCATTCCCACTGTGGTTCGGCGTTCCTACTGCCTTGACCACCAGAAGACTATGTATCTGACCTTAGAGGAGATCGGCATAGAGTCGCTGGAGCTGACTCCTCTTCCTGAACCTCCCTGAGCTCAGAGCTTCAGAGAGAAGCGTCGCTGGCGTCATAAACACCGCATGTATTTTGGGGTGCATCCTGGCACCTAGAAAGCTCTGTGGCTTCAGGCTGCTTAGCTTCCAATGGACGCTCAAAGGCCCCTTCTGGCCATTGATTTTTGAGTGTTGTTTGGCAGAGGACAGAATCTGAAAGTGAGCGCTTTATGGTTGCAAGAAATGCCGATGGTTCTAGAAACAGAAGACAGCAAAGGCGCTCCCTCAGGCACCAGGCCAGGCCCATGGATTGGAAAGGCAGTGCCGAGAAACAGAGATCCTTAAGCCAGTTCTTTGGCCAAAAATCCAGGAGATATATGGACTTTTTTTTTCCCTAAGCATATAATATCAGACTAGATTATTTTATTTCTAAATTTTACTTGTTTGTGAGGAAGAGAGAAACAGAGACAGAGAAAGGCAGAAAGAAAGGTATACAGGGTGGAAGGAGGGAGGGGAATGGGGTACTTATCAACTTTGTATGAGTGGAAGAAATAAATTAAAAAAAAGAAAGATATACATGCACGCCATGGCGATTGCCAAGGCGATTTACAAAGGTCAGTCTTCTTCTACCATGTAGGCTTCTAGTATCGAACTCGGGTTCCCAGGTGTGAGCCGGTGCCTTACTTGCCAACCTATCTCACCGGCCTATCAACTTAGGTTATTTTAAACAGTTTAGTGGAAGAGACCCTAGAATTCTATGAGAAATTATCATCTCGCCCCTCCCCATACACACACAAATAGTTTCTACTGTCCCTAGATAACATTCCTAGCTCCTCATTTTGATTTTCCTTTTTGAGTCAGGGTCTCATGTAGTCCAAACTGGACTTGATCTCACGACACACCTGAGGCTGACCTTAAATTTCCCCTCCTCCTGCCTCTACAATTCTGGGGTCACAGTGGCGTACCATCGCATCCCACTTCTTATTGGTCTCTTTGACTAAACGGGTCTGCATCCACTTTTCCCAGCATCCTCTCCCCCACCTTGGGGTGCAGGGGCCACCCTAACTGCCTTCTTCCTTCCTCTAGTACAAGCCCCCCATCTACCACTTCTACAGCCACATCGTGTCCAATGACAGCACGGTGATCGTGAAGAACCAGCCCGTGAACTATTCTTTCTCTTGCACCTACCACTCCACCTACTTAGTGAACCAGGCTGCCTTTGACCAGAGGTAAGCTGCTCCGGGGGCGGAGGGCAGCCTGCCTTGTAGATGCCACGGTCCCTGTCAATCAGGTGTGTTTCAGTCCTTATGCAAAATTCTCTCCCCTTTTCAGAGTGGCCACGGTCCATGTGAAGAACGGAAGCCTGGGCACATTTGAAAGCCAGTTGTCCCTCAACTTCTACACTGTAAGTCCAGGTTCCCTGGGCCACACCATGTGTGTGGCCTTTGCAGGAGAGAATAGAGAGTTTCTTTGGAATCCATTCCCTCCCAAGCTCTAGGCAGAGCTTCATTCTAGGATTTGAATGGTGGCGCGTGCTTTGGTGTAGCTTCAAACCTCTAGAAAGACTAGGCACAGCGGAAACCGAGATTGGCAGGCTGAAGAGAAGAGCTAAGAGCTGAAGGATGCCTATGCCCAGCCTTCCCATTATACAGATTAAAATACTGAGGCAGTCACTAGACAGTGGAACCTCTCATGTCTGACTCTTAAAGATTAGAACTTCCCTTCCTCCTTAGGATCTGGTTTTCTTCTTTAAAAGCTTGTAACCTGGAATGTTGAGCTTCCTGAGTGGGCCAGAGCTAAAGGGAAGACTTGGGCTTGGCCTCTGCTTCCTTGTTCTTTGGTTCCCCTCTCCCTAGCCTCCAGTTAGTGAGTTTCCTCACTGTCTGATTGGGCTGGGTGCCTATGTTGACATCGAAATTAAAGGCACACTTTGGTCTCTCTCAAAATAAAGTGCTCCAGAGAAACCAAATATGCAATGGCCTTTTGCCCAGCTGCCCTCCTGCTAGAAAGGGCGCTTTGTTCTTAAAGCACAGCTTCCAGCGAGGACGCAGCAACGGGAGCAGGAACTCGGCCCAGCTGGCTAGAGGACACTGCAGGCAGAAACGCAGCTCTTTGCAGAGAGCAGTAGAGCTGGAAGACGTGCTCAGAGCCCAATGCATCTCTCAAGGGAAAACATTGTCCTGCCCAGAACCCTGTGAACTTAGAACTTTGTCTCACCTGCTGCCTGGAATGTATTTACCCTGCTGAACTCAGCAGAGAATGCTAGGGGGTGGGGAGGAATTCTAAAGTAAGCCAGTGTAATTTACCGGCAGGATTGAGGTTCCGGAGAAGGAAGGGGCTTTCCAGAGATGGCCTAGGGGTCATGGGGCAGTGTCTGGTTAAGAACACGGATCCTCTAAATGGTTTCAGCACAGATTTGCTTTGAAGAGCATGAACCGCAGGGTGGAGATCCTTCACCCTCTCATGTTCCACGCCTAAATTACGCGGCTGCTATTGCTCCCGTTAGAGAAGGATTTCTAAATTCCGAGAGCGCCAACGTTCTTTAGATCTGCCACGGGCTCCGTTTCACTAGTAGCCAGACCAGGAAAAAGGAGTTTCCTATAGCCTCTTGACCTGTCATCAGGGTACAAGCGCGGTGTGGACAACTAGGGTGATTACAAACACGGCGAAACAGCTGTCTACATATGGACAGCGGTCTTGGGGACATCCTGATGACTAGTAAGCTCCTCTCCAGGGCGAATCATTGCCATTCTAACCAGATAAACTGACATGTGGAGATGTCTGGTAGAAAGGCAACAGGACAGGCAATCACCTTCTTACCTTCAGCCACATTGGGATGAGGTTCAGACGTAGATATGAAATCCTGAAAGTAGAAGGATTTTTTTTTCTCTTTGGGAAAATAAATAAATAATCGATCACAACACTGTCCTAACCATAGCCTCGACCACCCTTTAGGCATCAGAGATAGACAAATCTCTTGTTTGAACTGTTTAGAAAATGAGGTTAAAGTCTTTCCTCAAAAATCCTGCCCAACCAAAAGTCCCCCGCGACAAACAGACTTCAGCAAAGAAGGGGGTCGATTACCCTGGATGCTCTGTCACTGATTAACCCTTCCCTGTGGGCTGTTACCTATGCCTAACCCATGTGGTTAATATCCACTACCACCAGTGCTTCTCCTTTTCCATGTCCAGAGCATTCTTGTGGGTTTCTAAAGCAACAACTGCCCCCTGCATACATTTCCATCAAATTACCAGACCGGAGCCAGTGCCCTACATAGCACAATGGAGCCAACACAGCTAATTGCTTAGGACTCTGAGGCGTCCAAAGCCTGGGTCCTCAGCGGCACCCCTTCTACCCAGTGTGCTTCCTTTCTCCTTTCTCTCCACCCCCTCCCTCTCACTCTGACCCGGGATCCCATAGTTGGTATTCCCAGGGGAAAGTTATTTTGACTTCCATTCCCAAACAAAAGAAGGTAGTTGGTTTCCAGAAGTGGGTGAGAAAAGAGGCCATGCCTCGCGGGCTGGGTGCGGCGTTCATGGGTTCTATGACCATGGGTGACCTTCCTCTCTTCATCTCTGCATTCGGAAAATAAGAATTTAATTTTTATTCTGTTACGAAGGCTCAGTGAAATGAAGTACTTAGGAAGTACTTAGCACAGTGCCTGGTACTTGTTAAGCGGTACTTGTTAAGTCCAGGGAACAACTGTTCTCATGATTGCAAAGTTTTGATCCTCCTTTGCATGGCTGAGTGTACCTAGGATGGCTACCTTGTCAGGGTTGAACCTATCAGTGCCAGAATGGAATTAGATTAACTTTTCTTCATTCAAACAGTACTGGCCATTCTTAGGCAAAGAGAATGAAGAAGCCAGTCCTCTCCTTCCACCATGTGGGCTCCGGGGATCAAACACAGGCTACAAGACTTGCACGCAGGTCCCTAAGATATTTTGCTGGTCCGAAAGCCTGAGGTGGAATAAAGTCATGCAGTAAAAGCTCAGGGCGTTTCTTCCCAGAATCACAATAAAACTCAGAGGCCATCAACCTTGACCACGAGGCATCCTACAGGACCGCTGAGGTGTGGCCTTCCTTTGTCAATGACCCCGGCGAGCTGGACCTTCCCAGCATCACCCTGTGAATCTGACACCCTGAACTTTTGCCAATTTGTTACCGATTTGGCTTTTGAAGTGATTCCATGCAATTACGGTGGTCATGGTCCCCCCAAAACCCACATCTTCCCCTGAGCTAGACATCTTCTTGCGGTGGTTCAGTCAGCATCCACGTTGCTATTTTCTGAATAGAATCCAGTGAACCAGAACCTATTGCAAAGTGGAACCCACAACTGAAGCATTGTGCTCTGGGTTTTGTCGGGCCAATGGGCGACACAGTGAGTCAGCGGTGACCTTAGGAATATGTTCTAGAGGATTCGTTTCAGGACAGTTACCTTTTACCACCAGCTCACAGTGGAACCTGTGAGTAGAAACAGCTACTAGACTGTCCCCACTTGAGCTGGTGCTACACGCGGTCACTAGTTGCCTGTGTCAGTTAGCTACTTGTGAGTCAGCCTTTTGCCAAGGAAGGGATCAGAGGGCGTGATTTCTCACTGCAACTATCCATTCTTTTTGTGGGGGTGAATAGATCACGTTGGCATATCTGTTTCAGGGGTGTTGAAGTATACTTTCCTGGGTGAAGCTATCTTAATCTGCATGTTAAAAAAAGAAAGTAGGAGAAGCCAGGCCTGGGGACATGCTGTAAAGTCAGCACTTGGGAGGTAGAAACAGAAGAAATGTCAGTTTAAGGTCAGTTTTGTTTTCATAGCAAGACCCTGTTGAAAGAAAAGAGAAGAGAAGAAAAGAAAAAAGAAAAGAAAAGAAAAGAAAAGAAAAGAAAAGAAAAGAAAAGAAAAGAGGGGAAGGGAGGGGAAGGGGGAGGGGAAGGGGGAGGGGAAGGGGAGGGGAAGGGGGAGGGGAAGAGGAAGGGAGGGAGGGAGGAAGGAAGGAGGAAGGAAGGAAGGAAGGAAGGAAGGAAGGAAGGAAGGAAGGAAGGAAGGAAGGAAGGAAGGAAGGGAGAAAAAGAAAACATGGGCGTTGCTGTATTTATCATAAAATTCTTCCGTTTCAGAAATTCCTTGGCTCTGCGCTCTGCTTTGCAGCAGAAGCAGACAATTGTGGAGGTATTTTTTGCACTACCTAGTGCTGCATTAGCTGATCCCCTGGAGAAAGATTTGGTAGGAACCCCCGTGGCTAGGTTGGAGGCTGTGGTGCAGCTCCCCGGCTCATCCCTCTTTTTGGAACCGTCTCTCGTGATCAGTTTCAGGCGCATCCACTGAAAATGTGCACCTGCATGCGGAGCACGTAAATCATTGACAACAAAGAACCTAATTAAGTACCTAATTACCATGGTCATTACTAAGTAAAATAGTCCTTTAATCCTGCAGCTACTAAACTGGTGCAGGGGGCTGAAGAATGGGCAGAGCTGACTTCTAGCTGGCTAAGGGTGGGAGTCCTGGCTGGGCTGACATTCTGTCAGGCGGAATAAGAGGTCCTAAAAGACGGATGGTTCTGAATCTTCTCTCGAAGTCACCACGTGTTTGACCTTTAAAAGGCTGAGCTCTTTTTGACTGGCCATCACTGTGCAGTATCAGTTCGGCCTCCCACTGCCTTACCAGGTATAGCACTGTGGATCTCTAAGCTCCAAAACTCAGTTTTCAAAACAGTATCAGGTTCTGTGCTTTATGTTTCTATTCCATTGTGTCACAAAGGCGAGTCCCATTTTACAGATGATGAAACTGAGTTCCAGAGACAACCTTCCTTCTAGTGCATCCCAGGTCAGCCGTGGAAGCTAGAGTTGTCTAGAGATCTATGCCTTCATCCCACTGTGGTCCTCTCCGGGGGCTACATTCCAAGTGCAGCCCAAAGTTATTAGTAGCATTAAATGAGCAGAAGACACAGGAAATGGAGAAGTCAGCTTCCTTTGGGTAAGTCACTGGAAATATCGTGGTCGCTCTAATAAGTAAGTGAAGACAGTAAGAGGTACGGACCACACATCCGGGCCAGCAACAGGAATGCACTCAGTTATGGGGTGACTCTGCACTGCGCGGATCTGGGGATCCACTATCTCCCTGCACTCACAGCCCCGCCATCCTCTTTCTTACCTGACCCCCACTGGCCTCCTTACTGTCACATCAGTCACACTCTCGCCCAGGGCCTCTGTCCCCAGGGAAGCATCCTTCCCTGTAGGGCTGCAGGGCCCCTTCTTTGCTTCCTTGAGGCTTATTCACATGCCGCCTCCACAGGTGGTGTCCCCAGCTACTGTGCTCAGAAGTGACCCCGGGAGCCAGAGACACAGATGGGTGGGTAAACTGCTTGCTGTGTGAGCAGGTACCAGAGTTTTGTCTCCAGAACCCATGAAAGGAAGGAGAAAGAGGACGAGGAGGAGGAGGAGGAGGAGGAAGAGGAGGAGGAGGAAGAGGAGGAGAAGAGGAAGAGGAGGAGGAAGAAAAGAAAAGGAGGAGGAGGAAGAGAAGAAAAGGAGGAGAAGGAGGAGAGAAGGAGGAGAAGGAGAAGAGAAAGAGGAAGAGGAGGAGGAGGAAGAAGAGGAGGAGAAGGAGGAGGAGGAGAAGAAGGAGAAAAAGAAGAAGAAGAAGAAAAAGAAGAAGAAGAAAAAAAAGAAGAAGAAGAAAAAAAAGAAGAAGAAAAGGGGGAGGAGGAGGATCCAGGCATGGTAGCACACACTTGTAATTCAGCGCTGGGGAGCTGGAGACAGGTGGCTCCCTGGGGCTCTCTGGCCAGTCATCCTTGCCTACTTGATGAGCCTCAGGCCAGTGAGGGTGTCAAAGGTAGACAGCACCTGGGGAGCCACACCTGAAGTTGTCCCTCTACATGCACGCACACACAGGCATGCACACATACATGTGCACACAGGCATCTGTACATATGCACTATGTACACACACACACACACACACACACACACACACACATGCAAATTCAACCTACCCTTCTTCATGTCCCTATCTGCTTTGCCATTTTTTATGCTTTTCTATACAGCATACTGTTTACTTCTTAGCATAATGTGTAATTTACTTTTCCGTTGTCTTTCTTTCCCATTAAAGTATCAGATCATGTGTAGCTCTTTGCTTTATTCACCAGTATATCTCAATGTACAGAATATCCTGACATAGAAACTATCCGTATCTATAGAGGAGCGCCCAAATACATAGCAGGCAATCCATGAGTTATGCTTCTTATTTGTGTGTGTGTGAATTATACCGGGAATTGAGTCAAACTTTTTTATTTTTCAATTAATTTACAAGCAAATTTGGGTTGATGTCTTTGTCCTGACACCCTCTCTACTACTTCCCTTCTTTCCCACCCTCCTCATCCACACACCCTTCTCCCACCCTCCTGTCCCTTCATCCATCCTGTTCTGTCCACCCCCTCCCCCTCCTGTCCCTTGGGCTGCCTGTGTTGGTAAGGGGGTCAGATTTCTGTTGAACCTCACGCAGCTCTTCGGTGGGTAAAGTCGTAAGTAGGCAGGTCTCTCTTCCCTTGTCCGAACCTAGACTAACATCTGCTCAGATAAGACGCATCGCTGATTGGCAGCGATGGGTTTGGTCCCTCTTGGCCTTGGGCTGATTTATAAAACAGTGACTCGGCATTCCTGAACCCCATTTTTTTTCTATCCGTCAATTGTCCTGATATACATGAACCATACAGCGCATGTCTCATCATGACCAGCAAATCTAGGATGCGGAATGTACCCCCTCTTCTACATTGACACCAGCATCTTTGGGGGCGCAGGGTGTCTGGCTCTGAAGGTTTCCCTGTGATCTCTTTGGGTGGTGTCCCTCTCTGTCTCCTTCCAATTCATCTGCTCCTGCCAGACATAACTGCTGCTCTGAAAGGCCATAATGCCTAGTGTCCCGTTTCCTTTCAAAGAACGCCAAGTTCACCACGAAGAAAGAAGCCCCCTTTGTCTTGGAGACATCCGATATCGGTTCAGATCTGTTTGCAGGAGTAGAAGCCAAAGGGTTAAGCATTCGGTAAGCGCGTTTCCTCTGCTTTTGTAGTGTGTGCGCGCGTGTGTGCGCAGCGTGTGTGGCTGTGTGGTATCGTTGCATGCCGTGTGTGCATTGTTCGTCATGTGTTGTGTGCATGTGTGTTCGTGTAATGCGTGTGCGTGCATGTGCTGTGTGTGCATGTGTGTATGCGTGTATGCGTGTATGCGTGTGTATGCGTGTGTGTGCATGTGCATGTGTGCGTGTGCATGTGCGTGTGTGTATGCGTGTGTGCATGCGTGTGTGCGTGTGTGCGTGCATGTGTGTGCGTGTGCATGTGTGTATGCGTGTGTGTGCGTGTGTGCGTGTGTGTACGTGTATGCGTGTGTGCGTGCGTGTGTGCATGCGTGTGTGCGTGTGTGCGTGCGTGTGTGCGTGTGCGTGTGTGCATGCGTGTGTGCGTGTGTGCATGCGTGTGTGCGTGTGCGTGTATGCATGCGTGCGTGTGCGTGCGTGTGTGTATGCGTGTGTGCGTGTGCGTGTGCGTGTGTGTATGTGTGTGCGTGTGTGCGTGTGTGTATGCGTGTATGCGTGTGTGCGTGTGTGTATGCGTGTATGCGTGTGTGCATATGTGTATGTGTGTGTGATGTTTGCACACATGTATCACAGCATGAGTGTGAAATACAAGAACGCCTTTCAGGAAGGGCAGGAGGGGGTCCTCCCTCTTCTGCTACCTCATGGAATTAAACACGGGTCCTCAGGCTTGCGTAATAAGCACCCCTATCCGCTGACTCCTCTTGCCGGCTCTATTTTCTATTTTTAAACTCAAAGCTAAAACCAGGGGCCCCTGAGATGGCTCAGAGGGTACAGGACCCTGTGGGTAAACCTGGCTCCATCCAACCTTCAGGAGGTTGCGGTGCAAACGCACACCCTCTCTCTCCCTTCTCTCCCCCTCTCCCTCTCTCTCCCTCTCTCTCCTCTCTCTGTCATCCTCTGTCATATATTTTGCTCTCTTAACTCTCATATGAATATTTTTAAAAATAAAAAACACAAAAGCCTCTTCGCTCACCAGAGGTTGCTCTGCCTAAGACTGTTCAGAGTAACGCGGGTTTTGATCCCCTTTAGGTTCAAAGTGGTCTTGAACAGCTGCTGGGCCACCCCCTCGGCTGACTTCATGTATCCCTTGCAGTGGCAGCTGATCAACAAGGGGTAAGTGCGACCCTGTGCGGCCAAAGCTGACAAGCGGGCCAGGGTTCATATCCTGAACCCGTTAGTCACTGGGGTAACTTGGGGGGATGCTGTTGTCACACTGCACAAGCTCCCATCTTCCAGGGTTCCTGGAGAGATGACAATGGTCCGTTGTCAGTTTCCTGCTCACACAGGGCCACGGAAGCATCCGTCTCAGGGTGCCTCCACTCTAGGAAGGAGACCTCCCAGCAGGCCACCGCCCCCAGCTGTCCCGAGGTGGCCGTCGCTGAGCGGCAGGTGCCACAACCCATGCCAAGAGGCCCCAGGCTCGCTCCGCTATCTGCCTTCCCTCCCCCCGCCTGAAGCTCAACTTGCCTTGTTTTCCACTGACCAACACCATGCCCAGGGCGCCGGACCTGCCAAATGCTATTTAAAGTACTCGAGTCTTGAGTTCGTCTGAGGCGCGCAGGTTGGCTGATCCTGCCAGATCCTCATTTCATAACTTGTAAATTTCTCACGGCCCCATCACTGGCTGAAGCCACCGCAGACGGAAACAACCCTGACCTTTGGCCCAGATAGGAAAAGCACAACGTTCGCCCCTTGTCTTCAAGGTGATGGTCTGAGGTCCTGTGTCTGCCCCCAAGACACACATGTGTAGATCTCCTTATAGCCATCTTCTCTATGCTTATATGAAAAAAGACCTGACCGTATTTTTGCAAAAAAACAATTTCATGTGCATAATGTAATAACAGAGCATAAAATCAAATTTCCAATGGCAAAAGGTAAAGTGTCGGATGTGACTTGAGCTTGGGGATTATAGTAGTAACATTGGGGATCTATAGCTCCCATCCTATCATGGTCGATCTTCCTTTCATTTCCCTTCAGTTCCCCATATCACAGTTCAGAGGAAGGCTTTGGTTCTCGGGGATTTTACTTCTCTATGACAGAGGTGCTAGTGACCAGACGTGTGGCTTGACGTCACTCCCTGCTCTTTCTATTACCTGTAGGGCAAAGACAGCCACGCCCATCCCATGACCCCTCCATTTGAACTCACACTGAGGAAGATCAATAGAGACATTGCCCATCAAAGTTCTTTCAAAGAACAAAGAGCTTACTGTAGTTCCCGCCAACGTGATGTTTTATTCTCTTTCCCCACGTGCACCAGCTGCCCCACGGATGAAACGGTCCTGGTGCACGAGAATGGCAAGGACCACAGGGCGACCTTCCAATTCAACGCCTTCCGGTTCCAGAATATCCCCAAACTCTCCAAGGTCTGGTTACACTGTGAGACGTTCATCTGTGACAGCGAGAAGCTCTCCTGCCCAGTGGTGAGGGTCCTCTCTCCAGGAGAATGTTTACCCCCAGGGCATGGGGGTACTGGAGGATTGTGCTGGGAGGAGCGAGCGCGCACAGAGGGGTTCCTAGAAAGAGGGGTCCAGGTGCCTGGGTGGAAGCTCTGGCCCATCCACTCTGCTACCATAGCCCACTGTAGCGTCAACAGCGCATAAACTTCCCTTGAGCAATAAAAAAATGTCTTCTTCCTCTAGATAGGACACCAACTACGAACCAAAGTAATGATCCAACCAAAGCCTAGTTAGGCGAACCAGTGGGGTTACTCACAGGAGCATGGATGCCCTCAAGCACCCTCATTACTGACAAATCTTATCTCAATATGGATTTCCCCAGCTTCGCAGACTGAATGTCCCATTCAGTTAACCTTCCACACTTGACTCTGGAGAAAAGTTCCACTTGGGCAGGGTTATATACAGCTGGCAAGGGGATAGAGGGGGAGGCAGCTAGAATCCCAGGGTCTGATGACCTCCTCCACACCTCCTCCTCTAAGGTAACAGGCCTATCCTGGGGGCCTGTGGAGGGTAGTCACAGGTACTCTGATTACAATGGTGATAGCTGTTGGGCTCAGAAGACAGCATTCCACAAGAAGTCCTTGGGGTGGCTTCCCGGTCTTTCGACCCTGGTAATCAGTATCGACAGCCCCTCCCTTTTCAGAAAGCATATCAGATAAAAATGAAGCATCAACAGACGTGGGAATGCTTTGGAAAAGCTAAAAGTATAAACCAAACTCCAAAGGTGGGCAGCCACAGCCTGGATTAGACTCTCCTCCGAGAATTGCTGCCTGTGCTTGCAAGCGTTGGGTGACTCAGATGCCCTCTAGGATAGAACGCACCTCCTCAGAGAGTTAAAGTGTCGAGCTCCAATTGCGCGCTCTGGTCTCCATGGTCTGGAGGCTTCAGAGGTTCCAAAGTGACTGTCAGCAAACATGGTCCCCGGCATGGCAAAGCTGAGGTTACCAGCTCTCCTCCCACCAACTCCTATAGCCAGTAAGTGAACGCTGTGAGCCCAGAGAGGAAAAAGGGAGAGGACTGAAGGGTGAAGAAAAGGAAGCGAGCAAGAGCAGTGTTTACTACCTGATCAAAGGATGAGTCTTGATGCTACATCAAAAAAGAAAGAAACCCTGGGAGGCAGAGCCTGGGGAACCCCGGAGCAAAGCAATAAGGTGGAAGAACAATCCAGAATGATCCCCAATGCTACCTTTGGGTCTCCACAGGCAAACACCCAACACTCAGGGGCCCTCTTGTACTCTTTCTCTCTCTCTCTTTCTCTCTTGCACACACACACGCACATATGCACACATGAATACATGCACACACACATGAAAAAGAAAGAATCAGAATACATTATGCAAAAGTATATTCTAATCACTATGGTGAAAATAACGGTAAGTAAAAAGCCTCCCTCCTTAGCAAAAGCATGGTGTTCATTTCTCCCACTGGGCAATGAACTTACAACAGGACTTTCTCAGCCAAAGAGTTAATTAACTCTGGGCGTGCACATGCTGTGCATGAATGAGTGTGTACGTGTGCAAGGGCACAGGTGTAGACAGAGGCAGTAACCGAAATGTGGTGACCAGAGATTTTCGACTCTACTCTGCCTCATTTTGGTCTCTCTTCTCTTTTGCTCATTCCTCATCCTGTCACTCGGGTCTTCAGAACTGTGACAAGCGGAAGCGCCTGCTGCGGGACCAGACTGGGGGCATCCTGGTCGTGGAGCTGTCCCTGAGGAGTAAGTCTCTCTCCCCCAAGGGGTCGAACATACTCTGGGCGATGTCACAGGCATGTCCCTTTTGAGCACAATGACTTAATCATCAAACCATGAGTGCTTGTGGACACGACCCCCACTCTCTCCTCCAGTCTTCCAGCCAGGGTGGGTGAGCAGGTCGTTCAGACCCAAAGAAGTGAGGTTCGTTGATTCTTGAAAGGTCCCACCTTGGCCCAAATCCAAAAGCCCCCAAGGAATTAGGAAGTGCATAATTTCCAAACTGAGCATCAAGTGAACAGAAGGACTGGGAAACGAGAACAAGCCAGCAAGCCTCTGTACTGACCTGGGCTGGGGACTGGTGTTTCGGAAATGATCTAGCTCCAGGGAGCCCTGTCTCCAGAACGGCCTTCTGGCAGGAGCGAGATAGCAGGAACTCGGCAGGAGGGAGGGACTTATTGTTAAGCGGTAGGGGACAAAGGCAACAGGAACTGACTCGTCCAGGCTTATGACAGACCTCTGCTAGAAAACATTAACATGGGGCTGGGGACATAGCTCAGTGGCTAAAGCCTTTGCCGTCCAAGGGAAAGAACCAGGGTTCAGATCTCCAGATCCTATGTAAAAATGGGGGGTGGGCGTGGCAGTCTACCTGTAATTCTCGCCCTGGAAAGAGGAGCCTGGGAATCTCCCAAAGCAAGATGACTTAACGGGGGTGATCTTGGCTTTAATTGGAGACCCGGGGTCACAGCAATGTGAAAGAGTGATCAGGTATGATTCCAGATATCACTCTGGGACATCCATAGACACGCATATTCAAATATGCTCCTTTACAGATATTTGCGCGCACGCATCACCAACCCACATGTAACACACACACACATGCATGTGTACACACACAGGACCCCACACACATAAATATGAAAGAAAAGAATGACCTGAAGGATAGTGTACTGAAGGGCTCTGTCACCTGAGGGCCATCCAGGCCCGTGGAAACTGTATCTTTAGTACAGTTACCAAACCACAGCCCCGAACCTTGCTCTAGGCTGCTACCTGATTTGATGTGGCCGGCAAACTAAGACAAGGTTTTGTACATTTTCAAACAGTACCAAAAAAAAAAAAAGAAAGAAAGGGAAAACATTCCACCACACATGAGCATTACACAGAATCCAAATTTCCGTTCCTATAAAGCTTTATTAGCACACGGAGCCACTTGTGCACGTGGGTGACATTGCTTAGGAGTGTGTTCATGCAACAGTGGCGGGATGGGTGAGTAGCACTGGAGACGATGTCGCCATGCCAGGGGTGTCAGGGTAGGGGAACTTACATACCAATGACGCACCTAGAATCCAGCACTCAGGAGGTTGAGGGGGAAGATAGTGAGTCTGTGGCCCCCTTGGACAAGAGAAGTGTGACCCTATCCAAAAAGAAACATGCGTGGCTTCCTGCAAAGTTAAAAGCACTGTACAATCGTCCTCGCTCAACAGTCTGCCAGGCCCTGCCCCAGAGTAAATGGTAACAGCCAAACCTCATCAAACTCATGCCAACTTTGTCCTAAAGGCAGCGGGCCGTGGTCTCATCAGGGGTGGAGGGTGGTTGGGTCTCAGAGACATAGTTCTGAGACTTCTTTTCGTGTATTTCTTAAACCTGTATTCTCTCTCTTTACACACTCCAGGCGGGGGATTTTCCAGTCTCAATAGCATCTCAGGTAAGGATACCAGCGAGTTCTGAAACATGCCAAGGGGCAGTGCTGTTGTGAAGCAGATCAGAGTTATGGGGCATGGTGCTAGGAAACGGGCATGGGTTTAAACAAGCTAGTTTTGGCCCTAGCAAAACCTTTCATCAGAAATGTCTGGGTTTTTTTTTTTCCCCTAATTGGAGCATTCATTGTATTGCTGTAAAGTTGAGCGAATGTGGGATCTAACATCCACAGTGTGTCAGGAGTGCTCAGTTATAGCCAGGAGCACTTAACAATGCAGTGAACGAGCCAAGCGGGTGCCCTGTTCTAGGAGGTGACAAAGGGGGCCACAGGGGACTTAATCTAGAAAGCAGTGAGGGAAGCCCCTTTCAGCTACAGCTCAAGACCTCGCTGGAAAAGGAGAGGGCAGTAACCATGCGAGGAGGAGACGGGGTGCGATCATGTCCCTGCTTTATCAACCCACAGATGTAGACTTGGTGTCCATCGTTACGGAACAATCATACAAATCCACCTCCAGTCTAGTCCTCCTCTTAAAAGGACATTCTCCAGCAAAAAGTTCCATAGTGAAATGTGCATCACTGTGAGATCCAGCTTCAGAAGTCAGTTTGCCAAAGGTCCCCCCTGTAGGTTTATGTGATTGGTAGCGAGCTGTGGCATCCCCGAGGAAGGAACAGAAATGATGGTGGGTAAAACGTTGGAGTTTCACCATCTGCCTCAGACGGCCGAGCTGATGCTCTTGGTGCACAGACGCTGGTGTTGTCCTTGCCCGTGGGCAGCGGGTTCTCAGTGCTTCTCCCACCGGCTCTGCTCCACAGATGTCTTCTGTCACCTGGTCGTGATGGTGGGGATCCGCGCTGTGTTATAGGAGTCAGCCAGCTGCGGCCACTCTGCTGAAGGCCGGGATGACAAACTCGTGCATCGTGCTGCCAAAAAGAAGAGACAGACAACTACGCAGTTGGGAAGCAGAGAACCGTGGTTTGACAAATAGGTGTTCTAGTGATTTCTGTGGGTCCGGTGATGTGTTGTTGCCTTTGGTGCCCCTCCTCCCTTGTGGCTTCTTTTGGACCACCAGCTCCTGGCAGTCCCTCCCCTGCACCTGGGGAGGGACTCTTCTTTCCACATACTCAAGGCAGGCTGTGTTGGAAGGCTACTGTCATTATGAAAGTCACACACACACACACACACACACACACACACACAAGTGCAACTGAGCATTATGAGGCCAAACATTGGGCACTGCTACAAAATCAATGCCACAAACAGAAATAACTTCACCCAACAGGCGCTCTGTCACTGAAGTCATGCAGTTTTATCTTAGGATCAAACAAAGTTCCTAGGCATGGGGTTCAAGTCCTCCACAACAATCCAGAAACTCATAAAAATGTGATATTTTTGCTTAAGCCAGAAATGGGTTCTTAAGAGCCCCCGGCGTCACATTAGTCAATTTTGTTCTTACTATAGGATTTCTTAATTATATGCAAACATTAGGGAGAAATAAACTCTTTATTTTTTTAATATTTTAGGAATAAACCCCTTTTTCTTAGAGCTGATAAATACTTCTAAAATTCTAATTTCAAAAGAAAATTTCAAATTAAGTAAGAAGTAAACTACAGAAGGAACAAAACTGACATCCATGCCAACACAGTAACATGTCATTCTCTAAATAAGATTCTCATCAAGGAAAGTCACAGAAAGCCTCCAGCGAAGCCAAATCTTTTGAGCTTCAAGAGCCAACCCTGCCACATTCATGTGACGCTCAATGAGCTCATTTGCTCTAAGAGTCAAGAATGGCCCAACACATTCAAGCCAGTGTCTGTTTCTGTCTCATGAATTTGTGATCAGGAGACCAAAAACGACACCAACAACAAAATCAGAAACACAAGTGCAAACACAGTTACTAAAACCACTTGGTAGCCCGCGGTCAGAACCCTAATGGCACAGAACATGCCAATGTCCATGATTTATATTTGTCAATAAAACGCAAGCTGAACAAACCAACCTGGCAGCAAATTGGCGGGCGTGTGACAGAATCGACCACATTCTCAATTTTTTTCCCCTCATTATATGCAGGCTGAATGAAAGGGTTTACCCTTCGAAACTCTGTATTTAATGCATTTGAGAAGCCTGAGCTCTATTACAGTTTCGTGGCTTTCTAGCATCTTGTATATAAGTGAACTCAGAAATGAACTAGTTACCAAATCTCCAGAGACAGGAAGCACCTGGGTGTTTAGCCTTAGGCTTAGCAGAAAGTGATTCCAGAGAGTCTGAACTTGGTCGCTAAGCCGGTGCTTCCATCAACTAGGGACTTCCTGATGTATATTCAGAGTTGTGTCGCAATCAGGAAAGGAAAGGCAGAAGGCATGTTTTATCAATTTTAGCCAAAAGAAAAATCTCTTAAATAGTATATTTACAGCCATTCGTAGGTGTTTTTTTTTTTTTTCTGTCTGAGTAAAGCAATGTTGTAGCAGTTTACTTTTTTTTTCATTTGATTTATGATCTTGTATCTCTACCTGGTGCTATGGAATAAATAAAACTGCCTTAAAGTAATAACCTCTCGCTAATGTTTACAGTGCTAATATTTCATGTTGAAAACTAATTCCTCAGCTCTCCTAGGGGCTTTTACATCTTGACCTTCATGGGATTGCAAATATTCTGCAGACTCTCAATCATTCTGTGCTGCACTTATACTTCAAACACTCCAGGACGAGGTGCCCAGGGTGTTCCTATTGTACAAGTAACCCTGGAGCAGGGAACATCCCTGCTGTGGAGCTTTAGATACAGAGCTAGGGCTAGAAACAAACAAGTCCTTAGTACAAAGATAAGCTGATAATAGACAATTAGCTTATCCCCCCTCTTTATCTGAATATCATTTTTTAATTATGCCTTTAGTGCAACAGTATTAGATTATTTGACTGATTCACTTTTGTTTATAGCTCCACTGGTCTTTAATGTTGCATTCTGCTCTCAAATGTCTTCTTCCAACTTCAAGCTAAAAATCAAGTTTCATATTCTCTTATATCCCATTGTGATGATCAGCACAAAGTAAAAGCTTTGTAAATGCTCTTTGATTTAATGAAATGCCTGGATGGTTGGATGGATGGATGGATGGATGGATGGATGGATGGATGGATGGATGGATGGATGGATGGGTAGATGGGTGGATGAGTGGATAGTTGGGTGGATGAGTGGATAGTTGGATGAACAAATGGATGGATGGATGGATGAGTGGATGGGGACTCACCTATCTAAGAGGCTGCACAATACAGTGCGACCTGTATCTCTTAATGAATGGTTGAGAGAAGTATTTGGGATAAGAAGACGTGATGCTGAACAAGAGAAGACGGTATGAAGACTGAGAAGATAAATTCTGCCCCACTATCTCCATGTCCAAGAAGGAAGAAATGTCTCTCATGCGAACACTTTCTGGCTTCCCCTTCTAAGCATCAGTCTGAAGCTACCTGTCTTTGATGTTGAAGGTTATAGGGGAAAGCAGAGCCAGTCATCATGGAAACAGAAGTATATGATGGAAAGGACGTTTATGAGAGTCATTGTCTCCACCTCTGGAAAGAAATGAAATACTTAGGAGGGGAGTACAAAACACACAAAGAAGGTTGGCTTTTGGGGAAAGCAATTTCCTTGATCCTTGATTTAGTATTGAACCTCCCAAGAAAAGGAAGAATTCCACAGAGTCTATGAAAATTTTGGTTGAAAGGTTCCAGTATATCAAAAAGTACCTTTGCTTGTTTTCCAACACAGCACCCGAAACATCTCCACATCTCTTTCCAACTACAAAGGAAATCTAGCTGATCGCGTTGGAAATTTCAATGGGAAAGGGTCTCAAGTGACATTTCATTCAATTGCTTGCCACATTCAGGGGTAACCATAGGGAAACTATGTGAGTAGGGAACTACAAGGAGCACAGAAAGAAGTGCTATAAACACATTGGTGGGTCAACAGATTTGTTAAAAAAAATTCTGAATAATATAGCATGGAAATGAATCATCCTTGTAAGAATGATTATATGCATCTTTATTGTGGCTTTTTTCTCTTTTTTTATAGGGTTCACCCCAGCACATCTACTCTTGTGGGGATTCAGGCCTCTGTGGCATATCAAATTGTCTCTCTTCAGGCACCCCGCTGATGTGGGCATTTCCCTTCACTCATCCAGCTTTAGACCCAAAGGTTTCCACTGTATGTTCTTATCTTTCTTGAGTTCCTAGGTAGTCCGTGGGGCCATGTTGGCACGTCAGTCATTACGCAGGTCTGGGAAGGACAAGTCTCACTGCAGTGAGCTCCCAGATGCAGCAGTCCTGCCCTGAGTGGAATCTTTGCCTAACGGTGAACCTCCCCACTTTTAGGTTCTTACAATCTCACCAGTCCCTCTTCTGCAAGATTCTCAAAGCCTTGCTGTGGCTTTTTTAACTAGACCCTTCGTAAGTAGGTTAAAAATTCCACTTAAAATTCAAACCTTGACTGCAAAAGACATTGCTCAGTGGCCGGGAAAGAAATCAGGCAACGAGTTGAGACCAGAACATTGTCTTTGACAGTCAGGGTGGAGAACATGTCTTCCCACGCAGCACTAGGCCTATCGCCCCTTAAACTCCTGGGCCTCTGGGGCCCTTCACAACAGAGAACTTTGCATTGAGCACATGGTAAGGGGCCTTCTGATTTGGACTGGTTAGCTGAGAAGAGTAAGTGCCAAAGGATAAAGAACAGAGGCCTTGCAAGAGAAAGGTAGGGTTGCTCCCCTCCCTCTTCCCAGCGGGAAACGAGTTCCCTGTAAACTCATCACCTCTTGGCCTGGAAGGCTCTGACAGCCACAGTCCTTGAGAACCAAGTTCACCATATGCCACGTTGAAGAAGGTCACAGCTGGGAGGATGGGCGGAAATGAGAGGACGTGCCCAGCTCCACAGCGCCTCCTGGTGGGAGAAGGACTCAACACCTCAACTCTGCACCTCTTCCATCCGGTAGCAGACAGGGCCCTGAGAGACCTCTCCACCCTTTCCTGGGACCCCACAAGCATCCTGAAAGAATGTACCCACCTCATAAGATCTCTGGGGCATTAGCATCTTCCTCCGTAAACTTGGGGAGCGGAATCGTGAAGCCTTCTTTGCCTTTCAACCAGAAAGTCGTTTGCTCTCCCTTGCCCTGTAGAAGTCACAGAGGAAATTGCTGGAAAACAGTAGTTGCCGTCTACCCCCTTGTAAATGAGTGTGGATAACTTTTTTGGGCTTTCTCAATAAGCTTACATGGGTAGTCAGCCATGGTCTAGTAAGGAAGAACTTAGTGAAGAGACTAAAACTCACTAGAAAAAAAATCATAAAAATAACAAAATCAATTGAGTTTTCAAATAAGTTGGGCACCAGGCAAAGTCACTCAATACCTGTCTACACTGAATCCTCACAGACAAGCTTATTATCACAGCCACTTCTACATGTCAACCCAAATCCTCAAGCCCTATGGCTAGACAGGAGCTAGCACAGGATCCCAAGCAGGGGCTACAGTGCCGCCTTCCAGAAGGTTCTTCCTCCTACCTGAAGCCAGCTGTAGGGTGACAGCACAGCAGGCCAGTTTCAGCAAACCAAAGAGCTAATAGCTTTTCTCTTCCCTTTTAGCTTCTTTTCCTTTGCTGGTACCGGTGCTTGAACCCAGAGCCTCACACCAACTCGGCAAGGCCTCTACAGCCCTGGTCGTCCCTTTTTATTTCTTCTTCTATACCCTCACCCCAGTATCAGGTGACTACCTACCACTCCACAGTCCACATCTGCAAGGTGTTCCTGAGACCATCACAAGGGGAACACCCATCCCCCTTTCCTCTCCTCCCCCACCTCAGGAAAGGAAAGCCAGAGGGATGGATGATGAGGATGGACCACCCCATCATTCCGGGGACAGGCTGGGGTGAAAACAGGGGAAAGGGGAGCAGCTCTTGCAGACTTCCAGAGACGAGGTCTTAGTATCTCCAAGGCCAAGTCAAGGGCATTTCCGTCCCTTTCAT
Source organism: Typhlomys cinereus (assembly GCA_023101885.1). Classification (NCBI taxonomy): domain Eukaryota; kingdom Metazoa; phylum Chordata; class Mammalia; order Rodentia; family Platacanthomyidae; genus Typhlomys; species Typhlomys cinereus. The sequence continues at coordinate 757,962 of JALPQD010000178.1, forward strand.
CTGGACACTTTAGCCCCAAGTAAAGAGAAACAGAGGAGAGGTGGGCATTACCATCCCGGAGTTGAGTTTGCTCTGTGCTCTGTGGGAGGCCGCACTGAAGTGTTCAAATGGACGCTGAAGGCCATTCAGCTTCCTTCAGAGAGGAAGGGGCGTCCCTTAAGGAGTTGGTCTAAGTGACAGCTAAGGTGTCTTCTGTTGGCGACCCAGCACAGTCCTCCCATATCCAGCCAGCGAAGGGCACTTGGCCTGACCTTACCTTGACCGGGATGGTACCTCTCTTTTGCAGATGGTACCCGCCTGCTGCCAACAGGGCTGCTGCAGTGCTCTGAGACACGTGGATGCGGAGAGCTGCCAGAAACCAATGCCCCGTTACCAGCTCGTCAGTGAGGGCGTCTGCAGGTGGGGGCTTCGGGGAGAGGGCCGACCGCACCCCGACGCTTGGATCCCAAGGCCCTCTCATTATACATGGCTGAGCACGGCATTGCTAGTGCTTGGGAAGTAGAGGCAGGAGCACCTGGAGTTAGGTCAGCCTTGGCTACATCGTTTGAAGTCATTCTGACTACAGTAAGAGCTTCTTTCAAATAAGTAATTCAAAGTTTATATTCTCTAGGGATTTATACGTGAATATAACTAATTCGTCTTTTTACCCTTTGTTGCCTAATCCCAATTCCCTGCTTTTTTTCCCACTACAAACTTTCTCCTTCTCCATCCATTTCCCTCCTGTTTCCATGTCCTTCTGTGTGTGTGTGTGTGTGTGTGTGTGTGTGTGTGTGTGTGGCCACTAAGTCGCACCTGGGCTGCTGGTAATACCATGTGTCTAGGCACTTGCTGGAGCAAGAGTGACATACCTAAATAACTTTTTAAGATCAAACAATATCTGAAGTCAGAGACACTTGAGCTTGACTCTCAGCTATTCAGGCATTGACGAGACACTGTTGGGTGCTGGTCAAACCTTTGCATATTTGGTTTGTACTGAGAGAGCTGGCTCAGCCGACCTGCCAGCAGTCGCCATGCACGTACTTCCCTGGGATGCTCAAACCGCCAGGACATGTTGTTAAAAATATAGACTGCAAGCAGAAATGTGACTAGAATCAAGCACGTGTTGCCTTTCTGCTCAGCCAGGGTCCACATCCCTTCTGAAGATCTTTCCTCGTGGGCTCAGAGACAGGTTTGTCTGTGTCTTCAAACTGGCTGGCTTAAGAGAACAAAGTAACCGTGATGTGATATGATGCGTGACGTGATGTGATCTGAGATGAAGCGTGTGTCTCCATGTTGTGGAAAATCTGTACATCCCAAACATTGTTCACCTAAATTCACTGAAACTTAGATCACTGAGAAACTGTTTTCCCATATTTCAACTGACAAAAGGCATACATATGTCTAGCAGTAATTCACACAACAAAGGTGTGAGAAATCTAGAGTATAACGTTTCTTAGACCTCCTGGTCATAGATATGGAATATACTGTCTCTCCCCCCAGGAGGAAACACTCTGGAATGTCAACCTGTTCAGGGGAGCCAGGGCACCGTGCTTTAACTAGGGGAGTGGACACAGACCCTGTGCAAGACCTCACCTGAAGAATGTGAACCCCATTGCCTCCAGGGGCCCAGCAGCTAAGGGACAAGGTGCACTGGGAACGCATGAGAGAGGAATGCAGAAACAGGAGAGTCATTGGAAAGAGCGCAAGTGTTAAAACCAGCTGCAGATGTGGGCTTAAAGAAAAAAAAGAACAGACTCTATCAGAGAAGGGGAAATTACCACCCACGGGCCGCAGACAGCTCACAGCAAATGAGTTCTGGGGCAGGACCCTGCTCTTCAATGACATGTTTCTACAGCTGCTTTTGCGCTCCAATGACAACATTAAGTAGCACAAGCCAGACTTTACAGCCCCCACAACCTAAAATATTTACTGTCTGGCCCTGAACAGAAAAGCTTTTCTAACTCCTACTCTGTGCCGACATGATTTTGTCTTACGCATGTCTGTTGGCACTGGAACGAGGAGAAGAGAGATGGTTTCGTGGGTTAAAGGCTTGCGGTCAAGCACTGGGGGCCTAAGTTCACATCTCACACAAGAGGTGCGTGTGTTCGTGCGTGTCTGCAGTCCTAGCACCAGACAGGAGGAGGCAGGCAGGTCCTGGGGGCTCACTGGTCAGCTAACTTGGCCCCTAGGTAAGATCCCAGGTCCAAGGAGAAACTGTCTAAAAACAACGTTGATCCTTAGTTTCCCCTCAGGCAAGTATACCTACTCACACAAACATGTACGCACACATACAACAGAGAGAGCCCAGTAGTCAGCAGACACAGAAAGGTGGACACAAAGACGAACAGAAAGACTTGGGAAGAGGAAGCCGTGGTTAGAAGGTACCAGTGCAAACAGTGCCAAGTCCTGTCCACACTACACCACTGTGCCCGGTGTGTTGTCTCCGGGGGATAATGATCTTCGCTTTCAGATGGCGAACAGGAGACGGAGTGCAGGTGAGACTTCTAAAAATACCCACTGGCTAAAGATAGAAGGCTAGAGGGACATGATACTGTGTCCACCGAGCGCCGTGAACGATACCCACGCAGACTGCTGCTCTCCATCCTCGACGCCACGTTCACAGAGTCTCCAAACAGGCAGTACCTGGGCATGGTGATGCCCACCACACCGGCCACCACAGGACCTGAGGAGGAACAAGAGGGCATCACCGCCTGCCCTTCCCAAGACCGGGCTCCACTCAGCTCTTCAAGAGCCAAGGAACTTAACAGGTGTTCACGTGCTCCTCTGGCAGCAAAGTCCAGCCAGTACACTTCGGGGCAATTCACAGGGTTCATCTATTTCTGGTGGCAAACGACCTAGTCGAGCAATGACACGTGATTTGTGAGCTAGAGACGCAAGCAAAGTTGCTGGCAGCACAAACATGTCAGTAATTGATTCTGACGGGTGTTCAGGTTACAGTTCAGGCGAACGACTGGGGGAAACGCACAAGCAGGGTTGTGGCTACGTAATTTTGAGGACACATGAAATGTATGAAAGTATGTGATCCAGCAGAGAAAATAGGCCACCATCAAGGACTGCAAGTAAGTAATGAGACATCTGGTTAAGTTCACAGACTTTCCTTCCTGATTACTTACAACTGATGGGGTATGATCTTACCAGAAGGGGAGGGCGTATAGTCTGGCAGATAGAGTAACCACATCGCAAATGGGTGATTGACCCTTCCCTCACCGCGGTTTCCTAATTTTATTACATCTACCTTTGAATATACTCTTATAATAAGACTCTAATTTAACAGGATTTTATCTCTGGCCAGGGGGTGATATCCAATATCCATCAGGATGGAGTGAAGGGCATTGCAGGAGCAGCAAAACTGAAAAAAATAAATCAACAAACCATAATCCAGAACATCAGAGACTCTATATCAACCACCTGGAACTAGGCCAGCCTAATCTCTCCCCATCCTGAAGCTCAGGGAAATTTGCGGAAGAGGGGGCGGTAAGATTGTAAGAGCACAAGGATGGGAGGAGTAACAATATGCAAGATTCTCCACACAAGTTAGGGCCAAAGCAATCATAATTGGACTTTGTATGCCCTGCGCAGTGTCCCACACACTATTGACCCCACAAGGTCTAGCATTTGCTAAAGGCACTAGGATCCTTGGAGGCAAGGGATTAACAGCCACAGTAGTGTTCCTATGCTTAAAGGGAACACAGAAAATGGTTCTGGGAAATGCCACTGGGTCCTTGCACCTCATCAGAGAGAAGGACCCAGAGGAGAGTTTGACATTAAAGGATGCTCTGGGGATGGGAGGGGGAGGCACTGGGGGATGGGGAGGGAAGGAGGTGGGGGGCATAGGCGGATAGGGGGTTGGAAGGAGGGGGGGACCAGTATACCTGTTAAGTTTGTATAAGTGGAAATAATAAATAAATAAATAAATAAATAAATAAATAAATAAAACAAACAAATAAATAAATAAGGGGGGAAAAAAAGAAAGTATGTGGTCTCTGAGTCACCCTAGGGAGGCAGAGAGGCCAGCACAGGAAGGCTACAAATTTGAGGCCAACTTAATCTATTTTATAAGATCCTACCTCAAAATTTGTGCTTCAAAAACAGTCATAGAGGGCCCTTTTGGGTCCCAAGCCGCACCATGGCAGTCAGCAAGAACAAGGGCCTGACGAAAGGCAGCAAGAAGGGAGCCAAGAAGAAAGTGGTTGATCCATTTTTCTAAGAAAGATTGGTACGACGCAAAAGCACCCGCAATGTTCAATGTTGAAATGTTGGAAAAATATTAGTCACCAGGACTCAAGAAACAAAATGGCATCTGATGGTCTTAAGGGTCGTGGGTCCCTAGGGTCATGCTGATCTGCAGAATGACAAAGCTGCCTTTAGAAAGTTCGAGCTCATTACTGAGGATTCCAGCTATGACATGGTATGGATCGTACTTGGGATAAGAAATGTTCTGTGGTAAAAATGGCAGACCGCGATTGATGCTCGTGCTGATGTCAAGACAATGGATGGATATTTGATTCACTTATTCTGCACGGTTTTTACTAAAAAACGCAACAACCAGAGATACAAGATTTCTTGCACTCAGCACCAACAGGTCCGCCAGATCCGAAAAAAGATGATGGAAATCATGGCCCGAAAGGTGCAGACAAACGACTTGAAAGAAGTGGTTAATAAGTTGATTCCAGACGGCACTGGAAAAGACACAAGAAAGGCTTGCCGGTCTATTTATCCACTTCCTGATGTCAGTCATTAGAAAAGTAAAAATGCTGAAGAAGCCCAGGTTTGAATTAGGAAAACTCATGGAGCTGGTGAAGGCAGTAGTTCTGGAAAAGCTACTGGTGACGAGAAAGGGGCGAAGGTGGAACAAGCTGGTGGATATGAACCACCAATCCAAGAATCTGTTTAAAATTCAGATTTTTTTATTATTTATTCAATTGTGCGTGGATGCGTGTGTGTGCACGCGCGTGTGTGTGCGTGTGTGTGTATGTGTGTGTGTAGGGTTAGGGTTAGGGTATGTATGTGTGTATGTATGTGTGTGTGTGTGTGTGTGTATGTATAGAACCATGGACAAATTCGGGAACTACCATGGACGCCTCCACCTCTCCTTGTTTACTCTGCCCCTGGTATTCACAGGCTCCGCCCTACCAGGACCGGAAACGCAGGCCAACCCCCCCCCTCGCTTCTGCCCGGCGTCTATATGTGGGGTCTAAGATCTGAACTCAGGACCTTCCACCTGCAAGGCAGAGGCTTAACCCTTGAGCCACCTCTCCAGCCCCAAGATTTTTAATAGTGACAAAGTTTTCACGTATGTGGGGAAAAAAAGAAATAGAGGGCTAGAGATATGGCTCAGGGGTTAAATCTATGCCTCGTAAACAGAAGGTCCTGAGTTCCGATCCCGGATTCCACATAAAAACACCAGGCAGGAATGACAGTGAGCCGCACAGGCTCCGCCCTACCAGGACCAGAAACGCAGGCCGCCCCCACTTCCACCCGGCGTCTATACGTGAGGTCTAAGGATCCGAACTCAGGACCTTCCGCCTGCAAGGCAGAGGCTTAACCCCTGAGCCACCTCTCCAGCCCCTCCTTCCTATTGTTTTTAACTTATTATGTGTGTGTATGTGTGTGTGCCCGTACATGTGTGTATGCATGTGCGCGCTACATGTAGGGCTGTGTATGTGTACTCGTGCATGTGGGAGGGAGGGTATGGGGGGTGCACATACGTGCGCATGCGCACAAGGACAACTTTTGGGTGTTAGTTCTCTCCTTCCGTCTTGTTTTGAGTAGTCTCTCTTATTGTTCCTGTCTGCTCCAGGCCAGCTAGTCTAGAGCGTCCAGACGATTCTCCCATCTCTGCCTCCGTCTCACTGTAGGAGTTCTGGGATTATGGATGTGCACAATTGCACCTGGCTTTTTGCTGGGCTTCAGGATTGGACTGGGGTTCTCAGGCTTACAGGGCAAGCGCTTTTGCCCACTGGGCCATCTCACCAGCCTGCCTCTTCATTTCTGGTGCAATATCTTGAAGCTCCTGGGCATCCTGATTCTTACCAAGCAACCCTCTGACATCGTTATCATCCGATGACCGTTCTCAAAGGCTCAGACATAGAACTCAAGCCAGAACCACCGCGGCCTCTCCGGGGCCAGCAGCCAGCCATGCTGATTACCTGTGTGGAGGCCGATCCGGAGCTTGAGCTTCTTCTCTGGCATGTGCCCGATCCGGAAGTGTGTGGTGGCACTGAGGAAGTGTAGGGACATGGTGGCAATCTCCTGCACGTGCTGGATTCCGTTGCGGACGGGAAGCCCGCTCGCCACCATGTAAGCATCTCCAATAGTTTCCACCTACAGTTCACACAACAGAATGACCTTTGCTTTCCACAAGGGAGGCACGGGGTAGGGGAGGATGGAGTTAGATGACAAGCCCCCCACACCCGCACTACCATCCCCTGCCATGGGGCCCTCGCCTTCAAGGCCTCACTCTGGCTCTCCTCCACCCCAAGCAGGCCCCAGCATGGCTTCAAGTTGCTGCTCCTGCCCTGGTTCCTCCACCGAGTCTTCCTCCTCCCATAGCAACTGCTTCCTCCTCTGAGATCTGAGAGTGAGATGATCATGTTTCCCTAGCTCAAGGTCAGAACCAGTGAGAGAGACAGCAGTGTCTTCACAGGGTAAATCTTGAAGGATCAGGTGGATCCTCCAAATGAAATCCATTTCAGCCGCCCTGAGAGGTCCTCGCCCCACATATGCATTGATGTAACGTTCACTATATACTCGCTTCTACGTACATGTAAGAGTTCTACTCTGTTCTCATCTCCCCAATGGTGCAACAAAATCAGCTTTCAGATCCTGCAATCTCATAGGAAAGTAACTGATGAATAGAGGCTTCGGGCTTCAACACTTTGCAGATAGGACTGTATCTAGCAGAATCCAAAGATGCATGGAAAGCAATAGGGTTAGTCTGGCAGCAGGGGGCACCTCTGTCCCTTAAGAACACATCTGTCCTAGTGACCCGAAAAATACAGAAAAGAATCTACCAGTCAGCAATGCTAACCTGCTTCTAGGCCAGCCTTTCTCACCGGAGAGCATCTTTTTGAAATACAAACCAAATGTTCTATCGGTACGTGTGAAGCATCTCTGAGGTATCAACTCCAGGTGGAGACTGCCCCACTCAGAGGAAGTTCTGGTCTGCGGGGGGAGAAGGTCTGCTCTTGAAGGCTACCCACGGCATTCCTGAACAGAGTTCTCATCCGCGGGGGGCCCTGGGGGGTAACCGTTGAGAGCCTGTCATGAGGTGTGTAGCTACACTCTCCCGCCAACTTTGCTGGTTCCACGACATGGGCAGAGTCAGGATCTTGGGGGTCAGGGGCCCAGTGGGCAGTTTGGTAGCTGCCCTTCAAATATGCGTGATCTGACCCCACTGGAGGGTAAGACCACACACAGAGCACCGTCGGCCCGCCACCTGAATGAGACCACACACGCCCTTGAGGTACACTAGGCAGGTTATAGCTGCCATGTCCCCCTTAGCCTCAGCCTCACAGGCTAAATCCTGGGAGTCTACTTGCACCCTCAATCACTAGGGATCATAGTAACAGGTGAGAGACAAAGGCAGAGGATATAAACTTTGTGGGATCCAGAGGACATACATTTGGGAAGGGGGGAACTGACCAGTACTGGTTGGTGCCTCTTACGAAACACATTTACTGGCTGGAGAGATGGCTCAGAGTTAGGACTCTGCCTTGCAAGCAGAAAGTCCTCAGTTTAGATCCCAGGACCCACGTAAAAACACCAGGCACAAAGGGTGGAGGCCTGCACTTCTGGCCCTGCTGGCTGGAGCCTGGGAAATCCCCGGGGTGAAGCAAAAAGGATAAAGCAATCCAGGATGATTCCCAAAGTCACCCTTGGTCCTTCACAGGGACACACAGTGCCCTCTGATACACACACACACACACACACACACACACACACCAAACAAACAGGGGGCGGAAAGTAAAGTAGGGAGGGAGGAGAAGAGGAGAGAGAGAAAGAAGAAGAAAGAGAGAGAGAGAGAAAGAAGAGAGAGAAAGAGAAAAGAGAGAAAGAAGAAAGAAAGAGAAGAGAAAAAGAAAGAAAGAAAGAAAGAAAGAAAGAAAGAAAGAAAGAAAGAAAGAAGAAAGAAAGAAAGAAAAAGAAAGAAAAAAAGAAACATTTACTAAGATGAAAAATGGAAAAACAGAGACACATGGTGAATGTGTGAGGAGTGAGTGTGAATTTGTGTGTGAGTGTATTGTGTGGGAGTGTGTTGATTGTGAGTGTGTGTTGTGTGTTGTGAGTGTGTGTGTAGTGTGTGAGGTGTGTGCAGTGTGAGTGTGAGTGTGCTCTTGCTTTGTTGTGTGTGGTGCTCATGTATGTGGAGGCCAGAGGACACCTTCAGGGGTCAGTTCTCAACAGCCTTATATAACCTTGTAGGATGCAGCTTCTCCCACTGGCCTGCCATACACAATTAAGCTGAGGCTGGCTGGTCAGCGAGCCCCAGGGACCTGCCTGCTTCCCTCCCCCAGTGCTGGGGCTCTAAACATGCCACTGGCTTTGCACATGGGTTCTGGGGATGGAACTCACATCCTTACGCTTGCGAGGCGATCCTTCACCAACTGAGGCAGCTCCTCGACTCTTGGCAAGCACATACATTTGTGGCTAATCAAGTGCTTTTCCGAGAAGATAAACAGGAAGAAGATACTGACGTCCTGCTGTGGACTGAGGGGCTGGGTAGCGCGAGCGGAGCCTTCTCCTGCTCTGGTCTGCCTTCAGTCACACCCCAGGGACGGCTGGCAAACATGTTCTTCCCGGGCCAGAGCGGCGCAGCTCACCTTGTACACATCGTAGGTTTGTATGATGTGGTCAAACAAACTGTAGAGGTCATTGAGGAGTTTCACGACTTGCAAGGGGGAGCTGAGGGAACACAGTTTTGTGAATCCCACGATGTCAGAGAAGAAGATTGTCACGGACTCAAAATGCTCTGGTTCCACGGGCCTTCCAGCGATGAGCTGCTCCACAGTGAAGCTGAGATACAAAGAGGGCCTTTGTTTTCATTTTGTTTGTTCGTTTATTTTATTTTTTTTAAATTTATTATTATTATTATTTATTCAACTGTGCGCATGTGTGTGTGTATGTGCGCGCGCGCCTGTGAGTGTGTGTCTGTGTATGTGTAGAACCACGGACGAATCGCGAACCACCATGGACGCCTCCATCTCCTTCTGTACCCGGGATTCACAGGCTCCGCCCTACCAGGACCAGAAGCGCAGGCCGCCCCCGCTTCCGCCTGGCGTCTATACGTGGGATCTGGGATCCGAACTCAGGACCTTCCGCCTGCAAGGCGGAGGCTTAACCCCTGAGCCACCTCTCCAGCCCCCTGTTCGTTTATTTTAATCAGAACCTTTCTTCAATTCATCCCCCCAAACTCTTGCAAAGTCACTCTTAGCTCAAGTCCCTTGACTTCAGGTGGGTTAGGTTTTCTGTTAACAAACTGCCAGTTAGAGGAATTCTTTTGACATGTATTCACTTTCATGTTCTATAAAAAATGCATTTTGAGTGGTGGATATAAATTGTGGGGGGGGGTGAGTAGGAAAGCAGGTAACATAAATGTCTACTCAAGAGGGGTTTTCACATTAAAGACGTTGTTGCAGTCAGCCTACGTGGTTGCTGATAATGACCATCAAACAGCTTAAGGGAACAAGGGTTTATTCTCTTTTTTTTTTTTTTTTTTCAGTGCTGGGGACTGAACCCAGGGCCTCACGCTTGCTAGGCAAGTGCTCTACCACTGAGCTAAATCCCCAACCCCATGAGGGTTTATTCTCTTACGATTCCTGGTTACAGTTCTCAGTCCCCTTGACAGGAGAGCATGCACCAACACCAGGGCTGAGGGAACTGGCCACCATCACTGCATAACGGCTGAGAGATGGACAATCCTTACTTGCCAGACCAGCATGTCTGGCCAAGTATACAGAAGGATGCCAACTCTCTCAACCAGCTCTCTGTGATTTATCCAGGGCCTAATCCCACCCACCATGGGCTGGGTCTTCCCCATCAGCTAGACAATCTCCTTCAGGTTTGCTCTGGGCTTAACTCAACCATCAACTCTCTACAACTGTGCCCAGAGCTCAAACCCTCAACAGTCAAGTTGACACCTGTGCTTAACTATGACAGACGCCTTTCCTCCCTACTGGTTATAGAGTTTGATGGCAAAATTCTGATCTACAGATCTGAAAGAGAATGTAATCACATGTCGATCCACAAATCAACCCTTCCTACTTCAACCAACTATTCTTCCATTATTGACATTCAAATTCCTGCTCTTTTTTCAATCGATATGAAAAGTGTGTAAGTATTTTATTTCTAAATGCTTTTTCCATGCGTTGAGAGAAAGCACGGGTGAAAGAATAACCAAAATGAGGTTAACAGTTTGAGTCCGCCGGCACCAGTACCTACGGTAGGCACCGCGCTAAAGTCTCAGGTACAAACCGGAGCATGAGCAGCTGGACTCATGAAACTAGACTGCCATCTACTGGTCGCTTTCCTGTTACTGCAGCCACCATGGTCCACACAGACAATGCAGTCCTCAATACTTAGGGATATGGGAGCTTTGCCTCTCTGTTAACTAGGTGTTTCACGCAGACACAAACGTATCTGTTCTCTTGGGAATAGACTGGAGAGCAGCCCCTTAGACAGCAAAACTCCTGTCCTCTGGGTTTCTCTAGCAAGCCCTCCAATGCTCCGCAGTACCTGGGCAACATGGTCGATAGCAGCTTCTCCACTTTCTTCTTCTCTGCGACCAGCCGGCAAGTCCTCTCTTCTACCACTTCCTCCAGGTGATGGGCGTACACTTCCAGCTTCCCCATCAAACTGTCTAGTATGTTCACACGGCTTCGAAAGAACACACGGGTTAATGCCCTCTCCCAAGAACCACAGGACCACGGGAAAAGCACACATTTCAAGAAGGCATTCCTCGCCCCTACGGCGTGTGCTGAAGGGCTGCCAGTGGACAGCGGGAAAAGGCAGGAGCAACCAAACCAATGACCAGACACTGGTGGTGAGCCGCACCCTTGGCAGGTCTGTTCACGCATCTGAAAAATGAGGGGAGGATAGACCGACGTGGGGTGTTCTGAGGAGCTGTATACTGCATGTCTCTGGAGAAACTGGCACCCAGTAGGTCCCTACAAATGGCGACCTCCGCTGGCTCGTCCCTCACTTCCCAGCATGCTTCATACCATGACCATGGCAAGAGAACAAATGCGGGTTTCTTTTCAGGTTGACCAGCACGGGGCTCTTCTAGATCCCATGAGACTTTGTTTCAGAATTGACTTCTGAAAGGTTTGTGGATTCCTTGTCTCTTCAATGAAGAGGCCAAGACACAGATAGGCGATAGATTTGTCTTAGCATTGGAACCCTGTTGTTTGAGTGAAAGGTCAGGACACACGGCATGATTCACGATGTGACATTAAGCTAATTAGTTTGATTTCATCATTCCATAAAGTATATCTATTTTAAAATACCATATTTTGTATCACAGATATCAGTAATTTTTCATTTGATTAAAAATGAATCATTGGAAATTAAAAACCACTTCAGGATCGGGGAGACGGCTCAGTGGGTAAAGTGTTTAGTGCTCCAATATGTAGACTGGGGTTTGCATTCTGTCCCAGTGGCTTACAGGGGGATACATTGCTTTGTTCTGGCTCACAACTGTCCAGCGACAGTTCTTAGTCCAGCTTCTCAGGAGGGTTCACGCCCTTTCCAGGAGCCGAAGGAGCTGGCAACACATCCACAGACTGCTGAGGGGCCAACCACTCACCAGACAGCATGTTTGGCCAAGTACATCCAAGGAACGTCAATTCCATGAATCGGTACACTCACACACACACACACACCAATACACACACACATACACACCAACACACACACACTAATACACATACACACACCAACACACACATACCAATACACACACCCACCAACACACACACTAACACACACGACCAACACGCACATGCCAATACACACCAACACACACACATCAATACACACATACCAACACACACATACATATACACACACTAACGCACATACACACACAACACACATATCAACACACCAACACATACACACCAACACACATACACACCAACACATCAATACATACACACCAACACATACACAACAACATTCACACAATGTACACACATACACACAACACACCAACACATATACATATACACACACAACACATACACACACACGCACACATACACATACCAACACATACGCATGCAACGCACGCACACATGTGTGTGCCCCCACACGTGCCAACATACACACACGCACATGCAGAAAACTACTATAAACTAAAAACATGCATGCGTAATTCAGAGCTGTTTGCTAGAAATGCAAAGTGAAATGGCTGAAGTGAGAGCAAGCCCTCCCAGGCCGGGGCTACTTCTCCCACCTCACGCTACCTGCCACACGGTGGCATCAATGCGTCAAAAAAGGCACCATGAGCCTGATGTGAAGGAGCCTGTGACAGAGGAAAGGACTCGACAGGCAAACTTAATCTGCAGTCATCTACTCTAGGACCAGGATGGGGGTGGGGAGGGGGAGAGCTGGTGGGGTGAGGAAGGTTGGGGGAAGGAAGGGAGAGATCGTTCTTGCCTAGAGTCCCACCAGAGGCATAGACGCAGAATAGAGAAATAAATCATCGGAAGCTGGCGAACAGGTTTCAACCTGTAGTCCAGCCCCATCAATTAGTCGTGCTTCTTGGAGCCACGATCTGACAACGATGCCAAGGACAAGCCCAAAGCGGCTGCCAAAGAACGAGATCGGGTTGACGTCTGCTGTGCTGCTGGGGAATGCAGAAGTTTGTCATCAGCTTCCCGTGTGACAGGCACTGAAGTATACACAATGGAAGGAAAGAAGGAAGGAATGAGGAAAGGAAGGAAGGGAAGGAGGGAGGGAGGGCGGGAAGGAGGGGAAGTAAGGGAATAGAGGGAGGAAGGAGGAGGGAGGGAGGAAGGGAGGGAAGAAGAAGGGGGAAAAGGAAGAGAGGGAGGGAGGGAGGGAGGGAAGTAGGGAGGAGAGGAGGAAAGAAAAGAGGAGAAGCAAGGGAGAAGAAAGGAAAGGGGGAGAAGAAAGGAAAGAGAAAGGGAACCATACAGAAGCTGCCAAAGCCATTGCTCTCTAACCTTTAAACACTTGAGGGGCTGTGAGGAGAGATCTGTGGCCACTCACCCCCTGGGACTGGCTTCTCGCAAGGTCTTCCTGATGGCCAGGAACGTGGGCCTTTTCTCTGGCGTCTCATCCCAACATGCCCTCACCAGGACCACAACCTTGTCGCTGCCCTTCTCCTCCGACAGGGACGGTCGCAGTGGAACCAGCGGCGCAGGGTCTCTGATTCGGTTGATGATTTCTGCAATTCCCATGGGGTGAGATGAGCAATGTCGCACATCGCCACCGCGTGCATGTCTCTCAAATCAGTTAACAGTGCCTTAAATTTGAAAACCGTGTCTTAAATAAGCACAAAAGAGCTGAATTCAAAAACCACTGAGGCGCGAGATACTTTGAATCCTCCTAGAAGATAAAAGATTCTAATGGGAATGCAGAGAGCTTCTCTTGAAGTGAATATTCATCCACACGGTTTCGGGAATAGATAAGCATGAATGGAGAAAAATCCCCAAGTGCACTTCTGCAATTTTGCATTCCCTGTGACATGTTACATAAAAGCGATTTGAGCAACAAATGCTGCTCTCAAATGAGATCTCCCCTGGTGTCAGTTTTGCAAACCTACTTCCTTCTACTTCTTCATTTATTAGGCATTCCCTACCCAGATTTCAAGAGGAAATGTACTTTGAGAATCATGTATATGTACACATTTTGATATTAAAATGCTGTGCAGCAACAGCTTGAGCAAATCTTAAACTGCAAGTTATTAAGTGAGAGGAGCCACTTTACCAAGGATGTGTATGTGTCTGTGTGGTGTGTGTGGTATGTGCATGTGTGCACATATGAGGTGTATGTGGTGCATATGTGGTATTTGTGTTGTGTATATGCTATATGTGTGTATGTGTATGTGGTGTGTATGTGATGTATATGTGTGCTGTGTGTGTTGTGAACATGTGGTGTATATGTGTGCTATATATGTGTTGTGTGTGTGTTATATGCGTGTGCACATGTATGGTATGCATATGTGAGATGTGTGCAGTATGTGTGCATGCATGTATGAGGTGTGTGTAGTATGTATATGTGTACATGTGTGTGTGTCATGTGTGGTGTGCACATGTGGAGGGGGGTAGGTGTTGTTAATAAAGTCTGGAGAAAATCATAAGGATGGAAAGAGCCTCAAAGCAGCAAAGAGTCTGAGAGAGTAGAAAAAGCACAAGGAATTTGGGGAACAATTGCTATGTTCTGTGTGACGCTATCACGGTGGACTCCGGCACTGGTGATGCTGTATATGAAGTGAAGCCCAGGAGCTTTATAATAACATGGACAAGTTTAAGGACTGAAAAAAATTAGTGTGTGCAAGGGCACATGTGTGTGCACAGGTGTCCTGGTGGAGATCAGAGGACAACTCAGGATTCCCTTCTCCCTTTCTGCCTAGTGGTTTCCAGGGATCAGTCTCTGGTCACTAAGCTTGCATACTTTTACCTGTTGAGCTATCCAGACCGGGATACTGTCTTATATATGTACTAGAAAGTTAGGCAGGATGGAAATGGAATGTAGATGGTGAGAAAACGGATCTAACCGAGTTACGCATGTGTGATTTAACTTCCCAGAAAGGGAGAAGGGAGAAGGTGCTGGCCCGTGTGACCTCGGAAATGGACCGAGAAGCAGAAGGAGCCATGCACAACCACTCCGTCCTACGCTGCTGCCCGTGAGGTCCGGGGAACGAGTCTAAACCACGAGAGTGTGTGCTGGGGGTTACGCAGCATCAGCAGGTGGCAGGATTCTCCCAGGTGGAGAGCTTCTTTGAAGCAATCGTCCCTTGTCTTTGCTAATGACGATCCTGGGGCAGGAGTGGATCAGTACATGTTTCTGGACACCCCCCCCTTCATTTCCAGGAGAACACATTTGGAAAGGAGTCTGGAGTTGCCATTCTGGTAAGTTCTCAGGTGATAACACCTGCTGTTGGTCCGAGGAAGATGAGGGTCAAGACCAGTCCTTCCCAACTGAGACTCAACAGGGAGTTTGAAGGACATACACATCGACGGGACTCACCCACCAAATCAGAAACCTGAGTGGGGAGGTGATAAGTGTGTGTTCTAGCAAGCTTTTGGTAACTGTATATCATAGTTAGATACAGGTGTCAATGTGACTGTTGAGGGTTTGAGCTCTGGGGACATTTGTAGAGAATCAGTGGTTGAGTTGAATCCTGAACTAGCCTGCAGGAGATTGCCTAGTTGATGAGGAAGACCCAGTGGGCAGGTGACTAAGATGGAGAGAACTGGTTGAGAAAGTGCATCCTTCTGTATACTGAGCCAGACATGCTAGTCTGGCAAGTAGGATTATCCCTCTTGGCAGCCCTATGGATTTGGTGTGCCCAGTTGCCTCGATCCTTGGTTTTGATGTGGGCTCTCCTGCCAAGTTGACCAAGGAACTGTAACCAGACAATCACAAGCCATAATAAAACCCTTTGTTTCCTTAAGCTCTTTGGTCATGAGTTGAATTTATTATCAACACTACAACACTCTGGTATTTACTAGAGTTTGAGAATCAGTGGGCTGCTATACATAGAGGATTAATATCTACTCATTTCCCACCAGGTTTGTGAATAGGGAAGAACAGGAAATTAACAGAAGACCTGTGTTTGTCCATAAGTTAAGTACACGTGGTATTCTTTGTCTGGCTGCTGTACTGTGCAGACACAGGCCACATGACCAGCCCATGATCACTACAGTGAGAAATATGCTGATAACCACGGAATTCTCCCACAGGGCATGTAGACCCCCCATGGGCAAGAACAGATGGGATGGGGGTTCAGAGACCAAAGGAGGTTTCTGCCTGGGGTCATCCTGGGTGTGTTTAAACAGGGGGCAGTTTTGTACTCGTTTGTCTCCATCCACTTTCACGTGAATTCTGGAGAAAAAAACTCTAATCGCAGGCGTGGGCAGCAAGCAATGCAGAGCCACCTTAGCAGACCGTTACTGTTGTTTTAAACCACTGATTTGTGGTAGTTGCCATGGCAACCCCAGGCAACTTGAATCTTGAAGATCACCAAGACCAGGATTTGGAGACCTTTGGGGTCTTACAGAAAAAGATGACACAGTTTGCAGGCTGTAGAAAGGATTCAGTGTAAACTCCCCAGATGGGAAGCCAGGAGAAAATGGAGTCATGACACTTTTCCAGTGGGAACATTCTAGAAACTGGAATACAATTAAAGTATCTATGCTGAGTCCCTGGTTTCTTTTTTAAGGAATCAACAGCTAATTCATTTTTTAATATGACCAACTTAAGAAGAAAAAGATTCACAAGGTGTCTTTACTATCCTTTCTATTATTATCAGTAAAATATAAATAACTTCTAAAATGGAGAAAAATAGAAAACGATAGACATTACAGAATTTATGCACAGGATAGTTTGAAAATGGAAAAGAATTTGAACTTTTAATATTTTTAATCAAGTACGAGATGTGTTTTCTAATTAAAAATATGTTTTCTAATTTCTAATTGAAATGAAAAATAAGAATAGAATGAAGTGATAATGAACCTATGAATAAAGACCAACATTTCCAAGCTAACCATACTACCAGCACCCCCATCCCCTACCCCAAAGTAGAATGCCCCAGCTTTACCATGTGGGGTCCCCTTGAGGTCTTCAAAGGGACCACTGGCCTGCTGGTGGATCAAGTCCCTCATGAGGATGGCAAAGCTGTAAACATCTCCTTTTGGGGTGCCCGACCAGGGCAGCTCAGGAAGACGCAGCAACTCTGGGGCTGTCCAGTAGAGCTCTACAAGACGACAGGGTGGTGTGAAGGGGGATCTGCAAGCTGCCCCTTTATGCTGGGGGAGCCACAGAAGAACACAGTATCCTGAGAAGCTGGCAGTGGGCCAGCTGAAAGAGTCCATGGGGTCCACGGAAGGGACTGTGGAGAACAACCCAGAAGGATGCCCCGGAACAAGGTAGTAGCACTTCACTCACTCCCACGCAATGGCAGGTGTTTTCTACGTTTATGTTCATTTTCTGCATTGCCAACATTTTTTTAAATGAGTCACTGAAGCACTGTTCACACTGCACAGAACTTACTATTTTAAACAATTCAGTGGTATTTTGCATATTTACAGGCTTGTACACTACCTCTCTCTAGCTCCAGAATATTTTCATCACTCCAAATAAAGGCTCTGATCAGTAAAGCAACTTCTCCCTAGGTCCCATGTTTTCCTCCCTGGGGACACCAACCCACATCGTATTTCTTTTATTCATTTGTGCGCGCGCGCGCGCATGTGTGTGTGTGTGTGTGTGTGTGTGTGTGTGTGAGAGAGAGAGAGAGAGAGAGAGAGAGAGAGAGAGAGAGAGAGAGACAGAGAGAGAGACAGACAGAGAGAGACAGACAGACAGACAGACAGACAGAGATAGAGACAGAGACAGAGAGAGACAAAGAGAGAGAGAGAGAGAGAGAGCACTGTGGGTGCCTGTCAAGATGGAAGAGTGAATTCCAGATCATTTTGAATTCTTCTACCTCCTATTTGTGCTGCTCTGGTGTTTCCCAGACTTTGCCTTCCAGGACCAGAAGTGCAGGTTACTGCCATTTCTATCAGGTGTTTTTACCCGGGATATGAACTCAGGTCCTTCTGCTTTTGAGGCGGAGGCTTAACCCTGAGTTGTCTGCCCAGCACCCGCGCCCCCATCTGCCACCCCCACCCACACACATAGTATTTCTATAGAGTTTGCTATCCGAGTATTTTATTTGCTCTCTTCATTTTGCAGCAATGTCTGTAAGCTTGTATCATCGGTTATAAGAATCTCTGTTAGGCAGCAAGGAACCAGCAGTGGCTGCCAAAGGTTTTCAAAACTTCCTCCTGGGGCTGAGGAGATAGCATAGGGGGTTAAAGCTTTTGCCTTGTAATATTCTGGGATTGTATTTGACTTTTTGTATTATTAGACTACTTGTTTTAAAAGTTGCATTTCATGAAAAAGGTTTTAAATGAATTTTGGCTCAGGTTTAGAACAGGCTCTAAATACCCTTCTGCCATTAGTATTATATATTACATCAAGCAGCATTTTCAGCATTGATAAGTTAAAAAATCAAAACATCCATCAACTCTGAAAGACGTTAGATGTTCTATGCCCTGCAGTACCAGATACTCCACCAAGATTTAATTCTTCATATAAAAATAAGCCCATACATCTCATTAGTATGCTTTAGTCTTTCATAATTGTTTCAAGGCAACTTTATTCTTTTATCAGTGTTTGATTTGTATGCCTATTGTTGCAGTTCACCTGCATGGTTGCTGATAAATTACCCAAATGGCTTAAGGGGACATGGGGTTTATTTTCTCTTACGATTGTCTGGTTACAGTTCTCAGTCCAGCTTGGCAGGAGAATATGCACCATCGCCAAAGGGCAAGGGAACCGGCCACATCGTATCCACTTAACAGTTGAGAGAGGGACAATCCTTACTTGCCAGACCATGTCTAGCCAAGCGGACAGAAGGATACCAACTTCCCCAACCCACTCTCTGTATTTTATCCACCTGTCCAGAGCCTAGTCCCATCCACCATGGGCTGGACCTTCCCCATCAACTAGATAATCTCCTGCAGGTTCACTCTGGGTTTAACTATATCTACATATGTGTCCAGAGCTCAAACCCTCAAAGATCTAGTTGACACTCGTACTTAATTATGAAACTACGACATCTATTGTATAAAACTATATAGCTGGAGTCATGGAAAAAATTCTTGAGGGAAAAGGGTTTGCAAGAAAATTTTTAGTTCTATTTAGAAGATAGCACTCCTGGGCTCTGACATCTTTTTTTTTAAGAATTTTAAAAAATAACTTATTTTACTTTGTGTGTGTGTGTGTGTGTGTGTGTGTGTGTGTGTGTGTGTGTCCCTGTGGGGGGGTCAAGGGTGACTTTGGGAATCATCCTGGATTGCTTCTACCTCTTTGCTTCACCCTGGGATTTCCCAGGTTCCATCTACCATGAGCTGAAAGTGCAGATTGCTGCCATTTCTGCCTGGCGTTTTCAACGTGGGACCTGGGATCCAAACTCAGGACCTTCTGCATGTGAAGCAGAGCCTTAACCTCTGAGCCATCTCTCCAACATTTGTTAAGGGCCGGGCAAGTCTTACCATCACTACTGAGAACAGGAGCTGAATATGGGAAAGGGGCCAGAGGACTAAAGAAAAGGACCTCAGTGACTTCAGGCGGCCCAGCTAAGCAGGATGAAAACTTCTCCTGCCCCAGACTTCACACCATGGTCTCACGACTTGCATTCTCCTCCGTTTTACCAGATGTAAAGGAAGGCCCCTTGTGGGCACCCACACCGCGCAGCTTCAGGAAGCCACGATGGATAGGAAACCCTTTGACTAGTCCACCCATGGTTACCTGAGTAGTCAGGGGTGTCCTCATTGTAGGTTCTGCACGTGCAGCCATTCCTCAGCTCCCACAGCCCAAATCCCGACAGCTTCACTCGCATGCGACCATCTACCAGGCAGTTGGAAGGTTTCAGGTTGCCGTGAGACCCCAGTGGGCTCCCATGGAGGAAGAGCATGCCCTGCAAGGGTGACAGTGAGCACACTCAAGGGACCCGCGGACACTGCGGAAGGAAAACTGGGGGGAAGGGGGAGGAGTGACAGATGCACAGATTGGCCATCATTTTAAGATTATTTTGTGTGTGTGTGTGTGTGTGTGTGTGTGTGTGTGTGTGTGTGTGCGTGTGTATGTATCAGAGGGCACTGTGTGTCCCTGTGGAGGACCAAGGGTGACTTCAAGAATCTTCCTGGATTGCTTCTACCTCCTTACTTTGCCCTGGGATTTCCCAGACTCTGCCCACCAGAGCCAGCTGTGCCTGGCATTTTTATGTGGGACCTGGGATCTGAACTCAGGACCTTCTGCCTGCCAGCCATCTCTCCAGCCCCACCCAGATTGGCCCATTTTTATGGTTGTTAAAAAAAAAAAAAGCTCAGCCCCTTGTTTATGAAATAATCCCAGGCAGAGACACCCCAAAAGGAGAAAACTCTTTCTGATTATTCAGTAAGCAGCCAAGAAGGCAGACCTAGCTTAATAAACTGCTATATCCTTGTAGCTGAAGTCCTGGGTTGAAATCCCTTCTGGGAGATGGGACTGCTTAGAAGCCTGCTATTCAAAAGAATGTCCTGGAAACCCGGCAGAAACACAGAACCACCGAATCCAATGGTGCAATTGAGCAAAAAAATCCCAAGGGACCATGGACAGGACAGTCCCCAGATATGTTGTCCTCCTTAGTTGGTTCCAACTCTGATCACAAATCAGAATCTCCTAAAAAAAAACCAGATAAATAAGTGTAACAATGCTTAAGCCTCAAACCCCAGCCCACAGCCCGGATCCCGACGTCACCTGCTGTGACCATCTACCAGGCAGGTGGGGACTCAGCTGCAGAGAAATACAACTCAAGCTGAACTCGAAAGCTAAGGACAGAGAAGTAGGAGAGGTTACCTAAGGTGGAAATACTTGTTGTGACTCATCCAGACAGAGAAACTCCCATTTAGTGAGGGGAAGACTGTTTTTTTCTTCCCAAGAGACAGGAGCTTAAAGGAAGCGCTTCAAGGAAGGGCTTAAAAGAAATGTCTGAGAAGGGAAATACTTATGCTAAGAAGAGGGTGATTTGAGAAAATAGAAGTGTGTATTTGAACCACAGTTGGAGTGAGAGATGTTTGTATTTGTCTGAGATTTCCCAAGGTAAATGTACAATACCGAGATGCAGTTCAAGGAGAAAAGGTCCAAGTATTTCAAAGGCATCCTAACAACACAAAGCCGAAGACGGCTGATCACTTTCATTGATATTCCTATCACTTTTAGTGGCTTCGAGAAGGCATTGAATGATGAGTATTCAGTGTTTCCAGTCTCTTGGACTTTGAGGAGCTGCTGTCAAAACTGCATATCTTTCATCAGAATCTCTGAATTGTTCAGCAGAAAAAGCAACAGTCGCAGGACGTTTAGGTACTAAGCTCTCCGATCAGCCTGGGAGTGTGGGCTCCTCACGACTGCCTTACGCAACAGGCGTCCCGCTGAGTGTGAGTTTTTCCTTACAGGGCTAACCTCTGCCAGGTGTCAATCTAAGTCCCTTACTTAAACCAACTCATAGACTCTTTCCAGTGACCCTGGAAAGGAGGGGTGTTATCATCAGTCTCATCTTACAGGGGAGGAGAGGGAGGAAGAGAACTGAACACACCCGGGTCACCCAGTATGGGGTGTGGGGAGAGGGACTCTGACATCTGATTGCGACCTGTGCCTTTGATCATCAGCAGCTTAGAAAGAAATCTGTGACAGGCGGAGTGTTGCCCATGTACAAACTTCCATGGAAACACAAGAGTCAGAGTTGCAATGCACAAATAAATTTTTGAGCACTTCATACGATGTATAGGTAAGCCTCATTCAGTCCTTTCTGAGACAGATTATTTTTTTCACTCTCTGCCTCCCCACAAGAAAGCAGGATTTCATTGAGGACTGTTTTTTCTTTTTGGGGGGAGTGGGGGGTGCTAACATGCATGCCGTGAGTGTCCATACAAGAAGGCATTTGGTCTGTGCCTCTAAGAGGCCTAAGGATGATCTTGGGAACCATCCTGGACTGCTCTATCTCCTTACTGCTTTGCTCTGGGGTTTCCCAGGCTCCGCCTTCCAGGGAGAGCATTACAGCCCACTGCTCTTTCTGCCCAGCAATTTCTTATGTGGGACCTAGAGATCTGAACTCAGGTCCTTTTGCTTTTGAGGCAAAAGCTTTAACCCCTGGATTGTTTCCTCAGCCCAAGAAATAGAGTGTTAAAGTGTTCACGAGAAGTCAGGGACAGAGCTGAGATATAAACCCAGCCTTCCAAACCTGGCCACCTCTAAACCCCCGGGCCTTCCTGTTCCCTGTGCTCTGGGAGGTTGCCCAGGACGGGGAAGAAGGAATCACACTGCATAAGATCCAATTGGATCCACTTGGCCCAGTGCCAACTGGGAAGGCGGAGGAAGGTCGGGTGGCACCTGACTGCAAGAAGCGTCAGATGGTGTGGCAAAAAGGGCCTGGAGGGGAGGGACGTGGCCGAAAGATTTTTTTACAGCCAGAAGCTTCGGCCCAGGGGTGCTGACAGACCGAGTCCCTCTGCTTCAGGGGAGGCCTGAAGCCAGCGTTGCACTGGAATGCAGGCTAGCACTGGAAGCACTAAGGAACTGCCTAGGAAAATCCACCCATCTCGGCTCCACCGCCACACCAGAAGACTGTCTCGTGTGGCTTCATCGCCGTGGCCTGTGGTTGGGGTGGCACAGCTGAGTCACATTTGG
The DNA here is from genome assembly GCA_023101885.1 of Typhlomys cinereus. Taxonomy (NCBI): domain Eukaryota; kingdom Metazoa; phylum Chordata; class Mammalia; order Rodentia; family Platacanthomyidae; genus Typhlomys; species Typhlomys cinereus. Next base: position 780,420 of record JALPQD010000178.1, read on the forward strand.
CTTCAGCAGAGTGCAATGCAAGCTCGCTGGGTGTGCTTCAGAGTTCTCCTCAACCTCACAGGCACCTCTGTGCGCCTCTGTGGTACACGCCAGCTCTTTCTTCTGCCCTGTGCCCATCTCACTGCAGGCAGGAGACATGTGGCACTCTGGGATACTAAGATAGTTCACGCCGTAAGGCAGAAACACCATGCCTAGCGACCCTGGCATCCTAGAGGGGCAGTCTTCTCTGAGAGAGGATGGGCATGATTTTATTTTGTTGTCTATCTAAATGGAACAGTATTTTTATGCAAATGGTCAGAGAACAACAAAACTAGACAGTATTCAGGATTCATAGGCCAGATTTCCTGCACCTTAGGCAAGTCCGACCACCTAATTGCTACCTGTATTTTTTGCTCTATTGGAAATTTCCGGAAGGGCCTCAGGGCTCCTACCTCTGACTCCTACATTCATGGCAGCCTGTCTGAAAATCCAACCCCAGAAGATAGAGCCTGGGGACCCCCAGGCCGGATTAGCCAGATTAGCCTTAACGATATGTTCTGGGTTTATTTAGACTCATCTTCAAAACAGGAAGATGTAAGAGCAATAAAAGATGGTCTGTGATATTACTCCCGGGCTTCCACACACATGCGATTCCCATGCATAGGCACCTGCACACATGTGCCCACTCACATGCAAACACATATGTAGATACGCAACCCACATACACATGCACATGAAAAGAAAGAAAAAAGATTATTGACCAAAACATGTAATGTCAGTCACATGCACATTTAAATGTTTCAGCAACCTTGCTGATATGGCTAAACATGTAATTCTATGGGATATCTTATATCCTTTTCCCCCCACTAAGTCTTCAAAGTGCATGTGAATTTCATACTTGTAGCATATCTCAATTTAGACCAGTTATATTTCTGATGTTTATTATCATATGTCTGGTAGCTACCATATTTGGCTAGTGGAAACTTCTGTCATAGAATTTTTTTAGGGTCTTTTTTATTTTTTGCATGCATGCGCGCGCACACGTGTGTGCGTGTGCGTGTGCATGTGTGTGTGTGTATCAGAGGGCACTGTATGTGCCTGTGGAGATCCAAGGGTGACTTCAGGAATCAGCCTGAATTGTGCTACCTTCTCTTTGCTTTGCTCTGAAGTTTCCCAGGCTCTGCCTTCGAGGACCAGAAGTACAGACTTCCACCATTTCCACCTGGCAATTTTTACATGGGATCCATGTAAAAACCTCTGAGACATCTTGCCAACCCTGCCATTGAATTCTTGGGAGAGTTCAACAAGAAAGTGTACTTTTTAGAACTCATAATGGAGTGAGCCCTTATGATATTGCTAACAATTATTGGATATCTACTATGGGATAATCATGACACTAACACTTTATATGCCTTATTCTTACAACTTTCTGAGATGGAGCCTAATGTTATCTCTATTTCATACACAGGGAAACTGAATCTCAGAATGGTTAATATCACCTAGTTAGTACATGATAGAGTCAGGGCTTAAACCTCTAAGACAACTTCTATGCCAGATTGTCTCTTGATCCTAGACCCCATAAAGATGTCTCTTACTTGAAACCCTAACCTAACCCAACCTTAACACAGGAAGATTATTATATTTCCCAAAGCCATTTTCCAGGATCACTCCTGTAGCCGTTACTCTTCGTGCTGCTGTGAGACACCACAGCCAAATGACCTTAGGGAAAGGGAGACTTATTCAGCTTATGATTTCAGAGGAGAGATACAGCCCATTGTGGCAGGAAAGGGGACGGCTGGCTGACAGAAGTTGAAGGGAGTCTAAGTCATGTCCATCGAGGAGGCTGAGAGCTGCAAAACTGCAAGTTGCAAGCACAGACCGCTCCAGGAAGTAGGGCGTGGCCAATCCACCTCAAGGCCCAGCCTCCTGTGACTGCCCTCCTCCAGCAAGGTGCCATGACCTTCCCAAACAACTAAAGATTCGAACACAGGAGCCTGGGAGGGGACAACTCACACTTCAGAGCGTGACAAGTCTCCTACACTGACTCTCTGGAGACAGTCCATGCCCAGCATCCCATCTGATCCAAACTAAATACTCCGCCCCCCACTTCTGCCTCTAGTGCCTCAAGAACCTCTTAGGTACCTACTAGAGATCAGGCGCTAGGTCAAATAGATGTGAGAACACCTGTGTTTATGTTTGTTATGTGACAGTTGAAGTCCTTGTTGCTCAAAAAGTGTGCCTGGTAGAATAACCTCCTCATAGCTGCTCATTACAGTTTTAATGCAATAGCAACAACAGTGGTCCAAGGTCGCCCTGGGGACCAATCACAGAGAAGTCTGTGTGTGTCTACCTTGCTCCGCAACAAGATGCTCACTTTGAACCATAGCCTGGAAGGTCAAAAAGTCTCATCAGACCAGAGGATTCAGTACCTTAGAATGAAAGGGCCATAAAATCCTTGAGAAAGGAAAGACTTTGAAGCCAACCGAGTCAAGCTTATTCATTGTACTTACATGAAGGTGCAAAGCAGGAGGATCAACCTGAATTCAAGGCCAGCCCCGACTTGTTTGAAAACAGCCAGTCGATAGAATTGCAAATATATAAATGGGGGGGGGGCTATGAAGGCCCAGAGAAGCCAAGTAGGCTGGCAAAGTCTCTCGATGAGTCAGTGAGCTAATCCTCAGCAGGCAGGGCTTGTTCAAGTTTCACCCTCGGGGCCTCACACACACTAGCACAGCCTTCTCCGTTGGGTGCAGGTGTTGACTGTTTCCACTGACAGTTTCCAACCAGCCCATCTGCTGACTGTGTGTCATTCACAGTGATTTCCTTCCTAGGACCTGCTTCTAGGTGGCGGGCTTGATCTCTTAGCTCAGCCGTAGCTCTGAAAGAACAGCTGGATGCCAGCAGGAGAGCAGTATCAGGTTGCTGCTCTACACCCACGTGATGTGGCCTGTTCCCCAGCTCATCTTCTCCCTGCTCTTCTGTCCCTCCCACGTCTAGGATGCTCCCACAATGCCTAGGATGAGTCATCTTGTGTTGGGCCCACCCAGGATTTGCCCCAGGGCATGGTCGAGCACATGGGACTAAAGATGGTGCTGAGGGTCTTGGGCGTAACCTGATCGCTTCACAGAGAGCTCTAATTGGCTCTCAGGTATCTACCTGCCCCTTGTGCTGAGTGACATTGAACTTGACCATTAGCACCTGTAGGATGTCTTGACCTTGGGATACAACTGGATGCCCGTTTCTTGCGTTGGTGGCCTTTGTCTATAAAAGTTCCTTTTCTCCCTCCCCCCCAATAAACTGAGATCTGCTACTGACAATCTCCCTGTCCCGTGCAGTGTCTCTGGGGATAGAGGAGGAGGTGGGGACGGCTGGAACCTGCTTTCATCACAGCCAGCAGCTGTGTGTGTGTGAGTGAACGGATGTGTGAGTGGGCACTGGTTCCCACCAGCTTTGGAAACGGGCTGCCCACGCTTTAACTGCTCTCTGCCTTCATGGAAGAAATGCACTTCCTCTCGGAATGTCCCCTGACAGCCCTTGATGGATGTCTACATGTGACACTGACTCCTTCCTGTTACGAGGCATGATAGCAGCTTTTCATTCTTCCTACTGTTATCGTCTGTGTAGAAATTAAAGGTATAAGGTTCCTTGTTTTGCACTGTGAGACTTCAGGCAAGATACATAAGCACATTATATCCCATAAGCCCATGTGTCAACAAAAGTAGCATCACATACACTATATATTTTACATGAGAATTAATTGAATCAATAAAGTAAAATATTATTAAGTACCTGCCCCAAAACAGGATCTATATGCATATAGGACATACATGCATATACATACATATATGTATACATATGTGTGTTTGTTACATATGCTAGCATTATGATAATGATTAGTATTCTCTTCTTCAACTATCATAGGTCTCGTGCCCCAGATAAAGACTCTGCCTACTTTTATGCCACCTCAGATCTACATCCCTAGCTCTCTGACTTAGTCTCTGTGCAGTTGCTGTGATAAACAATGACCTAAACCATTTAGGAGAACAAAGGGTTTGTCATTTACACTTCCCACTTAGAGCTCCTCAGCATGGCAGGAGCGTTTATCCCAACATCAGGAGCCATAACACATCTGCAGGAGGAGCTAAGAAAAGGGCATCCTTTCTGTCTTGCCAGTCTGCAAATAACCAAGAACTCTCTCATCTTGTCCGCGTGCCCAGGGAATGGCCCCACCCATTATGAGCCGGGCCTTCTCCCATCAGTTAGATAATGTCCTCAGGTTTGCTCAGAAGCTTGCCTTAACTAAATAATCCCTCATAGGTGTGCCTAACTTCTCAGTTCCAACTGAGGTCAATAGCTTCGAGGTACTAATTTCTCATAATCTGGAGAATTAATCAAGGGCTAGAGAGAATGACAGAGCCTTAAGAATCCTCCTCCCAGTTCAATTTACAGAGTAGTAATTTAATTCTCTCTAAAATAAAAAGTTCTACCTCAAAATATAAATAATTGTTCCCTGATTAGGCAAGCCTTCCATTCACTGAATTATTAATGCAAAATCTCTCTCTCTCTCTTCCTCTCTCTCTCTCTCAAAAAGAAAATAATGGGAATATGGTTGAAACAATGGATTTTAAAGCTGGAAACATTTTGTTTAAAGGCATTTCACGGGGGCCAGTGAAGAACCAAGATATAGGATGACTCGGCACTATTCTTCAAATCAATTTGTTATACTCACATTGACTATGTCATAGGCAAACGAGAGCTTGAATATCCAATCCATTTCATGGTCTGAGTTTCTCAAAATGTCCTACAAAAAACATGATTATTCACATATCACCGGGGTCTGGAGCCGGGGCGCAGCAAGCTTCATGCCTGCAACAGAGGCTCAGAGCAGACACATATCTGCTGTCCTTGGCCAGAACCGGTGAAACGGAAGCAGAACCCAGAACATCCAAGGAAGCATAAAGCTTCTCAGGCAGGAGCGTAAGTTGAGTCCAGTTGCTGGCGAAGGACTAGGCCCTTAGGTTTCATGAACACGTCCTCCTTCTGCATATAAACCTCACAGTCACAAACCAGGGCATGGTGGGTCCAGGAACCCAATTTAGGGGCAGCCAAGGCATCTCAGAAAGACCGGAACTCATTTGGATTTCATCCAGGAAACAGGAACCAGACACGGAGCAGCTGTACTACAGTCCAACAAGATAAAATTCAGGCCTTGCAACTGGACCAAAGAGGAGCTGTCCTCAGCTGAACGGGAGAGATCAACTACAAGGCTCCTTTCGAGCTGCGTCTCGCAAGGCCCGAGGTAAGGCTGAAGCGTTGGCTTACCTTGAGACTTCCTTTTCTGCAATACTGGGTGACAGTGCAGATGTGAGGTGGCTCTGTGCACATGCCAAAGAAAGGAACAATGTTTTCGTGCTTTAATTCACACATCTGGAAATAATAATGACAATCACAGTTCACATACGTAGAAGAGTGCCTTTGGGCCGTGGATTGTGCTGTGTGCTTTACCTACGTTTGGTTAATTTCTGAGATAAGAACTACTCCCAACGAGGATCAGAGCTGGGAAGTAAACCCAGAGAGTGCGCCAAACACCGGAGGAATGAGCAAAGACTAACCTGAGCCATGAGCGGTGACTCAAGCACGGCTCGGTAAATAGACCCACCCCTTCTTCCCTGCTCATGGGCATGCATGCCAGTGTGCAGCCCACGACGAATCGCGGGTATGAAGCATGAGCTGGACTTTCTCCATGATCCGGGTAGGAAGCCAGCACCAACAGGAAGGATGAAGGGGGAAGGTAGAAGGAGGAAGGAGTCGAGTTCCAGCTGCCTGTCTCAGGCCAGGGGGGTTTGAAGTTCAAATCCTGGGCTGCATAGGTGGGCAATGGGGAGCAGGCCAGGCGGGGAAGCAGTCTTCCTTCCACCATTGCTCCTTTGGGGTGGGGACAGAGAAGTGAAGGGGCAGGGCAGAGAGGGTCCTTACCAGCCGGACTTGCTGCAGCACTGTTGGCCTCCTAACCCAGGCTACTGCTTGGTCTGACACATAGCGGAGGGCCACATGGTTTCCCTGGAATCAGAAGCAAGTGAGATGCCCTGGATCCAAGCCGACCCAGAATCAGGTTCACTCAGAAAAGGTAAGAAAGAGAAACGGGAAGACTGACAAAAACCACCGGTGGGCAGAGCATCCAGTTTCTTCCTGCCTGGTTAACGTCTATGGTGACAGCACTGGGCAAGCTCTGCAGTAAAACCTCAACTAACAGGCAGTTCAGCCCTGCAACGAAGGTATGGTTAGCGCAGCAAGACCACTGAAAGTTGAGCGGCTTGTTTGAGGTGGCACACGTGTAACAGTACAATCAGAATTCAAGTGTCTGACTCCAAGACCTTACTCTTTCTATTATACACTCGTGTCCCATTATCATTCGAGGAGGTATGGAGTCGAGGTCATAAGTCTGCAGCCATGGCGTAAGCCCCCATGACCGCTGGCCTTAATTTCTCCATGCTGCCTTTCTTAGCCTGCAAAATGGGAAGGGGAGGATAGCCACCAAACTCAGGGTTGCTGAAAAGATGAAATTGGCAAAAGCATCGAACTGTGGAAACCCACTGTCCAGCACATACAAAGCTTTTGGTAGATGTCATATTTGTCATTATTACCTAATGATTTTTAGAATCAATCAACTGGTCAACACACACACATACTCACAAAAGAACAAAGTAAGAGATGAGTAGAAGACAGAACCAAGACACGAGGGAGAAAAATCTCAGAAGAATATCAACCCCAAGGTGCCACTTTCTATACAGAAGTAACAGCAAAAAAATTTGGAATTTCCACGGAGGAAAGGATGCCTGTGGAATTATGAGGAGGATTCACAGGACAGGTGACACTGGACCTTAACGGTCACGAAGGTTCCAGAAGGAGTGGGGGAGGGCAATGTGGGCTTGACACGCCAAGTGGTGAATGACCATGATGTAATCGGCAAGACAATTAGAAGCACATAGGATTCAGGCCAGGGCAATCACCGTTGCTAAAAGTAAGTTGGAATCAAGTAACAAGGAGACTCGAGTCACTTATGAAAGACTTCAGATATGGACATGTAAGCAGCAGAGACGGGGAATTGAGGGATGGGGTGTGAGGTAAGGGATTCATCAGACAATAAAATACTGCTGCTTTCCTTCTCTCAAAAGCCAGTCAATTGTGGCAAAAGGTTTTGCATGAAAAGTTCCCCTTGGAGTATTTAGTAATACCCTAAGACACTTACATAGCTTGAAAACGCAAGGAAGTAAAAGCAATTAGAAAAATCAGCTCGGCTGCACAAGGAATGCCTTGACCCTCACCTCCCTGACATTTATCTCCCCGACCCTCATCTCACAGTGTTTTTTTCTTTATGTGATTTTCCCCAAAGGGACTCGAGTGTCTAACTCAGCAAGGCAACCGCCTGGTCTGAGGCACACGAGGGAAGGTGAGACAGGACCAGCAGGGTGATCCCAAGCTTCAGCGGCTGTCCCTGTTTACGCCGTAGAAGCATCGGGACCCGCAGCCAAGTCAGTAAAGGACCAGGCATGAAGAAGCCCCACCCAAGGCTGTGCTACCCATGAGCATCATGCTCACCACATGGGATGTTTAAATTTAAGCTAATTAACATTTAAAAATCAGCTCTCTAGGGACACGCATGTCCCATAGTCACTTGAGGCTAGTGGCTATCACACTGAACAGTGCAGCTGTGTGTGTGCGTGTGTGTGTGTGTGTGTGTGTGTGCTCATGTGCGTATGTAGTATGTTGTGCTTGCATGCGTGTGTGTATACATATGTGCATGCAGGTATGCATGCCGTGTCTATAGAAGCACACGGTTGATACAGAGGTTGAAGTCAGGTGTCTTTCTCCATCACTCTCCTCTGTATTTTCTGAGTTACAGTGGTTCACTAAACCAGGGACGCATCAGTACGATTAGGATGATTGGAGCTAAGAGCCCCAGGACTCCACCAGACTCTGCCATTTCCTTTCCCTATTGCTGGGATCACGGGCGCAGGCTAGCATGCCTGGCATTTATGTATGGGTTCCAGGGATGCAAACTCGGGTCCTTATGCATACGCCACAGACTCTTTACTAACCGAGCCATCTCCTCAGATCTCACAGAGAGGGCTATTGGAAAGATCAGAGTTTGATGCATGCTAACATGGGAATCCCCCCAGGAGCTTGTTAGACACATAAGAACCCAGGCTCCATCCTAAACCAACTAACCCAAATCTTCATTTTAAGACATTTCTTAATTTTTTTAAAAGTGACATATAATGTTTGCTCATACTTAGCTACGTCTTTAATAAGCGCTTCAGTTCTCAAAGTTAGAAAAGCACAGGTCTGGATCCATACACACACACACACACACACACACACACACACACACACACACACAAAAATCACCCTGGATTTTGTGTCTCATTTTGAGACTGCCCTGCTTTATCCATTCATGTGGAGAAAGGGAGAGAAGTACCTGGTAAAGCCCTACAGGGGCATAGAAGGGCTCTTCACCCTGCTGGCTCTTCACATCTGCAGACATCATTGCGGTAGACGCATTGCTAATGTTGCCTCTAGACACAGGTGTGCCTCGTTGGGGTGGCTACAAAACAAGACATGACCCAGTGGCTCTCAATAGCATGGCCAAGTACTGGTGAGTCAGTCTACTTCATTGAAGAGGAAAGTGAATTCCCAGGTCACAGAGTCAATATCTGGAAGAGCCAGAGCTAGAACTGTAATCTTTCTGACCCAAAGTATTGCATGTCTGCTTGCTGCCTGACTCATCGTTGGCATTTGTGCCACCATGGAACGTGTAGACTGTGAGTCTGGGCCCCAAGGTCAGATTGCCCGTGTTCATGTTCTAGCTGTGGGTGGGATCAGAGTCATTTTCTTCAATGAGCCTGAGTTACCCCTAGATTTAATATCTCCAGCACGTTCTCAATATCTAGAGAACATCTTCAGAGCATTAAAAACAAGCACAGTCTTGTTTTCCAAGGAGAATTGGAATGGAAACCCAATATACAATTGAGCAAATCAGAACGCAGCTATGTCATTGGAGAGGAAAGAAGGAAGTAACTAATGAATCCCAGTGTCCTGGTCTTAGTACAATGAAAGCTTCCAGCCTCTAATACCCCATGACCCAGCATTCTCCATGTGGCATCTCTTCTCATCCCCACTAACAATCTCACACTTGCCAAATGATGTCATCCCCTCTCAGAAGCCTTACCGCCCCCCCAATGTAACTTGGAGACACCCCTCTGAGCACTCGCCTGTATCTGGGATGTTCTAAGATGTTGTGCTGTGCTTGGTCCAGGGCAGCAGAGGATCAAGTGTTACACAAGTAAATCTTTTTGTCCCCATCGTCAGTAGATTCAAGGAGCCAATGTGGTTCCCAAAATAATCAAATGTTCTCCAAGAGTGGATGTACCCCACAACAGAGTAGCGGGAAATATTAGAGGTTATGTGTTATTTCTAAATGATCCAGAAGCTGTGTCAGGGACATTCAGTAACAGTATTAGGAAAATTTAGCCAAGAAGTGGGAAGCAGAGAACCCAAACCCAGGTCTGTAGACGCTTTGCTAGCTGCTCACTTTATTGATGAACTCAGATTCCATCCTCAACCAACTGACCCAGATTTTCGTTTTTAAAACATTTCTTAAAATGCTTTTTTAAAATGGCGTGCAATATTTGCTCATCCTTACCTGCGTTTTGTATAAGCACTTTAGTTCTCAAATAATGGATCCACAAAAAAAAAAAAAAACACCCTGTTTTGTTTTTTTCTGCATGCCCTCTTGCGCTCATTGGCAGCTAAGGCAAGGTTCTCTTTCAAGGCAGGGGAGAGGTACACATCTGGATCATGTGTGGACTCACCTTGCTCGGGGGCAAAATGATGATGTCATCATGATTGATCTGCCACCATAGTTCTTTACGATAGCTCTGTGATTTTCCTTTCTGCAGCCTTAAAACCAGACTTGTGATGGCAGCTCCCAAGGCAAGAATCAGGAGCGTCATTGTGAGAATCATAACGGTTGTCCCTGGAGGCAAAGAAGTCATGACAGAGACCTGCCTGAGAACATGGCTGACCCAGAGTGGCCCTACCTGGCAGGGATCTCAAAGGCTGCTCAGGTGTGGCTCAGGATGGTGCACACTGATGTCATTCAGACTTGCCTCTTCCAGGAATCTTTCTCTAACTAGCTCCCAGGTTGCCATGGCAACTGTACTCATCCCCTGTTTTGTATAGAAACTTCCATGCTAAGCAATCACCAATGACTTTCAACATCACCATACCACTACTTTGGTGAAGCACTGGGCACTCTCTGGAAAGGTTATCTTTGAGACATGATCCTTTAATTCCAGGACTAGAATGTTCCCACTCAGTCGCATTTCCCTGGATAGACTACATCTGCCTCTCTAAGAAGGCAGCTCCTAAGACTTATATCTCAGGAGCCATGTTTTCCCTTAACAATGATTCTCCACAGGGAAGTTGAGCAGTATTACCCATTAGAGGATTTGGTCACCACAACTAGAGAGTTGCTACTGGCAACTAGTGCGTGGCATCCGGGGATACTGTTCAATATTCCACATAGCACAGGGCAGCACACCACACATAGAGATTTTTTTTAATCCAATAGCTGTTGAGAAACAATCCCTGCTACCTTCCCCAAGTGGCCAAGCTTGCCTGTGAGAGCAGTCTCGTTGCTACAGAACTCGTTGTGAAATCCACACCCAGGCCTGTCTTCAGGAAGAGAACCACAGAGCCAAGTAATATTGGAGAAGTCCCTCAAGGGTCTTTAAGAAAAGAGGAGACAAAGGTGAGAACTCAATCCATTTGTTCTACTTGTCTCCACTTCATGAGCAGCAAAAGAAACTGAAATGCTCATGCCATTTGCAAAAACCTTGACCGGACTCTTAATTCAAACCTCTGCTAATCTGTTCAGAGTTCCAACCCCCTTACACTCTTCAAATACAGCTTTTGGTAATCTTTCATGAAAAGCAATATTTTCCTTCCTTCCTTCCTTCCTTCCTTCCTTCCTTCCTTCCTTCCTTCCTTCCTTCCTTCCTTCCTTCCTTTCGCTGAATAAAATAGCTTCTATTATTTTATTATATAATTTATACCATGTTTGACTTAAAAGATGATACACCGACTTCCAAGGTGGCTGACATTTTTCACCCACATTTGGAATAGATCAATCTCATTGCATTAGCAAGCACCTTCATAATTCACAGATCCCATATCTTCTCCTCCATGAAGTGTGCTCCTTCATGCAATACTGAGGACCTGATTTGTTATGGTTTCTTTGTTCCTGTGCTTAGCCCATTTTGGTACCTTAAATTTAGCAAAGATAAGGGAAAGGAAAAAAGTGTCAAGTGGAATTTGTATTAGGAGTGATGTAAGTAGGATCAGGTAGAAATTAAATTAAGGCTGATGTTTTCCTCTTCATTTTCTCATTAACTTGTAGTTGCAAAAACAAAACCAGAGATTCTTCCAGGGACTTCTGGATATACCAAGAGCCTGGAACAGCAAACATCTGGTCCTGTTATCCGTGATGTCTTTGGGAGTCAAGGGGAAGGCGGAGTCTAGGAAATCCCAGAGCAAAGCAAAAAAGAGAAGCAATCCAGGATGATTCTCAAAGTCACCCTTGGTCGTCCACAGGGACACACAGTGCCCTCTGATACACACACATGCACACACACACATACACACACACACACACACACACACACACACACACTATTTTTTTTAAAGCAAGCAGCTTTGTTGAATGCAGATGCAGCCCTGTAGGGGGCGCTGTATTCATCACCTTGGAGGCAAAACCCTAGGAAGACAGTTTGGGGGTACTGTGATCCTAGGTTCTCCCCTAGGAGCCTGAAAGGAGCTATACACAAAATCCAGGGCAAAACTACCTTAGAGCCCTGAGGTTTATTTGCAAATGAATTCAGCAAGCACTAAAAAGCATGTCCAATCTTTTGATTTTGTTATCTACAAAGTTCATGCTCCAGAACAGTGCAAAGGAGTTAAAAACATTTAACAAACAAACAAACAAACAAACAAATCTTCTAAATGTTTTAAGTAAGTTTTCAGTTTTATATGGGGACACATTCATAGTTCTCCTGATGTACATATGACCCACAGGCCACAGGTTAGACACACCAGAGAGACTAGACATTTACTGGGGCGTTTTAGAACTGGACCCTAAGTTCCTCCTCTCCTCCTCCTCCTCCTCGGGCTCTTCCTGGAGCGTGAGCTAATTGCATAGGTGCTGGGTAATACCTGATGACTTTCTGGAAACTGTCAAAATGAAGGAAAGGAAGAAAGAGGGACCCGTTTCCAGCCGGCCGTAGAGCGTAAACTGAGTAATCCATGTGCCTTTCTCCCTGGGCGTCCACAAACACAGGGCCAGTGATTCCTGGAAAGAGATTGCAGTGGGAAGGACAGAGCAGCTCCCCACGGCTGGAAATGGCAGCCCACCCACCTCAAATCAGCAGACCCTCCTTCCCCATCAAACACAGGGCAAGGTTTTGCCCTTGCAAGGAATCCAAGACAGTGTTAACAAATTACAGAGAAGAGGAGACATGGTTCAAAAGGGACATCCAAGGAGGCTCAAGGGCCACATCCGGCTGACAGATGTATGTTATAGACTCATGTGAGGAAGTCCCATTGGGAACAAAACAAAGTTCATGTCCCATAAATCCTTAGGGTCAAGATTTCCATGAACGACTGGCAAGTGTGGCCAGAGCTCAGAAGTCCGCGCCCCCTTACCCTGCAGGGCAGTCCGGTTAGCCTTCAGGCTGTTGACCAGCTGCCTCCCGTCTCTGAAATCTCTCCCTGTTTTCATCATCTCTTCCACAGCCTGAGCGTAGAGCAGGAGGGCGTCGTGGAGATAGGCAGAGTAAGGATTCACCTTCCACGAGAGAAGCAAACGGGATGCATGAGATCCAGCCCCACGTCCTTAGCTAGGGACAATCTCTCCTGTCAGAGTCCAGAACCCTCCCGGCTGAGAGGGGAGAGGATGCTGCATCCCTATCTCGCGCTGGCATCCGTGATGTTAAACCTAGCCTGCACAGTCTTCAGCTTTCCTTGCTCGCCTGGGATTCCCGGTTAGTGCACCACCCCTCAGCTCTGCAGGCTGTCTTTGGGGGGAGTATGGACCAAGTGGAAGGGAGGTTCAGGAAGTGGATGAAGCTGCTACTTTCTGCCTGTGAGAGGCAAGACAAGTTCTGAAACAAGCTTGCTCATTAATAACAGGAAGCTCAAGGGTAGCCAGTGGCTCATAGTAGGTCTTCAGTATCTGTTGGTTTTGTCAATGAATGCCCGAGTGCCTACTCAGTGCCAGGCACCTTTCTCCCATAGCAGCTGGCATAGAGCTGAAGCCTTGAACATCATTCCCCACGCATCCATCCATCGATTCTGTCCCCCTACGGGTTAGGGTCTACCATTGCCCCTCACTCCCAGTCAAGCCCCTGCAATAATCAATGGTCAGCTATCGCTTTACGGCTCGGCTTAGCCTCACACTGCAAAGTAACTCCCTCTCTAGCCAATGCGGTCTGTAAATATCCATCCCCCACCATGGGAGTAATTTACTTCTCATCCACACATGCTGGGATTCCCACCAACTGATAAGCACCCTCTCTCCACCTAGCCCCTCTGTTTGCCTTGACTCTCCTAGTGCCACGTATCTGCCTATGCCATCCCGACTCTCAGTCCTGCCATCCTCCTGGCAAAGGACACTGGTAAGGCCTGAGGGCCCACAGCCCTTTGCTCTGCTACGTCCCCGTGGAGTGTTATCAGACACTCAGCAGCGTCCGGAAGGCAGGTGCCATTAACTGTTTCACTTGACAGGTGAAGAAACCCAGCCATGGGGAGGTTGGGCAACTTGAACCCTGGTAAACAGCAGAAGTCAGATGGGTGCTCAGGGTCTCTAATCCCAAAGGCTGGTTGCTTTTCATCTCACAACCTCTGTCCCCTCCGGGGTGATGGATTTAGATTTCCCAAGAGAGCATCCCACCGCTGTTTGTGGTGGTCTACGGAAGACAGGAGGCAGAAGGGAGTTGGGAGGGAAAGAGAGGAAATGAGACCGAGATGGAAAATTCAAACCCAAAGATGGTCAAAGAAAGGGAGCCAGACCTGCTCCTCTGAGGAGATGGAGCTGTGGAAGGGTGGGCTTCTCAGCCTTTGGTAGACGTGTGTCCAGAACTCATCGTCTCCAGTGCCTTCTCCATAAGAGCCGAGGGCAATAAGAAGCAGGGACTCAAAGACTTTGGGGAAGCGCGCTGCCTTTCCACGTGTCAACAGTTCCTTCCAGAAGCTGTCCTAAGAAGCGGAAGAAGCAAATGTCAGCATGCCGTCGGAAATGACCCACTACAGTGCCACTGCATTTAAGACTTAGCCTGAGCCAGAAGTGCTGTGGGGGGAGGCCTGGATTCCAGAAGTCCTGCCATGCCAGGTCCTTGTTAGCTAGGTAGCATGTGAGCGGCGGGAAGGAAGCCAAAGAGTCGATGGAAAGGTTAAAAAAAAAATACTGGGGTGTCACTGCGACTGAGATGAAGAGATGAAGAGAGTCATGGTTTGACTGTGAACTGTTCTTCCACAGGCCCTGCGTGTACGCGCTTGGTCCCTAGCTACTTTGGGAAGGCTGTGGAAGCTTTAGGAGGTAGAGTGTTGCTGGAGGGAGGAAGTCACTAAGTGGTGGGCCTTGAGGTTTGATAACCTGGTCATGCTTCTCTCTCTCTCTCTCTCTCTCTCCTTTCCTAAGTATGGCTATAAAGTAACAGCTAACCTCCTGCTCCTGCTGCCTTCTCTGTGTTCCCCGATGAGTTCACCTCCATGATGAACTCTATCCCCTCTGGAACCATAAGCCAAAAATAATAAGCCCTTCTCCCCTTAAGTCGCTTGGGTCAGAGTGTTTTCTCTCAGCAACAGAACAGTAACTGGAACACTTACCTGTCGAAGAAGATAGCTGGTACCTCCTGTTCTCCATTCTACTTGTGGCCTAATGTTTCATTATCATCCTTAGTACTCTGAACAGTACACAACTACTTATTTTATTTTTTTTAACATTTTTTTCCCTGAGCTTCAGGATGGGGAGAGATTAGGCTGGCCTAGTTCTAGGTGACAACTACTTATTTTAAATGCCCCCAAGTTCCCCATTGCTTCCTCTTTTCCCACTAGGAACAAGGGACTCCAAGCAGCATCAGCATGTATGGTGTGGGGGGGTGGGGGTAGGGGTGGGAGTGGGTATGTGTGCGTGGTTATGCTCATATGGGATATCGCATTGTTCTGTTGTTCTGAATCTTGTTTTTTTCCCCATAAATCTATACTGAGAGTACTTTCATAGAATTATGAGTAAACTTTTTTTTAAGTTTTTTTAATTTAATTGTGCGTGTGTGTGTGTGTGTGTGTGTGTGTAGAACTACAGGCGAATTCGGGAACCACCATGGACACCTCCACCTCCTCCTTGTTTATTCTGCCCTGGGATTCACAGGCTCCGCCCTACCAGGACCAGAAACGCAGGCCGCCCCCGCTTCCTGCTGGCATCTATACATGGGGTCTAGGATCCGAACTCAGGACCTTCTGCCTGCAAGGCCGAAACTTAACCCCTGAGCCACCTCTCCAGCCTAGAATTATGAGTGAACTTTTATGAATAAAGTAAAATATGAATTTTAAAAGCAGAATGGATTCCATTACAGGGACACTGTGTGCTATGTTTTTTAGTTCTGTACTCTTTCTGAGCACAAACTAATTGTAATTGACCATTGAGATTTCAGGAGAAAGCAACAGAAGAGTGGAAAGGGATTTCCCCCAGAATCTCAAAACCTGGCACATCCCGTCAATCTCTCATTTCCCTCCAAGCAGGAGTGAGGAGAAAGCAAAGACAGTTGGAATGCAGGCAAGTAAAGAGAAAGGAAGGAGGATGCTTTAGAAATATGTCAAGCAGGTAGAATTCCAGCTACTACCCAAGGAAATCTAGACATTTTTGACTATCCAAAATACATCCTGGTAAAGAGGCACACTTCTAAACATTTTTACATTTCTGTTCTTAATAATTATATAACACAAGCTCACTTTAGAAAGCTTTACACAGTGGAAGGCAAATGGACTGTACCAGTTAGTCTCCACTGGTCAGCCTGACAGGTAGGAGGTTTGCATCGGGGCACAGCTATGGGAAATTATCTCATTAAGGCAGGCCTCTGGACTGGCCTTGGAGAGATTGTCTTAATTGCATTATTGATGTGGGACGTCACAGCCCACAGTGGGTGGGATGGGTAAGTTGGAGAGAGCTAGTTAGCGTCTTTCGCAATCTGACAAGCCAGAAGCAAGCACACAGCATTGGTCCCTGCTCTCTGCTGTTGCTGTGGAGGTGACGTGATAAATACCCTCGGCTCCTGCTGGTAACGTTCCTGCCACGGTGAACAGTAACCTGGAATTGTGAAACGGTCAAATCCCTTGTCTCCCTAAGTTGGGTCAGGTATTTATTACAGTGGCAGAATAAGAAACGAACAGAGAGATTGGTACCAGAGAAGTGGGGTGTCATTGTGAAACTCAACATGACCTTTTTAGATACTGTGAGCACAGCGTGATCATGTGCACAGGGGCTGAGGCCAGTTGACCAAGGCTGCAACATGCACACTCTTTTGCAATAGCTGTGTGGCCTTGGGAAAGTGATTTTGCCCACCTGGGCCTCAGTTTATTCTTCTGTAAAAAGCAACTAAGACGGAAAAATACCTGCCCCTGGAGTGATTGAGTTGAGAAGAATTTCAGCGGTATCAAGTACTTGTGGTAGGACCTAGCGTCTCAGAATCACTCTACAAGGGCAGAACTGAGTCAGGTGGAGGGCAAAAGACCCAGCATGGGGGTGCTGAGACCTTCCTTGCTTTGTCTAAGCCTTGGTTTTGGAAACTGCAGTGCTAATCATATCTACTTTCCTGCACTCTTGGGTGTATTTGCCTTCCAGGTATACCTGGAATGCCAACTGCAACAATGCATGTAAAATGTGCAACTTAGTATTTGTGATATGTAGGTGGCACTTCGTCCATTTCCATCACTGCTGAAGAACCAAACCGCCCAGCAGTTGCTTTGTAGGGCCTGTATGTTGGCCTCTCTAGGCCTCCGATGAGCTTCCATGATGACACAGGGGGATAGTTGTGGAAGAAACAGAAGCGAGAGCCACTTGTGTTGGAGAGTCCTTAAGGAAAAAGGTCTGAACTACCTGGCAGAATTGACAGTTCTGCAGTGGGTATGCGCTCATCTGGAGAATGCGGGCAAGACCTCATTCAAAGCCTCGCCTACTGTGCAGAGGGGCCCTCAGTAAGTTCTTTCAGTTCAGTCTTGTTTTTATTATTTCAATGCTTGTGTATATGTTTGCAAACACGTGTGCATGCTTGTGTGGGTGCATGCACGAGTGTGGGCATGTGCTCGCAGGAAAGTGCATGTGTGTGGAGGCCAGAGGTCATTTGCTGCCTGCCATTCTTTAGGTGCCATCTGCCTTGTTTTTCTGAGTCAACGTCTCTCAACTGGCATAGAGAGACAGACAAATAAGATAGACTGGCTGGCTCCACACAGAAAGTCATAGGGATCCGCCTTTCTGCCTCCCCAGTATTGGGGTGATAGATATATGCCACGGTATGGCCTTTTTATGAAGATTCTGGGGATCAGACTCAGGTCCTCAGGCTAGTGTGGCAAGCACTTAACCAACTGAGCCTCTCAGCCCTGATTTTTAGGATGAATATTCAAGAGTGGCTACCTACTAGCACTGTAGTAAGTTGATCCATGCATATGCTGGCATATAGCAAGTCCTCCATTCTCATTCCCTTTCCCTGCAAAGCCACTGAGGGTGGTTGACACCCACCTCCAACTGCTGCAAAAGGATGAAGACAACTTCCCCAGCGTCGAGTCCCAGGTTCTCTGCAGCCAGCAGAATCCTTTTGGCATCATCTGAGCTGCAGATTAAGATGATGACTATAAGAAAGAAAAACAGTCAATTGAGTGATAACGCATGCACACACGCACGTGTGTGTGTGTGTGTGTGTGTGTGTGTGTGTGTGTGTGGTGTGTGTGTGTGTTTAAAAACACATGACCCACATGAAATCAACCCAAATGTCCAACAGTTGACGAGTGGATAAGGAAAATTTGGTACATTTATACAATGGAATACTACTCAGCCATCAAAAATAATGAATTAATGAAATTTGCCAGGAAATGGATGGAATTAGAAACAATTATATTGAGTGAAGTATCCCAGACACAGAAAATTAAGCGCCATATGTACTCCCTAATAGGTGGATCCTAGCACCAAACTCACTTAGAGACACTCAAAGATAAATCTCTGTAATACCTACAGTAATTGCAACGATTATAAACAGGAGAGAAGGGGAAGAAGGGCCCTGCCAGAAACAAGGAGAGAGGGGATCATGCTACAGCAGAGATAATAGGCCACCATAAAGGACTGCAAATAAGTAATGAGACATCTGGTTAAGCTCACAGACTTTCCTTCCTGGTCACTTGCAACTGATGGGGTATGATCTCACCAGAAAGGGAGGGCATACAGTCTGGCAGATAGAAGGTAACCATTTTGCAAATGGGAGACTGACCCCCCCCAACCGCAGTCTCTTACTCTTATTTCATCTACCTTGAATCTACTCTTATGATAAGTCTCTATTTTAACAGCTTTTTATCTCTGGTGACATCCAATACCCATCAGGATGGAGCCAAGGGCATTGCAGGAGCAGCAAAACTGAAAAAAAAATCAACAAACCATAATTCAGAACATCAGAGACTCTATATCAACCACCTGGAATCAGGCCAGCCTAATCTCTCCCCATCCTGAAGCTTAGGGAATTTTGTGGAAGAAGGGGCAGTAAGATTGTAAGAGCACAAGGATGGGAGGAGCAATGATATGCAAGATACTCCACACAAGTTAGAGCCGAAGCAATTATAATAGGACTCTGCATGATCTGCGCAATGACCAATATATCATTGACCCCTCAAAGTCTAGCATGGACTAAAGGCACTAGGATCCTTAGAAGCAAGGGATTAACAGCCACAATATTGTTCCTATACTTAAGGGGAACACAAGAAAGAGTTCTAGGAAATGCCACTGAGTCCTTACACCTCAACAGAGAGGAGGACCCAGAGGAAAGTTTGACATACACATTAAAGGATGCTCCAGGGATGGGGGGAGGGGCACTGGGAGAAAGGGAGGGAGGGGGAGGTCCCTGGAGCAGTGGAGGGAGGGGACCGGGGTACCTATTATGTTTGTATGAGCAGAAAAAAAATACATTATTAAAAAAATAAATAAATAAAATCAAAAATAAAAATCAAAAACACATGACCCAAACTTTTTACATCCTTGAGCATCCTTCAGGAAATAGGAATGCCAAAACTATTGATGGACAATTTGCTTCTTAAGCAGATGTTGCAGTTTGCCTGCATGGTTGCTGATAAATCACTATCAAACTGCTTAAGGGAACACGGGGTTTATTCTCTTAAGATAGACTAGTTACATTTCCTCATCCAATTTTGCAGGAGCACTCACACCAACACCAGGGTCAAGGGAACTGGCCACACCATCTCACATAGCAGCTGAGAGAGGACGATCCTTACTTGCCAGACCAGCATGTCTGGCCAAGCGTACACAAGGATGCCAACTTTCTCAGCCAGCTCTCTGTATTTTATTCTAGGGCCTAGTCCCACCTACCACGAGCTGGGTCTTCCCCACCAGCTAGACAATCTCCTGCAGGTTTGCTCTGGGCTTAACTCAACCACTAATTCTCTACAAATGTGCCCAGAGCTCAAACCCTCAACTGTCAAGTTGACACCTGTGCACCAAGCGTAAACCCCGGTGTACCAAGCGTAAACCAGCAACCTCAGCACTTCAGAAACTGGTCTTTGCTATAGTCCTGTGACTTCAACAAAATGCTCTGACAAATAAGCTTAAGAGAGAAAGAATTTGGGGCTGGAGAGGTGGCTCAGGGGTTCTGCCTTGCAGGCGGAAGGTCCTGAGTTCGGATCCTAGATCCCACGTATAGACGCCGGGTGGAAGTAGGGGTGGCCTGCGTTTCCGGTTCTGGTAGGGCGGAGCCTGTGAATCCCGGGGTAGAGTAAACAAGGAGGAGGTGGAGGCGTCCATGGTGGTTTCCGAATTCGTCCGTGGTTCTACACGCACACGCACAATTGAATAAAAAATTTTTTTAAAAAGAGAGAAAGAATTTGTTCTGCCTCACAGCGCAAGGCTATTCTCCATCATGGTGGGCAAGGCAAAGCAGCAAGAGCTTGAAGCAGTCGTTCACACCGCAGCCACATTCAGAAAGCAAAAAGGTGATGAATGCATGGTTGCGCGCTAATGTTCGGCTTGTTTTTTTCCATTTTATTCAGTCTAGGATTTCCTATGCAGAACATGGTCCTGTCCATAGTGAAGATGGGGCTATCCACATCATTAACCTAACTAAGATAATCCTCACAGATATTCTCAGAGGCTAACATCATCCCTCGCTCATGCACCTGCAGACTTGTTTCCTAAATGATTACAGAGCCTCTACTCTGATTAACAGCACCAAGAAATTGATCATTTTGTGCCTTAGTTTTACTTGTTTAAGCCAAAAAATCAAGGGAAAGACTTGCTTGATGGGCAACTTGTAAGCTTCACATCGGTTAGGAGCAGGTCAAAGAGGACCTTGCTTTGGGGACATTCAGAGAAGCAGACATGGTGCTTTCTTCCATTCAGTCACATCATCATTCATTTTGAAGGCACACAAGTACAGTGATGGTTTATAATCTGCTTGAAGGAGCACTGTGCTCGTAACAGGAAATAGTCATGAGCAAGATAGAACAGCCCCTTGCCCCTGGGGAGTGTGACAGCTATTGTTTTCATCACTCTGATCTAAATACCATTTTACTTTGGCTTCAATTTCAGAGGATTCAGTCCATGGTTGACCCGTGTATTTGGGTCCGTGGTAAGACAGAATAATATCCTGACAGTAGGAGCATGAGGAAGACACTGTTCACTTCATGGTAGACAGGAAATAAAAGGCAAGGAGAGACTTTAGAACTTTGATCTTCAAAGACACATCTCCCCCCTGGCTACTTCCTGCAACTAGACCCCCAACTCCTAAAGTTTTCAGGACCTTCCAAACAGTGCCACTAGCTCGGACCCAAGCATGCAATATGTGCGCCTGCGGAGGACATGTCTGTGAGTCCCAGACTGACAGCGTACAAGTGGAAAGATCAAAGGGATAACTGGACTCTCGCCAGGGAGAGAGGAAAGAATGTCATGATCCTAAAGAAAGAGGATAGGCAACTCCACACCAGGTAGTGAGAGAAGGACTTTGTGATTCTGAAGTGGGCCTGAGAAAGTAAGGGGACACTCCAAAGAGCGCTGAGTGAGGCGGGGCCATCTGAGGCAAGGATTTGACAAACTCCACTGCTGGTTTGTTTGAAGGACACCAAGGAGTCGGTGACCAGCCCAGGCCTTCTAAGTAGCAGCACAAAAACAGTTGCCGTCACACGTTCCTCTCTGGGACTTTACTTAGACCCTGTCTTTCTAGAAGGGAAATGCAATGATGACATCTGTTTTACAAATAAAGTATCTAAGACACAGAGAGGTTTGGTTCTTGCCCAGGAGCACACAGACAAAAATCAGAAAGACTGGGATCAAAATGAAGTGTGTCTGTCTCCAGAATCCATGCTCTGTGCATGGCTCCCCATACCTGCCATCTGCTTCTAGAACTTTCTCTGTGTATTACATCACAATAGCATCTGAGATTTCACATCCGATAAAACATTTGTATGCTAGTGATCTCAAACAAAGAGGGAAGTTGCTTTCCTTTATCATCAGTTCTGCCCTATTCTAGCCCCTGTTTGCTTTGCTCTGGGATTCCCAGGCTCCACCCTCCAGGGTGGGAAACGAAGGCCGCCATTTTAGCCTGGCATTTTTACATAAGATCTTGGATCTGAAGTCAGATTCTTCTGCTTTCAAGGCAGAGTCTTAACTCCTGAACCACCTCTCCAGACCCTTCTTCCTGATTTTTATCCTCATAGAAAAATGAGTATAAAAATGAAGGGTTCTGCTTGAAACTTGAGAATTGGGCACCCGGTGAAAAATTACTTAGCTCATGAAGGCCTCTGGCAAGTCGGTCGGATATTGTATAATTATGTGTAAAGACCTATACATAGTGGGACAATTCCCTGGTCTGGTGGATAAGATGAAGAGAGCTGGTAAACAAATAAGCAAGATGGCAGAATGGCAAGCTCAACAGTAGCACTGAGCCCCTCTGCTCTTGCTACTGTGAACAGTTCTCTCAGCTCATACTGGCAACTTTCTTGCTATCATGATCAATGGCAACCTGAAATCATAAACTGGAATAAAATCCCTTTGATCCTTTAAAAAAAAAAATGAAGGGTTCTGGAACAGGGGGTGGTAAGAATGTGAGCACATAAAGGGAGCAGGGATGTAGCCAAACAGTATCTTCGGGGCTGTCCCATCCATGAGCTCACACTACTGTGTGACCTCCAAGACCTGCGCAAGATTCGACCCATCAGCATTCCACCATGGTAGGGGAAAGATCTCAAGAGGCTGCACAACCCTTCTCTGAAGAGCTTTGGAGGTTATTGCTGGATGGTGGGGACGAGAAGCTTCTCTCCTCTGTGGTACAACCACTGATACATGATTCATGTTCCAGCAAGCGCTCAGGCACATGCCATCCAGGGCAACCCAGATGAAACTCCGTGGGCCACACGTGCAAAAGGACGTGAAAGAAGGAAGGCGATTGGTAGGGAAAAAGAAGGTTTATTGTGGAAAAGGGGATTGGATTGAGGAATAAGGAGTGGAAAATAACATACATTCATTATATTTTTGTATGTAAAAGAATAAAAACAAATGATTTTTAAATGAAACATTCTTGGTTATTTCTGAACAATCTCCAAATATACGCAAAGGAAGACCTTTGCTACTTACCCCTGGCAACGGATGCTACGTTTCTGAGGTCCTTCTGCAGGAGCGCTGGGCTACCGTGGGTGTGTCTCATGCTGGCGGTGATGGTGAAGTGGTATCGGAGTTCATCCTCAACAACCCTCCACATCTCATCCACTCCGTCCCAAGAGGAAGCCCGCGAGCAGCCCCCGAGAATCCCAATGCGTTCCCAGCCCAGGTACTGGAGAGTTTTCCGAAGCACATCACCCATTTCCCGCTTGGGCGGCACAAGCGTCACACCGGTATCGTACAAGAAGTGTTTCTCTGATATCGCCAGTTGTCCCACATAGTCGAACATGGGGATGTTCCACTCAGAGGCCAGCAAACCAATAACCTTGAAAGGAAACAGAAGGGTGTCTTTTCCATAATGGAACTTCTACCACACCAGACCTCTGCACGAGCCTCTGATTAAGTGATTCTCTGAGGCACACGGGCCGCTTTCTTCTGGAATGCGGATGGTACAGTCCGGCGTCCAATTTGCAGATGCAAGATCTCAGAGGCCATGGATAATAAATGCAAGAACTTATCACAAGTATTTGCCACGCGCTACGTATTCTCCCAGGAGCTTATGCGGTTTAGCCTTGGTAATGTGTCCGTGAGGTAGATGTGACCACGGTTCCCAAGTTAAGGATGCAAATGTGGAGTCACAGGAATTCAAGTCCCCTAGCCAGCAAACAGCCGGGCAAGACTGAGCTCAATAACCTTCAGAGCCTGCATTTTCTAGTCATTCATTTTCTTCCCAAACTTGTTCCCTGTTCATTTCTCAGGCATTTTCTTTAAGATCTTATGCTTTGCACGGAACTTTAGAGACCTTTATCTTGAAGTCCTATTATAGGAACTAAGACATAAAACTAGCTCTAAAAATAGCCCTCTGAGATTAATAGAAGTATATTTATAAGGAGTTTAGAGAAATAATGAACGGCTTTTTAAACTTTCAAAACTTTTCATGTGGAAGGAATTACCAAGTACAGTGACTTTACAATTTTGCCTGTAAAAAGTTATAAAACAAATAGCAAAAAAAATTGAAACAAGATCTCCTGTACCTTAGGTTGACTTTGGACTCACAATGTATCTGAGGGTGATCCTGACCTGCTAACCCACCTATGTTTGTTTCTCAAGTGTGTACACTAGCACATTCAGCTTTGGGAGATGCCGAGGCTTTGAACCCAGGGCTCTGCACACACTAGGTAGGCAGGTACTCTTGCAACTGAGCTCCATCCCCGAGGCCCACACAACAACAACTTACAAATGATCTTGAATAATAGGAAAATACAATGCCTGGCAAAAATATGAAGAATAGTATTTTCCAGTCTGTTTTTCAGAGGTATGTTATTTCTTGATGTCTTGAAAAAAAAAAAAAGGATACAAACTCACATGCATGTACATATCCACCCATTTCATGAATTACTTTCCACTAGGGAATTGTAGATAATAAAGGGTGAGACTGGGGGAGGAAGGAAATTCCCATAACACTTGGAATTGGATTGAAAGGAAAAAGGTGTCAAATGGAGAATTTCAGGTGGCAACAACTCAAGAATAATTTTCTTATTCAGATTCAAAGGTGAATTTAGTTTTACAGCATCACCTAATGAGTGTTCTACACAGTTGTAGGAAGTGTGACAGCAACACTCTCTTACTCTCCCTTCACCTCCTTGTTTCTCAGAGCATGTGGTACCTCCCAGGACTAGCTAATCCTAAACTGTAAGTACACAGCATTCATTACCTCCATCTGCTTGCTGTCACTTAAAGCAATCTGTCCCACCTTATTTCCAACTTGCCACCATCACCCCTGAATAATTTACTCTGGGCACCAGAGGAAGCCTCCTTAAATAATTGATAAGGTTATATTTAAAATCAAGCACTTATTTTCATCTTCAGTTTTCCAAGCCAGGAGGCCAATGGCAGAGTCCACGCACATCAGCAAGTTTGCCCAAGAAGGAAGAGGGTATGTGAACTAACGTTCTCTCTTTTTTTTTTTTTAACATTTTACTTATTTACTCGAGAGAGTGATAGGGGAGAGAAAGAGAGAAGGGAGGGATGAGGAGGGAGAAAAGAGAGAAAAAGAGAGAAAGAGGAAAGGGGCATTCTAGAAAGAAGGTAAGTACTGCCTACAGGCGAAGGTCAGAGGGCAACTTTTGGAAGTCCGTTCTCTCCTTCCACCATGCAAGTTTTATGGAACTCATGTTGTCAGGATTACAAGTAGACACTTTACCCTCTGAGCTATATTGCCAGACCCAAACTAATGAGTTTTTATCTGAAAAGTTCTCTTTAAAGTATATGAATGTTCTAGATACATGGCTAAATACATGTCAAAAATACATGCACATACATCACACATCCACTATGCACACAGAGACATACACATGATCAATAAGTAAACACGATAAAAATTATTTTAAAAGTGATTAATAACTACAATAGATGCTTGCAGAAAAATGTCCTTATGTAACACAATACCATGAACAATGAATATGCACAGTGAAAACAGTGATAACTTTTTAGAAATGACATTTTAAATAAACCTTTTTTAAAGGGAAAGAGAAAGGAAATTGGTATCATCACCTTTAAGATCTTCCCTTCCAATAAAACCATTATTAGAAGACTGTACACTCTACCTCAGCTGCTTCTGGGCAGGTTGGTCCAAACACAGCCGAAATTTGCTCTCTCTGGACTTGGCTGATGAATACCGCAAGGGAGTCCTTGGCACTGCATGCCGAGTTGGTGTAAGTGAGCGCCCAGCTGAAGTTCCCAAGGCCCCCTGGCTCTGAGTTGAGCTTGTCTATAGCGATCTGGAGGCCTGCCCCGAGCCGTTGCACGCTGAATGGGTGGGAGATGTTCCAGGGGGCATGCAATCCCACTGTGAGTTTAACAGCTTCAAGCCACGACACCAGCACACTGGCAAAGAACATCAGAACCAGCACCGGGCAGTTGGTGTGACATTTGGCCCCACAATAGAGTCCAGATGCTACCGGGACCACGAAGCAGGTCTTGGGAGCCATGGGGTATCTGACACAGTTTTGCAGCAGAACCCAGACAGGCTCAGCCTCCTGAGCACATGCCAGGAACTTATACGAGATACAGAGTCCCCCAGGGCCACAGCTTGCCTTCGACTCAGTGTCACTAATTAACGGAAGCCCTAGCTTTCGGAACCTGTTCTAACACAATCCAGAAGCGGCGATCTTCCAGAAAAGAGGCTGGAGTGGAGCTCATCAAGGCCCAGTGATACTGCTGACATATTCCTGGACAAGTCACATGACCCTTCCTGCCTCTCCACTAGTGAAGTGAAAGCCCATGGGGGGCCACACCTGCAGCTCATGGAGTCAGACAGCCTGTGCTAGAATTCTGACTCTACCTCAGGTTAGTTGTGTGACTTGGAACCTGAATGATTCTGCCCCTCCCCCACTGTGCCTTTCCTCTTATCTATAAAATGGGAATAAATTGTAGGTCTTCCCCAAAGTGGTATGGCAAGAATTAATAGAGATCATACAAATTTAGTTTTTGGCCTGTGTAAAGAACTGCTCCATCTGTATTATGTTTAGGGGGAGGAGAGATGACCCAGTTGGTAAAATGCAAGAGACCAGAGGTCAGATCCCCAGAGTCCATGGAAAGAGCTGGACATAGTAGTACATACTTGTCATCCTAATACAATGGGAGGGAGGTGGAGGCAGGAGGAACTTCTAGGTTCTTTGGCCAGTCTAGCTGAATCAGTGGACCCCAAGTTCAGTGAGAGACACCCCAAAATAAAGTGGAGAACAACTGAAGAGCACAGGTGTCAAACTCCAGACTTCACAGACACACACGCAGTTTACTCACAGGCACACTTACTTATATCCATAAATTAGATTGGATGATGACAGTTGATAGTGATGATTATCACAGTCATAATGACAATGATCACCTGCCAACCCATCCTACAGGAAATTACTAGAAGAAGCTAGAAGAAATCAATGATTATGAGGAGATTTATTGCCAACCAGGTATAGTCTGTCTCGTCACCAGGGGTTAGAGGACTGTAGGTTAGTTAGTAAAGGATAAATATTAGCCTCTATATCTATAGACCAGGGAAGGAGGCTGGCACAGCTCCTCACTGTTGGGCACAACACAGAGGTAGCAGGGCTCTTGGGAGGCCACTGCTGCTCCAGGATAAACAAGCGAGCCATTGCCCTGGCACTTCCATGGTCACCCACGTGTCAAATTCCCATCTGCCATGGCTCCCTTCTGAAAGGGCTGGGATGTTGGCACGGTATGTAGACTTGCTATGATTCGTAAAGCTTGATTTATGCCAGTCTTTCCTGCTGACTTAGAAATACAGTTTCTAGGGCCCCACTCCAGCCTCACTGAACAAGAGTGTGTTGCTGGAAATCTACATTAAATAAGTTTTCATTGACCCTAAGATTGGAGAAACTGTGACCATCTGAAGTGAGAGGAAGGAAAGGAGAGTCAGTAGCTGTTCTCTGCTTGTCTTCCTTTGGATTCAAGCTTTTAAAGGCTCTTGGCTCTTGCCCAACTCAGGAGGAAATTTCTCAACCCATAGTTAATTTCTCCAAACCATATTCACCATAACTGTTTCTTCTCTGAGATTCAGCTCCTGCCACTCTTCCCAGAGTCCAAAACCTCCTTCTTCTCAACTCAAACATGGTCCTTCTTTGGGTCCAGATTTTTACCAGATGTGTGGTACCTTAGGCAAGTGAATTAATCCCACGACTTGGTTTCCCTGATTTCACATGAGCACAATAGCATCCCTCTCAGAATAATGCTGTAAAGACACATGAGACTGTGTGCTTGGCATAAGACTCCGCATTAGCAGGAACTCAGTAAAGGAGAGATACGAAGGGGTATGCCATGACACCGATCATAGTCCCGATCTAGCATCCTAGGATCAACACATCATCTGGCATTCTGTCTACTCTCGAATCTGTATTTCTACTTTGGGTAATCTTTGTTTTTTGTGTGTGTGTTTTCTCCTGAGAATCTTCAGTCCACAAAGCCAGGTAACCCTTCAACTCTATTTTGAGCCCCGGATCAGGTGTGGTGTTAGCTGTTTAAGAACACAAGTTAATGAATTGTCATCAGTGAAAGTATTTGGTATTCCAAAGTGCCTCCAAGGGAATACGGTCAAAACCATCAAGAAACCTCAGTAACATCAATTGCTTTTTGGAGTTTTAGAAACAGATACAGACTGTTCTCTGAGCACTGTGGATGATTAGTTTCCCAGTGTGTGCTCACTATTGAGAATCTACACAGAAATGCCCATTTTGAGAGTTTAACCAAAACAGTATGATTAGATTTAATCGCAACTTTATTTCTCCTATACAAAGATTAGAAGCTTCATCTCCAACAGCAGTGAAACCATGATTGAATATCATGACATCATCAAAATTATTTTTAGGGGGCTAGACACGATGCAAGATTTTTCCCCTTGCCTTGTGTAGCTTAAGTTTTCTTATTTTCTTGACATGATGTCTTTTCAATAATGAAGACAATGAACATCTTAACTAAAAAGATAAACCTTACAGACTTGGACTTTCAGAATAAAATTACAGGAATTCTTAATTAAATCTTTAACCCTTCAGGGATGTCGCACTTCTAGAAACCTGGCTCTCCTCTGTGGTTTCTAATTATTTTCTGCTGACCTTATCTGCTTTCATTACTCTATCGCTTTTGGTGAGGGAAAGAAATGGAAGACTGGTCTATGTACTGGCTGAAAAGCTGTTCCCATAGTTACAGGACTAATGTTTGTGACTGGATCAGGTGGAGTGGAAAAGCCAGAGATTAAATCCAGGTTGGGGAAAGTTGTACGGACTGTGGTTGGTGGAGGCAGCTGACGCTCCCTCACTTCTCTAGGCCTTTCTCTTCTAGAAAATTCTCATGCTTCTACTACCACAGTGGTTGAGGGGAGAGATCATCCTGTCTCATCCAATAATGTTTGGAAACAAAAGTGGTCTAAGCTTGGCAGGCAGAGGTTCCGGAGTGTGATTCCTACGTTACTGGGAGATACAGGCAAATCCAGTCCCCGCATGTTTCCTGAGGAGACTCTTACAGAAGAGGACTTCTCTGTCCTTGATTTACGGCATCCACAGTGCTGGTCAGATAAGGGACCAGCTGTTCAGCATCTGAGACCAGATACAACAAGCATCATGCAGGACTGCTAGGGCTTTAGCACCTGCCAGGCCACCCATCCTTCTCTCCTGCTGGGCCCCTGCCTGCGCTGCCCTTCAATTTGCAGATCAATGGCCTGATCCAGGTTAGAGGACAAAAGAGGGTTTGGAAGACTTCAGCTCTAGCTTCTTCAAGGAGAAGCAGAGAGACAGAAAAAGGGCATCCGACTTACATGGAATGAGAAACACCAGGAGGCAGGCCTGCGGTGGTCCAGGGAGCTGCAGAGCAGCCAGTGGGCTCGCACTCTGTCTGAGTGGGGAAAGGCTTGGCCCTCCAGTCCTGAAAGGCTTTTCTGTGTCGGCTCCTCTGTCAACGGCCGCAGGGCTGAGGAGAGCAGCCGCTAGCCTTGGCTAACCTGAGATTGCAGTGCTCAGGTGGATTCCTGAGTGCTGTGGGACGGCAGTTCCCTTTCCGGTCAGACTTACGATCCCCGTGGGCACAGAGCCTGCTTTGTGCAGATCATTTCAGAACTCAGCGCAAGCACCTCTGCTCATCTGCGTGTAAACCTCCCCTCCCTGCTGCATCTTTGACCTTACCCGCAGCTGAGGCGGATATCGAATTCAAGATGAGGTTTCTACTTAGCAAGGATTTGGGGAGCCACCAGAGGGAAGAAGGGTAAAGACCACACTAGGGGATCCTATGTCTTAGGTCTGCCACAAAGCAAATCACTCAATAGTCAAGTGCTACTGCTTTAGGTAACTGTAGATGAACAATCAAACTCTCACCTCAAAGAGGCAAGAGGTTGTTTATTTTGGAGTCAAAGGTGAGCGATCATAGTCCAAGAACACAGATTTATGTTGCCCCCCCCCAATTCCATGTGTTCCGCTGTGGTAACAGTTTCCTGAGGTTTTATAATCACGGGACAAAGAAAACCCTACATGGAGACACTTTCCAAAGACACCGTGCAAACATCAGGTAGGTGGGCGAATAGCAAGGCTGAGACCTTAGATGTTATCTGAGGACATCCTTAGTCGTTTGGTGGGTGGGAGCTAGTGATCTGCTAAATTAATTAATTCCAAAGGTTCCGCCTGAGAGTCACAGGATGGACAGACAGACACAGAGGAAGGGCAAGGAATTAAGGGAGGAGGATGGTACAGATCGCCCAAGATAAATTGGCAGTAGGTATTGAACCTGCAACATTCCAATCCTCTCCACAGCCATTGAGATTCTAGTCAATGAACCAGCAAAGCAACTCCTTTCTAGGAACTTTCCAGGTTCATACAACCACCTGCAGTGCTCTAGGAGACAGAGATGCAGGCCCCGGCATTGCTAGCAGCCTCTTACAGGACTCTCCTGAAAATCCCTGCCTCCGGAGCCAGCTGCCTGGGCTCTTCGCCTCTCTGATGTTTATCCCTTGCTACCCACACCTGTTTCCAGAATGAAAGAGCTTTTGACACCCAAGCAGGTGCTTTTGAAAATCTGGGCCATGTGGTCAATATTTTCAATAATCACATTTTCTGGCTTACTGATATACTCTGAAGTTTGGCAGTTTGGTTTGACTTAAATGGCCAAGTTCTGAATTATTGTTTCATAGTCTGTGATCCTACTTCCTGGATCACACCCCTGAAAACCTAGCAATAAAAAGCCAAACTTTTCACAAGTTCCAGGGGAAGTCGAGAGAGCGCTCGGCCTGCTCATGGAACTTGGTATTCAGACACACTTAATGACTAGCACACATTAATTAACTGCAAACCACTTTCTTGCAATTTTAGATTTTGCACAGATTTCTTTTGTAATTAGTCTTTAAACGTTTTCACAAAATGACATGTTGTACATTAAGTATATCCCCCAAAAGTTTCTATTTCGTATTTATGTGTTTATTTGATACTGAGTGCTAGTTAAGTGCTTTACCACTGAACTTCTTCCCAGTTCTCAAAGCCATTCCTAGTCACAGTATCCAAATACTGAGCGAGAAGATGGACCCGAATTCCTTATTCTCTGACGATCACGTGCTTTTGACCCATGAGAAAATGTTCCCCCAACTGTATTGTGTCCCCAGAGCGGGCGTTGGCCCTTTGCCCTGGTGGGAGGCAGGATGTCCCTTCTAACTCCCCCACCCTCTCCAGCCTCTGGTCAGGAGACACCAGAGCCCCTCCCACTTCCTGGCATTTCCTCTCGGCTCCAGTCAAATAAAGGCTCCCCACTAGCTCGGTGGCCAGGGCCCCTGGGTGGCTGTCCCCACAGTGCATGCGCAGGGAACCAAGGCTGCAAAGCCGCTGAGGGTCTCCTGAAGGGAGAAGAGGAGAATGGGCAATGGCCTCAAAGTTGTCAGTGCCCTGCCGGGCACGCTGGGAGCCACGATCCTCATCACCTCCTGTAGGAGGCAGCAGAGCAAAATGGTTGCGAAGGCAGGTTATGGAGCGCGGCTTAAACTGGCTGGGCAAGTTAGGTATTGTCTAAACCCTTCTTCAGTTTCCTCATGCGTAATTACCCAGGATGACCTTATGTGACAGTTAAATGGAATAGCAGCCCCGAAGAACACTCAGCGTAGTGCCTGGCACGGAACGATACTCAGCAGACAGCAGTTTTATAGTAAAGGATTATGCTTGCAGTCAAGATTACACACTGCTTGATGGACACTGTGCCCGCCCAAAGGAACAAACTGCTGCTCCTCTGGAATCCAGAGGAACAGGACCGAGATGCTCCCGGCACGGGATCTTGACCACGTCGGCACAAATGGATGTGGAGCGGTGATGGGATGGTGAAGCCCCGGGTGGTTGCTGGGACGGAGGAACAAGTGGACGGAGAAGGAAGTTGCACTATGTCGGCAATAGAGTTTGTGTTTATGTTGTGTCAGGACCGAGTGGAAGGAACTTTGGCTTCTGGGTAAATCAACATTGTCGTGCCCTCCCCCTCCCCCTCAAATCACTTCATGCAGGACTCAAACGTCATCTGTAGCTTTCTGGGAGAAGTATTTAAAAGAGTACAGCGGGCTAGATTAGGTGGTAACATACTTGTTGTACAAACACCAGGATCTGAGTTAGACCTTAGAACTCACTAGAAATAAAAAAAGTTTGGTGCCTCTGTGTTAGCTCAGTGCTATAGAGATGCAAACAGATTCCTGGGACTTGCTAACAGCAAATCTAGCCTAATCATTGAGCTCTAGGCCCCGGGGAGAGACCTGGTCTCAAAAAACAAGGCAAATCGCTCCTGATTTGCACCCACAGGGCTGACCTCTGGCCTCTACCCATACGTGCACACATGTGCTCACACATCTGCATACATGCATGTAACCTCTTGAACACACAGGCACACTTCCACACACAATCCAGAATGAAAGCAGTCAGTATACGTCCCTAATGGCCTACTTATTGTCATTTGACGTGTAATTAGCATTCAACACGTAATCCAACACATAATTTTACATTTAATGGAAGAGTTTCTGTTTTTATTATTATATCCCTCAGATTTAGAGTACCTGCGTCTCTGTTCAGATTCGCCCCATTTTGAGCGCTCATCGGCTGGACATTGGAGGTGTTGATCATTATAGAGCCTCATTGTGCTGGACAGTGGAGGGGTCTGTCATTACGGAGCCTCTCCCTTTCAGTCTGCAGGGGATGGTGATTGCCGGAGGCTTCTAGAATTTAGGGCTTGGCATTTTTCTCAGGAACATTCATCCTTTCCATCGATTCTTCTACTTTTCAATTTGCAGCTCAGATTATTTACCTGTAGGCCTGGGGAGACAAATTCATCGGTAAAGTGCTCATGCAAGGAGCAAGAGTTCATTTCCCAGAATCCATAAGAAAAACCAACTGTGGAAACACAAACTTGTCATCCCAGAGCTGGGGGGATAGCGACAGTGGGATTCCTGGGACACGCTGCTGGGCCAGCCTAGGCTAATCACTGGGTTTCAGGCTATGTGAGAGACCCTGTCTCAAAAACAAGGTGTACAATACCTGATAAAGAACACCCAAGGTTGAGCTCTGGTTTCCACATACATGTGCATACTCTGAGCTTCTGATCAGACTGCGTCTACCCCTGAGTGCTGATGACAGGTGTGCATCACCACTTCCGTAGCATGCAGGGCCCTAGGATCTAACCTAGGGTCCTGCGCGCTAGGCAAGCACGCTAGCACCTGAGCCACACCCCCGGCCTCTCCATTCTATTCATGTACTGCGTTTCCTTCATCCATCCGTCTGCTCCTTCGACTGATTCTAGAGCCTGGCTGTATGACTCATGGAACAAGGCGGAAGAAGTGCAGACATCTCCGCTTTCAAATGTACAGGCTGAATTCCTTTGGATTTAAGCCCAGAAATGAGATTGCTGTGGTTCCACCTGATTCTAAAATTACTTTTTATTCTTTGACACTTTCATACATAAATACAGTGAATTTGTAAGTTCTCACCCCTTGCTACCTAATCCCCTTCCACACACATGCACATACTCCTGGTTCATCCTTTCCCCTTTCCATCCAGTCTCCTTCCTCCTCCTACTTTAGGTATGTGTGTGGTCCACTGGGTTTCATGGGGAATACCCGTGCTGGTGAGGGCCTAAGTGCTCGCTGGGACGTGGATGACTGATGAACAGGAAAATGGTTGAGTGAGAAGCTCCCCCCCCATCTGAGAAGCTCTTGCCTGTAAAGGAGCAAGTAGTTTGTTTTACTGTAACCTGCCATCACTCACTCCACGACACTGAGAATTAAATTTACAGGACACAACGAAGCCCCTAGATGAAGCTGTCTGTGGGCATGCACAGCCCCCTGACTGCAGGGTTGATTGGTAGGCCTGGGCCCACCATTCAGGAAGTTCCCGGGTAAGGCAATTCATGTTTGTGTGGTTTGGGGAAGGGGAGCTGAGAAGCTAGGACTGGGGGAAGTACCTTACTGCGATGTGTGCAAACCCCACTCTGGTCAGCCGAGTGCATGTCTTTGAGTGACACTTCCTTCCCATAGAGGATGAACAAGCCGTCTCAGGACACGCAGTCCCTAGCTATGCTGTCAGAGGCTGAAACAGAGAGAAGTTAGCAGCTACAGACACCGAGTTGGGGAATTCGGAGAGTCAAGTTTCCCCATGTGCGCTGCGAAGACCCTTTGGTGCTGGGCTGGCAACAGACCAGGAATAGAGCAGTAGACCCTCGCGGTGTGATAGACTACTAGGAAGAAAGAGCTTGGGAGTTGGGGGGAAGGAGAGACGATTTCCCAGTAGGAATGGGTGACTTCTGCAGGTGCATGAAGCAAAGCTTTTATGGGAAATGACCTCATTAACAGAATGTCCAAGTGATGGGGAAGTCCTACAAAGAAGGGCGACATGGCCGCCAGCTCACCTTGAGAACTTGGTCTCTGTCTGGTACTGAGTCTTAGCGATGTAGACTAAGGGCTCTTCTCCCAGTTGTTTTTAACTAATTCACTAACTAGCTAGCTAACTAACTAACTATGTATTTAGTGTGTATGTGTGTGTGTGTGTGTGTGTGTGTGTGTGTGTGTGTGTGTGTGAGAGAGAGAGAGAGAGAGAGAGAGAACACTGTGTGTCCCTTTGGAGGACCAAGGGTGACTTCTGGAATCATCCCAGATTACTTCTACCTCCTTTTCTGCATACTACTGCCATTTCTGCCGCGTGTTTTTACATGGGACCTGGATCTGAACTAAGGACCTTCTGTTTGTGAGGTAGCGTTCCTAACCCCTGAGCCATCTCTCCAGCCCTAGACCAAGGGTTCTTAACATTCATCAAGAAACCAAGTGTAGCTACCTGTTGTTCCCGGAGGTCCGATGATAGGAGTTTAACTCATAATCGCCGGAGGACTTCAGACATTCACCGTTCTGAAGTGACTTTACGGTGCTCCGCACCTGCTTTTATATTGGGAAGTTCAGATGTCACACACACACTAGATGCAATGTCAGACACAAAGGGGGACATACGAGGATTCTGCATCAGTGCAGACAGGTGGCAGTTGGGCTTGTTTCAGGAGCAGGTGTGTGGCCAGACACTCCATCCTCCAATCGCCAGCTAGTCAAGGTCAAGGGAAATCTGTTAACTAGTGGACAAGATGGCATTGTTTTTTAAGAAACATGGGGGAGGTGACAACCAAGGAGAGTCCCCATGAGAAATGAGACACAAGATGGTGAGACAGCTGTGGAATGGATGGCATTGACCTTCAGAGAGATGTACCTGAGCTCTGGACCAAGACCACCTAAGCTAAGACTCTGACCGTAAGATT
Organism: Typhlomys cinereus; assembly: GCA_023101885.1. Classification (NCBI taxonomy): domain Eukaryota; kingdom Metazoa; phylum Chordata; class Mammalia; order Rodentia; family Platacanthomyidae; genus Typhlomys; species Typhlomys cinereus. The sequence goes on from JALPQD010000178.1 coordinate 815,677, forward strand.
CTTCCATGTTAGCTGTGCACTTTGGACAAGGTCCTCAGCCTCTTCTTCCAGGAACCATTCCTCTTCTTCCAAAGGGCAATAAGATGTCGTCCCCAGGGACGATGCAGGATTAGGTGAGGTCACAGCTTCCGCTCATAGTGTGATGCTGCGAAAAGTACTCCACAATGCTTTTCAGCAAAATCATCTAGACTTCCGCTGGTATCTGGCCCTGAGGACCTTCGATTGCTGCTTTGGAAGCTGTACTTTGAGTGCCATTAGCTTCTTGAGTTATCAGATAACCCAGAGCAAGGGTGGGGATGGAATTCCGGTGGCCAATTATGAGAGTCTTGTTAAGAGGGAGCTCATGGGACCTTTGACCCTCCTTTTCCATATCTCCGTGGAGGGTGAACTTCAGCGTTAGCTCTGCCATGTGGGAAGCTAAAGGTCGGTTGTCACAGTACTTGCCTCGTGTCTTGCCGATCACCCAGCTCAGGTGGGACATGCCAACGCCTTGCTCTGCGATCCATCTTGGCTGAACCAACATGAAGAGATTGAGTCTTCTGTTCTAAGACGCTGCTTCTCTTTGCTCTAAGGCTATGCCGCCAGCCTGGGACCAGCAGTCAAAACAACCTAAGATCCATCCTCCATAAGTGTCCCCACATCAGCACATGTTCCAACCATGATACTCATGGCCTTTGGGGCCAGAGACTCAAACCCAGGGTCTTGTGCCTTCTGGGCAGATTCTACCATGGAGACACACCCCCAAATCATGTTTTTCCTTTTTCCCATCCTACCCACTTCTCCTCTTTGCCCTAGCCCAAAATACTTGTGGGAAGCATTTTTTTGTGATTATTCCATAATCTGAATCCAGTAAAGTGATCCCAAAGCATCGGATCTAGAAACTCGATTTGGATCTTTTGAATTGTAAGCACAGAGATTTTTATTCAAAGAGGAGAGTTTAGTTTTCCTTCGCAAGGCTTTAGCTTAGAGGGGCAATCTCTTAAAATAGACTCTAATTCTTTACCTTTTATTTTCAGTCTTGAGATTAAGTGAAATCTTTAAATCACATTTGATGCCCTACTGGGAATACTTCCCTAGCTTTTTCTGCAATAGCTCTCTGTTCCACAAAGACAGAGCTTTAGGGACAAGCTGCAAATCATTGTGCAAAATAGTCTGAATTTTTTTTTAAAATGTGTGTCCTAACCAAAAACATCCTCACCTAATCGCCCAGCTGTAAAATCTCTGGGAGGTGACCTGACCTATCTGGGCTTCTACTTTCTTATCTAGACAAATTTGAAAACACCATCCATCCAGTTTGCTATGAGAGTCAAACAAAGTGTTTATCTTAGGGCTCAGCTTCCATTCTCCACTGAAGTTTAGATGCTGAAAGTTTGGATCTGGAGGTTTAAGTGTGGTTTGGGATGTGGAAGGTTTGGAGGTGGAAGGTACTATAATCATTCACACCTCATAGGTGTGAAGAGGAAGCCTGGAAGAGTTATAAGCTGGGAATCACTGTTCGAACACATCCTGTTTGTAAACTCTGGGAAAACTGGTTTCTATTTGTAAAGCACTCCTAGCTGCTATGCTAAGAGATATCTTGGCGATTTCTAGGTTGTGACAAGTCTCTGTTAGCCTCTGCTATTCTAGAACTCTGGTCTATTGAATGTCCTTGTGCCTCAGGAACGAGAAGCGTGTAGGCTAACCCATCAAAGTAGCACGTGGAACCGTGTCAGAACCAGACCATTGGCAAGATGCTGCATATCTCAAGAACGTCAGCTGTAAATGATCTAAAAAAATGAAAGTCTGCATTTCTTTTAGGATCTGGTAGATGCCCAAGTGTTTTGTTTCTTAATTATTGGGTTTTAAATAAATGTGGCAGTGGATAGAGAGGAGGAACAAGGGGCTTTGCAAAGAAATCTTGTCTAACCCAGGGTGTCTGATAAGAAATGCTAGAGGGGATCTTGGGTCACGTCTTGCTAAAGTCCCAAGGCTCAGATTCTGAGGGCCTGGATATGAGACTTCTCAACAGTCGGTGGGTCCCCTTAGCTAGATGTTTCACTTTTTGGAGTTCTGGTGTCCTTGAGAATGGCAGGAAGGTTGTTAGACCCCTGATGGCTCCTACACACACAAACTCACACATAGTTGGGTTGTCTAGTTCCTATGCAACTTGGCTTTGAGTTGTGTTTATATAAAGGTAAAGTGAGCAGTTGATGGCGGTGATACACCTGCTCTGTGCGACAGCACTGTGTTGGGACTCGGCCAGCTGGCCTGTCCCTCTGAGAACATATTATGTATTCAACTCTGTGTCTAAGTAACTTAACCAAGATCACCCCTAGTAGACTTCGGTATCTGGATCTATGGAAGGCAGGGTGCCTGAATAAAGCAAAGGTGCTTCTAGAAGGGTCCCACAGTGATTCCTAGTGATGCACAGATCACCTGGCGTTGCTAGACATGCAGAGTCCCGGTCCCCATAGGCCCACCGAATCAAAAAGCTATGGCATGGGTCCCGAAAGTCATGTTGTAACATGCCTTCTGGCGATTGTGACACATATCGGAGTTTGGAAACCACTGGCTTGGCTCATGCTTATCTCTGGTGAGTGTGAGGGGCTCAGTCCATAGGTGGCTACTCAACACAACTTAATGTTTGATCCAATAGTGTAACACCCATGCCCTGAGCTCTCTTCGAACTCTGTCATCTTAGGTACTTCTTAGAAGCCCTTTTCTTTCTGCTCTTAAGGAAAAACTATGGCTCTTTAGCAAGAAGTGACTTTTGAGGGTCCGCATGAGAATCTGACTAATCACATGAGGATGAGCAGGAAGCAATATTGGCTTCTGATTTTGATATTGGCCACCTGACCAAAGATAATAAAAAGTCAGCTAAGGCAGTGTTTCTCGGAATTCCTACATGGTACACAGAAAGCACTCAAACATTGCAGGCTGGTGACGGGTGGATCAGCGTCACAGAGGGACAAAGGCAAGGCAGTGGACCTCCGCGGAGCCCCTTCAGGGATGAGTTGAGGACCGCGGGGTTGTATGGTTTGAGGGACTTCTCTAAAGAGCGTTCATCCGGCTGACCTGTGAAGGAGAGGCTGTACCCAGTCCTCCTGGGTCTCTTCCATCTCTCCCCAGACTTCCTGATTAGTGGCAATGCTTTGTGGTCTCAGAGACTTAGGAACTGAGCGTGAGGACAAGCGTCTTCCACGCGGACAGAGGAGGGGGACAGGTGAGGCATCCGTCTTCGAGTGCCTTGCGGGGCAGATGCTGTGACCTGGGTCCCTCATCCTACATCTTCTGAGACTGGCTCAGTAGGCTTGCCTCTGGGTCTACATGCCAGACACCAGCCAGTTCTGTTCATTTGGTGGTCTTGGAAACATCCTCACTGGACTTCCCAGAAGTCTCATTTCTAAATGCCGACTTCTATTTTGTCTTAATCTTAAAGCTATAGCTTTGTGTTTAATGTTTGTGCAACAGTAGGAATGGGAGGGGGAGGACGGAGGGGGGAAGAAAAACGGGAACGCCATACCCATTCTTGATTAGCCTAAGGCTCTTTCATAACATGAAATTGCACTTGCTTGAGTGGCATTGGTTTCTCCATTTTATCCCCCCTGCTTCCAAAATTTAAAGACTACATTACCTATCTCATTATCCAGACTTTCTCTTTCTAGTTCAATCTCAAAGATTGTGCCCCCTTCCCCTCAAAAAAAATATGCAATAGATAATCTTAAGAAATGAATTCAAAGACCTGTCTATGCTTAACCCGGTCTTCTGGAGTCTGAGATAAATTAAATTAATTTGCATCCTATTAAACATCACCTTGCAGAGCTGATGACTGTCTTTTATTTTTTCCTTCCTCTTAAATCCATTGCTTAATAATCTCTTATTTTAACCTTTTGCCAAATTCTACACTTCTGTCAGAGGTGACTATAAGTGTTTGAACAGGTAACTTCTACCTTTGCACCTGTATTGCAACAGGTCCAAAGGTTCCAGAGTTGCTGGCAGGATACTCTCAGGACAGAACCCAGTGGCTTCAGGTGTGGCCAGTCCTGGCACTGGCGAAAAGGCAGGGGCAGCTGAATGCGGTGCTGAATTAATATCGCCAGCTGGTCCAGGTGTGATTCTTCCACTCTGCAACTGAAAGTGTTCTGAGGAGGTAAGCTGCCTTCTTTGTGTTTAATGTTTGTGCAATAGTGGGAATGGGGGGGAAGATGAGGGGGAAGAAAATCGGAATACCGTGTCCATTCTTGATTAGCCTAAGACTCTTTCATAACATGAAATTGCATTTGCTTGAGCGGCAATCTCAGCTGACTCATGTGGAAGGCAAAGAAAAGAAATCAGTTAGAAAGGGTTGAGCCACCTGAGTGTTAAATGGGAGGAATGTTAATTCTACTAAAATGGTCTTTGAAAGGCTTTGAAATGTTAAAGACAAAGCCAGAATGTGCATTCCCTTCATCTTCCATTCAGAAATTCCTACTGAGAAGGGCCATTTAACAGTTGTAAAGATTGACTCCCATTGGAGGGAGAAAGAGAAAGAAATCCTCAACCGAGACTATGAGAGGGCCAGAGTCTTACGGGTAGGACGTGCTATCTCATTGACTTTTATCTAGAAAGTAGGTGATCTCGGTCCCACTCGAGGATGAATAATAAGGCTCTTGAAATGTTGAGTTAGCACGGTCTGGTTACACAGCAACAATCCAAATCCTGATCAATCTGTGTCTATGGTCAGCTTTGCATGCAGAATTCTTGTGTGATGTCAGAGCCCTTTCATTCTCTGAAATCTTTAAAAAGTATTATTTATTTATGAGAGTGCATGTGTGTGTGCATGTGTGTGTGTGTGAGAGAGAGAGAGAGCGAGAGAGAGAGCACGAGTGACGCAGGGGCACATGTGTGTTTGTGGATGTCAGAGGACAACTTCCAGAAGTTAGTTCTTTCTTTCCACCAGGTGTACTCCAGGGGTTAAACCTCAGACCACCCAGTTTTCACACAGGTGCCCTTACCTACTGAGCCATCTCGCCAGTCCTTTCTGAAATCTGGAGAGTGCTAACTTTCTGGTCTTGAACATTTGATTCTAGAGGGGAATAATTATTATTTTAATAATAATAATAATAATAATAATAATAATAATAATAAAATGTGTCTTCGGGGCTTCTAATGGGATAGGAAGATAACCATTAGAGAAGGGTCGAGGGGTGCCGGAGGGCGCGAGGCTTGTTGGCATCCATTCTGCCATGCCATGTTGAACTCACGTGACGCAGCAGACACAAAGGTTCATAACCCAGGAGACGGCCAGTGACCCCTGCCCCCAGGTCTTTTCCTCCTGTCCACAGGGGGTTCTTGGGAGGTCGTGGGGGTGAGACTTGCTATTTCACCCAGCTGCAGGCTTTTAGGGGCTGCTGTGTCTCGGCAGAGGAGAGTCACATAGTTCTAGTGAAAGGTTCTCCCTGAACTTCCAGTGTTTGTACAGGGATCAAGGCCGGGGGAATGCCTTAAGCCCCCAGTGGGGAGTGAAAGATGACAGAGGGGGAAAGGTACACCTTCCCTCCCAGCTCTGACATTCTTGACAGGGTGTCCCTGTGAGATCACAGCCTTACAGGGCGACCCCAGGAACACCTCTCTTGCGTATTTATGGGGAGTGGGAGAGGCGGCAGAACACTTTTTTTTTTTTTTTTTAACCTTCAACTTAAGGTAGGACGGAAGCCGATGCGTCAGAGGCACAGGAGCCATGTCAATTTCATGGCTCACTGCCCTGCCCATTCTTCACTTGCTTGCTTTTTTCTGCTAGTTCTGGAAATCCACCTGGATGTTTAAGGCAGGCAGCCCTGGGTACCGGGGAGAGGGGCTCAGAGAAGAGGATGACAGCTAGAGAGAGACCCGAGGGCGGAGGTCCCTCTGGCTGGATTTTCCTGTCCTGCAAATGCAGCTGGGAACCACGTCACCTCCGCCCGGCTGACACTGTGGACCTCGAGTCGCTTCCATCTGGATTTTTGCCCTGGCGGAGGTTCCGTGGGACGAGGAGGGCTGCGCGGATGGTGCTGCTGTTGCCTTTTGACTCCTGTTTCAGCCCTTCGCGGCCGGGGTTCAGGGCTTTGATCGGCGGCCAGGGGAGCTCTGGCGGCTCGTCTCCTCCTGGTCGGAGACACTTCCACTTTCAGTTGTGAAAGCAAAAAAAAAAAAAAAAAAAAAAAAAAAAGCAACCAGGAAGTGGAGCGCGGAGCCCCAGCGTGTTCGAGCCGGGCCATGGCGTGACGGGCACAGCCGGGCCGGGCGGAGCGGGCCGCGGAGCGAGGCGGCTGCATGGACGTTGGGGAGCCGCCCTGTCCCCGGAGCAGCCGGGGGTGAGGCTCGCGTGCCAGGGAAGGACTCGCAGCCAGGAAGCGCCCTTCGCAGGAAGCCCCGAGGCATTCGGCCCCTTGCAGGGTAAGGGGGGCTCTGGCGGGCGTGTGATTCAGCAAAAGGTAGGGGGATTGCAAGTCTGGATGCATCCTGGCTCCCCCCAGCTTCAGGAAGCCGCCTGGACTTTACAAGCTCGCCTTCTCCCACGTGGGTCTGCGCTGCTTCTACCCCCAGGGGCTCCCAGGGCTTCTACACCCCGTATCCGGCGTGGGGGGAGGGAAGGGAGGCCAGGAGTCGCCGGGGAGCTTTCTCCCGCCTCTTTGCAGGAGGTAGCTTAAGACAGAGACCTCCTTGGCCCGACGGGGCTTAGATACCGCTCCCCGGGCTGGATGGGGAGGTTAAGGTCGATTCTCATTGGACTTGAACTCTCTCTTATGGTAAGAACTGAGGGTCGAGACCCAGGAGCTCGAGAGCAAAACGAGCCGGTTTCTGAATGAACTTGGATCTCTCTTCAGGGGTATGGGCGCAGGTTAAAGATAAGATGGTCTTCAAGGACCTTCAGGGAGCAAGCAATGAGAAGGGACTCACCCCATGGCTGGAGCTTCTGGTGTTTCATCCTTTTTTTTTTTTTTTTTTTTTTTTTTTTACAGTCTGGTTTCAATGGTAGGACTAAACCTTAACCTGTATCTTACAGTTGACAGGTATCTTATAGCGGGCAGAATACTAAAATGGTTAAAAAATTTTTTTGGTTAGGTAAAAAACTGAAGATGGGGTGATAGATTTTAGACACTTTCCAACATGGAGTCATGTGTATTTCAGATAAATGTAAACTGTATTTTGAAGCAACACAGTATCAAACTTTGTGGGCATTGTGTGCATGCTCATCTGTTTTTTGAGTAGAAGTTGTGTGTTTCTCTCCTCCAATAAAAGGAACAAAAGCGTCAATAAAGCCAGTCACAAGTGCAGGTGATTAGAAGGAAGGAGGGTAATATAGGTGGGTACAAGGTACGTGATAGGATGGCCCGGATGCGAATGCTTGAAAACTCAGAGCTGGCATAAAGAAAAAATTTTAAGTGCTGTCCATTTTAAACAGGACATTCTGACCTACAGCTATATTATAATACTTAACAAGACTACGTTATAATTCTTTTTGTTTGTTTGTTGTTTGAAACAAAGTCTTAACGCTTATAGTCCGGGTTGATCTGGAACTCTATGTGGAAGAGTGTGGTGTTAAACTGTCCGTGGTCTGCCTCGTACTTCTGAGTGTTAAGCCACTGTGTTTAGTTATATTCTTTGGACGAACAAGATCAGTGTTTGTATCTTCATGCTGCATGCACAGTGAGGCCACAGTGCAAAGAGGATAGAGACGAAAGAAGGAGCAAGAGCTCTAAATGAAGAGAGGGAAGATAAAGTCAGCCATAAACCAGCACACAGTAGGTCCTTGTATTTAGTCAGGACATGCCTTGAGGTAGATGGTCTTGCTGTTTCAAGGTTAAGAAAGTAAGGCGCCAGAGAGAGGTGACCTTTCCTGAGGTCATGGAGCGAGCAGGTTGCTAAATAAATTGAAGCCGTCAGAAGTCTGATGTTGAAAAATGAAATAAAATAGAATTTGAAATTAAGACAAAGGAACCTTGTGCTTTACTCACTTTTGTAGGATTAGCCTTCTTTCAGATGTCGTACAAATTTAATCTGTAAAAAGCTTTTCGTGTGTGATGGCCTCCCTACATTGGAATTGACATTTTTCTAGAATCACAAACATCACACTGCTACAGGGAAGCACTATGTTTGGAGTTCCAATGCTGGGCGAGGGGGGAGATTTCTCTTTTGATCTTCAAAACAGTCCTATAGGGGATTCTTTCCTTGAGAGATGAGGAAAGGGAGGCTTCGAAATAAAGACACTGAACATAACACAAGAGAGTTGGATCTCGAAGCTGGACTTGGGCTCATTTAGTTCCTCAGGTGATCTGGGCTTCAGTATCCCACGAGTCTGGCTTAATGCACAGACCAAAGACTTAAGAAACAGAAAAAGTGATCATTTAAAAATCCTTCCATCTCGGGCTGGAGAGGTGGCTCAGGGGTTAAGCCTCCGCCTTGTAGGCGGAAGGTCCTGAGTTCGGATCCCAGATCCCACGTATAGACGCCAGGCGGAAGCGGGGGTGGCCTGCGCTTCTGGTCCTGGTAGGGCAGAGCCTGTGAATCCTGGAGCAGAAGGAGGTGGAGGCGCCCATGGTGGTTCGCGAATTCGTCCGTGGTTCTACACATACACAGACATACACACGCATATGCACACGGTTGAATAAATAATAATAATAAAAAAAAATCCTTCCATCTCAAATCTACTTTGAAGACAGGATAGAGAATGGTTAACCAAGGGCCTTTTGGGGGTGATGAGAATGTTTTGGAATTAGATAGAATTGTACAATATTGTGAGTGTACTAAGCTGTCCACATTAAATGGTTAGCTTCTCTGAAGCAAGTTGCATTTAAAAAAAAAAAAAAGAAGTATCTTCTTGCCTTCTTTCAAGCAAATGAGTTCCCAGGCAAGGATTTGGTAATGTGTAAGAAACCACACGCTTGGCCGGCAGATGCTCTGAGTCTCCTTGGGGCCCAGCCAGAGGTGATGCTGAGTCTGACAGTGATCGGCAAGGGCCGTGTGGTCCCAGCAGCTCTGACCTCAACCTTCGAGAGTCACCACATAATGCAGCTGGGTCTGCTTCTCACCTCTGTGAGCTTGTGTCCTGAGGTCCGAGCAGATTCAGTCGCTCTTCTCACTAGCACAAGACCAGTTGCCGCCTAGAGTCTCCTATCTCTCATGGGGGCTGGAAGGTCAGCCAATCCTTGAGCTGCTTTTTAGATCTCTTGGTTCCCCTGGGTCACTCCATCCTAAAACCACTGGGTGTGTGTTTGGGGGTGTGGGGGGTGAGCAGCTGTGTGGGAGGATGCGAGGAAGGGGAGTGGGGTTACCTGGCATGAGAAGTGCTGTTTCAATAGAAGTGAGGAGTAGGTAGAACCTTTGCATCTAAGAGCAACAAAGAAACATGATCCTCCCTCTTCTTTGGGATATCTCATAACATCATCTGATAGGAATAAGGTGAAAATTGAGATAATGGAAAAGGGAGGAAAGAGCAACTCTGTGTTCACGTGTATTGAAAGTGTGTGGGTGTGGCCAAAGGCCAGAGGGAAGTCTCTGGTGGTATTCTCAGAGGGCATGCTCTTTCTTTCTCCCTTTCCTTTCTTTTTCTTTCCTTTCCCTCCTCCCTCCCCCTTTCCCTTTCTTCTCTTTCTCTCCTTTCTCTCCCTCCCTTCTTTCTCACCTTTTTTGTTTTGTTTTCTTTTTTCTCTTCTTTCTCTTCCTTCTCTTCTCTTCTCTTCTCTTCTCTTCTCTTCTCTTCTCTTCTCTTCTCTTCTCTTCTCTTCTCTTCTCTCTCTTTCTCTTTCTCTTCTCTTTTCTTTCAGTTTCTTTCTCGAAACAGGGTCTCTTATTAGCCTGAAACTCACCCAGTAGGCCAGGCTAGCTGGCTGATAAGCCCTCGGGATCTGCCTGTCTCTACCTCCTCTTAGTGCTGGGATTATAATCATGCGCCACTATGCCTGGCTTTTTAATGTATGTATGTATGTATTTTTAGTGTAGGTTCTGGGAATCGAATGTATACTTTCATACTTTTACTATGCGAACCCTCTCCCCAGCTCTGTAAACAGCACCTCTTTACTGAGGACTTACCATGTGCCTGACAATAATACCAGCTACTCCAAGCAGTATCTTTTCTGAACAGTCCAGGGAAGCTGACGTGGTGACGGGGAGTAACGCTCCCCAGGGCCCTTCGCTGGGGAGTGGCAGGGCTGCTTGTGCTGTTGCCAGGAGAAGCCACGGCAGCCAGGCAAACTTGCCTCAGGGCATGGAAGTGTTGTCAATAAAACCTACTACTTGTACTTCAAGTCTGGTGACTCATGGCTATTGGTGAGGCAGGTAACGAGAGGCTGCTTCTGCAGGGCTCCCAGCAGGAAGGGCCTCTTTCACAATCTCTTGCGTCAGGGGCTTTTTATCAAGCAAGCGAATTGGGGACCCAGCACTTTGTCCAGCCTATCTTTTTTACAGACCCTCTTATCAAATTCTTAACTTGTTCTCTCTAAATTTGCCTGGTTAGCAAGAGGCCTGAGGCAGCTGCCCTTTGGGGTGCTCACCTGGACACCCTACAGGGTGTGGCTGTTGGACTGTGATTTGTCTGTGGTATCCTGGTAGATCAAGGTTGGCTGTATCATCCTGAGAGCTGTTGGTGGGATTTGTCATTTCCTGAAACTACCCTTTGGGTGGCTCAACAAATATCCTCGAGGGAACGAGTTAAGAGGCCGTGGACTTGACTTAATAAGGGGTGCCCTATTAAATATTGCTCAGCTGGCTCCCTGCCTGCTCCTGCCCACAGGTAGCTCTGTTTGTGAACCCAGCTGACTCAGGCGATGGTGTGACTCCACCAAGCCATTGTTCCCGTCTTCTGGAAGCCTTTCCTTTTTTTTTTCTCTTTAACTAAAGATGAACTCTTCATCTCTGTTAAAAATACCCCATTCTGAGGATTAGGAGGAATGGAGTGGGGTATATATAAGAGAAGGTAATGGGAATTTAATATGATCACAATATATTCTATACATGTTCCAAAATGTCATAGTGAAACCCATCATTATATATAATTAATATGACCACAATAGAGTCTACACGTGCATGAGAGGGTCATGGGTTTTCCTTATCTCACAAGCAAAAGCTCCTGAGCTCAGTTTCCCCATTCCCATGAAAAAAAAAAATGCAAGGTAGATATGACGGAAAACTCAGAGCAAAGCAATAAGGTAAAAGGTTAGTTCAAGGTGATTCCTGAGGTCACCCTTGGGCCTCCACAGGCCCACACACTCAAGTGCCATTTTGTGCATGTCCTGCACGTGCATGTGCACCTATGCATGCGCAACACACACACACGCATGCAGAAAAGAAAATGTCTTAATGAAACCGATTATTATGTGTATTTAATACATTCTAATAAAAAAAATACTCCATCTCCACTTCCTTACTGAGAAAGTCCCACCTGGGCCCTTCTGCCCTTCGCCCTTATGATCAGAGCAACCTAGTGGGATAAGGGAAGATGGAGGATAAGAGGCAGAGACGGGAGTTAAGAAAAATGGAAATCAGAGTTCGGGTCTGGGTCGCCCCCGAGAAGACCATTGAATCAAGGGTCACACATCCTTGAGGCTGCGGCGTTGTCTAATCCGTCCTTTCGTGAGTCTCACAGTCATCCCGTATCCAGAACCATCCTGTGCTTTTTTCTTGTTAGACCCATAAAGTATCAGAAGACCAGAAGACGGGGCTATAGATTCTAGTACTATCCCTCAACATAGGACACACTTGGGTTCACAGGTCCAAGAGCTTTGTTTGCCTCTTTTCTTTCTCTTCCCACCTGTCCTTCCTTCCTTCCTTCCTTCCTTCCTTCCTTCCTTCTTCTCCTTCCTCCTTCCTTCCTCCTTCCTTCCTTCCTTCCTTCCTCCCTCCTCCTTCCTCCCTCCTTCCTTCCCTCTTCCCTCCTTTCTTTCCTTCCCTCCTTCCCTCCTCCTTCCCTCCTCCCTCCCTCTCCCTCTTTCCCTCCTTCCCTCCCTCCTCCTCCCTCTTTCCCTCCCTCCTTCCTCTCTCCCTCCTTTCCCTCTTCCTCCTTCCCTCCTCCCTCCCTCCTTCCCTCCCTCCTCCCTACTCCCTCCCTCCTCTCCCCTCTCCTCCCTCCTCCCTCCTTCCCTCTCTCTCCATCCCTCCTTCCCTCCTTCCCTCCCTCCCTCCCTCCTTCCCCTCCTCCCTCACTCCTTCCTCACCTTCCCTCCCTCTCCTCCCTTCCTCTCCTTATCCTTTCTTTCTTTTCAGTAAGGTCTCATGTATCCTATTGGTCTTGAGCTTGCTATGTAACACCACACAAGCCTGAACTGTGCCTACCACACCCAGTTTATGTGATGTTGGAGCTGTAACCCAGGGCATCACACGTGCCAGGCAAGGACTCCGCTCTCTGAGCTACAGCCTCAGCCCAGTTTGTTTCCTCAAAAGCGAGCATATAAATAATGGTGCAGGATAGTAATCCTACTTCTTGCCACACACATACTTTGCCTTTCTACCAAAAACTGCCAATATTTAGATACTCTCCAATCAATAGGGCACGATACCTCCTATAGACTAGGGACTCCAAGTGTCCGTTCTTTCTCTGCGGTGGAGACCATAGGGCTCAGGCACTGAGTGCAGGCATTACTTGAGGGGCACTTTGACCTTGACCTTACTCAGGGTGGGCTGCTGACTATGCTTCCCCTTCGCGGGGTGGTGGTCCAGGAACTCTGGAGCAGGAACTCGACCTGGCTCTTTGTGAAGCAGAACTTTACAGCAGACTTCTTTTCTCTCCTGCGTTGCCTTTCTCTGCCAATAGTGAGCAGGAGGAGGAGCCAACGCGGTCCCAGTTACTTCTTACCGCACCTCAGGTTCTGTGCGGAGTGCGCCAGAATCCAAGGGCCAGGGTGACCCCTTTACATGATGTGCTTACAGCCTGTGGGGCAGCCCAGAGGGCCCCCGAGTCACCGGACCCTTGCTGAGACCCAAGCTCAAAGAAGATGCCTTCTGATTTCCTACCTCACCACCTGTTCCCCAGCTGTGGTTTTCCTTGTACGTTGGCCAAGGGTCTTCTTTGACATTGTTAATGACGCCCGTGTGGGCTGCTTGCTTGAGGCCAGGCCTCTTCAGCCACGGTCTCACTCTTTCTCTGCCAGCTGTCTCACAACTTGGAGCTCTGGGACACACCCTGGTAATTGGGGGAGGGAAGGAGAGGGACGTGGGAGGTTAATGTTCCTTAGCTCCTCCTTTCCTTTTAATTATTTAAACAATCAAACTCAAGCTACCTTGCTGTGTAAATCACCTTCCAAGGTTTTAATAGCCCCCTGCGCCCCCCACACCCCCCACACCCCCTGCTTCGGCTTGGGAGGGGCACCAATGTCTCCCTGTTGTGCTGGTAAATCTTCATGGAGACAATAGAGGTCATTTCCCTGACTGCCTGGGGATATCATGTGTGCAAGCATGTATGCATGTGTGGGGGGGAGGGGATGCACATGTGTGTATGTATGACGAGATCCTCTGCCTGGTCACAGGATAGAATGTGAGGCCGCGCTCTAAGTAAGGGCTGGAGTGCCGATCGGTGACCGAGAAGTTACCTGCTGGCTCAGACTCCCGGAATCTCACACCAGTCTCTCTTCTCCGGGACGCAGGAATAATTCCTTTGGTCCTGTGACTCGGGCTTCACCTTTATTCTGGTTCTGATTCCTTATCTGCTGGAGAGATCACTCCGACAGCTGCAGTTCAGGTCGGAAGGCTCGATAGCTCAGAGGCACATTATGCAACGCAGCCCCAACGCAGCCCCAGACAAGGTCTTGGGTGGAATGTGGTCTTGGTGCAGGGAGGGCTGCACCTGTCCAATGGGGGCTGAGCTGTAGTCCCAGCTATGTTGATACACAATGTGCCAAGCCAAGGGGCGGAGCTTTCTATGTTTAGCTGCCTGAGTCAAAGAGATAGGGCAACATGGAGTTGTATATATTACTCTTTGGTGGACGACACAGTAACACACAGCTCGGGTTCAGCCACACACTATGCTAGTCTACAGTAACACACAGCTCGGGTTCAGCCACACGCTATGCTAGTCTACCCTAATCGAGCCCTCCCTGCTGTACCCCTAGTGCCGTTCACTTACTTGCTTTCATTGCCATTATTCCATAGTGCTTTAATAATCTAAGTAATGTTCAGGCTTGTTGTCAAATTCCTCAATAGAAAATAATCCCTCTTAAGTAGGCCTGATGGCAGAACTTGTAACTTCCAGCGCTCAGAAGGTAGAGCAGGAGGATTGTGAATTCAAGGCCAGCCTGGGCTGTGTATGTGTGTGTGTGTGTGTGTGTGTGTGTGTGTGTGTGTGTGTAGAACCATGGACAAATTCGGGAACCACCATGGTCGCCTCCACCTCCTCCTTGTTTACTCTGCCTCGGAATTCACAGGCTCTGCCCTACCAGGACCGGAAGCGCAGGCTGCCCCGCTTCCGCCCGGCGTCTATACATGGGGTCTAGGATTCGAACTCAGGACTTTCCGCCTGCAAGGCAGAGGCTTAACCCCTGAGCCACCTCTCCAGCCCCTGCCAAAGTTGATTCTTGAATCACTCTCCATTTATTATTGAGGCAGAGTCTCCCAGTTGAAGGACTAGCTCACCAACTGACTGATGTAGCCAGCTAGCTTGTCATGGGAGTTCTGTCTTCCCCTCCTGATTGCTGGGATACAGGCAGCTTTCATTTTACTTGCGTTCTGCAGATCCAAACTCCTCATCCTTGCAGGGAAAGCCTTTGCCTTACCCGCTGACCCATCTCCCCAGCCCCTGGAACATCTATTTCTAATTTCTTGCCTTCTGTCTTTTCCTATGAGGATTATCCCTTTAGAAACAAATGTGCATGTAATTCATCACCGTTGTGAGCAGACTGTACATACTTTTCCAGATGCATTTTCTACTTAGCAATAGATCATGGAGTTATTTCCAGATACATATATGACATATAGATCATTTTGCCTACAAAGAGTTCCATTGTATGAAGTGTTACTATTTATTTGATTTCCTAGCTATCCCTGTAGGCTTTCCTGGGCTTTTGCATTAGAAACAATCCTATAGCTCCAATGAGGTTAGTTTAATAGCTAAGACCTGTACGTGGTAGACATTGTTCTAAACACTGTACATATACATCTATAGTCTTATGAGGAAGGCATTTATTATTGCCGTTTTATAGGCAAGGAACTATACAGAGGGTGAGTTACCTGCCCCAGGTCACGAAGAAGATAGTCAAGCAGGATTGGAACTGAGAAAGGCTGACACAGGAGACCAAATCCTTAATCGATACTTTATACAACATTTGTAATGCGTTTTATGGAGCCGATATCTTTCTGCAGGATAAATTGATAGTAGAGTCATGAGGTCAAAGGGTAAACATTTGAACCCTGGCAGAGGACAATGGGCACATCTCTTAGGAGGCTGCAATGAACTGGCTTTTCCATGGTCGTATGTTCTATTTTCATCTCTTCTGGTTCAGTGGAAGAGAAAAAGGCAAAGTGCCTTTAAATTGCATGTTTATAAAAGTATGAATGTCTCTCCCTAATTTTAAGTGATCTGCTTGTCTTAAACTGTGAATGTCTGGTTACGCCCCTGACTTTGTTTCTCTGGGGTCATATTTTATTTTGAATTGAATGCCTCAGATTCTGTATGAAGGAAATGAGCTCTTGGCCTGGCTGGGACATTTGTTATGTTCCATGTTTATTATTCAACTTTGTGTCTTTTCTGCAAGGCATGCATTTTTTCCTAATTTTTTTTATAATCAAACTTGTTATTAAGGTCATTTCAAGATTTTAGTTTATATGTCCGTTTGGCATCTTCTCCATATAAACACTGTGAATGAATTTTCTCTCATACATTTTTTCCTCCAGAGATTCTTATGGTTTCTATTGTCTTTTTTGATCTATTTCTGGTCTATTTTTATTAGATAAAACAGCAACCAACTTTAAATATTCTCTCTGTGAGAACATATACGGCCAGCCCACTATCCAAGTGCATTTATTGTAAGTGAAAAAAAATCTATTTTTATTCGAAATCCAGCTTAGGGTGTGATTTTAGCATCTGCTGAGTACATTTCATGATTCTTTTACTAAATAGACATATGTATTCATGAACAATAGGAAAGTTTATAGGTCTCCAGTAAATGCTCAAATTTGATCATGTTCGTCAATTTCCTTTGACAATCTTTATAAGTTTTATTTTTCTGGTTGTATGTTACAATGAACTCTTTAGTTCCCAAGACAATCTTTTTTGGTAATAGAGCTGCATCGAACACATAGACAGATGTAAGGAGTAGGCACAACTATTTCCAGCATATCTTTCTGTTTCCAAGCCTTCTTGTGTCTCGGATGTATGGTATTTAATATGTTCTGCAGACATTTATATTACATTTTAGTTCACAGCGATGGATGGAATCTTTCCTATGATTTTCTAGTTAATTATTTGAGTGAAAAATTGAAACAGTTCACTTCCCTTGTGCTGACTTTGGTATCTGGCTACCTTACTGAATAAATTACAGAAGGAACAAGTTCTACTTGATTCTTATGTCCTTAAAAATATTTAAGATTTCTTTTCTCAGTTGTTGTTTGAGACAGGATCTCATAACGTTGTCCAGGCTGGTCTCAAATTTCTGAGTTTAAGTGATCCTCCTGACACAAGCTCATGAGTACATACCACCAGAGTTTTGTGTGTGTGCATGTGTGTGTGCGTGTGTGTTGTGTGCCACTATATGTGTTTGTATGCGTGCATGTGTATATATGGGATTGCACGTGCATGTGTTCATATAGAGGTCATTGATCAATGCCAGATACCTTCCTTTATTACTTTCTAACAGAATCTCTCTCTGGACTTGGAAATCATTAATTTAGCTAGACTGGCTAGCCAGCCTCAGAAATCCTCCTGTTTCTAGTGTTGTGATTATTACAGTTGTGTGCCACCTTTAACTTATAATTATTATTATTTTTTTTGAGACGAAGTCTCTCACTGGCTTGGGAACGGAACACATACTTCACTGACCTTAGTTGCACATTAACGATAGGGTTAATGTAGGGTCAGATGTAGGAATGAGGTTCTTGGCTTGCAGTGTGACCTCTTGGCTTTTTGCTACTACTTTGTCTAACAATACAAACTTGGCAGTTAAGGACTGAGGAGAAAGCCTCCTAGGTTGAAGGTGTTTAAGTTTAAGGAAAATAACCACACAGACTGGGTTAGAAGTGGGAACCCAGCACAGAGAGCAGGACTTTTGTATCCAGACTCCTAAGGCCCCTTTGGTGTCATTAGGAGTTTTAAAGATGTGTGATGTGGTCTTGTGGACAGAACTAGCACATCATAGTTTGGAAAAAAATGCTAACTAATTAGGTATTAGGACCTAATTAGGAGGACTCTTGTCTCCTTTTTAATGAGCCACCACAGGATAAGCCCATGCATGCAAGAGACCCTAGAGCCAATTAAATAAAAATGAACCTGTGCCACTTTCTAGAAGGCACATTTTGAAGTTTAGAGTTGCACTTTATGTATCATTATTTCATGGAAAAAATTAGTTCTCGGCACATAAAAAGCAAAGATAATTTGCCTCACTATCTTTATAATTCCAGAAACCCAAAATAACAGAATGATTTGTTTTCTGCCTAGGTTTTCTATTCAAGTAACAATGCCAATGACATCATTCATTTCCTCTGTGCCTGGAGGAAGCTACTCATCCCAGCTGTTGGCTGATGTTCCTTAGAAACACACTCTTTTCTGCCATCTACGACCCCTAGTCACTTACCTTGACAAAATACTGGTGTGGGAGACCTTTTCGTAAAGTTAGGCAGATGATTTATGTGCGTGTGTGTAGGGGGTTTGCAAATGAAATGCATGTGTGTACAAGTTTGCGGTTGCATGTGTGTACATGTGGAAGTAGTGGGCAGAAGACAACGTTGTCTACCTTTCTACGTGTAGTTTTGTTGTTGTTGTTGTTTTGAAGCATAGTCTCTTACTAGCCTGAACTCTTCATGGGGCTTCCTGGTCAGATCTGCTTGTTTCTTCCCTCTATGTGCTGGAATTACAAGCATATACCACTATGCCTGACCTTTTTTTTTTTAATGTAGATTCTGGGGATCAAACTTAGGCCCTCATGAAAACACTTGCCAACTGAGCTATTACACAAGCCCATTTTTAGGGGGTGGTCTCATCGTGTAGCTCAGTCTAATATTTTTAAAAATATTTTATTTGTCTGTGTGTCAGAGGGCACTGTGGAGGACCAAGAGTGACTTTGGAAATCATCCTAGATTGCTTCTACCTCCTTTTTGCTTCACTCTGGGATTTCCCAGGCTCTGCCCACCAGAGCTGGACGTGTGGGCTGCCACCCTTTCCGCCTGGCATTTTTACATGGGACCTGGAATCTGAACTCAGGACCTTCTGCTTGGAGGCAGAGTCTTAACCCTTGAGCCATCTCTCCAGCCCTCAATCTAATCTTGAACTCACTGTATAGCCCAGGTTGGTCTCAAACTCAAACTCTTCCTTCCACAGCCTCAGATCTCAACATTGGGATAATTATAGTTGTATACTACCATGTCTGGCCAGAGGGACTTTTGGTAGTCTTAGATTTGGGAGAATGGGTTAACTGAGACTATTTAGAGCAGACTATTCTAAGCTAGAAAACTAGTTACTTGTTCAGCAAGCATTTGTTAAGTTTACTAGATGCCAGCCACACAGAGGTACAATAGAAAACAACAAAAAGCCCCTTTTCCTATGAGTACATCAACTAGAGTGGCATAATATTTAAAGGCCTGGGACTATTTCAGATGTGACAAGTGTCAGAAGAGAAAGCCCCATCGTGACTGAAAACATCAAATAGGGCAGCTACAGGCCATCCTCTGAGAGGTGACAGCTGAGGTGAATCTGGACCTACGAGCAAAACCCAGTCCTGTGAGATCTGGGAAGAGCAAGCTCACCAGCTGGCCTTAAAGGTAAAGCTCTGACAGAACACAGGCAGCACAAATCTGATCTTCTATTCATTTAAAAAATTATTTTGTGGAACTGGGGATCAAACTCAGGCCCTTGCATAAAAATATGATCTTTTAAAGAAAGGGACTTGGGAACTGGAGAGATGCCTTGGGTTAAGACTCTGCTTCCCAATTAGAAAGTCCTGAGTTCGGATCCCAGGTCCTGCGTAAAAACGCCAGGCAGAAACAGTGACAACCTGTACAGGCCCTTGTGGGCAGGGTCTGGGAAATTCCAGCGTGAAGCAAAAAGGAGGTAGAAGCAATCCAGGGTGATTCCCGAAGTCACCCTTGGTCCTCCACAGGAACACAAGTGCCCTTTAATACACACACACCGCACACACACACACACACACACACACTTAATAAAGTTAAAAAAAGAAGGAACTGGGAATTGCAAAGATGGCTTGGCAGAGCAAGTGTTGGCAGGTCAAGTGTAAGGACCAGGGTTCAAGTCCCCAGATCCCATATAAATGAGGAGTGAGCATGGTAGCCCACCTGTAATTCCAGTGCCAGGAAGACGGAAACAAGAAATCCCTGAACAAGTTGGCTGGCCAGACCAGCTGTAATTAATGAGCGCTGGGTTCAGCTAGAGACCCGGCCTCCAGGAATAAGATACAGAGTGATCCAGAAATACGCCCAGCGTCAATATTGAACCTGTTGGTCACTTCGTATTTCCTTTGTGAAGAAATGTCTGCCTAAATCCTTATACTTTTAAATTGGGTTGTTTGTCTTTTTATGATTGATATGCAAGATTTCTTTGGATGTGAGTATTTTCTCCTACTTAATAGGTTCTTTTTACTATCTTCATGGTGTTTTCTTAACATGCAAAACACATAATGTTAGCATATAAGCAGCACACACCTGCCTTGATGTTTAGATAGGAGAAAGTCAGGGTGTGAGAGAAGGTGGTATTCTCAGGCCACAGCATCACTGGAAGGTTTTTACTGACTTGGAGCTCATGGATTTTATGCTAGGCTGTCTGGTCAGTGAGTCCCAGGGAGTCATCTGTCTCTCAGAACTCACCAGAACTGGGTTACTATATCTGCAAGGGGTGTGTGTGTGTGTGTGTGTGTGTGTGTGTATCTGTGTATCTCCATGTGATATGGAGGCCACAGGTCCTTTGTTGTTTTTCCACACTTACTTTTTTGAGACAGAGTCTCTCATTCACCCTGAAGCTTACTGATTGGATAGGCTGGTTGGTCAGTGAGTTCTAGGAATCTGCCTGTCTCTGCCTTCCCAATTGTAGGCTTATAAAAGTGCTCCACAAAGCTTGCCACAGCTTTTTGTGAGTGTTGAAGAGCTGAACTCAGGTCCTGATGCCAGTATGCAGCCTTTTGCTGACTGAGTCTCCAATTGTGCATTTGAAGTGGTTAATTCTTTTGTGTGAACTTCATCTCAGTTTAAAAACACTTGTGGGGGCACCGGGATGGACCCAGCTGAAATTCTACAAGTCTCCTTCTAGAGTTGGATACATGGCCAGCAATTGCGTGTTGAATAAGTAAGCCATTTGGAGTTGACAAACAAGTTTACCTTTCAGTATTTTCTGCATAGCAAATCTCTTGCCGGGATAGGCAAAGGTCCTGTCATTGCCGTGGGCTTGAAACGTGTTAATCTCTTCATTTGTAACAAGATGATCAGTCTCATTCCATTTGTAGGTAGTATGACCCAGTCACTGTAAAAAGAGTAGCCAAGAATGGGCAGACCATGGTCCACATTAAGGTGGGATGTGTGTTATGTTTTCTCCTTCAAATTTGCCAGTAATTCAAATTGAGGTTTTATAATAGCCTGTCTTTTGAGCTATCTAGGAGGGGTGAAAAAATTCTGACAAGCTGGCCTGTGTGACTATGTGGTAACAATCAGCAGGGGTTGACAACATTTGGCCCTTGAAACCAGTCATGGAGTCCTTGTTTCTTTCTCCTACTGGACACCTGTCAGGTTATCTCTCTTCCTCTCTCACCCCATACTACCACTGAACAGAAACTTGGAAGACAGTGTTTGTGATAGTCTCCCATTAAAATTTAAATCTGCCTTCTAGAGGAGACCAAAATCCTCTGGACCGTACACTTGTTCCCTTAGTTGAAGGCGGTCAGGTAAGAATGTTCATTTCGCAGAGGTGCTTGGGGTAGAGGGAGGAAGAGCAGGTGATAAAATCTGGCACATAGCAGGATACCAGCCCAGGGGGAGGGGAGCAGGATAGGTGAGCATTGAGCAACTTCTTCCATTGCTTCTGCCACTTGCTGCCAAGTCACCATTTTGCCCCAGGCCATCCCCCTTCCTGCCCTGGGTTGGAGTAGCAGTCCTGAAAATGGGTGATTTTTTTTTTTTTTTTTTTTTTGCTTGCTTGCTTTTTGGTTCTTGGAATGCCTCTTAGCTCATACATGTCCAGATTCAAAAAATGTCAGTCTCCAGAGGGGGTGGCACTAGCTCCCTCTGGTTAGGTAGCCTAGAGTATGGGCGAAACCTGGCTTGTGTCCTCTTTTGTCTCCTTGTTCTGGCCGTTACTGATGGAAAGAAATCTGGAGTTGGGGGGGGTATCATCTGAGTCTCCGGGTGGGAGTTCAGCTTTCTTCCACAAAATGGAAAGGGACCACTCCGCAGTCAGGCGCACATGTCACAGTGACTTGTGCTTGTCTCTTCACCCCTTACCCCCCTCCCCCAGCGCAAAAATCCCCATATCTTAAACCTTTATTTAGATTAGAATGAAGAATTGCCTCTAATGGAGAAGGTTCCAGATGCCAACTACTGGCTGCTGCCCAGAAGGTCTAAGGGCAGCTAAGATCTTGAGCTGAGAAAACCTTTGATCCGGTCCGTTTTGCACCCCCTTTCCCCCGCCCCTTTTGATTTTGATTTCGAGTAGGATCATTGGGTCCCAGCCCTTGAGATGCCATTCTGTGGAGCGTTGCGGTGGACTCTGAAGAATGCAGAGGCAGATTTGGAGCTTCATCTGCTGTTCTCTGTAAGGCACCAGACACGGGGCTCCTGGAAGGCTGACACTGGGAGCTCTAGGGAAGAAACGAACTGTGATCCTTTGGCTCTTCATAGGGAAGGGGCGATGAATGGGAAATAGTGCAGGTCTGTCTTCTCATCCATGAGACAGGATTCCCTGGCATTGACCGGATTAAATGATCTGAGTCCAGGTCTCTCTGCTCACTGGCTACGAGTAGTATCCTGAGCAAGCCTCGAGGGTTAGAAGGTGACTGATGAGACCCATGGGTTACCCTCAGGGTATGTGCCCAGGGCCCGCCCACAAGTGAGTTCTTGCTAGGGCGGTTTGGAGTTGAAAGGAGGTAGAGACTGTAAGAAAAGCAGGCTTAGGGGAAGCATTGGTTGCGTTAGCTCCTTCAAGATCTTTTCCTGGCTGAAATCCTCATTGTGCACTGCGTGTCAGGTCTACCCTCCAGCATCCTTTCTGTGTGCTGGTGTGTGTCTCATATTGCCTCCTTGAGGCTGTTAGAGGAAAGAGCATTGGACACAGGTGATGTGAAGCTGTTGTAGTGCTCTTCCTCTCTAAATCAGAGAGCAGTGAGCAGTAATGGTCTGGAGGACGTGTGCACAGTGATGGGTTCGTGAAACCTGTGACGTCATCTCCTGTTTGGTTCCTATCAGGGAGTCCAGCCCGTAGATCCCTGACTTTCTCTCTGTCCAGGCAGGAGACCCAGATTAGCCTGGGTGCCAGGCCACCTTGTAAACTCTGTGGGCTGCAAGCGTAAAGGCAGTAAGTTCTCATAACTGTCTGGGAAATGATTAACTTGTCTCCTTTGATCCTTTCCACCTGGTGTGAGGACGGTCAAGTGGCCAGGGTGGAGAACACGATCCATTATTTCCAACATTGCTAAGGTAAACAAAGGAAGAAATTCTAAAGAGGTCCAGCTCTATTTGGAGAGAGAGAGAGAGAGAGAGCGTGTGTGTGTGTGTGTGTGTGTGTGTGTGTGTGTGTGTGTGTGTGTGTGTGTGTGTGTGTGAATGTGTATGTTTCTATAAACAAGACAATTGAATTTTAAAAAAATACAGCCAACACCTCCTCTAACTTTTTTTCTGTCTTTCTTTTTTTAAAGGTCTGAATTTCCCGTTGCCGTTCTCAAAGATGCTTTTTATTTTTAACTTCTTGTTTTCCCCACTTCCGACCCCGGCACTCGTCTGCCTCCTGACGTTTGGAACTGCCATCTTCCTGTGGCTGATCAATAGACCGCAGCCTGTCTTGCCTCTCATTGACTTGGACAACCAGTCCGTGGGGATCGAGGTAATTTCCCAGCCGCCTTTAGTTTACCAGCCTTGATCTCACACCAACGGCAACCCAATTTCTTTAGTGGGCATATTCCTTTGTAACAAACAAAATGAAACCACCACTAGAACACAGGTAATGTAGCTCAAGGATTTTTACATTTAAAACATTTTACTTGAAGGGGGGGAGAGAGAGAGAGAGAGAGAATGTGTAACATAGAATATAGGCCAACTTTGAGAAGTCAATTCTCTCCTTCTACCACGTGGGCTTCCAGGAGTTGAACTGAGGTGGTGAGGTTTGTGAGCAGTAACCTTTGCTTTGTTGAGTATCATGAAGCCTAAAATATGTATGATGATCTGACAATTTAAAGAAAACTTGCCTGCCTCTGAGCTGGATGATAAGTAGTACTGCTTAATGGCAAAGTCATGTTAACCTGAGTTTAGGTCTATCTGTCAGTTAGCATTCATTCTTAAATGCTGGTGGAAGTTTACCTGGGCTCAAATACCTCAAGTTCTATGTGATTCCTTATGTTTATTCCTCCGCACAGAGAGGGAGAGAGAGAGAGAGAGAGAGAGAGAGAGAGAGAGAGAGAGAGAGAGAGAGAGAGAGAGAGAGTTAAAGCTCTCTTTCCTTACCTAGTGTCTCAAGCTAACTTCCTAATCATCGTGGATTCTTCCTTCTTCCTCCTCAAGCACACAGACAGACACAACACCTTGTTTTCATAGAACGGAGCTCATTTCTGTTATCTCAATATGTGACATCTCATGGAAATTTTCCCTGCTCTTTTAAACCAACTCTGTTTCTTATCACAGCCTCAAGTGCCACTCTGAAGCTTTACAATCTTTACCTTGGTTTGGAATTTCCATTTTTAAATACCCATCAAATCGAAGCTTATTCTTTTTTAGACTAACTTCCAGGAGTGTTGACCTAACAGGAGGGCCTGTCTAACTGCAGGATTCACGAGGGCCTCTTCTGTAGTTCAGTTGACATCTCTAGCCAGATTCCTTTCTGTTTCCTCTGCTAACTCTCTCCCCTGCCTTACCCTAACCACTTTTTTTTTTTTTTTTTGCTATATGCCTATTTAGCTTCAACGTCTCTATTAAGATAGTATTTGTTCACTATAACCTTCCTGCTTTGTACAAAATTGGTTGCCTCATTTATTTCCTAAATTATATAATTTTTATTGTAGCCTGTATCATGCTATTGTATTTCATGTTTTCCATTTTGTTTTAACACCTATAAATACTATTTAGCCATTTCCTTGAATGTTTAGTATGATATATTTAGTGCATTTTCTTACTCTGTGTGTGTGTGTGTGTGTGTGTGTGTCAGAGGTACCGTGTGGGTGTGCTTGTGGGCAGCCAGCCTAAGAGTGACTTTGGGAATCACCCTGGATTGTGCTACTTCCTTTTTGATTTGCTCTGGAGTTTCTCAGGTTCTACCTTCCAGGGCTGGAAAGTACAATTTGTTGCCATTTCTGCTTGGTGTTTTCATGTGAGATCCGGGCTCCAAATTCAGGACCTTCTGCTGTGAGGCAGAGACTTGACCCCTAGGGCACCTCTGTAGCCCAACTGCATGTTTAAACTTAGTCTGATTTTTAAAAACTTTACTATTTTTATTAGTTAGATTTGCTCTTAACATTTTCATACATGCGTACACTTCTGATTATCTACTCTGTCCTTTCGCCCTTTCACTGTCAACTTCCTTTCTCACTGTGTAGCGTTGATAGCTTGGAATTCACTGTGTAGACTAGGCTAGCCTTGATGAACTCACAAATATCCGCCTGGGTCTGCCTCACTAGCTAGTGTTGGTGTTACAGACATGCACTGCCACATCCAGCTGACTTGGCTTGAGTTTTTCAATATTTTATTTGTTCATTTATTTATTTGTTTGTTTGTTTATTTGTGTGTGTGTGTGTGTGTGTATGTGTGTGTGTGTGTGTGTGAGAGAGAGAGAGAGAGAGAGAGAGAGAGAGGGCACTGTGTGTCCTTGTGGAGTGTCCGGATTGCTTCTATCTCCTTCTTGCTTCGCTCTGGGATGTCTCAGGTTCTGTGCATCATGCCGTTTCCACCTGGCATTTTTACGTGGGACCTGGGATCCAAACTGAGGACCTTCTACTTTTGAGACAGAGTTTCAACCCCTGAGTCATCTCTCCAGCCCTGACTTTTTTTTTATAGATGTAAAATTGTGCATAGAACCTCTCTTCTGTATGTGTATATGCATCATATATGTATATTGATGGTGGGATTACAGATATATTACTAAAGTCTACTTTATTCTTTGATGTTTTCCAAAATGTCTGGTATATAATGATATTACAACATCGAGGTTTCAAAAAAATGATTGAAAAAGGTCATACTACTGTGAACTAAGAAATTGGCATTTATCTTCAGTTCATCTATAGAGGCTTTGAAAAAAGTAGAGAAAGTCTTGAATTCAGCCTAAATGTGGTCTTGTATCTTAGGGAGGAGCGCGGAAAGGTGCTTACCAGAAGAACAATGAGCTAATGCGTTATTACTTCTCAGATGCCAAGACAGTATATGAGATTTTCCAAAGAGGACTTGCTGTGTCTGGTAAGTCTAGCCATCCGGCCTGGCCTGCAATAAGCCTAAGGTGGGTCTGTTTCATCCTCTTCTTCCCCGTCTTGCCTCCGAACCGCAGCTCTTTAGAGACTGTCGTCTAAGAAGACATGTAATGTACACCACCAGCCCAGTGTCGGAAGGAGTACGGGAGGTGATGTACAACCCAGTTCTCCCGTTTCTAGTGTGACGTCTGATACTAACCACCTTGCTTCTCTGAATGCGCCTGTCCCCATCAGGTGTGGCAGAGTCAAGACACTGGTGTGGAGGAATGTGTTTTTGATGAGCTCATCAGCACGCTACATTTGTTCAGGAACATTCCTTTCATAAACTCATTGCATCTATACCTGGAGAATCTGAGTCAGGATTAGTCAACTGTAGGATCGCACTTTCACATTTTTAGTTCTTCTGCTCTCCTTCATATTGCAGAAGGCAATTTTGGGATTAAAGGAAAAACAAAACATAGCAGTAGATGGGGTTCAATGAGGTTTGATGAGATCATTTGGAATATACTTAGCCTTGGTGTTTTTATCTTATATCACTAGACACAGTGCTGGAAACTAAGCTTTCTTTCAAATCTCCTGGCATATAGCTTTTGCTGTACCTTGTTGGTTTTGAGTGACATTTTGCAGGCTTAGGTTTTGAGTGACATTTTGCAGGCTTAGGTTTTCCTGAATTGTTAACTACAACTATGACCATGTCATCGAGTGACAACAGTTACTACACACATTGTCTACTTCCTCTTCCCCGAACCCTAGGAATTTGGGACTACCATTGCCTCACAGATGATAAGATGGAGGCTGCTGGCGCCAAGGTCAAAGAGCCAGAAAAAGTTAGGGTCAATACCGAAACTCAAGTCTTCTTGAGTAGGAGTTCTATGTTGGCCTGACTTTCAAATATTAGCAATTTGAAGCCAAAAATAAAGAAAAAGCAAATAAAGCTAAAGTAGCTTAGTCCTCCATATGAAGGGTTAATTGTTTAGCCCTTTCTGATTTATCAATTTTAAAAGTTCATTGTATCTATTCCTTGTACATGATACAGTGATAAATAAGGACTTTTTGTACAAGTGTATAATAATGTGTTCAACATATCCCTCCCCACCCATGCCCTCTAGAATATAAACTATGGAAAAATCATTTGTGGCAATTCCTCCAAAAAGTAAAAATAAATCTATCATATGACACATATTTTACCACTCCTGGGAATTGACCCAAAGGACGCCCAGTCAACATATCACAGAGATACTTGCTCATCTATATTTACTCAGTGCTATTCACAACAGCTAAGTTATGGAACAACTTAGGTGTCCAAAACAAGGAATAGGTAAAGAAAATATGGTGTATAGACACAGTGGAAATTTTTACAGTCATAAAGTAGAAGGAAGTTGTTATTTGCAGGAAAATGGATACACCTAGAAATAATCATATTAAGTGAATTAATGATACATGAAATGAATGATAAATAGATGTTTTCTCTCATTTGTGGCTTCTGAATTTTGTATAGATACATAAAATCATATATATGCATGTAATAAATAATAATATGGTTTATTGTAAAAAGAATTTCTGTGGAATACCCCTACAATGGCCTGTACCTAGCATTATGGGTCTGAAACAGCCATTTGTGTAGATTCCATGCAAGTTAAAAAAAAAAAGCAGTTACAGTTTTCTTTAACTCTCTGGCAACTTCGGATAGTAGGTAGCTCCAATATCAATAGCAGAAAATTGTATTCATTGAGTATGTGTTGTTTTGTGATGAAAGCCAGTAATTCCTCATTCAATATGTGACACATAAGATTGTTATTTTAGGATGTTTTAAACTCTAAATTAAAAATTAAAGCAGTGAGATTAAAATGGCTTGTTATACAAGGAGACATGAGAAATGGCTTTGCCATTTCCATAGAAGAATGACATTGTTGGCGTAATCTGGGGTTAAATATGTCAATTCGAATAGATTGCTTTAACTCCTAGACAATAGTTCATCTATGTTGAGAATCACTTGAAGATAGTGTTTAAAATATATAACCATTGGCGCCACTGAATGAAAATTTCAGATGACAAGATCTAACAATCCTCAGGAAGTATAACAAACATGAGTTCTGGGGATTCTATATACATACTTTAAGCTATACTTAAATCTAGGTGTAGACCCATCTAAGAAGTTGTTTGGTAATTGGATTCTTTGGAGAGGACTATACCTCAGAGCCCAACCAAATATGAGTTGAATAAATTAATCAAGGTGGTGAGGAGTTTGCTAATAGGCAAAAGCTAACTAGAACACAGGGTTTAATGAGATCTGAGTTTTTGCCCCTTTGGGCCAATTATTTAATTTGTTCTTGCCTAGGGACCTCTGCTAGCATTTTCTTTAAACAGAAAATGATAAGAAGGCATAAGAGAGTTTCTTCCACATTTCGGGAGTCTACTTATCACTGGGCGAACTTGAAGAAGTTACCCCAGTCCTTCATAAATTTTAGTCCAGTGGGAATGATAATAGTCACACCAGAGGATCTCTTTGGTGGACTCAGAGACTCAGACCTTGGGGAGCCATGGGTGTGACTGACTGGCAGATCAGGACTTGCCACACTCCAGGGAGTATTCTGGCCTAGGATTCGACTTCTAGAGCTTTCTTGCAGCTGTTTCAGCAGGAAGAAAAGTCCTGATGTTTCCTTAGACAGGTTTCACCTTCATTTATCATATCTCCTTGATCAGAATGGTTTTTCCTGCTTTCCTATTTTCCTCCGTCCCTCACTCAAGAAGTTCCCTTCCTTGCTCCTGAATTCCTAGTAAGGCTTCCTCTTTGGCAAGCTCTGAGTTCCTCAGTAATTAGACCAAGTTTCTGGGTTGTTTATTTACTTATTTTACTTTCTGCAAGACTGGGGAAACAATCTCAAGTCCTCACGCACAAGGCTAGCCAGCCCTCTACCACCGAGTTGTATTTCCAGCATCTCCCAAACTTATTTTGAGTAAGGCCAACCAGTTTAGGAGTTGAATTCTTTCATCGTTCAATGTAAGAGACAAATCAGGAAAAGGCTGGAGGCAGAAAATTTGCGTGCTCTTGTAGTTCCTTGTAAGCCTCCACATCTTAGAAGACTACTGTCACGTAAACAAGCCGAGTGTTTAAGCAGATGACTTGTGAGAGTAATTAAAAAAAAATTAAAAAATAAGGTGAAAGGTCCCAGCGCATTGGTTATTAGAAGAAACAGACAAGGACTGTGAAAATGACTGTTGGTAAAGTGCTCGCGCAAGGATCTGGATTTAATCTCCAGCATTCACACAGAAAGCCAGGCATGGCGACATACATCTGTAATCTTGGTGCTGGCCAGATGGAAGCAGGAGGAGTCCTGGGGCTTGCTGGTCAGTCTTAGCTGAGTCATCATGCTCTAGGTTCAGTAAGAGACTCTATGGCAAGAAGTAAGGAGTAAGACACCCGAGACTACCTCTGGTCTCCCCACTCATGCACACACATGTATACATGCACATACACTCATGAGCACATACATGCACATACAAAAGAAAAAGATTGAAGTAGTAAGTTTTCAAGTTTATCAAACCAGAAGGTAACTCTGAGTGACACGTTACTGCCTGTGAGAGTGTGTTAAAACTTGAGATGTTGGTG
The DNA here is from genome assembly GCA_023101885.1 of Typhlomys cinereus. Lineage (NCBI taxonomy): Eukaryota > Metazoa > Chordata > Mammalia > Rodentia > Platacanthomyidae > Typhlomys > Typhlomys cinereus. Next base: position 845,023 of record JALPQD010000178.1, read on the forward strand.
GTGGGACAAAGTAAATGTGCATGGCAGCTCTACCAAGTGGCATGGTCCTAAAGTTCCAAGACCCTGACCCCTTTCCAGCCTTCTCACCTCATCCCAGAAACTGTCGGAAGAAATCCTCTAAATTTAAATGATCACCTTGAAAATATTTACCATAATATTATTTAGAGTGTCTTGGAGCCATTATAACTGCCCACAATGAGAAAAGTCAATTACTGTAGGACCTGTCTTTCAATGGCCATCAAAGTCTCTACAGAGAAGGAATAGCATGGGAATATTTGTATAATATGGGCAGGAAGTAGGGCACCAAGTTATTATGTTTGTTCCAGATAGGTGGATGTGCACCTGTGTGCAATTGGAACCACGGAGGGAAATGATACTCTTAAGAATGATGTGATAAAGTACAGAGAGTGTCTGGGGATGCCAAAATCACCGCCCCACCCCAAAGGGATGGGAACATCACAGGAAAGGGGGTGGCAAGACTGTAAGAAGCAGGGATAGGGAGATATGCTGCAAGACACTACTTCTAGACATGACGTGATGGATGCATCCGCGAACTCATTGCAGCTCTGTCTCCTACGTAAGATCTATACAGAATTTGGCCTGTCGACATTCATCAGCGAAAGGGAAGGATCTCATGAGGCTCCATAACTCTCTGAGAGTCTGTTAGGATTAATGCTGGATTGGGAGGACGGGCAGCTGCTCCCCTCAATGGTGAACCCAGTGATGCATCATCTACGCCCCGGCAAACACTCGGATACATACTGGTGCCACGGCCCAGATGAAACTCAATGAACCACATATTAAACGAAAAAGACAAGAAATGAGATAAGAAGTGACTGAAATGAGGAGGGAGAGTCTTTGGAAGAAGGTTTACACTGGGAAAAGGAGAAAGAATGGAATTGAGCATAAGGGGAGAAAATTTATTATAGTCATTACGAAACCACCCACGTATAAGAATAAATCAATTAAAAATACCAGCAGAATCTGTAGAAAGAATGACACCACAACAATGAAGGTTCCATGTTAATTTTTTCCTGTATGTTATCAGCATCTGTCTCCTCTTCTCTCTCTTTCCTGTTTCCCTCCCAGTCATGTGCTTCTAGAAGGTCTTTGTTCATGTTACATGGCTAGTACTATTGATGGATTGAAGGCTGCTGTTATCATGGAAACCACACAGATTCAAACTGAGCTAATGCCTTTTAAAACTTTCTAAATATTTGCTTTCGAATTTTATTGGACATACAAGAGAAATTCGGCTTTTCCTTGGGTTTGTCCTTTGTGTCGTAGACTCTTCCGAATGCTCTTTTGTCTTCTCCGCTTCTAAGGATTTGTAACTGGAACTGGCTTGTTGTATTTTCAGACAATGGGCCCTGCTTGGGATACAGAAAACCAAACCAACCCTACAAATGGCTGTCCTACAAACAGGTTAGTCGAGCCTGTGGTTTCAGAAAAACTCTTTTCACTAAAATGCAGCAGCCTGATTAATTTGCTCTTTTTTTTAAAAAAAAAAAATCTTGATTTGTTCTCCCTCTTCTGCCTTTCTTTCCCATAGGTGTGTGATCGAGCAGAGTACTTGGGCTCCTGCCTGTTGTACAAAGGGTATAAGCCATCGGCAGACCAATTCGTTGGCATCTTTGCTCAAAATAGGCCAGAGGTAACCACCTTGACTCTAACTTAAAAAAATGGTCTCTCTCCCCTATCCAGTATTTTAACACTCGCTGATGACTTACCAAGGCTATTTAAAGATACTCTTGTTCTTCTGTTTGAAAGAGTGAGGCGTCAGTGCCTCCTTAATTCTGGTTGAGTGACCGCTGCTTCTAGTCTGAGCGAGTGTTTGGACTTTATTTGATAGTCTCACATTTTAGGTCTGTTTGTTATGTGAGGACATAAGACATCGTGAGGGATGGCTAAGTAAAATCTTGAAGGTATTAGAGAAAGGGATGAGTTAGTGTTGGTATCAAAACTAGAACTTGAACCTTGCACTAGTAAGCTAAGGACCCATGGCTACTGAAGCTATCGCCATCTTTCCACAGTTAACTGGAAGCAGATTGCCAGATGTTAAGATGATTGGAATTGGCCTCATGTCCAAGTTCCTATCAAGTCACTAGGCCCAACAAGGAAAAGTACTCAAATGGGCTATACCTTCCCTAGAGCCAGTTGCTTTAGCAAGATTTTTTGGATTAACCCTAAAAAGCATTGGCTGCACTTTTGGGTGAATCTGTGTACCTCAGTTTTGAAGCTTTAGTTTGGTTTAGGTAATTAACCCCGAACATGGATTATGAGTCTTCCAGGGCTGCTATAATGAAACTCAAGATTGAGCATCTGCAATCGTTTCCTCCCAGGCCCTGATGTCTCTTCTTCTTACAAGGACGCTGGTCCTATGGCAGTGGAATTCCACTTCCTTTCTTAAAACTTACTTCACGAGAGAAGGGGAGGCATCATGGCGCATGTGTGGAGGTCAAAGCACAGCTTTTGGAAGTCAGTGCGCTCCGTCTGTGTGGGCTCTGCAGTTTGTTTGCACACAAGCACATTTGTGTGTGAGTCATCTCACCGGCCCCAGGGCTAAACGCATGATTCCATTGAGCTTTATCCCTCCATCGCACATATAGTCTTTTGGGGGTAGAGTCTCCGCATGAGTTTAGGTGAGGAAGGCGGAGACCCAGACCAATTACAATACCTCCATCAAAAGGGCAAGGCTAGCAGAGTCTTCACGCATTTAAGTATGTAGACAGGGTCATGGTTTCCTGACTTTGTTCATATCCATATTGTCTAGACGCTTCCTCTGTCTCTTCATGATCAAACTCTCTCTGTCCACTTCTGCAATACAGTCCCAGATAACCCTGACTCCATTATTCAAAGTGACCTGGCCTCCCACAGTGTCCCTAATGCTTTCCATTCCTCTGATGAACACACCCTACCTTTTGCATCTGGGTTTGTGGCTTTCTCTGTGCCTATCTTATCTCAATTATTTAACTGTCCCTATATCAAATTCAGCAGTTTTTCATATTTTTTATGCAAAATATACAAAGTAAATATTTGTTGGCTGAATGCTTGTATTAATACAGTTTAAAGTCACCTTCTAGAACTAACTTGATTTTTTTTTCTCTACAGTGGATCATTTCTGAGTTGGCTTGTTACACCTATTCCATGGTAGCTGTGCCCCTATACGACACCTTGGGAGCGGAAGCCATCATATACGTTGTCAACAAGGGTAAACTTTGCTATTCATTACAATGTGATTCCTCTTAAATATTTTTTCATTTTCATGTGTATGCGTAAAGGGGGTGCATGTGTGTGTGTGTGTGTGTGTTTTGTTTTGTGTGAGTGTGCAGATCTTAGAGTGATACTGGGATTTATCCTCCAGCACTCTTGTACTTTTTTTTGAGGGTGTGTGTATATGGGCGTGTGTCTAAAGCAGGAGTTTGCTGATAGGGCCAGCTTTCTCTGGGCTTTCCAGACTCTGCCTTCAGGCGCTGGAATCATAGGTGGTTAGCCACACCCATGCTGCAGGGATCTGGTGATTGAAACTCTGGTCCTTGTGCTTGCAAAACATGCCCTGGGTTTTATTTTTATTTTAATGTGTGTGTGTGCACGCGCACGCGTGTGCGCTTGCATGTGCGTGTGTGCGGTGCATCAAAGGGCAGTGTATCCCTATAGAGGACCAAGGGTGACTTTGGGAATCATCCTGGATTGCTTCTGCTTCTTGCTTCCCTCTGAGATTTCCCAGGCTCCGCCCACCATAGCTGGAAGTGCAGAAGTGTAGGCTGTCACCATCTTTACCTGGGACTTGGAATCTGAACTCAGGACCTTCTACTTGCAAGACAGTCTTAACCCCTAAGTCATTTCTCTTGTCCCCCTTCCTTCCTTCCTTCCTTCCCTCCCTCCCTCCCTCCCTCCCTCCCTCCCTCCTTCCTTCCTTCCTTCCTTCCTTCCTTCCTTCCTTCCTTCCTTCCTTCCCTCCTTCCTTCTTTCCTTCCTTCCCTCCCTCCTTCCTTCCTTCCCTCCTTCCCTCCTTCCCTCCTTCCCTCCTTCCCTCCTTCCCTCCTCCTTCCCTCTTTTCCTCCTTCCCTCCTTCCCTCCCTCCTTCCCTCCCTCCTTCCCTTCCTCCCTCCCTCCTTCCTTCCTTTCTTTTTCATTCATCTTAAAACAAAATGCTTTGGCCAGAAAATAAATGTGTCAGTCTTTCAAGCTCTATCATACTTTGGGTATCATTTACATGGAAATTATAAAAACACTGATAATGGGAAGATGAAAAGTTCAGTTAAATGCTGTGAGATGGTGTCAAGTGGTTCTATAGCTCAAAGACAAGACTACATTGAACACCCTGGATAAAGGCATAGAGTGAGCCTAACTGGCCAAGCCACACAGTAAAGCTAGAGTTCTTTTCCAGTTTTCTGTAAGCTCATATTGTCAGGACTAACCAATATATACTAATATCCATAGTGAGGCTATAGAAAAATACTGTCATTGCTGAAGAAATCAGTCCAGTGGACAGGCAGCAGCCCTTTCACATCCAGAAGGTTACCTTTTGTTGCTACACTGGCAGAAGGAATAAACAGATTCATCTGGATAACAGATACTATAGAAATTTTCTATTTGTGGGTCAACAAGATGGCTCAGTGGATAAAAGCACCCTTGCCACAAAGCCTGATGTCCTGGGTTCAATCTCTGGAACCCATGTAAATGAGCGAACTGCTGCCACAAAATCACCTTCGGACCTCCACATGTGTGCTGAGGCATGCATGTCCCACATGCACACATCACACACACACATAATAGCAACAATTTATTTTATTTATTTATTTGTGTGTGTGTGTGTGTGTGTGTGTGTGTGTGCGCGCATCAGAGGACACTGTATATCCTCTGGGTGACTTCTGGAAATCATTCTGGATTGCTTCTACTTCATTTTTGCTTAATTCTGGAATATCCCAGGCTCCGCCTACCAGGCCAGGAAGTGCAGGCTGCCCCTGTTTCTGCCTGGCGTTTATCCATGGGACCTGAGATCTGAACTTCTGCTTGGGTGTCAGAGTCTTAATCCCTGAGCCATCTCTTCAGTCCAACAAGAAATTTTTTAAAAAGGAAATTTTTGTTTATGAAGGCAGGAGTCAAAAAAATGCTAAATAACATTTTTTTAATTATAAAATACCTATGTACTAAAAATTTCTTTTGCACCCTAACTTTTTCTTCTATTCCCAACTCCCCCTTTCAAAATAAGATGCATTAATAGTACTACATTTCAGCAATCTGTACAAGCTGTCTGGCTGACTTTTTTTAAACAGGAAACTTCATGGTTCCTGTAGAAACTAGAATATGCTAGTAGGATGTAAGAAAACACGTTTAAGTGCTTTGTTTATTTATTTTATTTATTTTGCCAGTGGAATGTTTCTGATTGTACTTTATAAACCTGCTTTGCAGATGTAATCTCCTTCAAAAACTCACTAGCTTTAATATTTCAAAAGCAAACAAACAAAAATCTCTTCCTCCTTAAAAGGTCATCAGGTTCTTAGTGGTGTCCTCTGGTTGCATTTCTGCTTTCAGCTGATATCTCTGTGGTCGTCTGTGATACACCCCAAAAGGCAGCAATGCTGGTAGGGAATGTGGAGAAGGGCCTGACCCCGGGGCTGAAACTCATCATCATCATGGATGCCTTTGATGAAGACCTGTTGCAAAGAGGAGAGAAGTGTGGAGTTGAGATCTTATCCCTGTCCCAGGCTGAGGTATGAGTGTGAAACAGCTCGCAGCTAGGAAGTTCTGTGACCCATCATCCTTGTGTGGACTTGCAGGGTGTCGGCACAGAATCATGGGGCTGTTATTGTCCAGGGATGAGATGTAAGGAGTGAGCCAAACTTACGCTAAGAAACTTGGAGAATTCTTTCTTCAATAAAACTGAGAAACTCATGCCAGGGATTGGGCAAAGTTCCTTCAGCCATCCACATACACTCCTCAGAAGAGAACACTTGAATAGAGAGGTCAGAAACGATTATAGGTAGATGTGATCTCAAGAGCCAGACTGCCTGGTTCACCTTCTAGTTCTACATCTGTTAGCTAGGTGATATTGGACAAACACATTCCTCTTTCATATTCATGAAGTGAGGTTGAGAGATCCCCGCTTCACAGAGGGTCTGCCAGGAGTTGAATGTGTAATTGTTTAGGAAGGTGATTGGCATGTTATAAAAACCTGATGTTAATTATTTGTACTACTCAAAAATATTTAGTTCCGATCCTGGGTGGCTGAACCTGAAGAGTCCAGTAGGAGGTTTGTAGGATCTCCCTGCTTCAGGCTAATGTTCAAGAGAAATTTTATGTCCCTTCCTGAGGTTTCCGTATTGTGCCTGCATATTGTTTTATGGGCCTAATCTAGGTTAGAATTTTGGCTCTGTTCTCATGGAAATGCCCTTTTGGTAGAGAGAAGGGGAGGGACGTAGTTCTGTCCATCTCAGTCAATGTTTGTTTGTTTGTTTCTTGTGCCTGCAGAATCTAGGCAAAGAGAACTTCAAAAAACCTGTGGTAAGTTATATTCTGACTTGGAGTCTTGTCGAGGCCCCCTCAGTCTACGGTGGGCTAAGCCCTTGTGCCTCTCCCCACAGCCTCCAAACCCAGAAGACTTGAGCATCATCTGCTTCACTAGTGGAACCACAGGTCAGTATCCATGAGACCAAGATGGAGCGCTTCAAGGGGGGGCCAGAAACACGGCTGAAGACGCTGGCACTGGTGGTTGGTGTACCCACCCTGCCATTAGCCCTGTCCTCAGAGGATTATAACCTGAGCTTTTGTGGGCGGGTTTCCAGATGGCAGGGAGAAGCATGAGAAGGTAGATTTCATTGACAGGGCTTTTTTCCACGTGATGGATTTCAGGAGTCTTAAAGGTGATGTCAAAAGGTCCACTTTTTCCTCCTGCTTATCACTCTCTCAGGTTTCATCCAGTCAGAACTGCTCAGCGATGGCTCACAAATCTCACCCTGCAGCTAGGTCTAATAGAAGCCCTCATCTTTTTGAATATGCTTCATGATGGTCTATGGTGACACCCACTCTAGTATGCCTGGTTTGTAAGGTTTATAACAACATCATTAGGTAGTGATGTTACATCTGAACTATCCAACATATACAAGAGTTATGTTCTGGTTATTTGTCTTATTGCTTTGACAAAGTATCTGGCAAGAGGCAAACTTAATGGGGAAAGGGTTTATTCTAGACCACAATTCCAGGTTACAGTCCATCATGTCAGCCTTGAATTCATGGTAACATTGAATGAACTAGACATATCACATTCCCAGGCAAAAGCAGAAAGCAACAGATGAGTGCATGCATGCATACATGCTCAGCTTTCTTCACTTTTATACAGTTCTGGATTCCCTGCCTAGGGAATGTGCCTGTCTGCAACAGATGGGTCTTCCTACCTCTGTAACAACCAAGATAATCTCCCATCCATCCAGATGTTTCTTAATTGTATCAAATTAACAATGGAGAGGAATCATCAAAAAGGGTTTACTTGTATTTTTATTGGCTGTGTTGCCGTCTGAGATTGAGGCTGACCCCTGAGTGTCAGTAAAGAGTGAATAATTCATTAATCTGACTTCAAGGTCAAAGGCTATCAATTAGCAGCCACACAAAGCATCTTTTTCTCCACCCTTCTTTCCTACAGGTGACCCCAAAGGAGCCATGATAACCCATGAAAATATTGTTTCAAACACTGCTGCATTTCTCAGATGCCTAGAGGTCAGTGGTGAAAAAGAGAACCTTGTTAAAATGGGAATTGGTTAGATTTTTTTCATTATGGGAGTTAGAGGAGCCAGAGAGGAAAATAAAGCTAAGGGCCTGTATTCATTACTTTTCTCGTGGCTGTGATAAAATACCAGACAGACAAAAGTAATTTAATGGAGGCAGGATTTATTTTGGCTTAAATTTTGGGGTGATACAGTCCATCACGGGAGGAAAGCATGGATAGGAAGCAGCAGGGATCAGGAAGTCAGGCTGGGCTATAAACCCTCCAGGGCTAACCACACTGACACACTTCCTTTAGCAAGGTCCTGCCTCCTAAAGGCCCCGTAACCCTCAAAATAGCACCACCATCTAGGGACCCAGTGTTCAAACGCCTAAGCCTGCCAGAGGCCGCTGACGTGCAAACCACAAGGACTGACCATGAACAAACATTGCTGTAGCCTTTGTTTGAACACCGTGTATCTTAAGCTTTAAGTCTTCATAGATCCCCACCTAGCTCAAAGCAACTCAGGGTTACAGAGTGTTCCAGATGTGGCGATCCTGAAGATAGTTTTGACATCTCTACTGGAGAGAAAGTTGGCACTGACCCACTGCTGTCTTCTCTTTGCTCCTCATCTGTAGCATACTTTCCACCCCAGCACGGACGATGTGACCATTTCCTACCTCCCCTTAGCCCATATGTTTGAGAGGGTTGTACAGGTGAGTGTCTTGTCAAGTTGGCAGGTGTGTGAAAAGGGGGTCTCTTCTTGCTGGCTCCTCATTTATTTCAAAGCGTGGCATTTACAGAAAGCTCTATTATACCAGGAAGTTGGCTCCCTTGAGTCCTAATCCAGGCAGGATGCCGACTTCCTGTTAGCCCTCTGCCAAATCTGCATACCCCAGGAGGCTAACACTTGCTCCTCACTTCACAAGTTGCACAAGTCTAGTGAGATCCAGCCTCATGTTTATGGTCTATGTGCCCTTAATTCTAAGCCAATGAATAAGTCATTGTGTCTTTCTTTATTATATATATATATATATATATGTTTACTTTTACAGTCTAAGATTAGAGAAAGGGAAAGTTGCCACAGAGGGACCATGCAATGTTTGATCCATGCAAAGGGCTAGGTGACCCCAGAAACTTTGGTGTGCAGGGCGATATCAGCAGGCGTGATGTCTGTGAGCCCAGGGAGGAGTATCCTTCTGGGAGTGGCCTCTAAGCCTTTCAGCTATTCTGGAGCTGATTTGAGAATAAAAGGCAGTGCTGGCTTTTTCACAAATGCAGGTGGTATGGTGAGAAGGTCTTCTCTCTCCTCCCCTGAATACCTCGGCCCAGCTGGTTAGTGCACAACATGCGAAAGTGTGATTCCTTCCCCTCATCGGATTGAAGAGTTCATATGTGCTCAATTAAAAAATTAATTCTAATAAAAGATAAAAATGTTTTAGCTCTTCTGAAGTTGGGATGGTCTTAACAATGAAGGTGGTTGTCCTCTTTCAACTGGCAAACTGGTTTTCTCAGTGGCACTTGATGGGCAGTTGCTTAGGAAGAGTGATATCTTGGGCTGTCACACAGACATGCGGTGGGGTCAGAGGGTGGGGCCCGCAGTCTCATGGTCTGCCTTATCTGTCTTGCCACCTCAACAGAAATGGGTTCCATCCTTTTTTAGAGCAGACTTTCAGAGACCTGCGTACCTGACTTGGTTGGAAGAGGGTGCTACATAGAGCAAGTACCAGTGGGGCTGAACCCTCTTCCTTAGTTCCACTGGGGACAGGCCCCACCTATAGTGGGCTGTGGCTCTGAGCCACTGCTTCGATCCCGTTTCAGGCCATCATGTACTCTTGTGGTGCCAGAGTTGGGTTCTTCCAAGGAGATATCCGGCTGCTCCCTGATGACATGAAGACGCTGCAGCCCACCGTGTTCCCCACAGTGCCTCGACTCCTCAACAGGGTCTACGATAAGGTAGGAGCCTTGCTTCTGTTGGGGTTACCCTGAGGAGGAGGCACCACTGTGATCCTACCAGGAAAGTCACTCGTCGCTACGGCAACCCCCAACAAGTATCCCTAAGAGCCTCGTTACAGCCGTTTCCGTGAGAAGCCTCTTAGACAGATGCCCCTTTTCTCTGGATGAAATTGCTGCTCCGAGGAAGAACTCCAGTCAGACTCGCTATCTGACCAACTTTCTAGAAAAATGTTACTCTTCAGCTCTCACTCACACCTCACAAACCACTGTTGCTCTTAGAACTCTGAGGGTGAAGAAAGAGAGACTCAGGAGTTAAATAACTTGAGCAGCATTGTGTCATATAATGAGTGCTAGAGTCAAACTGCCACACTAATATATACATGCCACCGTTTAGTTGATCACTGCTCATTGGGCTTTGCACACTAGTGATTTCTCTGTCATTTCCCTTGCATTCTTCAGCTGACATTCTGCCATAAAGTAACAAATATTTCATTTTTGGCTCTTTCATTCTCTACAATAGTGAATTGATACGCCAATAACTTTCAAAAGTAGCTAGTGAGGGTTTTTTTTATAACATGAATTCATGATTTTTATATTTGTTTTTTTTTTCACCCATTTTAGTTGTTCTTCTTGATATTTAAATTGTGACACTTTGGAATTTGACACCCACTCCCCATTAGATCCCTGTTGTATGTTGACATGGCATCAATAGTCCTTGAAAGGTTCCTTGCTTTATGGCATAAGGCAACTTAAGCTCCACTTGTGAGTGTCTCACCTATGCCTTAGTCAGGCAATATAAATTCCACTGGCTTAGATCCCTGCAGAAATAATACTTAACACTTCTTCACATGCTTTGGGCCCATCTCTGAGAATCATTCTTTGTCAGAAGCCAAACTAGCTCCAAGACAAAGTGGACCAGTATTCTAGAATATACTGATGTACAGGTATTGAAAACACTGTTAACAATTCTAATAGTCCTTCATCACACTGAAGTATTAGATGGGGCCGTTGTGGTTTTTTTGTTTGTTATTGAATATTTTTATTTTTTGAGAGATAGTATTTTATACCAGTTAATACACCTATAGATCTGAAACTTTTCCACAGAAATATTTTGCTAGCACAGATCTCCGAGTGTAGCTTTTTAAGCCAGTGATCTGTTTGGAGAGTGAGTTTTGTGGAAGTTGAAATGCTCATGGTGAGTTATCAGGCATTTAGTGTAGATATTAGAATTAGATGCAGGGATGTTGGTAAACGATAACATTGCAGGCACATGTGAATGCTTATAGCCTAGTATAAGGCAGAAGATGTATATGATCTAGAGAGAAACTAAAAGTTTAGATGTCAATAGTCCAGAGCACAGCTTTAACTCGAAAGTGTTGAGACATAGACAATGCAGAAAGGTATTTTCAAATTTTGAATTGGAAGAACTTTGATTTGCTTGAGGGTGCTTCTAGAACAGTAATGTCTCGAGGGTTGAGTGTAGAGTTCAGTCCTTAATTTTGTAAATAAAAGGTTTCTTTTGAGTTGTACTTGGGGCAGCATCTCTCCGGTGTGTGATTATTTTCTGTCTCCTCTCACCATGGATTGGAGAATCATGATGATGATGATAGGGGTAGGAAAAACAGGGAAATAATGTGAGCCATTAAGTAGAAATGTCTGTCATAGTTTGTTTTATGTGGCTCTCTTTCTTGATCACTTCAGCTGTCAAAGTTGTTTCCCAAGGAGCAGGAGTCAGGGAAGTCTGAAACTCTCCATGTATATAGTGACTGCCCATCTTTTTGAGTATAGCTCTAATTCTCTGGGCTCACAACTAGTTAGCAACCCAGTTTATGAGTTAGTATGGAAACTCTAGTAATTCCCAACTAAGATGAGCTGTTCTTCTCCAGGTGCAAAACGAGGCCAAGACACCTCTGAAAAAGTTCTTGCTGAATCTGGCTATCAGCAGTAAATTCAACGAAGTAAAAAATGGCATCATCAGACGCGACAGTTTATGGGACAAGTTCATCTTTTCAAAGATCCAGGTAGGTTGGGTGGAATCTGGGCAGAACCAGGCAAACAAGAGCTACCCGTTGCTCATCAGCCTGTTCTCTTACTCTGGTCCCTAAGTACTGCTCTCACCAAACAGCCTTGGGGACGCTGTGTGCTTGCCGATCTGTAAAAGCCTACCTGTGCAACTTTGCCGCTAAAGAGGATTTTGTGTCAGCGTGAGCTCTGTCTATTATGGTCTTATGAGTTCTGTTGAGATTATGAGTAATACAGATTATTTAAAGAATTAAAAAAAAAAAAACCCTGCCAGTTCTGGTCCTGGTGAGGAGGGCGATGCCCTAACAGGTAACAGTTAGGTACTTTGCTACCCTGCCAGGCTGGAGTGGAAGTGCTTGCAAAGCAGTTACTTGAATGCTTGTAACACCAGGCATGTTGTTATTCCAGTTTTGCAAGGGAAGAGACTGAAGCCAAGGGAAAAGGTTTCAGCGGGTCTTTTGTTTCTCCTGAACAGAACAGCCTGGGCGGGAAGGTTCGCTTCATGATTACCGGTGCCGCCCCCATCTCCTCTCCAGTCCTGACGTTCCTCCGGGCAGCAATGGGATGTCCGGTAAGGTTTCGCTTTTACATGAGTAGAGATCACTATCCAAAGAGCAATGAACACACGCCGGAAAAGTACCAGTCACCTAGAACCTTAAAAATGAGAGGAAATATCCCACTAGTCACCTCTTTATCCATGTGTATAGAAATCTGTACGTAAATGGAATTGGTACCCTAAAATACTCATTTACCAACACTCCATCCACATCACTCCTTCCTGAATAAAGTATTTTAATGGTTTCACAACTGCTTATTGAATGCGATCCAATAGTGAATCCGCTATTAATGGCCACTTTTTTTCCCACTGTTGTAATCAGTGAAGTGGAAAAGACATGTAATGTGTCCTTTACACTTAGGAAGTTATCAGTTTGGAATAAGCCCATGCAGGTGGGGAGACTTGGGAAAGAATGTTTGTGTGCATATGTATGTGTGTGCATGTGATCCACCTATAACAAGCTATTCCATTCATTTAAACCTTAGACAATCAGTCAACCTTGAAATAAAAAAAAACTTATTTTACTGTTTTTTTTAAATAATAATGAACATTCCTCTATTACTATTGACAATTGCATTTCCACCAAGAATTACTGTTACTCCCTTACAGAATGGGCAGAAGTTTATTTAGTTCTCCTGCAAACTGGAAGAGCTCCTCATGTGATAATAAGATTAGTTTTTTGTTATGGTGGACATTGTTTCATAAGCTATCTTTTTATTGATTTGCTTATAGCTATATAAAAATTTCAAAGTTTTTTTTTCCTGGGCAAATTGGTTAATATTTTCTGTTTGTGGGTTTAGAATTACTTGGATAGGAATTTCTGATTCTCATTATTTCTTACGACTGTGTCCGGGCACATTTTCTGATACTCTTATCACACACACACACACACACAGGCACGCAAGAAGTTTCTCATGCCTTCAATCTGTTTGGAATGTATATGGGGCCTGGGTTTTTTCTCCCTGCCTCTTATGGATATCTAGTTTGCACCTTTAACCAATTGTGTTCAGTTTAGCAGAATGGAAACCAGACACACGTTTATCCTCACAGAGAATAACCCCAGCCACAAACCCACACTCACAAAAGATTTTAAAGTGATTCTTGAACCAGCCACAAACCCTCTGGGTTTTCAAACTATCATTCTTTCGGCCATCCTTAATTGTTTTCTTTCCCTCAGCCCAAAGACCTGATCACTAGTTCTGTTTCCATCCTCTTCCAGAAATATCTCCTATAAGCCTTTCTTTCTATCTCTACCAGCCCTGTTTTTCACAGACTACACCCACCATCAAAACATCCTATCATCTTGCCTTTTGCCACAGACCCCTCCCATCAAGATGAGTAAACCGCAGTATTGTCTAAATTCCACCCCCCACACACTGCCTGCTTTATAAATGAGATCATATAGGACCACAGCCATACTCATTCATTTAGATACGGCCTGTGTCTGTTTTCAACCTACACAGGCCAAATTAAGTTATTGAGATAGACCAGATGGCTCACAAAGTTGAAGAACAGTTACTGTCTTGCCCTGTGCAGAACAATTCTGCCAGCTCTGGTCCCTTATCAAAGCTGCAGCTATTTTCTTTAGGAAACATGACACTCCATTTTATTAGTTCCTTCATATGTGGTCCACTATCCAGGCTTCAACCCAATACCACCGGGTTGTGATCACCTAATGAGTAAGTCCCGTTTTGTTGTCTACTTGAAATGCCATGTTTTTCATGTAGGTTTCCGAATGTTTCTTTCGCATGCCTCTGGTTTCTGAATGAAACCACAACTGTGAAGCACTGGAAGCTGGCACAGGCTCTCCACCCCTTAGCAGCCTGGTTTCCCGCTTCTGGTCGTCAGAAGGCGTGGCGGGTCCATGCTTTATCTTGCGTAAGTCTCAGACCTCCTGTTTGGTTTCCCAGGTGTTTGAAGCTTATGGCCAAACAGAATGCACAGCTGGATGTACAATTACATCGCCCGGGGACTGCACATCAGGTAGGCGTTCCATCCGTTTGGTGGCATTTGTCGTGATTGGGAGAAAGGCTCAATGGAACCACAGCTTAGGGGCTTAATTATGTCAGTGGTCCAGATACAAATGCGACACATTCCAAACTCAGGTAAGTCCCATCACTTTTTTTTTAAGGGTCAGTCCATAAATAGCTCAGGACTATGTTTGTCTTGTGGTTTCCTAGCTGAGTCTGTGGTGTGTTCTAGGTCATGTTGGAACTCCCGTGGCTTGCAATTTCGTAAAGCTGGAAGATGTTGCGGACATGAACTACTTTTCAGTAAATAACGAAGGCGAGGTGGGTAGGTCACGAGCTGCAGTCAGATCATCACGACGGGGAGGTTTAGTTAAAAAGGAGAACGCAGTTGTGGGCTGGCTGGGGTTTGACTTCTTCAAGACCGTTAGCAAACAAAAACTAAAATGTCTGGGAGACTCGTTTTCCTTATGACGAGGACTAAAGCTGTCCTTACATCGCAGTGGAAGCCATCAGGTGAATTGGGTACTCGCAGGTATTTTCTGAGGTGGTTACAGACTTCCCCTACCCCCCCACCTTGTACATTCTGCAGATCTGCATCAAAGGCACTAATGTGTTCAAAGGATACCTAAAGGATCCTGAGAAGACACAGGAAGCACTAGACAAGGATGGCTGGCTTCATACCGGAGACATCGGTCGCTGGCTTCCGGTGAGTATTTCTTCAGGAAGTCTAGGAGTCTGTGCCGCGGGACTGGAGAGAATAATCTAGAAGAGCAGACACGAAGGAGGCGAATCATCTGAAGTGGTTACAGGGGTATAGATCTATATCCCCCTGGCTTGTGGATTCCTCTTACTATAAAGAGAAGAGAGTAGCAATTGAAAGACCTAGATTGGAAACGGGAAGATCATGTTCTACTCACAGTTCTTCTGTGAGCCAATAATGTGGAATCCTGAAGAGGTTGGTGAGTGTGTGATGTAGAACTTTCAAAGCTTAAATTCTTTGTTCCTTTAGATCAGAGTACTTTGGTTATCTTGACGAGGATGCTATAGAAAACACCAAGACGGGGGCTGATGGTCAGTGGAAAGGTTTTCTTTGTTCCCTGTTCTTATCAAATACAGTATGTGTAGTAGCCAGTGGTACTAACACTTTGTACAGACACAACCCTGAAGTGGAATGCATTAAATCAGATTGTTCTGGACCTCAGAGTTGGCATGGTTCTTTTTCAAGGGTAAAAATTTGCCCATAGCCAAGGGAAAATTAAGTGACTTCTATAGGAAATGTATGGATATATGTACTATGTTCCTTTTTTAATTTCTGTTTTTCTTGAAGTAAAAATTGTGGTTTGGCCCTCTGTGTGCCCACAACTTTTTCCTGTTGAGAGTTTTAAAGAGGGGTGTTTCTTTCTAATTCACTTACAGAGCCATACCAAAGCAAAGAGGTAGGATTTCCAAACCAAGTGTTTGCAGAGGCAAACTCTCGAGACCCTATAACCCCCTCCCTGGGAGAGTCACAGGGGCCCGTTTATAGTCTGACTGTCACTTATAGCTGACTGCTGATAAGCGGTCAGCTGTACTCATTGCTGGCCTCATCTCTTAATAAGGTTTCCTTATTAAGCATGGGAGTGATGGGGCCTTCAAATGCTAACGAGAGGATTTTTCTCAAGTGTCTTTGCCAGAGGTTTACTTTACTCTGCGTTTGGGGGAAGTGGGACTATAGCTGTATCCTAAAACTCCTGCCTTGCTCAGCATTCAAAGTTTAAGAGAGATGCAAAGAATGGCATCTTGGCAAGGAAAGCTGCAAGAACAGCATCTATGCTGAATCGCACACATCCTGCCCTAATAAAGCCCAGGATATAGGCAATAAGTAACTAGGGTCATAAAAAGGCTCCTTTTGACGGATCACTTCCAGATAACATCAGGCTACATCTCTGAGTCAGACTCATGGCCGGCTCAGGGTTTGCCAACCTACTGCTCTCAGATGTGATCACGTGGACTGCATTCGCCCCTTGTCTCAACTGAACAATTCAAATCCCTAAGCAGATAAGCTCCTCAAAGAAATTAAGCTCAGAGAAATGAACTGGCAGATTATCTTTGATGGCTGCAGCCCCCCTCTCCCCCAGGCCTGCTCCTAGATAACAAGCTCATTTACTGGCTTACTTGATTAGTACCATGCAGCTGTTCTTGCCTGCTCCTGGATATTACTGGGAGTTAAGCAGGGGGGGGGGACCAGCTTATTCGACAGTCCTACTGAAAGACACATCCTTCCCTATTCCAGAATGTTCTAGATGCGGAGTATTACAAATTGAAAGCTGCATAATCCCCATCATTGCAGAAGGCAACCCTTTGCATAACCCCAGCAGGTCCCTGGGATTTTCCTGGAGGCTGCCTCTTGGCTTTCTACAGACAAGCTCTTACTGGAAACCACTTCTCCTTTCTCCAAAGCCAAGAACGAAAAATGAAAGACTCTAAAAAGCAATCGGTTTTAAATAGGACGACACTGAGAGCTCCTCACCGTCCTCACTGAAACCATTCCTATGCCTCAGAAATACTGATGCTTTTATCTGCTTCATACAGAATGGAACTCTGAAGATCATTGACCGGAAAAAGAACATTTTCAAGCTGGCACAAGGAGAATACATTGCTCCAGAGAAGATAGAAAACGTTTACAACAGGAGTGGACCGGTGTTACAAATTTTCGTGCACGGGGAGAGCTTACGGGTAAGGCACCGGTTTCACAGATACTCCTTTCAGGCATGGTCCTGGTGGGTTTTTGAAGCTACTGGAAATTTACACAGGTGATTTCCAAATGAGAAAACTGTAGTTTGTAAAACTGCAGACATGAAGCTACACTTCAAACCACAAACAAGGCAACATTAATGGAAATCATTTTTAGAAACTGTGCTGAAGGATGTAGATAACTAGTAGAATTATTAAATCAGCCGTATTTAAAGGTACTTTGGTCCCCATAGTGTCCACTTTGGTAGGAATTTCTCTGGCTCAGCAAACTTGGTATATGTACTACCTTTTATTGGCAGTGGGGGTGGGGGGGGGCAGGGGGAGTTCTGATATGGCCAGGCCAGGCAGGGAGTCTTTAAACTTCATGGTTTCTGCTGCTTTTTGAAGAAATAAAATTTGAATAGAACCTCTTCAAACAGAGATGTTAAGCAGGACAGTGGCATGGGGAGAAAAAGAAAGTAGGACTCCGGTCCTTGGATTTGAAGTTGGAGGGTCAGATCTATGGCAGTTGTCTAGTTCTGTCTTTAGCATGAGGATGTCTCTTTGCGAATCCTCTCAGATCCTTCTGTCTTCTTTCCACAGTCATCTCTAGTAGGAGTGGTGGTTCCTGACCCTGATGTGCTCCCTTCATTTGCGGCCAAGCTTGGGGTTAAGGGAACTTTTGAAGAACTGTGCCAAAATCAAGTAAGTAGGGCTTAGGAGAGTCAGTGCACATCTGTGGCCTGTCATGGAAGAAAGGAGGCCCTCCCAGTGTCTCTGCATCCCCCATCCCGAGTTTCCTCTCTGGAGAGTTACTCTTAATGTTCTATGACAGGTGACTGCTCTTAGATAGACTGATAATTTTGCTAGACTGAGGGATAGAACGGAGAGTTGCAACAACAATCTATACATAGCAGAGTTATATGCACCTTGTGGGGAAAGAATGGAAAATAAGAGAATTTTAAAATGCTACCCAGAGAATAATCCTGTTAATATTGAGACTTGCTTTTCCTTCTCTCCTTTTCTTTGGTAAATGCAAGCTGTAAGCTTGTATGTGCCCTTATATCCTGATATTTATTCTGATCTCCTTTTATATTTTTCTATGGTTCATGCTTAGCCTTCACCTAAGGTTCTTTTCAAAGAGACACACTTTAAGTGATATTTTTCATTCTTAGATCGTAAGGGAGGCCATTTTGGCAGACTTGCAGAAAACTGGGAAAGAAGGCGGCCTAAAATCCTTTGAACAGGTATGCGCACTGTTTGTGTTATCCCAGTCTTTCTAGAGTCACTAGAAAAGGTTTATTTAAAGTTTCAGTTTATAATGAATGTAAACCTACAATTTTCCAACAACTAAAGATTTAGTTAGAAATGGTAGTGTCTTTTTTTTAATCGTGTGTGTATGTGTGTGTGTGTGTGTGTGTGTGTGTGTGTGTGTGTGTGTCTACAAGAGGACACTTGAGAGTGTGTGTCTGTGGAGACCCAAAAGTAGCTTTTGGAATCACTCAGAATTGCTTGTTCTGGGGTTTCCCAGGCTCTGACTTCCAGAGCTCGAAGTACAGGCTGCCACCATTTCCACCTGGCGTTTTTACATGGGATGTGGGATCTGAACACTAGTCCTTTTGCTTTCAAGGCAAAGGCTTAACCCCTGAGCCATCTTCCCAGTCCCAGCAGCGACCTTTGGCTGAATGACAAGAGCATGGCAGACAGAGGGTAGCTCAGGTGACAGAGTGCACATGTGGCGTGCACAAGCCCTGACCGCAGTGCCCAGAACCACATCACCGTGGCATGGCATTGCATCTGTAATCTCTGCACTGCGGACGTGAGTGCAGGAGGATTAGACATTCAAGGCCATCCTTGGCTACATAGTGAGTTTGATGTAAGCCTGGGCTATAAGGAACCCTGTCTCAAATAAAAAAAAAAAAAAAATCACTGGGGAGGTAGAGGCAGGAGAAATCAGAAGTTCAAGGTTACCATTGTCTGCATAGGGAGTTTGACATCCTGTCCTCCCCCAAGAAAAAAAGAAGATTGGGATATTGCTTACCATATGTTTTTAAAAATTTTATTATTATAAAGACAAATTAAAATAGGAATAGATTTCACAATGTTGTATAGGAAACAAAATTCCCAACCCATAAACAGAAATGCAGCATCAGAGTACATTCCACAACACAACAAATACAGAAATTAAAAAGCCCAACAAAATCCACAGTTCCCAGCTCTAAGGATCACACCACTCCACAAATCTTCCAACAGAATAGGCAGAACCCCAATGTCACCCCCCCACCAACTCCTTGGCCGTCTCTGCTTTGATCATGCCTGCATACCCAATCCTACCTCCAAATTCCACCGTGCAGAATTTGTCAGCTGACCCAAGCATGTTAGGCCCATAAGTAGCTATAATAAACTGAGCATGTACAGCACTTCCCCAATCACATTGGGATTCCATGCTGAGTACTCCAGGTAAGAGTTTACATCCACATGTAAAGATGTGCTTACCATGTCTTTACCTCCCACTACATCTACCTCACTTTTTAAATAATTTTTTTATTATTATTTATTCAATTATGCATGTGTGTGTGTGTGTGTGTGTGTGTGTGTGTGTGTTTAGAACCATGGGCGAATTCAGGAAACACCATGGACGCCTCCACCTCCTCCTTGTTTACTTGCCCCGGGATTCACAGGCTCCGCCCTAACGCAGGCCGCCCCTGCTTCTGTCTATATGTGGGGTCTAGGATGCGAACTCAGGACCTTCCGCCTGCTCCCGCCTGCAAGGCAGAGACTTAACCCCTGAGTCACCTCTCCAGCCCCCATCTACCTCACTTTTATGAGGCAAAAATATGCTCCATTCTGCAGAGAACTCTCCATCACCGTCTCATCTTACCTTCCAGGTCAAAAGCATCTTTGTTCATCCAGAAGCATTTTCCATTGAAAACGGGCTCTTGACACCGACACTGAAAGCAAAACGCGTGGAACTCTCCAAATTCTTTAAGACCCAAATCAACAGTCTGTATGAGAGTATCCAGGAGTAGGTTCAGGTACTTTCGGCCAAAGGGGCTCCAGGAAGCCTGCCTGCCCACCCTGTGCATCCTTGGGAGAATATTGATTAAAAACTATTCCTCCGTTCATTTTGTCTTTCCTCATACCTGTTTGATCTTCCAAACAAATCAAACCATACTATTTAAAAAAAAATAGTGAGATAGCTCAGAAGTCAAGCCAACTCTTCTCATCTTAATTTTTTCTAACATTAAGGATGTGGGATGACTTTTATCAATGCTTTTTTCTTCCCCCTTTGTGTTCCACACCACTTCCTTGTGAGCTCAATTCTAGCTCACAATTAGTTCAAGGGCCAAAAGGATGCTTTCTCTTGTTTTTATTATTTTTTAAATAGTAAAACCTTGTCTGCTGTCCAGCTCATACTTACCTCAGCCCTCTTGAAGCAGTCACTCAAGAGACTTAAGTTCTTAAAAGCTGTTTGTAATTCATTTTGTAGTTTCTCTACAAAGAAACTAACATGCTGAATTTTAATGTATTGTTCATACTAACCATATTTATGAGACAGATTTGTTAGCTATATTGATGAAATCGCTCTTTTGTGTATAGTAAAATCTATGTACAGATGGGAAGAGTCTGGGCATACCAAACATTTCTTAAATTCCGTGATCTGATTTCTGACTTGAGACTATTTTAAAAAAAGTCAGAAGAGAATGTTGTTCTCAAGTGTTCCCTACAGTTGGCTGAGCTGGACGCTGTGGAGGAAGGTGTAGGATCTTACATCCATGGAACTTTTCCAGCAAATGATGCAAGCACTGAATGGAGCCCCCCTGCACTGGGACCAGAGACCCATGGGCGAAGGCTGTGACTGCACAACTGTCTTATCTTCTGTGAAGGAACCTACTGATCTTTCTCCTGGGCTCGCTCTGCTGTCCCTTACTCCCATGTGCCATCTCTACTTGTAAATGTAAAGCAGTGAAAATAAACTATTTGATTCTTAACACTGTCTCATGGGTGATGGCGAGGACCAGTGTGGAACAAGGATCGTGGAAAAATCAGGTGGTTTTAGAATTCTGCCTGTGTGCTAAAATTAAGATTGTCCGAGGGGTACCATGCTGTTGCCAAATTTGAGGACAAGCCCCTCCTCTGGATTCCCTGGTAGCAGTAGAATAGAATCTGCGTTCTGGAACACACATACCTCCAATGGGCTCTTCCCTTAAGTGAGCCCAGCCGGGCCTGTCAATCATCTTGCCATGAAGCCACACCCTCCCAAGAAATCTGATCCACCTGGAGGCAAACTAGAAACATGCGAAATATTCCCTTAGTGATACTTACACAGGCTTGTCATTCCTGGAAGGTTCTTCTCTAAGCAGACACTGAACTGAGCTTCCACAGTGTGACACTGTGAGCGGCCCACCGTGAATCCTCAGCTCAGAGCCGGATTCTTTTCTGTTTTGTAAGTTGATCTGTCTGCAGCTGTGGAGGTTTCCTGCCTAGTGGAGATTTACAGCCGGCTGGTATTTTCTTTTTAAACTCTAATTAAAAAATGCTTATTTATCTGAGTTCCCTTCTAAATTCATTTATTTGAGAATTGGCTTCTAGGAGGCAGGCCGATTCTAGTTGCCGTTGTTGTGAAGATTCAGCTGCCTTGCTTTTGTTTGAAAACACACTTTGAGTCTTGCAACTCATTGATTTTTCCTGCTTTTAAGTTTCTAATTGGAGGAAAGGAAGAGGTATCCCCAGTTGTATCAGACCTTTGAGCTGAGAAAGCCTGAAATGTTTGTCGAGTACCTGAAATAAAGGGAGGCAGCACCCTCTTGTGTCTGCTCCCTCCCTTAATCTCTTGACTCCCCTCTTTTTCCCTCACTCACTCCAGCTATCTCAACTGGCTTCCTTCCTATTCATCGAACAAGCTAGGCACAGTGCAGTTTTCTTCCTGCTTCTCTGCTAAAATGCAGGTACCCTTGGGGGCTCAAGACTGTCTTTTTACCTGCTTTAAATATCAATTCAAGACAATCCCGCCCTCTTCAAACACACTCGGCCCAACATATCTTACTCCTCCACCTTCCCAAGAAGGCACCTTTCGTTGCTGAGCCCCCAGCTACCTGGTCCTCAGTCCTGTTGCAAGCCTGGCCTGAAGCCTCCACTTCCCTAGTTGGGGAGAATTAAGGAACACTGGATTAGTTTGTGGAAGTCCCGAGAAGCAGATTCTCCTCTTTGTCACTCTGCTCATGTGGTCGGTCAGACAAGCTCAACTTTCAGCATCCAAGCACAACAGCAAGCCTCCCACTACTCACACAAGCTTTTGTTTTTGACAGGTAAGTCTGTCATCACTATATTCAGTCTCCCAGAATGGAGCTGAGTCATTCAAGATGGCGCTATTCACAGACACTGTGCTTTCACAAGGACTTATGTCAAACTTTCAGTCAGCAAAAAAGAAAAATGCTTTGAAATAAAAACTGATTTTTACAGAACATCCGTTGATCTTTATTTGACAAAATCCTCATTATTAAAAGACAAGTAACAAAATTTGAGCTTATACTGGATCTGGCAATTTCTATAGTATCTAGAGCATGTAAGAAATCAGTTGAGGAAACTAATTAATTTCACATGCAGATGCTCCTGGCGAAGGGGAAACTAGATCTGCAGGTGAGGTCCGTGGTACACAGCACATAAAAATAAACCCTAGAGAAATGCAATTCATTTGCTTGAGTGAACCATTTTTCCTTTTGCGGAAGGGGTACCGGGCAGGAAGTCAAAGGCGTATGCAGAATGGCTTCTCCCTTTGAAAATGGTGATCAAAATATTTGAATCATGGCACCAGGACACCTGTGAGGAAAGGAACACCTTAGCCGGAGCGGGCTCATTGCATAATTCTTAGTAATGTGCGCGGTTTTCAAGTAATGAAGTGGATTTAAACAATGATTGAACAGAGGCTATCTGTTTTTCTTCTCGCCCTCTGGGACTGGCTCTGTCTCCATGTCACAGGGACACTTTTCCACACAGTTTCTAGGGAACCATCCTCTTATTCTTGAGGTACCTGAGGGAAAAAGTGGAATTCAGGTGAAACAACTAGTTGATCGCAGTGACATTACTTGAACAGATCCTATTGGAATTAATAAACTTTCAGTTAGTCGTCCCCGTCAACTCTTCCCCACCTAAGGATAAGGGAAAGTGTGGCTTTCCAATGCTTCAAACAAGCTAAAAACCAGATACTTGTACATTCCTTCGCCTGGGAGGGCTTGGTCTTATCAGGGCTAATGAGCTGAAGGCTTCAGCGTGAACTATTGTTCACTGCGTGAGATCAAGAGCACTGTTCCAAGGAACGATTCCCTGCAGCCTCTGCACCTTTTCTTCCTAGAGCTTTTGCTTTCCTGTGGACAGAGGGACTCCTGCAGCCCGGGCCGGCCCTCAGTCACTGGCCACCACTCCCAGGACACAAACTTCTACACCCACATCACCTAAACTGTCAAATGGGATTAATTTACAATGAACAACTTTAGTCTTTAATTAAAATGGTAATTCTAAGAAGCAAGCAAATTCTTTGCTTTAAAAGTGAACAGTTCTGAAAAAGACACAACAAAGTTTCAATTTTTGGTTCTGACAATGAAATGGAATGCTCCAGTAAGGGGGGACCATATCACAGGGGGTGTGGTATATAGAATCGGCAGATGTTTATGTCTGAACCCTAGTTCTTATGTAGTTTTACTGTGTGGCTGTCAACAAGTTGCTTAATCTTTGGGCTTCAGTTCTCTACGAATGTTAGTGACAGTTCCAGCTAAGAGTCCATTGGGGACATAATTAGCTTTTTGTTTCTGAATGGCACTTTCCTACATGTTTCATTATTCTTGCCATCCTCCCCAAACCCCTAGTCAACCTCCCGCAGGTTCCCTCCTCCCAGCGCGCGCGCGTGTGTGTGTGTGTGTGTGTGTGTGTGTGTGTGTGTGTGTGTGTGTGTGTGTGTGAGAGAGAGAGAGAGAGAGAAAGAGAGAGAGAGAGAACACTGTGTCCCTGTGGAGGACCTAGGGTAACTTTGGGAATCATTCAGGATTACTTCTACCTCATTTTTGCTTCCCTCTGAGATTTTCCTGGCTCCACCTACCAGAGCTGGAAGTGCAAGCTGCTGCCTTTTCTGCCTGGTGTTTTTTTTAATGGGACCTGGGATCTAAACTCAGGACCTTCTGCTTAGGAAGCAGAATCTTAACCCCTTAGCCATCTCTCCAGCCCTGTATATATATATATATATATATTTTTTTTAACCCATTCATTAGTGGATGTCTTGGCTAGTTGCTTCTCTTACCTATGTGAACAGAGAAGCAATGAACATAGATGTGCAAATACCTCTGTGGTAGGACTTAAGAATGCTTTGGATCCATACCCAGGAATGATACGGCTGCATCATGCATTTCTATTTTTAGTGTTCTGAGACCTCCACATTTATTTTCATATTGGTTATACCCGCTTAAAACCACTAGCAGTACCCAGGCTTTCTCTTTTTCCACATCCTTCCCAGATTTCATAAGGACAGACACTGCCCTCATTTCTGATGGCAATGAAGATATTGAACACTTTAAAAAATATGTATTGACCATTTGTGCTTCTTATCCAAACTGTCTATTCAGTTCATTAGCCAGTTATTGACTGAAAGATTTTGTGGCGTTCAATTTTTGCAGTTCTTCATATATATCAGATTGTCTTAAGTACAGATGGCAACAATTTTGCCCCATTTTATAGGCGCTTGGAATGCTTTCCTCTGTTGTACAGAAGCCTTTGAGTGTAATGACATGTGTCAATTCTTGACTCAAACTTTAAAGTTCTTCATTTGAACATGCAGTGTTCCAAGCACCATTTGAAGAGGCTGTCTTTTTCCTTACATTTTTGATGCATTTGTCAACAATTAGTTCGCCTGTAGCCATGTGAGTTTATTTCTGGGTCCTTTATTCTACTGTCTACATGTCTATTTTGGGGCCAGTACCACGTTGTCTTCACCACTGTGGCTCAGCAGGATAATCTGAGGTCAGGGCTACAGTACCTATAACATTGTTCTTTCTGCTGAGAATTGCATTGCAGATTTGGGATCTTCTGTTTCCATATGGATTTTTTTTAGTACTATGCACAATTTGAATATGTAGGCTGCTTTGCTATTTTCACAGTAGTAAATCTGCAAATCCATCCATGAAGATGGAAGATCTTTCCATCTTCTAGTGCCTTCCTCAGTTTCTTTCTTCAGTGTTGTGCGTTACACCAGAGATCTTTCATCATTTGTTCCTAGGTGATTTAAAAACTGACTTATCGCTGTCTGAACCTACTTCATCTTTCATGTCGATTTAGCACTTTATAAAATTGGAAGCTGGAGCACATGGTACCTTAATGTTCACAGCTGTATCTTCTCAGTAAATGGTTCCTTTATTCGTATCTAGCAGCCATCTTTCTCTTCCAACTAGTTTTGGCTTAAAGTGTACTTTGTCAGCTATCATCTGTATGTTGGATAGATTTCCATCATTTGACTCATATCTTTGCCACTGACATGTGCTGCTCGGAAAAACATTGAATCTTATGTTTTAATCCAGTTATTCTTAACCCTTTAAACAAGTTGAGACTAAGTACATTTAAGGTTATGAGAGGTGCCTGCTATTTTCTACGTTTTTGTTGGTTTTGCTCTGGTTGGATGAAATATTGCTAGTTCTTTTCTTCCTGCCTTACTGGCTGGCTGGTTTACTCGTAATTTCTTCCTGCCCCTCCTTTTCCAACCATTCCTCTCATGAAGTGTGTTCTTGCCCGTGTTCTCGCTCATAAATAACACTTTCTTCTTCCTCAGTGTATTTTTTGCAGCGTTGGCTTCTCTGATATGAATTACATTAGTCTTGAAATGTAATTTCTCTGTCCGCTTTAAGAAATAAAGCTAACCAACAATCTTGGTTAGCAGCTATATACTTTCAGGACCTCAAATATATCATTCCATCTTTTCCTAAGTCTGATATTACTCTGATGTATTTATCTTTATATGCGGGTTGGAATTTTTCCTTTGAAACTTGTTTTTCTTTGCTTTGTATTTGTGACACTTGGATTACGTCTTCTTCTCTGGTCATGTTTACTTAGGATATCTGGAAGTTCACTTCTTCATGTACACTTGTCGTGTCTTCTGTCATTCTCAGGGCTGACCTCTTGGAGTGCGCTGTTTCAACCTTGTCATCATCCTGCTGTTTGTTCTGCTTTGTCTTGTCCGTTGACTTCTTCCCACTGGATGATTTTGCTAATGGACTGACTCATTTGCAGCATCGTTGAATTTTTCCTACATGTTTTTCAATTTCATTCATATTAGTGACTTTGTTCAAGCGTGAACTGATTGCCTCACTTTGATCACCTGCTCACTTGAGTCTTCAGTGTGGCCAGTGCTTCTTTTTACAAGTGGGACTTAACTTTCTTCGAGCATTTCAACTATCTCAATGTCTGTGTTTTGGTATCAGGAGGTTATAGTGGCTCGTCTCAAAGTTTTTGTCTGTATATTTCACATATTGGTTTGAGATGAAGGTGTTCTTCAGGATTGTTTTCTTTTTCTTTTCCTACTTTTTGTTTGTTTTATGAGTCTTCCTTGTGAGCTGTCTTCACTTGGACTTACCTTCTCCTCTACTATTCAGGGGAAACCAACAGATACAACGGTGCGACAGCAGCCCGGCTACTGCCTTGCAGTGGGAAGGCACTTACACCTCACTCGTGCCCTCAATAAGATTGGGGATGTTAATTTAGGAAAAATGTGTTGTTGTTGTTGTTGTTGTGTTTTTAGAACTAAGACTATTGATATTACACAATGAAATGAGAATAGGAGGGAAAAGAGGGAAAGGAGTAAAGCATGAATGCAAAGGAAAGAACATGGTTTAGAGTCAGGAAAGCTGTAGAGAAAATATTGTAGAGTAGATGCAGAGAAAGGGGTCATAAAGCTATTCATAACTGGACAATTAAAGTACAAGAACATAAATATGAAGTAAGCAATAAAATGAGAATGTGTAATAATCTTGATTAGTTTTTGTTAACTGGATCTTCCCTCCCTTTCAGCTGTCTGAAGGCAGGGCTGGGGCTGCGAGACTCTATTCAAACGAGTCCGTGTGCTCCTTCGGATAGGGATTTTCTCATGGGAGGTCCAGCGTCTGCTGCGTTCCTGGTCTAAGCACCTCTCCTACCTCACCAGCTACAGCTGTCTCTGGTGTCTGGGGGACAGTTCTCTCCATACACAGACAGATCTTTCTGTAGCAGAGACTCCGAGAGGGAGCAGAAGGCAAACCTGCCGTGCCATTGTGGTTAGGAGGTCTCTTTCCTGCCACGCCCATCAAAAGACAGCAGCAAGTTTTAGCAGCACACTGCCTTGTTCCTAAGGGCAGACCTGTGTTTCTCAGGCAATCAGCTTCACACTCCTGTGCCGCACCGATTCCGGTCCACAGCTTACTCTACTCGGGCTCTTTCCACGCAC
Source organism: Typhlomys cinereus (assembly GCA_023101885.1). Taxonomy (NCBI): domain Eukaryota; kingdom Metazoa; phylum Chordata; class Mammalia; order Rodentia; family Platacanthomyidae; genus Typhlomys; species Typhlomys cinereus. The sequence goes on from JALPQD010000178.1 coordinate 872,397, forward strand.
ACTCTGCATAGCCCCAGGTTATGTGTCCACAGTTAAGTCTCCTTCAGCTCAGCATTCTCATACTTACTCACATCTGAAAGGGAAGTGAACCCTCCTTGGTTGCTGGCCCTGGTATAGCACGAGCTTCGTGGCAGAGAAAATTCCACTAAGATTTTTTTTTTCTGACTTTTTCTTACAGAAATAAGATCTACTTTTTTTTTGTTTGTTTGTTTGCGTCTGCATTTTCACGTTTGTCTTTCACTAGGTCTTACCAAGATGGCGTCTAGTTTACCACCTTATCTAGAAGTTCCTACTGGAGACTTTAATTCAAAAGTGAAGCATCTATACAATAATATGTCCTACAGAGAAGAGCTCAAACAGTAGCTATCATTACAAAGACCCCATCAAACAAGTGCTGTGGAGAAGTGTGAAGGAGCTTCTTTTTGTTGCTTAACTGTGTGTCCTTTTATGTATTTCCCTAATGCATCTGACATGTGATTACTTATAGTAACTATGCTTACAAAATTTGGAATTATTGCCAACAGTTACATTCTTTCAACATACCCTTCCACTTCCATACCTTCTATAAAGGAATCATCAAGAATTTTGTCTCCATACAACCAGTATCTGAAATATTTAAAAAATTAAATTAAAATTTTTTAGGTTAGATGTTAATTTTGTCATTGAAGAAATGCAGCATTCCTATCGCTTACCGGAGCCCTCGTGTGGCTAAAATGAACTCCCCCTTCTGCAGTGGGATTCGCGGCTCCTCAGTGCAGGGGCTCGTGAAGAAGGTCTTGATGCCTCTGTTCAAAGGACAGCAGGCGCCGCTATAATCTTCCGTGACTTTATAGCGAACCTGTCATTAGGGAGCAGAAAAACAACCTCAATATTGGCTTCTTATAAGTTTGAATTAAAAGTCTGAAGGGGATTTAAAGTTTCCAGTGATAATAAGCCTTCTTTTTCTTCAATTCCATCTACCTTGCCCCCGTGCAGAAGGGAGGGATGTTTCTACTTCCCAGACTTTTCTCATCCCTCGTTTCAAGCACATCCTCTAAAAGTGTCAACAGCTTCTGTACTTCCTTCACCCGTGCTAGAACTTCATTTCTTCTCTCATTTAATTGAATTTAAATATAAACAGCACGCACAACTGTTGGCATCAATCTGACAGCATGCTTGAGAGAATGGGCTTCGTGGGCTTTACTGAGGATGTTTTTCTAATTGGCAATATACACTGACCCAATTCCCCCCAAACCTCTAGTTAACGGCAACTATTTAGGGCTGGAGAGATGGCTCTGGAGTAAAGCCTTTGCCTTGAAAGCAAAGGGATCTGCGTCTGAATCCCTAAAGCCGTAAGTCAGGCGCGTATGGTGGGCTGCCTGTCAATTCCTGGAAGGTGGAGCCTGGGAAACCTGAGACAAAGTTGGCTAGCCCAGAATAGTCTTATTGGGGAGTTTTTGGCTCCAAATAAAGGCTCGAAAAAGTAGGATGGAAGAGCGATCAAGAATGATTTCCAGTGTTACCTTGTGCCTCCACAGGCACCTACACTCATGTATGAACGCCTGCACACACATGTGCTCATCCACATGCAAACAACATGAAAGAAAAAAAACAAAGCGAAAACAAAAGTGGATTGCATCAAATTTTGATGAATGTATTAAAAATTGTTACTTAATCAAAGCCAATTGTTTTTTTCTACTCAAAGGCCTGACAAAAGAAAACAGAAATTAGTATAATTAGGAAAAAAATTTACTTACACTTCTGACTCTCTTATCTGCTTTTTGCTTCAACTGTTCTATCTGTTTAAAAGACATAAAAATGAAAAAAAATTAAGCCTCTTATCTCAAGGTTGGACAATCATCTAGGCTTCCCTTCCCTTCTGTTATCTGAGTAGCAGTTCCCTCTCCCCACCTCAACACACATTTTTAGCATTTCTTATTCACTGAACCATGGTCTGTAGGTGAGGCTTTTCCCTAGAATCTACCCGCAAATATCTTCATCTGTGTACATGGCCCAAGAGCCAGGAAGACTTGTTCTCTGCCCCCTCCAAGCTTCTGGGCTGAGATTCACTTATTTTCTAGACACAACAGGCAAACTGGAAAGTCAACACTAATGTGTTTTGATCAAATCATCATTCTTCTTGTTTTTTGTCAGCAACTATTACATAGTACTATATTAGGGACAGTTGGGAAACAGAGTCAAGTTAAAGGTAAAAGAAATGAAAGTCTGAGTTCTCATGAGCTAAAAGACAATGGCACATGAGGAGGGCCCAGGGAAGATGAACCTAGAATGGGTAAGTTGGACTCTGTGGAAGAGATGGGACTAGAGAGGTCTCAAGGAACAAGAGCAGGCTGTGTGGTGTAGACAACACAGTGTGGCAGAGTCGGGTGACAGCAATGAATAAGGAATTCACAATAACACAGTAAGACAGAAAGCAGTTTCGGGACTGGAGAGGTAGCTCAGGGGTTAAGCCTCTGCCTTGCAGGAGGAAGGTCCTGAGTTCAGATCCTAGACCCCACTCCACATATAGATGCCTGGCGGAAGCGAGGGCGGCCTATGTTTCTGGTCCTGGTAGGGCGGAGCCTGTGAATCCCAGGGCAGAGTAAACAAGGAGGAGGTGGAGGCGTCCATGGTGGTTCCCAAATTCGCCCGTGGTTCTACACACACACACACACAGACACACACACACACACACACGTACACACGCACAATTGAACAACAACAAAAAAAAGAAGGCAGTTTCAAGTTCCAGATTTTATAAGCAATATCAAACAGTCAAGCTTTATGAATAGTAGATTCATTTTAACGTACTGAAATATTTGTACTACTGATGTGACTATAAAATCTTACTGCATTAGGGAAGTCAATGCAGAAGGTGGGCCAAAAGAAGGGCTTGGAGCAATACTCACTGTTAGGCTGTACTGGTGACAGCCGTCTCGTATCGGCCACTCCAGTCCATCTCCTTCAGGGTCTCCTGACCACGTAAACACCTGCTTAAAGTTCTTCCATCTACTTCCCATATCATAAGGAAACACAAAGACTTCGTCTAGTTGGTAATACTGAATTCGATCTTTTGCCTGTATAAGATGAAAGGACAAAATGGCAGATGCTTCTTGAGGTGGCTTCTAGTGACACATGACTATGCACTCTACCTACATGTAGATAGTATGTATTTACTTATATATACTTACTTCTCAAATTGGTATGATTTATAAAAATACCTATGCTGAAATCTGAGTTGTGTTCACAGACACTATACCTGTCACAAGTTAGGAGGAACTTGGCACAGAACACCAACCTTTCGTGTGTTTGCACAATAAATACCTGCCAGGCTTCCTTTAGGAATAAGCATTCAAAGGTTTATGAAAGAGCAAATTAGCTTAATTCTACATGTACAAAGTCCTCAATACTTCTGGCTCAGCAGCGCTACAGGATATAGGAAAAAGACATGAGGCTGATAAATGGATTCAAGGGAAAGTATGGGCTAGGGAACGACAAGGAAAGTATAGTCACTGTTTTATGAAAAACATTTTAAAAACATATGCAGGAGATCTTTTTTTATTCTATCACATATGTATGCACTAATTCATCTTCACTTATATGTACCTGTTATGCATACACATATTTGGAAGGTATAACTTATATACCAGGCATTTGAGTAGTTTGCTTTCATTTGAAAAAAAAACAACAAAAAAACCCCTCTACTAAGCTTTGAATTTCTTAAGTTCTACTGACACCTAGTGGTACAAAGATAGATTATATTTTTCAACAAGAAGAGCTGTGGTTTCTTTTCCTGTTGCTGCGATAAAATATCCTGATAAAAGCAACTTCAGGGAGAAAGAGGTCATTCTGGCTCACAGTTCAAGGATACAGTCCATCATGGTGGGAAATTCTAGAAGGACCTAGTCACATTCTATCCATGATCAGAAAGAAGAGACGAATGAGCTCCAGCGCTCAGGCGGCTTTCACCATTTCACACAGTGAAGGATCCTGCCAGGAAATGGTGCAGTCGGCAGTGGGTGGATCTCCCCCCTCAGTTATCATAATCAAGATAACCCCACACAGGCGATCTCAGAGGCCAACTTAATCTAGAATATTCCTCATAGGAGTACCCGAAGGCTTTTCTCCTGGGAATCAAGTGATAATTAATACTAACCATCATTGCTCAAACTTAAACTTTCGTACCTGGTAATTTTATACATTCCCCATGGATTTTATATACTTAATTTAATTTTTGCTCTGTGATAAAGTGCCATTTTAAAAAGTTACTTCCATACTGACATAGTACTTTTACAGAGGGTCTCTGGTATTAACTAACAAAAAATTAATCTAATGCCAATAGATTAATTATATTTATTAGAAATGACACTTCAAAATATTCATTATTTAGGGCAGTATTTTATGGAAAAGTCTTTTGTGGCTATTTATAGTGATTTGGGTACTGTTTATCAAAAGAACTGTCAAGTTATATATAAATATGTGGAGTTGAATATATTCATCTTCACTTGGGCAGTAAATGGTAGTTTCTTTTTCCTTTTTATAAATGGCAGCTTCATGGGATACCGTTTGCCTCCCATATGCAGTTACACAAGATAAACTAACAAAAGAGACAGCCTTGGACACTTCCAAAGGGACTAAATTTCAAATACAGAGATCCAGGTTAATTTACAAAAACAATGCTAGGATGAAAGTTTAAAAACAAACAAATAAAAAACACCCCCCCAAAAACAATTCTATCATATACGTACCCACTAATTCAACTTCATTTTTATGTACCTGTTATGAATATACATATTCAGAAGGTATAGCTTATATTCTGAGATGTATTCATGATATATAGATTCTGTCAACACCACAGCCCCAAGAGACATGTGCTGCTTCTAGTTTAGAGGAGCTGAGGAGGGCTCTTGGGGGAAATGATACCTAAACTGTATCTTGGGGGCAAGGAGAGAAGGAACTGTTGTAGGCAGAGGCAAAACAAGTGAAGATCAGAAGTACAGCTGAACAGACCCTAAGTGAGACGGGAAGAGAAAGCATGGGAAATGAGTCTGGAGGTGCAGATGAGGGGAAAAGATTTTGAACTTACACTTGTGCATCAGGACACTGGGAGAAAGGGAGGGAGGGAGGAAAGGAAGAGGAAAAGGAGAGAGGGAGCAAAGGGATCCAGGGAGGATGGAGGGAGGGAGGGAACTGGGGTACCTATTAAGTTTGTATGAGTGGAAAAAATAAAAATTAAAAAAAGAAACTTGTGCATCAGGAAGATCACACTTTGACGATAGTAAGACGCTATTTGTCCTTTCATTGTGTTCAATCTTTGATGGTGGTAAAACTGTTGGCATCTTAGTAAGACAGTCGTGCCACACTCTTATCGGTCATTATATTGTTCTTCAAATAGTCAACCTTCTGCATTCACAGGTTCTATATTCTTGGATTCAACCGAACATGGATGGGAAAAACATGGAGTTTAGTTGCACTTGAGTCAGGCATGATGGTTTATTCTTACAACCCAGCAGGGCTGCAAGTGTGAGGGCGGCCTCAGCTGCACTGAGACACCATGTCTCAAAAATAAAAAAATGAAAGTTGCATCTACACAGAAATATTCAGAATTATCATTATTCTCTGAGAGGAGTGCAATGACTGTTTACCCGTGTATTGGGCAGGGTTCTCTAGAGGAGCTGAAGCGATGGGGACACTCCTGTAGGAAAAAGTAAAGGAAGGCAGTCAGGAGACACTGCGTCTTCCTCTCACACTCACTGATCTAAACTCCATCAGGTAGACAAGACTGATAACCGTCCATCACACATTGCACTGACAGGTGATTTAAAGTATATAGAAAGCGTACAGGAACATTTGTGTAGGTTATATGAAAACATTTTACCAATGTACGTAATAAGGTTCTTGAGCATTCAAATTTTGGCTTTAGGAGCATCCGGTAAACATCCCCTGGAAATAACTTGGGGATGACTTAACATATAGATTTAAAAAACAACTATTTCATGAACACATGTTCTTACTAAAATAGCAAAATTATCATTTTTATTAAATTTCAACATTCAAGTAAACGTCTTGCTAATATACTTCACAAAAAAAGAAGTACACATACATATGTCAAAACAGAACAGTTATTTAAAAAACAAATCCTTGAGCTGTGAGCTAACAAAAGCCAGGAAGCCAGCTTTTTTCGATCAACACTTTTAATTTGAAAGAACGGGTAATTAACAAACAAACTGTAAGTCTTCAGACTTTAATATCTGGTGAATATTTTCTCACATACACCAAGTTAGACTAGTGTTGCCAAAAGAAAACAAATAACAGCATTTTCTTCCAGGGAGAAAAAAATTCAGGCTTTTGGATGAAAATTAGAATTTTGTAAAATTTGTATTTATTGCTATGATCCTGATAGCTTTCTCATATTTAAAAATATTTCTTGTAAGCAGTCATAGGACTGTAAGGTGCTAACATTATGAACATCTGTGTAATGCAATAGACCAGGATTTTCCAGATGCCTGATGTTATGTAAACTGTGTACTGGAAAAAGCCCATTTACAAAATGAATTTGACTACGAAGGAGCACAAAAAGTCCACTGTCGAGAAATGCTCCTTGTTGGGTGGGAGTTGGCTCAGCGGCAGCCAAGCAAGCATGAATGGGATCCTGGTTTCAGCTCTAGAACTGCAAAGGAAAAAGAGTTGCTTAACTGTCGACCTGCCGCCTGGAGGCAGGACTCCAGGACTTGGGCCCACCAGGCAGGGACTCTGAATTACCGCGGCCTCTGGGCATGCTTGTGGGGACTGTCTTAACTGTGTAATTGATGTGGGAAGACGGCCATTGGGCTGTTCCCTCGGTAGATGGCCTGGGACTGTAAAGGCGGAGAGAGTGAGCGGCAAGCAGATGCGCATGCATTGACCCTGCTCCTGCTGCAGATGTGCTGTGACTCGCTGCTTCAGTTCCTGCTAGTGCAACTTCTCTGCCATGATGCACTGGGACCTGATTTATGAGCTTTAATTGACGCCTTTTCTCCTGAGCTGCTTAGGTCAGGCATTCTGTTGCAGCAAGAAGTAACAAACCGAAAACATCTGTCATTTTACTAGAGTCAAAGAATACCTATTATTATATAAAAGGACTATGAAAACGCTCAAATCTTTTCTACCTACTCATCTGTATAATGCTGGGCTTTCTTCATAAACTTCAAGTTGAGTAAGATGTCTCAAAATGCTAAGTGTAGAAGTTCATATGAGAATCCAGTTGTCTTCTGTTGAGTTGGACATTAAAGAAATTTGTAAAAATACAAAACAGTTCACTTTTTCTTTACTTTTCATTTGTAACATAAAATTATTTCATAAATGGTTATTGTTATTAGCATATAATAAGCTAATACTTGCCCTTTTAAGAACAAAAAACTTTTGAAATTTTACTTAGAAAATATGGTGGGCTGAGGTTAAGGCTCTGCCTTATAAGCAGAAAGTCCTGAGTTTGGATTCAGGTCCACATAAAAAAGCCAGGCAAAAACGGTGACGGTCTGTACTTCCTGCCCTGGTGGACAGAGCCTGGGAAACCCCAGAGGAAGCAAAAAGGAGGTAGAAGCAATCCAAAATGATTCCTGAAGTCATCCATGGTCCTCCACAGGGACACATAATGCTCTCTGATACACATACACGTGTGCAAATAAAAATAAAATGAAAGTATGGCAATTATTAATAGGTATAACATACCTAAAAGCTTTTTAGTGAACTTAACAATTTGGGGTATTGTAAAAATGATTCTGAGATAAAAAAGTTTGAAAACTGCTTGCTATAACTTAAAATTTATAAACTGGATATCAGGGGTTGAATATGTCCTATGGATATTCTTGGTGTTTAATCTGATTTTCCCATCCAGGTACTAACTAGACCAAATCCTGCTCTGTTTCCAATATCCAAAATATCAGCATGTTCAGGGTGATATGTTCTTGGACTCATAAAGTTTTATTTTGTTTTTTAACTTGTTTTTAATTCAACTTGTTGGTGTCATGCTAACACTTAAAAAATAAGAGGACACTGTTGCAGTTAGCCTACAACATTGCTGATAAATGACCATCAAATGGCTTAAGGGAACAAGGGCTTTATTTCTTTTTGATAGTCCGGTTATAGTTCTCAGTCCAGCTTGAAGGGAGAGCACGCACCAACACCAGGGCCGAGAGAACTGGCCACACCATCACCACATAACGGCTGAGAGATGGACAATCCTTACTTGCCAGAGCAGCATGTTTGGCCAAGTGAACAAAAGGATGCTGACTCTCTCAACCAGCTCTCGGTGATTTATTCCAGGGCCTAATCCCACCCACCATGGGCTGGACTTTCCCCATCAGCTAGACAATGTCCTTCAGGTTCGCTCTGAGCTCAACTCAACCACTAATTCTCCACAAATGTGCCCAGAGCTCAAACCCTTAACTGTCAAGTTGACACCTGTGCCTAACTATAACAGACATCTTACAAAATTAAAATCTCTAATTTTTCTTGGAAAACAGTTTAAAAGGTCTTATTGTAATACTCAGGAATAAGGCAAAGGTAACTTTGCTAGGCAGTTCTTTGAAAGGTTAAGTGGGATCCCCTCATTTAGGTTATCTGGCTGGTCCCTGCCTGTGGACATTTGGCTTCTCCACTAATTACAGCAATGGAAAGCTCTGTGACATTTCAATGGGGAAGGGCAGTGTCAGACTTGTGTTGCACACTAGAATCACAATGAAGAGTTTGATGTTGTGAGGTCTGGACAAAGAAGTGCAATAAGCCAAACCTCTGATGTATTCTTGGTACTTTCCCAGTGGTCTGAGAGATGACGCAAAAGGCTTATTATGTAGCTTACAACTCTTTCGAAACTCAGGGAGTTAGAAATCTATTTCTTTGAAAGTTACCTTAACCTGAAAACAAGTCATAATGTTTCCTGCATTAACCTTCTATGGGGTATGCAGATAAGGAAACTGTCTACAATCAAGGTTTTCACATGTGAACACTAAAAATTGGTTAATCAGTACTTTATATTGAAGAAATAATTATCAAATTTACCTTCTCTTCAATCCACGATTCAATAGAAGTTTTGTTTCTGAAAATTATTTTCATCTGAAAATTAAATATGGTGAAATTTAGTAATGTGACTTTGGTTTATTTAAAATTATTGTCTTCATAATAATTAAGAGATAGCTTTTATGCTTCAACTCAAAAGACACGAATACAGTTAGCATCTGACTCTAACACTTGTTCTTTATTAAAGCACTATATCTCAATATAAAAATATTCCTATCAATCCATAATCAAATCAGAATGTAACACTTAATTATAATTCATTTTTTAAAGTACTATCTTCAGACCAAGACTCCCAGGGTGTTAACAAAATAGTTATATAATCAGTTCAGTCAGGACATAAGTGTGCTTGTTATTTAAAAAAATCTATCATTGTTAGTTTTAATTAGCTTTACATTATGACTAGTCTTTTTACATCAAGTGCAACTCCTTTCAGTCACACAAATATTTACTTCATGTTACCGTTTGACTATGAAACACCCTCCACCAGCTCATGTGTTCAATGTTAGCGGAATTCATCGAAGAGTAGACATGGAGTTGTTACGACTGAGATGATATGTACAAGGTACCTGAAATAGTGCTTTGCATAGAACAAGCACTCGACAAAGCACTGGTGATATTACAACTATTATTTATTAAGTACATGAATGGGTGACCTTGGGACAGTCGCTTAATCTTTTTGACAGTCAACCACTCATTTGTAAGGATGGGAAGACAGTAATTTTCTTCTGTCAACCTATCTGGGATGGATGTGAAGACCAAGAACATCTGCAAAATGAGAAGCACTTACTCAACTATAAATGTGTGTACACATACATACCTATGTAAATATATCAACATACTTTTTATATTGTATGTGTATTTATACATAGATTATATAAACATTTCATAAATCATTTGCTAGAAATATTGTCAAAATTACTTCATACTCATTTGCCTAGGAAGAGGTGATTAAATTAGCTGCTAAACAGAATATGGAAAAGTGACTTCTATTTCAACATGTATTTTGACATGAAGATTTTACCTCTTTCTCACTTCATTCAGTTTCAGAAACACGGCGACTTCAGGACAGAGGTAACCAGGAAACTTACCTGTATAAAAAACAACATCCCGACAGCTATGGTTGTTCCTAAAGCTAATCCCAGGGCGAACAAGGTGGCCGCGAATGCAGCCAATCCGAAGGGAACAACTGGAAGAGGGTCTCTCCGGGCGGCACTCATGTCTATCTTCACCGTGTTCCACCCGAAGGAAAGCTAGAGACAGTAACAGCACACGCTTAAGACGCTTGGCTAAGGTGACCAGTCGCAGGCTGTTGAAGGAGCTTGATTTAAATCATTATCACCCAAAACGAGACAATGGGACACTGTGGCCGAAGCAAACGCAGCAAATGCAGCTGCTGTGACGAACAATGGAGCTCCTGCTCCTTCGCGTGACTATCCTATCGCTCTTCTTTCTGTTTTTTTCTCCAGTACGTGGACTTGAACCCAGGGCTTCACACGTGCTAGGAAAATGCTTTACCACTGAGCTATACATCTATAGTTCTACTTTCAGTAGAAAATGAAATGAATATTCAATGTTACTATTTTTTGTTATTTCCTCAGAAGAGCCAGATCAACCCCTCAAACATGAATACGTATGAATATTAGAGAACGATGTGCATTACTTCCTTGAGCTTCTAAACTCATGTTCTTTCACAGCAACAAATACAGGGCGCAGTCCAGCTGTTTCTTCCCTCGTGTTCCATAACGAGCAGTCAGGCGCTTATAAAGCGCTGGGTGCACAGTGCCTGTGGATGTGTAGGGCTTGGCCTGTACAATGTTTACAGTAAAGTCGTGGGACAGCGTCTAAAACTTTGGAAATCCACATACAAATTCAGACTTCTGGTATTTCCTAGAAATACTGGGGTGGGACTGCCAAATACCACAGATTAGCCCGAATCAAATAAGGACTGCCCCCCGTGTGAAGTTTGCAGACCTGCCAGGTTCATGACCTCTGAACCTTATGACATGTCCACCTGCTCAAAAATGAACTCCAACTGTTTCTGGTTTATTCTAGAGAGCTGCTTTCCCCATGGACCACCTAGAGAGCACTGGGGCCAGAAATGGCAAAAGATCTGCAGCTGGCCACGTTAAGCTGGATGGGAACAGGACTCTAGTGGGGCTGTTTTCTTTTTTCTTCTTGCTCTTTTCTTTTCTTTTTCTCCTCTCACTGTTTTTACCATAACTATTAAGTTTGAAATGTAATAAATCATGAATATGGTAACAATTATCAACTTCGACTAGAGCATATAAGGTTTACATTTCAAGAAAAAAAATCTTTTTCAATTTTAGACATTAAATTTTAATTTGTTTTTTAAAAAGGAACTGATAAAGTGATAAAGTGAAGTTGTTAAGCTAAGTCACAAAAATGTATTTCCAAATAAAATTGCTAATTACCACTTAATCCAACACTAATCACCGTTTAATCTGACAGGAGTGACAATCATCCGGTACTTTTACTCACCCGATTGTAAAGCTGTGTGTACATGGTCATGACAAAAATAAAAGCAGCATGGATACAACCCAACGGTGCCAAGAGGAGAAAGAGTGTGAAGGAGGCGTGGTTCCGGTAGCCACAGCAGTTGTTGATCCAGGGGCAGTGGTGATCCATCTTCATCACACATCTGAGAGGAAGATGCACGTCAGATGCGAAGTGCAAATCCTGCCACTTTAACTGGCTTTGGCCTTCAAAAGCTTAAACAGCAATCCTGGATGCCCAGGATTCTTCCAGAAAGAGCAAGATCTTTATGAGCTAATTCAGAGTGGTGGACAGCAAGTCCTACAAGGCTAAAGAGCCCAAGGCCCCAGGACAGCTTCGGAACACAGGCGTCTGCTGGCCACAGGCAGACTGTCTGAGGAGCCGGGAGGCCAGCAGGAGGTTCACCTGTATAGCACACGGCACAGCATAGCTCGAGTTTCCCTCCAGCTACAAAATGCATTTGCTGAAGTGTAGCGCAAACTGGACTCAACAAAACTATCTTCAACTCCCCCTGAGTGTTCACAAGTACAAAAACTTCCTTTTCTCACAGTGCTTCAGACCTGGAATCTGAGCAAAACATACAGCATTCGAGACCAGCACAGCGAGCAATCTACTATGCTGTTCTTTCCCTTTGCCAATCATTCCTTAAGTTTTTCACCAATCAGTAGATATCACTGTTTATATCCTAGTCTGGCTTAGTTTTGTTTTTTTTTTAGTGATTCAGCTTTCGTTGCATGTCATTTTTAATATATTTAAGATAGTACATCTGGATTCACTGATTACATTCATATCCTTCATATCAAGTATAATGGCTTATTAATAAGTAATGAAAAAAGCAATCTGTCAAAATTCAGACTTAAATAATTCCAAAGCTAGTCAAGATGACTGCCACAAACACAATTCTGATACAAACTAAGGTGTACCTTGTTAACCGTACTTTTACAAGGCAAGAGACAAAGGTGTACCTATCTTTCTAGAAAAGTCTCCAGACTTTAAAACAATAGCAATAAGAACAAAAGAATGAAAATATCTGCACTGATAATTTAAATGTAAAATGAAAATTATAGATGTAAGTGTCGAGAAAATTTTTGATAAAGCGGACACCTTGCATAAAAGTAGTTTCTACTGCTGTGGGGGCTGTCAGGCCCCAAGCCTGCTCTCTGGATGACACATCAGCATCTGAAACAGGCTGTCGCCAGGTGCTCCTTCCCTGGGAGATTGAGTTTGCCTCTTGTCTGCAAGACAATGGCAGGCCTAACTCCTTCCCTTGGAGGTAGAGTTTGCCTCCAGTCTGTTCTTGGATCGCTTTTGTTTCTCTTAGAAACTGGCTGGGCTTTCCCCCCCTCCCTAACAGTTCTTTCCTGCTTATCTGAGATATGCTAATGCACAGACAGGTAACTTTGTTTTGAGGCATACATTGTCCATTCCCTTCTAGCAACAAAGTGCCATGCCTGTTTTACTCTACCTGGCGACATCATGTCTGATCCCAAAGCAAGTAGATGTCACTCCTGAATTTTCTTTGTTAACTGGAATGTATACGTTTTACATAATCCTGTAAAGAATTTGGTCCTGCTCTTCTTTGATGTTTTCCTGAATTTGGCCCTGCTCTTTGATTGTTTTCCTATAAATACTCATGCATGTTACAATAAAGTCGGCGTGGATGATGGACATCCTAGGCCCCCTCTGACCCGATGCCTGATCAATTTCTACCACTCCCACTTCTGTTTCCTGCACGTTAAGTCTGGGTTTATGCGGGTTCGTAGGCCCGGACATACTGCCATGGCAAAAAACAGCCTATCATAGTTAGGTACAGGTGTCAACTTGACAGTTGAGGGTTTGAGCTCTGGGCACATTTGTGGAAAATTAGTGACTGGGTTAAGCCCAGAGCAAACCTGCAAGAGACTGTCTGGCTGATGGGGAAGGCCCAGCCCATGGTGGGTGGGACTAGGCCCTGGAATAAAATGCAGAGAGCTGGTTGAGAGATTCGGTATCCTTGTGTACACTTGGCCAGACATGCTCATCTGGTAGGGAAGGATCATCCCTCTCTCAATCATTATGTGGTGATGGTGTGGCCATTTCCCTCGGCCCTGGTGTTGGTGCATGCTCTCCCATCAAGGTATGAACTGTAACTAGACTATTACAAGAAAATAAACCCTTTGATCCCTTAAACTGTTTGATGGTCACTTATCAGCAACCATGCAGGTGAACTGCAACACAGCCACAGAAAGACCAGAAGCCAAGTTGATCAATGCCCAGTGAATAACAAGGTCACATACCTGTTACACTTTCTGCAATGATGGGAGCGTGGTGCCTTGAATGCTTGGCAAACTTTGCAATACTGGAGGTACATGCTATCCTGAGAATTTTCCTTGGCAGCAAAATATATGGGAAAACACATTAGTTTACTTGGTCCCAGGGGTGCTTTCATATGGCAGGCATCTCTTTTGCGAATGACGGGGGTACACTGGCATGTGAGCTTGCATCCCAACCCTCTATCTGAGCGGAAATAGTTCTAGGTAGCAGATCTGTCGTAACAGCACCTTCATCCCGTTTGCTCAGGGGTGGTTTTCATTTTCTCTTCCCTATGCTCCACCCAAATTCAGTGTTAGCTGGTTCTCTCACCCTAGTCTGGGAGGAGTTGAGAGGACAGCAGCTGACCTCTTGGCAGGTATACTGGAGAGTGGACGTTTAGAGATGACATTACCTGAAACCCATCCTCTTTCTGATGTTACTGCAGCCACTTCTCCTCCGAGGCCTTTACAAAACTCCCTAACTAGTTTTATTTTAACTGTAGTTTTTCTCTACCCTAAACTGTGTATTGTCGATGCTCCTGCAGGGCAACTCGATCCAGAGCTTTGCTTGAAAATCTCCAGATTTTCTCCCTGTGGTCTAACAATCTTGTGTACTCAGGATTTCCCACGTGCTGCCTTCGTTTCATCCTTATCTGTTCGTATAGAATCTCTTCTGCTGACGCACAAGGCCATCCACAGTTTCTGTCTCGGTGCTTATGCAACCTCTTTCTTCTCTGTAAGCTCCTCCTCCTCCCTCAGGTCCCCCAATTGAAAGTGCTCAGGTCTAACTTCAAGAGCATTCCTCACATTCTCTTTTATATTCTAGTTATTTACACAAATGCATTGGTTCGTGTCTTGGGTTATAAGCTTTTCAGATTACAAATCAGGTCTCCCTTCTCTATACCCACTTCAGGTAGTAGAGCAGCTGTTTTCTCCTCCCTCTTTTTCTTCCACTTGGGTTTTTCTAACTCTGACATCCCTTAGAAGATCCTGTGGATTTTGTTGAAAGGTAGAACCTGATTCATTAGGTCTGGGGTGGAGCCCAAGACTCATGTCTAAGTTACCAAGTGATACCTTCAGCGGGAATGTGGACATTCCCATGTACAACCTGACAATCTTTTTTTTTCAACCTGACAATCTTTAAGAAGCCATGAATCGATTCACATTGTACTTCCAAGTGAAGTAATTTCACTACATGATTTTACAATCTTAAGATTCAAATTAACAATTCCTAAAGCATGTTTCAATTCTGAGAGATGTTAATATATCACATGATAAAAGAGCCTGGAGCTAAAAATGTACTGTGAACTTGAGAGAGAGAGAGAGAAAGAGAGAGAGAGAGAGGTATTGTGCTGGTTAGATATAGGTGTCAACTTGACACTTGAAGACTGAGCGCTGGGTACACTGTGAAGAATTACTAGTTACGGCAGGCCCCGAGCAAATCAACAGGAAATTATCCAATAGATATGGGAAGATCTAGACTATGGCTAAGTGGGATGATTCAAGATAGCGGGAAATGAATCAGTGTTTGGACATTCTTTAACAAACATGGACAGACCTGCTGCCCCTCTCTCAGCAATCCCTGTGGATATAATGTGGCCACTTCTCTCAGTTCCTGGTGTTTGTACGAGGTCTTCTGCCAAGCTTGACTAAGAATGGTAATCGGACAGTTTAAGCCTCAATAAAGTCCCTTGTTCCCCTAAGCTGCTTGGTCATGAGTTTATTGGCAATATGAAGGGAAACCACAACGAGTATTCAATATTTCATTAACTTGCCACCATAGATCCACATGACCTCCTTGTGGGCCCCCCTTTCCTGCTGTAGCCCACAAAGAACAAAGATTTAATTGCTTTGGGAAAAAATTTAAATCAATCTTTTCAAATAGATATAAATCCTGAGTATAAGGGACCAATGATTAGAAGATATTCTTAGCTTCTACCAGGAGAAAGAACAGGTTGTGTTAGATAGTACTTGGTCGGCAGATAAAACAAAAATCTAAATATAACAATTATCACGATAAAGTAAACACACACATATTCAACAATCACTGTCAGGAGGAATACTTTTCTTACCGGTTTCCATCCCAGAGGGACAAAGCCAGGACCAACAAACATGGCATTGAAGTAATTATAAAGTATCATGACAGTCCAGTTTATCAACATGATGAAGTTCACGCTTCCTCCAGTCGTATGCAATGGCCAGTACCACAGCACAGAGTCAATCATGGCCATTGTGGAACATATCGCTATAACACCGAGGGCTATGATGGGACCCCAGTGGCACAGTCTCTTTAATTCCTGGAGATTTTCAAACCTGATCACTGAGCAGAAAGTGCCCATTTTGGTAAAGAATAGCTTGTTACTTCTAAGGAACTATAGGCTTCCTTTTTCTGTGCACACATTTCCATGTGTCACAAGTCCATGTGTGCTCCTTAGCTGTCATGCCTTCTTTGGGTGTGGGGGTGTTAATGCAGATTCCGCCATTTTCACTGTTAGCATTCGGAGCTGTTTATTGTATCTAGAAGAACCTGGCATCTTGTTTTGAAACCCAACCTAAACAAAACAAAATGTGAATGTTGAGCAAAGTTTTTATTATTATTATTGTTATTATTATAAACCATATTCATGAGCACCATAAATCGCTTCAAAACTACATCTCCCAAGTGTACTTCTGTGGGAATGACATCTGAAAAGAGTTACTTCTGGTTTATCCAAAATATAGCTCAAGCTTGAATGTCATGCAAGCTCAACACATGACTCTAAAGTTCCTTTTAAAGAATTTCGCTCCTTTTATTCTCAACTTGTCATATACTTAGCGAGTGGCAAATGTTGAGATGATTCCAGTGGGTAAACATTTGTGAGGCGCAAAGCAGAGCCTTAGCGTTCATCTATCTAATCCCTTCCAGATCCCTCCAACAAAAATTGGTTTCCAAAGGCTACGCGATAACACCAAGGTCACATCTAACAGCCGAGCTGAGAACAGAAGCCAAGTGCTTTCGGGAAATTCTAAAAGGCCTCTCCAAGAGTTTTCAAGAAATGTGAACTGCGGTCTAAGCAATCTGCTTGTAGCTGCCTCCCAAACACCAACATTAACAATCTGTTGAGCGACAAAGGTGAAGGCGCGAGAGGCAAGGAGATGTCGCCGAGAGCAGAGGGTGAGAGCAGAGGGTGCGCGCGCGTGTGAGCGTGTGCATGGTCCAGAGTGAAGCGGGGTGTGCGAAAGAGCAGACAGAAGCGAGGGACTGGGGTTAGGAATGGACTTCCAGGGCGAGGGAGAAGAAAGCAGGATGGTGTGCGCGAGGAAGATCTGCAGGCGCTGCGCTGGGATGGAGGGAGTCGGCGGAAGCACCTGACAGCATGCACAAGGAACAGACTCGAACGCAGGTGTGGCTGCCTTGTGCCTCAGTTTCCCGCCCGGATCGTGCAGCCGGGAGCTTAGAAACCCTCCTTCGGAGGAGATACGTCCTGGTCAGCCAGGCTGGTCTCAACCTCGTGGACACCGCGGCCGCACTTGGACCAGACGCAGCCCACCCGGGAGCCTGGACTCCCACCTCGCTCCGGTCTCAGATGCCTACTCCTCGGCCATCGCATTTCCGGGACGGCCTGCGCTCACCGGGACAGACCTTCTCCTCCTGGGATAACTGCTCCAGGGCCAGAAACCGAATGCTGGCAGCGAGGGGCTGGAGCGCGGGGAGCCGCTCGCACCCCGGCGTCTCTCCGCCGGCGCCCCGGCCGCGACTCTCCCGCTCAGGCCCGCGGCGCAGCCGCCGCCGCAGTCACTTCCGGGAGGGTCGCCGCCTCAAACGTCCCCCGCCCGGGGAAGCGGCCGGCCGTGGCTGGCAGCTTGGGGGAAGCCGAGCCGCTTCCCGCCACGTGGAAATGTCTGTAGCGAGCCCCGAGAACTGTTCAGATTTTGGGGGGGGGGTAGGTTTTAGGAGGCCCTAACCGGGAAGCTTTTCCTTCGCGAGCTTCATCTGGACCTTGGAGTGGGAAAGAAAAAGCGCGGGCGGGCCTATTTCCGGAGGACGGAGATCGCGAAGGACAACCAGGAAGCGGCCGGGCCGGGAGCTGTCCCCGGTTCTCCGCCGGGCCGCGCACGGTGCTTCTCGGGCTTCTGCAGCCGCGGCGCCCTCGCGGTCCCTGCTCCCGAGACAGGCTCCGGCCCCGGCCGGTCGCTCGGCGCCTGCCATGTCTTCCGACTTCGAAGGCTACGAGCAGGACTTCGCGGTGCTCACCGCTGAGATCACGAGCAAGATTTCCAGGGTCCCCCGGCTTCCGCCCGGTGAGAACTCCGGGGCGCGGGCGGCGCGGGGAGTCGTGGAACGCCTGCCGGGAAGGCCGGCGCGTCACGGACGCGCGAGGATGCGGTGGGCGGTGCCGGCGCCGGGGCAGGAGGGGACCTTGGGGCCTGACACGGTCGAGGGTCAGGACATATTCCGGGGGGTCGTGGGCTCCATCGAATGCCGAGAGCCTTGGGGATTGGAACCACCTGGGCATAGAATTCTGACTCTTTGCACTTTGCAACTTGTACCAACCTTAGAAACGTTGCTCTGAGTAGATTTTGTTTTCTGTCGCAAAACATAAAGATGGGAGTATTGGAAGCAAATGAATGACACGAAGATCGTGGGTCTCCAGAGCAGCAACAATGTGGTTTTAGTAAAAGGCGGTGTTATTACTATGTGTAGCACAGTAGAGTAAGAGCCAAGAATATCAGCATTCAGATTCCAACTCTGCAACTTCTAAGTTGTTTCCTAGACGAGTTTCTAAATCTCTCAACTTCCTTCTTGGTGAAATGGAGAGAACTGTACCTCGCCATAAGATTGTTTTGAAGATTAAACCATATACGGGAAGACCTTGTATGTTAGCTGCTATTGATTTGTATTTCATTATCTCAACCCCCTGTTTCTTGCTTCTTTCCTGGGGGTTATAATCCAGTTTCATGTAAAACTTGATACAGGATGATTTTACTCTATTTAAAAAAATTCACATCTCCCATCTGGAATTGTTTTGCTTCTTTTGCATGTATTACTTTCCATCCTAGGCTGCGAGTGATGAGAAGGTGGGGGCGGTGTTGGATTTAAGTGGCATTTGTTTTCTAAGGGCTCAGAAAAATGCGTAAGTGAACAAACCAATGACTGTCATATGGAATCTTGTGACTTTCGTTGTAGGATAGTGTAGTGTTTTGAGATTTATTTTTCTTGTAAGTGCAGATTAACCTGAGTGACTAGTAACACATGTGAGCTCTACTCGGAGGTTCAGTTTTTGTTGGTTTTGTTGGGGAAGTTGAACCGTCATTAAACTACTAGATTTTAAAGTCTAGAGCAATCAAGTCATCGATTTGTAGAGCTGTGAGTAACTTCTTTACATTCTTATCTGGCCAGTCAAATCCATAATGCCAGCCATAACTTTTGGGATATTGCTCTTCCCCTGAACTTTGTGTTTATAAATAATCATCTTTATTTTCTTGTCCCCCCCCACCTGTTTTCTGTTACTAGGGATATTTGCTTGAAGCCAGGATCTCTGAACTTATACCCCACTCATCTTCTGAAGTCTCAGATAGTTCTGAAGGAAGTGGATGATGTCTTAAAGTGGTTTATGAATCCAAGTAAGGGACTCAGAGAACAGAAAAAAGGTAGCATATACGTGGAGTTCTGCTTCAGATTTTTTTAATGCAGCAAGCGGTTGATGCTTTAGCACTTGATGATACATCACAACACCTGGTTGCTTCTCTTCATTCCACTTTTCTCCATTGCCCAAAGAGCTTCTTGACATTGTTGCCGTTGCTGTTGGAGACTTCCTCTGAATCCAGCCCAGCACTCCAGAGCATCAGCACTAGAGTGTCAATTGAATTTTCACACTTTTTTTTTTGTTTGTTTAAGAAGTAGAAACATGTCTTTGTTTGAGCGAATAGTTTTAGTTGTACAAAGTAACATTGTTGCTGAGTAGGAAGTTGTAAAGTCTGTTTCCAAGAAAATGATTTTGTTATAGCTGAGCTTTCTTGTCTTATACCATTTTAGCACACAGAAAACATGTGAATTAAGTACCTTAAAGAATTATATGGTGCCTTTCCTTACCTGCAGTGTAACCTGAAGCTCAAACACAGCGGCTAAATTTCAACGAAAGGAGACAGTATGTCTGGCACGAAGAAAAAAAAAAAAAGCTTACTTATTTGAGTGATTAAGTGACTCTTTAAAATCCAGTGGCTTCCTCCTAATAATGATTGGTGCTTGTTTCCTATGTGATCTGTTTTGAATTGATATATAGAATAAGATTCTTTTTTTAAAAAATCCATGTAGGTATGAAAATCCAACTGTTATATCTGTGGAGTAAGAGAAATTAATAATGTATAACTATGGCAAAAACAATGTGCCTAAAAACTGAAGTATCTCTCATAGCATCATTTGTGGTGCGGTACTAAGCTAAAATTGATCTAGAGGTAAACTGTAATTCACTTGAATCAAGAAAGTTAAAAATGGGAGCAAACTTTCAAGTCAAAGCAAGCAGCTCATTCCCCAACATAATAATTTAGAGTTTTAGGATCTATTGCCTATATAACATACTAGTGTTTCTTCTAAAGAGGACAGGGAAAAAAGTGAACATTCTGAAACTTTATTTTAAAAACAAATTCGCTCACTCTGTAATTTTTTTACAATAAAAAACTTTGCTCTTAAAGTGTTTGGATCTTAACTAATTTTAGTGACTGTATTTCAAGATGGGTGAGTTCTATAGTGAATACTCTTATGGTTACCATATTTGAAGATTGATTTTTGATGACTATTGTTCTATGGAAAAGTCAGGAAGATTCGTGTGCAGAAGCATCAGTTCATATTTTACTGTCATTCTCCTCCTCTGTGGTTGTGGGAGTAAATTCCTAAGCAGAGGGCTTTGCTCAGGGCCACAGCTTCCATTATATCTGGCAGGCCTGTTGAAGGGTCTTCAAGGAAAGGTTCCTTTGCATTACTGTCTTACCTTCCCGCTCAACAGAGGTTAGATGGTTGGTTGTGAATCCTGTCTCTCTATGCTGTGCTCAGACATGCACCCAGGAAGTACTAGGGCAAAGCGGTTGGGTCAGGCTGCTTACAACAGATCTGTTGATAATCCCATTTCTGCCACTTGGCACATGTACACTTGTGGGCGAATTGCTTGGCCTATCTAAGCCCCCCTTTATGATCTGTAGAATGGAAGAAAAGGAAGATTTGTTTCCATCTTAAAACGCTATGAATGGATTAAAGCTTGCCATGCACAAGCAGAGTTCTTGCACAGAGAAAGTATAATGAACTTTTACTAATCGAAACACTGTCGCCCCAGCTGTTCAGACTCTGTAGTCTCAATTGTGTTCTTAAAGGATCCTTGCCTCCTTTCTGTGCCTACACTGAACTTAGGTTACAGCCTCTTGATGAAGACCTGTGTGAAGCAAAGTGAGTGGTCAGACGCTTTGGGACATGAAAGTGATACTGGGTTTGAAACCCAGGATATCAAGAAGGGAATCAAAGGGGAGACGTGAAAGAAAGCCCTGGAGCAAAACAGGTGTCTTCTTGAAGGAAATATCTGAGTCTAATGGATTAGCGGTGTGGAGCCCTGGAATGTCCATACCTTGATGCATGATTATCTTCTGTGTTTGCAGGATGCATGCGGGGGAGAGAAGTCATAGCATAGGGAATAATAGGTTGGATTTTTTTTCTGTGTGTGTGTGTGTGTGTGTGTGTGTATCAGAGGGCATTGTGTGGGCCCAAGGGTGACTTTGGGAATCGTCCTGGATTGCTTCTACTTCCTTTTTTGCTTTGCTCCTGGATTTCCCAAGTTCTGCTCACTAGGCCAGAAGTGCAGGCTGCCACTGTTTCCGCCTGACATTTTTATATGGGACCTGGGATCCGAACTCAGGACCTTATGCTCAGGAGGCAGAGTCTTAACCCCTGAACCATCTCTCCAGTCTGATTGTATCATTTTAAATGCTATTTAAACAAAGAACATACTATTTAATTTCACTTGTTTCTTTTTGCGTTTTAAGTTGTGGCTACTCAGAAGTTCAAAATTATCCATGTGATTTGCATTATGTTTCTGTAACTTAGAGATGGCCTCTTCCTAAGTCAGGAGTTCTTGGGCACATACAGTTTGTTCCTTGTTAGGAGTCCATTTATCTCAAAACCAGCTTCATTGAACTGCTGGGCAAGGTCCAACTTTTCAGTTGGGCATGAAAGGAGAACAGCCTTTAGTTATTACTGATGACTTAGTTATGTTTTATAAAAATTAAATATTTATAAATTTTATCCATCTTTGAATAATATACACATGTCCAAATAACACACACACCATCTTATTTAACTATTCTTTTGCTGTAATAATACATAACCCAGGGGAAAAAGAGACTTACTCCAGTTTATGATTTCAGGTTATAGTCCATTGTGGTAGAGTTACCAGCAAAGGCTGGAAGCACTGGCCATATCTATCCACATCAAGGGCAGAGGGAGCAAAGACCAATGCATACCTTCTAGCTTGCTAGCTTCTAATTCTGCCAATTCCAGCGTTTTCACGTTCTCTCTCTCTCTCTGTCTCTGTCTCTCTGTCTCTATCTTTCTCTCCTCTCATCTACTGTGGGAATGGTCCTTCCCCACATGGGTCTTCCCCCATCGATTAGATAGTCTACAGGGTTTCTCAGAGGCCTGCCTTAATGAAATAATTCTTCATAGGTGTGCCATAGACATGTCTCTTCAAACCAACACACACACTCTATAATCCCAGAAGGACTATCTACCCTTCAACAATTTAGTCAGTCTAAGTAATGGCTTAATTTTCTTCCAAATAAACTTCATTTTTGTGGTGCTAGGGGTTGAACCTAGAGCCTTACTCATGCTCAGTCAGGAGCTGCATTTCCAGCCTTAAACTTTTTATTTTGAGGACAGTTTGCAATGCATAGAAGAATCACAGAAGTGATCCAGAGAATGCTCACATACAGGCCAGTGTCCTGTTTACTCATATCTCGCCTGAAGACATTTGCCATAGCTAGTGAACTCATATTATTTGTTAGCACTAGCTAAAGTCCATATTTAATTCACGTCTTAGGCTCCCCTCCATGTCCTTTTCTTCATGAATCATCATGGATACCACCAGAGCATAAGTAGTCACAGCTGTTATTTTTCATGACCTCCTGCTCTGAAGCTGTGCTCTCCAACTGGGATATTCCAGTTTTTTTCTCTCTCATTTTTAGCCCGGGATGACGGGCTTTGGGAACGAGACACCAAAGAGGCAACTTTATCATTCTGTAATAAAGAGACGCGCTCATCGTGACTGCTGATGTGAGCTTTGACCACCTGCCTGAGGCAGCACTTGTGGGTTTCTCCAACGTAAAACTGTCCCCCTCCTTCCTTACTGTTCAGAGGGCAATCATATGCAGTTGACAGTTGTCAGTTTTCTTGCATCCCCTGTCTTCCCCACCCCAGATCATTGCGACCATGGGGACTAAGTTCCTGAGATGCATCCAGTTCTGAGACAGGTCTCATCCAGGGCCTCGTGACTGCACAGGCAGAGTTACAGAAGGAAGTAGCATTCTCCACCCACCGGCTCGAGATGGTCATCTCCCCCAACAGTGGAGGCTATTGCCCGAGAGATTAGCAAAAAAATATAAATAGCATGTGATTGGGTGGATCTGTGGACAGATTTGCTGATTGATTCCGAACAGGGTTGTAGAAGGTCTTCTGAGGTTATCCCCTAGGGCATAGCCCTCTTAGAGACAGGGATTATGAAATTAGGTAGTGAGTTAACTGTGGTGATATTTTAAAAGCCACACACAGGAGTTAACAATGGAATAGAATTGACATCAAGCTTGTTTGATGAATTAAAAGTGGATATATATGTATATCCATTTTAGAAAGTTTAGGGTGAGTTGGGGTGGGGGAAGGAAAAACAACAAAATACAGCTATTTCTTTTCCAGGATCCCATAACCAGTGAGTTAATGACTTTGAGTTTGGAGTCAGAAGTCCGAACCTCAAATAAGTATTTCTTTCCTCAAGCATTATTCTCAATGCTACTGAACGTACATTTGATAAAAGATTCTAAGATCTTGCTCAGTATTTGGGAGTGTTTTTACATATGATTTTAATTGTATTCATTAACTACTATTCAGTTTACTACAGTTGTGACTTCTGTGTAGATTCTCCAGGTTACCACCATATCCACTGATGTCGACATCTCTCCTAGAGAACAAAGTAGCGTTTGGTCTTCTGTAAACATATGACCTCTCGTACATACACTTAGGTCCTTCACATGATTCTATGCTTGCATGTATGGTAGAGTCGGGGGCTTACTGCGGTCTCTCACCTGTCGAAGAATGATGTGAGTATTGACTTTGCATTGCTGCCTGTCACTGATCACAAAGGAAAAGATGTAGCAACACAGAAAGTTTTACAATGTGAGGCATGTGTATGTTTTGCCATTACAAATCCCCTGACATTATCATTTGTTTTAGATGAGAAGAAACAAATGGTTGCAAATGTGGAGAAACAACTCGAAGAGGCAAAAGAACTGGTATGTAGAGACTTAGTCATGCATTTTAACCTAAAAGCTGAAGGCTACCCCCACCCCTACCTGTGGTAGGCATGGCTCAGTTGTGTGTCATGCGACCAACTCACTTTTTTTTTTCTTCAGAATTAGGCAGCCTTCAGATTAAAGGGAATTTTATTGTTTCCTTGGATTTTATTCTTTTTAATAAAGATGATTTGTTAAAGGTTGAACTTTAATTTTTTTAACCTTTTTTTAACCTCATAATATATTTTCTAAGACCTGCAAGAAATTCCTTTTTGCAGAAGGCATATTGAATACTACACAAAACAGTTAAACATATAAAATTATATAGTTATATAAGATTGAACCTTCTAGAAAGTCCTGTGAGATGATGATTGTCTCCAGAAGCCAAAGGACTTGAGATTTCCTTGCAAGCTGAGTGAACTTGCCAGGTTTTTATGGATGCTCTTAGAACCATAAGATTTCTTTGTCTGTGTTGTGTATGTGTTTGTGTGTGCACAACTATGCATTTTATGGAGACCAGAAGTCAACAATGGGTATCTTCTTCAATTGTTCTCTACCTTATTTTTTAAGTATATTTATTTATTTAATGTATATTAACTTTATATTCGAGTTGTATTAACCATGAACTTATTATGTGTTTTCATTTCCCATCGCCTGCCTGTTTATTCTGCGTGTCTGGTGCATGTGCCCGTGCACACATGCATGTGCCGTGATGAACGTGTGGAGGTCAGAGAACAGCTTGCGGGAGTCAGTTCTCCTGTCGCGCGGTTCTAGGAACCAACTCAGGTTGTCAGGCGGCAAGTGCCTTAACCACCCGAGCCACTTGCCAGTCCTCTCACCTCGTTTTCTGGCTGGCTCGGCCAGTAGCAACTTTACGCCCATCTGCACAGCTCGTAATGCCTGCCTTTCTTTTGAAGTCTCCTCCTTTTCTTTTTTCTCTTTCTTTTCTATTTTCTATTGCTTCTCCTAGGTCTCCCAACTTTTAGGTGAACAGATTGACTTTTTTTCTATGTCAGAGCAGCCAGTCAGGATACTTCTCCCCTGTGGTTGGTAGAATAACCATGAATAGTAAGATGGGTCAATTCTTGGGGTCTTGAGTTGACTTCTTATTTTGTTAAGTTCCCATTTGCAGCTTTTTTTTTTTTGTCTCCAAAATTAGTGGATATATATGTGTGTGTGTGTGTGTGTGTGTGTGTGTGTGTGTGTGTGTGTGTATTTAGCCTTCCTTTGGAGACATTCTGTGTTCTGATAGAGAGAAGCTGGTGCTCCGCGTGCCAAGGTCTACCATCGCGCAGAACCAGCCGTGCCTCCATGCCTGCATGGAGTACTTGTCGTCTTACTACCACTGACGTGTGGTCTGATGTATGTTTTTAATTTGAAATGATCTGGAAGTTGATTTATTTCCCGATGTTCTGCTAACACCTTTGTTTATGCTCCTTTGGTGTGGCATCAGAGAGAAACCCTTGCTTATGGCTTTTTCTGTTAGCTGCTCATCAGTTTGTCTGTCAGAATCTTGTGGACATTGTGCAGCTTGCTGTTAGCATGTGTTCCACTCTGCAGTGGCCACATGAGCGTTGGAACAATGCACAATGCACATTGCTCTTGCTCTAGCCTCATTTTGTGTTCTTTGGGTGCATCTTTTTTTCTTTAACTGCTTTTAGTGTGGTTTTAAATTCTTTCATAAAGTGCCTTAAAAAATTGTATTTAACTTTCAGGTTTTGACTTGCATGTACTTTTGCCGTAGTCTGGATGATTCATCTTCTTATGAATAAACACCTAACAGGGTGTTCATGCTCTATGCTCATTTAGCATATTGCTCAAAGTCTTCAGTAATAAGATGAAGATGAAATAAAAGGGATGCAGACAGGAAAGGATAAAATCGAAGTATTTGAAGATATGATCCTTTACTTGAAGTCTCCTGAAGCTGTCACCTGAAAACTTTTAGGTGTGATACACACTTTCAACAAAATAGCAGTGTGTAAAATCAGCATATATTAAGTAGCTTTTAATACGTGAATTTGCTGAAAACAAAATTAGGAAAAAATATCCCATTTATAGGACTCCAAAAAATGAAATAGGAATAAACTTAACTAAAAAAGTGAGAGGTGCTTGGATAATGTAAGCTTCATGACACCAAAGAAGGAACTAGAATGAATCCCTATTGGATAAGGAAACCTCCCATACTGATGGATTGGGAAAACTAATATTATGAAATGGCTGTATTTCTGTAAATAGTCTATAGATTCATTCAATCCAGTGCCATTCTTTATAAAATTAGGCAAAGCAATCTTAAAATTTATATGGAAGCAAAAGACCCCAAGAAACTAAAGCAAAAGCATTTAAGTAAAAGCAAAAATGCTGGACATATCAATATCTGATCTCAAATTAGACTATAAATCCATAGTGACAAAGACAATACAGGTACATGCACAAATGCAGGCATGTAGACCAAGGAAATAGAGAAAACCCAGAAATAAACTCACACAGCTATGACCACCTAATTGTATTCTATTTTTGGTTTTTTTTTTCTGGTCATTTATTTATTTGTTTATTTTTAGTGTTGCATGCTTAAATATAGAGAGTTTATGGTATTTTGTCCTATTAATCACTAATCCCATCCCCCTCTCCTCTCAGCCTTCCACTTCCCCTGCCAGATCCCCTCCTATTTTCAAATTTTTTTGCTTTGTGTGGCCCACTGTGTTTCATCTAGTTTGTCTTTGATGTCACGTGCCTGACATGATTCGTGCTCCAGCAAGTGTCATAAACAGTGGGTGCACCATTGGGAAAAGCGTTTTCCTTTTCTTCCCTATCAGCTTCAGTCCTCATCAGTCTCAGCAATGTGAGGAGCTTCTTCAGATCTTGCCTCTTTCATGATGAGATGTTGATATGGCCACTGAATTTTTGACAATGACGTTAAAAACATATTGGCATAAAGAACGTCTTTAATGAATGGTGCTGCAAAGACTATATGCATGTGTAGAAGAATGAATTAGATCCTCATCTCTCACCTTCCACAAAAATCTATTCAATGGTGGAAGACTTTAAGACTCGAGACTGCTAGAAGAAAACGGGGGAATAACACTTCAAGATGCGGCTTTAAGTTTTCTGAAAAGGATTATAATAACACAGGAGATAACTCCAAGAACAGGAAAATGGGGTTACATGCAATCAAAAAGCTTCTTGCGGTGAGAAAAATAATCACTAGAGTGAGGAGGCAGGATACCGAATGGGAAAACATCTTTGCCCCTGCAGCAGATGAGGTGTTTTGTACAGACTAGAAAATGATCTACAATAGCTGTGCTCTTGGCTTTGAATGAGTGGGTTTATTAAGTCTGTAACAGGCAAAGCAAAAGAATAAATAGCAGGCAGCAGATACTTCATCAAATGATCCAGCTGAGACGACTGGAGCAGCCCGATTGAGAGCAAACAAGAGTGACACCTTCAGACTGGGGGCCCCCAATACACCGCGGAAATCTCTGGGGAAGCCATGCTGAAGCAGACAGTTCTCTCTCTTAGACGAGCTTCTGATTAGAAGAGTCTCTCAAGGATGAGTTTGTCTCCATGGTGTCCTCCTGTTTCCCTCTCTGTGGCACAGCGTCAGAACACAGTAGGACAAGGGGTTTTGGAGGACACAGTGTGTACCTGCTTGAGTCTGAGACAAGAGGGGGCCTCCTTGCTCCTGGAGTTAGCTTGTAACTCACTTAAATAGCACATGACAGTTTACCAATATAATGTATATTACAGGGGAGTAATGAATAGCATATATAAAACAAATAAATCCTCCAGGCAACAGATGGCTAATGAAAAGAATTCAACATCCTTAACTGCCAGGAAAATGCAAGTTACAACAAAACAGGCTGCATCTCACTCCAGTTGACATCAAAGAAAGGCTGCAGCAGAGCCTGCTGTGGCTGAGCGCAGGTGTAGGTGAGCGTAGGTGTACGTCCTGTCCCCGGAAGGCTGAGGCAGGAAGATCAGGGTTCAAGCTCAACATCAGCTACATAGCAGGTTCAAGGCCAGTGTGGGCTACACAAAAATTAGAAAAGAAAAGAGAGGAGAGGAGAGGAAAAGGGAGAGAAGGGGAGGGGAGAGGAGGGGAGAACTAATACCGTCAGACATGGGGAAAGAAGGGTCCTTATGCACTGCTTGTGGGACTGTACACTGCTGAAGCCACTATGGAAATCACCATGGAATTTTCTCAAAAACCTAAAATAACATTACCACATGACCCAGGGATCCCACTGTGAGTGTACCCCAAGGACTTTCATATCCTGCCAGAGATACTTGACACATCCATGTCTATTGCTGTACTAGTCACAATATCTGAGAAATGGAATCAACCCAGTTGTCTGTCAACAGATGAATAGATGTAGAAAATGTGCTGCATGTGCACAATGGAACTGTATTCTACCATAAGGAAAAAATGTTATCTTTAGGAAAATGGATGAAGTGGGAAGTTATTGTGTTAAGTGAAATAAACCAGACGCAGAAACAAAATAATGCATGTGTTCTCTCACAGCATCCTATGTTTGTGTGTATGTGTGTGAGTGCGTGTGAGTGTGTGTGTTTGAATGCGAGTGAGTGTGCATGAGAGAGAGTGTGTGAAAGTGTGTGTGTGAGTGTGTGTGTGTGTGTGTGTGTGTGTACATACACTCGTAGGTCATGGAACTAGAAATGGGTTCATGAAAAGGAATAAGAGTTTTTTAGGCTGCGGGAGAAGAAAGAGAGTTTGAGTATTTGTGACACAAAAGCAAGACTGTTGGGGGCCAGCATAGAGTAAGGAGATATTGACAGACAAGAACAAAATCACTTGAAAATGTCGTTAACAAGGCCCATTACTTTATATGTCAATTTAAAGCAACTTTAAGAAAAGACAAAAAAATTACTTAATGATAATTTAAGAGACGCACATTTAAAAATTGTCTTGATAAGTAATGATCTAATTTACTGGGCCACCACATTCATGTTGAGCCATTCAATAATTTAAATGATTGCTATTTAAATCGAAGCTAATTCAAGTTTATTTTCTTATAAAAGTTGATATTTGTTCATTAATATTGATTATTTAGCTTATCTATTATCTATGGTAGCAGTTCAGTGTGTAACTCTGGACAGTAGGTGCTAAGCTTATATTGGTCGTAGAAGTAACAGAACACCCTGAACAGCAAATGCATTACAACATTTTTGCATGTAACTTACCAGATGTGGCCTGACCCAATTTGTTGATGTTGCTAGTTTTTATTTTTTTTAATGCCAAGTAAAAAGAAGTTGGTTCACTGCCCTGTGCAGGACTCGCTCTATTTCTTCTCCATCGTCAGTTATCATCGTCATTATAGCTAATGTCAATATAATACTCCAGCCCTTTAAGTACATTGTAGGAACTACTCATTCTTCACAACCGCTCTAGGAAAGAGATCAAGAGAGACGTTAAAACCTGTTCTAGTTCCCATGGCTGTACGTAATGGGCTATACAACGTGGACACAGGGTCTTATCACAAAGCCATGTTCCCTGCCAGTGCCATATGTCTGTATTGCCATCTCTTCAACTGTCATGTGCTTCTTTCAACGTGCTATAAGGTGCAGGCTGCGTAGACCTGCCCTGCTGTGACTGCAGTGAGCACTTGTGATGCAACATACTGCTGTGTACATTCAGCTCCTCATCAACATGGTAAAATGTGTAAGCGTTAGGCTGGAGTGCTTGATTACACGTTGGTTGGCGTGTGATTTTCCTAACCACAAAAGACTTTCCTAAAGAAATTTCTCCAAGTGGCTAGGGCTGGGATGAAGTTTTGTAAATTAATCACAGAAAAAAAAAAGAAAAAAAAACCCAACACTCTCTTATCATTTTAGTGCTACATGGTCAGAACACCAGGTCAAGAAGGACTGAAAGATGGGCTAACAAAGGGTGTTGAATTCAAATTCCCAGGAATTTTTAGATTAATGCATGTTTTATGGGCAAACCCAGTGTATTGAAATCAAATTCACAGGTATGTTTGGATTAGTAATAAAACTCTTAGCAAAGTAAACAGCGTAGCCCTCTCGTTGTTGTCTCTGTAACTGCTTGTTGAACTAATCAAAAAGTAAGCACAAAAGTAATTCCAGTGGGGTTAGCCTGGAGCAGTCAGCACCATGGGCCTGATTCTCAACTATAAAATGAAAGCTTGAAATTAATCCTCTCAGCTCGGAACATTTGGACAAATAAAGTAGCACATGGTTTAGATCACATTTTTCTCTCCTCCTTATAGCTTGAGCAGATGGATTTGGAAGTCAGAGAAATACCACCCCAAAGTCGAGGAATGTACAGCAACAGAATGAGGAGCTACAAGCAAGAAATGGGAAAACTCGAAACAGATTTTGTGAGTTCAGTTCTGTCCTTTGTCATACTTATTGAGTTTAAACTGCACTTTCACTTTGTTTTATTGTTTCCTCCTTGTGTCTTGATTGGCATGGAGTTCAGTTTTCAGGGGCTCCTCAAAAGACAGATGGCAGCTTTGTTCTGGAATTGGAGATCATGGGTGATTAGAGATAGCTAATAATGGAATGTAAGGTATATTGTATTCATGACAAGTAGATCCAATCTCACAGTCCGTTAACATTCCCTAGTATTTAGCACTGATCAGAATGTCCACATCCACTTCTCTAGCCAGATGGACTCACCACAAATTCACTTTAGGAGCTCAAGATCTCCCATGAGTGTATCCTGATTTTTGCACATGTTTCTGTGTATATTTTCTTTGTTTTACTACACTGTATCATGTGACATATTCAAATATGAGTCAAGAACATAGGTGCCTAATTCTCTTCTCTTAATCCTCTCTTCTCTAGCTTTTTAAAAATACTCTTTTGAATTCTAAAGGGCAAGGATGGCAGAAAACATGATCATCCGGGCAGGAGGCTCCCATCACAGCAGCCTTCAGGAAGCTTTTTCTGCTGTGAATGGACTATATGTCCTCTAGAACCATGAGCCACACGAATAAATCCTTTTCATTAGCCCTCATCAGAGAATTTTCTCACTGCAACAGTCTAGATTTTCAGTTTCCTTTAAAAGCATAGTTGTGTATCTCAACCTTGTTTTTCATTATTATCCCTCTAAGGAAAGGTTTTTTTTTTTTTATTCAATTGTGTGTGTGTGTGTGTGTGTGTGTGTGTGTGTGTGTGTGTGTGTATGTTATGTGTGTGTGTGTGTAGAACCACAGACGAATTCGGGAACCACCATGGACGCCTCCACCTCCTCCTTGTTTACTTGCCCCGGGATTCACAGGCTCCGCCCTACCAGGAGCAGAAATGCAGGCCACCCCGGCTTCTGCCTGCGTCTATACGTGGGGTCTAGGATCCGAACTCAGGACCTTCCTCCAGCAAGGCAGAGGCTTAACCCCTGAGCCACCTCTCCAGCCCCAGGAAAGTTTTTTTTTAAAAAACTTTTTATTAATTAATTAATTAATTTTTTTTGTGTGTGTGTGTGAGAAAGAGAGGGAGAGATAGAGGGATAGACAGATAGATAGAAAAAGAGAGACAGAGAGATTCAGAATGAATCCAGGTGTCATATAGCTACGCAACAAGCACTTCACTATTGAGCTACGCAACAAGCACTTACCGACCTACACCTCCAGTCAGATACATTTTTTCCTTTGAGGCTTTTCTAAGCTCTCCCCCTCCCCTGCAGGTCTTAGAGGATTGTACCACCCCTGGGGAAGAGAAGCTTTCCAGAGCCCCAAAAGGGCCCTCCTGTCAGTTTATGCTAGCGAGCTGGACCAAGGCAAAGAGTTGAGGATGTTTCTCAGGTTTAAGATGGTTTCTTAACAAAATACAGTTAAATAGGTAGACAGACAGAAAATCCCTCCTGGAGTTGTTTTTTTAAAAATAGTCATGACATGTTTGACCAATTCTCAATAAATCCATAAGGAAAAAGAGAACAGCTTACCGAAAGGTCCCAAATGTGAAGGGCTCTTCTGATCCTGGATTGCAATGCTAGCACCATCTTGTGGCTGACTTGGGTAGTTGCATTTTTTCCCTTTTTCCTGTTACAAGGTGAACTTCCTTTAAGACACACACCACAGCAAGGACTAGGTGGTAATGAATGGTCGAAGTGGAACGCTTTGGCCTCTGGCTCAAGTTCACTTGTCTTCTGGGTCAACCGTGCCCGAATGCTGTCCTTTCCCATTTGGCAGGCTATGTGATGTGATTGTTAGACTTGCTCCCGGTGCAGCGCTGTCTACATCAGAGAATAGCACTTCTATTGACAGTCTCAGCAGAGAGGCTGAATGGTCCTAGAAACCCAGCTACCGCAGACTACCGGCGTTGGTCCCTTAGGTCAGGGTTCAAAGGATGCTGTGGAACAGCTTGAAGCTTTTGCCGCCGCCGCTGCTGCTCGCACCGTTTCTTTTCACAGGTGACTGGACACCTTGAGTCTCTGAGGGCGGCCAGTCAGCACCTTCTGTTTTTTTTCAGGCTGAGACACGTGTGAAAGAGAAAGAGAAAATTTGATTTTTGTCGAAAGGTCAAGAATTCAAGGCTTCTGTTTATATGCTATCGTTCCTATACTTTTGGCTTCCTGAGATGTTTTCAGTGTTTTTATGGAAATGGTAGGAAATCATGGAAGCTCTGTTTTGAGATTTGGAATGGCTTCAGTGCTGACAGGCTGCAATTAGCACATCCCCTAAGTCTTCTTGCAGGAACATGCATGCACTCTAAAGAGAGGGGGAGGCGCTAGAGCAGACATAGCCATGCGCCTCAGATAATTCCCTTTGCTCCGGACACTTGACATTCATAATTACATTCCTTTGATTCAGTGTATTTATAAATATTATACTCTTTTGGTTCAATGTAAACATATTGCTTCTTTTAAAATATTAAAAATAAAAGGAAAAGAAAATCAACTTAGACCCGTTTCTCCAAAAGAATGACATTGTCCATGTTGGGTTATTTTCTTCCAATCACTTCTTCTCTCCTTTGCATAATCCATTGCTTTATTTTTCATAATAATGATGTTACTGGATCCATGTTGTTTAAAATTCTAAGTTCTACCATTGGTATCTTACACTTCTCTAAGCTTTTGATTGTTTCAATAGGCACATATTATTTCACCCAGCCATGTTAACTTTTGTTGAATCCCGGTGTGTTTCTGTCCATTTATCCCATAAGTCATTGAGCCTCAGTGACTGTGTTTGAACAGGGTTATTTAATCAGGATTGTCTCTCAGCAGGCAGATGATTGAAGTGTTTCACTGGTTTTGTAGCTCTTAAGTAATTATGGCAGCTTCATGCTCATGACCCTTTCTCCATAATTTTTTGATGTGGGTCATTGCATTGTCTTTACTTACTCTACTCTCTTCCGTATTAGAATGCGACTTAGGAAATAAGAATCTTAGACAAACCATGGTTAAGTACTTCATATGTGTTGTGTATCTTTCCACAGTCATGAGAAGGATCCTGCTACTGCCTGTGAATATGGGGATTTTACAGACTGTAGCGTAGAGACAGCTGACTTTAACCTTTCCTAAGGTGCTCTTGGGTGGCAGACACGACGGTGCTGGGAAGGGTAGCAGCTGTGCGCAGGTCCTTGTCTCTAACCCTGAACTCACTGCATGTTCTCAGCGCCTTGTGGTTTTCACAAGACTCTGACCTTTATGACAGCAGCATTGCTTCATCTGTATGCTGTGTGTCTGCATACATACATTACGGACTTCTTTGTTTATAGGGTTTCCACTTTAGACTTCAACCTTGGTAAATCTATTCACAGAGCCCCATTAATTTCAAAGCCAAGCACAGGATGTGGACTGACTTCGTAGAGGAAAGAAAAAAAAAAAAAAAAAAAAAAGAAAGAAAGAAAAAAAGGGGGAAAAAAAAAGGTCTGTTCTCTGGTCTCCCCTCCAGGAGGTGGGAAAGGGTCATGTTCTTGACTCTTCTCTCACCATGTGTACTTGAATGAAACAGAATTTTGTGTTAAACATTTTATCATTGGTCTTATGTGCTGAATTTGAGGTTAGCTTTAATAGATCTTCATTTTTAGAGCTTTGGCACTTTCTTGCAGTGTGACTATTTTTCTGATGACCACTTTGGTCTCAAAGACGGTTGTCTTCAGATATTGTAGCTTTTTATGGCCTGTCCTGTAAAATTAACTTCTACTCCCACTGAAGTCGTGGAAGAGTTGACTTGTGTACTGACGTAGACATTTGTGTGTATATGTGTGCATTCTTGTGTAAATTTATATTTTATGGGACTAGATTCTAGTTGGGTTTTGCAGTTTGAAATCTTTTTCCTATATAGCAATGATTTTTCATCATTGGTATTGAAATGATGGTACCATTTTATGATAAAAGGAACAAGTTTTTTATGGCCGTATAGTATCCTAGTATTTTGAATTTTCTATGTAGCTGAAGTATTTATTTTCCAAAGTACTAAATATATACATGTTTTAATATTTTTCTGTTGTAATAGTCCATATATGAAAAATTACTTTTCTATTGTTTGCTCTGCTCTTTATATTATCTAGGAAATAAAAACTCTATAATTTTTTATAGAAACCCTATAAAATTTTGAAAAATTAGGTGTAAGCCTCAGACGATTTTGGCTTTTTCATTGGTCACTAGATGGCACTGTTTGTTTGCAGAGTGCCATTAAAAAAAAAGAAACAGGTAGTCACTGAAATTACTGCTTCATGAATAAAATATTTCTGATGGGATTTGCATTTCTATATTGGCTGAAGACACTGTGTTGAATGTTTTATTAACCAACCCAGCGCAACTGTCAGCCTATTAAAGAGATCCAATGGTCCCTGTTTAGATAAATAAACTAAGTAAATCCAATTCGTCAAATTGTGTTCCTGGCTGTTTATTTTCCATTCTTTTGATGTACAGTTTATTTTAACTTAAAGCCACATCGGTTTAAAAATTAATGGGAAAATGTTACTTGGTGTTTGGAACATGAAGGAACTAATTGCCATCGTCAAAAAGCCATCTCTGTTTTAATGTTAAGCTGTTTGCTTGTAAACAGAGAACTCTTTCCTGGTTGCTTAAGAACTGTTTCCTGGTCAAAAGTCACCCAGCTGCAAGTGGATGGCTGGAGCTGTCATCAGTTCGTGGCTCTGGGAAAGGTACGATGTCCTTTCACTGGGTTTTCCCTTCAGTCACGCTCATTTCTCGGGCGTGGTACACTGCACCTTGGAAAGAAGAGTAGCTAATTGATTTTTAAGAGCAATACCTTTTAGGAAAGCCCTCGAGAGCCACCTTCCTGATGAACATTGAAGATGGCCACTGTACAGTTGTGACGTCTGGGCAGAAACCAAGGCCCCGATATAGTGACCACACAACCAGCTCCCCTGTTCCCTGGTGGCCCCCTCAATGGATTCTGAAACTCCCCAGCATGGGAAATGATGCTACTGACTGAGCTAGATGTTTCGTGCTCAGGCCCCAGGGCTAGAACCATGTTTGAATAAAACACACCAAATCTGTGCTTTGCTAAACTAAAGTCAGCCTGGTTCTGGCTGACTCTCACTTCTTTCTTTCACATGTCTTCAGTGGCATTTTGTGCTATTCGTACTTTCTTTTCTCTAGTTCTGCATTCATGGGGCTCAGGACAAAACTTGAAGCGAGTTAGGCACTCTTCCCTTAGCATGCAACTTTTCAGAGAGCGTTCAGCTAGTTGGGGTGGAGGCTAAGCCAGGGCTCATCTGGAGGGCAAAGGTGTTCAGACTGTGTGCTAGAAGTTTAGAGTTAAGCCATGTCAACTGGTTGATTCGTCTTGTACAAGAAGTTAAAGCAGGGCTAGGATGGGTTTTGCCAGACTTTGTATTTGAGTTGAAGTTGTTATAAACCTAGCAGGGAATGGATCATGTATACAAATAACTTCACTTTTTTTTATTGTTGTTTTGTTTAAATTTATGCCCATTTGTTACCAAGGCTGAAAAACTCATACGTAAGAGTGAAAACAATTAAAAATATGGAGAGAACTTTTTGGAGGGGCTATCTTAAGAAGTTTGAGATCTTAGGTGCGTTTCTTCAGAGTCCTGCACGATACCCACGTTGCCACCTTGAGAAACCCTAATGTGACTCCATCCTCAGTCAGCAACTACACGAAGGCTATTGCAGATCAAGCTCCCACGCAGGCAGTTTGAGGAGGTGTTCGAAGCAGGTGTCTTCCTGCTGTCCATTTATTCTGACGACTGTCGTTAATAAAACGGACCTGTCTCGCACCTGAACGTCTGCTGCGGACCGAGATTTCTTTTATTGGTAATCCTAAAATGGAGAGAGTATCCCACTTGATCCTTTCCATGGTCA
This sequence comes from Typhlomys cinereus, assembly GCA_023101885.1. Taxonomy (NCBI): domain Eukaryota; kingdom Metazoa; phylum Chordata; class Mammalia; order Rodentia; family Platacanthomyidae; genus Typhlomys; species Typhlomys cinereus. Next base: position 909,033 of record JALPQD010000178.1, read on the forward strand.
CTGTGCATGTTCTTGGTCTTGTGACATATCTGATCATAAACATGAAACAGCTTTCTTAAAATTACATTTTCTGCTCAAAAAATAGAGTTCCTTAGGATACTCTTGACTTCTGTGATGGTTAACATTTTATGTTTTTTTTTTCTCTTAAATTTTCTTTTAAATTTAATTTTAAAAAATTTTCATTGTATACATTCATTGAATATGACATTTTATTACATAAAGATATTTTGATTCAGGAATATATTATACTGTGAGCATATTTCTAATCCCATATTCCCAATTGTTTTTTTTTCTTACTGTATAAACCTAATCTACAGATAAATTTCTACTGGAGTTAAGAATAGAATTGTTTTGTTTATGGATATATATGACATTTTAAGCTAAAACTTAGGGTGGAGAAAATTTCCATCTTTGCAGATTTTAGATCCTATTCCAATGAGGTTTCACTTTACTTTTTCTTTTTCTTCATTTCTCCCTCCCTCCCTCCCTTCCTTGTTCCTTCCTTCTCTTCCTCCTTCCTTCTTTCCTTTCATATAAAGTACAATGGCTCAGTGCTGTTCATTCTGAAACTATCTGATTCAGGGCTTCCATTTGAAGGCTTTGTTCATACTTAAGAATATACTATGTAAATACTTGTAGACATTTAAATAGCATTTTATTTTCTAGTACGTGTGGTCATGGACCCCGTTCAAGAGTGAACTAGGGAGAAGCCCAGGGCCTGGGGGCTTGAGACCTCACATATGGGGTCTGCCTATCTAACAAGGAAGGGTGAATCTGCAGAAAGGTCATAAATGTGAAGATACTTGGAGAGTGGCACTAATTTCTAGTCAGCGACTTTCCTGCGAATAGATAGACGGTTATCCTGTAATTAGAGAATTTAGAGGTTAAACTATCTCAAGGTCAGAAGATCCTTGAATATCTTAAAAACATAAACCATCTCCCTGAGCGCTTCAGTGGACTAACTGCAGGCACTGACACAAAGCACTGAAACGTGAAGTCTTCCATCGTTTTCTTACATGTGACCTTCTAAGTTGGATTGCTTTTGTATGCCAGCACACTTTGTTTTGTAAAAGGCATCTTAGAAATTAATCTATGGTAATAGCAAGCAAGGTTTCTCCTTGACCTTGTGGTAGTAGAGTCAGAATTAAAGGTAGAGGAATTATGACATTATATTATTTTGTGTCCTTTTATTATATTACTATTTAGACTTGTGTTTACCCTGGGTTTTCTTCTAGAGTTTAAAATATACATTGAATTGCTTTTCTTTTCTTTCCTGTTCCTTCTCTAGTTCCTAATAACTGACACATTCCTGAAACTGTTGCAAGTCACTCTCTTGACTAGCCAAACACTGTTCTAATATATATCATACTGAGAAAACCAGTATGTATATCATGCTGAGAAAATCAGTGGGGGAAGAATGGAGGACTCCTAAATATTGTCATTAGTATTCACAGAGTGCATTGTAGCTTGCCTAACCCAATAACCCAAGAGTTCTGTAACTTAAAAGTTCTGAATTTTGTCATATATTGAGAATTTGGTCTTGTGCCTACATAGGTAAGGCAATATAATATGCAAGGCAAAATAATATGTTGGAAACTAAAATAAGTTAAATAGGATTCCTACTAGTAAAACAAGTAATTTCAAATGAAAGAGCAAATTGAGAATCTGAGGAAGAACACTTTAAACCAGGTGTTTTGTTTCTGTTCATTAATGTTAGTTTTTAATTTTGGTACATTTTAACAATTTGCTGTTGTTTTAATGTTCGTCATCATATACAAGTTATGTACCTAGTACCTGTTATTCATCAAGCATTGCAAGTTCAATGGCTTCAAAAGATGAGTTGCCGTGTGTGTGTGGTGTGTGTGTGTGTGTGTGTGTGTGTGTGTGTGTTTACACCTGGGACTTTGTACAAGCTCGGCAAACACTCAGCCACTGAGCTGTGAGCCACAAACTGACATATTTCTCACAGCGCTCACGCCTTGACAATTACAATAGGATGATGAGTAGAGTCACGGGGGCTCAACGGGAAAGTGGATGAAAACAGAGAAACATGACAGAAGGAGGGACTTTGAGGGAGTGCCTGTGTGGGAGGTGACTACCAAACTGAGACTTGATGGCTGAGAAAAACTGGGAGAAGATGGGTTTGAATGGACAGTATAAGCAAAGGCAGAAGAGAAGTTCAGGGGAGGAGCTAGGAAGCAGTAGGATGGGGGTAGTTTTTGAAGTTGCTGCTTGCATAAAATATCGGGCCAGAGCCTTGGTCCCCAACCTTTGTTTCACATCTGGGTATTTTTAAAAACTTCTAATGCCAGAGTTCTTCTAAACTTATGATTTCATTGATATGGGTATGTATTGGACATTGAGGGATCTATCTATCTATCTATCTATCTATCTATCTATCTATCTATCTATCTATCTATCTATCTATCTATCTAATCTATCATCTATCTTAGTGAAGTACCTCACGTGGTTTCTGTGTGCATGAGAATTTAGAAGCTAGTAAGCCAGTGTAGGAAACTGAGCCAGAGAGCTTGGCAAAACCCTATTGGCTGAGTAGTTCAAGCCTTTGTCTTGTTTGTAATTAGAAGCTATTGAAAGGTTATACATGCTGGGTAACACAATGTAATCACTGGGTAAAATTCTGAAAACACTTGAAACTCCCTCTTCCATATGAGTGAAAGTTCCATTCACTTTTCTTAACTTTCAAATCCTAAAAATTACTTTAATTAAAAAAATTCTAATTTGACAAAATCCATTCTTTTACATATATATATCAAATTACCTTAAAATTAATATAGTTAGATTTTTTGGTAGAGTTGGTATAGGTTTTGCTGTAGTTAGGGTTATGCTCATCTTAAGTTGGAGAAAGCATGCACTCATAGTTTTTCTCCTTAAGTAGCAAAACAAATATTTTAAATTTTCGCTTGCTCTTTGGACAAACTCAAACAAAACCTTTAGCTTTTAACAACATACTATCATTGACCTTTTACTCAAGTCAGTGTCAGCAGAGCATAATATTTTTTGTTTTGAAAATTGAAGTTTCAACTACTTTAAAATTAGACACATGAGTTTTCTTCTACAAAAAGAAACACAAGGGGCTGGAGAGGTGGCTCAGGGGTTAAGCCTCCATCTTGCAGGCGGAAGGTCCTGAGTTCGGATCCCAGATCCCACGTATAGACGCCAGGTGGAGGTGGGGCGGCCTGCGCTTCTGGTCCTGGTAGGGCGGAGCCTGTGAATCCCGGGGCAGAAGGAGGTGGAGGCGTCCATGGCGGTTCCCGATTCGTCCGTGGTTCTACACACACACAGACACACATGCGCGCACACACATACACACACACGCACAATTGAATAAATAATAATAAAAAATTAAAAAATATATTTAAAAAAAAAAGAAACACAAGAACCTGAATATATGTGTATTTATATATGCTGTTTCTGGAAAAACTGTGTCCTCTACACATGTGTGTGTGCTTGAGTGCACACACACATGCACAGGCGCACATGCACCCTGTTTCTCTGCTCTGCAAAGTCTCGCAAGACTGATTGTAACTTAATTTTGTACAAGAATTGTCAAGAAATTGCTAGTAATCTCTAATCAGAGAAAAAGAAGTGCGGATGTGATGGATAAATAGGATTCTGTTATGGCCAACGTCTTCATTGATCTTAACAGAATTGCTCTTCGCCTCCCCTGTGTCTGTTTTCTCTTGGCAGAAAGCCGAGTGAATCTGGAACTGAAAGAAAGAGAAAATCTACTTGGTTCCCAATGATGATAGCTGTGCATTGGAGTGGGGAAAATAACTTACGACTCAATAGTAGAATTACTGGGATTGCTGATTTCTTATTTAGGAAGAATAGTCCTTGTACTACCAGGCTGGGGAAATTTCTATCTTTATATTACCCATAGTTTGCAATGTCATTTATAATCATCATGTCAAGTAATATTTAGAGTTTAAAATTGCGAAATATTTTGACGGTTTCTGAGTAGAATGTAGTAAAAGAAGGTACCAGATAGAAAAATACTACCTTGTGTCTTAAACAATTGCATTTTACAATCTTTATTGTAAAAAACTTTCTCAGTTTTTTTTAAAACATAGTCTATTGATTGAAGAGTTTAGCTTGTGGGTATATTACTTTGCTATAGACTTTGCAGTTGTAGAGATTGTCCTCCAGGAAGTACAGCATTTCAAAGATTTCTCATCATATAAATTGACCTCTTTTGAGTTATTTGTTATACCCTCAGGTGGATCCCATGGAAGGAATCAGCCTGTGTGTTGTGAAGTGCAGACTTGGAGTGAAATTGTTTGCAGTGAGCTTTCTATCCAAAAGGGGTTTCTGTCTTCCTGCTCTGTTTAAAAATTGTCAAAAAGTAAAATTGTGCATTATGAGTGAGGCAGAAGATGATCTTAAGATAGGCTGCACAGTGGCACTTTGAAAAGAAATCGGCAATGCCAAATTCATTAAAAATAATTCCACTGAAGTAGAGTGTAAATGTAAGCATTATCAGCAAAATTAGAAGTACATGCTGAATTTTTTAACATTAACATTGCTGATATTTAAATATTAGCAAGTACTGTATGAGCTGCATTTCTTATATTCTTGATGATGATTTTGAACCTGTGGTGTGCTCTCTCTCTCTCTCTCTCTCTCTCTCTCTCTCTCTCTCTGTCTCTGTCAAATACCATCTCTGTAAAACATGCTTCCACAGAGGCAGTACCTGGAATGTGGAAGTGAATATGTGCAGTCCTTTGCTTCTCATTTATCTCTCCAAAGGCATCACCGAAGCCCACCAAATCAAGGCAGTTTGTCTATTTGAATTCTGTCATGACTAGGGCTAAGTTAAATGTCTTGGGCAACTGTCAGGCGATACCTATTGCAGGTGGAGAAAAGGGGAAAGAAGCAGCAGAGGTGGTATAGAAAGACCTTAGGACGAGGAGGCAGAGCGGGTGCATTCAAGGGATGGGTGCCAGTGTGTGGCACTTGTGCGGCCACTTGCCTGAGCTTGATGTATCTGCGTGTGTTTCGGGCTTCTTGGAAGCTAGCAGTGCTAAGAAATATCTCCAAGGACAGATGGATGTTGTCATTAAATTCAAATTTGCCTAAAGGATTTTACCAATTTTGCAATCTATTTTTTTTTAAGTCTGAAGCAACCCACGTTGCTTCATTGTTGCTGTCACATATACATAAGTGACAGGGGAAATACTGACTCTTCTGTATTTGGTGCTGTGCATCGTAAGCTGGGGCATCAAATGCATTTCTGCCTCACCGATACTGTGATAGATCAGGATGATTCTCTTTAAGGGCAGAAAAGGCAGTGCTCGCTCTCCACGTGGAAGCCAGCAGAGTAGGCATTCTCTTTGGTCTAGAAGTGTCTCAACCTCAGCACTGTCTAAATGGGGTGGAGCAATCTTTGTTGTGGGCAGTCTGTTCTGTATCAGGTGTTTATGATTAGCTAAGTCCCTACCTTGTAAATGCCAGAAGGTTCTTCCCCACCCCCACACTGTAGTATGACACTCGAGAAATGTTTCCAGATAGTCCAAGTGTGTCTTTGGGGACAAGATTATCCCTGATTAAGAGCGGCATTCCCGAATCACATCTTTACAGGGGTTCTATAAAGGGAGATGATATGGGAGGATCTCCAGTGGGCTACAAGTTCAGGTGTGTTTCCCATGCTGTCGAGTCAGTTTGTAATCCAGATGTATAAAAACGTGAGGCTAAGACACTTCTTTTCTTTCATATGTATGTGTGAGGGGTACATGCACACATGTACGTGGGGGGGGTTGCGTGTGTGTGCAAGTGTATGTATATGAGTGAACTTGAGTGTGTGTGTCTGAAGGCCCGGGGGGATATCGGGAATCAGTCTCGATGGCTCTTCCATCTTATTGTGAGTCTGGGTCTCTGATTAAACCCAGAGCATGCTATCAGGGTCAATCTGGTTAGCCAGGCTCTTTCTTCTAGGGCTAGAATTCCAGGTGGGCCGCCACACTCACCTGCATGTTTACACGGGATCCGGCAATCTAGACTCAGGTCCCTTTGCTTGTGGTCAGTGGCTTTAACCACTGACCCATCTCCCTATCCCACTAAGACACTTTTCCAAGTTCTCATAATGTGGATCCAAGACCTCAAATCAAACCTAGGTGGCTTTAAAGCTGCTGAATCATACTGCGCCATAGGAATGATCGTCAAAGAGTCACTGAAGCCCCTCCTAGACCCAGGATACAGAGTTTAAAGATGACTTAGTCCACTAACCAGTCCACATTTATTTCACATTAAGCTGTGACCAGCAGAGGCGGTGAGACACACTGGAAAGACACTGGATTAAGAGGTCTGGCTTTGCTGTGTGCCGCGCCCAGCCACTGTGTCTCTGCTTTTCAACTCAAGGATGCAGGCTCAGTCTCCTCGCAGGGGAAGGCCAGTGAGCTCATTTCCGTTGAAGCTAGGATATTGGGCATTTGATATTGGTGAAAGTTTTCACATTGCTATAAATTTATTCTGCATGCATTTAAGACGATTAGTATGCTTTGGAACCTTTGGCTCAACTTAATCTATTAATCTCATATTGATATGTCTCTATTTTTACAATCCCTAGACCATTAGTCTCCTCCTTTGTGAAGTCGTTTCTAATTATCTTTCCTGTCATGATAGATTTTCTTTACTTTCTATTCTCTTTGGTTCCTATATTTGTAACCTGTACCAACTTAACACACTGCTTCCATGTGAGAACCAAAACGATCTCCACTTATTTGGGTTTTATCATTCCAGCCAATTATATGATCTTTAAGAGATGCAAGTGTGTGTTCTACTTTGTGTTTTATGAAGTATTTACACAGAGTAGATGTTTAGTAAATGCCCACTGAGTTCAAAGACCTGGAATTTAACATTTTAAAGGAAACTTTAATCTACGGGAAACAATAGGTGTACAACACAAATTTTTCAATCAGAAAGTTGTTTCTATTATGAATTGTTCTCTGAGCATAATTTCCGTTAATATTTAGTGGAATAAAATAATACTCTCTTGAGTTACAACATGTGTATCCTCTGTTCTGACTCCTTTGAAATGCCTCAGACCTGGAATTAAGATGCTTTAGGAAGGACGGTTCCGTAATGCTCCATTGAGTCCATCTTTTCAGAAATAGCCACACCGAGGAAATAACATGGCCATTGTCAGAGAAGAGTTGATAGGTGTGGGCTGGTGTCGGATTACAGTAAGTGTTTCAACAGCTTTTCAGCATTTTCCTGTAGTCCTCATTTACCTTATCAATAGTTACAGTGACAGATGATTGTCAACTTTCTATATTAAGACCAAACTAATAAATTAAGCATGTTGTGTTCATATCTGATGCAAGCTGATGTTTTGGAGGGGTATTAAAGCATCCTGACAGGTCTGGTTCACAAGTTCCTTTGGTATAAGCCTGCAGATGGCATCTTTAGACGCTGTATGCTTGCTGATAGAAAGCATGGGCAGTGCAGCAACCTCACGGCTTAACCTTGCTGTGTAGGAAAAGACAATCCTCTTGAATTACATATGCCTTTTAACTTGAGTTTAGAGTTTTATTGTTTCCTAGCAAACTTGTTATCATGGCTGTTTTACATGCTGTTGAAAGCAGCCTTGCAGTAAGTTGTGGGCCCAAGAGCTTTTCTTCTGTGTTTCTTCTACTTAAACTATCCAACTTCCAAGATGTATACATTTTAAACTCCATGGCTTTTGCTTTTTGTGTTTATTTTCTCTCTCTTTTTGTCTTTGCAAAGCATTCTGGGTTGGTAAGTGAGTCTAAAGGAATGTTGTGACTTTCTCCCTGTCTCACCCACATACCTAACACATACTTTACAGTGAAATGTTCCTCATAACATTTTGTTACAGTGAGATATGTGTTAAGATAGAATAAGTAATTGAGGGGGCTGGAGAGGTGGCTCAGGGGTTAAGCCTCTGCCTTGCAGGCGGAAGGTCCTGAGTTCAGATCCTAGACCCCACATATAGACGCCGGGTGGATGCAAGGGCGGCCTGCGCTTCTGGTTCTGGTAGGGCAGAGCCTGTGAATCCCAGGGCAGAGTAAACAAGGAGGTGGAGGCGGTCCATGGTGGTTCCTGAATTCGCCTGTGGTTCTACACACACACACACACACACACACACACACACACACACACACGCACACGCGCACAATTTAAAAAAAAGATAGAATAAGTAATTGAGAATGCTGTGTGGCGTTAAAAGATTATTTTGCTAATTGCTAATAGGGACTCACATGGCATGATAGTATGGTGGACTAAGAAGAGACTTAAGCATGTTGTCAGAAGATATTTAATTGTTACTTTAGCCACCAGTCAGTCTCCCTTAAGAATTTTTATAGGCTACTTATGTTTTGGGGTATCCACCCTTACTTGTAAACTGGAAATAATAAGTTCCTTTCTACCTGTCTCATCCTGGGGTAATTGTTAAATGATACATCATGCATTACTCTGGCGGCTGTGATTTGGAGAAGGCCTGTCTTCTTGTTTCCTTCTCCTGTCTCTGATAGATTAGACTTCTGTTTACATCCAGAACTAGTCTTAGAAATCTGAGTCTCGGATACTTTTGAATCCAGGTTATCAAGATTTGACAATCCTCATAGTCAATAACCATTTGAAATAATGTCCCTGCCTGTACATACCATGTATCACAAAAACCATGAACACAGAATGTTTCCTGTGATAGCATACTCATATTAAAGACACCTACACCACAGTTTCTGGACACATTTATACATAGACCCCTTTCTATTGACTTCCTGGCCAATCCTAGGCTATAATAATTTTTTTTGAAAAAGGAGCTCCATAACTCACCCAAGGATGGCTTCTGATTCTCCTCCTCCGTCTCTCAGTGCTGAATCCTAGATGTGTGCCACCACACCCGGGTTCTGTGGAGCTGGGGATGAACCCGAGGCTTTCTTGTGTCCTGGGCCAGCCCTCTACTAAGGAGGCTGTGCTCCCATCCTCCACTATCATCTTTGAACATCCGTATTTTTTTTATTGACAACGTATTCTTGACATCGCCATCTTTAGCTCCCCCTCCTTACTTCAAATGTTGTGTGGTGTTTGGTAAAGCAGCAGTGTTTCCTTTTCTAAAGGGAAATATTCTGCACCCGGGTTGAGAAACATTAAGCTAGAATGAACAAGCTTTTAGAAAGGGACTTGGGGTGCAGCGCCCCGTGGAGCAGCACGCAGGGTCTGCCACTGCATTGCCCTTACCTGCTTCATGGAGAACTCAGTCTGCTTCTGTTCTGTGTGGGTGCTTCACGCCTCACAGCTGCTTTTCTCTCTACATGTTGTGTTGTCTGGAATTCTCTCCTGTTCAGCCTAGTAGTTTCCAGTATACCACTCACAAGTCATTCCTTCAACAACTCTGTCTGACTGATGCCATCTCCCCGTAGTCTGTGGATCTTTCATAATATGGTCACCTGGAAGGAAAACATGTTTTTGTTTCCAAGTAATCTGACTTCAAAATTGCCCATTCTTTTAAAATTTGGCTTAAGCTCATGTAACATTCTGGCAGTGATTAACAGATACTTGCCTTCTATTTCCTGCTTGTGTCTGTTGTTAAAGAGGAGGACATAGTAATTACACAAAGAAATGTTGAGCAAACTCATTGACCAGTGCTTTGATTTATTGGACCACATAGATGTCACAGTATATACTCTGGATTAAGATCAAGTGAAAGAATATCGTACAAATGTCAGAATGCACAGCTGCGTTCAAGTGGATGAATGTCAGTGAACGTCGGAATGCACACTTCTAACTGAACCTGCTGTTGCGCTGCTCTGTCCTTTACACTCCTGGTTCCATCCTCATCTATGCTTTGTTTTCATGTACACTTATTCTTGTTGATCCAACTATTCCACACATGATTTCAGAAAATAAAGTGCAGCCTACCATGCTGCGTGAGAGTGGGTACCTTTGGGTCAATCAGGCCTGGTGAAGTGGACCTGTCATCCAGCCACGTCTGAGGCTTCAGGAGCGGATCCCAGGTTTAAGACCTGCTGCACTGCAGAGTGAGTTCAAAGTTAGCCTTGTTCACCTACTGAGAACCTGACAAAATGAGAAATGATAATAATCATAGTAAAGGACTAGGATTTATCCTAGCTTAGTGGCAGAGCATTTAACTAACATGCACAAATTCTCAGTACTACACACACATACACACAAGGTCAAAGGCAAACTACATAAATATTTGTGAATGAATAAATGAGTAGGATATCAAATGAAATTTTTGTCTATTATTCTACAAGATTGTAGTTGTCATCCACTTTGCTGTTCTGTGTGTTAAGTTGAAAAGAATCAAGTTGGGCTATATGTGAAGCATGCATTTCAATGTAAAGTTTTCCTCAATGTGTACGAACTTTTGTATTTTTGGTTAAAATATAGCGTTTTGCTCTCCCATATCAACTCAAACCGGACATGAAGGCATACGCTATAGGATGTAGTCATCTGATTGCTCTGACCTATTCATTTTTTCACATTTATTTATTGTGTATCAGTATACACACATGGGCACACTTTGAGAGTCCCTGGAACCTACGGCCCTGGGTTCTCCTAAGTGCTAAAGGGTTCTTGACTTACCTCCGCCATTTTCCTGGATTCACTGGAAGGTGTCTTGGAAGTCTCACTTTGAAGACGCCATCCTTGATCTACTTTTTAATTTTGCTTTGTGCTTCTTCTAGTTTGACTCTAAGTTCCTTTCTCTTAGAAATTCTTCCTCTATTCCTCATTCTTTGTGTATCACCAAACAGAATGTTTATTTAAGTAATGCTAGTGAACTACATTTCCTGAACGACTCTTTGGGGAAATCTGAATGAAAATTTAAAGTATCGTTAAGAATGCAAACAACAAATGTCTTGATTAGCTGTAGGCATCTTTACATTGGGATCACTAGAAAAGGTTCTGCTTAATTAGAAGTAATTTGTTAGAAACCCAAATCCTCCTTTTTTTCTCTTTTAGATTAAAACTCAGTTCCCAGCTGGATGCCCATAAGTGCAGGAAATGTAATTGTCAGATGATTAATTGCAAAAGATAGATAATTAGAGTTCAGATGCTGTGTCAAATACGTGCAACCAAGAGGTTGACTATTCATTGCAAGAAAGCAGCTAAAATCGGACTATGGATTGTGACCAGGTGGATGATCTACCCTTCCCACCAGGACTTCAGGGCAAATATCTGTCCAATTTTCGCCTTTTCCATTGCATTTTTGACCCAATCCTCACAGTAAAAAATACTAGAAGAAAGGTCCTACTCTTCTAATTAGGCTTTGAAAATTGAACTGTTGGATAGGCAAGATGGCTGAGCAAGGAAAGGTGCTTGTCCCAGCTCAAGCTTGACAACCCGAGTTTGGTCCCTAACTTGGATAAAATGTAAAGAAGAAATTGACTCCACCAAGTTGTCATCTGCTCTCCACAGTCCTCCACACTGTAGCATATGTTACCCCCTACGTCATAAACATATGCACGTGTACACACAATAATTCAGAGAATTTAAAAACAATAAATTTTGAGCAGTTGCCCAAACTTCCTTTCTAATGTGGAATTGGGAGCTTGAGGATCCATAGCCTTTTTCATTCAGTACCTTTTAATTTAAAAAAATCACTATCAAGCCTATGTAAAATATTTTATTTCCACTTGAAACAATTTGTTCTTATTTCTTAATTTTCTTTCTCCCGTTTGCCTGAGTATACTTGGTTCTTGGAACATTAAGTGTCTTCATCATAAACCACTGGATCCCAAGATGGAATTTTTTGCTTCTTAAATAAGTGTATTGATAGCATTTCTTTATAATTTCACCATCAGAACTATTGCTAGCATAAGAAAAGAAGTAAAAACCTCCTACAACATGTCTGTAATCAAATCAACCATCTCCAATCTGGTTCACCTGTTGGTTTATTTAAAGTCACAATATGATTAACAAAAAGCTAGATTTTTTCCCTCCTGTATTTATAAATAGTTCTCTTTCTGTCTTTAAACTTTATGTTTTTAACTGAATTTTTCGACCCTCAGAAATACTGTCTTACAAATTCAGCTAATGACCCAAATCCAGCTTGTTTTGTTGTGTAGGAGATGTATTAAAATAACTCTCTGTCTGGATATTGTCATTAATGATATGCTCATTTTGATAATGGGGCTGCAGATTCTTAGTCTATAGTCCTTGGGGAGATGCTACAATTTTTTTTTTTAACTAAGTATTGTTCTGGCTCCTTCCTTGATTGGCCCAGAAATAGCAATCGCAGGGGAGCAGGATGACATGCCTCTTAGCCATCCCTTTGATCTTTGAGATGAGTATCAACATTGTGTGCTTCCTAATGGAAGTGTAATTTAATGAAATCTATTGGGTAAACATACTTCAGATGTTCAAAGGAGGTGACAAAATTTTTGCTGGCAGCCAGGACCTGGCTGCTTTCCAGCTTGCCTCTAGCTGCTACGCATATAGCATTGAGAAAGGCACTTAAAATAGGAACACAAAGTATTGTTTTCATTGTTTCTACCCCCTGCCTGCCCTCCCCTCCCCATTTTTTCCCCTTCAGTTTATTTTTGTGGTGTTTTCTACAAGTGCCCTTTGACATATAACCTCTTCTAATGTAGAGCAGAATGTGAGATTTGGTCTTTTCCTACATTTATTTTATGACACTGAATATATATATATATTGGATGTATGGCTTAGGAGAGCTTACTGAGAATAACCTAGGGCAGGGAAATGCACTCTATAAAAAGAACGTATTTCGTCACTAGCTCTGCTCAACTACAGTACACATTCTATTCTGAGCGGTGATGATAAAGCTCTTCCCTTTACAGTCCTGGAGGGAATGCAGTGGAAATAGCCCTAGACAGCAGGAATCTCCGTTACCTCACCAATCTTGGGTAAGTCACTTTCGCTCCTCTGGACCTCAGTTGCTCTATCTTTAAGATGAAGAAGAGATTGAATTAAATGTTTCCAAAGTCCATCTTCTGCTATGAGATGCTGCGATGACTGAAGACCAGCCGGTCCAATAAAAATACAATGAAAACCACATATATAGCTGCTTTTTAAAGGCATAATCAGGAAGTTTGTTTTCTTTGAAAAAATCTTCATAGGAAATCATTTGGCTTCTCTCAGCAGCTCGGCCCTGACTCCAAGGAGGCGTGTCTTCTTAAGAGCGACTTGATCTTCGTTCTAGACATGGGACAACATGGGACAGCCCCATGCCTTTTAACTTCTCTCCCAGGCTTCTTCTCATAGACTGCATTCTCTCACGCGGCAGTTTGAGCTCTTGGAGCTCCCCTCCGTTGGATGTGAAGTTGGTCTTTAAGTAGTAAATGGGCTTTTCTTATAAGCATCTTTATCGTCTTCCCATGGGTACTGTGTAAGTACAGACTTCCATTTGCGATGTGCTTCCCATCTGAGGTGTATTCAACTCCTGCTTTTAGAATCGCAGCCAGGGAATCCTCTGGCACCCTGATGGCTAGACAGTTTCATCCAGCGTTCCCGTAGAGCCTCCAGAACCTTAGGTAGTTCTGACAAGCCACGGTTCCAAAGTTGCAGGTGAGTCACCAGATGGGCCAGCACCACTTTCCACCTTGTGTTTTCTCTGGCCATCTCCATTTGGCCTTCAGCTCTTCCATACCTACTGCGGGCCTGTGTCAGCAGCACCCGTCCAAGATGCAGCGTTTTTATTTGTTGAGACAAGCTATCTACGCATCGAGGCAGTTCACGTGCTGCACGGCCCGTGACTGCTCTGTGTGTTTACGTGAGCAGCGGGACGAGTATTACACAAGCTAGCCCAATGTTTTCACCTTCCTTATTTTTTCTCCTGGCTCATCAGACATTTTTGAGTTTCATCTGAGTTTTCCCAAAAGGAAAAACTGTCTTTTGGTTTCTCTTAAAGTCGGGGTTATTCTTGACAGCATTGAACAAATTCTCTCCTGCAGGTCTAGCAGTACTGATGGGGGGTAGGTGGGATGGAATCACATGTGTAACTATAAACTCCAGTAGCTGCATGAAGCAATGCAAAAATAAAAAGCCAAATTAATTTTAGTAATTTATTTTTAATCCAAAAGATCTAAAGAAAATATTTTGATAGGCACTAAGTTTTAGAAATCATTAAGGAGATTGTTAGCATTCTTTTTTCCCCTAAGTCCTTAAAATCCAGTGTGCATCTCAGCCCATCCTATTTCAGTTCTGACCTGTGTTTTGTAGGATCAAAATCACACATAACCAGTGACTACTGTTCTAGACAGCGCTCCCAGAAGCTGCTGTGAGTCTGTTGTCTGGACATGAACGAGCATCCTTAGCCTCCACTTCTTCTCTAAGACAGTAGTTCTCAATTCTGTAGAGCCCTAAAATCACCTAGAAGCCTTAGCAACGACTGATGCCTGAATCCTGTGCCAGAGAGCTCAGTGTGATTGGTTCGGTCGTGCACCAGGACACAGGAGCTGTGAAGGCTCCACAAGTGATTCTCACTCAGGGCCTAGTACTCCCACATGTGACCTGGCTCGAGATGGCTGAGACCCTTCTGAAACCTCCACCCACCCTCGTCCAGCCCTTTTTCTTGGTGATAAGGCATCTACAAAATCTTTAAGACAAATCCAAAATGTTGTCATTCAGTAAAAAAAATAAATAAATAAATCACCAACCAAGGGGCTCCTAGCTTTTATTTTTCCCACTAAAAATAGGGATGTGATACATAAGAGACTGTGGATACTTTGAAGTGTTTTCAGAACAATCACATCAAAAGCACGAAGGAAAGGGAGCCTTTGACATTGCTTGTGAGAGTCTTATAATCTCAGAAATTCTATGCAGTACATAAAGGCAATTTCCTCAATCAATACTACTTTTGCTACTATTTTATATTTTCTCTTAGATAAAAGATATTTTCTGTTAATCTAGCTTCTCTTTTTAAAAACGGATTTATTGAGATATAGTTTCTGTGCCACAGCAAATTTCATGGCTAGCCTACCATGCAGGGATTTTGAAGCTATTTATGTAGTCGCGCAACTGTAGCTACCTCAGGATCTCATTTGCAGCCTACAAAGCTCCTTTAGTTATTGATGTTCCTCCTCTTGGTCCCGGCCACCTCCCATCTATGTCTCAAGACATTTCAAGTGAATGAAAGCAAAGAATTGTATGTGTGACTTTCACTTACACTGTGTAAGTGTGTATACATGCACGCTACTGGACTCCTGTGGATGGCAAGGACAACTCTAGAGTCAGTTATCCCCATCCACCTTTACACATGTTCCCGAGACCAAACTCAGGCTGTCAGACTTGGGCTGCAAGTGTCTTTAGCTGCTGAGCCTTCTCCATAAAAAATACTTATTTTTTATGTTTGTTATGTCTTTAGGTGTTGATAGTTTGTTTTGAGTGAATGGACGTGCACGTTTTATCTGCCTATCAGTTTATGGCAAATTAATGGATTAACGTGTTTATGTTTTGTTATTTAACTGTTGTGACTCCTTTTATGTCCTGTCCTGTGTGTGGCCCACCGAGTCCACAGGACTCGTGCACTACAGGTGCCTGTGCCTGCTGCAGCGCGTGGCCTGTGTTGGCATCACAGCTGAAGCGAGTGCCCCCCCCAGTCAGCAGCCCCGTCAGCAGCGCTCAGAGAGGGTGGGCGGAGCCTGGGAAATTCCTGAATGAAGCAAGAAGGTAGCAAGCAATCCAGAATGATTCCTAAAGTCACTCTTGATCCTCCACAGGGACACATCGTACCTTCTGCTACACACACACACACACACATACACACACATATGCATTAAATATATAAATAAAAAATTTTAAATCAAATTGAAAAATTGTACGTATTTACCATGTGGACATTTGTACATTTATGCATCATGCGATGATCAGGTCAGGGCGTTCATGTCTGTCTCCTGGAACACTTATCATTTCTTCATGGTCAAACATTCTGCGGCCCTGTTCTAGTTTTTTAAACATGTCTGGTGGATTGTCATTGGCCATAGTCAGGCCGCGTCAGTGCAATAGCAGGGCCAGAAAACCTTCTCTTTCCTGACTGTAACTTGCTGTTTGTCACACCCTGTCTGCCACTCATGACCACCTCTCTTCCTGTTTCTATAAAGTCAGTTTGGGTGGATCCCACAGGAGTCGGATCTTGTCTCTCAGCATCCAGCTCACTTAACATAGTCATCTTCAGTTCTGTAAATGTTGTATAAATGGCAGGACTTCATCTTTTCGTAGCTGAATTGATAGCCCTCGTGTACGCATTCCGCATCTCTGTATCTGTTCCTCAGTTGCTGGACGTTTCGCTGCCTCCACTCGTGCACTCGTGAGCAGTGTAGCAGTGAAGACGGTAGTGCAGCTTGCTCCTCCGTACACTGATTTTCCTCGCTCCGGATGTCCATCAGTGGGAT
Source organism: Typhlomys cinereus (assembly GCA_023101885.1). Classification (NCBI taxonomy): domain Eukaryota; kingdom Metazoa; phylum Chordata; class Mammalia; order Rodentia; family Platacanthomyidae; genus Typhlomys; species Typhlomys cinereus. The sequence continues at coordinate 925,394 of JALPQD010000178.1, forward strand.
TGCTCCAGGCTGAATTTGTGTTTTCATATTGACTTATGATGTTGGCATTTCTCTGTGTACTGTTTTCTTTTGCATGTGTTTCTGTGCATGTCTGTATATGTGTCTATGTGAATCAGAGGGCACTATGTGTGCCTGTAGTGGCCCAAGGGTGACTTCAGGAATCACGCTGGATTGTTCTATCTCTTCTTTCTTTGCTTTGGAGTTTCCCAGGCTCCACTTTCAAGGGAGGGAAGTACAGGCTGCGTCATTTCTATCTGGTGTTTTTATGTGGAATCTGACATTTGAACTCAGGACCTCCTGCTTGCGCGGCAGAGGCTTAACTCCTGAGCCATCTCTCCAGCACTCTGCATACTTTTAAGCCAATTAGTCATTATTTTGAGAATGTCCATTCAAATCTTCTGCCCATGTTTTGTTAGATTACCTTCCTATGTATTTCGGATCAATAATTTACAAACATTTTCTCCCGAAGTATGACTCTTCCTTCTCCCCTTCCAACTTTCCTCCTTCCCCCCTTTTTCCTTCTGGTTCTTCTTCTTCCCTCCCATCCCTTCATCTCCTTCTTTTCCCCTTTTCCTCCTTTCTAGCTCTTCTTCCCCTCTCCCCTTCCCTTCTTTCTTTTTCTTTTTCAATTTTACTTTCTCTCTTTCCCCTCTTCCTTCCTTCCCTTCATCTGCTTTTCCCTCCTCTCTCTCTCCTTCCCTCCCCCCTACTTTCTTCCCTCCCTCCCTCCTCTCACTATGTAGCTCAGGCTGGACTTGAATTCCCCGAGTAGCCCTCCACGTTCGCAGCCCTCCCCCCTGAACTCCCAGTGCTGGAACAGAAGGTAGCCACGCGTCTCGCAGCTCCTCCTGCGTTCTCTGAGTGACGACTTCCGCACGACTCACATCTCGGGTTCCAAGGACTGTGCTTTTGATGTTGCATCTCACAAATATTCCAGGACATGAATATGCTTGTTCTAGAAGTTTTATCGTAGTTTTAACTCTGATAATTGGGTCTGTGATCTGTCTTGAGCAGTTTTCTCTGTTGCAGTGGAGAGAAGTGACCTCAGTTGTCATTCTGTGTGTGAATAGCCTGTTGTAGAACCATTCGCCGAAAAGCCTGTCCTTTCCCCACTGCGTTCCCACAATGCATCAGTAATGTCCAGGTGATTCTGGGCTCTGGGTTCTTTTTCAGTGATCCGGGTACTGATCCTTATGGCAGTACCATGCATTTTTGATCATATAGTTTCAAAATCATCAAGTCTAAGTCCTCCAACTTTGCTTCCAAATTGTTCGCTAATTCTGTCTCTTATATAACTCCAAGGGTCATCCCCCCTCCTTCATTTCTTGGAGAATACTTGTTGAGATTTCAATAGTTGTCAAGTAGAAGCAGTATAGATTGATTATGGAAGAAGTTTCCATCTCAACAATATCCATTTCTAGTTGACTTATTTATATATTTGGTTTGCATCAGCAGTATCTTCTAGTATCGCAGTTCGCCTACATGGTTGCTGATAAAATCACCAACTAAAGGCTTAAGGGAACAAGGGGTTTATCTTCTCTTACAACTCCTGGTTACAGTTCTTAGTCGATCTTAGCAGGAGAGCTCCTACCAATACCAGGGCCGAGGGAACTGGCCACACTATTTAACAGCTGAGAGAGGGACGATCCTTACTTGCCAGACCAGCATGTCTGACCAAGTATACACAAGGATGCCAACTCTCTCAACCAGCTGTCTGTATTTTATTCCAGGGCCTAGTCCCACCCACCATGGGCTGGGCCCATCAGCTAGACAATTTCCTGCAGGTTTGCTCTAGACTTAATTCAACCACTAATTCTCTACAAATGTGCTCAGAGCTCAAACCTCACCTGTCAAGTTGACACCTGTGCCCAACTATGACATCTAGCTTTCATTGTATAGACCTTCAGCTTCATTAGAAAATTTATTTCTAAATATTTGTTTTGAATGAAATATTTTGTTCACTGTTACTGCTTATCATTTCAAGTAATTTTTGTATGTTGAACTTGCATTATGCCACCTTACTGTATTAATTTTAGTTCTTTGTAAATTCTTTACATTTTTACATAAAATACATTATTTATGAATAAAGACAGTTTGGCCTCTTTTTTTCTCTCCATTTTTTTTTTTTTTAGTTTTTTATACTGGCAAAATAATCAAAATTGTAATGGAGAATGACAGTGGTGAAATTGACTGCTTTGCCTTGTTCCAATTCTAAAGGAAAAACATTCCAATTTTAACTAATATTATTGTATAAATAGGTGTTTGATATCATCTTGTTATTTCTATCAATTGTGTTGATCATGCTTTTTTTTCATTTGTTGTACAGATAAGATATGTTGTGCTACTTGATTTTAAATGTTAAATCAGGTTTATGTTTATTTCTAAGTTGAATCTCACTTTGCAATAGTGTATAATCCATTAGTTTATGTCTCCGCTCATTGTCTTGTATCCGCTTCATAGTATTGGTCCCATAGAATAAGTTGGCAGCATGTCTTCTATTTCGTTTCTTTTTTTAAACTTTTATTGGATTTGTTCTTTGACAAGATATAAATAGTTCATTCTGCTTGCTTTAACCTCCTGCCCACTTTTAGCTCCCGCCCATCCCTGTTTCCCCCAGTCCTTTTCCCACTTCCATGTCTTCTGTATGTTATATTGTGTTGTCTTCTGAGTTTCACAGTGTCCTCCGTGAGACTGTGGGTTTGGAGCTTTCCACTGGAGCCTGGGGGGCACATGTCCTTCCCCTACCCCAGAATCTATCAGTAGCTGGTGGTTCAGCGGGGAGGCCAGAAAAACCTGAGTCTTCAGCTTTCTAATGACCTGTGTAGAGTTTTTCATTTTATTTCTTCCCGAAGTGTTTGATAGACTTTCTTAGTAAAGCTGCATGGCCTTAGGCATGTTACTTGGTAGAAAGGTAGAAAGATTGTTTGTCTGACCTGATTTATTTTGCTGTGGGTCTAACCATCTCTGTTCCCTTTTGGTTTCTACCCTGTAGCTTTAGCCTAGCACTCAGTTTCCTTTTGAGTTAATTTTTACAATTTATGTCTTTTGACAGTTTGTCCCTTTCATCACTGTTCTCTAGTACGTTGACAGTAAGTCTTCATAATATTCCTTCACAGTCCTTTTGATTTCTCTGGTGTCTCATGATAATGTCTCCTCTTTCATTTCTGATTCTGGTAATTTTGTAGCTCCTTTTTCTTACCCAGTCTACAAAACATTTGGTTTTTTTCCCTTTTAAAAAAACGACTTTTGATTCTTGATTTTCCTTATTATTGATTTCTTTTTCTTTGACTTCTGCTCCAATCTTTGTTTCCTTCCTACTCTTCTTCAGTCTTATTTCTTCCAGCTTCTTGACATGCACACTTAGATGGCTGATTTCAGCTCTTCTCCTTTCCTAAGGGATTCATTTCCCTCCACCAGCTTCTTTTTCATCTGAGCTCCTGGCCATTTTCCATGCCGCTCTTTAGATTACTGTTGATGGCCTATAGGAAAATTTGAAAATGGATTTGGACTGCTAAAAATCAGAGCTTTTTTGTTGTTGTTATTGTCAGTACCCAGCCGAGTGCTTCCCTGGTCCCAGGAATGTTTGGAGTCAGACACTGACGGGAATGAGTTGTGTCTTGGGACAGGGACGAGGTCTGTGTGTTCTGGTGCTGCCTTAGACACACTGCTCACCGGAGGGGCCACATGTGTCTGCCATGAGAGAAGGATGACGTGAAAGGTCCCCCCCCTTCTCCTTCTCTCTTTGTCTGTGAAAGTTGCACAGTTTCTCCATACCTCCTTTTTTTTTTTTTTTAAATAATTCTGACAAATAGAAAACTACGGCAGTGAACTTTGTTTCTCCTTTGTGCAATGCTTTCCCGTTACTTACTCTCCCTGCCTCTTTCAGAAAATGATGCTCAGCCTGTAAATGCTGAACCAAGCCTCTAACAAGGCTTGAAAACTCCACTCTAAAATAAAGAAGACCAACTATTGTATTTGATAGGACTAGGGAAAAGACCAGTTGGCTTATCACTCATTCCTTTATCTATTTATTTGTTTGTTTATTATTTAGTCTGTTTGCTTGTGTTTCTTTGCTTATGGAAGTCATTCACTTTGTTACCTGGGAGACATCCTAGTGGGGAAATGAAATAGCAATGAAATTTAGTGAGCAATGAGCTCAGAGGGAAAATTGAGTTAGACCAAGTCTGATGTCAGCATACAGTATTTAAACCTTTAGAATTAGAACAGAATGTTTAGGGGGAGGAGAGAGAAAAGTATACTCACAGGAAGGAGAGTATTAAACTCTACCAAGAGAATTGCTTGAATCGAATTAGGAGAAAAGCTGCTCCTTTGACCGTTTGTGCTAGAGAGGCTGTTTCGAAGAAGAGGGCGTCCGAATCCAAGCTGAGTACTAGGAGAAGCCGAGTGGGGAGATGGGAGAACTGGCTTCTGCTTGTCACTGCTGCTCTTCACAAGAGCCTGTAGGTTGAGTGGCCAGGAATTAAGGTTCAACAGGTTTGTGTGTGGTGTTTGTTTTTAAAACCTGATTCTAGCACACACCATGGTCACTGGAGAATTGGTGAAGATCTTGAAGACGAAAGTGTTCGTCAGTGACACGTTTAGTGTTGAGTTCATTTTGCTTCAGCAATGTGTTGCAGCACCCTTCAGCGACCGCAGTCATGCCCATAATGTCCTGGGAAAATGCATTGTCCCATCGCTGTGAGCCTGGCCGTACTGTCCACCGTCAAGGTTTCGCTAAGAGCCCAAGTGCACTCTGAGGTGTTTGGGAAGAGCAGATACATGTGTGTGGTCTTGACCCCTTGAAAGGTTTGTTGCGATTGTTGTCTTTTAATGCTCTTCTTGCTGTTGTGTTTAGCAGAGCTCTTTGCATTCCCTGAACCCGGCGGCTCACGCTCCTCACTGCAGAGCTACATCCTGACCAATAAAGCTGTCAGACTGATGCTTAAAACCAAGTGCCTTAGAAATTAAGGAAGGTAAATAAGCAAGTTGCCTGGTTTTCCCTCATTCAGGTGAGAGGGTCGGCGGCAGTGGAGAAGCTTCTCATGGGATGGACAGGTTGTGTTGACATTGACTTTAGAAACTTCACTTTATGCTCTTGCTCCCACATACGTTAGCCGTTTGAGCTTGGGCAAGTGACTTAACGCCTTTTTCATGTCCGTGAAATGGGAATGACTGCACTGTCCATCTTGTAGGACTATTGCAAAGGGCGAGTTCATATGCAGCCGGGCAAATGCAGCTCTCTGAGTACCTCATGGAGGAGCTCAGAAATATGTTAGTTCTTGTGGGAGCGTAAAAATGACTTCATTGTTTTTCATACATATACTCCCTAAAAGAACGTAAAACCCAAATTCCAAACTCCAGTTAAATCTGAAGTCTCCAAAGAATAAAAATCTTACTATAATATGTGAGATATTACTGAAAAAAGGTATTCTGCTATTTTTTTGTCAATTGGGTTGACTTTTAAATATTTCTATTTATTTCCAGAATAAGGCATCATATAAATTAGGCCAACCTCCCCAAGAGAGAAAGTTTCTCTGGTCAAAGACTTCTCTGAAGTAAACCACAAACTGTGCTTCGTGGCTCAGTGTGGTGAATGCCACCCATCAGTTCCTGACATACCGTAGCTTACTAGGTTGTTGGTTCATACTCTAGCAAAGAACTGTATTCGAGTCTGTGCAGAGGATCAAGTTCATCTCTAATGTACCTCATACAGTGCCAGCTTTACATATGGGAAAGATGAAAGACATTAACCTTTCCTAAAATACATAGTTCTTAAAATAAGAAACCATACCCATTATTTTCAGCCAATTCTGTGCTACTCTTAATATTGTAAATGGTCTGATAATCATTGCTGGGTCATTTCCATCATGATTCAAAATATTTGTGGCTCCTATTGTGTCTGCCCTCCACTGGAGTGTATATTCCATGACAGTGCTGTCTGCCAGGCCTTGAGAGTAAATTTGAGTTTTTGACTCAGGATTTTATCAGCAGAACCTCTCAGTATATGGCCAGAGAACTGTCTGTCTCATTAGACCATAATCTAGGTTTTCCTCATCTGTAGGGGGATGAGATTAGGTTGTTCTTAAGGAGCCTTACAATTCTGAAGTGCAATTATTGTATGGTTTATAAAATGTCAATAATATTGATGTTTTACTTTATAATACTCTAAACCATGATTTATTATGCTTTAAAATGAGTACTTTTCCTCATATTGATTATTCTTAGCACATAGATACTTTACCTATCTCCCCTCTACTACCATCCAGTGAATTCGATGCTGATTTATTTCTTCTCATGGTTCCTAGATATTTTTGTAAAATCTTTGTGCAAAAAAAAAAAAAAAAAAAGAAAAGCTACCTATTAAGTTTGTATGAGCGGAAATAATAATAAAAAATGTTAAAAAATTAAAAAAAAAGAAATTTACTTGTTGGTTTTTAAATGAGTAATTCCATAACAAATGTCATAAACATAGAAACTGTTAAAAACATGTTGCATAAAGATTGTTTTCCAAGCATAAAAAAATGAAAAGAAGTTATGAGTATTTCAGGGAACAATGTGTGTGTGATCACAGCCATTGAAAAGGAAGCTGATAGATACCTGCTAAAGTAAAATGTCTTCAATAAACTCAACACTAAATTTGCTTGTAGATGAATAGTTTTGTCTTCATGATCTTCATTGATGAATTTTCCAATGATTATAGTTGCATGATAGAGTCAGGATTTTTAATTAAAAACCTGCTTAATTTAATATACTTAAACCAGGCAGGATAGTGCAAACAAAGCTTGTAACTGTATTCATATAGACTATTGATTGCCTATTTTTTTTTTTTTTAGCATTTATGTGGGATTTAAATCAAATAAAGATTAAGTGGACATAGTGTTTTGGGCTCTTTGTTTACTTACTGTTTTTGCTCATGTGACTTCCAGAGGTGAACAGTATTCAGATGAACAATTTTCTCAGAACTGCCGTTGCTTTAGGTGGTAGGTGCTGTATTTAGGTAGCCTGTCACTTTAATAAATGTCTTCCTTCCTAAGTGTCTCCACCTGAATTATGCTATTTTCACCACAGGGACTGAAATGTTATCCAGTAAGGTTTTATCCAAACGGAATGGAGGCTGGAGGGATGGCATAATCAATCATTCATCTGCTAGGTGTCAGAGTGGGCTTGAAAAAAACGAAGAAATAGCCAGACTTCAGGACAAGTGGCCTTTTCTGGTCTCATGCTATGTACATATTCTAACATTTAGAAGAAGGGAGATATGGCATTTACAAATATGAATGAGGGAAGATTCAGCTGTTTAACTTTTTGTTATATTGTATTATGTCAAACTCTGGTAACTCTTACATGTCAGAAACTCATTAGCTGTAGTCAGCTTGTGACCCTTTGCTGGCGCTTGTGTCCAGCACGTGTCCTAGTTGTCCCCTGGTGGCTTTAATTCACTCTCTTCTTGGATGTAGACAACATGGTCCCTTGGACTCTTTCTGTCTCTCTGTTCTCATTCTCCATGGAACTTTTCTTTTCTGCCCTCTTGCTGATGCTTGTGTTTTTAGGTCACTGGTCTTTATTCTCTCTTGTTAATTTTATTCATGTTCTTTAGTCCCAGACCAAGGTATTCAGTGTCTGTTGCTGACTTTATACATAGAATTTTCTTCCCTAACTGACAATAGTACTTACCTCATATCATCTTTTTTTCTATTGCATCATTTTTAGTTTTATCAGTAATTCAGTTATATCTGGGCTTTCATGGTTAACTATTTTAGTAACTTTCTCTCCCCTCTGTAAAGACATAGTCTAGATTAGAGTTCATAAAAAGTATTTTATCATATGTGTGTGTGTGTGTGTGTGTGTGTGTGTGTGTGTGTGTGTGTACAAGAAGGCCTTTCAGTGTGTATGCTTGTGGAGATCCGAGGGTGACTTCTAGAATCATCCTGGATTGTTCTACTTCCAGTAAGGAGTTATTATTGCTTTACTCTGGGGTCTCTCAGGCTCTACCTTCCAGAGCTGGAATTGCAGATTGCCACCATTTCTATCCAGCGTTTTTTCGTGGGATCTGGGGCTCTGAACTTAGATCCTTTTGCTTGTGAGCAAAGCTTTAAGCTCTGACTCATCTCCCAGCTCCTCATAAAAGGTGTTTTTTAAAAATGGAACGAGGTATTGCTTCACGATCTCTCTCTTCTTGGTCAATATTTTGACATATTTTAACTTTTAAGAACATGATATTTGTTCTCAGTTCTAAGAATTCTTTGCAATTTAATTCTTGGTTAGAAGTGACTGGGCCGAGACTGGTTATTCCCCTCACATCCCAGAAATTTGAATCTGTTATATAAATGTTTTCATGCTTACTTTAAAATTGAATGGTGAAAAAATAAATAGTTAAATGATTTTGTGTATTTGGGCTAGTTGAACATCTTAATTTCTAGAGTAACCCCTACAGTAAAAATGTAGCTTTCTCTTGACAGTGGGGGATGCTGCATGCGCTTAGAGTACAGCCAAGTCCAGTATCTATGTGACAATCTGGACATTTGCTTCCATTTCTGTGATTCGTGTCTCCCAGTTTCCACAGTCTTATGCCCCAAGAACTGCTTTGCAGGTACGAATAGCATGAAGAGTCTTGAAGTCAAGTAGCAAGGTGCAGATCCTGTGTCAGACTCACTATGTGTAGTACAGTTGTTTTCCTTGCTTTTGGTGTTTGCAGATGGATTTGTGACTTCCTGTTCTACAAGGCCTACAAGGGAGACAGTCAATCAAATGACACGAATAGTTAATCAATCTAAGGTGGCTCTCCAGAAGGGTGCCTGCGGATTTCCTATGCTGGCTTTTCCGTCTGAGCACCATGCGCCTTTTGAAGTGCGCTTCTCCGAGTGACCTGGATCTGAAGGTGCCCTCTTGCTTTCTCTCTGGCTCCTGCTTGTGACCTGCCTGTGACCAGCTCATTGTCTTCAGTCCAGTCACTGGACAAGAGCGTCCACAGCCTCCTCAGGCATGGGGCAACACTGACTGTCAGAGAAATGTTAACTGCAGCCAGAAAGAACTTTCTGGGACTTTTTTTTTTTTTTTTTTTTAAATAATGTGGATGAGCTGACTTCTTTCCTTTGGCATAACTAACCGTCCTTCCATCTCTTCACTCTACAAGTAGACATCTTGCTATCAACTGATTTCTGAGTTCACATGTCTTGGTTCCCAGGTACAAACAACAATTTTGTGGCATATCTGAGCGTGCATTTCATTCCATTGCGTAGACTTTTTCTCATTCCTTAAACCATTTCTTTTTTTTAGCGAATTGTTTTTTTTCTAAAAAGGTAAAGGATTCTCATTGAAAATGTGCTAATTTTGTAATTAGTAGTATAAAAATGTAATTAAAAGTATTTCACTTATTCATGTGAGAGCTCGAGAGAAGGGAGAGCAGGTGCATACTTGCCCTAGCGTCAGGTGCATACTTGCCCTAGTGTCAGGTGCATAACTTGCCCTAGTGTGCGTGTGGAAGGCAGAGGACAGGTTTTGGTTCTTACCTTCCACCATGTGAACTCTGGGGACCACACTCAGGTCACCAAGATTGCATGCAGGTGCCTATGCTCTCTGAGCCATCTTACTGGCCCTCGAAATGATAATTTTTTTATGTTGAGCGAATGTTTTCTTTGTTTTTCTAAGTGTTCCTCAGACACAGGCCTCAGGAGAGGAAGCCATGATACCACTGATTCCTCCTGTGTTCTGGGCAATAGGCATCTTTTGTCATTTACTCTCTCCACTTGAAAGTGTCATTGCTTGCTGTTGTCCATGTGAAGGAATGTGTCCTTGTCATTCATCAGATAGTGACCATGTCTTATTAACCCAAGCATGTCAGTCTGATGTTCTAGTCTGCAGACGCTTGCTCCCTCTCACAGGGACCAACATGTGACTGTTCTCTGTGACATATTGTTGAGTACTTTGCCAATCTTTCCCTTTGTAACTAATGCAGGGTCCAAAAGATCACAGTGTTTTGGGAATTTCTGTAATCTTATGTCTGTAATTTTCCCATTATTTAAGTTATCCTGCAAAGTACTCATAGGCAAGTGCAGAGAAGTTGTTATAAATACAACTTGACGTTCTTTGTCACAGTGTTGAAAACTTTTACCTGGCAGATTCTGGAGGTGAAAGAGATTATAATTGTAACGATTACAAAGATGGGCAGTGGAATTCTCTCTTCATGTCTGCTTCCTCTCCTGGCTCCCCATTCTCCCTTCCTCCCAAACTCCCAGTTCAGGTAACTACTGCTATTAATTTCTTGTGTAGATTTTCCATATTCCTATGTATATACAAGCAAATATAAATATGTGCTCCCTCTTTCAAATAATAATAGCAAAATGGCGTACTGTACAAAAGGCAGCTTTTTAATTTTTCAGTCCTTATATTTTAATATAAGTAGCCTAGAGTATGGAGTCACCAAATTTATATAATCAATTATATATGAATGAGGTTTTGCTATTGTATGTGGTGCTAAAACAAATAGCACAACTATGTCATTTTTCATATGGACAAAGATCTTACGGAACAAAATTACTTGTTTAAAGAGTATATGGATTTTCAGTAATGTCCCCTGTTGGCGATGTACCAACTTATTTTCCTGATCTCTGTGAAGTATTGGTTACTCAACAAAATCAAGCAAACTTCTGGATGTTGGTTAACCTATTAAAAGCAAATAGGAAGCTTATCGTAGCTTTTTCAACTTTTATGAGTGGTTTAGGACATCTTTTCGTATTGTTTCTGCAAATGCTCTTACCCCTTACGAGTTTTTGGTTTTGTTCATTTTTACAGAGAGAATGAGGAACAGCCATCTTTTTCTTATTGTTTCTAAGAATTTGCTTTACGTTTTGAAGATTAATGTTCAGTAAAGGTGGGATTCATGAACAATTCTTCCAGCTTATTATTTGTCTGTTGACTTTGTTGAATGAAGCATTAATTTTTATATGGTATGAAATTTATCAATCTTTTATGGTTCTATATTTAGAATCATGATTGCAAAGGCTTTCTGTACTTCAGATTATAAGAAGTTGAATTTCTTCCTTGTTTCATTCATTATGTTTTTTTTTATTAAAAATTTAATTATACATTTTAAAATTTTTTACCAGTTCCCTCCCTCCTCCCTCCTCCCCCTCCCCTTCCCCCAGTGCCTCCCTCCCAATTCCCAGAGAGTCCTTTATTGTGTACGCCTAACTCTCCACTGGGTCCTCCTCTCCGATGACATATAAGGACCCAGTGGCATTTCCATAAGCCCTTTCTCTTGTTCCCCTTAAGCATAAGATCACTACTATGGCTGTCAATCCCTTGCCTCCAGGGGTCTCGGTGCCCTTAACAGATGCTAGACTTTATGAGGGCAACAGTGCACTGGACATTGCGCAGGGCATGCAAAGTCCCATTATGATTGCTTTGGCCCCAACTATTGTTGAGAATCTTGCAAATCGTTGCTCCTCCCATCCTTTTGCTCTTACAATCTTACCGCCCCCTCTTCCGCAAATGTCCCTGAGCTCCAGGATGGGGAGAGATTAGGCTGGCCTAGTTCTATGTGATTGATATAGAGTCTCTGAAGTTCTGGATTGTGGTTTGTTGATTTTCTTTTGCAGTTTTGCTGCTCCTGCAATTCCCTTCACTCCATTCTGCTGGGCACTGTATGTCACCCCCTGGCCAGAGACAAAAAGCTGTTAAACTGGAGTCTTGTTGTAATAGCACATTCAAGGGTAGATGTAATAAGAGTAGGAAACCTCCCTGAGGGAGGGGTCCATCACCCATTTGCAAAATGATTACTTTTTATCTGCTAGACTATATGCCCTCCCCTTCTGGTGAGATCAGGAAAGAACGTCTGTGAACTTAACCAGGTTTCTCATTACTTACTTGCAGACCTTGATGGAGGCCTATTTTCTCTGCTGTAACATGGTCTCCTCTCTCCTTGTTTCTGGTGTGGCCCTCCTAACCCATCTCTCTTGTTCATAATCCTTGCAATTACTGTGTTACATAGGTTTACTTTTGAGTGTCTCAATGTGGGCTGGGTGAGTTTGGTACTAGGAGCCACCTATTAGGGAGTACATACGGCGCTTAATTTTCTGGATTTGGGATACTTCACTTAATATAATTCTTTCTAATGACATCCATTTCCCAGCAAATTCCAGTAATTCATCATTTTTGATGGCTGAGTAGTACTCCATTGTATAGATGTACCACAGTTTCCTTATCCACTCGTCAACTGTTGGACATTTAGGTTGATTCCATGACTTTGCTATTGTAAACAGTGCTGCTATGAACATGGTCGAGCTTGTGCTATCGAGGCGAACCTCTGCTGCATGGGGGGTTATTCCCAAAAGTGGGATAGCAGGGTCATACGGCATTTCAATCTTTAATTTCTTTAAGAATCTCCAGACGGCTCGCCAGAGTGGCTGTATGAGCCTGCATTCCCACCAACAATGTAGGAGAGTTCCCCTCTCTCCACATCCTCTCCAGCATTTGTCGTTGTTTGTATTGTGGATTTTTGCCATCCTGACCAGGGTGAGATGATATCTCAGGGAAGTTTTGATTTGCATTTCCCTGATGGCTAAGGAGGTGGAGCATTTTTTAAGATAATTGTTAGACATTTTAATTTCATCCCTGGTAAAGTTTCTTTGAAGTTCCAGGGCCCATTTTTTAATTGAGCCAGTGTTTTCCTTGGAGTTTAATTTTCTAAGTTCTTTGTGCACTCTGGACAGTAGAGCTCTGTCAGATATGTGGTTAGTGAAGATTTTCTCCCATTCTGTGGGTTGCCTTTGAGCTCGTGTGACAATCTCTTTATCTGAACAGAAGCTCTTTAATTTCACAAGATCCCAACTGTTGAGAGTTGGTAGCAGTGATTGTGCCATTGGATGTCTGTTTAGGAAGTGTTGGCCTAGCCCAATCAGCTCGAGGGAGTTCCCTATCCTTTCAACTATGGTTTTTAAAGTCTCTGGCCTGATATCAAGGTCCTTGATCCATTTGGAATTAAGTCTTGTACATGGTGACAAGTACGGGTCCAGCTTTAATCTTCTGCATGTGGAGATCCAGTTTTGCCAGCACCATTTGTTGAAGATGCTGTTCTTTTTCCATTGGATTCTTTGGGCCCCTTTGTCAAAGACCAAATGGCTGTAACTTTGTGGGCTTATATCTGGGTCTTCAATCCTTATCCATTGATCTGTGTGTCTATTTTGGAGCCAGTACCAGGCTGTCTTTATAACTATGGATTTGTAGTATAGACTTAGGTTTGGTATGGTAATACCTCCAGCTGTGTTTTTGTTACTCAGGATTGTTTTTGCTATCCTGGGTCTTTTGTGCCTCCATATGAACTTTGAGATTATTTGGTCAACTTCTTTGAAGAATTGCTTTGGGATTTTGATTGGTATAGCATTGAATCTGTATATTGCCTTTGGTAGGATGGTCATTTTTACAATGTTGATTCTGCCAATCCAGGAACAAGGGAGGTCTTTCCACCTTCTGGTGTCTTCTGTAATTTCTTTCTTTAGGGTTTTAAAGTTTTCATTGTAAAGGTCTTTTACCTCCTTAGTTAGGTTTATACCAAGGTATTTCATTTTTTTAGGGGTTATAGTAAATGGCATGGTTTCTCTCAAGGCTTTTTCACTTCTTTCATTCTGGGCATATAGGAAGGCCTCTGATTTTTGCACATTTATTTTGTATCCTGCCACCCTGCTGAACTTCTCAATTAGTTCCAGGAGCTTCCTGGTGGAGTTTTTGGGATCCCTCAGGTATAAGATCATGTCATCTGCAAATAGGGATAGCTTGATTTCTTCCTTGCCGATTTGAATCCCTCTTATGTCCCTTTCTTGTCTTATGGCTTCAGCTAAGACTTCAAGTACAATATTGAATAGAAGTGGTGAGAGTGGACAGCCTTGTCTAGTTCCTGATCGAAGTGGGAATGCTTCCAATTGTTCCCCATTGAGCATAATCCTTGCTGTGGGCTTGTTGTATACAGCTTTTATTATATTGATAAAGGTTCCTTCCATTCCTACTGTCTCTAGCGTTTTGATCATAAAAGGCTGTTGGATCTTGTCAAAAGCTTTTTCTGCATCTATCGAGAGTATCATGTGGTCTTGGACTTTGGACTGGTTTACATGATGAATTACATGTATTGATTTGCGTATGTTGAACCAACCTTGTGTGCCAAGGGATGAAGCCTACTTGGTCCCCGTGAATGATCTTTTTGATATGTTTTTGAATCCGATTTGCTAAGACTTTGTTGAGAATCTTTGCATCTGTGTTCATCAGGGAGATCGGCCTATAGTTTTCTTTTTTAAGTGAATCTTTATTAGGTTTTGGGATTAAAACGATATTAGCTTCATAGAAGGAATTTGGTAGTGTTCCTTCCTTTGCTATTTGATGGAACAGTTTAAGGAGTATTGGTGTTATTAACTCCTTAAATGTCTGGTAGGAACTCTGTGCTGAATCCATCTGGTCCAGGACATTTTTTGGTGGGAAGATTCGAGATTACTTCCTCAATTTCCTTATATGTTATAGGACTATTTAAATAATTCACAACTTCCTGATTCAATTTAGGTAAGTTGTGTTTACTTAGAAATTCATCCATCTCTTTTGTGTTGTCAAACTTCACAGAGTATAAGTTTTTGAAATATGATGTTATAATTCTCTGGATTTCTTGGGTATCAGTAGTGATAACTCCATGTTCATTTCTAATTTTGTTAATTTGGGTTTTCTCTCTCTTGCTTTTGGTTAGTTTAGCTAGGGGTGTATCAATCTTGTTGATTTTTTCAAAGAACCAGGTTTTTGATTGGTTGATTTTTTCTATCGTTTTCTTAGTCTCGATTTCAGATATTTCTCCCCTTATTTTGCTAATCTCTTCTCTTCTACTGCTTTTGGGATCAGATTGCTCTAGTTTCTCTAAAGCTTTAAGCTGCATTGTTAAGTTGTTTATTTCTGATGTTTCCATTTTTTTGACGTGGGCATTAAGAGCTATGAACTTACCTCTTAGAACAGCTTTCATTGTGTCCCAGAGATTTTGGTAAGTTGTATTTTCGTTATCATTCACTTTCAGGAAATCTTGAATTTCCTTTTTAATTTCTTCCTGAATCCAGTTCTCATTCAGCATCATAGTGTTAAGTTTCCAGGAGTTAGTGTATTTTCTCTTGTTTGATGTGTTGTGGATGTCCAGCTTTAGGCCGTGGTGGTCTGATAGGGCACAGGTTAGAATTTCAACTTTCTTGTATATGTGTAGATTCATTTTGTGGCCCAATATGTGATCTATTTTGGAGAAAGTTCCATGTGCTGCTGAGAAAAATGTGTATTCTATGGTGCGTGGGTGAAAAGTTCGATAGAGATCTGTGAGGTCCATTTCTTTCAGGGTTTGATTAAGTTCCAAAGTGTCTCTGTTAAGCTTTTGACCTGTTGATCTATCCCATGTAGAGAGGGCGGTGTTGAAGTCCCCAAGAATTATCGTTTGGGGGTTGATTTCTTGCTTTAGACGCTGTAGGGTTTTCTTAATGAATGTGGAGGGGCCCGTATTGGGTGCATATATGTTCAGTATTGTGAAATCTTCCTGGTGAATTGTACCTGTGACTAAAATGTAGTATCCATCCGTGTCTCTTATAATTTTGTTTGGTTTGAAATCCACTTTGTCTGATAGCATAATGGCTACCCCTGCCTGTTTTCTGCTTCCATTTGCTTGTAGAATTGTTGACCAGCCTTTTATTTTTAGAGCGTGCCTCTTTTGTGGTGAGATGGGTTTCCTGCAGGCAACAGATTGATGGATTGTGATTTTTAATCCAAGTTTGTAATCTGTGTCTCTTGATCGGTGAATTAAGTCCATTAACATTTAGTGTTATAATGGAGAAACTATTGTTAATTCCAGACATTTATTATGTTTAGTAGCTTTTATAAGTATATTGCTTCGCTTTTAATGGTGTTATATTTGCCTTCTGTTCTCCTGGATATGCCTGTTTTTTTCTTCACGCTTGAGTATCATTTCTAGCAGTTTTTGAAGGCCTGGTTTGGTGGCCATGTATCCCTTAAAGTTGTCTTTGTGCTGGAAAATTTTTCTTTCTCCCTCGATCATGACTGATAGTTTTGCAGGGTAAATCAGCCTGGGTTGACATTTTTGCTCATTCAATACTTGAAGTATGTCTCTCCAAGCTCTTCTTGCTTTTACTGTTTCGACTGAGAAGTCATTTGTTATTTTAATAGGTTTGCCTTTAAAAGTGACTTGTTTTTTCTCCCTTGAAGCTCTCAGCACCAGTTCTTTATCTTGAATGTGGAGTGTTTTAACTATTATTTGCCGCGGTGTGCTTCTATTTTGGTCGTATCTGTTTGGGGTGCGGAATGCCTCTTGTATATGAATGGGCCTCTCTTTTTTTAGATGAGGAAAGTTTTCCTTGATGATCGTTTGAAAAATTTCCTCAGGGGTGGTATTTTGAGATTCTTGCTCCGGTATTCCATGAATACGCATGTTAGGCTTCTTCAGGGTGTCCCATATCTCTTGGATATTTCTCTCAAGTATCTTTTTGGCTTTAACAACCTCTTCCATTGAGCTGGTTAGTACTCCCACTTTATCTTCAAGGTCTGAAATTCTGTTTTCTGCTTCATTAGTTCTGTTGATAAGACTCTCTGTGGCATTCTGGGTTGAAGATAACTTGTCTTGTAGCTCAGTTTTAAACTCTGCTTGAGTTTGTTTTAACTGCTCTATGCCACTTTTTGTTTCTTGCACTGTTTTTCTCAACTCCTCCAGATGTCTGCTGTGTTCCTCTTCAAAGCGATTGATTCGATTATGTAATTCCTCCCGGATTTCCTCTTTCATAGTATTGAACATGGTAATGATCATATTTTGAAAGTCGTTATCCTGGGTCAGGCTTTCTTGGCCTTTTTCCGCGGGTTCATTCTTGTTGGAGTCTAACATTATGGGATTAATTCCTTCAGTGGGAAATTTGTTTACTTGAGTGTTGCTTCTCATGGATTTGCACTTTGACTTTGGCATTGTCATTTTAACTCTTAAGATCTCTCAATTTCACTAAACTGAATTATTTGGCTTGGGGTATTGGTGGGCGGGGCCCGAACGGGGACTTACCTAGGGCGCGGGGTGAGGCCCGGGTGGACCGCGCGAGTGTCCCGACCGGGGGAGCGGGGTGGGGTGAAAAGGGAGGATGGGCGCGTCGGCGTGGAGCTATTTAACCCGAGGGCAGCTGGGGCGGGGCCGGGCACAGGGGGAGGTCCTCCTCGTCCCTCGGCCCCCGCGCGGCTCCGGCTGGATGGCGGGAGTCGGAGCCGGGTCCCTGTGGGCTGACCTGGGGTCCTAGAGCGCGCGGTGAGGCCCCGGCTGGATCTCGCGTACGCGTCCCGACCGGCGGAGCGGGGGTGGGGTCATTCATTATGTTTTTAAGTGATTCTTTTTATTTGACTGTAGCTTCTAACTGATTGTTACTTTATAACTGAGTTCTCAGTTTAATTTTATAGCATGCTGCCTTATTCAGTTCCCATACTGCTTCTGGTTTTATCATACTGAATTATACAACACTGCTTGTAAATAGTGATGATCTTACCTCTTCTGATTTTGTACTTCTGACTTCTAGTATAATGATGCTTGCTAATATTTCTTGTGACTTATCAAATACTAGAAGTATTCGTGGTCAATTTTTGTTTTCTTTTCTGAAACACTAGCTTAATTGTGGCATGCTTAAGTAGCACTCGATGGTTGTTCGGGGGTCACGATGTACTTGTGCTTGTTCTTCCCGTTATTATTCTTTGCTTTTTTGGGAGTAGGTACATCACATGTAATCTTTACTATCTTGTTCTGTCTCCTGTATTCAAATTCTAGTTACACTGCTTTGTGTTTTTTTTTTTTAGAAAATTTTTTTTAAAGTTTTTTTTATTATTATTATTATTTATTCAACTGTGTGCATGTGCGTGTGTATTGCGTGCGTCTGTGTGTGTGTGTGTCTGTGTATGTGTAGAACCACGGACGAATTCGCAAACCACCATGGACGCCTCCACATCCTTCTGCCCCAGGATTCACACGCTCCGCCCTACCAGGACCGGAAACGCAGGCGGCCCCCGCTTCCGCCTGGCGTCCATACATGGGATCTGGGATCCGAACTCAGGACCTTCCGCCTGCAAGGCAGAGGCTTAACCCCTGAGCCACCTCTCCAGCCCCATGCTTTGTGTTTTTTTAAAATCAATCTATACATAGAATGCACCTTTAGATTATTACGGATACTGTTACACAGTGTTATCTTACTTCGTGACAGTATAGAACCTTATCCAGTAGAATTCTACTTGCTCCCATTCTTTTTCTTCTGGTTGTCTTATATATTTTACCTTTATGTATGTTATGAACATCATGACATATTGATTAGAAAACTTTTGTTTGACCCAAAATGTACTCTACTTGGAGTCCTTGTTTTTCTTTCATGCAAACATCTTCAATGTAAAGATTTTTTCCCCTGAGTGCTGGGAATTGCATCCTACTTTCAGACACTTAGCTTCTTAAAACTAAAAGAGGTTGTATACAGTCCCCTACCAGGTGGGCCTCTGTCCCAACACGGTTCCAAGTACTGTGTGGTGGGCTACAAGACAGGACTAGTGGGTGGCGGGGCTTCTTGAATCCCTACCCCATGGGGCATCCCTGCTGCAGACCTTGAAAATCTATAAGAAGTTTGGTTGGTTTCCTTCGACCTGTGTCTGTGGTGGGCTCCTCCACTAGTCCGTGAGTGTGAACCTTTTATGAAAGATGGATGGCTTTTCTTAAAGGAACTTTATATAAGTGTTTTTGTATCATTAGTTTTCTGATAGGTGTTCAAGACTATGATGTTGTCGTTTCCCCAGCATGTTTCATTGCCAAGGTGCGAGCAGAGGTCTTCTGTGATTTCTTTCTTTATGCTGGAAGCAGCTCTTGTTAGATTCCTTGCCACCTTTGCTTCTAAAAGCGAACCGTGACCGGGGAACTTAAGCCAGCAGCTGGCTTGTTCTGACCCCACACCTGGTATTTCAAACCCCAAAGTAGAGGTTTTGTGCCTCAGAACCCATCTCTTCAGGGCATGGACTGAGGCTGGTGCTTTTGGAGCTCACACTGCCGGGCGCTCATGCCAGTGTCCTTGCATTGCCACCCTCACCAGCTTCCGCTTGATCTCAGCTTTGGGACACTTCTTCATGCATCGGACAGCTATGGATTCTACCCATTTCAGTTCTCAGTGTATTTGTTCTTCTTCCTCAGCTACCCGCCCTGTTCCAGGAGAGGAGGAGAGGCAAAAACAATGGTTTAGGGAGCCTATTAACTTATGAAGCTGTGGCCCGAGGAGTCCATTTAATCATTACCATGGAGCACGGGTTTTGATTTCCTTTTTACAGATATGTTGACTGGGTCACAGAGAGGCTGGTCCTCTTCTCCACAGTGACTCAGATATTAAGAAGCAGAGCTCTGTTTGAGTCACAGTGAATTTAGCTCATACTATTAACAGTGCACTGATAGCAAGGTGCATTGTCTTCGAAGCTTTTATGTTGCATTACTGTCTGAGTTCTTCTTCAGAGCCTGCGATAGCATGCAAGTATTTTTCTCTCCAAGAGACAGAGCAAAAGGGTGAATGAGAACCTAAATCCTCAGAAGACACTAAGGCTCAAAGCAGAGAAAATTGAGCTCAGACATCAACAAAGAGTGAAAAGAAGAAGCCCCAAATGGGAGGCAGAGCTGAGTCCCAGGGGCCAAGAGGAGGTGCATCTCACTAGCCCTCTCGTCCTTGCAGCTGGGACGGCTTGGGCGGGACCTGGGTTGGAAAGGAAGTGGCCCTGGTTGTCAGTGTGGCTGAGCCTCTGGGAAACAAGCCTCATTTGGTGTGCTGAAGAAACTTGGTGGCGTTCTCGATGAAATACTGTCACCAGAGCAATGACTTTTCTTAAGCCCTTACTATGTGGTAAGATGAATTATTTTGAAAGCTTCTCTTTCACATCACCCTCAGGTACGTGGGCTTCCTAATCAAAGCTAGAATGTGACCCCGGGCTCACTAAATGTCCAAACGAGGCCTTTCTACTTTATCATATGTTTTTCTCAAAAGGCAAGAAAACTTAAAAGAATGATAGCAGCTAGCTTCAAAACACAAATAAAAATGAACACAGAGCCATAGTTATCGCTCGGTAGTACCTTCCTAGCAGATGCCTACGCCCTGAGTTCGAGCCCCAGCACAACAACAAAAAATGTGCACATATGTTGTGAGACATATTCAAAGTAGACATAAAGAGCGGAAAAGAAATGCCCTTCTCAAGTTTACATGTTACAAGGTGGGCCGGGTATACTTTGATTCATGCTAGATTCTTTAAGAATCTTCTGTCTCTGCATTCAAATGGGTTTACCATTCCTCAAGGTAATGCAGAGAAAATCCGAGCAGTGCCCTGAGATGATTAAAGACTTGGAAAATTAGATGAAGAAATAAGAAAAAAAAAAAAAAAGATGAAGAAAGGTCCTGGGATCATTTTCCCTGAATGGAAAGTTGTGGAGTTGCTAAGTGTCTTCAAGTCTGTGAAGAGGTATTATGCCAAGTGTGGTTTGCAGCTGTGTGTGACTGTGTTTCCAACCATGTGTACTCTGCTTAGCGCAGTTCAGGAAAATGCTTCCTCCAGTAGCCCAAGACTGTTGGTAAGCTACTTTGTGGAAGCGAAGGGACCTCCCCTCTCAGGCCTTCACAAGTCCATTCAGGACAGGATGACGGCAGGAAATGAGGCACGCTGGAGGACTCTCAAGGTCCCTTCTAGCCCTGAGGTCCTATTATTATTGCATATTTATAGAGTGCCAAAATTGGCTCTGTCCTTTTCAGAGACCAGAATTACATTCAGTCCCTGTCCAGTGCTATCACAGTCAAAATTAGACAGATCAGCAAAGCCTTCATTGCCAAGACAAGTCCAAGTTCAGTGGGCATTTGTCTAACTACCTGAAAGTGTGTTCTCTTCAGGAACATTAGAGAATGACCTAAGAGCATGGCAAAAGAGGTTAGGTAGTGCGACAATACTCTGGAGAGATTGATATTCATGTCCTCCAGGACTTTTTATACAATAAACAAATACATCACGTGTTCAGTAATCGAATGGAGAATCATCATTCTCTAAACTTGTAGTATGAAATAAAATGAAGAAAGCTGTTTTAAATCCTGGTAATACTTTTTTATTTTTGAAATAGTTGCTTTCAGTTCCTCTGACCATAGATTTAGAATCCATATGAATTGGTGAACTAAAAATTAAAATTATATCTCATATATCCATTGAGAGAATAAAAGGGAAATATCATCATCATGTGTAGTAAAGATTAACAGTTTAAGTTGCCTGGATTTTAATTGTAGTCCCAGTTAAATTTCTTAGATTACAGAAACATACCACCATGTACAGCTGATTATTTAAGTTTTTAAAGTGATTTGTAACTTTCCAAAATAGAAATAACTTTTCTCAATGAGTCAGTTATTTACCAAAATGTACAGGCAACTTGAAGTTTTCATCTTTACCTTCCTTTTGTCTTATCATCTTTTTTCACTGTCCTAGGGAAGGCCTTCTCATTTACTAGAGTAAGGACTATGTTATTATCTTTGCTTTATTTAAATCTTGAAAGAGTTCCTGTTGCTACAACAAAGAAAGATATGATCTATTACAGAATTTAAAAAGAACTTAAATCTTGTTATGTGATTTTAATAGAAGGAATTCATTTTTCAGAATGAGTTTTCATAACATCAGTATTTTCACTCAAGATTTCTATTCAATAAAAGCATGTAGAATCAGTTGGAGTTTTGGGCCTATAAGTTTATTTTCTGCTTTAACTTCATGTTGAGTAGTAGGGAAGACTTGGCATTGCTTTTTTTCTGTTGTGGTAGTTTATGTTTCTTTGAGTCCAAGATGAGTTTTGCTGAAGAAGTAGCTACCTAAGATGTAGAATGAAGATGTGGCTTAACAAAGCTAACAGAACATGAGACTAAGCCATTTCAGGTACTTAGTGTGGGGACATTGATAGTCTCTTCAGTCATAAAGTTTTTTGCCATATTTTTATTGATTTATCAACAACTTAATATTTGAGATTGGCAGCAACTTTGAATAGATATTTCTGTACCTTCTTCCAAGTAGTGGACACATGATGTAACTGTGGTGAGGTCAGTTTGCTAAAGATGGGTTTTTGTTTGTTTATTTGTTTTCATTTTTATTCAGGGGGAGACTCAGAGTCAGAATCAATTTTGGCTCAGGAATGATGGCCTTGCCCTGAAGCCTGGAAGGACCATACTCTACAGAGCTGACTCTGAATGGAACACAGTGCCACCTTCCCATAACCGTATAACCTCTTAATTTTGACTTTGAACTTTATGAGACCACCTCATTCTCCTGTCATAACATTTAATTCCTGTCATTTTGTTTATACATTTACTAGTTTGAAGCACAGAGTATGTATGCTCCCTTGACGTTAGACTACTGCCAAAAGACCGAGACAACATTAGTTCCAAGAATAGTTTTCTTTCTGAAGCACCCACATGCAAGATGTACGATCTAGAGTAATTCTTATTCATTTGAAGTACAGCAATTTGTTCCTGTCAGCAGAGGATAGGTTTGTTGTTTTAAATTGCTGGGTTTTGTTTTTGTTGGCATATTGTCCAACACAAATTGAACAGCTGACAAACATCTATGCGTACGACAGATCAATCTCTGTCAGCGCCCTCTGTTGCCTAACAGTACAATTTGGGGTCTCAGAGATAAAAGCCACCCGAATGCCAGGCTGGCAGCCGAGCTTCCCCATGCAGCTCACAGAGGTGATCCACATTCCTCGGGCCCACAAGTCAGACAAAGAAAAATATGCATTCACATCGTCTCGTTTGAAATGGTGGTCTCTCAGCTTTCTCATAATGAAAACAGGAATATCTAACTCTTGAGAACAAAAGCACAGGGGACACAAGTTATGCCTATATTTGAAATTAAAGAGAAATGTGGTGTCGCCTGTAAAGTTGGAAAGAGTTTGCTTGCTTAGTATTTCCCCATAGTGTGTTAGCTTTTGCTGAATGATTTAGCTTTCTATTTTAACATTCCATTCTGAAATAAGTTCTATCTTTAGGCAGTGATTCTTACATTACTTTGATATTCTGCTCAAGATGGTATTAAAGGAGTCTCCTTTTATTCCCAAGATGAGGGGCTGAGAGTTTATACCTATTGGCTTACTTCTGCCTTAAAACATGTGAGTCTTTCTGTAGAAGTAGGTCCCAGATATAATTCATATCTTTCCAAAGAAGGATGAAATATGGTTACCACAATTATGGGGAACAAATTAGATTGACATGTAGGACAACAAACATTCTAGAAATATGTCCAAGTTTCCCAGGTATAGATAGATATTCCTCCAAGTTAGCGTTTCTTATTGACAAAGCCTGCTGAATGGCTAGATTAGTGGAATAGAGGTGAGAGAGGGCTAATTTCCTATGTTTATATAAGGATATCCTGTTCAGGATAGCACCACTCATTAAATTAGAGAAAGCAGGAGAAGGAGGAAGATATAGAAGAATAGTAATGTCCCATGCTGTCTGTGGTAAGCCTGAGATGCCTTTAGCTAAGATGCCCAATGAGACTTATGATTTGTGGTAAAAGTCCTTCACTCATTTTAGGTGGTAGATACATGAGACCATTCAGGTAAGTAAGAAGATGGCCAACAATGAAGACTTAGGGAAACGTAAGTGTTTTATGAGCAGATGTAGAAAGAAGTTATGATGAAGAAGGAGCAGAGACCAAAAGAATCTACGTTCTAATGGTGTCGTTGCTAAGGCTGCAAAGGAGAAGGCTGATAAAGTGTAGGATTTCAACACAGCATGTGGGAGTCAACTCAGGAAGACGGGCCTGTGAGATGGCTCCACAGGTCAGAGCGCTTGCTGTACAAGTCTAGTAACCGAAGTTCAATCCCTAGAGCCACATGAAGGTGGAACTTGATCCTCTGACCTTTGCGTGTGCACATAAATACCATGAATCCATACTGACAACAAACAGGTGGTTACCAGAGAAATCTTCCATACAGAAGGATACCAAATAATTTCTATCGACTCGTGTCCTCAGAGAGAGGGAGCACAGTCCCCGCTCCTGAAGTGTGAGCCACACGTTGTAAGTACAGAGTGGGAAGAGGGGTAGAGAAGTTTGACAAATATTGCTGCAGCCAAGGGATCGGGTCAGCCTGAGCTGTGATGTCTGGTCGCCAGTGCATAGATTGGCTAGCACATGATGAATTGCAGGCATTGCAAGAAATCCCAGATGTATCACATTCCTCGCTGCTCAGAATGGTCAAGACCATCAGAGACAGGAGAGTTTGAGAAACTATCACCAGCCCAAAGGAGCCCAAGACATGTTCTTCCCATATACAGTCTGAGGTCCTTGGAAATCTGAGAAAATGATGGAGTCAAATTAATAATAAGGTCTAATAACAAACATCCAGCTCATTAATTATGACCAACTGATTGTCACTGAGAACTCGGTCCTTTCATTGTGACTTTTACATAAATCTATCAGATTTCTGTTTTGCAACTGGTGATTTTGACAAGTAAGAAATTCTTGGATAACACAGAGGACTTGTGGTAGGAAAGTATTGCTTATAGTAAATTGATGGTGATTGGGACATTAAGTGCTTGCTGCTTACACAGTCCTTTCAAGTAGCTCCAGTTTATTTCTGAAGGGAAGGATAGAGAAGGAACAAGCACTAGCTGGGAAGAGTACAGTATAAAATAGACTTTTTAAGACTATAGACTATTTTAACTATCTATCTATCTATCTATCTATCTATCTATCTATCTATCTATCTATCTATCTATCTAATCTATCTATCTATTGTGTGTGTGTGTGTGTGTGTGTGTGTGTGTGTGTATCAGAGGGCACTGTATGTCCCTGTGAATGACCAAGGATGACTTTGGGATCACCCTGAATTGTTTCTCCTTCTTTTTCCTTGGCTCTTGGATTTCCCAGGCTCCACTCTCCAGGGCTGGAAGTGCAGTCCACTGCCCTTTCTTCCCTGGACTTGGGATCTGAACTCAGGACCTTCTGCTTGCAAGGCAGTTTGAACACTTGAGCCATCTCTCCAGTCCAGAACTGGTACTTTAGAAGTGTTTGTGAAAAGGGCTGGAGAGGTGGCTCAGGGGTTAAGCCTCTGCCTTGCAGGCAGAAGGTCCTGAGTTTGGATCCTAGACCCCACGTATAGACGCTGGGCGGAAGCGGGGGCGGCCTGTGCTTCTGGTCCTGGTAGGGCGGAGCCTGTGATTCCCCGGGCAGAGTAAACAAGGAGGTGGAGGCGGTCCATGGTGGTTCCCGAATTCGTCCGTGGTTCTACACACACACACACGTACATACATACATACACACACATACACACACAATTGAATAAATAATAAATAAATAAAAAAAGAAGAAGTGTTTGTGAAAAGACAGAGAGGGCACCACTGAAGATACAAAAGATAAAAGCATTTAATTGGTGAAGCAAAACCTTCCTGCAAGCAGGATTTGAATTTATTCAATTCAAAATAGACAGTGTTTTAGGAAAAACATGCTTATGAGATAAGTGTGAGCACTTACTTTGTTTTGTCTTGGGTCAGCCTAGTAGGGGATGAACTTTCAAGATGTTGTTATAGAAAATTGAGCCAAAGTGACGTTCTGATATTGATTAAATACTATAGCTTTACTGGCTAGATCTATAGAACATTGAAAAAAATCCTCCATCTCTGAACTGTGAACCCCAGAATCTCACAATAACAGCATATTCTTTAATAAAGAATCTGTCACAGTATAGTTCACAAATTAAGTACTAGGGAAAAAAAAAGTACAGAAAGTGTTTGCCTGTAAGTCAGACTGGTTGCACTAGCGTTATAGAGCAGTTCAGTAAGTCAGCAGACCTATGCATAAGTCGGCTGTTCTTAACACATATGAATAACCGGGGTGGTCCCCTCACAGCCACATGGGTAGATTGTTGTTTCACGGCCCAGCTCTTGAAGATTAAGCTTGCCACACATGTATGTAGCATCCATAGTTGGGAGTGTGACTCATTTTCTGACATCATATATCTTATTTTATTAAACAAAACATCTTACCTTAAAACTTTATCATTCTTGGGGCTGGAAAAGTGGCTCAGGGATTAAGCTGCTGCCTTGCAGGCGGAAGGTCCTGAGTTGGGATCCCAGATCCCACGTATAGACGCCGGGCGGAAGTGGGAGCGGCCTGCGTTTCTGGTCCTGGCAGGGTGGAGCCTGTGAATTCTGGGGCAGAGTAAACAAGGAGCAAGTGGAGGCATCCATGGTGGTTTCCGAATTCGCCCGCGGTTCTACACACACACACACACACACACACACATGCACACACATGCACAATTGAATAAATAATAAAAAAAATTTAAAAAAAACTTTATCATTCTTGAACTGTCAAAGTTATCATCAGTATTCTAGATGTTGACAACACTGCATATAGAAAAGTTGGGTAGGATAATTTCTTGGATGAGGACAACTTGGAGCAAAAGCTAATCAACTGTATGTCCGATGGTGACTTCAAGGAGCTAGGTGGATAAATATTACAAGTGAACTTGGCCTTGGGACACGAACACCCAAGCTTGTCCTTGTGGCACGCAGCTAGATGGAAGAACAGCAGAAAGAATGCCAGCGCCGGGCATCTGTCCTTGTTCTACCTCGTCCTTCTTAGCATTGTGGCTGTGGGTAGGTCCCTCAGCTTCTGGCTTGAACCATCTGTGTTTGAATTCCTAGCCTGGTCTGCACGCTGCCTCTTGTTTTTCCCAAACATCAGCTGTACAGAACCCTCAGGATCATTTGTTCCTGGATGTCTAGATTACCTGAAATTACAGCTGTGAACAGATTTGCAAAGAATGTTCATTCACATCCCTTCCCAGCATTACATGGATGTAGCCATTTAATGTTTATATAAAATACGCTATCTATAATATTTTGGTAGTTCATTTAAAATACAGTGAAGCATCTGCTGCAATGAGTTCATGTATCTTGGTGTTATGTTTCCATTAGGATGTGTAGCATGTTTATGTGTCATTCACAAACAGAGTGGTATACATTCTGATTGTTTCAATAAGTCTGTGGAATTATTTATTTTAAATTCAGAAAGACTTTAAAGAATTAGATTTCCTTCACTGCATGCTTACACAATCCAGATGCTGACAGTAACATCTGGGTACTCTGTAATAAATTGATTTTCTGAATGAAGTAACTTAATTGGCGATTGACTAGCTATCATGATTTAAGACACAGCATTGTCAAAAGTTATAAACTACAAGCATATGCAAGCAGACAGAGTCATGGTTCTAACTTATTTCTATCACATTTTGAAATACTAATGCTTAAATTTCAGGCTGAAGTTTAGAATGTTGGAAGAGGAAATGAAGAAGTTCAGTGACCTGATTTTTGGTTCTCTGTTTTGCAAATCATTAAATGATGTAGCTGCAGTGTGGTCAGAGTTCCCAGTCTAAATAAAAGTTTACTTTAGCATTGCATAGCACAAAGAACTCTTTCTCCATGTGGGCTGCATATGGGCTGTGTGAGTCCCTATGTGTATACACACATATATACTCTCATAATATGTGTATAAATATTCACATGTGTATTACAGTTAACTTTTAAGTAGTTAAGAAGAAATGTGGTGTAATCGATCTCATAATATACAGTCAAAACATAAATATCCATTTCTAACATGTCAAATACATTCAAAAGCACAAGCAAAAGTAATGAGTGATTAAGATTTAAAAAACCTTTAAAAGTATCTGTTTTCGTATTACATGCCAAACAGTGATGACTTATTTAGTGTTCTCGTGCTAACCTGCTTTTCTGACTTGAGCAGTAGCCTAGCAGTAAGGTGTGGTAGTGTTTTCTCTTTGTGGCTTGCACATGCCCTAGCCCTGAGTTAATGGCAGATAGAAAGCATAGTCGCGCTTCACCAGTGCTGTGGCTTGTGCTCTTTCTAGGGAATGAACAAGAACTAGCCATGTTTAATGGAATGATGATTTCACAGAAATGGATTAGAACTTACTTTTTCTGATAATACTAAAGAAATGCAGTCAAGTTTTTACTCTTGAAAATGACCCCAAAATTGCAGTGCCTCAAAATAGGCAATAGAGCAGAGCAATGTAACAGAATTACTGGGTTGAATCACAAGGACTTTTTAAAGTTACTTTTGGTGTATTTTGTCAAATTGTTTATAAGAAAGATGCATTATTTTATTTTCTTAGTTCTGCATGTATACTAGTTTTACTTCATCTTTTCCAAGTTTATCAGCTAATGTTCAGATGAACACAATTCATAAAATTATTATAGGCAAGGTGTTAACATAAGTTTCCATCTGTTTATAATATTTAAATTGTGGCAACACCTTTAGGAAATAAATATTAGCATGACTATTTTAGAGATGAGGAAACTGATATTCAAAATACTTAATCTGACCAAAGATCATGCACTGAAATGTTGTCTCTGTTCTTTTCAATCAGTATATATCTTTCAATCTAACCACTTTCTTGTGACTTCAAACCTTCCCTTTTACCTGACTGTGAAAAGTGATACATTTTACCCTTAAGTTGCTTTTTGTAGAAATTAGCATAGTACAGATAGTACTGGCATAAGTTTATAGATTCCTTTTTAATTATTTTTCCTCTCAGAAATGTTTCCTGTCTTGGATTCTAAGTTTTTCTGAGTCCTGGGGTTGGGGCGATGCGTGGCTAAAAGAGATGAGCCTAGGCATGGACAAGCAGAAGTCAGCTCAGAATGGAATACCCGATGCCAAAGGTAGAGGCATTTCCGAAAATACCAACTGGACACAACAGTGCTATGATAGTATTTAATTAGAACCAGATAGGTAAGTAATGAATGCCAACTTTTATTTGGCTAACTACTAACAATTTCATGGTATCCTGTAGATATCCCATAGTGTTAATTTGTAACAGAAGCAGTTAAATTCTTTGGAGCAGTTAAATTCTTTGGCTATGAAACCATAATAGTTTTTAATAGACGTATCACCTGGTAACCTTGTGCATTATTAAACGTATGGAGACTGAAAAACATGGTAGAAGCAATGGAAAAGTCTGGCCAGACTGAATAATTTGTTTTAGAACTATGGAGAAATCTATTAACCATTTCTTCTGTAGACCAATTTGATTAGGAAGTAGGACAAGCTGTTCTTTCATTACTTACCAAAACCATACTGCACTTTGTATCAATTATTTGGCTGTCTGCAGCACATAGATTAGAATAAAGGGCTTTCTCAGTGTTTGTGAATGTTGGGGATTGCTGATTAGTAATTAGAGCAGTGAATGGAGGAAATCAGGCTAGAGTTGAATGGGAATGAGAAAGTCTTAATTCTGGGATGCAGATGTTAGAAACAGATTGTCTCCAACAACCGTTCAGTGCAGTGGCCTTGTACATAGAGTGTTTGCTTCCCATGTAAAACTTGAGTCAAACGCCTTTGCGATGGTTCCCTCTCCCCAGCTTGTGATGTAGCTGTGTGACTATTAATTTAGTGAAATATCCTGTCTGCCAGGTGTGGGAACTAGCTGATTTTATTGTAATACCAGATCATTACTTAATTCATATGCAACAGAGTACAGCACATGGAAAGCATTATAAATCTATTTACAATGTGGCTGGCCTGATGATAACATTGTATTAAATTCCCAGGTGAGGCAATTTAAGCAATTGCTTTGCCATGTGCAAGCTATGGAAATTAAATTCTCATATACGCTTTAGCAATAAACCAACTTCATTGTTATGTTTTTGCTTGTGGTAGGCTGAAGACTCTTCACTGTGGTTACATATACTGCGTTTCATGTGGACAGTTGTACGAGAGGCATTGAGAGAGCCCAGTTTTTAGTTTAAACTAAACTAATTCGTGTTTCCAGTTTAGCAGTGCCTGTCTACCAATGCCTTTCTCTCAATTGGGAAATGTTAAAGGTTAAGTCAGTAGATTATTTCAAGCCCAATTTTCAGACCAAACTGAACAAGTGTCTGTGTTTGAACTTGACTTTGAGGAAATCGGTTGGCCCGTATGCAGGCATCCTGGTCATATTAACCCAGCGAAAAGTTGAAAATCTCTTTGAATCTAAAATTGTCGCTTTCTGAACCAGACACTCACTTTTGTCACCATGGTAAAGTAGCAAAGAAAACTTTGCACAGTTAACTTCTCAGCAGTCACAATCAATTGTTAATTTGTCATATTTTTGTCATATTTTGTTGATTTTTTTCAACTGTGTCTCACTCATTGAAGTAAAAATATTAAAAGGAAGCAATTCTATATAAACACCCAACTTTTAGTGTGCCTGTGTGTGTGTGTGTTTGTGTGTGAGAAAGATTGAGACAGAAAGATTGAGTGAGAGAGAGAAAAAGAGAGAGAGAGAAACAGTGTCAGTTGAAGCTCTTCTACCCTGACGGTATAGACTAGAAATTGCAGTAGATTCTGCCCCACACAGAACTTCTGTCTTCTCCAGAAGCCACATATAAAGCAGCAGTAGACAGTGGTAACTGACAACTAAAACTAAAAATGTTGACAATTTCTTGATTTGCCTGGTTAGCTTATGTATAGAAGTCATTAACTATTTATAAAATGCATTATGAATTGGGTTCCTTCAAACTGTAGCTGAATGTGTGACATTTCCAGCTCAAATTCTCATGCTTGCATTTGGCTAAAGTACAGATTTTATACTGTTGGCAATACAGTGAAAATATTTTAGTTAGGTTTATCAAGATACAATAGAGGTTTCTGCGTTATTAACTTCGAATCCTCTAAGTTAAAGTATTATGTAGATACTTGTTAATGTTCCATGAGTTTTTTTTTTTCTTTTTAAATTCTACAAAAGGTAACATGTTTTATTGATGTCTTGGAGAACAGTTATCCATAAAACAATCTATTTGTCCTTCAAAGGAATTCTCTCCATTTTCATTTTCAATCAGTTTAGTGATGATCTTTCAGGCTAAATTGTGGTTAATTGCATGCAATCAGCTTACTTGAAATTTGAAATGTTAAAAGATTATGAGGATGAACCAACGTTGGGCTTCTCAATATCCTTCCCAATGAAACGGTCTCTATTTGTTTGCTTTTTAAAGATGATGCTCCAGCCCAGTGTTCTGCTTTCAGCACCGTTGTATCCTTTTCATGGGAAGCTTTCTGATATTCGAAATTCATTGGGTTCTCATTCTGTAAGTCAGCCAGTCCTGCCAGGGACTTTATTGAACTCAGCACATCATTTGCTTAACTAGATCCAGAAAAGCCATCCAGAAACCAGTTTCTACGATCCCAATGGTAAAGAATGACATTCATAGAGAGCACCTTTCAACTGTGGATAAAGCCACCTTGATTGTTGGGCATGTATTCTCTTAATTGCTGGTTTTTTTTTTTTTTTAAAAGCAGGACATTCTAACAAAAACAAGGTTTGAAATTTAGTGATACATATCTGTAATTTTCTTCTTCTTTTGAAGTCTGCAGAACCAAAATAAGAATGTAATGTAATTGAACAATCTATGCAATTCGTTAGTATTTTGGAGAAAAAAGGGAAAACATAAACAGTCACCATATGATATTCTTGCATACTGTGGAATGTGTTAGTCACCCATCGTGAGGAAATAAATAATTAAAAAGGCTGCTCTGATACCACAGCCTGTTTTAAAGGTTCTCATTCCCTTTAATGCTGTAAAATACCTTTGCTGAGTTGGTCTAAAACCACTGCAGTGAGGATCTCCACATGCGCAGAAGGAAGGTTCAGTATTAAGACCACGAAGGAATCACCCTTGTAAGACTCAGCACTGCAAGTTTCAATTCTCTATTAAGTCAATAGAAATAGATAACCAATAGTAGTTTAAGGGCAGCAGGCTTAATAGATGCTTTTTGGGTAGGAAAACATCTGTCATGTTCACAAATGAATGAGTCATGTCACTCCTGAATTTTCAAGAGATCTGATACAGAAGTCCTTGCTGACTGCATACCGAGACATAGCTTCGTGCAGTTTTATTTACTTGCAGACCTATTGTAACTAAAGTTTGGGGTGTATCTGTGGTGGGCAGGCAGGAGATGCCACTGCCTCCGGTATATGAAAGCATTCTGCAGTTCTTGGCTCATTTCCCTGAGTCTGTCTGGAAGGAGATCCAATAGGGAGGAACGTTTATAAGGCAGAGCCAACACTCAGCTATGCGTCAGGGCCCCAAGGTTAAAAAAGAGTCTCAGTTTAACTAAAGCTACCTTTAGAATTTTATGAATTTTTTTCCTGAAACAGCAAATAAGTAAGCAAAAACTACAGGGCATATTTATTCACATTCCCTTAAGCTTTTTCAAACTAGCTCTAGAATATCATTTGCTCAATTACATATAGAAAAAGACTAAATTAAATTATATGCAATAAATTTAAGTTCTTGTGCTAAATAAACTTGGGAGTATGTTGAGAGAATGGTAAAAATATTGTTTTCTGTTTTATGATTAAGATAAGGAATCCCAATTTAGAAAGACTGGGCTCTTTGAAACAATTTCAAGTTTACTAGTTGCCTTTGCCCTTGCCTAAGTTCCTTGTAAAGTCACACATAGTGTGACTAGTTTGTGATCTGCAGAATCCAAGCAGTGCTATTCACTGACTACTGCAAAGGACTGATTAAAGTTTTATTGTTGACTTCTGCTTGTTCAGATCACACTTGAATGGGTAGAAGTTTTAAGTCCATAACTGCAGTCCCCCAGTGAGAAGTGATGCCTTCCCCATCCACCATTTTATAATAGTTTGTTTTCCTGGGATAGTCAAGAAGCAGAAGAGGTGACAGAGTAACTTATAAATCTGAATTTGAGTCTGAAACAGTGAAAATGAAGTTGGAAACTCACCATACTATGGCTTCACAAGTAATTTTCAGAGCCTCTCAGCTTCCTAAATGTGTGTGCATTTAGATAATTCATGAATTGCTTGCAGACACGTCCCTCTGACTTTACAGGTAAGGGGAGATTTCTCGTAAAACAAAATTTCAGTGTGTGAAATGTTGACTCATGCCCTTCTTGTCTTTATTTACTGTGGTTGGGAAAGGTTGACTCATAGCTCACTTGCCTTTATTTATTGTGACTGGGACATTTAATTTGCTTTCTCACACACACACACACACACACACACACACACATATGCACACTTCACTTTTCCTTAGGCCATTATTTATATAGAAGTTGGAGCCATTTAAATTATTGTTTGGGAGGGGCTACTTTAAAATTCCTTCTCTTTCTGGATAGGAACATCCCAATAATGAAATATAGATGTGCTGGCTCAGGCACTCCACAGCAGAGCTGGAGATCTAGTCATTATCCAAGGAGGAGCGATTTAAAGCTCTAAACCATACAGTTTATTTCCTGCCACACTGTTAAAAACCCCAGATACTCCCATTTTAATTGCAGTTTGGGAGTTTTAAAGCCCCACAACTACTAGCATAAGGGTCTTTATCTGTAGGGTGGTGTATGGAATAATATATAAGTTCTAATCTACTTATGAATATTAACAGAACTTTTATACAGCACAGAATTTTCTTTCATTATTGGTATTTTTTAAAAACACCTAATTTACACTATGCATCTCAAGTTCAGGAACTTTGCACCAGTTTGATTTTGCAAATTTCTGCCAATAGGTTTCCATTAGGGGGCTCTCGAGGTTTGAGATGCTCAGCCTCGATACCATAATGCTGCTCCTTGGAAGCCTTTACTTTCTAACGTTCCTCTCGCTCTTTCCCTTTTTGTTTTGTTTTATAGAAAAGGTCACGGATCGCCTACAGTGACGAAGTGCGGAATGAGCTCCTGGGGGATGACGGGAATTCCTCGGAGAACCAGGTAGAATGCTAATCAGGAGGCCCGGTGGGTGGCTGCAGGGTGAAGGGGGTCACAGGCACACTGGGCTCTCAAGCTGCTCCCTAACAGTATTAGCAGCAACTCATGTGGAAGCGACACTGTTTAATGCAAAGCTGGAGTCTTAATCAACTTCAAAATGTTTCTTGGAGATCTTACATTTAACCCTTTACCTTGTGATCACTGTCTGCTATCTTTTTAAAAAATCTTTTCTTCTCTTCTCTTTCTTATTTAGTACTTAAGGAATAACTTGAAACACACTGTTTGCAGACAAAGCCAAGGTCCTCACCTCAAACACATGTAAAAAGAATAAAAAAGTACATAATACAGCTTTGATAATAATGCAGTATAATTAAATCAACACTTGCAGCAAAACAAATGAAAGTAAGCTTTCAAAATTCAACAGCTCAGCTCGGGCTCCTATTGTGTAGCTTCTTAAAAATACATTCACCAGGATGCAAATTGTAAGCACTAGTTCAGGACTGGGATGTCCAGACGGAGGATCTGTGTCTGTGAAATAACAGTCATGGTTATAATAATAGAATAATCTTTCTTCTTGCAGTTTAAGATCCGCATAAGCAAAAAATACGATACAATTTCTTCTTCAAAAGGCCTTACTTGGCGGTCATTTCTCATTGGATCACATAGTAGTGTCCTGAGTCTAATTAATACCTTACTTCTCTCTTTGAATTAACCCTGCAGACTTCATAAATGCAGGCAGATAATATATGTGATTTTTAAAACACTTTCAAGATCTGTGCTGTAGAAATGATTTTCACAGTCTCAAACACCATGGAAGGCTGACTAGTGACTAGGAACTTCTCAAGCAATACTCAAATGTTTTTATTAAAGTTACTTTGGGCTAAATAAAACTGAACACAAATCATTCATTGGGAAAAACTAAATCATAATTATATAATAAGACAGAGCATAGCGAGACAGCATTAGGAAATTCGTATAGTTGTGTGTACCATTTCAAGTAGTTTATACTTGCTGATACCATATATGCTGATATATTACTATCTGCTGCAATATTAATACTGAAGCAAGGACATGGCTGGTGTGATGGGGTACTCATCTGCCTACCTCAAAACGGGAGAAGAATCACTGCTCATCAAGAGTTCATTTGGGTGAAGTGCTCCTCTCCTTTGCTATTCAGAGGTTATCAGCCTGAGTTCAGACATTAACATGTTTAAATTTGACTTGAGATTTTAATTTCTCTGACAGATATGTGAGAACAGCTAAAGGAAAAGAAATAATAGTACACCAAACATGAAAGAGTGATGGGATGAAGGGGTTTTCACTCAAAATAGATTAAATAATGTGAGGATGAGAGAAAAATATTTTCTTCTTTTTTTACAGTGAGATTTGGATTACTCATGCCTTTTGAATGAATGAATCATAATTTTCTTCTCTATCTACTGCAAAAAAGCATTGTCTTTTTTTAACAACAAAAAAGTGAATGTGTAGTTCCCATGTCAGTTTTTTAAAAGCTATAGATCTTTCCCTCATTTGAAATACTGCCTAATGCAAAGGAGACAGAAAGGAGAGGTGCTCTGTCTATCTCAGGCTCCTTTTTTTTTGTAATGGATGTTGTAGTTCTCTGACAGGAATCCTTTTTCTAAAGCATGTTCACTTCTCTTAATGGACATTTTATGTGCCTAAAATATTTTTCTTAACATACATATGACTTTTTTATGCCTAAAGAAAAGTATTCCACAAAAATAGATTCGAGTTCATATTTTCTGAATTTTTCAAATAAGTGTCTGTCACTTTAAAATGATTATGCAGAGATTTCCCTGGACTTATATAAATCAAACTTACAAATTCTGAAAGTGTTCAGGGAGCCTGAAGTTTAGTTACAAGGAGCTGTCACTTCAATAAATAGAGTAGGGCGAATTACAGTTTCAAGGATGTGTAACTGTTAGATGATTACTTATGTGAACTTTTCAGCCTAAAATCTGAATGAGCTATGAAAATTCAAAGAGACCATACCATGCTAAACTTTGGCTATCTATTGCCAAGTTTAGCAAATTTCTGAGTCAGTATGAAGTCATTAAATTTTGTGTAAATCCTCTTTGTCACAATGCATGAATTAAGGTGCCTCGAACTAAATCACATCCTTACCCAGTAGTTTCAAGTATCATCACTTAAAATAACTTTATACTATATCATTTTATTCACTCAATCTGAGTAATCAAGGCAATTTTGTTCCTCATAATAAGTTTTGTAAATCAGAAGCTAAGAATATAGGTTTTCTAGAGAGAGTCTCTGTAATTTACATAAGGAGATACTTTTCACCCTTGAAATAAGTTTATTTTGGGTTGTTGACAGGTCGATTTTCAAATCTTCTTGTCAAAATATTGCAAACTTTTAATATACAGGTAAGAGTTAGATAGAAGCAAGGGGAGAACAAATTAGTAATACTTATGCAAATTAATATATCCATCAGTTAAATATATGGAGGCATCGTATATTTGTGGAAGTAGCAATAATTGCAAATGTGTAAAATACAGAACTGACTAGCTATTTTCAACACAGTGTATTGTCCTCACAGTGGCCGTGAGATTTAGACAAGTCTGAACATAGCCACTGTTTCTCTTCCTGGCATTCATGGTACACATTTCTTAGGCATCTATAACCTGACCATTAATACATATAATTGTAGTTTTTCAACCTGCAATCAGTTTTATCAGTTTATCTTTAGAATATAAACCTTCTGCCCTAACTGGAAATGCCAGTGTTCCCAAATTAAGAAATTATCGAAAGCATCTTTAATATCTCTCAAACAATACACAATTGAATTCCAAATTATCTCCTTTGTATCCATTTGTTTCTAATTCACATCTATTTCATTCAGTCCAAAATACCCCCATGCCTTTACAAAAAGGTCAAAATTACTACTTTGCACCCATGGGTGCTGCAGCACCATCAGCACTCCGAGGACTGTGGTCTTAAACAGGACCCTTCTATTGTTTTAAAGTATAGTGTTTGCCATTCAGTGCCGCAACAGCCCGTCTCCACAAGTTGGAGTTATTGGATGCAACAATGCTGTATATTAGAGCGAAACACTTAATAGTCCTACAGTTGATTTCTTTCCGTGAGACCCATTCCCAGAAAAAGGAAGGAAGTAGCTTGGAGAATAGAATCACGGAGGCTTTGTGGTAGAGTGTGATCGTGGAACAAATAAAATATTCCAAGCTGTGTTTTTGAACCCTATTGGTCTTACAGTGGCCATGAGCAAAATTATATTCATCAATGACTTCGAGTAAGTCCCAAACAGAAGATTCAGAACATATACAAAGGGTGGAATAGTTACCAACAAGGGGAAGTTTTTGTGGCAAAGCAATATTTAGCAGATAATGATTGCTTAATTTCCTTATGTGAGGTTCTCTTAAGTTCCGATTTGGGCTTGCTGTGCATAAAGTGTGTCAAACTTCAGCTCCAGACCAGGGGGCAAAGTCGGTCAATTTAATTCCCCAAGATCTGAAGAAGGTCGGTATCATTTCATGCAGCCCTGGCAGAGCAGAGCATTACCAGGCACAAATCTGTTCCTTACGTGCTGAGGGTTTATAGCAAAATAAATAGACTGTCGTCATAAGTTCAGAAAATTGTGTGTTCGACCCACGATAATGTGTAAAGGGCGTTTAATAGAGTTCAGCATTTATTCGTTATCTGTATGCGGACAGAGACGGCAGTGGCGTTATCAGCTTTAAAAAAAATTCGGTAGTTCTGGGGTCACGTGATGCGCCTCCCGCACAGGCGCGCACGACCCTCGCATGCTCCGCAGCACAGTTTTGATTTTAGTCACAGCAGAAGGCTTAACCACAAGAGATTCCACTGGTTCAAACCAGTGTAAACCAGATTTCTTCGGCCCACAAAGGAGCAGATTACCTCTTGTATCAAATTCTGCATTGGTGCATATGTATGTGTGTGTGGGGGGAGAATCTTTGTTTCAAAAAAGACGTCGATTATCATAACTCGACAATGTGGGTTTTTCGTCCGTTCAAGCTGCTTAGATGGAGCTGGTCACTGGGCGAACTAAGGGCTGGTCCAGTCGAGGCATCGCGTTAATTTAAAAAAAAAAATAGACCATCTTTTGTTTACCACAATGCATAACTCTTGGCTAACTTAAAAAAAAAAAAAGATTAGAAACCCTCCCATTACCTAGCTAGCTTAGCTACAAATCCAGTGTGGCGCTTGGAGGCAGCCATGCAGCACAAACAAGATAGAACGTTTTTTGTTTGGAACCTATTGAAAAAGCAAATGGGTAGCATTTTAAAACACTCCTTGATTATGGCAGGGTGGCATGCCCCAAATGGTCTCTATTGCTGAGGGGTAGTTTTAAACTTTGGCCCTTTAAGTATCATAGTCAAGGGAAGAATGGGGCCCCAGGAAGAAAAGAGCTGGGAGATGCGGTCCCAGAGTGTCCCTTTCTGAGAAGCAGTGTTTGCGTCTTTCTCCCAGGATGTTCAAATGGCAAAGAAAAAGATCCCTATAAGTGATAGATAGACCAGGTGTCTCAGTTTAAAATTTCACTTCTAGAGATGAATTTGTAACTTTTCAGGTGAAAGGATGACATGCCCTGTTCCTTCACACTGCTTTGTTATGGAGAGAATGAGTATATTTTAAAATGAATGACAACTTTCATCTATTACAAAAGTCTAATACTAAGTTTCCTTTTTGTTTTATACATACCAAGGTTGACATCATAAATTCTCTTCTCTTTTTATAAAAGGACCTATAACAATTTTGAATTTTTTGCTTGAAATACTTTGTCTATGACAAACAAAATCACAACATAAACTGGAATGTACACTGTCTCAACAAACCAACACTCTGTGGAGAATTCAGGGCTATCGCAAATATTACACTTTTACAGATAGATCTAGAGAGCGATTCATAGCATGTTTCTCCCAAAGCAATAGTTTCATTTATTGACCCGCATATGTCAAGTGTTGTAACAGATATTATAGATATTTGTATATTTAAAAATTATCAGATGCAGTCCTAAATTGTTGAGGATACAAATTCAAAGCCTAGAATGTGGCTTGAAATCTGTTACGACATAGGTTTCCATTTCTGTTCCTTGAAGAAACTGTGGTAGTCGGTTAGCATAGAGTGATGTTTGTGGTTGAGAATAATACAAACACAGACGCAGGATGGGTCAGATTTATGATTATATGATGTTTCTAGTTTTTAATGACTTGCTATGCCTGCCATACTTAAGGTGATAGAAAAATGTAGGGGCATTAAAATGTTATCATCGGAGACTTTATTAGCAACTGAAAGAGTGGTTTTCTTCATTTGACCTCAGTGAGAACAGACCATAGAACAAATGTAAGCGGGTTCCTTTCTTTGAGATGACCCAGTTTACAAGACAAAGACAAAATGAAAAAGCAAAAATATTAAAGTAAAACAGGCCCCATGTTTTTAATATCTCTTCAGCAAAACAAAAATCTTGACAAGAGTTATACTGTTGTTTGTATATAATTTCTTTGATTTTGATTTTGAAATAATAGTATTTCCAAATGCAGTCTTGTCACTGGTCTGGGTATAAGCATGACTTTAACCCTCATAATTTTAAAAAATACTTATTGGAACCAAAGCATGAACTACTTATCATTTTCATTTGTTTGTAAAATCTGAAATCAGTCAGTTGTCAAGGTTCTGAATAGAGAAACGCCTGGAAACTTGTTTGTACAAAAGCTCTTTAGTGCTACATTCTTAGAAGAGACGAGCAGTAAACTTGTTTCCTTTTTATAATATAGACTTCTATGAAGTCGTTCCCCTTTATTTCATGATGGTGTCTTAGATGTACTTTAAAAGAGAATTTCACACTCTTCTCTTTGTTGAATGTGACAGTGTGAGAAAGTGATCTTTATTCGTTCAAAAAACTCTGCATGTAGTCTATGCTTAGGTTCTTTTAATGTGTTTGTCTGTGATTTTTAAATGCTAAACATGTAAACAGGTAAATTGTCAATGTTAATTCTGTATCCTGTCACACAACTGATCTTTCTTTCCTGCCATTTCTTTCCTTTTTATCTCTATTTTCTTGTGTGTGCACTCATGCTGCAGTTGATAAAATTACGTGAAGAGGTGAGTATTTCCCAGCTTCCTTTTTTTCCCTTTAATTCTCCTTTCCCTTATAAAGTTGAGTTTCTAAATCTGAAATGGATCATCACATCCCTTTTTTCCAGGGAAATCTACACATAGCAAGACTACTGCCTGCAACTCAGAAATCTCATGTGCTGACCATTCTGATCTTGTGCCTTATAGGAACATTGCTGTTTGTTGACATGGGGGGGGGTTAGCATAAGGCCAAAAAAGCAAGCAAAAAAAAAGGAATAATAAAAGAATATATTTAAACCATAAAGTTCATAAACTTGAATTTCAGATTTGATTTGTGTGGGTCTAAAAAAAGTTAATATGATTTCAATTTTTCTGCTTTTCTGATTTACTTTACTGAAACTGTTCTTAAATAAGATTCTTCCTGTACCCCCAAATTTCTAGGTTCACACAAGACCCTGGAAGGACTTTTGGGAAACACGGGGACTATAAATATCATGGTTCTGGGCGCACAGCTACCCGAGGACAGAGAATCTGGCCTCTGGTGCTAAGCATTTTCCTTTCTGGAGGAAACACACCCACGCCCGGCTTCGTCCTGACTTTCCTAGTCACTTTCATTGTGTTACTGCTGCTGCTTGGGCCTTTTTTCTGTGCCCAGTTCACATTTACAGCAGTATCACTAATTTTAAGATGAGTGAATCTTTTTGCTTCTTCTCGTTTTTGATAAGGTCCCAAATACAGAATATGCTTTGGTACCTTTTTCAAAGATAGCTATTTTTTTTTTTAATTTAGTAAGGCTTCTTTTTTTCTATTAGGACAATAAATAATAAACTCTATGTATCGCCATCAAATGTATAGTAATCATGGTCCTTTGAATTATTTCTGAGTTTAGGTTGAAGATATTGATTGTGGCTTTTCCTAGTTTTGTTTTTTTTTTTTTAAGTAAGTATATAACCATTCTGTGGGTGATGTAAACGTTAATTAAGGGCTTGTAAACAGTGGCTTTGAACAACCCTTCTGACTTAGTATGCGTTACTAATGTTCTCCCTGTAGAAGTCGGAATGACAGACGACTGAAGAGGAAATTGCATCCTCCTTCCTTCTGTGTGCTTTTCCTACACAGAAGCAAGTTATCATCCACCTATCTAATAAATCAGCAGAATTAGTTCTAAGACTATCCTCTGGCCAATGGCACCCACCTTACTCTCCTACAGTTAGACTATTTGTATGTTTTTGCTGAAGAAGCTGACTTTGCAGATGCAGGTGAAAATCACAATAGATTTAAATTCAAGAGCCCACACAGAGTTCTCATCCCTAAATTTAAGCAATGATACGATTAATAAAAATCTTACACTTTAATAGAATGAGCACTTTGGTTAAATCTGAATCAAGCAGAGTTAAAAGTCTTAATTCTAAACGCAGAGAGCTGTATTTCTTACCAAGTGTATCCTGGCTGATGGCTTAATTCTCTTGTTTTGCCTATAGCAACAGTCCCATCAATTCTGGCTCCACAGTTTATGTTTCTGACACTGTACAGTCTATAGAATTAAAATTGGGAGAATTAGACCAGTCAACTGATAGACCAATATACTCTGAGTTACTATTCTGTGTGCCTTTTGTAGGGATGCAACACTGACGTGTATGGATTGTGGCAATGCCTCCGAGTTTGCACGCAGGTGCTCGGAGGCGATGTCTCCCAGCTGGGCTTCTAACAGCAATCACAAAGTGAATGCTACCCCACATTTTTCCTCTCACCTATACTAAGGAGACAAGCACCCGTCTGTTCCCAAATACGATGTTTTGTTGTGTTTGGAAACAAAGTGTGCCGCATCCTTCCTTGAGATGCGCTTTGCAGGCATGCTTGAAGGCAGGGTTGTGGTGCTCGGGGAGCTGGTCTGGCATTGGCTGTGCCGAACTGTTTGAATCCTGCATCTCCTCACATAAGTTGAGTCCTGTCTGAAGCTCCTCACAGCTTCACTCACCTGCTTTGAAAAGGGCTGAGAAGAGGGTGAGAGAATGAGTTTGGGATGGAGTGTGGGGGCAAGTTGAAAGCACCGGCTGCTACTGGGGCGTGTTTCCTTTCATTTACGCGACCAGAGCAGTGTACAACTAAGGGAACAATGTAAATAGCACAGCTGTTACAAGAACTTGATTTTGGTTTGACTTAAGTGACGAGGTTCCAAAACACAAAGTGAAACCCTGCTGGAAAGCCGCTGGTAACCTACGGTCCTCTTGGGTGCAGATTTACTCCATAAAATTGACTGCTCCGGAACAATCAGTTACTTCCATTATTTAGGCATATGCATTTTTTTATGTTCTTTTAGAAATTTTGCTTGACAACCTAACCCTAGAATCCCCCAAATCATTCTACATTTAAATACTCTACTTCCCACACATATTAGCATAGCTTTATTTTCTCCATTGTATATTAGCATATCAGTAGACTGTCCATTTCCAGTATGATCTATGATTTTTTTTTCATTCTCTTTAGCTAACATTCTCTTTGAATTTGGAATTTCATGCCGCATGAAAATAAACCCGGAATCTTCTTTGTCCTGATTAACATTCAGATTTACTCCTGCTTTTTCAGATCTGATTGATATCTTTTTAGAGAATCAGTAGTTTGGGGGTCCTTTGTTTGGGTTGAAAACAATATTCAGAGGGGCAAAAAGCAGTCCTTACTCTTGGAACCTGCGTGTAGGGAGAATTAGAATTAAGGAACCAAGTGTTCGCAGTGTTTAATTTTATTTAAAGACAGCAAGGCCAAACACAGAGGGCTTCCTGGTGTTCCCTTTCCTCAATTGCAGCTTCAATAGCTTTGCTTTTTCAAGACATACAAAGCTTTCCTTTCTTCATTTTATTTATTTAGTTTTTTTTTCCAAAGGGAAGGGACAGTTTTTCTCTTAATTTTTCCATTGTATATTGGACAACTCTATTAATTATTTTACACTGTTTTTGCTTCTTCCTGACCTTCACATTCGGGTCTTATCGTCTGTTCTAAATGCATTGTTATAATGATTCTCTTTCCCCCACCCAACCCTTCCCCCCAAAAAAATTTTCAAGGAAAGCTTTGATGTGGCTTTAGCTGCCTCTAACGTCTGGCCGCATCTCAGATGTGTCACCTATGCCGGGAGGGAATAAGGAAATCACGTTTTGAATGGTAATGATAACATACTAATCACTTCCTTTCTTTGAAGATGGAAGGAAGATATTCTGTCAGCATCCCTGGCTGCCAGAGCTTGGAGGCACTGGTCTAGGTG
Source organism: Typhlomys cinereus (assembly GCA_023101885.1). NCBI lineage: Eukaryota > Metazoa > Chordata > Mammalia > Rodentia > Platacanthomyidae > Typhlomys > Typhlomys cinereus. The sequence continues at coordinate 968,535 of JALPQD010000178.1, forward strand.
TATTAGCTTAAGTGTGCATGTCAATCCAGCTTGCATCTCCTGGATCCATGGGGGCTCATTAGAGCAAGGTAGATCATTTCACTCGACAGCCACTCAGATAATGTGTGTGGCACCTCCTTTTTTATTATTATTAGAAAGCATTGCTTCAATTTTAAATGACATCTGTCAACAACACAAAGTTGTAGGAGTTGTGGCTGCATGTTCTTCCTTCTCTTTTGACCAGATATCAAAACAGATTTGAGAGGAGAAGGTACTAATTTCTACAAATACACATATATATGAATGTGCCCCTCCAAATATATGGGCACACATATTCATGTATTTCTAAGTATTTAGATATGTTTGCATACATGCCACATTGATTCACAGACCTAATAAATCTATAAATCCTTTTGGTAACCTGAAGAGACCCCAGTGTCAGATTTAAAGCATAAAGTCTCAGTTTAGAAAGTTTAGAATATGGAAGACAGTCTTGAAGATGTGATACAATAGAGGCATACATCATGATTGTAACTCGAATTCACAGTCTTCAAAATACTAGCATCTAAAGTTCGTTCTCAATCTAGTGCCCGTGTGTGGGAACAGGTTTGTAGCTGGGTACATCGGTGTGACTGGGGAAATGTGCCTTATTCTTGGTGGCTGCCCTGAGTCATTTTAAAACCAGAAGTGCTGTTTAGTATTCCATTTTGGTAGCGAGTGTTATTCTCACGGCATCTTGCTGCACAACTAAAATCAAGAGGCAGTCTCTCAAAAATAAGAAGTTCCTACTTAAAAATTACTATCTCAGAAATCAAAGGACCAAATGAGTGTTTGAAATGATTGCCTCTTACAGAAAACAAACCCAAATCAGGACCACAGATATGGATGTCTCATCCGTGCTGTTATAGCACAGATGACTCTGAGCTTAATGAATTTGTCAGTGGTACGGAGTTTGGATTTGTTGTGTTCACCTTTTAAAACAAACACACACACAAAGAGTGTATGGTCTGTCTGTGATTGATTGGAAATCTGCCCATTGTGCTGGTTCCTGTAATGCAAGCTTCGCTAAAAATCAGTCGTAATGGACTATGAGCCCCCCATCCCAGCCCACATAACCGTTAGGGCATAAAAAGGCATTTATTTTTTAAAAAGACGAAAAAGAACATTGTCGACGTCCATCCGATTTTCCCTTCTCTATTTTTGCAGAGGGCCCATCTGCTCGATAACACAGAGAGGCTGGAAAGGTCATCGCGGAGACTAGAGGCTGGATACCAAGTAGCAGTGGAAACCGGTAAGAATTCTGAGAGTGAGCAAATCGTCTTGCTTATGCACAGCAGTCTTCACCACACATGACATTTCAGAGAAACTTCAAAGGAGCGGCAGAGACAGCGGCCCGAGATGTGGTTTACATATTGGGGAGACAATTGGGAGCTTATTTGTGCTTATCTTTTTTCAAGTTAAAAGGCATGACATCTACTGAAAACAGTTCCCGAGGTTTAAAAGTAGACATCTGAAAAGAGATGGAATACTTTGTCTAAATTCTACATTTGTCTTAATGTGCGGTTACATGTTGTCAGTTTACCCACCCGCGATGATGGCTAGCGCGCCGTGCAGCCCAGGGTGGTAGGTGGGTTGCTCCTCTCGGTTTTGTTCGAGTAGGTAAAAATTAACATTTTAATCATTCCAGATGATATGACCTGGGGACAAAGAAATAATGACACTTGCTTTACTTTGCTGGTGCTTCCTGGTGCTGGAGAGGGCTCCTTTAATGACTCGGGGCTTTTCATGGTTTTTTTTCTTCTTCTCATAAGTAGAAATAAATACACAGCTGTATGATGAAATTATGATAAATTTATTAATGTCAATTGTTTGCTTTCATTGACAATAGTCATTAATTTCCAAAAATTCAGCTTTAATTTTTCTAAGATTAGTCTATTTAAAGACAAGTCTTTTATCATAAATATTTCATGCAACGAATATTTTATAGAATTAGTAAACATCCATTTACCCCTTAGTAAGTTTTTTTTACTTTTTCAGCTAATCTTTTTATATTGTTTTCTAAAATAGAGGTAATGAATAATCTACTATGTAGTTTGGATTTCTGTTATCCAACATGTAAACCACAAAAACATGTAAAATCACAATCCCATGAACTTTTTAAAAAATTCAGTAGCACCGAAATGTTTATTTTGGAAGAGTGGGTATAATGAAGGTGATTCCATGTAAACTCTTTTATGAATGGTCAGTGTGCTTGCCCAGGGTTCGTAGCTGCCCTGGATTGGTTGGTTCATATCATGAATTCTAGAGAACTGAATAAGGAAACTGCAAATGTCTAAATGATGAGAAAGCTGGAGAAGACCACAAACCTTCCCAACTTTTTACCTACAGTGTGGACTGTTATCTTCCTGAGGTGACATTGGCTGTGTTCCCTGATGGCGTGCTCTTTGGGTTGGGACTCTTCCTCATGAGTGACTCTCAGGGTAAACAGAATAATGGAAGGAGCCACACTTGGGTTCTGGTTCCTATGACTGTGACCCTGAGCAAATCACATCACCTGCCAGCCTCAGTTTAGTCTTCAATAAAGTGGAAGCAAATCGTGCATCTTAGATCATTTCTCACAAAGGATGATAACTGATAGCGTGTCTGATCGCTGTTCGATGCATATATAAATGAAAATATTATCATGTGGCTATTTGATGCTACATAATTATCTCATAGAAAATATTTTTGCTGAATGTTCCACTTGTATACTTTAAGGGAATAAAAGAAAAGATATGTTGCTTCAGTAATATTTGGGGACCATGTCACTGTACACTGAGCATCACATTCATTAAAGGATCTTCGCTCAGGCATCCACTGGCAAACCTCTTTCCATGGGGACTAGTTTGGACTTGGGGTGGGGGAGCTTTTCTGTGACAGGGTTTGATTCGGGTGCTTGGGTACATGGTTGGGTGTCCTCAGTCTCTCTTACCACATCCATGTAGCTCCTTCCCTAAACGAAAGGAGGTCATCAAAGAAGATCACAAGAAGACCACACCTTGATTGCGATCCTAAGATTGCATGGGATTTAATGGCTACTCCACTAGGTGTGGGGACACAGTTGTGGGGAGGATACAAAGGAAAATTACCATGAAGCATTACAAAATTAAATGTGTATCTATCACATGGAGATGGAGAACTTGTGACAGACTGCAAATCCTAGTGTGCAGAATACAAATGAGAACAAGGCATAGCCTCTGCCTGGACAGAAGTCTGTGCCAATTTGTGTCCTTGAATGAGTTTGAAACTGGGGGGGAGGGGCGAGAAGCCAGTGAGTACATTGTGCTGGGTACCATGTTGCATCTGGTGTACTCTTTCGTCATATTTAGTCACTGTGCTATGGGTCGACTATATGTAAATATGTGATACTCCATTTCATTATAGTAGCAGTAGAAGAATAGCATGTTTCAAAACAAGGCCTCATGTGTCCCAGGATGGTCTGTGTGTTGCTAAAGGTGGCCCTGAATGTCTGATCCTCCAACCTCTACTTCCCCAGGGCTGGGATCACAGACTTGTGCCACCATGTCAATTCATTTGGTGTTTGAGTTTGAACCCAGGATTTTGTGCATGTCAAGCAAGCACTGTAACGGTGGAACTACATTTTTACATAGTGCTACGGATCAAATCAAGGCTCTGATGAATGAATGCTCTACCACTGAGCTATATTCATAATCCTCAAAAGAAAAAACTTTGAACACTTACTGGTTTCTACTTCTTAAAGATAATGAAACATACAGAGGAAAAGACGTGGATGAGCTGAGTGTTTTAAAGTAGCACATGCAAGGCGCATGGGTTCCAGCGCATGGGTTAGTCTGAGAACTAATTCTGTACGCTCAGAGTTTTCTTCATAATGAGAAAGGAGCTAGTGGCATTCCTGTAAAGCATATTTGTCCATAATGATGGTTTTTGCATGAAGATAATAAAGGACAGTCTAATGATATGAGAGAAATAGTGGGTAGATGGCATGTATGTGTGTGAGTGCACACACATGTGTTTTTCTTTATCTGGCAAATAACAAGTGGCAACCCTATTCTGGGTTCTCTGAAATATTTTATGAAATTTTATGTGAGCACAAAGTTTAGGAACTCTTGTCCGAGGTACTGAATTGGTAAGAAAATATCTCATCATTAATCAGCTGTGTGACTCAGAAAAATCACTCAACCTTTCTGTGCATAAGCTTATATTTGCCAAATGCCAAATGGAAACTTGGCACTGGAGTCCTGTGTCCCACAAGTTTGTTAGAAAATAAGATAAGGTAATTTATGTAAGTGCTTATAAGTAAGGAGAAAGCATTTATAAAACGTATCAGTTTTATAAATTAACATTGTAAGAAGTTAACTTTCAAAATAATTGGCAGAAATTTTAATAAAAATCATAACTTTTATATTCATCTACCTGACAATAATTGGCAAAATTCTAAGAGGAAGAAATTTCTAGGATTGGATAAGATAGGATAGCATAGATTAAGACAGAGTAGAATAGGTTAAGATAGATAGATAGATAGATAGATAGATAGATAGATAGATAGACAGACAATTGATAAAAAGATGGATAGATACTGGAAAGATGCTCTAGATGGATGATAGATTGATTGGATGATAGATGGTAGATAGTTGTAGATGATAGAATAGAGAGAAAGATGAATAGATAGATGATAGTTTGACAGATTAGATAGATAAAGATAGATAGATAGATCAGAAAGATGAATAAACAGACCTGGATGGATGGATAGGATAGGTAGAAAGCTGGATACATAGATAAAGAGATTATTGATAAATAGAAATTTGTTAGCTAGATGCTAGATGAAAACAATTGATAGAAATTTGTTAAATAAGTGATAAAATAGATGGAAGATGACTGATAGATGATTCATCTGTAATCCCATAAATGATATATAGGCACTTAGTAGGTAGTAGATGTAGATGACAGACTGACAGAAGATAGATGGGTAGACGAGATGCATTTAACTCGGATCACTAGTATCTTTCTAATCATCTTCTAACATTCTTGGGTCACACCGACATTTTAAAGTTCTCTCATCGGTTAGTCATCACTGTCTCTTCTAGAGCAGCCATTGAGTGGAAGACACCAGTGTGTGATTGCTTTGAAGCACCACTGATGTAGGTGTGACAGTGTAGCGTTTGCTTTCTAAGCACAGACTTGAGTGTGCGCCCTAGAACTCATGGGGAGAAAATCCAGGCATGTGCTTCTAACCCCAGCAGTAGGGAGGGAGAGGCAAACAGATCCCTGGGGCTTTCTGGCCAGCCAGCTTTGTGTACTTGGTGAGCTTTAAGACAGCGAGAGATTGTGTCTCAAAAGGAAGGTGATCAGCACCTGAAGAACAATGGATGACATTACCTTCTGGCTTCCATATGGATGCGCGCGCGCACGCGCGCGCACACACACACATATACACACACACACACACACACACACACACACACACACGTGCGTGCACATACACACACATACGCACATGCACATGTACCAGAGAGTAGGTATTAGGACATTATAGTCTAAGACTGACATCAAGAAAGCAGACTCATTCATAAATTTCTATGGGAGCAATCATTACATACCAAATTCTATACTGGTCAGTCACATGAGCCATTGAATCATCGGGATAAAAACAATAACTCTTCCTTTTTCTAGTTACTGATGGTTACAATTTTTAGCTGTCCATTTTGTTCAAGGTCAGGACTTAACACTCAGGTTCATCTGCCCTTTACTCTGAAATTATGAATTTTTTCTCTGAAGTAAATGTTCTAGAGCCACACAAACTAGTGGAAGCTGTATGGTTTGTAAAAGAAAGAGGCTAGAAGGAAACCAACGCGAGGCGGAAATGTCAGGTTCGCTTTTCCCAGCATGCCACAGGCAGTTTAAGACCCTGTGGGTCCCCCCTGCGCTGCCCGGGCAAGGTCACTGGTAGGGCAGCTTGAGGGGTGCAGGCTTGCTGCAGTGAAAGTCCCTCTACTTAGGATCATCACACTGGCCAAGCTTCTATCAGTCCTGAGCCCCAAGTCTTGTGTGTGGACGCTCTGCGCAGCCGTCCTGGAGGCCGCGTAGCCTTCACCTTCCGTTGGCTCCTCTTCACATGCTTTGCCAAGAGACTGAGAAGGGGTGTCTGTTGATAAGGGAGATGCGCCGTCCCTCATCCAGGGCCTTAGTGGTCTAGCGACTGTGGGAGGCACACTGTGTGCGCTGTGTGTTATGTGAGCTACATACTGTCCACAGACTCTACTCATCGCATCCTTTGAAGAGGAGAAAGAAGCTGCAGAAAGATGGAGTCATCTGTCTACACCTGCAAAGGGAGGGGACCAGTGCAGCCAGGCCTTCTCATTCCGTGCGATCAGCCAATTGGTGACAATTCTGTGTGATTAGCCGGCAGTCCGCACTCAAGTTTGAGGAGCTTCCATGTCTAGATCCTTAGTGATTGAATGGTGTCAAAATGTGTCATGTTCTCGTGCTCACTCCTGTCCTTTTCCTATGATGTCTTTTGAAACGAATGCTGTGCCATGTGTCGAGGACACCGTGTGTACGAGACAGCGTAGGCACCTCCGCTCGGGCAGTTTATAACAGCGCCATGTGCCCGCCGCCTGCGCCACCTGACTCCAATGAGGCCGTTTGTAAGGAGGGGGAGGAGGTCAAGCAGAAGGAGACATTTTGAAAATTGAATAAATAGAAAAGACCAGTTCAGGTAATGGGTAGATGAAGTGGGGTATTAAAGACTCGTTGGAGAAGGTTGTCATAGATGTGGCCAGTCAGAGAAGTCCTTCAAGAGAGAGGTGTTACATTCATACTGACTGTTGAATGGTGCAAAGATGTCATCAGTCAGAAAATCTGGGGCAGGTGAGGCTGGGCAGAAGGAAGATGGAACACAAAGACTTGGAAGAGAGATATTTGGGATGGAAAGGAGGGGTGAGGGGTTACAGGACACAGCATGGGGTGGAGTTTGATAACATGTAGGTAGCATGGACCCATGAGACTTGGAAGGAGTGCGAAGTGTAAGAAAAGTGTGACGTCTTTGATGCACATCCAGCAAACCTGTAGCAGTGGAGGGACAGATAGATGAAAGCGAACAGATGTGGTAGGAAGCTTATAATACAGGATTCAGGTTTTTTTTTTTTTTTTTTTTTTTTTTTTTTGCCAATTCCAATTGCTATTGGAGGGATTTGATGCTACAGATTGAAGAGAAATTATAGCCATTTTAAAAGGTTCCAAAACAAAGCACTAGAAACATTATTTCTTTTAACAATTGGCATGAGTTCCCAAAGATTCTTCCTTAAGGATATCTCCGAACAAATGGGACTTAATAGTCTTTACCCACAAACAGTGGTCAATCTATTACACTGGCAGTAATGAATATTTGTAATTATAAACCTGGGCTGAAACCCCAGTTAGTGATAATATGCTATTGGCCAATTAGTGCTGATTCCTGTTCCTAAGCATTCCTGAGAGATGCATTAAGGCGGAATATATATATAGAAGGAGTAAGGTACCTCATTTACAGAAACAAAGCATTTTTTTCTCTTAATCTTTACTTCAAAAGGTTCTAAATATAAAGTATACATTGCCACTTCAGTTAATTTTCTATCAGCCTAAAGAGGAAGTGGATTAGTTAGTGCTCCCCAGGATGGGATTCCAAGCAGCAACCTCAGCATCTCCTGAGGACTTGTTAGAAATGCAAGGAGCTGGGTCCTTCCTGAGGTTCAGAGTCAGGTCTGTATTTTGACATGTCCAGCTGTGTGCATAATAAGTGACATGCTTGTTTTATTATGTTAGCATTTAGTCTGTATTTGTTCTAGATGAAAGTGATTTTGATAAATAGCATCTATTTGAATGTGTTTATATTTATCTAAGTATATTTGCAAACATTCAGGCAGGTTAGCAAGCTATAATTAACGTACGTTCCCTATGAAATAACAAATATCTGTGTATCTGTTATTCTAAATATTGCTGCATTGACTGTGAGGATAGCCTTATTTAACAGGTGTAATATTTTATTATCTTGTCTGAGAAAAATATGAGTAGGCATTATTCAGTAGCTAGAATTGTTAGTATATACTTCAAATAGTCATTTTAGCATATAATTTTTGCCAAAGCACATTTCCCTTATATTTATACTACTTGCCTTTTTATATAAAAATGTTGATTACAACCTCTTACTTGTAACTTATTTTGTAATACATTAAAAGCAGTAGCAGTGTTACTGCTTGGCAAAGGACTGTTGGCAAAGTCCTTGCATAAAGAAAAATGTTTTCTGTTACTTATTCATTCACAATTTCATATATATACACATGCAGTTTTCTTTGATCAAAGTCCTCCTCCATTATCCTCTCTTGTCTCCTAAGATAATATTTTCTACCCAAACTTCATTTGTGATGGAATCGATAGGAAGAGATTCATTACATTTCTGATTGAGAGTTTCTTTGGACATCCTGTTTCTTTTCTGTGAAAATTATCTCAGTTTAAAAAAAAAGTAGCTGTAGATTTTGCTTCATTTTTAAGATTTTGGTGTTTTTATAATAGTTGCTCACTTTAACTATTGGATATCTTCCATAGTATATTTCCACCAATCTGATTAATATGATGTGTTCAGATTACTTTTGCTTATATGGTTGCAAGATGTGAGTTCATTTAACTTAATAGAATTGTCCAGGAAAACACAGGGAAAATTCTTCTTTTCCCTTCTGGAAAACAATTACTTCTTAGATTATAGTATTTTAATGAGAATGAGGTAATTCTCTTTTATACAGCTTCTTTTTAAAGGCAAATTACTTATCTATATTTTGAATGACATTTTATATCAAAAATTCAGTTTGGTATCCACATACATTTTGTAATTAACTAATGCTTCCTGTTCAGAATTTAGTCGTTTTTGGAACTAAGGGCCTTACACATGCTTGGCAAATGCTCTCCTACAGAGCTATATTCCCAGCCCTAGAATTTTTTTTAGGAATCTTAACAAATGCATTTAAAATTTGAGATGATGTCTTCCGGTAACTTGGATCTTAAATGTTCTAGAAACGCTATCATGGTAAAATACTGGTCCCTAGCCTGTGGTGCTGTTGGGTGGACCTAGTTGGAGGAAGTTGGGTTGTGGGAGCTGTGCTCCTTTAGGGGTATTTGGGCACCTGGCCTCTGCCCTCTTTGCTTCCATGCTGCAAGCAACCACAGACTGAAACCTCCAGATCATGAGTCAGGATCGACTGTCCCTACAAGTTGACTATCTGCCGTGACAGAATGCAACACAATTCCCTTTCTTTGTCTGAAAGTCTTGGCTGAACAGTTGCTAGTTTGTGGATGGAGTTAAAAATGATCATACTGCAATTTTATACCTGCAGCTTCTTGATATCGTCTTATAAATCGCATTATTACTATTATTATTATATTAATAAACTTACTATAAAACTCACTTTTAAATTTTAGTCAGTTCAGGAAGTATTTAGAGACAAAATGCCCAAGAAACCTAAAGCCATTTCCTTTATTGGTGAAGTAGTTCCCTTCATAGTTACTGACGTTTTCTTCTCCTACCTCTTCCTTATCATTAGGTCCTACTTCTTTTTCTTTGCTTCTTCCTTTTCTATCTCATTCTCCCCAAGAAATATTTTGAGTTTTTGCTGTACTAGTTTGTACTTTTGCTATGTAATATTTCATTCAAATATGTTCATTTTAAGCTATAGACAATATTAATTGGCTAAAAGCAAAAGATAGTCATAGAAAATAATGCATAAACTATTTTATAGTCATAAGTTACTCTGAAGTGGAACCAGCATCTCATGCAAGAAACGTCAGCGTTTGAAGCTTCTCCCTCCATGCCGCTCCATCTTTTGATAAAATTCTTGTGAATATATAGCCAGAAAATATTTTCTGAGGTCCTCCCCTTAGAACTGCTATCACTTGATAAAGGATAAATTTAGGATTCTCTAATAGTGCCAAGAGCATTGTAACATTACATGGAAAGAGGTAGACATTGTATGTCACTCATTCATCAAACTTTCATCAAAACTACAGGGATACAAGACAAGTTCTACGTCACAGTCCTGGGTTGTTTGGGTAGAGGATATTACATCCATAAACACTGGTTCCAGTTATTGGCTTAGGCCATTTTATTTAACTACAGGTTGTAATTCAAAAAACCACTGCCATCTGTCATGTCCAAATTATTGCAAAAATGCACATTAATTCTTAAGTTATTCTGTAATACAAGAACAGAAAATAGAATTCTTTAATTAGGTTGATATAAATCTTCTGTTTGATCTGACTATATATATTTTAGAGAAAAATATTAAAAATAAAAAAACTTTTGATGCATAAAAGGTATCTCTAGAAAAGGCTCCTTTATTCATTATTTCAAATAGTGGAATGTTTCCAGAATCTTAAGGATATCACTGTTGGAACAGATTTTTTTTTTAAATCAAAAATGCTGAGAAAGGTCTCTTGTTCACATCCTGAAGTTTTTAACAGTCTACCCAACTGTATAAAAAGGTCATTTTTAATGTGTATTTATCACTTTATTATTACAAGCTATTAAAGTCTTACATCTCAAAAGACTGTGATCTGTTCGGGAAAGAATAGAAGGGGCTTCATTTGGGGTGACACTCTTAAAGAATACTTTCAGGCTGTACTTAAAGTTACTTTTCAAGATTCATGGGGATATTGGCAAGCTCCATAGTTGTAAGAAAAAGATATCATTTAAACCCTATTTGGAGAACCTTCTCTTTAGGTGGCCTAAGCGATTTCATAGGGTTCATTTTTAATCCATTAAAAAGCATTATTCTCATGTTTAAAGGTGTCTTACTCCATAATGCCTCTCACTTTTCCCGTTGGTTTGTAAGATACATATGAAGCCATCCTTATTTCGTTGTGCCTCTGTGAGCCGAGGAACAGAATGACCACTAACGTAGATGGCTAAAATGCCAATTTCTTTCAAACGAGACGGCAAAGAACGGTTAGTTCATAACCTTGTCTCACCTACTTAGATAACTTTCTTTGGGATTTTTTTTTAATTAGGTTTTATTTTCCCTTTGAGTCTGACTTCTAGTGGTCAGAAGTTTTCTTTTCAGCAATGTTTATATATTTAACAGACTTTCCTGAGGTGGGCGCTTCAGAATTCTCACAGTCTGGGTTCACATTGGACGAAGACTTTGTGTATGACTTACATCAAGTGGGAAACTTGATGGACATAGGCTTTAAATGCCTTTCTTTGTGTGTGGGTTCCACATTTGAAGTTTTCATCTGTGTTTCCTGTTGGGTTACACTGTTTTCCGACATTGCCACAAGAGAACAAAGTCAACGTTAATTTTTTTTGAAGGATACATTTGTCCAAGTCAAGTCTTTATCAAAGGGGCCATCGTGGTGAGCCATCCTTCATGCGCAGCACAGTGTTGGCTTTTTGCATCTTAAGATATAAGCGCTAAGTCATAGCTAAATAAATATCTATTTATTTAAAGAGAGGAAGAAACCACTATAAAGCCAGGCAAGGAGAAGTGGTTTTTCAAGCTGTCTTTGTTGGTGGTTAGTCCTACCATTTTCCTTCGTGCGGCTCTTTTCTTTACATTTGCTGGCCTCCCACCCTGGCCTGCATTGAAAGCTTCCATATTTGCGTTCACATAAAACACCTTCCCATTTTCAAAGTTCCTTGCAACACATGGCAGTTTAACAGATCACAGTAGAATCTTAACATTTATTCAGCAAACAGCTTGGGGGCTCTAAGAAATTCGAATTGGTTTCATTAGACTCAGATCGGGTTGTAGTTCATCTCACATATGAAAAATACCCCCTTCACATTATTAGCAAAACTTACATTTGGATGTAAGATAGAGGAGAAATTCAGTGCGCCTGGAAGGGAAGCAGATTCTCTGTCTCTGAGGATGGAACAGTCCTGGTGCTGTCCTGAGCATGTAAGACAACACAGCTACTCTAATAAACTTGAGGAGAACCTACGGAAGATGCGGGACAGGTCCCCATGCCGCATACGTTCACATCTGCCGGCTCATGCTATCAGGCACCTGACTAACTCACGGCAGTGGTTGAGTAGCCTGATCTTCCAGATCCTTCCCCAACTACCTGTACCGACCTGAAAGGATGTTCTGTGTTCACTGGGTTTCATGAAGGAATGTTTTCTTGTGACATTAGCATATCCCTGAATTGTCTATAATGTTCAGTATTTCCTATAGACCTGTGGGTGATCAAGACTTGTCATTAAACAATAAAAAAAAAAGCTGTTCTGAAGACTGCACCAGTATCAAGGATGCAGCGGTTTTCCTGGCTGGTGTTGGCTTGCTAGCATGGGACTTTGACCAAGTTAATGGAAGTTTTCATGTAGATAAGTTAAGGAGGCTGACTGGAGTGACTGTGTTCATATGAAAAGGATGCCTTCAAGGGAAGAGAAGCAATATACTGCTCTGAGAGTTAAGCATGAAGATGAGCCAGCTAGCTTACTGCTTGCCTCCATTGCCTTCCTATTGCAACTTTCCTACTACAATGAACCCCTCGTTTTTATTGCTATGGACAAAGTATAGCATTTCATCTTTCTTCCTACTTGGGCTTCCTGTAGAACGCACACCTCGTCTGATTCTTTAAATCTATACTCTTGCGAGGACACACAGGTCTGTCCGTTCTCCCCTTTGTTTACTGTAAAACTTGTGGAACAATCGTTCTCTCGTGCCTTGTGCAAATTGCTGGACTCTGCTCCAATTAAATGCCGTGAGATTATCAACATTTATAAAGGTGAAATGTATCTTTCTCTCTAGAATCTTTGTGTATCATTGTCTTGATCTGAAAAATGGTAACAAATTTAATCTAATTAATCATTTACAAGAGCCCACCTCTTATAAATTGTAAGTTCATGTCATCTAAGTTAAAAGTAGGGAGAGTATATGTTCTCTTTTTTTCTTCAAGGATAGAAAAGTTATGTGTAAAACCAGAATGAAGCTCAGTGAGCCACACAGGCAAAACACAAAACCTGTTCAAAACAAGAGGGAGATTGGTTGGGGAGAGAAAGGCTTATACCGGGAAAATGAAAAAGGCAGAATCAGGCAGTAAAGGGTGCAAGCAATATAAATTCATTATATTCATTTATGAAATTGCTAGTAAATAAAAAATAAATTTTTACAAGTTGTGCATATGAAGTGCATAGGAGTTTTTTCTTAATACATGGGCAATTCAGATCATTGGCTTCACTCGTGTGGAGCAACACGGAATGTTGAAAAGCTTTGTAGATAGACAGTCCCAAAGTTCAAACCATGGTCCTGCCACTTAGTTACTTTAGATTCTAGCAGTTTCCTCAGCCTTTCTTCTTCATAGTTTCCAGTAATAAAAAATCTCTCCAGGTTTCCCATGTGGATGTTGTCATGAGAGACAAGCCATATAAACACTTGACACAGGTACCTCTATATGGTTTGCTTGGTAGCACAAGCCGCCATAATAAATAGACCATAGTTGACCCCAGTGGCTTTGTACAAAGAAGTTTATTTCTCACCCTTGGAAATGTGTAATGTAAATGTTTTGAGCAAATGGCCTTCCGTGTGGGAAATTCAGAAATATAAGTCTCTCCCACCTATGGTTCAATCTTGCCTTAGACTTTGAAGTCCTCTGTATTGGACCAGCAGCTAGGCAAAGAGAAGGAAGAAGACCCATCCACTTTTAAAGTTCCATATTGGTTCTGCAATGACTGTATGGTCTAATGATGCCCCAAGAATCAGGGAGCTAGAAAAGATTCCTTTTGGACGTAATAGCCATTGTTATAGAACAAGAAGGAGGATAAGTTTAGGAGATAGTTGGTTTGCTCCAGCCGTAATGTTTGCTTCTTGTCCTACTGCTTCAGGGCCTTATGTCAAAGCCCCAGGCATTGATAGTGTATGAGGGAATGGTTTAGGGGAGTAGACCACCGACCAGCCAGACTAGCTGTTGGAATTTTCAATTATTTGTGACAAACGAGGCTTTATTTCCTGGTATCTATTTTCCATTAATAGATCCATTAATAAATTCAGTATGGTTTACTTTTTTTTCTCCGCCAGGCATTTATATTCATTCACCTCTCAAATTTACTTATATTCCTTAGATCTCCCAACAAAAGATAACTCTTCTGCATGTGTTTTTTTGTCTAAGTGTTGACAATAGCTAACAACTCTGCAAATTTACACATTGTTTCTAAAGCATATGCTAAAGTATGCTGCAAACTGTCACAGCCAACAGGAACTTGAAACACCATGACTAAATCTAATGTGTTAAACTGGATGGGATCCTGAAACAGAAAAGGGACTGGAGGCAAAAGCTGAGGAAATACAAGTATCCTACTGATTACAGTTAATAAAAATATATCAGGGGCTGGAGAGATAGCTCAGATATAAGTGCTTACTGCACAAACATGAAGACCCGAGGTCACTCCCCAGCATACATGTGCAAAGCTGGGTGTGGTGGGTCTTTGGTAATCTCAGAGCTGTGAAGAGGAAGCAGTCAGGTCTCTGGGGCTCACTGGCCAACTAGCCCAGCCCACTTGGTGAGTCCCATGTCAGTGAGAAACCAGTTCACAAAAACAAGTTGGATTGCACCTTCAAAATGGAATAAGATGAGGATGTTCTGTACCATCTATAAATCTAAAACTATTCTAAGGTTAGAAATGTATTTAAAAACTATATTCTAACCAGTCATCTTTGTATTTATCCAGTACCCATACTATTGGATCGTCTTTGCTGCAGATGTGGCTTCTCCTCTTAAACATTTTGTAAATTACCTCTGCAAAAATCTTGCCTTTCCCATAGGTGATGGGCACTCATCTTTGTGAAATTATCTTATCCAAGTTTGCAAATACTCTGGGCATGTTTGTTTCTTCTCTCTTTCCTTCCACTCCTTCCTAAGTGCTTCTGTTGATTCCAAGAAGAACAACATGAACTTTTATTTGGCTGCCACTCAGATCAGGCTAATACAGCTCATGAACACAGGGATGTGGTTCATGACCTCATGCACCTTCTTTAAGAGGCACAGAAATAAATAGGCCACTTGTTTTAAGAATGAGCAATGGTATCCTTTCTTTTTCAATCTAGACAACACGATAGACCACATGGTAGCAACAAAAATGATGACATGCCAATAACAGATTTTCACTCTTCTAAATTTTCTCAACTGTTACAATTGAATTTTACAATTGCAAAAATAACTTTTGCACTAGACTATCATGTCCAAGCTCAATTCATTCCCTAGCACCACACATACACACACACATGCCACTTCTCAATATTGTTTTTTTTTTATTTGTTTAAATTGTCCAACTCATCATACTGGGGTTGTAACTAAAGATTGTGTCTCAGAAAATTCTACAGTAACAGAAGTAGTAAACTTGCTCTATATTTTTTAACTTCTTTGGCCTCTTTCTTGAGTGGATTCATTTTTTATAGTGGTTATTTGTTGGCATTTGAGATCTTGTGTTGACCTTAGTAGATATTAACTTAAGAACTGTTATTGACCTCAAAGAAAAGTCAATGCCTACTTGTTATTTTGTGGCCTATAAATTTTGCACATTTTGTTCTTCATTACCATGCTATTTATTTCCATCTTTTTAAAAAGAAATCTTTACTATTTCTGCTAGAGATCATGTTTAGATCAACATTTCAGCTCTGGAGTTAAGGAGAAAATTACTGTGCTTGGTGGTTATTCATTTTAGTTTCTTGTGAAATTATAGTTGGGTGAGATTCATGTCATTCAGGAATATGAACTGTTCTTTCTTAGGCTTTACTTAATGTAGTAATTAACATTGGAGAAGCTATATAAAATAATTTATAGCTCATGGCAGGGTTAGTCTGGTTACCTGTAAAAAATGTAAAGAAAATTAAATGGTTGACCTAAGAAGGGACTAATAATATTTTATTTTTCTAAATTTAAGTGTAAAAGATTGATACAGAGGACTGTTTAGCATTTAAGTTTGGGGAAAGGACTTATGTGTACGAAGAAGCCCGTGCTTCTAAAGTTTCCTTGCTGTCTACATTTTCAATATTGGTGCTTTTTGTATCATCATTGTTTTGCACATTAACATGGAAATGTCAAGTTTTGCATAACTTGAAATGTCTTAGAATTTCCTATTGCTGAAATTCAAATGTCAGAACAAAACTTCTACCATTATAAGACTCTGATATTTCAACTCTAAAAACCTCATAAATGATTCAGTACCAGTTTGGCCTTGTTATGATACAACTTTGAAAAAAAAAAAAAAACAGAAGGGTTTAAACCTGGTCAAAAAGTTGTGGTTTTCTCCAGTCCATATATAGACCACTAGTATCACAATCCATTCATGGTCATTAATTTTTCGTGTGTAATTCTGTAACCATTTGGTTAAAGAATTTGAATTTTCACAGGAATTTTTGAGAAGTTATTGATAAAAGTAACATCACTTTATCCTTGGCAATAATAGTATTTTGAATTTTTACTCTAACTTCTAAAATTAGTTCATTGTCATGGAGACCATACTTCATAAGGCATGAATGATCAACAAAAGCCAAATGACTTGTTGAAAAAGACCTACAATTAATTTGCCCTTCCAAAATTTATATGAGATATATAAATTTTAAGGTTTGGGAACAAGAGTGAGCCCCGGGCTTTGTAGACTTGAGTTTTGTCACTTCATGCAGAAAACTAAATCCTGAGTTTTAGTCCCTTATCTACTATTATTGGCTTCCTTTTTATTTAAAAATTTCAAATATTCTTCACTATACTGAGATATTAATAGCATGAATAAAATGCCATATTTTTATATTAAGCATCTTGTTTTTTATCTTACGAGAGGAAAGTTTTCCCCAAAGGCCCCTTATCACTTGATGAGTCTTTCTGTTGTGCATGTTCTTAATAGCCTATTTTACCTTCTTTCCTAGGATATAAAGTTGTGATAATTAAAATATTTCAGCCTTTCAATGTGATAAAATTGATAGGTTTGGGGTCTTGCTATTCAAGAACTAAAACACACCATTAGGGTCATAGATGGAATATGTACCTTGGCAGGTTTCATTTTTCCTCTGCTAGGAGATTAGTGGAAATAAGCTCTGTAAATTAAATTTTATTGCAAAATTACCTTCCGACGTTGAGCAGTAAAGATAATATTGAGTGATAAGGCTAGAGTGGATTTTGTGTAAAGTAATTACAGCATGAAGACTACAATCAGTATGAAAAGTATTGCTCACAGTTTCCTATAATCTGTAGAAAATTTCATTTTAGAATGTGTTGAAAATTGCCACATCTTATGGAGGTGATTATAATAGTTATGGGTACATTGCAATTTGAAAGTAGCATTACTGAGTAAGTTTAAAGACATTTCTATATGAGAGCAGGCACATATACATGCATGCGTGTGTGTGTGTGTGTGTGTGTGTGTGTGTGTGTGTGTGTGTGTATGTACAGAAAGAGAGAGAGAGTGTGCCCATACTCAAACAATTGTTATCATTTAGAAAGTTTCTCCACCACCACTTGTATTCTTTCTACAAAGCCTGTGTTATCC
The DNA here is from genome assembly GCA_023101885.1 of Typhlomys cinereus. Lineage (NCBI taxonomy): Eukaryota > Metazoa > Chordata > Mammalia > Rodentia > Platacanthomyidae > Typhlomys > Typhlomys cinereus. The sequence goes on from JALPQD010000178.1 coordinate 986,038, forward strand.
AGAGAGTCCACTCTGTCTTAAGACAACTATATATGAAAAGGTAAATGGAAATGTCCTCTGTCTACTCAACTCTCAACCTGGTACATATAGAGTAACTCTTCTCTTCAGAAGTGACTAGTACCTTAATAATTTTATTTATATTTCACTCCTGAGCTCAGTGTTTACATAGCTATCACAGACAGATACTGACAAACAGTTGTTCAAAGTCCTTGTTTCGGAAGGACCACCTACAAGTCAGCTCCGGGAAGAAAACACATGTGCATCTGTGTGCGCGCCTCCTCCCACTCCAATCCATGTGTGTTTCCTGGCTTTCTGTTCTTTATTCCCATTGTCAATCAGGACCCGTTTAGTGAGTGTCTAGCATGAGCAGGTCAGTGTCATATGAGTATCAGGGTGGTGGAGACAGGGAACCACAGAGTATTTGACTCATGAGTGTCAGCTTCATGGCGTCTTCCCAAGGAATTGACAACTGCATAGTGTGCAACAGACATTATTAAGTAGATCTGTTTATTTCCTCATGTGCAGAGGATCCTGGCATCCTTCAATTGAAAAAACAACATTCCATTTAATAAAGTCACTTAAAAGAAAAATGATGTTGTGGAAGAAGTTACTTTTTGCTTCACACTGGGAGCTTGGAGAAGATAGCTTATTGATTCCATGTACGGAAATACTTATCGTGGACTTATTGTGTAGCTGTTACCTTAGGCTGTTCATCCAGCTAAATTACTTCTAAGACCATCATGAATGAAGACTATAGAGGTTTATCAGGATGACAATAGCCCATTAAGAATTGATCTGAACCAGTTTAGAGAAGCAGAGCCTGAGATGTGGCCTGTGAGGTTTGGGCTAGTAAAAGTTCACTTGGTGTTGGGCATAGACCAGCTCCACAGGCCCCAACTTTATTAGTGTGGAGATAAGCTGATTAGGTCTTGTCAATCAAAGGTGCCCATATCTCGATTGAGAGACACACACTCTCTCGGTTTTTCTTTACGCATTGAAGCCTGCAACAAAGGAAGAGATGTGTGGTATGCATCCCCACGGTTGTCACCATGCGGGGTGCAAGGGTCCTGTGATGATGTGATGACTGTATTAAAGAGTACATCAATTTGTTTTAAAGTGTTTTGATTTTTTATGGTGGCATTAAGAGAGAGAACATTGTGGTTGCAGCTTTACTAGAAAGCAAAGAGTTCTAGAAGAAGAAAAAAAAAAGTGTTTCTTTGAAGCCTACCAGGGCTTTGAATCGTGCTGTGCCAATGGGCGCTTAAGTGCTCCTGTAACCAGCAACCTCAGATCCACCATCAGCTTAGGCACTTCTGTCCTCCAAATTATTCATTTCAAGGAATACAGAGAAAATGCAGAAATTAACCTAAGCCACATTAAATGGTTATTGGTCACAATCTTTTTATCTGATGAAGAAATTTAGGATTTTGGATATTGGACTTGCTGATGTACTGATTCAGTTATAAAGAACAGAAGTATTTCCTAATGTTCCCCAAGTCTAAATTGACAAATTACTCCATTTCATTGTTTCATGTATGGTAATGAGCGCCTTCCCCTTCCCGGGTGTCTCTGGAAGATCAACCTAACTACTAGCTTTAGGCTGCCGAGCGTAATTCTGCAGGGCTTCAGTTAGAGACCTCCTCATCTCCTCAGGACTGAGGGAAAGGCAAAGCGATGGCGTAGGGGAAACCTGCCCTTTTGTTCTTCACATCTGAAGCTTGCTCACGACAGGCCCCTTTCCCACTTCAAATGCATCCACAAAAAGAGGGCCTTCCCCTTTTTCCCTCGCCCCCAGCACACCCCCCAGTGCTCCAGTCCCCGCTCAGCCACCTTCCCACAGTGGATGATCTCCTCATCAGCTCTTCCTCCCTTCACTCCATCCATGTGCCAGTAGCCAATCAGGGAGCCCTCTTAGGAAAGACTGGTGCTGACTTCAGTGCAACGTTCGCCCTGAACACACAGGCATACCCAGCCCTTCTGGATACCTTGACTGGCTATCCAATGAGAAAAATCACTCGCTGCACAGTCATATTTTCTGAGCAGGAGAAAATACTCCATTTTATACTGTATTGATCAGCCAGGATGGATACATACACGCATTGTGGTTATACTTCTAGGCATCTTTAGACAATATGTGTTCTGCTTTTAGGCCGTGTGAGATGTTAAAGGCCATTTCTCACAAGTCCAGACTGGTCTACTGGACATCTGATCTTGCCAGGTTACCCCCTTCCAAGTCAGTAGGAAGTTTAGAGTCAGTGCTGCAGAGTAATTGATAGTCTTTAACACAGAGAGGTTTGTGCACAAAATTCTTTGCCTTGGGACATTGTTGGATTTAGCATAATAATGATATAAGTTTTTAGGGTTCATATGAATTTTTAAGTAATTTAAAATTAGCATGCAACTTCCCAGAGATACATCTGAAAGAGAAAGGTGAGGCATACACAGCACGTGTGCCTCTACTTTATGGAAGGAAGTTGGCTGCATGCCTCTCCTCATTCGGATTTCCGACCTTCACGTTACTTTTCTCAGGTGACCGCCATCTAAACCTGGCTTCCCACTCATCCCTCGTAGGCTCTTCCCTCGTAGCATCAAGATAGCTCTCAGTGACCCACTGCTCCTTTTCCTTGCCGTCTTCATAAGAGTGAAAGCTTCCTGAGGGGAATGTTTATTCAAAGGATTGAGAGAAACAGGCAGTTGTATTCTCTCTGACAAATAGAAGTGCTCATTGTGGAAGGTTGCCCGCCCATCTTTAGCATTACAAGAATTAAAGTCATTTTCCAGGCCACCTCAAAGAAGACAGATCACAGGTCTTAGCATCTTAGAATTTTTATCTGCCTATCATCATGTCAAAATTTTTAATATATTCAAGAAGTTCTCTCACAAATGCTGCTGCTGTTTTAAAGACATTGCATCTTACTCAGCAAAGTTCTAATTAAGAAAAGAATTCTTCGCTTAAGCTAGTCTTACAAGACAGCTGGACTGTATTCATTAGTAAGTGTTTGGTGGTAAAGATTTTAAGGCAATAATGAGTTCTCTTTTTAATAAGGGTTCTCTTTTTAATGTGCTGCATATTTTAGTGGTTGAATTTTGTCTCTTCTCCACTGTTTCCCAGTTATAACTTCCTATATTGACTTTCACAATTGTCATTTTTGAAATTTTCGCAGCGAAAAGTAGAGAGTGGTGTGGTGTGATGCTGCTACTTTGTTCGAAATGGAAAGTATGTTTGTCTCACTGAAACCCTTAAACAAAGAGTATAAACCAGGGACATTTGCCATTAATGGCTTTGTCATCCATCAGCATTTTTTATTTAGAAGAACAGCAAATACTAATCAATCGACATTGAAATAGGAACATCATGAGGTCTCGGCATCAATTGATACTAAAATATGAACATTGTCAGTTTTCAGCATTGGTTACAGAAAGTCAATTGACTTTCCCTCTTCATAATTTGGAGATTTAACTCAAACAGTAAGATGTTTAACAAGATTATCTGATGATTAAAACTAAAAAAATTTCATTGGCATAATGGAGAAAGAATTGTATACAAGGTAGATCAGACTAGAATCAACATTCAGAAAAATTCTAAAAGTCTTTAAAGATAGAAGTTAGGGAGACTCTAGAATATATGGAAGACTATGATGAACTGAAAGCTCCTGTTCTCAGAAAGGCTTCTCTTCAGCAGAGAAATATTTTTCTGAATTTTAATCATTAGTATTCACTCCACTAATTTCGAAGTCTATCATCAAATTCTCTTTATAGTGTTCCAGAGTTTAGCAAGGCCGCTAGAGGCTCTCAGCCCCTGTGATGCTGCATTTTATTTCCAAAGGTAACATTACTCTTGAGTCATTGACAAACTTTTCATCAGAGAAAGATTTAATAAATAAGGTCAAACATAACTTTTCTATTTCTTGGGCAACCTTCCAAGTAGTCGCCATGCTGAATGTTCCTGAGTTGGGGCCAGTTTGTCAGGAGTAAACATGTGTACCTTGTGACACTTCGAGACCTGGAGGCCATAATTACATTGCCCAGCATGAAAAACAGAAAGGAGCTTTGAAATCAGAGCAAAAATTAGGGAGTCATATTCTGCTCTTTCTTCCTTACTTACAGTTCTGCTTGAATGTGAGCATCTTTAGAATATAGCATTAGCTGGTTTTCTTTTTGTGTGTTACATCTGCCTAAGTAACAAATAGGTAACTTTCAGAAATGGAAGAGGGTTAGAAAACAGTATTATCTTTTGATGAAGAAAAGAGAAAGCGAGAAAGAGACAGAAAGACAGAACACATACTTGACTATATAAGATGGGTTTCTCTTTTATAACAACATTTGAGTGTCTCTTGATTCTGAGAGTTTTATCATTGCAATCTCACATTGTGGGGAATCCTTTTATACCATTAATAATAACTAAAATACAATCATCTTTCCGAAGGAGAGAAAGAGAGAAGAGGGAAAAGGTGGAATTTGAAAAGGGGGAAGGAAATGTGTTCCTATTCCTTCCCTGAGGCTGAACTGTTTATCACGCTATCCTCATTGGATAAAAGTGAATTTTATAATAAAATTTTCCCTAATCGGGCACTGTCAGTGGAGGTGTCTTATCGCTGAGAGGAAAATGACACCGATCCTATCGGATAGCAGAAGCAGTGTCACCATGTTCCCAATCACAGCTCTTCAGCCCCCATATCTACCTTCTCCACAAACACCACGCCGTGCTTTTTCATAAGAACATCAAAACCCAGCAAAGTCATTAAAATTGCACCCGCGTAGAGTTGCAGGGACCAGCCGCACTGGCGCAAAATTGGATGTGGGAAAACAGACTCTCTAAATGTGCTAATTCCATTGTCACGTGCTTACGGCTTAATTTTAATCAGTTAAAAAAAAGCCACACATTGCAATAAATTGGCATTATCTTCTGTGACACCAGAAGACACAGTTGGTTCGAGGATTTAGAGGGTCACTGGCAACAGTATATAGTATTACAGACAAAGTATTTTTACGCTTGAACTACGGTAGCTAAGGTACAATCCCCAGTTAAGACCACAAACAAAGACCATAACCCCACAGTACTGAGTTGATCTCTCGGACCACCTTCCTCCTCGATGGACTTTGTATGCCAGACAAAGAATTTTGAGAATTTTTGAAAGAGCAACTCATTCATCACATATATATTTTTTTAAATCTCTAAGTCGCCTTTCAGAAGTGTAGCCTTCCTGCGTACTTGGCAACAGACCAAATGGTCTTTCCATAGGGCCCCTCAGTGGACTTGTTTTGCAGCCCTGGTTTCATTGACTATGTGTACGTTGACCGTTCGACTTGTGAGCCTAAACAAAGGCACATTAACACGCTTGAGGAAGTGGAAACCGAAAACAGTGTCATTGACAATTGTTGGAGACCAACAATGAAAGACAGGCTGTAATGGTCTTAATTTATTAATGTCAAATTAGCACCAATCTATTTTACACAATTAAGTTGCAAAATTGCCAAAATAGAACTCTCTGGCAAATTTCATTTTAATGTGTTCCACGGAGTTATTTCGAAGCAGAATGAGCCTTAGCTATAGACTGGTTGTTCACAGGACAGATCTGGGAGTAGCTTTTACATAGTTTGGTTTCTGCTTCCTGGCAAAGCATAACCTGTCAGCTCAGTTTTCATATTTAACATTGTAGTTCCATAAGTTGTCAAATCATCTACAATGTGAGCTTAAAGTTCAAGAGATCATAAAGTTGGTTTTTAAAACCTGTCTGTTAAAATGCCAACAAAATGCTGTGAATCCTAAAACCATTGTGGTTTGTGAAATAATAGTGAGTGGAAGAAATTCCAATTTGCTCTTGAAAATAGTTTACCGAATGTTCTTCATCCACGAATCTGAGAGAAGGAACATAAATAAATAAATACAACCACAACTTTTACAGAACGAGGAGTGCCTTTGCAATTAAATCATTTGGCAGGGACTGAAAAAAAATAAGCAGACAAGTGGCTTTTGTTTAGCTGTGTTCCACATTTTGTTGAAATTTTTTTTTTATTGTGGAAGCAACAGAAAGAAAAGCTGACGTCTCAGTGAGCCAAATAGAAACAGTTTTCAGCGCCCTGTTTGTCTTCGCCGCGAGACTGTTTTCCTGTTGTCAGTCACACTGATCAGACCTCTGCTGTGTGATTGAAGTACTTTTGTTTCTAACACTCTCATATTGCGAAGTTGAAACAGTTAAGTTGCGCGTCACCGACAGCTTTTCTGATTGCCCTCGATTAGCCACAGAGCCATCCGAGTGGCTGCATTTCCTCCCTGTTTAAACAGCTTGAGTAAATTTATAGGGTCACCCCTTCTTTCCCTAATGGAGAGGCATGAGTAGGGATTTCCACCACACCGTTCTTTTCTCTGTTAGAATGAACAGTCGGCTTTGTACAAAAGGAGAAAGTTGTGTTTGGGGGGGAAGGGGCCCTATGCACAGGTCTTCCCTATGGGATAGCTCCCGGCTTCTTATAGGAGACAAAGTAACAGGAAATGAATTATACTCATTGGAATGTTGACTTTCATTGCACCTCTTTTTTTTTAATTGATTTTATTGTTTTTTGCCTACACTTTACTAGTAACACTGAGTTTGTAAATAGTAATTTCTAAGGAACTTGGCTAGCTTAACATTTCAACAGTACATTTATGTACATTTACCTTAAAAGCAGTATGGGAATGAATTGTCCATCTGCCTTAAAGCAAAGCAGCTCCTCCCCCTGTGTCTTTGGTCAGAGAATCATCCTGTCTGGAAATGAAATTTACTAAGTTCATATATGAGGTCGCAGGGTGAGGTTGTCTGGAATCTTCCTGTTATCTGTACCAGAAAGCAATGGGCGTCTCTTTAATCAACAATGCAATTGTTAAACTGTAATTTTTCTGATTTAAAACTTCTTAAGTTTTGTCTAGATTTGGTACTTTGAGAGAAATACTGTTTTTAAAGAAATCACAGATGCCAATGTCATATGTTAGCCTAATAGGAAAAAAAACACTATTAAATAAAATTTTAACTCAGCTATAGAACCTTAAATATCTTTTGTTGTTTCTAGAAGTGGAGGAACAAGATGTCAGTTTTATTCAGATACAATTTCAAACAAATTAAAGGGTTTTAATGCCTCATGAAATAGACTTTTTTCTGTGTTTTATTTATATTTATTTACATTCAATTTAAGTCAATTCATAAATAGCAATAGAAATCACGATTCAGTGAAAGCTAAATTCCTTCATGATGATTTTCAGAGTCCTTATAACTTAGGTGACCTGCTGCAGTTAGTGCTGGTTAAAGCTGTATTATACTTTTTGACACATAGGCTGCGCCATTGAGCCACTAGTCAAAGAAATGTTTCTTGTGCTGCCTGTGGCATATGGAAATGAAGAGGATTGTCATTTTTCATGTTCATTACTGTAATTGATACAGCAAGAAAGAGCATAGTTTGATAATGCCTGTTTTACATAGTTTAGATTCTTTCTAATAATTTTAAATTTATGCCTTCAAAAGTATCCTAAGTTTTTATTAGTTTCCAAAGAGATGTATAAAACTGTAAATATTGAAAAATATTTGTAAATTAAGTGTGTGAAATGATTTCAAGTTCTGAAGATTATTTAACATTCAAATGTAAACAATAAAGCAACTTTAAGATGTCAAATATAATCAAAATAAATATATACTTAGAAATTCTACATTGACACCATTTACTACATCTGTATAAGAAATTTATAAAGTCCGTGAATATCATTTCTGACCTAATGGAAATATGGAAACAAAACTAAGAGCTAGTGTTGTATCTTTGTCCGTATTAAATTTTCTTTTGTTTCCATAAACATAGATAACATGGAAATCCATAGTAATATTTCTGTTTCATTTTCACTCTTTATTCAAGCATAAATTAAAATATTATATTTAAACCAGCATTTCAGCTACATTTCCTTAGCCAAAAATGTTTCTTAGGTTTTATCTTTTGAAAAGCAAATTTTGAGAATAATCAATATTTTGGGTTTAGTATATGAGAAAATTCAACTTATGTGTATATTCAGGTGTCATTTTTGGATCTCTTGTGTTTTGTAGATTGACAGATTCTGAAAAAAGTATCTCTGAAATCATTCCTTTGTAGAAGTATAGCCTGCATTGTTTTTCTATAGCAATTAGAGCAACTTATTGTGAAAAGTGAGCTTGTTTCTCTATACTGATGGTGGGAAAATTTGTGATTGAAAACTTAAGCAGTGGAAGTTGTTGTTGTCCCATGGCAAAAGTGGCAAAGTGGCTTTGCTTGGATTTCCAGCAGGTGAGCGCTCAGGTGCCTCTGTTCATAAACTCCACCTGATGAACACCCGATCATTGCCAATGTGAATCTGCGCAGGAAAGTTTGAGAAAGAAGAGTGTCAGCTGGTCATGTGCTAAGGAGATCTCCCCAGTGGTTTTTACTGAGGCTACTTAAGTTGAAAAGATCTTCTCCATGGCTTACACTGAGGCTACTTTGTCCTTGGCTGGCAATTTGGACACAATGTCTATGTTTCTCATTTAAAAGAGAAATGTTACTAGCAACTATTAAAATTCTGTTCTCTATAGCATAGCATATTTTTTACAAAGCACTATTTTTACAGCTTATTTTATTTACTTTGGATGCTACTATAGCTTACTTTATAATATGTGGTTTATCAGAGGTGTAATTTTTATTATTTTATGAATTCACTTAAGTGAATAGCAGGTCTGTTTGTATTACAAAGAATAATATGTGAAGATTTATTGTGGCTTACATTTATGTCTGTGATGTCAAACAATTATAATTAAAAGACTGATTTGAAATTTATGTCATTAGGCTAACCTTTTTTTTAACATATTTTATATAGTAAAATCTTTTTCTGGTAGTGAATAATTAATATCAAAGCATCAACAAGTGTGATGGGGGGGTGTTCTTCTAACCAAACAATTATATGGAACTTGGCTGAGTTCTATAGTAGACATTATCAGGTTCTTCTTTGGAGGAAAACCTGTGGGGTATGATGGTCCACAGATGTGATTTGGGATGCTGAGTAGTGGTGTTTATATTGTGACCTGTCCCAGCCCATAACTGATATATTCCCAATGGATTGACATATTGTCTTTCTCTGGAAATGACCTCAGTTCACCCTGGAACTCTGTGGCAAGGAGAACCATTTTGATTAAAGATGAATATAATTAGCATTTACATGTGGCAGTAATCTATATGGGCAGAACTAGATTGATCTTAATATGTTCATGAGTGATAAAATGACTAGATGGATTTTCAATATTTGACAATTATGCTTTTGATCATCTCACTCAAAATGAACCCCGAGTTCATTTTGAAGCCCACTGTGATATTTCATAGCTGTTTCAGAGCAGCTGAAACTAGGCAGTGAGAGAAATAAGCTCTCCATCTTAGGACATTGCACATAGAGAGGAAGAAACGGGTGGTCTCAAACATGAGCACCGAGTTACAAGTCCCAGGAGAGGTGCACACACCAAGATGTGATAGAACTGCTTTTCCTATTAGCAGATGTCTGGAGCTGCACTCCAGGTGTGTGGCCGGAAGAAGCGTTACTAAATGATGACAGATGATTCTCCTCTGAAAGGTGGGAGAATTTTGAACAAGCTTACTAGTCCTTTCCTACAGTCGTCGCCCAACAGTTACAATGATCAGGTCTATTTCATGCCCTGGCTTTGAAAATCACTTAAGCATCAGAGTTTTACCTCTTTGTGGTGTTTATTCACCTTGGTGATTTTTCCAGGCTTCGCACTTTCCCTCCACTTTCTGCAGCTCTCCTTTGTCCACTTTCATGCCTCTCCGCCACGGAACAGACCCAGCTGAGACGCGAAGCTCAAATGGGTTAGTTGTGTCTTCCAGAAGCCCAGATAGGTTTGTTAAGAAAAGGGCGGGCCATCTGTTGCTGTCTATGGTGCGGGCACGCAGCGCGTTTGATCTTCATAATTGTCTTAGAGAGTTGCTGCTGCTGTTCCCATTAGACAAACAAGAACACCGAGGTCTATAGAGGTTAAGTTCCCAATCCCAAAGAAGGGCCATCTGAAGTCAAGTCCTGTACGTTTTTTCATTATCACATGCCAAAGTGTTTAATTATCCAATTGACTGCTAATACAGAAAGCAGAGTTGAAAGTTAAGTTGCACATCTCTTTGGAAGACCGAGGCAAGTTCTGTGCCCCCTCCGTGGAGTCAGCTCACAAAGCAGTGTTATCTGCAGCACAATGGCAGATATCTGTGCATTGTGAGAATGAGACTCATCAGCAAAGCAGGTGTCCAGCGGGAACTTTGGATGGTGGTGATAAGATGCAGCCGGGAGCATGCTTCTAAGACTCGCTGAAAACTGGAATCTGCATGCCTTGCTGAAAACACAGCCTCCTGTGTCCAGTTCTTGTGGACAACATGGGCATCTCTGGCTGTGTGGCCCTGAGTGGTGACTTCAGGTGCTTCCGAAGCAACATGTGGTTCTGAAGGAGACTGCTTCACATATAGGGAGCCAGGGGTCTGGGACGACCCGTGTTTTGAAGCACTGCATGCCTGTCTGCAAAATACGGGTTTTTTTTTTCCCCATCCAGAGAGCTGTCTCTTCTGTGTCCTGCCTGCTGCAGCCCAGTTCCCTGCACTATGCCATGCAGACTCTCAGAAACATAAGGGGCTTCCTTCTGTAGTAGCCCACTGCGTCCCTTCACACACAATTAAATGGCTGATTTTCTTTTCATTCGTCCACCCGTTTTCAAATACAAGCTACAGTGTTACCCTAAAAAGCCTCACATTCAAATACATAGTTGTCTTGTGAAAAATGAAGCTGGGGGCACGCCTGGAAGCCTAACAGCATACGTGCTGGCTGTGTACAGAAAACAGTTTTTAAGTTTGGAGGCCAGTAGCTGAGCGAAGGTTATATATTTAAGGTCAGTTCCTCTGCTTCGCTTCTTTCACTTTCTCCCCATGGCAAAACAAAGCAAGGCTTCCTTTGGAAAATAAATAAAAGAAAGAAAGGAAAAGTTAACATTGGCATTCTAGTAGTAAATGATGGAGCCTACGTATGAGTTTACTCACAATAATTTGGATGTTGGAATATTCTAATTTCTACTTGGGTGAATTATTGGAAATATATTTCAAATCAGTCCGTTGACCTATAATTTCGAAGCAATGTTATGAGTAGCTCCTATATTGTAGGAAAACACGGTATTTAAATAAAATGTTTAAACTTCATAGGAAATGTTACTCATGTCACAACACTTTTCTCCAAAGAGACTAGCATGCCAGATGCATTTATTTATTTGGTTACTCAGTTTTGAGGGATGGGGATCGAATTAAAGTTTAGTGTGTATCAGGAAAGCACTCCATTGCTGAGGTACACTACCAGGTGCGTTTTCATATTCGTTCTTTTAGTCTGGAAAGGAATTCACTCACCATCTATCTCAACATTTTCCCATAATCCTTGTTGGAAGTTTACAGCAGAGATAACTCTGGCTAGAGAGCGAACAAATAATGCCTGAGTAGCAGTAACCATCACAGAAAACATTTTCTGGGTGGTCCGTTGTGTCAGACATCATTTCATAAAAATTTACCCCCATGACTTTCATTTAGTTCTGAAACAGATCTGTGAGTTCTCTGTCCTCACTTCAGAGATAGTTGAGCTGGATGTTTACTGAGCGTCTCCTCTGTGTTGGGCGCTAGGCTGTGTTATCCCTTCTGCTGCTCCTCTTCCCCAAACTTCTGTTAGGCCTCTGTAGCTATTTATCTTTACCTCACACCTGAGGAAGTGGAAGTTGAGAGACTTATTCAAAATCCTGTACCAGCTAGCTAGGAGGGGTTCCAACTTCTCGGTTCTGCTTCGTTTGTCCCAAGCTGCATTTAAAACACTTTTCTGTCTTGCTTGTTCCCTCCAGGTTTAGACTCTAAAGGCAAGAGTAGCTCTACCCTATGCATGTCCCAGTCTGTCATCAAGAGTTTTATTTCGCTGTCATACTAACCTTGGAGGGATATCCTAGGATGCCTTTAAAAGTGCTCATAAACAAAACATGCATTGTGAGATAGAAGTTGACAGTACATGGTCTAGGATCAGATTGCAGTGTAAGGCCTCATCTGCTAGTCTACAAGGTGTTTGACTTCGGGAAGATCGCTCTAGCCTGCTGCATCATCATTGAATACAACAGGGACCATGCCAGCACCTGTGTCTGAGACTCCAGTGACAGGTGTTTGTGTTGTTAGAGTTGTCTTCTCATCAAAATCCTTGAACAGGTGTGTTCTTATAGTTATCTCATTGTGTGTCTTTCCAGGAAGAAAGGAAGTGGAGAGACTGGGACACCACAGTAGGAAATTGCCATTAAAGAAAGAGCCATAACGTTGGCGTGAAACATCCTGTACTAACTCTAAGTCCTTAGAACATGGAAATGCTCTCTTTTTCTTGCTTAAAGGGATAATGGCGCACTTTAGAAAAATCTAATCAATGATATAAATGAGTGCTGCTTAGAGTGCGATCAGCTTTCATTATCTGAAAAGCTCCTGCCTTGAGATACCCCATTTCACCACGGTAGTAGATAAAGGAGTTACTACAGGACCCCAGCGGGGGTTAGGATTGTCCCGGAGTGATGTACCCAGTTATGCCAAGAGCTCACAAATGGTGCAGCAAGCCTGAGTGGCTGCCGGCTTTGAAGGTGCACCTTCCTGCCTAAGCCACTTGGTGTTCAAAAACATTGGCCAGGCAGACGAGTGTGACTGGAGGCTGACCCTCCTGGCCTGGGTCCTGAGTGCCCACTCTCAGAGTGCGCGTTCCTGCGACCGTCTGCCCCATTACGCAAAGCAGACTTGGCACCTACCCCTCCTCCACCGCTGGTTTTGCACAGTGCCCTACGCTCATTGGTCCTGCAGCTCTGACCGAGACAGAGTGTGTACTTCTTAGAAAAATACCTCACTGCAGACCTAGACTGGCTTCATTATTAGGCATAAAAGGACATTGCTATTTGCGTACGGTGATGATGTACCACCCCTTACCCCCAAATGAAAAGATAATGAAATTGAAAAGGGGATTCGTGTAGTACATCCTATGCTGCTTACCTGAGCAGCCTCCTGCCAGAGTGAATGGCTGGTGGCTTCAGAGCGATGGTATTTTATTTCCATTCTGCTGTTTATTACCTGTAAGGCTTAGGAAGATTGTTCAGTGTGTATGTTCTTCCAGTTTTCTAAAAATAAAAAAATCCCCATATTTTCTAGCAAGTTAAATAATGGACTGAAATGGGTTTTAATTATGAAAGGACTGTTTACAACAGTGATCTGTCATAATACCTAGAAAAGTTCATCTGTAATCTTTATTTCAATAAGCCATGTGCCCCTTTCTTATCTATCTATCTATCTATCTATCTATCTATCTATCTATCTATCTATCTATCTATCTATCTGTCTATCTGTCTGTCTGTCTGTCTGTCTGTCTGTCTGTCTGTCTGTCTGTCTGTCTTTCTGTCTGTCTTTCTGTCTGTCTGTCTGTCTCTATCATCTATCCATCTTTCTCTTATCTATCTATTTTTATCATCTATCTTTATTGTCTGTCTGTCTGTATCATCTATCTATCTGTCTGTCTATCTGTCTGTCTGTCTGTCTGTAACTAATGTGAGATGGATTTCTGTCACCTGAAAATGAGAACGAGGCTGGGTGTGCTGGTGCCCACCTGTGGTCCTTGTACTCAAGGGACCGAGGCAGGAGCGTTGCAAGTTCAAGCCAGCTTGAGCTATGTGGCAACACTTTTCCTCAAAAAAGAGAGAGAAAGGGAAGGAAAAAAGGAGGGAAGGAGAAAGGCAGGGAAGGGAGGAAGGAAATAGATTAATGTCCATCCCACAGCACTATCTTCTGTGTGGGATATTTCCCACTTTAACAATGCTCCCTGGAACCTTCCAACTATGGAAAGATGCATGGGTAACTCGTTAGCTTCTTTTTTTTCTGAATGTAGCCATTCATGCCCATAAATCTCTGCATGCTCCCGGTGAATGTCATACCTTTAATTACATTACTCATTGTATAGTTTACATCATTTGTGGTTGGCATTTGAATTTCAGAAACAAGTTTGGAAAAAAGTCACATCAGATAAGTCTGTGGAATGGCACATGATCGGGTAGCTCTTTATTGTTCTCTTGCACCTTCTGTGCAAGAGTCCGTTCATCCTTCTGTATGCTGTAATCAAGCATTCACAGCTCAGAGTAATTGCCTTTAATGGGATATATTTGGTTTTCTAGGGAAAGCTGAAGTCCCATGTGTCCCAGACTGTCCTTGAACACATTCCATAGCCTGGATGATCTTGGACTCCTGATCCTCCTCCCAAGTGCTGACATTGCAGGTGTGCGCCATCTTGTCAGTTTATGTACAAGAGATCACGCCTAGGCTTTTGTGCATGTTAGGTAAGCACTCTGTTAACTGGACCGCGTCCCCAGTTGCTAAATTCCTGTTTCTAAATTTGGTGCCAGCATCTGTCTACAGACCATCGTGTGAGAGCCACTCAAAATCTTAGCCATTTTAGTAATCCGTTCTCAATTCAACCAATAGTAGTCAAATATCGAACTGGGGGCTGGGACAAATAAAGCTGGGCCCATCTCTCAGCTCTTTGTTATTAGGAGTTGTATAACTTTGGACTAGTCTCTTAACCTTTCTGAGCTTCTTTTTGCCCTCATCTATGGTATTAGTGCAATGAGACTTTGCTTGCTTAAAGATTCTGCCAAGTACCAAGTGACAGATGGGATCTGTCAGGTGACAGAGCTCTATCTGACACTGGGCTGAGCTAAACAAGTAATGGACAAGAGAACTAAATTGGGGAGTGCAGTAGTGAGCAATGAATTGGATTGGAGAATGCTTCAATGTCCTGGCCTCGTCATGTAAATTCTTAAGTATATAAAAGAAACTGCTAGCTGAATTTGACCTGCCCAGTAAAACTCTGCTACTAAGTTGTGCCATTACTGAATGGTGGTCCCTACTCGCGACCCCTGTTACATGCATCTTCTCTTTGAAATGGTTTATTTCAGCTATTTCATTGTCACGGATGAAATAGGGGAGACCTTCACGTGTCGAGTGATTTGCCCACAGTCACAAGACCATTCAGCAGCAGAGGAAGATGAAGATTCCAAAGTACTGCTGTGCTTGGCTTGCCTGCATGCAGTTTCTATGACCATGGAGATCCCGTGTGGTTTGCTCGCCACCATCACTGTCTTTGGTGCTGATAGTCAGCACTAAATAACTATCTGTAGAATGAATGATTGATTTCTCCCCTGAGACTTCACAGCCTAAGAACCCTTTTGCTTTCTCTCACCTAATGAGGTCTTTCCTCAACACTGAAACTTGATGAAAGTAACGTGTATTCCTTTAGCTCCTTCAAGGTTTCTGATACACTGATGGATGGAGTCAAAGTTATGGGCTTTTCTTTATCATCCCAGTGGCTGTTTGCATAAATGCACAAACTCAGATTTCCTTCATGTGCATTTACGTGTCAAGATGGTTATCCTCTTTGCTTGAGTGGGTTTTGATAACAGCCAGAGGCACAGCAGTCTTTTGCTTCCTGCAGTAACGTTTGCTCATGGCTGTCGTGTACGTGCAAGAATGTCTGGCCCCTCAGTCCCTGCGTGCGCGCCCTGTGCGGAGGTGTGGTGACCGTGCTTTATGGCCCACTTGAATGGAAACTGTCTGTGCACATTACTAATTAATTAATTACAGGACTAAATTACCTCTCATTTTATGAAATTAACATTTAATATATAAACTTGAGGGTGGCTGTCTCTTATTTGTTCTGTAGTAGTGAAGACCGAACCCAGGGCCCCACACATGCTAGGCCAGCACTTTACTACCTGCCGCGTCACCAATTATGATTTGTTTTCTATGAGGGGACAAATCCTCTCTCTCTCTCTGTTTGTCTGTCTCTCTGTCTCTGTCTCTCTCTCTGTGTCTCTCTGTCTGTCTCTCTTCCATCCTCCCTTTCCTTCATAGTTTGAGACATTATTTTGCTCAATAGTCTAGCCATACTAGTCTCAAGCTATTTTTTTTAAATTTTTATTTTTTAGGGTTTTCTATATGAATACAGTGAATTTATGTTTTTTTTAACGCTTTATTTCCTAATTTCACTTCCTCCTTTTCCCACTGCAAATCTTCTTCTCTACCGGTCTCCCTCCTACTTTCATGTCTTTTTGCCTCTGTGACCTGCAGAGTTTCATCCAGGTTACCTTTGATGGCAGATGCCTGATCACTTGCTGGGGCATGGGTGTCCTATCGGTGGTAACTCTCCTTCCCCCACATCCACATTAACCCTCAACAGTCTCTCAGGGGGGCCTCTTGAGATTTCTCCCTTTCCAGGTGAGATGCTGATAGGTCAGATCCGTACAGGGCTTGTGGGAGCACACATAGCTGCAGTGAATGAGTTTGTGGGTGCCGTAGCCCGGTCATGTCCAGAAGACAAGGTCTGTCCATTCCCCTCCCGACCTTCAGGCTCTTACGTTCTTACCCTATTCTGCGATGTCCCCCTGAACCTTGGGGTGGGGTGGGCTTAGATGTCTTGTTTAGGGCCAAACAGTCCTCAGCCTATTATTTTCTCTATTTTGATCTCAAACTCTTAGTCCTCCCATCTTAGCCTTGTGAGCGCATCAGATGTTTCAGATTCGGTAATGATCTGAATACCCAACCGAGACCATGCGCTGTGCCAGCACGCAGGCGGCGCTCCTGTTTTACCAGCTGGAACTGTGTCGTCCTCAAAAGCAATACTTTGGAATCTATGGTAAATTTTTAAAATCTTAATGTGGAATTTGGAGTCATGTGCAGGATTACAGTCAATACCTTTTTGGAATAAATATTAAACTACCAACAGTATTTATCTTGGGGTCAAATGGTAGAACATTGATTATAGGGTGCTACCCATTCATCTGTAGTAGCTGAAAAGTCGAATAATCTATCATGTTTATCATCTGAAAGCTACAAAGTAAGATGCTACTTGGTGCCTAGATGAAGGCTCATCCCTCGTCCTGTATCTTTACTTACAGTTTGCACTATGCTGTATTTCATATGCCAGGGAAGTACTTTTGAAAACTTTTTAATTATAACTTGAAGTAAATATATTTCACCTCATAGTTCACATTCTGCATACAAACATAACTGAGATGAATATTTCATAAAACAACATTTACCCTTTCTAATTATAGGTTATTTATGTTAATATTGTCTAATCTCATATTTTTCAAAGATATACCAGTCTTGTTTTTAAATTGATTTTATAATCCATCTATAAGGTCATGGTCTGCATTTTTTGTTCAGGATGCACAGGTAAATAAGTATTAGTTCTAACTTGTAGCTTCCACGTATTTTATCAGTAGAAAACATGCATCTAAAGACTTGTACATGCATAACCACATGCACACAAAGCTCATGTTGAGTTCCCATAAAGGGAACAATTTTCAAATGTCCATGGTTTGCAAGCTGTGGTCACACATCTCACTCATCATTATCTTACTGTGAAGCTTTGTTTATATGCTGCATATCTCAGCCCAGGCCACTGTTAACGCAATAGCACAGTCAGGGTGATTCACACAACTTCTTTCTCATAATTTGGAAACTTGTTAAGTCCAAGGTCAAGGTTAAGGTGCCAGCAGATGTGGCTTCTGTTGACCACTGTCTTCCTCGACTTGCAGATCGTTGCCTTCTTCCCGTGTCCTCACATGAGAGGGCAGACTGAATCTCTTCCTCTTCTCACAAGGACATTAATCTAGTCTAGAGACTTCCATGGAGACTGGGAGATGGCTCAGTCTGTAAGAGTGCTTGCCGCATGAGCATAAGGGATCTGGGTTTGAATCCCTAGCACCTATGTAAAAGCTTTGCATGGCTGTGGGAACATTTGTAACCCCAGTACTGGGGTGGGGTGGGAACACGAGGATCCCTGGGGCTCACCGACTGCCAGCCTTACTCCAGGTTTAGTAGAGACCCAACTCATAGAGAATAAAGTAGAAATGGCGGTGGATGATAAAGGATACCGAATGCCATTCTCTGGCTTCCACATGCACGCGCACATGAGCACACACATATTACACACACGCACACACACACACACACACTCCTAATGCCATTCTCTGGCTTCCACATGCACGCGCACATGAGCACACACATATTACACACACGCGCACACACACACACACTCCTAATGCCATTCTCTGGCTTCCACATGCACGCGTACATGAGCACACACATATTACACACACGCGCACACACACACACACACTCCTAATGCCATTCTCTGGCTTCCACATGCACGCGCACATGAGCACACACATATTACACACACGCGCACACACACAATATTAATTGGAGTTCTCTGAAGAAACAGAATCTATAGAATAATATATAAAAATAAGTTTATGAAAATAACTCACAATAAAAATAGTGTCCTTCAGAGTAGCCACCTCAGCCTGCCTCGTTCTTGGCTGGGATGTTCCACAAAGCCAAACAATCCCAAGAAGGTCTCAAGCTTTTACTTCTCTGGAGGGTCGAGACCCTCGGTTCCAACATCGGTGAAGCTGGGCACCAATGTCAGCAGTGAACAGTGAACAGCAGCAGGGCCCAGAGACCAGGCTCCAAAGGCAGCGGGAGCAGCAACGTGGTGGAAAAGGTGAAGCTCCAAGTCAGCCCAGGCCGGAGGCGGCAGCAGCAGCAACAAAGAAGGCCACGATGCTCTAAAAGTGACTGACGTCCGCAAAGTGGACTGCACAGCAAGTCGACACCAGATCAGGGAAGAGCAAGCCCTCCTCTTGCACCTCCTATCATCCGGTCCACCACTGGAAGCACCACCCACTATGGGCTGGTTCTCCACAGCAATCAGTCAAGTACAGACTTGTTCAGGGGCCGTCCCAACCATTAACCTTCCACAGCTGCGCCCCAAAAAGTTTGCAACTTTCAAGTTGACACCAAAATGCAGCCATAACCCACACCTAATGCCATTTTCTGGCTTCCATACCCATATATGTGCACATACGCATGCACACATCACATACACACTACACGCACACACCAGAAACATCAATAAAAATAAAAAGAAACACCTCACCCTCATGACCACAGCCAAACCCATTCATGGTGGCAGGACCCCCTCTCCAAATACATGGGGTTAGGCTTTCAATGTAAGACTTTTGAGGGACACGGACATTCAGACCAGAGAAATATTTTTCCAAAAGTCAGCTTTAAAATGAGTGCAAATTTTATTAGGTCCTTGACAGAAGTTAAATTTGCTGGTTAAGCTTTTCTTAATACCTGACCAGTAAGTAATTGCATAAGTATTAAAGTAAGAACGGCTGTCTGTACCCCAGCAGCACACTACGCATTCCTCAGTAAAAAGTGGCAAATGTTTGGGAAGCCAAGTTTGGGAAGAAAATAGTAGTCGTCAGAGGTGGCTCAGTGGTACGTCAGTAGATGAAGCCTGCTTCCAACCCCGGCGACCTGAGTTTGATTCCTGGGAGCCCACATGGTGGAAGGAGAGAACTGACTTCTTAAAAGTTACCCTCAGACTCCAAGCTACAACCATACATGTGGTTTGCATACTCGCCTCCCCCTCCCTTCTCCTTTTTCTCCTTCCTCCCCTCCCTCAAAAATAAATTTTTTAAAAATATTTAAGTTTATTTATTGTGTGTGTGTGTGTGTGAGAGAGAGAGAGAGAGAGAGAGAGAGACAGAGAGAGACAGACACAGAGCACTGTGTGTCCCTGTGGAGGACCAAGGGTGACTCGGGAATCGTCCTGGATTGCTTCTACCTCCTTTATGCTTCGCTCTGGGATTTCCCAGGTTCACCCACCAGGACTGGAAGTGCAGGCCACTGCTGTTTCCACCTGATGCTTTTATGTGTGACCTGGAATCCGAACTTAGATCTTCTGCTTGCAAGGTAGTCTTAACCCCTGAGCCATCTCTCTAGCCTTAATTTAATAAAAAAGAAGAAGAAAATAGTATGTGGGGCTAGCCTGGAAATTAGGTAAGGTTCCAGGAGGCTATCCCCTGTGGAAATGGCATTATGTACACACGTGCACTGAGTAAAAAGTCATTTTAATAGCTTCGACTTAAAGGTATGTGAACAGCGCGGTGAGATAAAGTGTATTTGCTGAACATCCTGGCAGAGTGTGGGAAAAACCTGAAAAAAAGATGGATTTTAATTATGATTCAATCAGAATTGTGCTTGCAAGTTAGTCATGCTCCTACATGGACTATTAACCAACCAAACTGCCCTGCAGGAAGCCAAGATGGCACAAGGGCGCAGCACAGGGGAGATTGTCGGACCAGCAGACCCATGCATTATTTGATTTTTAGCAAATTGGCTTTTCATTCTGTTTTTCTGTTTTTGTTTTCAGTGGGGGTTATCAAAATCTACTCTCCTTCCTAGACATACTGAGAAAAAGTGTGAAAATATCATGTAAATGTAACTTCGTGTGTGTGTCTGTATGGGCATGTATGTGCGTGCGCGTGTGTGTGTGCGTGCGTGTGTGCGTGCGTGTGCGTGTGTGATACTGGAGGTTGAACCCGGGACCTCATGAGTACTAGCCAAGCCCGTGTTAACCCTTTCTTGTAACCACTACATCCCCAGCTCTTCTTCTATTTTATCATTGTTATGAGACTGGTTTCAGTAAGTTTCCCAAGAATCCCTTGAACCTGAGCTCCCCCTGCCTCAGCTCCAGGCCTGATCTAGCAGAGCATACTCATGGCTTCATTTAAGACTTTTTGAGCCAAGAAAGTGACCTGCAGGTGGTGGTGCCACAGGAAGAGGGTCTGCCCAGTGGTACCCGGGGCAATTCAGGGGAGAAAGAATCTAAGGGAAAGTCTTAGACACTAGCAGAAGATCGCTGAACTGAAGCCTAAGTTAGCACTGTGAAAGCCAGAGTGAAGAAGGGTAGACGCAGGAAATGTCCCTGAGGCAGAATCAGTACGAGCCTAGAAGGAGATGGGGTGCAGAGAGGAGCATGCACAGTCCAGGATGGCTGGAGGCTTTCTCGGTGAATGCAGGGCATGCCAATGACAGTAAAGAAACAGATTTGTGGAAAGACGTTGTATCAAAGATAGCGACAAAATAGCACAGAGGCTTGGACTGAAGTTTAAGAGTGCGGTGGTAGCCTGATTTGTAGATACATATCATCCTTGGAGTGACGATGATTTAGACCTAGGTATGTGGGACTGGAGAGGTAGTTCAGTGGTAGAGCATTTCCCTAGCATTTGCAAGGCCTTGGAGTCAATCTGCAGACATGAATGAATAAACAAATGAATGATTCTAATGTACATCACTTGAATGCTTCTTGCAAAAAAAAAATAGCATGTCAATAGTCATTGGCCAAGACTAGATTGAATCAAGTAGCTGAGGAAAAAAGGTGAATTTGTGTTTCACACTAAATCACTTCTTAATGTTACTTTGTGGGAACACATGTAAGCCAAGGGAATACATTTGATCATTGGGAGAATATTTATGAAATGAAGTGAGTCTTGGAGCCTTGGAGAGACACAGGCGTTAGAAGGGAAAATAAAAGATGTGCAGATAACTGGGCGGATCCACAGCATGGAAACCAGACAAGGGAAGAACCTAGACTATTCCAGCAGGTAAGACAAGATGGCTCGGAGGAGGAGGAGGAGAGCTCAGCCAGTATCCTTTCCTTTTCTTAGAAGTGGCTACTCGTCTTGGCAAAAGTCAGGCTTCTCTTTTCATCAGTTTGAAGTGCGTGAACCCTGGGTGCGTGTCAGAGCCCTGAGGCAAGGCCTGGTAGAAGCTGGCGATGCCAACATGGAGTGAAACCGGCCGTTCCAGGATCAGGAAGATGTGCAGAGCAGTGAGATCGGCAACACACGCCGAAAACATCACTTTGGAAGGAAGAGACATTTCCTCTGAAAAGTGAATGATGCTGAGATGCCAGCGAGAACTTCTGGAGGTCCTTGTATGCTACTTTATAAGGAGGCAGGTTGCTCCCCCCAGGGGCAGACAGGGACTAAGAACGAGTACAGGGTCTTGAGTAGTAGTTGTTAGATGTCAAGGTGAATCAGCGCGGGCTGGTTTGGAAACCTGCTGCTCCCTCCACAGGCCCAGTGGAGGTCAGGGAGCGTGAGGGTGTCGCGGGCTCAGCAGCAGGGGTCTCTCACTTCCTCCCCAGGATTGCTCGACAGGCCAGGAGTAGAGTCAGGAAAGCAAACACTTGCGAGCCGATGCCTGTTGAGAACTGGCAGCATAAAAATGACAGGCAAACAAAGCAGGAGTGATCGTAGGGCAGTGGCGAGTGTGAAGCTGAGATGGCTAACCATGGGAGGTAAGCCAAACAGGGATGCCCAGAATAGCCAAAGCAAGGAGACGGGTAGGAAGCCGGGGAGGTGAGTGACAGGCGTTTCACAGTGTGCCTAGAAACCCAAGCCAGAAGAGAAAGAATGTGCAGTCCACTAGTGAATGGAAATATCGAGACTTTAAAAATGGAAGATGTATATGTTGGAATTATAAATTTTTATGGCTTCCCACAATGCAGTATATTCCAGGTGTCTAGTAAGGTCGAGGGCTTCTAAAATGTTCAGGACCAGGAGATTTGGGATTGGAGATTTTTCTCCAAATTTTAGAATATTAACATGTATATGGTGTGGTGTCATGAAAATGAACTCAAGTATGAACATGAAACTTATATATGGATATGCAGTTTTCCACTTAAGTCTTAAAAAAAGGTTGAATTTTGGAACATTTCAGATTATGGATTTTCAGATTAATGATGCTCATCCTGTAGCATCATTGTAGACCTGAGAACAAGACTTACTAACACTAACTGAGACATTTCCAGACCAGAGAGTGACAGACCACACCTGTGATCTCTACCAATCCCTCCTCCAGGAGGCACTGCAGCTTGGTGGTGTCACGGTTTACTTTATGAAAGAAGTTGAATAGCAAGACTCTTTAAACTGCAATTAGAATGTCTTTAGTTTACAGTCTGTAAACTAAAATGCCCAGCCTGATACACAAGCACTGCTCCGTGATCATTTGTCCGACGTGCCACCTTGACATTCTCTTGTTTTACCACTAATTTCTGCTTTCCTCAGTATGGAGGCCGGGAAGTCCTGGGTTAGGCTGCCAGCATGGTGGGGTTCTGGTCAGACCTATGTCCTGACTTGCAGGTAACGGCCTTGTTGCTCTCTGTGTCTGCACATGGCCCATAAGGGCTCTGTCTTGTTTTAGACAGACCCTCACTTCATCTAAGAACACATTTACTGGCCCATTACCTTTCCAGTATACAAACTCCAACATTCATGTTTGGCGTTTCAGCGTGTGATGACGAGACAAGCATTCAGTCCATACCGTTTGCCGCAGCCTCCCGAAGTTCATGCCGTCTTCATCCAACAGACACACACGTTCCACTCTCAGCCCCCAAATGTCACCACTGAGCTCTGGCACCTGGTCACACTGGTACCTGAGCCATCACTGGTCCCCTTGACTGTGCTGCCTTTTCAGGAGTCACATGTTTTCATAACTGACTTAAATCATGAGGGACATACCTGTGCCTTTTCAGATTTGCAGAGAGAGTTTGTTTGTTTGTTTGTTTGTTTTGTCCAAGAATGACTTTGGTAGAAGGAAAACTTGGAGGTCATTCACCTCTTTTATTTATTATGACCTCTTAAGACTACATTTATATTTGGTTAAGTTGAATATTACTATTTTATAGTAGCAATGTTAGCTTCTACCTGATCATACCTTTCAATTTTGAAATGTTTCTTTAGCCACTTATCAGAAGTGAAGCCATAATCACATTATAAGCATTTCTGTGAGCCTGACCTCCTGGGCATTATGGTCCCTGGGTCAGACTTTGGAGGACAGGGACAGTCAGGCCCTTCCCGGGCCCCTCGGTACCCCACTCAAATTTGCCACCAGTACAGACTCTCTGGAAAGAAATTACTTTTGCTGGTAGGCATGCTCAGTACTGCTAGAGCATTCTATAAACTCCGCACAAACTCTGCAAGTAATTTCTCGTGTACATGGAGGCATCTTACGGAGGTAGAGGAGAGACACAGAAGCCACAAAGGATTAGCCATGCCGAGCAGGAGTGTGCGATGGTAATGCGCGCTTCACAGCCTCCTTCTTTCTGGAGCTGAGTGCCGGTAGCCACAGAGGCTTCATAAGGCTTTACTCACCTCCAGGCCGTACCCAGCTTTCAGCGTGGATGCCAAGTTCAGTTTGGGCATGCCTTGCTTTTCCCTGTCTTGGCTCCCTAAGTTTGATTTAGAAAACTCTCAAGTCTGGAGGCCGTTTCTCCACTGGATATATTTATGTGTCTCTCCGCCTTATCAGGAATGTGGTGCATTCAGGTCTGTTGTCCCAAACGCCTTTGTTGGTGGCTGCATCCATGCGGTTTGGTCTTTCAGTCGTATGTATTTACCAACTATTCAAATGCCTTGTGGTATTCACACACAGATTATGTAAAATAAAAAAAATACGTTATTAAGGCTGCGGATGCTGTGAATGGATTATGACAATTTGCCTATCATGGTAATGGCACCTGTTAGAGGTGTGATACAAAAGGCAGTGACAGGCAGTGTAATTTAGTAATTGTGCTCATTGTACTGTACGGCTGGTCAGTTCACCAGGCAAGTACAAAGGACGCAGTGTTGTCGCAGAGCAGGGGTGGGTACGCTTAATAGAGAGAGCTAGTTGTGTACTGAAAGAGACTTTTGGTGGAGGGCTAACTCCCAGGGGGCAACTTAGAATGAGTTGAAAAGAATGAACAAAAAGTACAAAAATGGTACAGGTTTTCCTATTTCAGCTCTTAAAGTGACAGGCGAGTTATGTGGGTGCACACTGGCTGTACTTTTTCCTACTGCCAAAATGCCCCCCCCCCAAAAAAAAAACCTAGTCAAAGCTCCCTTGCCATATGGTGGTCACATACAATGTACTTTCGCCTTCTCCCATTTGTAAAGTGTACTGTGTTGAAGCTCGCATCTAGCTGGCAGAGAGGCAACTGCACTGGAGTTTGAGAAAGCCATTGGCTTAGAGTCCACAGTGTATTTAAAGAACACAGGAGCCAGCATCGCTCAGAAGAGATAGAGGCCCGTGCAGCCCTGATTCCTTCCCTGCTCTCCTATTTCACTACTGTGATATCATACATGGTTTCGCTACTAGTATAAAGTTCTAGCCACTGTAATTAAGACCTAATTGAGTTATCAGGGTGACAGAAACTAATATTAAGAGTTTGGTTTTTTGTGTGTTTTGTCTTTTTTTAACACTTACTTATATATTTATTTTAAAGAGAGGAGAAGGAGAAATGGGGAGAGAGGAGAGACACAGGGCAGTCAAAGGACAACTTTCAAAAGTCCGTTCTCCCTCTACCACAAGGGCTTGTGGGGATGAAACCCAAATTGCCAGGTTTGTGAGCAGATAGGTACTTTACCCACTGAGCGATTGCAGTGGCCCTTGGAAAAATTTATGAAACACACGTTCTCCCTGTCGCCTCAGGGCTCGTGAAGCCAAGCCATTGCCCAGACACTATAGAGAACGCTTGAGCAAAGAATGAGTAAGAACACAATGGAGGTTGGGAGGAACCAAACTCACTAAAGTAACGTTCATATCCCAAGATAACGGAACCCTGGATTCATTTCTGAAAGAATGTTGGACTAACCCCCAACACCTCTCCCTTAACTGTCAACTGTGACCCAAAACATAGACATCCACCATAGGGCGCAGCAGCCCTGCCCACCTGATGATCAAATCATGATTGGCAGGAAGCTGAGCTGCTGGGTGGGATGCTGACTGCGTCCTTTGCACAAGTGCTGTGGTGGGCTCCGCATGAGCTTTTCTTCATTTAATATTTGCACCAACCTGAAGGGTATACACAGAACCACTGTCCCCCTTCAACCAAAGTCCAGGCAATTCTGTCACTTTTATGCGGCAAACTGGAGTGACATCTTCACATTCTTCCTTGGTTTATAGATAGATCTTGATCTTGGCAAAGATTACATATAGAAAGAAATGTCTGTGTAAAAGTAGTTCATTCAGAGCTAGGGAGCAAAGTCACCCTAATCTATTTATATCCATGTGTGATGAGCTTAGAAAACAGAATTGTGAAAAGACATCAGAAAATTCTAGAGTGCTGTCACTGAATAGTATCCGCATTTTGGTTCCCCCCTCCCACCTCCTAGTCGCTTTCATACTGAGGACTGCATGACTAGTTCTTTTATTAAGGGCGGATCAACTTACGCAGAGCATATAATGCCGCTGGGAGCCAGCCCAGTTTTAATAAAGGGCCACACAGAAGAAAATGTCTGCCGTAGAATGCCGATTCACATCTCTTCACTTGTGCAAATAGTGCTTTCGACAGTCCTAGACACGAACGGGCGAGGTGTGCCACTGTTCTGAGTCACGGCGGCGGGCTTTGGCCGTCAGCCTGAAGGAACAGGCGGGCCACTTAGGAGGATGCCCGCTGAGGAGGCGCACTGCGGCGAGCTTTAAAACACGATGGTGCTGTTGCTACCCCGAGCAGCTATTACAGCTCCTTACTTTTCTTTGTGCCAGTTTTGACACCTGAACATTTTTGACAGAGAAGAGAGTGTCACTATCTTGAAAGAACTTTCTATACAATAAAGTTAGCACTTAGAGTCATTCTAACATAGGCAATGATTTGTTAAGCTGAAGTGTTCTTAATAGGCATAAGTTTCATCTCTGTTTCTCAAGAGTGAAGTCCAAATTTTCAGACTACCCATGAGGAGAGATACAGACTTTTATTTGTGGTGCTGAGTTTTACAAAGGAAAGAGTAAAAGATAGTCGCGCGCGTGTGTGTGTGTGTGTGTGTGTGTGTGTGTGTGTGAGAGAGAGAGAGAGAGAGAGAGAGAGAGAGAGAGAGAGAGAGACCCTTTCTGCTTTTGTATCATGCCAGTAACTTTAACAAGAATTAGCATGTTGACAAACTACATAAATAGTATTCTACAGCTATATTGTTACACTCACTCAGCAGAAAAAAATGCTGGATGTTTTGGGCAGACAGAACTGAGCCAGAGATCAATATTCTCTGACTTCAACATCACAGTTACTTCTGATCAAACCACCTGAGCTTCCTCCGAGACTGAGGTCAAGGATGTGGCCACAAGCCCATGTGCTCCTCAGACTGCTGGAGTCAAGTCCTCTGTTTGTATACAGTGTATAAATGGTAATGTGGATAAATACTGCCCTGTCACACCACGTAATTATGCTGATTGCTGAAGAAGAAAAAGAAAAAAAAAACCCAGAAATGTACCAAAATATCACAGGGAGGCTATTTCTGACATGACTTTGCTCTTCATGGCTAAGTGGCAGTCGCTGGTTGGGTCCCCCCACCCCCTTCTTCTTTTTCTAAATTATGTGTTCTTGTTTCAAGCATTTAGATGATGCAGAACAGATTTTTGTGGCAACGTTCTTTTTCACAGCCAAAAAAGCATTCCAGAAAACTTTCTACTCCTCATAGGTCGCTGTTTATTCTGGACCCTTCGTATTCCTGGCATGAATTCATTACAGTTTAAATGAAAAAATAACCTACTTTGAATTTTTTTAGCATAACTATTGGTGCTGAGACAATATTTAATAATGGGAACTGGAGTTTTTAAGTAATTAGTTAAAAATAAGCAAAAATAAACATCATGGGTACAAAAGAAAGTACCTTTTCCTTTATCGTCTTCCTTTGCAGCTCTGAATGAAGTCTGTTTCTATCATGTGACATAATCATCCCACCCTCCATCTTTCTCCAGATCCCTTGTCTCCTGTCGTTCCCTCTTCTTCTTTGTTTGTTTCTTGTTCTCGGTACCCACTCGCTCCCCTAGCCGGTCTCCTGAGAAACACTTGTGGTTCCGAGTCGGAAGTCAGAGCAGCGACTCCCCCAGCCCTGGGTAAAAAAGACCAAAGTAAACAAATTCGCAATTTCTCCTTTCCAACATCTCCATTTCTCACATCCTATGATTGTGGCACTTAGTCTGAAGGTGACCACTGGTGATTTAGATGTCTAAAAATGGCCAGTGGTTTTTTTTTTTTTTTTTTTTTTTTTGCAACAAACACGTCTTATTCTTTCAGGGACCTTGGAATTTCAGCTCAAGAAATTCCACACCCATAAGCTGGGCTGGTTTCTGTCTATGTTTGAGGAGGTTTGCATTTTTGTTTGTTTGTCTTCAAGTTACGAAGGCATTCGATTTAGTGACTGAGTAGCAGTTTATGTCTTGTGCTCCGACATTATATGTGGGAACACATATCCCTTTCAATAGTCATGACAATCAGGTTGCAGGAATACTTATAAATATTAGTCACAAATTATTTTTCTGTTTGTGGTGTGTCCAAAACATATTTAAGGTCTATAACTCTATAAATACTATGAATACATAGTATCTTCCAAAAATTCACTTAACAAATGTAATACCTGCCACATACCTACCCATATAGCAGATAGTCTCTGTAAATTTTAAGGGCATATAATGCATGTATTCTTTACTCTTAAGAGCTTATGACAGGGGAAAGAAAGTTTAAAAATTCCAGATTAAAAGCTGAAATGGGGACTGGGGTAAAGACTAAATTAGACTGTAAGTTAAGGAAGGAACCAAAAGGAAGGAACACTCTGACTGTTATGTATTAATGAGAACAAAAGAGAAAGATGGTCAGTGCTGGCGACAGGGAGCAAGGGTAGGGGACATGCTGCTAAGGAAAGGTAACTGTATAACTGTAGAGAATGTGGACAGCTTGCTAAAGTGACACTTAAGGTTTTTTACTATGTTTTTAATTTTTAAATTATTTTATTTTTCTAGTTTTACAAGCATATTGAGTACTCACTGCTTCCCTTCCTGCCCCTTTCTGCCCATCCCCCTCTCTTCCCTTCATCAGTCCACCCCACTCCCTCCCACCCTCTTGCCTGTATGCTTCTGTGGACCTCAGGGTTCCTTCTAGCTTGTCTACTTTTGTGGGGGTTCAGGCCTCTTGTGGTATGCCAAGTTGCCTCTCTTTAGGTCACACCACTGATAGGGGCATTTCCCTTCACTCATCCAGCTTTAGTCCCCAAGGTTTCCACTGTATGTTCTTATCCCTTTTGAATTCCTCTGTAGTCTATGGGGGCATGTTGGTATATCAGTTATCATGCAGGTCTGGTGAGGAGAAGTCTCACTGCAGTGAGCTCCTGGATGCAGCAGTTCTGCCTTGATGGAATGTCTTGTCCAACAGTGGACCTTCCCATCTTTAGGTTCTTACCATCTCACCTCCCTTTCTTCTGTGAGTTTCCCAAAGCATTAGGATGGGGAGAGATTAGGTTGGCTTGATTCTGGGTGAGCCTTGCTGGGTTGCTGGTACTCTGCATTATGGCTGGAGATTGATGTCCACTTTCCTGCTCTTCTACTGCCTGGGCTACATCCAGTTAGTGTGTTGAGATCCCTACCTCTGTTGTAGAAGAAGACTTCAAGGCTGAGTGTTAAGAGTTTTTCAAATCTATCTGTATAATATCAGCATTTACAGAGCAGTTTGGTGTACTCTCATCCTATCTATAGGTTCATTTGCTGTTTTCCATATTGATTTATTTCCTTCCCTTTTTTTTTTTTTTTTTTTTTTTTTGGTTCTTGTTCTAGTTAACAATAACAGAAACGTATTCCAGTCTGACAAGTAGGTCTTGAGTTCAATCAGAAAGCTGTTGGTTGTCTCTTTGATACTCATGCCATTATTACACTGGTGGTTTCCTGTTGCCATGGTTCATGGTTAAAGTGACACTTATTAGAGAATTAGTACAGAGAAAGAGAGCTTTCATATATGTATGTATGTATGTATGTATATGTATATATAATGTTATCAGGAAGAAAAAGTGGTAGGAATTTTTGAAAGTATTTTTCCATCATTGTCATGGGGAAAGGGACAATTTGCCTTCCCTTCTCCCTCCTTCCAAATTCCTGGAGTGCATTAAGTGTTTCTGGTTCTTATGTTCTTAATGCATCATTTTGTTTGGTTTGGTTTTTAATCAAGAGAAGGGGATTTCTTCCCTGCATTTGTGCCCTGCTAGTATGGCAACATTTGGTTTAAAAGCCACTTGAGCCCAGGTGAACGGAAATAGAAACCACCGATGCTCCAATATCAAGAAAGAAAAGTGGAGCATGTTCATTGGGAAACGTGGAGCCGTGGGTTGAGTCCTCCCCACACACGGCCCCACGGTGTGTTCTCAGCGGAACGGAGCTGCATTGTGTGCTGTTTTCTCACTGTGGGGTTCAGCCTTAAGAAAAGAAAAAGAGAAAAGGCAGAAATACATAAGGAAATGTGAGTGGCCTGGAAAAGGAAAAGAAAACATTCTTGCTCATCTGAATAGTTATAATTTTCAGGTCATATCATTGGAAGGGTTTTTCCTTTTGAAGAAAGAGACCCCTAAGTGACTGAGTTTCAAAGTGTCATCTCACGGGCAGGTGTTGTAGGAAGGGCTGCTTGCTAAATATTTAAAGTGCTTCAGTGAAGACTGGAAATACTATATTGTAATACATTTGGAAATTGCTGTACTAGTTTGTTTATTATTAATTATTAGTATTATTGTTGTTGTTGTTTACATATGGGTGATGTATGTGTGGACCCGTGGAGCACTTTTGGAGGTCAGAGCACAACTTTATGGTGTTGGTTTTCTCCTTCCACCCTTATGTGGGTTCAAGGGGGGGACTCAGGTCGTCAGGCTGGCGTGGCAGAGCCTTTGCCTGCTGAACCCTCTTGCTGGCCCTGGGAGTGCATATTTGTTTAGAGCTCTGAACATTTTCCTTTGGAAGAAGCGATGCCCTCTTACCAAGTGAGGCATGATGAGACTGTGGCTTGAAGGCAGCTTCTTTCCCTGATCTTACCACTCAGGGACACGTCATGGCGAGGAGGAATGCGGGAGAGGTGTTTCCTTAACTGTTCAAGCCTGTGCCTCACCCAGGCTGTCTCCGTGTGGGATCCAAGTGCACTGCGGTCGATGCCTCGCTCTTTCTCCTGCCGGCAACACTAGCATCCATGCACGTCATCACCATGCGCAGTTTGCTTCATCGCATTGCTTCCTCACTCCAGACCGCGTCCAGTGCTCTCACCTCTCCCACCTTCCCCCATCTGCAGAACTCACTCCCTGGCCCTGGTAGATAGAGGCGTGTGTTTCATTCACTAGCATCTGCGCTCTTGTCCCCAAGCCTCCCTCTCTAAATATTTCAATTCTGCAACCTTGTCATCTCCTTTTCGGTATTTTGTTGCTTACAGCAAAAAGTACCGTTAAAGATCTTTGCTTTAAAGGAACTATTTGGTTTGCCTTCTGTAGGAGAATGGGTTTGTCTGAACCTCTCTCTCTCTCTCATGTGTGCATATATGTGTGTGCATGTACATGCATATAGGTATGTGTGAATGTGTGTATGTGCAAGTTTTCACTCATGCATATTCATATGAGTAAAGAGGCAAGGTGTCAGCCTCGAGTGTTATACCTCAAGGACCATCCACCATTTTTGTCGCCTCACTGGGACCTGGGGCTTGCCGATAGGCTAGGCTGGCTGGTCGGCAAGCTCTAGGCATTTGCCTGTTTTCTTCTGCCCAGGCCTGGGATTTCAGGTTCACACATGAGCTCTGGAGAATCAAAGGCAGGTCGTCATGTATGTCTAGCCAGCACCTTACCAACTTCGTTCTCTCCCCAGTCCCAACCCTTTTGCCTCTTAACAAGTAAGGAAACAAGACCGAGAAAGGAGAATTCATTGTAGAGAATGACATCTGACATAACTAAAAATAATAGCCATGTAATAGCATTTGCCACATAGTCTGTGTGTGTATAGACATCGTTCCCGACATTCAGCATGTAATAGGGCCTCACAACAGCCCCCGGGATAGATGTTATCATTTTCCTCACTTAAAGCAAGGAACCCACTGAGACTTTGGTAACTTGCTGAAGGTGACACTGCTAGAAAGTGCTAGAGCAAGAATTCGAGACAGCAATCTGACATTAGAAGCTAAGTTCCCGATGAGAAAATTGTCACTCAACACTCAAGTATTAAGTTAGAAGAGTGAAGTTTTTATATTAAGAAAGCCTGAACTTATTTCATGAGAATTGCAATGTGCATTTCCTTAAACATGATGATTTATAGTTTTCTTCCTTTTTATAGACTTAATATGTCCAGGGTTTGAAGGGCCAAACCTTAATGTTAGGGTGCTATTTAAGTGTAGATTTCTCGTCCTCATGACACAATATTTTCGTACTCAGAATATGAACTCTAACTGAACATAGCTTCCTCTTCTACCCAGATATTTTTACCCTAGCCATGTTTCCTGATATTAAGAGGGAAAGTCAGTAGTCACTCAAAATGTGAGTTGATATTAAGAAATTTCATTACAGAGGATAATACAAATGTCTGTTTAATGAATCAGAGGCTTTTTAATGAAAATATAATTGCATGGATAGAAAAAGAACATAAGTTTGCTTCTCTTGATATTTTTGTACTTATGAGATGAAAATGTATGTTTGCATATGTAAATGGTGTTTCATTAGCCCAGAGACTGGACATAAGAACTTAAGATTATCTCAGAGTTATATAGTCAGTGTGTAATAGAATAGTCACTGCTCAAGAAAATGACTTCAACTGCGGCAGCTCCTTCCTAGGGCATTGGGGGGGAACTGTTTAAAGCGTCGTCTTGGGCTTTCTAAAACAACCTCACATTTCTCAGTATGTAAGATTTACCTTCTCGGGGTCTTTCCTCCCTCTTCCTAGCAAAAGAAAATCCAGGCATGTCAGACAAAGGCTCAACTCCTCCATATCCTCAAAATGTTGTATCAGCCGTATCATACTGACCATCCATAGAACGATGGACAGAATGCCCTAATGTGCCGCAGGTCCTGCACCCTGAAACCTGTGACCATTGCATAACATGGACCTCACAGACCTTAAAATAGGGAGAGTTTCCTCCTTAAGCAGGTGGGTATGACCTAATGTCCCGACCCCTTTAAAACCCCGTCAGAAGAGACCAACTAGAGAGTTTTTAAGCATCAGAGGACTCAATGTATCATGGCTGGTTTGAAAGATAAGGGGAGCGACGGGGTGTAGTCTGTGAGTAGAGAGACCCCTGCTGACAAGTAGCAGGGAAGCAGATTTCTGTCGTGTAGCCATGAGGATCTGACTTTGGTCCATAACCCAGATGTGTTTACACACAATTTCATCCCCACTTCTATAGCAATGTAAGCAGCACAGGCACAGCCTTGACTTTGGCCTTGTAAGCCCAAAGCAAAGAAAGGAACAATCCCACAGACTTCGTAGATACCTGCTGGGTCAGGCTACTGTCTGTGGTTATTGGTTAAACAGCAACAGCAAGGAAGTGCACTGGTCTACAATACCCTTTTTCCAGCCTTTTGTATGCTGACAATCTATTCATCCGTCCAAGCTAACCTGAAATGTCATTTGCTCCATAAAGGCTTCTGGGAGGAATCATTCCTCTGTGTGCCCATTCCACTGGGTATCCTGCCCTCTTCATTTAGCTTCGTGTCGCATTTGCCTGCTTGCATTCATCTCTCCCCTACCAAATCCTAACACCTGAGGCCTGTCTGTGTCATGCTTCCCTGTCTGTGCTGTCCGATGTAGCGCCCTTCACGTAGTAGGTACCCAGATTATAAATGGGATTTAACTGCCTAATGTCATGCTCTGAGAAACTATAAATGATCAGTGTACTTCTTAGTACATTTTCTCAGTGGCCAAGTGATGGAGAAATATGGCAAATAAAACTGGATGTTGCTCTTAGCCTAATGGATCTTATAGTTCAGAGGGGAAGTGGAAGATGTCAATAATATAATCCTTCAAATAATCCTAAAATTTCATTTGTGTCAAGTGTCACAAAGGAAAGGGTATGCTATTGTGAAAGTTCTTAGCCAGGCATGGTTCTGAATCATGGAATCTGAAGGGCATTAACAATTGAAATGATCCAGTTTTAAGGGATACAGTACTATCTTTTCAGATAGATGTTAAGAAGGAGGCATAGCAGTCTTAGTCTCAAAGCAGAGAGCGTTTCTCCCATCTTCCTAATGGATGAAACTGAGAAGTTAAGTTGCCGTATCAAGAGTTGCAACCAGACTGGTAGAACCTGGCTCAAGGTTGGAGTCAGCAGTGAAGGTATATCATGATATACCATGGTATATCAAGTTACTTCTCTTCAGGCCACTACACTGATACGTGCATTTCCCTTCACTAATTCAGCTTTAGAACCAAAGGTTTCCACTGTACGTGCCCATTCTATGGGTCTAATAACAGCTCCCAACAGAGCACTTTGATGCACTGTCTTCCTATTAATGGTAAATTCTTAAAATTACAATTGCATGTCAGAGAATTTGAAGACTTTTAAGATTCAGGTTTCCAGATTGGCAAGATGGGTCAACATGTAAAGGCACTTGCCATAGTGTGCCAACTTGAGTTTGATACAGAACTTACTTGGTGGAAGGAAAGAGCCAACTTCCACAAGACGCCCTCTGACCTCTACATTTGCACTGTGCACTGTGTAGTATATGCACCCCCATTCATGATAAATAGATTAATATATACATTTTTTAAAAGATTAAATTTTCTTCATTCAAGTTGAATAGAAAGTATGCTTTTGGTTTTTTTTTGCTACATTTTTTAAACCTGAATAAAGTTAATATTTTCTCTTATATTTATTCATTGCTGTGATTCTTTGCTTATATTTTCTTTAGGACCCTTCATAGTATCATAGTTTCTTTGCTGTGATGAATACATGATCCAAACAATTTAGGAGGACAAGGAGTTGATTATTGGCTCATATTCTCTGGGTAGAGTCCATTATAATGATAAGAGAGTTCAAACCAACATTGAGAGTGAAGGGAAACCACGCCATAGCCACAGGAAGGTTGGGCGTGAGGCATTCTTTCAACCGTACTCTTCTTCCTAAATCAGCTACTTTTCTCTTCATCTTAGTCACCTGTCCAAGAAATGATCCCACCCACCGTAGACTTCGTCTTCCGCTGATATCAGTGAACTTGCCCCAGAGAAACCCTCACAGGTGTGGTCCACAATGACTGGTCTTTTAGTTGATTCCAGGTCCAGTCAAGTTGACCATCAAGATTAACTATCACAGTAGCTATTTTTTCTGTTGAAAAATTTTTCTTCTTGCTTTCCCCAAAAGCTCTTGTTACTTAACTATTTTTCACGTTCCATCTGTAGGTGATTTCTTTCAACTACATCAGGAGACTTTCTCTTTTTTCTTTCTTGAAGTATTGAAATCTTCAATTTAATTCATTAGGTATTTATCACTGTCCTTGGAATTGTGTCAAAAAGCCTTCCACTGTAAGCAAGATCAGACATACTCATATTTTTCTTCTAATTCTGTTACTTTAATTTTTTTTCTTAATGAATTTGTTTTCTGGTTCCTATCCTTTGAAGCTAACTTAAAGTAGGGGTTTAAGAATCAGGCACATTGGAAAATCTAGGCTTTCCCACTTACTATCCCCTCAGGAAAAGAACCAATGTCCACGAGTTGTCCTCTGACTTCTACATGTGCACTGCGGAGTGTATGTACCCACATCCATGATAAAGAAATAACTTTATTTTTAAAAAAGATTTAGTTTTCCTAACTCTCATTGAGTAAAGAGTATGTGTTTATTCTGTATGTAATATTTATATGTTTATTCATTATTGTGATTCCTTTGCTTATATTTTCTTTAGGACCCATCTTAGTATCATAGTTTCTTTGCTGTAATGAATACATGATCCAAACAATTTAGGAGGACAAGGAGTTGATTATTGGCTCATAATCTCTGGGTAGAGTCCATTAGGATGATAAGAGAGTTTAAACCAACATTAAGAGCCAAGGGAACTGACTACACTATATTCATAGGAAGAGTTGGGCGTGAGGCGTACTTTCAACCTTGCTTTTCTTCCAAAGTCAACTAGTCCATAAATGTTACATACAGAACCTCACTTGTCTGGGCTAAATGAGGTGGCATAGAAAGTAGTAAGCCCAGGGGCCTGGCACATAGTAAATGATCAAGCAAGCAAGCAAGCAAACAAACACAAAACACAAGTCATTGCCCCCAATCTTTTTCTTCAGAGTACAGTGATGAGATTGGCATCGGAAAGTCCCATGCCGTTTCTGAGGCTACTTCCTCCAGTCAATTCTGGTGGCTTCATTTGGGGCTGCCTTTCCTCATTAGCCTCATCCAAAGTGCGTGGCCGTGTTTTATGTAATAACTAGGTTATGGGCCGCGTACTTCAGAACTCGTCCCTTCCTTTCTGAATCATTGTTTTCCTTCTGTACGGTCTTCACGTACATATTCCTAGTCTCTTTGGCCTTTGACTGACATTTCTGTGAAGCATTTTGCGATGTGCATTTACAACACTGGGTAAAAATAAGCTGCATTGTGTTATTTAAATATTTAGAGGCTTCTGTAGCCTCCTGGGCTATTTTTAAAGTGACCTTTAAAGCCATTTGCAAAGAAGACAAAGGTGGGGGGGGGAAGCATCACCTTTAATGCTGCCTTCATTAGTGGTATTCTCCACCTCGGACGTCTCCCTTTGCTTTGATAACTCATAATGTAGACGACATCAAAGACCCAAACAAGGCAGAACAATGGAGAAACAATTTTTGAAAAGCTGAGTTTGTGTTATTGCTGCCGCCATTAGGTGTCAGATGGAAAGGATCTTTTTCTTATAGCCAGGTTGGACTCATGATTGATTTGCTATGTCCTATCAGCCACCTTAGTGATGCTAATGGGTGGGGAGAACCCTGCTCTATACCCAGATGTGAACTGAACTTATCAAGCTTCCCTAGACTTTGCTTTCATGACATGATTGTTTGTCCACGAAGTCATTTGTTACAAGGCTACCTATTCTTCCAGTCGTATTTCCTGGTGCTTTTACCTCTTCCCTGGAAACGTCAAGGCAGGCTCCGACCTAGGGTCTATGCACTTACTGTCGCTCTTCCTACAGGCCTGGCATCCCCAGATGCCTGGCGACCCTGCACTCATCACTCCTGACCTTAATCGTCCATATTTATTTGCGTATTGTCTTTTCTACCAAAAAATGAAGTGCTCAGGGTCAGGTCTGTTTTGTTCTCTGTTGCGTCTCCAGCTCCTCAAAAAATACTCTGAGAAAATGTTTTAAAAAAAAACCACAAATAGTGAGTAAGTGAATGAATGAATTTTGTAAATATTTTAATGTTTGATGTGGCTTGTGTTGCAATTCACGGTGATTGGTAGACATGGGTCTGTACTTACAAATAGCGCGGCAGACCTGTGCCATCCCTCAGGCATTCTGAAAACACAAGAATTAATGAAGCGCAATCCTTTGCTTGCCCTTGAGGCATATTTAGTCTATTAAAGGAGGTGAAATTCAATAAGTAGGTTTACAGGTATTCAAAGAATCACTCATTTGCAGTGGCAACAATGAGGGGGGACCCTTCGCTGGAGGAAGGGAAAAGTTAAGGTAGGGCCTAGCTGTAGGACCCCGAGTATTTAGCGTTATGGAACTTAAGGAAAAGCCATTCTGTGTGCAGGAAGCTGCTTAACAAAGGCACAGAGCAGAATAGCTCAAGGTGCTTTTCCAAAGGAAAATATTGACCAAAGCGAAACCAGAGTCAATAATGCCCCGATGACAGTAAATATTGAAGTTCAATAAAAACCAGTCAGCATGTCTGCGTTGCAGAAACAACTGCGCCGGTATTCAGAGAGTTCTGAGCTGAAATCCTGGTCCAGGAGGCATTTACTCTACTTTTTCAACTTAAGCATCTGTTTCAGTGGGGAAGATTTGTAAATGTATCTAGTCTCATTTATTTTATGCCAGCCAGGTTATCATGGTCATTATGCGTATTTACTATTTCTCTAGGGTCCAGTTGCTTCTTAGTGGCTCCATGTCTTATCCAAGGAGGCGGGTCTGTCCTATTTGTGTTTATAAACAGGACTGACCAGCATAACCCTTGACCTTGAAGCTGACAAGCAAAAAGAATTGTTATCACATCACAAAGTGAGCATTCTGTGTCATCAATGATAGTAAAGCAAGAACAGACAAGCGACCCGGTCCGTCAGGTTTGCTAGCTAACAAGAGCGGCACTTCCTTTGTCCTTTATGAGTCATTTTTCCGAATCTCAAATTGGGCTTCAGTTTTGAGACATCATAAATGAACCCCAACTAGGGTCTTGTAATGACCTAGGACTATTCATGTATAGACAGAAGCCATGCATTTCCCTAAAATTTTTTGAGGATTAAGGTAGAGTTTATTAGAGGAGAGAAAGGGTGGAACTCATGGACTTCAGACGTGGAGTGCCATGAGGGGCTCGGGCGCCCTGGAGAACTCGTGGAGTCTAGGCATGGAGTCCATGAGGAGCGAGGAACAGAAGCCAGAAAGAACTCATGGCACAAGTGCCACGAGGGGCTAGGGCTCCCGCATTTCCCTAAATTCTTAAGAGGACACTTGGGTGGAATCTGGATCGTATTCTTCTGGATGTCAAGGTTAAAGGCCACTGAGAATGGGAAGATCTGAGGTTGGCAATGTTGCCCGGTTTGTGATGTGCTTTCCCAGCATGCCCACACAAAACTGCACCACATAAAACTGGACATGGTGGCACAGGCTAGAATCCCAGGTCTTGGGAGGCTGTGGTAAGAGAATTGCCATGAGTTAGAAACCAGCCTGGGTTACATAGGATAAGACATGTCTGGGAAAAGAAAACTAGAAAAAATTGGAAGAGCTGGAAAAATACAGGTGGCATTAGCACTAATAAAAGACTTCCATAAAATACACTTTCTAATGTGAGTATTTCTAATGTGAGCATTAGCAACAGAATGTCAACTGAATCATTAATTCGAGCATATTCTAATCTTAATTAAGAATAATTATAGTATGACCAGATCCTATTCATCCTTTGACTTCAACCTGGCCCACTGTCAGGGACTTAATAAAATTCATTGAGTGAATGCAATTCTTTTTTTTTTAATTGAAGTCTTTTGCTTAGGAGGTCTACAGTGTCAAAGTTCAGAGCCTGGAGATTGCTAAAAATGAGCACTTGAATATGCAAAAGCCTGACAAAATTCAGCAAATACCACCCAGTGCTTAAATATAAAGAGCTCAAAAAGATTAAGGAAGATGGAGACTTACTAAAGATATCTCCCAGCATGATCCTTAATCTTGAAATGTTTACCTAAACCCTTTAAGCCTTAACATAATTTTGACAAACTCTGAAATTCTCCAATTACATGTGAAACTTTATGTTTTTAATACAAATCTATCAACACTAGTGACTTTCTAAGACATTCTGATAGATGTGCAGTCAGAGTTTTTACTGTCAACCTTTGGGAAGTAGCTACTAACATGTTCTTAAGGGCTGTACATGCTGGGAAATTGTGGTCAAAATGTCAAACAGTAAAACAGCGGAGTTCAAGCTAGCTCACATCAATATTTATATGTTAATTTTGTAAACATTTATTTAGGTGAACTTTTATGACAGACAGATTTATAGAAAGACCTTTTTGGAAACTCGAGGATCAGTCTTCTAAAAATCATTTGGTCACAGAGAACTGCTTAAGTATATTTTCTATATAGCCTGCTAAAAGAAAAATTTTTTGAAAAATGTAATTCATGATTAAAACATTCTATGTATCAACTAAATAATCATCAAAGTCTTTATGGTTAATATGTTTCTTTTGATTTTCAATCCAGTAAATTTGTGGGAACTCCTGAAATGCGCTCTCTTTGGGCTTCTGCTAATTAATTGTGGCCTGTTGTGCTCAAATTTCACTATCGTGCCATTTGCATGACTCAGCCACACCAAGGCGTCAGGGGAAGTGACGACTACAAGCTGATTTGGCCCTTATAGTATTTGATCGCAACCTTGACAGGCTAGATCTGAATGAATTTGGACACTGATTAACCAGTGTGCCAAGATTATGAACCCATGTCCTGTGTCACAGGAGGCTTTGAGGAACAATTGTCCCACAGGAATCTTTCTCTTCTTCACAGTGTGGAGTTGCTCCCAGCCAGCGATGTGTAGCAGAAATACAGCTTTGCATGACTTTACAATGAAATTTATTGCCCCTTCTTCCTCACTACTTAGGCTGAGTAGCTGAAGCCTTTGTCTCAAAAGCAAAAGGACCTGAGTTTGGACTCCAAGATCTCACATAAAAATACTGGACCAATATGGTTGTAGCCTGTAATTCTGACTCATGAGAAGACAGAAACGAGGGAACCCCAGAGCAAAGCAATAAGGAGGCAGAGCAATCCAGGATGATTCCCAATGTCACCCTTATGCCTACACACACACACACACACACACACACACACACACACACACACGATTAAAATAAAAATTTAAATGTCAATTCTTAATTTTATCGTAGTCTAATTGTAGTATTTCTTTGTTGTTTGGATTTTTCTTATTCACATCAGTTTTTTCCCTTCCATAGGAACAAATTACCATTTGACTTAGAACTGACTTCTTCACATTTTGGATGTCAAAAATGTATCCCAGGGGCTCCAATCCCCCCTCCTCCCGTTACTTTCCCTTATGTGATATAAACTTACAGCTTTTGTGGGCCATCAAAAAGAGACATTTCTTGTTCAGACTTTCTCAGTGAGTGACAAATAAGAATAACTTGGTTCTTCTTGCCAATCTTATACTTTTGCCTCTGCCTTTGTCCCCTGCCCACCCCCCCCCCAAAGGAGCTAGGGCTGTTAGCTGTTATTTGTGAGAGGTGAAGCACTTAACATTGGCAGATCGCAGTAACCGGTAACAATCACAAAGCTCTCACCCTTATGCCCCTTAGAAATTACCGAATTCACTGTTGCCTCTGCTTTCCTGTTCACAGTGCACTGTCATTTAGGATTGTCAATTCCAGATCCTTATGATTCAGTATGATAAGAGTGGGCCAGTATCAAGCAGATGCCAACCTGTAGCCTGCTTACTAATTTTACAGTGGACCAAATAGCTCAGAATTTGCCAAGCTGTGTTACTTTCTTCCTTACATTGCATCCCACACATCACCTCTTTGTCATGAAACCGTTTGGAATTGCTCTGGTGTAGGAATCTGTCTCCAGGCTTACTGTTTCTGCAGCATTCTGACTGCAAAGGTCAACATGTACTCAACTCTTGCATTCAGGTGGACATATGCTGAGGACGGGGATTCCTGAGCACCATAGCCATCTGCAGTGTAGATACTCATCATGGCTTCTTCCTTTGAAAATGTTCCTTCTCTTCTCATGGTGCTGCGGATCGAACCCAGACTTTGCATGTGCTAAGCAAACACCATGCCACCTGATTCAAAAATGTTCATGTAAATACCGTGATCTGCTATGGCGGTGCCTGTTACCCCAATAATTTTATGAGGCTGAGGCAGGATTCAAGGCCAGCCTGGACAACGTAGTACATATATACATATTTATAAAACCACTATTTAAGTTTTAAAACAGTACATTCGGTCCTCTAGATGTGATCAGTGGAGTGCCCCATGTATAAATAGAACACTTATGAGCTCTGCAGGAGGCAGAGCAAATGATTTGCCAAGGAAAACTGATACACAAGGGCTCTGGGCCACTTGGACCATAGTTTTTAAGTTTGTAGGTATTAGTTCTATTCTATATTTAGGTCATTGAAAGAACCACTTAAACCACATGTAGACATGCTGGCAGATATATTGAATCAGTGGTACAATTATTTATTTTATGAAGGGGAAATAGGCCTTTTATATAATGACCTTACAATAAGTGTCATTTTTATATGTGGAAAAATAAGCGCCTGCCATTTTCTTGTTATTCTGAGGTCAAAGCCTGCCACGGGGATTTTTAATATTTGAAAACTATTCTATTCAGTGGAATCTCAGCATTTAAAATAATGGCTTTCTTAAGCTGCTGCATCTTCTCCACTCTCTCTGACCTTTCTTGGTCAGGAAAATAAAATCTTCAACACCTCTTGTTTCTTATTTTACTTTTTTCTTAGTGCTCAAGACTATTGTCAAATGATCAGGGTGCATTTTCGCTTCTAAACTCTTGGACTAGCTGGTGTCTGTAATGTGCTCTTGGGAAATGGAGAAGCTTTGGTGCACCTGTGATCAGCTGCATGTACTTTGGAAATCATTCTCGTGGAGTTCAGCCTTGAGGATGGAGTTTATGCTGAGCATGGTGGTCACACCTGCTCTTCCAGCTTCTCCAAAACTGAAGGAGATGAGTTTGAGACCTGTCAGGGCAAAGTCTCCCCAAAAGGTGTGGGTGGAGACAGAATTACCGTTGGGAAAAATTGGTGGGGTATATAATTAAGATAAAGATTTAGGGAATATTATGGAAATATCAGTACACAGTAAGAGAATTTCCCTTACATCATGCTTAATCATACCAAAAACTATAATGTACTTTGAAGAGAGAATAACAATGAAGTATGTTTCTTCTCTTTGGAAGAAAATTCAGTAAATTAGTAAACCTATTACAAGGAAAGGAAGTAACATTTAACAAATACTTTAAATAATTTAGTACTTGCTTAGCATGTGCATGGCCCTGGATTTGATCCCTAGCTCTGTCAAATATAAAATAAAATCATGAAAATTAATATTATTAGATTAACGAAAGTTCACTCAGGTTTAGACCAAGGTCATTAGAAATATAAAAACAATTTACTTGGAGTTTTGTTGAAGTAGTTTTAAAATTAATTCTATTCATACTAATGATAGAAAAACTATAAAATAATTTTCATACAAATTATGTGAAGATAGGGATCATCTTACTAATTTTTAAAGTCTTTTGAATTAAATATTTTGATTACCACAGACAGTAATGTTTCAGAGATGGATGAACAATACAGAATAGATTTTAGTAATTTTACATGTTTATTTTAAGAAGCACCCTTAGCCAGCCAGGGTGGCCCTTATCTGTATTTACAACACTTGGGAGGTTGAGGCAGGAAGATCCCAAGATTTTAATGTCAGCCTGGCCTATGCAGTGCTAATAATATCCCAATAAAAGTCAGGGAAGGAAAAGGCGGGAAGAAGGCTGGAGAATGGAAGGAAGGGCAGGAGAAGGAAATGCCCTAATTATTAACGCTGTTCTTTCTTCCATGCCATCACCCATGGATTTGAAAGTGCTGAAGTTGTATGTCGGTGCGTTAATTGCACTGGGTTTTATTTGGCAGAGTCAGCGTTCCCGGAAGAGCTGAAGTCCCAGGCGCACACGGAGGCAGGCTCGCAGTTAAGTTGCTGCGGCCCAGGCGCAAATCTCTCCACACTGTTGTGAATGGGTGGAGAAGTTTAGCCTTATTATCACAAACTAATGACAGTTTCATTCCTGACATTTTTAGAGGCCTCAACCCTGGCATTTAGTGAAATATTTGCAAAAAAAAAAAAAAATGTGGTAAACACAGGAAGACAAAAGTAAAGGCTAACTCTTCACAAAGACCCAGAATTCAACAACTTCAACTTGCACAATTCCAGGCTAAATGTTCACTTATATATATATATATAGTATCAGTGATTTCACTGGTCTTACATGTATTTAAATTCAATAATCTTATTCTGGTTAAATTCATTTTCAGTGTTCTATGGGAAGCATGCAGAATGTATCTTTGCTAAGTCATGTTTTCCACCATCGTCCACTTAGGGCCCTACTGTGGCCAAACAGTACAGTTTTGAGATCAGACGGGATTGGGCATGTTCAGGGTGGTGTGGCTGTATACTTGTGACCAAAACATGGCAGCCCTGGTAGCTTTAACTGTTCATGCTCCAGACAGGAGTTCCCGTGTCATAATCTCAAAACCCTAACAATTTCATACTCCCAAGCATTTCCCAGGGCTGGGGGGATGACTCCGCAGACATAGCCCTTGTGGAAACATGAGGATCTGAGTTCAGATCCTTAGAACCCACCTAAAAAGCCAAACAGGCATGGTGGCCATCTACAATCCAAATCCTAAGAGACACGAGCAGGCAATCCCCAGGGCAGTCTAGCTAGCTTGACTGATCAGTGAGCTTTGAGTTCAATTGCAAGGCACTACTACCTTTAATAAGTAAAATTTGAGGTTTGGAAAGATGGCTCAGGGATTAAGACTCTGACTCACAAACAGAAGGTCCTGAGTTCGGATCTCAGGTCCCATGTAAAAGCTCCAGTTGGAAATGCAGCAGTCTGCACTTCCAGTCCTAGTGGGTGGAGCCTGGGAAATCCCAGAGTGAAGCAAGCAGGATGGAAAAGCAATCCAGGATGATTCCTGAAATCACCCTTGGTCCTCCACAGGGACACATAGGCCCTCTGACACACACACACACACACACACACACACACACACACACACACACATAAAATGAATGAATAAATCAATGAAGTTTAAAAAAATAAGTAAAACTTGAGAAGGACACTTGATGTTGTCTTTGGACCGCCACACACAAGTGCACGCACATGCATCTCTTCCCTGCACACATACACACACACCATACACCTCCAGATGCCAAAAAGGAAAAAAAAAGCTTCCCAACTAAAACCATATAAAAGGTGTTACTGAGCCAAAGAATCTTTGATTTGGAAAAGATCTTTGAAGTCTTCTAGTCTGCCTCTAATTCCTACTCAAATGTCTTTGAATAATTGAATCTATTCAGTTCATCGCCTAAATTAAGCAAAAGAAATGCATCCATTTTGTTGCATTTGTCAGCTTTATCATTTAACACTTCTGCAAAATGCCTGTTTGAAATTGCTCATCTTTT
This sequence comes from Typhlomys cinereus, assembly GCA_023101885.1. NCBI lineage: Eukaryota > Metazoa > Chordata > Mammalia > Rodentia > Platacanthomyidae > Typhlomys > Typhlomys cinereus. The sequence goes on from JALPQD010000178.1 coordinate 1,030,653, forward strand.
AGATTTTAAGACTGATCTATACTGTGCCAACTGTTCACTATGAATTGAAAGTGTCAGTTGTCACACTGATCTTTTTTTTAGAAGAGGGTTAACTCCATCTGCCTCCTAAAGTTTCTCGTGCCATCAAAAAACCTAGAACTGTTTTTAATCCCAAACATTTGTGAGGGGCGCTATCTTAACATGGTGACGTCAACAAACATCAGCCTTCCATGCGAAACCACACAGAACAATGTTGCTGCTTTGACTGAAGCCCAGGGGTCAAGCATGGAAAGAGCACGAGGCCACACACCTGCTGAGATTGCTCGTCACCCCTCTCTGCTGTGGCATTCTGTGGTACCCACAGTCCTGCTCTGAGCACATGACTTAGGAAAGGATGGGCTGATAGACTGCCCATGCCTTCAGTATGTAAATTCTTGGAAACCTCCTTGGTAATTTAACAACGTGTGCAGTCATTTGTATGAAATCTAGAATATGGTCATTCTCAGTACATGTCGTGAGAGTGAGAGGTTAAGGGAAAGATTTTCAAGTTGCTTAGAAGTCAAGATGATGTCATTAGAAAGCATTTAATTTTTAATGACAGTACCTAAGGTTGAAATCTTCAGTATATAAATACCAAATCTAGAAAGAAAAAAATGAGCATGCTTGCCTTACAGTCTGACAAATGGTCATCTTTGGTCTTTGTGCTCAAATCTATAAACTGTCAAATTTTTTAAAATGAAAAACTATTTTATCCTAAACATGAAAAGTGAGTTTTCACAATTTTCATGTGATTAAAATTGAAACTACTTTCAGGCCAAGCAGATGACTTCGTTGGTAAAAATGCTCGTCACACAGGCGTGAGAACCTGCGTCCGCTTCCCAGAGTCACAGTAAAGCTGGATGCGCATCACACATCTGTCATCCAGTGTGCCTGCAGGGAGAGGGGAGGTGGCGACAAGGCGGAGCCCCAGCCTTGTGCAGCGTGAACCGAGACTCTGTCTTAAACAAGGTAGAAAGCAAAGACTGATTGACACACAAATTTGGCCACCAACTCCACATGCAAACTGTGACATGCACACACGCAGGCAAATATATCTGCACACAAAGAAAAAAAACCATGTTTGCTTAGATGTCTCTGAACTTGCTAGAGAGACTTGTCCCTGGAGAGGTCTGGAAGGTAGACCTGGTGTTAATTAAGATTAATAGAAATAATTGAAATGGCAGCATGTTCAATCTCAAACTATCATTTTCACAATATAAATTTGATTACTTATACTTTTAACCCAGAGTGATTTCCTCCTCCATTCTATTTGTTGTACTGAAACAATGCACCTTTTAAAAGAACTCGTTAATGGATAAGAACCAACAGGATGTAGATTTCATCACTATAATTTCTCAGGTACCTAAAACATAAGTAAAATTCCACGAAGCACCTTCCTATGTTGACAACAGGGAGAAATAAAAGCTAATGCACATGTGCATCTGTGTGTGGACCCTTAGTCAGTTCTCCATTTTGCCATTTATTTTACACTGAATGTTTCATAGGTGTGACTGTGTGGTAGGAAGCAGGCTATTTTCTTCTATTTTAAATATGATGGCTGTTTTTTTTTTTTAAATTGATGGTTTTCCCCTTCCTATTGATACGTGTTCAACAGCTCAAGAGACACTGGTTTCTTAAGCATGTCCCCGGTGCACCTGGTCTGTCGGCTGGAATGAGGGTCCTTAAAGGAAGTAAAAACATGCTTCAGGAATGAGCGCACAGTCGTCTGGTGGTTCTGGGGGGATCCGTTATCTATTCCAAAAGTTTCACTTATCTGTGCCTTAAAAATATTGAAATTCTGTTTTTAATTTGTCTTTTCACAATTTGTTCCCTAGAATTTCTATACTCTTGACAAAATGTACAGAATATATGTCTTGTCACCCTTTGACTTTTTATATTGGTATGGTTGTCGTTAGAGTTTTTTTTTTTCCCCCTCCAAAGTGATCCCAAAACAGCATCGCTCCTGCTTCCCTGCTCTTATCTCTAGAGCTGCTTCTCCTGGGTCCGCTCTTCTCTCCTCCTCCTGCCTTTCTTTCTCCCTTTGTGTCTTCCATCTTTTGCCGGCTCGTGCTGTCTCACTTTAAGTTGATTAGAATGCATTAATTTTTAAATAAGTGTCACATATCCTTCACGGAGCACTAAAAGGTTGAGAAGGCTCCATGGTGTACAGTCTGATCCGAAACTAAGTGAGAAGAATTTTAAAAACAGGGGCTGCCCTTCATTAGCCCCCGTGCCATCTCCTGACAGCTCCGTGCACCTGCCTGGCCGTGCCAGGCCAGGGCGAGCCCGCTGCCGGGCGCCGTTTACCCTCTGTCAGCAGCTTCAGTCGGAGCCCGGCGATGCGGCCCACGCAAGTCTGTCACGCGTCAGCCTCAATTAAGCTCATATCGCTGTGCCTGGGAAACACAACCGCCTCCTGGTAACCATTTTTTGGATGTTGTTCCTTTTTTTTCCTTCTCTCTCTCCCCCCTGTTTTTGTTCTCATCCAGCTCTCTCCAGAAGCCCACGCTTGGGCTTGGTCACCGTCATGTTTGTGGCGCTTCAAGGATTCTCAGAGAGAAGTGGGTGTCAGGGGCAGTAGTTCAGCTAGACTCCATTGTGTTGAAGTATATGGAATACACCAGAGGATGTGGTCCCAGAGTTGGCTGAGGAGGGATGGGGGTTGCCCCAGCTGGCATTTTGTACCTCTGCCAGACATGGTCCTGAGGTCCTGAGGCAGCTTTGCCACACAGGAATGCCAGAGCAACAGAGACATAGCTCCGAGGAGCCCGCCCTTAACTCATACCCTGCCAGCTCCCACCGCTTTCTGTTTGCAAGGGGAGAATGGAGCTGTACTGCACTTAGGGAGGGGGAGGTGGAAGCGTAAACAACACCAGTTTATATTTGGCTCACTGTTTTGTGGTTTACCATAAGTTTATGGGAAAAACACAAAGACCACCTATGGTTTCTTCATTCTGGGTGGTTGACTGGCTAAGTTAGACTTTTTTTTTTATGAGAGTATTTTTTAAAGGGAATTCTCAAAAAATTTAAAGAAGCCATTGTGGAGGAAATTTTCTTTCCTTTATCCTGGTAGCAACCAAGTACCCAAAGGGACCCCCTGTGTACTTTAATTGACAGGTAGATGTTCAGATAGTTGGTCCTTTTGAAGGATTTATAGAGCTTTTATGGACCTGGTCATTTCGTAAAATCAGACTGACCCATGAGGCTATTGTGGGCTATTGGTGGCAAGTCACAGCAGGAAATAAATCACAACACTGTAAACTCCTGAAGTCCAGGCAGCAGACAAGGTCTTAACAGAGACAAAGGCAGCGTCTTCAGAGATGAGCATGGGCAGCTACTGTGTGGATTCTTTTTCCTGGGCATACCTCCAGCATAGGTGAGCAGCTTTTCAATGGACTTGGGTAAGTGGATCAGCCCCAGGAGACAGATGCAATAAACAGATAATGAAATTCAGAATCCCAAAATATGGCATAAACAGATCACTATTGCTGAGAAATTATTAGCTGAGAAATGTACAAATCCATAATTATCCAAAGTTCATGTTGGTAATGGTTAAGGATTTCTATTAAGATGATATGACAGTCCACAGTGCTGACTTTCTAGAAGATATATTTTAGCATTACATGTGAATTTATTCATCATCTTGAATGGAAAGTTGTTTGAAAGAGCAAACCATTACAGTAGCTTAGCAAAGACAGGGTTTTTGAACGTTGCTGTAAGTTTGGAGATTTGCATTAGGAGATCCCAGGGCAGCAGAGTCTATGTAAGTTACAACTAATTTTTAAATGTATGCATTTTTGTATATGCAGGTGTGCATGCATGGTGGAGGCTAAAGGATAACCTCAAGTGTGTTTCCTTACAAGTATTTCCCATTATTTGTGAGAGACAGATCTTTTATGCTCTAGAATTTCACCACCCTCTCCTGCCCGTGGACTATTTTCCTGAAGAATACGTATCTTCTTATTGGAATGAGTCGCACTTCAGTGACTTCTTAGGTCCATTAATTTAATAACTATTTGTGAGCCCCAACTGTGTGGCTGATCCTTATTAGGTGTATATTAGTGGTATCCTATCCCCAAGTGGTTGATCTAGTCATTCAATACATAAAATTTAAACTATATTAAATAAAGTGACAGAAGTCCAGAGGGTTCTTTGTGTAAGTCTTTAACAAGGACCTTATTTCTAGTTTGAGTCATAGAAAATATTTCTCCATAGGTAACATTTGATATGTGATCTGAAAGATAAGAGTTTAACAAGCAAAGGAATCACATGGAGAGAGTTCGGAACAGTCTAGTAAGTAGAGTCAAGTGCAAAGACCCTGGAGTCAGAAGGAACATGGCAGAGCAAGGAGCTCACAGGCAGTGTGGCTGGTACATGTCTGTTCACATCCAGTAGCAGAAGGGAGAGACACATCACATTTAGACCCTTCATGGATCATGTCTTAGGTTTGCTCCTAATTTTTCATTTGAAAATTAGGAAGATTAAGCACCAAAGTTCTCAATGTAGGAAGCTCTGGAAATGAGAGAGACTTTTCATTGTTTTGGTTACCTTGACTAGCAGGTAGAAGCTAGGGATGTGAGAGGTCTTACAGTATTTGGGGCAGGCCTATAGGACAAGGAATTATCCCAAATTACTAATAATACCTCTAGTAGAAGACACTCTAGTGAGTAATCACCTGGATTCCTTTCTAGCTGCCCTTCTGTCAACAAGAGAAGAAAACAGGGGAATGTAGAAGACAGGGAAATGGTTGGTAGTGATTTTGTTACTTAAACCCGGCAGCTTTCCATCTCACAAGATAAATGAAAACTTCAATGGTTTGGGACAGAAGAGGTGTCTTAACCTAAAGGTAGCTGGGTATTCGAGAAATTCAAGCATAGAAGTCAAATGAGAAAATCTCCAAGAGTTGACAAAAGGTAAAACAGTGCATGAAAACGAATATTGAGAACAGCGAGCTAGATGTGAATGAAAAAACCCAGGGTTGGAGCCAGCCAGATGGCCTCGTGCATAAAGATGCTTATCACCTGTGTTCCATTCTTGGAACCCATGTGGTACAAGGAGAAAACCTACTCCTCCTATAAGTTATTCTCTAATCTGTACACATAAGTAAATAAATAAATAGTAAAATTGATATAAAAATTTTAGAAAACCCAAGATGGCTAGTCCTCAAATGTGTTCCCAAGCAGTGGGAATCTGAGATCTGTGCACTCATGTGCTAGAGAGATGCCTCAGTGATGAAAGCCTTGGCCTTGCAAGCAGAAAGACCTGAGTTCAGATTCCAGATCCTTGTGGAAATGCCAGTCAGAGCCTAGGAAACCCCAGAGCAAAGAAATAAGAAGTAGAGGAATACAGGATGATTTCCAGTGTCACCTTGGGCCTCCATAGGAACACACACTTAAGTGTTCTCTGTTACACACACCCACACACATGCACAAAAATAAAAAAGAATTCAATCACACTTTGCATGAGTACCTATGCTCCTTATTGTACACACACACACACACACACACACACACACACACACACACACACACACAGAATGGGATAACTAAACTTGAAACTTGTATTTAATAGTAATATGCATGATGAGGGTTAAAATAGTCCTAGGTTCATTGCATCTACCAGGTTCCAGCACAAGTAAATAATTTTTTTTCTAGAAGAAAATGTCCCTACCTTAAACAATGTAGAAAACATATGCAGGAAAATTACTATGCATGAGAATCCGCTCAAACAGCAAGGAACATATTTTTACTTCCCAAGGCTTTTGGATGTTGGAGTTATCAACATAGTTTACAAAACAGGAACATAGGTTTAACATTTTTTTAAGAAATGTTTAAATGATTAAGGAAGAGCAGACTGCTAAAACTGATCATAAGAAACTTTATAGAACCTTTGAAGTTAAAATCTGGATGAATGGGTTGAAAAGCAAATTAGAACAGAAAAGACGATGATACGAAAAGTCTAATTCCAAGAAATTGTTCAGAATTCATCAGAGAGGTGAAATTAAATACATGGCACAAGAGGTGCTGAGACATGTGGACCAGCAAAAAGCCTAACAAGGTATCAGGTTTGATGTTGAACATGGTGGTACACGCCTGTAATCCCAGAATTAGGCAGCAAAGGCAAGAGGATCATGAGTTCAAGGCCAACATGGTATGTATAACCTTGTCACAAAATAATAAATAAATAAATAAAGTAATATTTGAAAAAATAATAAAGTTTTTCCAAATCAGGCAAAAGACACGAATCCACAGATCCACAACAAAGAGCAAGTAAAATCAATACAGAGAGGTTCCCATCTAGACACGTTGTTTTGAAGCTGCCTAACACCACAGTCAATGAAAAGGAAAAATAGTCGGATAAAGGAAGTCTTACCTAGAAGCAAGCACCGAGTTAGATCGTAAATGGAATCTCAACCAGAACTGAAGACAAAAGAGCAAAGAGAAAGGACAGAACAACATTTTTCAATAAGCAAAAGCTAAGAGATTACCACTCACTGGGGATCTTTTAAAAAATTTATTTATTTTTATACTGCGGGATCTTTTACCTAAGAAAGTTTTAAAACAGTGCCCTGGAAAGAGGAGAGTGGCCAAGCTCCATGGTCCATGCCAGCAGCTCTCGGGAGGCTGAGACAGGAAGGTCGACACCAGTCTGCAATACAGTGAGTTCCAGGTCAACCAAGGCTGCAGTATGCAACCCGGGATCCAAAGGACGCTTCAGATGGATCTTCTAAGACTGGGAGCAGCCCATTGCTGAATCTAAGCAATACCTTAACAAGTGCTGTAAGATTTGTATTTGTAATTTATACTTAAAATAATAAAGGGGCCAGGTGTCGCTCAGTGGTAGAGCATTTTTCCAGCATGTGCAAGGCCTTAGTTCCACCCGAGCACCAAAATACAGTAGTAATAGCATCTCATTTGAAGGAAGGAGAGATTGTTTGAAATGAAAAATCACTAGGGGCTCATGATGTTGGCTTAGCAGTGGAACACATGCCTACATATGCCAGGCCCTGGCTTCAATCCTCAGTAGGAGGGAAAGGAGGAAAGAAGGCAGATTTCAAGAAAAACCATGAAGAGTAGGAGACATTTATTGTCTGGATCTAAAAACTTATTGTGTGTCCACACTCAGAAACAAGTGAATTTTTAAAAATTAAGGGTATCATTTACAAGTGCGGAAGATACAGGAGAATGGATAGTAACAAGGGACCTCGCTCTTCACTCAGCTCCATGATCATGGATGAGTTAAATTCTCTGAGCCTAAATTTTCTTACCCATAAAAGGGCAACAGTAGTGGCACTGACTTTCGAGTAGAGTGAGGATCAAGTGAGGTAAGTTGCGCACAACGGTTCTCTGTCACCGTCATCATGATCAGACATCAAGCTGGAGCCGTAGGGAAGTCGCGGCCCAGCACTCAAGCATTGCACAGCCGCATAGCAGCAACACAACAGGCACGTGGTTATCATAAGACTGACAGTAAGTGCTGAAAGGAAGGAGGAATTTAGGTCAAGGAGAAAAGTATGGCCCCTAAGAAGCGGCTTTCAGAAACAGGTGAATTTTGGGCCCAGTCTTGACACCGGAAAGTAAGATGTAGTAAGGTGAGCACTGGGCTACAGGCATGTTCTGTAACCACCCTTGTCCATCCAGCTAGTCTGGATACTCTCAGGACCCCCTGGGGAGGCACAGCGCCTGAATGGAAACAGATTGCCTGAGGGAGGTGAGGAGGGACGCACAGGCCAGAGGAAACATCCAGAATGACACGAGTGAGCCTCATCTGACAAAGAGCCAAGTAGCAATTAGCTGTCAGCTAACAAGAAAATATCTGGAAGCCTCTCCGAGGAAAGGTAAACCCATCCTCTGGAATCATGCCTGGCACATTACTAATCAGTTCCTTTTCTTTAAAAAAAAAAAGAAAATAACTAATTTATACAGTGGTGGGTTCAGGAAAGTGTCATGTTGGTAAGGTCATGTCAAACTAAACTAGGGACTTTTTGCAACTGACTCTCGTGATCGAAGGGATAAGTATATGCATAGTCGGAACCAATGCGCTGCATCTGGAGTGATGCGTTTCTTTGGGCAGAAGCAGCTCCCTGCCTCCACCTCAGAGGCCCGAGCTTAAGGACTGCTCTGATGCTTCCTTAATATTCTTGCAGAATACTCGGGCCGTTTGTTTCTTATTTCCAAACCATACCTAATTTTCACAGAGGTTTCCTCTTTAATGCTTGGCCCAGATGCATACAATCGTCTTCTGCTCATGACTAGACCCAGCTGGGGGAAGAATGCCTTCAACGATGGGACTTTAATTAACTTCCTTCCCGGAGAGTAAGGCTCCGGATAAAGAGTACACAGGTCTTTTACCTTTTTCCCTGACAACGGAAGGGATTCGCTTGCCAGCTAGTGAGTTGTGGGATGTGGTGGGCCGGTGGAAGGTAGAGGTGCAAGAGGCGGAGACTTCGCCTAGGGAATGTTATAATTGAATGGACCCAAGAATCCTCCATGCAGGTGTTTGGGGAAGGGCCCAACCCCCTGGGTTGCATTTTTATTTTGAAACTCGTCCACAGCAATCTGGAAATGTTCCCAGGAGTTTTCAAACTCTCCACTAAAGTAATTCTGGCAGCCGCGTGGAAATCTCTGTGATAGGTAAAAGCACACGATGTTTCCAATCTAGGAAGTAACTCTGTGTAATATTAACAGCGCGTGTTGTTCTTTCCCTTAATTATCATTGGACCGCGGTAGAATTTGCATTTTGTTATTGGACTCTTGACTCCTGACAGTATTGCCTTCCCGATCACTGAAGCTATTTGACCCAAAAAAACCATTTTCTTCCCTTTTTATGTCCAGTCCACAGAGCAGGTCCCTGAGAGACACAAGGAAATTCACAATCTTTGCTCTCAAGGGATTTATCATTTGGTGGAGACCATAATGAAGGAATAACTCTGAGAGCAGCTTGCTCACTGGGCCAGGAGCTGCTACAAGATACAAAGAATGTATTGGCCAGCAGGAGAGGAAGAAATGGATTCAGGGGGTAGGGGGGAGTGGGAAGCCTTCTGGTTGGAGTGTCAGCTTTGACTATTAATGTTAATCCATGAGAAATCCTTAGGAAAATGGAGGATCTGGGAGTGTAATGTTCCTTAGAAGAAGGGGTGAGGGACATACACTGGGCAGAGCAGGGTGAGAGACTGAGACCAGGCCATGGTTCTGTGTTGGACACTGTGGGTTTTCCCTGGTCTATGGACAGAGACCCTGCTGATTACTGTTTGTTGGGCAAGGATGAAATTTGTTGGAAAATTTGATGGAAAGCAACAGACACATGTAGCTTTCAATAATTGCCAAGTCTTCCATTTTTCATTGATAAAGCGTAAGCAGATGCACATTTAAGATCCTAGAGCACCAAGTCCTGTGGTGCGCTCCTCCATGGACAGATGTATCCCAAAGCGGACTTTGTGGTCGAGGGTCCACTGCACACTGCATATGTCACCCTCTCTGGGATATTCAGATTGCACGTTAGCATAGCTATGGTTCCAAGAAGCAAGTCATTTTAGCAATGTACGGTGAAGAATTGCTAAAATGTATTTGGCCACAGATCTTACCCTCGTCATTAACTTCTTCCAAACAAGGTGATGAAAATGTTGGGATCAGGGTATTTGGTCTAAGTTTGGTTTGTATTTTTGAGAGTATGCCTTTATTTTATAGTCCTTGAGACAGAGCCTTGCTATATATGCCAAGCTGTCTGTGAGCTCTTCATCCTCCGTCCTCAGCCTCCCACATTTTACCATGTCCTGATGTTTCCCAGTTTACTTGGGCCTTTTCTTAAAGTTTTACCCTTTAAGAGCCTTTCCTCATGGTCTGTCACCCTAAATCTTTAATTGTGCTGAGTGCAACCTCTGTGACCCATGCTCTTTCACACAATACTGACCACTCCTGAGTCCCGGTATTATTATTTATTATTATTATTATTATCATTATTTACATGAGCTTCTTGTCTCCTTTCTCTGGCCTATGTACTCCTTAAACACAGGGTCCAGTTACTAGTTATGGTGCCTGGCACAGTTCTTGACCATTATGTCTCTCAGTGCTGGCTTAGGATGAATTCACGCATGAGTGTTCTTCAGCGGTGGGAACGGAGAAGAAGGCCAGGCGCTTCTTCCAGCTCAGCTCTCAAGCGACTTGCTGAGAAACACAGAAGGGAGTGTTTTATGGATGTAGGTTGGCAATCCTCTGATAGGGAAGCCTATAGTTGTCCCATCAAAATGTAGGCACTAAAATGTACCCACAGGATGAAGTAAGCCAGTCAATATATTTAAGAGCCAAAGTGGAAATCCAGCTCTGCACTTCTGAAAGAGACCTCAGAAGGTAGTTGTTTTTACAGGTTTGAACATTAGTGGGCACAAGGCACACCCAGTGTGCCAAAGCCAGCTCTTGGCTTTGGCATCCTCTGCCTTTTACTTCTACAGATTTTAGCTTTGGCTTTGGTAAGTCTGGATGCAGACCAAGGACACTGTTTTGTGTATTAAATTTTATATTTATACAATAAATCGTCCCTGAGAAAAAGATATCACAAAATCAGGTAAAAAATATTATAATAGTATCATGAATATTTCTTTATAATGAGGTAAGGGAAAAAAACAGGAAATAAGTGCAGACTGGCCATGTTTTGGGAAAAATAAAAAGTTGGAAAGATGAAATGATCAACTCCTAGATTTTTTTACCCAAAGTCAATTTGCACTTGAGATTTTCTTTCTTCTAAGCATTTGGCATAGCAAACCTGTTTCAAACATCTTGTAAATTTTTGTCAAAATAGTTGTAGTTTCTAATGCTTGTTTAGAAAATGTGACTTTTAACAACATCTGAAATACAAGTGAGGAGGTAGCTTAGTAGAAAAGTCCAAGCTATGTAAATAAGAATAGACTCTCACTTAAGTTTCCAAAATTCCAATTATGGGTGTTCACTTGGATTTAGACAAGTTGGGTTTGTTATTTCTGGAGTTAATAAGCAATTTCACAATGTCCTATACATCACTTTTAAAGACATGATAAATTGTCCCTAATGGTATTGTGTGTATAAACTGGAGCTCTTTCAGCCGTGTGTGTAATTCTCAGGATCGGGTGGTACACCTGGAAAGGCTTGGGTTTTAATGGGGCCTTTTTAGCACTTTTGCACCTCCTATGTTCGGGATTATGCATGATTGATGACTTTAAATGTGCCGGCATGAGAGATATGTAGATCTTAATGCTCTTAAACCATTTGTTTTCCAGTCTCTGTAAAAGGCCCCTCTGTTTGGGGGTAACACTTTATCCTGCTTAAGTAAACAGAAAGAGGTTTCTGGGATTTTGCTTTTTAGCATTGTAAATCCAACAGGAAAGAGACAAGCTAGAGGCTTTTAAGAGAAAGCTGAAAACACCATGTTCCCATTTTATTAGAGTAGCCCAAAGAAGTCAGGGTATGTGCGTGCTTGTGTGTGAGCGTGAGTGTGCGCTGATGCGTTTTTCTTCTATTAGCTTTCGGTTCTTTTTCTTTGTCTTTTCTTTCTTTCAGGGTCTTTTTGGGTCTTTCTTTGTTCTTTGTTCTTTTCTTTCGGGTCTTTCTTTCTTTTTCTTTTGGCGTTCTTTTTCTTTCGTCTTTATTTCTTTCTGTCTTCTGTCTTTTCTCTTCCCTTTCTTTTCCTCCCTTCCTTCCTTCCTTCCTTCCTTCCTTCCTTCCTTCCTTCCTTCCTTCCTTCCTTCCTTCCTTCCTTCCTCCGCCCTCCTCCCTCCCTCCCTCCCTCCCTCCTCCTCCCTCCCTTCCTCCCTCCCTTCCTCCTTCTTTCCTTCCCCCCCCCCTCTCTCTCTTTTCTTTCTCTCAGAACACTGAATCTTCTCTTCCTTCTGGCTCGCTTTCCACCATTCCATTACCTGCAGCCTGCCGGCTGGGAGACCTTCAGAAGCCTCGTCCTAACAGCTACCGAGCTGCATGCTGTGGGCTGGGGGGGGGGGCTCTCCCACAGTCTCAGAACCTGAGGTGGGGCTATGAATTGAATTGTCTCCAGAATGCACAGCAACTCGCCCCTTGAGCCTAGGGGTGCTGTATAATCTATTCCTGCAGGATCCTGTGCCTTGGAAGAAATCTTCACGGTTTCAGGAGGATTGAAACCTCTCTTGGTGGGGCTCCCCAGCTTCTAACTCACACAGTCCAGGTATCGTGAGGGTTAATGAGGGGAATTGCTTCTGCCGAAAGAACAGATTGTTTTAAGAGTCTGAGATCTGATGATAAACACGCTGCACAGGGAGAGGAGTGCCGTGCAGGTGTGGTCCAGGCAGCCTCTGCTGCCAAGCAGCAAAACCCACCCAGCTGCAGACCTACCTGTCCCGGCCTTCAGCCCCGACGCCGGTCGTCCATCATATTTCGCGAGAAGAGACCAGCATGGTTCTGACAAACACATTTTCACTTCCATCTGGGATCTGAACCTTGGGGCGTGAGAGTTGAAAGACTAGTGCATTTACCCATGTTTATAATATGTTGCTAATTAGCAGTCCCTGTCCTTGTGATCGTGTTCTTTGTCGTCCTCTCGAGGGTCCCCATTTCTTTCATTTCTTCCCCCTCCGTCGTCGTCAGCCATGTTAAGTGGAATATGGATTATTGCGGCAGCAGGACAGTGTGAGGCCGTGATTCGTTCAGAATGAAACCAAAGGGAAGATGTTTGAAGGAGGCAGTGGTGTCTCCTTGTCCTCAAGATGTTATTTTGAAGTCTCTATGGGTGGCACGATGTATTTGTTGGGGACTCATCAGACTACAGATTTAGTCAGGTTTCCTGAAAAGTTTTTTTTAATACTCTGTCATTTTTATCCTTTAAAAAATTATTCTTGCAAGGAAAAGGTCTCGTGGATTAAATGGGAATATGATAGCAGGAAGGAAGGACAGTCCCAGGACTAACCTCAAGGTCACCAAAAATAGCTCAGAGCCTCTCGCCTTGTTACTGTTGCCGCTGCCCTAGTCAGAACCAGCACCACCTGGCGCCTTCTCTACCTCATAGTCCCCAAGTTCATTTTCACTTCAACTTTTACATTATCTACCATAAAGAGTATTTATACCAAATAAAGGCTGAATGTATGTGTTTACCTTGGTCATAACTTTTGGGACTGCTCATTTGCACACCAATCACAATTCCATGTAGAAGCACCATATGTGTGAAATATCACGGGCAACTATGGTCTGTGCTAGAAACTAGGCTGACAGAACCAGAATAGAGCTTAATGCCAACCTCTAATGCTTATAAAGGAGAAAACTGAGGCCTATTGAAGGGACATAAGTGATTGCCAAATGAAATGAGAGCCAAGTCTTCAACCAATAGGCCATCTGCTTTAGTGTACATGGAGAATGTTTTCTGGCTTCTGTTTTCAAATATGCATTTTCCATCTTCATATAAATGGATGAAGGCATAATGTGATAATTTTATGAAGTGAAATTGTGTTTAAAAATTCACACAAATAGGATCACAAATCCTGCACCTAACCTTTCACTCCTGAAGTGTTTTGTTCTATTCAGACAGTTACAGTGTTTAGCCACTTGCAATTTAATTGCAAATGTGGTTCTCTGTAATATCCAGGTACTAATAGCCAATTAATTAAATTTTCTAATGTTTATCATCCACAATTGCCTGCAGACAGTTGTTTGTCTTTAAATGTTTGTCAATTCAGACTTCTGGGTCTCAGTTCTGTCTCAAGCCAGGTTTTGAGATGGTGAACTTTGAATCATCTTCGGTGATTTATTGATCGATTGAGTAAAAATTCCTTCTCCATGGCACTATTAGAACCTCTGAGGCAGATCTTGGAATTGCATATTTTTGGGAAAATGGAAAAGTGCTATACTCAAATTGTTCTCGAACTGTTGCCTAAAGTAATGAGATCAAGATCATAATTGATTAAAATATCTTCCATGGATCAGTTCAGATAAGAAGGTGGACTGGATGTTGCATGTATATGTAATCTCAGCACTGTGAGGCTGAAAAAAACAAAAGGATTGCCAGTTCAAAGACAGCCTGTGCTACACAGTGAGACCCTGTGAAAGAGGGAGGGAGAGGGGAGGGAGGCAGGGAGGGAGGGAGGAAGGAAGGGAGGGAGCATTATCAAACATTTTTAAATTATGTGCATTCAACAATTCCTACTCCTTTATGACAAATGATTTTGCTTATTTTTAATCATTTTTGATTCATTGTAAGTTGAAATTATTCAAATAAAATAGCAATATAAGAAAGCAAATGGGCTTTTCCCTTTCCCCCAGCCCATCTCTCCTACCTCTACTCTCCAATTCCACCTCAATTTAAAATTGGTGCATATGCTTTAAGATTTCTCCCTATGTATTTTACTCAATCAGTGTGTATTTTTGTGTGCAAATATATGTACATGTACATGTGTCTATACACATGTTTATATTGGTTGATTGATTCAATAAGAATTTATACATCAGTAGTATACTAGGGTCTTTTAAAATTTTTTTATATTTTTAAATTAATCAATTAATTAATTGTGAGTGTGTGTATTAGAAAGCACCTTGTATGCCCATGGAGACCCCTGAAGGTCCAAGAGTGAGTGCAGGAATCCTCCTGAATTGCTGTACCTCCTGTTTCCCTGCTCAAGGGTTTCCAGGTTCAGTCTTCCGGGCCAGAAGTGTAGGCCGTTATCATTTCTGCCCAACATTTCTATGTGGGATCCGGGGTTTGAACTCAAGTCCTTCTGCTTGCCAGGAAGAAGTTTTAACTCCTGAGCCATCTCTCTACCCCTAGGGTGTAGTTGTTATAAACAGTGACCATATGGTTAAGGTCCCTGTTCTCATAGACCTGTACTCGAACGCTGAGACGGGCAAGAAATTGATAACAATGTAATGAAACTGTGTCTCTGGCACACACTGTACAGAAGAGGAGAGGATGGGAGACTTCTGGGGGGTTTACTGAAGCTTCAGTGGTCCAGGCAGGAGTCGGTGTTTTGGCAGACTCACCTTGGCTGCAGACCCTGCTGCTCACGGTAGCTTCCATCTTATCTGGGAAGCATTTGCCAGCAGTTACATCCTCCCTGGGGGAAAAGATACCAGAAACTTCTTATCTTCTTATTACACGGCTCAGGAATTTGATTTTTGTAGAAAAAAATTCTTCTCACAGTTTCTTATTTCCTCCTTCATTCTTCCCATTTGTCTCAATTACTCTGTATGTTGCTGATAAATTTATGACCAAATGGCTTGGGGGAGGAGGGCACAGGGGACTTTATTCTAGCTTGCAATTGTGCTCAGTTGAATGTCTACTGGGCGGTTTGTTTTCTTTTCTTAGTTTTTCACTTTCATGTGTACGTCTGTGGTCTGTCGGGAATGCATGCCTGTGTACATGCATGTTCACATGTGTTGGAGCACACATGCGTGTGCAGTTGCATGTGTGGTGTGTGTGTGCTTTCACATGCATGTAGCGCCCCAAGGTTGGTATCAGGAATCCTCCTTTGCTCTCCCACCTTATTCTTTTGAAATAGTTTCTGATCAAACCTCGAGCTTGCAAACAGGGCTAATCTGAGCAGTCAGCTTGCTCTGGGGATTCCCAAGCTCTGCCTTCCAAGGCTGGACTTCTAGGTAGCTTACCACACCCACCTGACTTCTTTGTGGGATTGAAGATCTAAACTCTGGCCCTTCTGCTTGCACTGTAGGTGCTTCATTGCTCAACTACCTCCCCGTAGCCTGGATGTTTTTCAATGAACATAATTCTTTTTAAATTTTTTTTATTTATTCAGTTGTGCATGTGTGCACTTGTGTGTATGTATGCGTGTGTGTATGTGTATATGTAGAACCACAGGCGAATTCAGGAACCACCATGGACCGCCTCCACCTCCTCCTTGTTTACTCTGCCCTGGGATTCACAGGCTCCGCCCTACCAGGACCAGAAACGCAGGCCACCCCCGCTTCTGTCCGGGCGTCTATACGTGGGGTCTAGGATCCAAACTCAGGACCTTCCTCCTGCAAGGCAGAGGCTTAACCCCTGAGTCACCTCTCTAGCCCCCAATGAAGATGATTCTATATGTTTTTCTAAAATACTGTTTTATAGTATAAAACTGAGACAGAAGAGGACCACAGTGCATTACAACAGCATGCTAATTGTGACTCAATATGTTTGCTTTTTCTTGAAATGCCCACTTAGTTCCCAGTTGATCAAAAGATGAAGGTTCTGAGAGCCTTTCTTCTGACAGATCTGATTATGTAGGCGTTCCTTCTGGAGAGCCTGTTACTTCCTCAGCACATGCGCACGAATAGCCTACCCTACCCGACGCTCCCACTTTTGATCTGCACAGTGCAGCAGAGCATGGCCATGGAGCCACAGAACAAAGACAAGTTTTACTCTGAAAGTCTTTTCCTTGCGCCATGCATGTCCCCAGCCTCAGAAAGAAAGCCCCTAGCCTGCACTGGGTCACCTCTTCAGCCCTGTGCAGGGATAGGGTGGCACTGGTCGGCACCCCAAGAAAACACTGCTCCCGTAGGTATTGGAACTAAGTTGATTTTTGAAAAAAATTTGGATCAAGTTTTGTTCTAGACCTTTTTGCCTACACCATTTCATTCAATCCCCTCCATGACCCAGTGTCACGGGCAGTGTGTTTCAAAGGGGAAATTCAAAGCTCAGAGAATTTTAGTGACACACCATAGTTGTATAGCGATGAAGTGGTGGAACTGGGAATTTAACCTCCATTCAGGTGGTGCTGTGCCCTGGCATTTCTGCTCACACACTGAGCACAGACTGGAGTCATGGCAGCTGATGGTTCGCGAACCACTCTGCTCCCTTTGAGCTGAAATCTCTTTCAGCTGATGATCGATCTCCACAAAATTCTATTCACTGTGGTCTCTGGCAGCCACTTCCTCACACAATAACAAGAAAATGAAAAGTAATAAGATCATATTTGTAACAACAATGTGAAAGCAGAAGGGAAGAGAAAATGCTAGAAAATGCCATTGTGCCACTCCACCATGTGCTAGAAACCAAGGAGAGCATAGCACTGAGAAAGCGTTCATCTTGAAGCTGCACTGCCTTCTAGCAAGGTAATGTGCACATCACATGAAACTGACCATCTTAAAATGTGCGCAAAAGCGACTTGACACATTGCATAATCCGATCCCATTCTAGTTCCAAATCATTTCATCCACTCAAAATGAAGCCCCGTGGCCATGGACCAGTTATGCCCTTTCCTTGTGACACCCATGCCTGGCAACCCCCCTCCCACTCTCTCCTGGATGTTTTCTATAGACACACACATGCAATTCGAAGTCTTCTGCATCTAGGCTCCTTTATTCTGTATATATTTTTCATAATATGTCCCCATTATAGCATATTTGGAACTTTCATCATTTTTGTTACTGAAATCATTAGTTTTTAGTTGAGAGTTCCCAGACTAGCTCTGCCATCAACTTGGCCCAAGCCTCTTCCTATCTCTGAGACTTAACAGTTTACGTGTAACTGCGAGAGTTGGGCACTCTGTGGAAGGAGAAGTCTGCAGGAAGTTCTGGAACCAAAGACCTTTCCACTTAAGCCAATGCGCAGCAGAACACACCCTGTCTTCTTTGTGGAGTTTCACACTCCCTGTGCTAAAGGTTTATGCTCTACGGACCAGAATTTCCCAATTTGTAACCAGAGAACCCTTTCCTTTACCTTGTGAAACATAGCTCAATACTCTGAAACACTGTAATCTGTTGTACCACTTGTTGATGAAATGTCACAATGTACAATTTCACAAGCCAAGGTTCTGTGGGCCCTAATTAAATATTCTGGTTGTCCTGGTGATAATCAAAGGGTCCTGGACACATTGTAGTGGATTAGATGGCCTTTCACTACACAATTAGTTTCCAGTGTTGCACAAACCATGAAATGTGCCGCTGGTATTTCCATAGGTGAACACTGTGTTTATAATTACCTAAACATAGTTTTCTGTAGAAGCACACTTTCATCAGTGTTTACTAATATCTTGTAAAAATTGGATACCTTTAAAAGATAAGGCAGGGTCATATTATAGTAGCAAATAAACCTAGGAATCCTGGCAACTTAGCACTCCAAACGTTTCTGGGTTCATTCATTTGTTTTCTTTTTTTACATGTTAATCTATCTAGTGGGGCTGGAGAGATGGCTCAGGGGTTAAGCCTCTGCCTTACAGGTGGTAGGTCCTGAGTTCGGATCCCAGATCCCACGTATAGATGCCAGGCGGAAGTGGGGGCGGCCTGCGCTTCTGGTCCTTGTAGGGCGGAGCGTGTGAATCCCGGGGCAGAGTAAACAAGGAGGTGGAGGCGTCCATGGTGGTTCGCGAATTCGTCCGTGGTTCTACACACACACACACACACACACACACACACACACACACACACACACACGTGTGCACGCGCACATACATATGCACACATGCACAATTGAATAAAAAAAAGAATCTATCTAGTGATCCATTGATAAAGTGTGTGTGTATATATATATATGTGTGTGTGTGTGTGTGTGTGTGTGTATTATCTGTCATTGCCCAGGGTGCTTTGTGTAGTCACTGAAGAACCGGACTGACGGAGGCTTCACCATGGGGGTTGCTGCCAGCCTCCTTCCGGCAGTGGTTGATGGAGCTTGGGGCTTGCATAACAGCTCTTCAGTGTCTTGACCCAAAAACCTTGGCACATCACTCTGACTTCAGTCCACAGATCAGGGTCAATCATGTCACCCCATGTCACTATAAGGGACAGAAGAGGAGGAACGAGATGCAGAGTGTGAGAGCTGCAGGCCATGCCCTTGTGGCATCTGAGTTGATATTCAATGGTGTAATACTGGCTCAATGCCTTGACTATCTGTGGCTGATTACTTTTTAAAATTAATTAATTAATTAATTTTTGCGTATATGTGTGTATCTGTGTGTGTGTGTGTATGTGTGTGTGCATGTGTATCAGAGGGTACTGTGTGTCCCTGTGGAGGACCAAAGGTGACTTTGGGAATCTTCCTGGATTGCTTCTACCTTCTTTTGCTTGGCTCTGTTATTTCCCAGGCTCCGCCCACCAAGGCCAGAAGTAGCCACCACCCTTTCTGCCTGGCATTTTTATGTGGCACTTGAGATCTGAGCTCAGGACCTTCTGCTTTCAAGGCAGAGTTTTAATCCCTGAGCCATCTCTTCAGCCCGCTTACTTTTATTTAGGTTCATTCATTTGTCCATTTAACCTTACATAGAACTGTGTGCGTATGTGTGCGTGCATGCATGCATGAGTGTGGGTGTGTGTGTGTGTGTGCCTTTAAAATGTACATGAACAGATAACTAGAAAGAACTAGTCTTGCCCGCACTTTCACATGTAGAAGCATGTTTTATTCCATTATAAATCACGCTTGTGTTACCTGTAGGGCGTTATATAGGTTTTTTGTTTGTTTGTTTTGTTGTTGCTATTTTACTACAGGTTATTTTAGCTCTGGATTTCATTGTAAGGTAGTTCACAGGGCATTAAGAAAAACTTTTTATGGAAGGGGTTTGAGGAGATGAGAGTTGCTTTGTAAGTCCACAGCATGTGGTAGGTCCTAGAATTACAAGGCTTCCATAGTAGGGAGACTGACTCCCCTCCCCCATATCCTAGGCATTGCGCAAAGCCCTGGTCATTAATTCTGCTTTAAGTTCTGCCGGAAGCCTGTAAGGAAATCTCTGATTCCTATTCCACACATGACATTTTCTCTCCCATGTAAGTATCTTGCAGTTCACATTCCAGTCCACGCTATGCCAACATAAGGCTGTGAAGTAGGACTCGACATTACCTGCTCTGAGAGAGTAAGTCACATGTCAAGAAGGTACAGCCGGGAAACAGGATCCCCCGGGAGCCCAAGAAAAGTCAAGGGATCAGAGGAAACAAGAGCGAGGAAATGGACTTTTCTCCAGAAAGCCAGATCCTACCCCAAGAGGCCTTTGGATTATTTCATAAATGCGCCCAGAGAGTCACTTTCAGTAAAGTCTGTCCCATGCCAGCTTGCTCCTGAATCTCCCAATTCTCCAATTCTTCTCTAATTTCAAAAGCATAAGAATTTGCTGACTTCATCAGCTAATTTATTTGAAATGACATTATCAAATTAATTCCAGGCCTAGGATGGGGTGAGGGGATTAGAAAGGGAAAAAAAAAAAAAAAAAAGCAAAAATTCACTCCAGAATATCCCATCAGTTAACAGGAGAAAAGGATTCTCAGTTAACTCTGGTTTGGAAAATATGGTTCTTCAAGGCTTCCCTTTTTATCAGGGCGACAGATTTTCTTCCCTTTTCGTTGGAAGTATTGATGCAAGGCCGCCCACTTATAAACTTGCTCTGCCTCTTGGCCTCTACTGCCCAGCCTTCTCTTCTTCGTCTTTATTCAGAGAGAAAACCATCCTCCGGCTTCTGCGTCCAGAATAGACTTTGTGGAGGCACAGCGCTTTTCCTTGCCCTTGGCGAGACCACTTCAGTTCAAGGCGCAGAAGCTAGACCAGTCCTACCGAGACCCTCTGGGTGACTCATTTCTTCGGAGATCCTGATTGTCCATTTTTTGGTCGGTGTTCTGTAGCCACAGCATGTGTTGCCCTGAAGGCGCCCCCTCGTACAGCATCAACTACACTGGGTTGGGCTGTTTAATGCTCGCTTTGGATTGTGCCTCAAGTTTCAAGTCACTTGGTAATACAGATGGTTTCTTGCTCCAGCATTTATCGATATCCATCCCCACTCCCAATAACTCCTCTCTCTCTCAAAAATATATATACCTATCTTTCTATCTCTCTCTCTCCACACACACACACACACACACACACACACACACACACACACACACAGTGTTTTCTGTCTTTTAAAAAATAAACATGATCTGGCCTTTCTGGGAGGAATCTGCCACTCGCTCAGATTTATGTCCCTGCGAGCAGGTAGCCTGGCAGGCTGTTTGTCTTCATCTCTCAACCTGCCCATTAGGCAGCCTGTTTAAAAACCTTCCGTGTAATTATCTTTTTCGACTCTCACTCTTCCACATTCTTTTCTTTATTGTAAACTTTCTGATGACTTTTTTATATCCTTGCCATGTTCCAAAATGCCTGCAAAGCCTTCTCACGCTGCTTTTCACTCAGTCTGCCATCAGCTCCAATCCCTGCCCACTGCAGCCCCCGAAGCCCCACGGCTCGCTTACGGGATGAGCTCTAGACGGTGCGGTGCGGTGTGTGTGTTTGCAGACACCAGGTACTGGAGGAAGCGAATCTCTTAAGGGTGCATGCCTCTTTCAGACTTCTTATCATCTGTGCTGCAGAGACTAGAAATCTGGGGCTGTCTTCTTCATGCGTGAGCCCTCACACCCACTCTGGAGAGTGAAGGACACAGTTCCCGTCTGTAGGCACCTTTCACTTTGGTGCACAAGTCTCACGGAAACAAGGAGTGCTTAGGACTTTGAGGAAGAGGAGGTTGCTTGCGAGCTAGGGATACAGCTGGGTGGCAGAACACTTTCTTAGCATATACGTGAGGCTCTAGGTTAAATTCTTAGTACTAGAGGAAAAATGTAAAGGAAGGAAGGGAGACAGAAGGAAAGAAAGGAAGGAAGGAAGGAAATACAGTTCTGTAAAGGATAATATGAAGAATTCCCTGGAAGAAGTAACTTTTGAGTTGAATCATGAACACAGTGGAGTGATAGGACTATCAGTCAAGACAAGAGAACTTCAGCGAAAAAGGCTCAGAAACAGCCAAGTGCAGCATGATGAAGAAAGTGGTTCTCATCCGGGGCTGCCTCCCTCCCCCCCCATGCTTTCTGAGGGACATTTTGGTTGTATTTAGAGACATTTTGAGTTGTTGCCTCAAGTGAAGAGAAGTTGCACCTGGCATCTTTCTGTTTGCGCCCTGGAATCTCCAAAGTATCCTTCTATGCACAAGACAGATCCTTCCATCCAGACATAGGCTGTCTAGCCCCGAATATCAGTAGGCACAAAGGCTAATAAATCCGGGCTAGCGTCTACAATAATATGCAGAGAAAATCACTGGGGCAGGGAGGGGGATGTGAAGAGCCTGAAACAGTGTGTAGGAATAAGTTCCAACAGGTTCTCCGCTAGCTTGGAGCCGAGCTTTTCTTGGTAAGCATGCGCAGAACACTGTTCCAGGAGCTCAAGCGTGTTTCTGTGGTTGCAGACAGTGAGGGCAGCCCAGGCGGAGGCTTTCCCACAGGTGTGGATGTTGCAGCAGAAAGGATGGCCTGAGCGCGAAAGCAGATTTCATAAGCACATTTAAGGAGACCTGGCCGGCTCAAAATAAAAAATAAATAATAAATAAATAAATAAAGGTGGTTCAGGGCATCGGTCCGGGGAGGCTGCCCCCCGTTGCCTACGCTTAACTGGCAAAAGACACATGGCAAGCACCTACGATTCTGTTGTTGTTGTTGTTTGGTAGCTATTGAATTTAAGAGTCTGCAGCGACCACTCAGGTGTAATATTGGGATTTGTAATAGAGTAAGCACAAGATCGGAGTGATATTTAAAAGCTGTAACAGTGATTGGGTCGCTCACAGGAATTCTAGAGAATGATGGGGAGATACACGGGGAGAACATGAATGGCCAGCGAGGTTCGTGTGTCTCTACGGTTTGTCAAGGAAAAGTGACACGGGAGAAAGAGTTGCAAGGTAGAAGTGCTCGGCTCCCGCAGTCACTCTGCGCAGGCTCGGTTTGCAGCCCTCAAGGTCCAGACCACGTGGTTTCCATTGCAGACAAATGCTCTGCAGTCGCTCTGTGCAGGCTCGTGGCCATGTGATCCAGGCCACGTGGTTTCCACTGCGGACATCGACAGGGCAGAGGGGGATTCTGTAGAACAAGAATTTTGAGCTAATAACTCATGAATTGATTTTCTTCAGAACCAGAAATGTATACAACTGCACACTATTGCGGATGATATTACCTAATGTTATTGTATATACCTCAATTGTCGATAAGGTTCTGTAAAACTACATGACACAGAGTAGCACTAACCAATCAGATGAATTTACCTACAAAAATGACCCACAAGCCTTTCTAGACACTTGCAGTGGCAGCATCCCAAATGGTTTGTGCCTACTTTTTTTTTTTTTAACTTTTATTTGCTTTTACTTTCTTTCTCTGAAAGCAGAACTTTATTTGTGAGGGTATTGGGGGTTCAAGGTTTTTTTTGTATACTTTTCCATTTTTCTGCTGCTACTGCTGCTCACTGAAGGGTGCAAACATTATGGGTTGTTCTGCGCAGAAACCTGATGCTGTACTTTCTGAATCCTTTGTCTTTTCCACACTCCTTTCAGGATTTCCTTGCTGCCTAGCAGAGGATCATAATTAAGGTGGCTACATGAAAGACGCTTTATTTCTTATCATTGCACTCTTAAGAAGAATGAAATTAAAAAGTAAAATTCTAAGTATGTACTTACACCTTTATTTTTGTGCTATGCGTTGCTGTTACATAAAGGTAAATAATGCAATTGGCCTACAAGATCTAAGTAAATAAACATAAATCCAAATGTGAGGACAGAATTAAATGGTAATATTAGAAAGCAATCTTGCACACAGTTGTGGAGGGGGCTCAATAAAACATGGTTCGATACATAATACTGTGAAATTAATCATATGTGCAAGCATGTTTAGCAGGGAAGGGATTCCTCATAGTCTCTATATATGCGGATCAAAGATGAGGTTTACTTGAATTGCACTGTAGTCTTCATTGTTAACATCAGAATTAGTTCTTTGTTTGGCAAAGCATTAGGAGCAGTCCTTGAGACTACCGAGAAGGTCTGGTCGCTGGCAGCGAGTTCTCAGTGCATTATGCTGTTTACCTAAGGGTTTTATTCAAGAAGCTCTCTGAACAGCTGGGCTGATTATTGAAAAATGCCTCATAGTAACTTCTAGCCCAAGCTGATCGATATTGGTGCAAAGCTGTACATGGGAGGGAGCTATTTAAACATTGAGAGCCCCGGGGATAAAAGAGAATGAAAAAATAATGCTGGACAAATATGCGGAAATGTTCAAAAGAAGACAGAAGGATCTCGTCTTGGCATAGTGAGAAAATTCCCAAACAAAATAGAAAATTCCTAAGTCAATATTTTAATGACAAGAGCAAATTAGCTAATTTATAGCAGCACCTTAAATATTTAGTTATTTTGTCTTGCAGTAATATTTTAAAAACTGGGTGAGAAGAAGAAAGGTCAATAAAAGCTGTCAAAGGCAAATTATATTTTCAGCATATATATGAGTGGAATTTGTTACTAAAGTTCCGTGAGACATTTTTTAGTGATACTGTAGAGAAAGATGTAATTTGATTTCTAGGTAGATTGACCTCCCATGTTTAAACCATTTCCTTTTCCAAAATCATTGGGAAATAACATAGCACCAGTGTGCTATGACAACAAACATACAAATCCAGGCAGAAAATTTCTGTTTCTGTAATATCTTCTACAACAGAGATCTACAGTAGAAACATTACCATTTTCTTAGGTCTTAGGAAACAGGTGGGTTTCCTATTTCTGTTTTTAGTATTTTACCAAAAATAATAGAAATTATGCCATCAAGAGATTTTTTTTTTTGTCTCCTAGCAACATTTAGTGAAATTAGAACATCTAGGGAAAAATATCAGTATTGAAAAGCCTGTTTCTCTATACAAAGTAGGAAAGATGAGAAATAGTCATAAAGAAGGAAAGTATACCTGACATATAAAAATGGAAACCTGTATGTGAAACCGTAGGCCTTGCTGTATTCAGGATTTCTTACTTTTACTCTGCACAGGAAGAACATTCAGAAACACAGATGCGATCAAATATGAAAACTGTGAACGATGCCTAATTAATCAACTCGAGCAAACTCTCTGAGTAAGAGATTCTACAAGCGTTTCAATTAAGGCTTTCTCTTTTCATTACCAAATTTCATTGACAGCATAAAACATATGCTTAAAGCTGACCTGACTGGAAAAAGCAAACTATTATGTCAGTGTGAGCTTTTAGACTTACAGGAAGGAGTCTTTGATTTTTCTAGTGTTTGTTCTTTTGATGAATCACATACTCGATTGTAATTTCAGTGTGTCGGGGCTTTCCAAATGGGCAGGCTCTGAGCCTCCTCATCTTTACGTCATCATCCCAGCAGCTCAGACCTGGATGCCTCAAGACACCTTTAGGTGAAACTTAATAACGAGTTTGCAAAGTGCTTTCTTATTTACTGAGGCAGCATAGAAATGGTGCTCTATGACCATCTGATATGTTAGTATGTAAGAGTTCCAGAACAGCCAAAAATCTGATATTTGAGTAGTTTTGTTTCTGAAGCCCTGACCAACAATTCTTTTCACGCATGAATTGAAGTCAAAGACAAGAAACTTACTGTCCTTAAACAGATACGTATGGATATATATATGGAATATAGGATCTTTGAGGGGAAAAAGGTCAGTTTAGTATCAAATGCTTCGTGCTGTTAAAACGTTTATTTGAAATCTGCATTAACTTTTGGCTGAAGCCTCTTCAGTGCTCCAACTCTATTTTGGTTTGTGCTGGTCTTCTACTTTCAAGACTAAAAGATAAATCAGGAGACAAAATACTATTTCATGGTTCTATGATTCCCCACAGTGGAAAAGCGGTGTAGCCCCTCTGCGGGTCTTTTTTCCCCCAATTAGGAATAACCATGGTCATTCACCTTCCATTGGTGACTTTAAAGAGTAATGATCTGAGATCTATTATTTTTCTTGTCTGGAGAATTAAGTTTATAGAATTGGAAAATACCTCTTAAATAGTTTTTATTTTAAAATGTTCATTTGAAACTGAAGAAGGTATTGGATGGTAGAGTGTGGGCCTTGTATGCTTAAGGCCCAGGGAATTAGATCCCTAAACACACACACACACACACCAGGATAGTAAAACCTATGTATTTTGAATCTAAATTGCAAAAAATTCGGAGGTGCTAAAGAGAGATTAAGATGCTTTTAAACAGCAATATCTAGCAGAACCATTAAAATATTATCTACCTCTAAGGCGTAAGATCCTACTGTTTTTGGAATAAAATGTGAAGGTTAAAAAAAAAAATAAGCAGAAACTACCCAATTTGTCAGAAACCATAGCAATCACTCTTTGAACCTGACCAAAGCCTCATCTTGCCCATAGCCTTCCCATTCTCTCACTCCTCATCCTCCTACTTCTAATGGAGAGTGAGTAGACCAGCTCATTTGGGGATCGGGCTTTGCAGAGCCCGGAGGAAGGATGTAAGGAGGATCAGCACTCCAAGAAAGAAACAAACAGCAAAAGAAAAATAAAAAAAAACCAGCTTCCACAAATTAATATTTAAGATAGTTAAGCTTGTCCCCCGTTGTGAGTGATTTGTTTACCTGTATTAGTAATTGAAATAATAGGGACATGTACTGTGTTCAAGGCTCCAGTGTTAATGTGCAATAGACACACATGGCCACGGCATTTGAATATTGACCTATCATTTGGGCAGCTAGTGAATCAAACAGTTGCTTTGTGTAAAGGGAGTCAGCATTCTTTTGTGTAGGAGACAGTAGTAGCCCGGGGATAGTCTGAATGCGAAGGTTCAGTCCGGGAACCGATCTTGGTGTGTGTCACATTGGAACTCCAGAAGATGCTGGCAAGTACAGTAGTTCAGCATTCACACGACTCGGCTCATAGGCAGGGCTCTCAGTTCTGGCTAACAGTGAAATCAGGCATATTCTGATTGACTGTTTATACAACCTCAAGAGTATAGTAAAAACTACTATCAAAAAGCAGTTCTTTTTCAAGGTGATCACTCCAAGAGGGAGACTGGGGGTCTCAGAAGTCCCGGCTTTTCCCCTGTTGAAAAAAAGCAGCGTCTGAGCTGGCTTGGTGAGCTGTGGGTGCGACTCCCAGGCCCTGGCTCTCTGCCCATGCGCTTGGAAAGCCTTGCGCTTCTCCCGCAGTCCTCCGCAGGCCTCTGGTCCCACGGGTCCATATTCCTGCCCACTACTCCTTCCTCAACATAGCAAGCTAGAGAAGAGCGAAAACAGAAAAACCACTTCCTCTGTTTCTTTGCACAATGCAAGAAGGTTGACATCCCCACTGGAATGGATAAACTGGGGGATCTGGAGGGACTCCAGAGGCCACACCAAAGGACTGGGTGAAGTGTGCATGATGATATGCCCTTAGGAGAGTAGGTGACCTTAGGAACAGAAGGGACAGTCCAGGTAATGTAGAGGTAGTCCCCAGAAGAAATTCCTAACAGTGGGCTGAAGAGATAGTTGAAATGGTAAAGCTTGCTGTACAAACACGAGGACCCGAGTTCAATCCCCCAAACCCACCTAGAAAAAAGTCAGGCATAGCAGCATGTTCTTAGTTCTGAGAGGCACTGAAGAGGCAGAAGCAAGTGGCTCCTTGGGGTTCACTGGCCATCTTTCTTAGCCCATTCAGCAAGCGCCAGGCCAGGGAGAGACATGTCTCTAAAAACAAGGTCGGTATCACCTGAGGAATAACAGTGGGATTCCCTGAGCTACACACACACACACACACACACACACACACACACACACACCACACACCACACACACACACACACACACACACACACACACACACACCACACCTGTACTTATAAAAGCAACTCTTAGTAACAGGAGCAATGGTTAAAGCCCAGCTCATGACCAAGCCCCCTTTGCAGAATGTCCTAAATGGGCTTTTGTGTCAATCATCTTCAGAACTCCTGTCTTACCCCTCTTTCTGTGAGTGCACTAGATCAGCCAAACTTCCATTTTCATTTTTCCTGCTACCCAAACCATATTTGGCCCTTTGTCAATCTATTGTATATAACATATGGAGTGTTCTGTCGACCCTCATTTGCACACATACAAATGGGCAACGAGAAAGGACCATAGACTAGGGAGATGACTCAACCTGTAAAGTTCTTGCTGCGCAAGAGAAAGACTAGGAGCCTGGATCCCCAGGCCCCATTTAAAATGCCAGACAGGTGTGACAGCCTACCTGTAATTCCAGCCCTGGAAGGCAGAACCTTGGACTCCCCAGAGAAGCTGGCTAGCAGACTAGTACTATCCACAAATTTAATTGGGCTTAATTAGAGACCCAGCCTCAGAATAAGGTAATTAAGGTAAATGGAAAATGATTCCCCGTATCAACCCCAGGCCTCTGCACACATGTGCACACATGTACAAATACATGGATGTATACTCCTCACACTCATGCACATAGAAATAGAAAAAAATAGATATTACAGTTAGCCTTTGTAAATGGTCTTCAAAACCGGGACGCCACTGAACACAAGTTGCTACAATCCACGATGTTAATGCAGAGAGATTCTTACCATAACCAAAACTAGGCTGTGGCATCTAAATGTAAGGAATGCAGTTTTCAGAAACTCTGTGTTTGGTGTCTTTTGTGTCAGCAGGGCTTTTGTAGCCTTCTGTTTAAATCAAACAAAATTCAAAACTTCCAGAATGTAGACTGCATCTGGCCTCATTTTTGAAGTGTCCCTCCAGGAACGTTTCTAAAATGGTAGACCGTTCTAATTTTTTTTTTCCTAATGAGGAAAAGCCACATGTTCTGTAATTAATAATAACAATGGCTTCAAATTATCATTTGGCTGAAATGGAATGTGCTTTCTAGCAATCAAGGAGTCTCCTGCAGGTGGCTCAGGGGTTAAGCCTCCGCCTTGCAGGTGGAAGGTCCTGGGTTCGGATCCCAGATCCCACATATAGATGCCAGGCGGAAGTGGGGGAGGCCTGCGCTTCTGGTCCTGGTAGGGCGGAGCCTGTGAATCCCAGGGCAGAAGGAGGTGGAGACGTCCATGGTGGTTCCCGAATTCGTCTGTGGTTCTACACACACACACGCACACACGCGCGCGCGCGCACGCACATGCACACAGTTGAATAAATAATAATAAAAATAAAAAAATTTTTTAAAAAAAAGAGTCTCGTGCAATGTTTCTGAGTCGTATTCCTGTCACAAAGCCTTTCCATCCCTTTCTCCGAAGACCCAACACCCAGGGCTGAGTGCTCAAGAGCCAACAGAGAAAAAGTGGGGTAAATGTGAAGGGTCAGTGGTTCAAGATGGTGGCAACACTTACAGAGCAGGGAGGACAGATCAGTAATTAAACTGCTCCCCAAGCAAGCGTGGGATCTTTCACGCTCCAGCACCCATATAGCCGTCTGTCTCATGACACACATCTGTAATCCCAGGACTGGGGAATTGGAGACAGGAGGATTCCTGGAGTTTCTGGCCAATCAGCCAAGCCAATTGGTGAGCTTCAGGTTCAGAGAGATTCTCTCTCAAAAAATAAGGTGGGGGACTATAGAGATGGCTCAGTACGTGAGGGGCTTGCTGTGCAAGCCTAGCGATCTGAGTTCAATCCCTACAACCCACAAGGTGGAAGTGGAACTGACTCACAAAAGTTGTCCTCTGACTTCCAAATGTGGACTGTAGTGTGCTTGTACCTATACACACATGCACACACACGCGCACGCGCACGCACATGCACACACAGAATAAATAATTTTTTTAAAGAAAGAAAGATAAGAACAATTGAGGAAGACACCCAAAGTCAACTTCTCACCTGCACACATATGTGTACACACCCACATAGAGACATGCGCATACCTACTCCACAATGAAGAAGAAAAAAAGGAGAACTTTAAAAAGGAGTACAGTCTAAAGTTTTTGGATCTTGGTTCTTTTCAAAGTATATTTCATACTCACAGACTCAGTATGTCTGAATATAATTTATGCATATACACTCGAGCATGCTATATACATGCATGCTTAGGTATGTGCATGAGTACCACATGCCTGTCATCTGAGGCGTGGTGTGGCAGGAGACTAATAGGGCATCCCTGCTACAAAGGAGTTCTCAGTGTAAGAGGAAGAGTGGCCAGCAGCTCAGCCAGCGACCCTCTTACAGACAGGCATTGTATTTACAGGACTGGGCACTCTGCTGGCTCGGGGTTTAGAGGGAAGCAGAAAACGCCAAGCCATTTGAGCCCAATCCACAGGAGAGATGGCCATCAGAGGTGATCACGAAGGCTTCCAGGCAGCAGCAATGCTGGAACTGGACCGAAGTACCTTTTCCCGGATGTGTTTCTCTAAGCATGTTTCCTATTTCAATTATATTACATTTTGAAACATACGAGCCAGTGATCTCTTAGGATTTTTGAATGTCTTCCGATTTTGTAAGTAAATCTCTAAGATTCCAGCTACACTCAAAATAATCTAAGACCGTTTACCATGACTTAAAGTATTCATAAAGCAAGGTGATTATTACCCCTGAGACCATCGTACAAAGCCCTGAAGTGTGTTAGACATAAGCCAGAAGCGTCTCTCCTTTATTGCATCTTATGAGCTTGTTGGGTTAACAACAACAAAAATCTATCTTTTATTATGCTCATTCTATCTCTGATGCTTAAAAAATAGAATTTTTGAAAAGATTATTGTCTTTTTGCATCATATACGCGACCAAAGATTTAGAAATCCAGAAGAAATAGAGGAAAACAAAAACATTTTTCTTCCTCCTGTGCACACTCCACTCCGCTGAAGCTGCGTAACTAGCCGCATTAGAGAAAGGCGTGTAAACATCATATCACTGTTGACATTGAACACCACATAGCTAGAAAGAAAAGGATACATGGGTGGTTGTTTTTTCCCCTTCGCTATTTCAATAGTGCAAGTCGCAGTGGCAAATGAAAATACAATCGAATCTCAAGTGAATGGCCAGAAACACCGTATATTTTATGAAATATGGCAGCATAATGAATAGGAGGTAAAAAAAAAATGTCCTGGCTTTCAAGTCCTGATGGTTGTGATGTGATTGAATCATCGTGCATTCTGTTTGATGTCTCGGCTTTGCTATTCAGATACACGGCAAAGTGTGTGCATCATCCCTCTGCAGGAAGCGCTTGGCAACCTCGCACGAATGGAGTTCATTTTTTTCTTGCACCTGCAGGAAACATATATTCCGAGTCGAATTTAAGTAGGGACATTTTTAATTCTCCTAATTGTGATAGTCCTCCTTTCCCAAACACACACATACATGCAGGGAAAGCTATCAGTCAGGTACAAAAGAGACTGCTCAGGATTTGAAGGAATTTGACGATTTTGTTGTAGTTCCTAGCCTGGCAGGTGGTAATAATGCCTATGCCAGCACTGTCAAAATATGAAAATTAAAGTGACGATGGGTTTTAATGAAATCCATTTGACAAATATAATTAAGGTGTTTTAATATGAAGTCCTGTAATAAAGACTACCGGTGGACTCCCTGAGGTCCTGACTAATTGTGTAGATTGCTTTTAAGCTTTGAATAGTTTTATTGGATAATGAACTGTTAAGAAGTGTTAGATCTTTCTTAAGCAGAATTTGGTTTGAAAAAGAAGAGGAGAGACAGGCCTGAGGTGTGGCATTTTAAACATAATTAGAGGAGAGATTTAAGTTAACATCTTTGATCTTGCTGTCAGTTTTTGATTAGAGCTGTAAATGCTTTAATCAAGTGTAGTGTAGTCATTACATTTCTAACTGTTTTTTAAACTGCGAAATTACTGAGACATTGACATCAATTTTAACACATTCTGAAAATTTGCAGCAGAATTGGGTTTCCTGTGCTGAGTGTTTGCATTAGAATATTGGGTTATACTGACTCGCCAACCTTAGACACAATGGAAAAATTATATTGTGGCGAGGAATGGGGTTTTTTTTTTCCATCTTCCTTGGACATAACAGCAAAACAGCACAGTTGTTTATTCATTGTGCCTTCTAGGAATGCATACGATGAAAGCACTCGTGTGAATATGCTCTGTTAAAAATGTCTGCGTGAGAAAATTACCTCCAACTATTCACTAAACATTTTTAACTTTCACTTTTCAAAGAACCATTGTTTGCCTAACAGCTCACAATGCTCATCCGATGTCATGTTTGGTTTTGTTCCCATGCCTGGTTGGTAGGAAGCATTCAGGAAATATTTGTTGAATGAATGCGGAATCGGTTTACCATAACTAAGTATATACTCCTGCTTAAATTCTTTTCCCGGAACTCCCCAAGATCATAAGTAAGGGAACTGCGAGAAAAAAGTGCATTCCTCTCTCCCTCTGCCACCTGTTTTAACACTGGAGCGTGTGCATGGGCACATATTTTGTATTTCTGGCTAGTTTCAAATGGCAGAATTGAGATGATCTGTTCAGACCAATGCTGTATAGGATTCTCCTTGGTAGGAATGGGCTTTCTGGCATTTTAGCCCCGATAGCCAAAGCGATAGAACTATTTTAAGGAGTCATGCCCCTGGGGCATTTATGGTTTCTAATGAGAAGTCCACACCACATGATCTTGAACTTCCTGCTTGCATTTTGTGTGCTACATAAGATATAAAATGAGGAGCTAAGAAGTCTAGATTCTAATGCAAGCTGTGCCTGATAGGCAACTTAGGAAAACCATTTCTACACGATCTAATCAAACCCTGAGAAGAATAAATAATTGCCAAATACCTACCAATTCTAGAATTTTCTTTACTACCTTACCTTTTTAGTCCAGAAAATTTTTTATGTTTATTTTATTAATTTTGTGTGTATGTCCGTATGTATCTCTGTGTATCGGAGGGCACAGCGTGTGTCTGTGGAGGTCCACGAGTGACTTCAAAAATCACCCTGGATTGCTTCTATTTGTTTTGCTCTGGAATTTCCTAGGCTTTGCCTACCAGGATCAGAAGTGCAGGCCTCTACCATTTCTATCTGGAGTTTTAATGTGGAATCTGGGATCCGAACTCAGGACTTTCTGCTGAAAGCCATCTTTTTGGCCCAAAGAAAGCTTTTAATGTTGTCCTTTTTTTTTTTTTTTTTCCCTAATCCTTCTTTTGTCTTGATCTTCTGCCTGTCACTGATCCATCCACGGATCCTGGAAGCCCGTATTGTATTACATACCATGCATCAGGTAGGAAAGAAAGAATAAAGGTAATGGTGTCCTAATTTTTGGTTATTTGATGCCAGTATGCTGCCAGAGACGGGGCGTGCCCTTCAGGAAGGAAGGGTTTCTTTGGGTTGGTGACTTGAGGGTGCAGTGGGGAAGCTTGGGGCAGGAGGCAACAGAAGCTTGAGGTCACGTCACATCTGCTTTGGGGAGCACACAGCTGTAGATACCTGCTCAGTTCTCTTTCTCTTTTCTATGCGGTCCAGGACTCCAGCCATGTTATGGTGCTGCCTGCACCTAGGATGCATCTTACCCCCCCCATTAGCCCAATTTAGGAAACCCCTCACAGAAATGTCCAGAGGTTGATTGCCGTGTAATTCCAAGTCACATCAGTCGATCATCCAGATTAACCATCACAATGGGAAAGTGTGTTATTGTCCACTCTGATCTATGGGTCACTTGGTAGATACATGTTACTATAGTTGCCTTTCAACATTTGTAATTATAAATTTATTAGAAACAGGTTTTCCTTGTAGGCTACCCAACTATTCATCGTGTACCATTAGTTTGAGGTCAGTGTGGCATACATTCTGAGGCTACCGTGAAAAAAAAAAAAAAAACCTAGAAAAGCATGGCTTCTAGACCTTTGCTTTACCTTAAAGAGTTAGAGGGAAATGTAAGGAACTAGACGTGGATCAGTCACTGGTTGTCACTCCGATTTTAAATTTCATCAAAGGATGTCAATATCACGGTCAGGTAGGGTCATGTGCCTGTGGAAGCAAGAAGCCTGGGGAGAGAGTCAGAAATGTGGACTCTTAGAGGCCAACAAGGACAGAGTATCCTGTTTCTGTGCTAGATGCTCTCATGCATTTGGCACATTCCTCTGCCTGCACTTGTACCTTGTTTTATACTTTCGGTGGTGGGTCTGTGTCACTCCTCGCAAGTGTCAGCTGCGCCATGCTGGCGCCATGTTTTGTCCTTCATATCTTTATGGATCCTACCTCAGGGCCGGCCCTCAAGAATGTTTCATTGCAATATAAATCTACCTGTGACCTAAAATTTGCCTCTTCAAGCAAGTCATTCTGATCCAGGCTTCCAAGAAAATGGGTAGGAAATCCATGGGATAAATAAAAGTGGCTTTAATTTTTTCCCCTTTTTGTTTCCATGGGCGTATCATAAAGTGCTTCCCTCTCCACCCACCCTCCAAATAAAATGAAAGTTTTTCCAACAAGATCATGGTAATTTGCACTTTTGGAATAGTTGTGCAGTGCTTGAAGATCATGATGAAAGACCTGCAGTGTGGGGAGGGATCGCTCAGGCGCGATCTCTTCCGAATCCATAGATATAATCAGAGCCGGCCTGCTTATAAAATCATCAACACACTGTTTCCCACTGCACTAGGTGTTCTTTTGAAGTCTCTCTTCCCAAGCTCTGACCTCATTTCTCAAGATTCATCCACATTCTCTAAATGGGAAATTTTGGCAAAATCGAAGACAGCCCAACATGCAAAATGTGTTTGAGCATTACTTTCTATTTAACCCTTAGGAGACCGATAAGGTTGAATGTAATTTGCCTAAATGGTGTTATCTGGTATTTCATTATTGTGATCAAGAGCAGATTTATCATTGGTGTAGATAAAACAGTCTATATAGAACAGTCTATAAAATATTTATGTATTTTGTCTGCATTGTTTTTAAACAGAACATAGAGATTACAAATCAGTTTCGCATATGGGTTGATTTGGCAACTTAAGAAAATATCAGATCAGAGTGGGAATTAGGGTGCGGAAGCTAAAATCTGAGAAATGAAATCTGATGTAAGCAGTACTTATTTTCAGTCCATCTGGCTCTGCCTTTTATTGTCACTAGAAAAATGGAAGGTAATGGATTGTGCCAGGTCTGTTCTAAGAAACTCAGGAATGTCCACAACTCGTCAGAAGACGTTGTTGTTCACCCTGCACAGTGCAGTCCTGGCACTGCCTCGACGTCATCCAAGTTCCGAGACAACTCAGCGTGTAAAGGCGCCTGCCGGCAAACCTGACAACCCGAGTTCACGCCCTGGAACGCACGTGAAGGTGGAAAGGAGAGAACCAACGCCCCGAAGTTGTCTTCTGACCTCCAGTCACGTGCTGTGGCATGCATGCTGCCCACGCACATCGTACACACACACAATCATAGAAGAAAATAAAAGTATATCAACCAGTGTTAAGGGTAAACCACATTAAAATTCGTAAAAGTATAGCACACAGTTCAAAATAGATACATTTTCCTATGTACTGAAGAATCAAGAATAATTGTCAATTCATTCTGCCTTACTCAGTTCCATTTTTTAATGACTTGTTGGTATTCTTTGTGCTCGACACAATTATTATTATTATTATTATTATTATTATTATTATCTCAGTAGTTGGAGCTTCCACCTTTATAATGCTGTTTTTCTAAAATATGACATTTTGCTTTCGAGTAACTTCAAGAGGGGGACAAAATCCTTAAAGAGATCCCTTCATGAACAGTTTGAAATGGGTATCGCGTTGAGTCTGTCAGTGGGTGTAATGTATACGTATGAATTCCTTTGTTTAATCATCTATTAAAACTCCGCAGCTTCTGGTTCCATTTGCCGTGGCTGTGACAGAGATCTTATTTTTATTTAGCAACTCGAAGCGGTTTTTGTTGTGGCATGTTAAGGTTTCAGTCACTTTTCCTGAACTTGAAGAAGAGAATAGGATTTGCCAGTGATAAATGGGGAAGTTGACTAGCTAACTAATAAAGATTTGTCTTAATCAAGTATGATTTGTCAGAACAGGAGCGCACTGGGGTCAGGGCGCGCGCCATGAATTATATAGCATTCACAGGAGGGAAGGACCCGGCAAGAGACCTTCCTCATAAATATGCTGCCATCGCCCAACTCTAATTCGTATTCCAAGAGCGCGCTGCACAGCGGTTCCTGGTTGCCGAGCCGCTCGCCAGCTTCCTGGGCTTTCTGTTTGTGTGAAAAAGGAACTTTCCATCCTACGTTGTTATCATCTTGGTTCTGCAGGTGAATTGGCCCCCTCCCCAAACTGAATGGGTGCTACTAATTTGAGGTATGGGTAATGCAACGTTCTGTCTTGTAAATTATTAGTCTAGTGCCTACCGTGGGCTCTGTGACACATTGCAACAGTGGCCAGGTACAGAACCCTGAGCCATATTCTCTGCTGGAAGAGATTGCTCATGTTTTTTTTTTTTTTTATGTTCTTTTCAAGAACTGCCTCCATAAATTCAAATATGGTTACAATAGGAAAAGCGTTACAGGAAAATTCCTCTCAATAAAGACTTCTCACATTTAAAACAGCTCTGTTTACTGAAGTTCAACTTACATTAAATACAGAGAAGATATTTCTCGTGTGTCTGCTAGACTTGACTTTCTAAGCTACGATTCATACTATTCTCATTTGTTTATGTGACTAATTGCTTTGATAGGTTAAATAGGTCTCTTTCTGGGTCTTTATTTTATAAATCACTTCTTTTATTTGAAGAGGTTATTGTTTCTCTTCTTCGTATTCAACAGTTTTAAGCACGGCTCCGAGGCTGAACCTACGCTCAAGGCCACCTTGATCTGCTGTGTTCAGCAAGGGGCGAGGCCGTGTCTGGGCTCTGGAAAGTAGCATATGGCATAAACCCCCTCGCCAGCGTTTGATCCGTGCTTAAGTGATCTAGTAGGTAGTTTGGGGATTAGATTTTAATAATAATAGAAGTGTTTGTCATAGCTCTGGACAGAAGAAATACTGGCCTTACCTCTTAATGGAATAGCCATCAGTCCCTTTTGATATGACCGGAAGTCTCCACATTAAAATATACACTGTTTTCTAAGTTTCTCTTCCAGTTGCTGTGGTAAACTGCCTAGACAGAAGCAACTTCAGGGAATAAAGGTTTATTTGACTCCCAACTCCAGGTTCCAAACCATCTTGGTGGGAGGTGACTGCGGCAGAGGCTGGAGAGAACTGGTCACGTGATCTCCACAGTCGCGATCACGGAGCCATGAAGTGCTGCGTGCCTGTGCTCAGCTCTTTCTCCAATTTCATGTGATCCTGGCTTCTCTGCACGGGGAGTGGTCCTCCCACAGCTAAGGTGGATCTCCCCAGAACAGTCAGAAGCCAAGATGATCCGCCACAGGCCTGCCTAGAGACCCTTCTCCCGGAAGAGTCTAGACTTGTCAAATTGACAGTGAGATAACCCTTCATTCCTGTCAAGAAGGATGCTATAGCTTGGATGGTGACTGTCCCCCCAAGGTTCATGGGCTAAAGGCTTGGTCACCAGAGGCACTATTGGGAGGTGATGAAATCTTTAGAAAATGGGGTCTCATTGGAGGTTTGGGTCCTTGGAAGTATGTCTTAGAAAAGGACTGTGGGACCCACCCTCCCTCTTCTGCTTTGTAGTCATGGGAGGAGCAGTTTGTTCTGCCACATGCCCTCCATCATTGCTATCTGCAGTCCACCATAGAACGAAAGCATGGCTCATGAGAAACAGACTGGAATCACTAAAACCAAAAGCCAAAATAAACCTTTTCTCTACATTAAATTAATTATCTCCAGAGTAGGGTTATAGTGATAGAAAGCTGACTAATACGGGAAATGAATGGACTTTGAACAGCACATTCTGTCCCTTCTTCCAAAGATGGAGTCTCCAGGAAAGAAAAAAGTGAAATTGAAAGTTAGAAAATCCAAGCTGAATATGGTGGAACATGCCTGACATGATAGCTCTAGGGCAGAAGGATCATAAGTTCAAGACTAGCCTGGGCTACATAGTCAAATCCTGTCTCAATATCTATCTATCTATCTATCTATCTATCTATCTATCTATCTATCTGTCTGTCTGTCTGTCTGTCTGTCTGTCTGTCTGTCTGTCTGTGAAAGTTAAGTATGACTTTATCCATCCTTGCTTCATCCATAGAAAAGTTTTAGCCATAGGGCTGTGTCAGAGGTCTTACCATGCAGAAATCACCATGATAGGATATTTACAGATGAGAGATACTCATCTTAAGAATTCTACACGGATGAGCTGTCTTTGCTCCAGTGAGAAATAATACAGGTCTTTGAGCCAGAGATTGTACGCATATTGGGTGACTGGTTGGGCTGGGGCTTACTTAGGGTCTCAACGTTGGTATAGACAAACCTTCAGGGGCACCCAAGCCTTCCATTCCCACCCCCAACACTATGAAGATGTTCACAAGGCAGTGCAGACAGTGGTGGTCACAAAGGACCCCACGCGTCTGTCCTCAGAATCAAGTGTTCTTCCCTTCACCCATGTCAACATGTCTAGCTGAGTGTGTGCAAAAGCCAAAATGCACAAAATCCTGAAATGGGAATTGGGGACTCAAAGATTGAGGGCAGAAGAAATGTAGAAAAATAGGCCCGCGGTTTTGAGAGCTGGGCCATGACGTGGAAATTTCCCAGGCCTTAGAAAACTCACTATGCTTTTCTTATTCCACATTGAAGGGAATTAAGTTTTGTTATCTTCTCTTGTGCTTCTGTCCTTGCATTTCCTTTATAAGATTTAAAGTGTTACATATTCTCTGGCTTCCTGTTTTCATATATTTGTCTGAAACACAGCTCCAACTTACCAAGAGAGAATGCCCATGCGATTAGCCATTTGGGGCTGGTGGATACGTAGTACATGCCAGTGGTTCAAACCATCTGCTTAACACTCCGTGGAGGGTTTTGAATACTGGCCAACCTTGGGTAAATGACGTAACCTTTCTATGCCTCAGAGTCCTGTTTTAAGAGTGGTTGAGAGTAAGTAAGAGCCACGCTGTGAAGGTTCATCGCAATGTCTGTTCACTACCTAGCACAGTGGCTGGCATTAAACTAAGCAATCAAAAATTGCAGACAAAACTGCAAGTTAAAAAAAAAAAAAAAACCCTTTTCCCTGAGGGAAACATTCCTTACAATATTTTAAACACAGTCTGTAAGTAATAAACTTTGTTCCACATTTAGTGAATGGGCGAACTCATGTTGCACCCCCCAAGATTTAAAGCTGTGTGCCCCTTCTCCCCCGCCTCCAAAGAATGTTCCATCCCTGCTTTTTTGCAGAAGTTTGGTAGAAGACACGGTTTCAGCGGCTCCCTAATGGAGTCTACTCAGATATAATTAAAAACTCTTCTTAGAATTATGCTAATAAGTTCAATATAGAGCCTTGCTGATGAAGTCTAATAAATTCTCTATTGTTCTTAGAAACAATCACAGCCTTGTTTTGTTCTGTGTTTGAGAAACTCCCAATGTCACAGTGCTCACTAAGAAAGGCTACCAATAGTAAACTCTTCTTAGGAATCTTAACTGAAAAAAGACCCCCGTGCGCCACCCCTCTGGTCCTGCTGAGACCACACTGATGTTTTGCTTACACAATTGTATGGTTCTTAAGTGGGCTTCGCCTGCTAGTCTTTGCCCTCCAATGAGCTGGAGTCTCTAAACCATATTTACTTAGCTCCCTTCTCTGGTGCCACAAGGGTGGCATCAATATTAGGAAATCTTTAGCTCCTTCATGTCGCTTTCATTTGGAGCAGGGGCAGAGAGAGCAGCCATCCATGCTCAGTTGAGATCTATAGTCATCCCTTCATCTCGTTCAGAAATAATGCTGCGGTCATCTCACCTGAGAGTTCTACTCAAATATACCTTAAAGTCACCCGTCCCCTTTTTGCTGTTTGCACCATCTGTCACTCATCCTGTTATTTTGATTTTTTTTTTTATTTTACCTCTCAAAGTGAAGGTGTATAAAATGTCAGGCACTTCTGCTTCTGAGTGATCCAAAAATAACATGTCCTCATCTGTTTGGTGGCTTGATGAGATGGTATAAAATGCCTGATATTTCAAGATTGCATGTGTGTTGGGGAGTAAGTGTGATGTATATCTCTGTGTGTGCATAGGGCTTGTGATGTGTGTGTTAGAATTTATATGTGTGTGTCCATGTCTATGTATGTATGTATATATGTGTATTTATGTGTGTGTGATGCAGGCTGGCTTGTGTTTGTATCTGTGTCTGCGTGTGTATGTGGATATGTGGATATGTGTGTGTGATGAATGTGTGCTTGTGTTTGTAACTGCATCTGTATATAAACCTTTATTTACAAACACAGACTGCAGGCATAGTTGGTTTCATAGGTTTAAGTCATCCACCATTACGTCAGAATTGTGTTTTTGAAGAATCATCTTAGGGAAGCAGCAGATGAGGTGATCCCATAGAAATGTAGCTTCCTACCCCACATCCAGACCTACTGAATTAGAAATTGCAGGTGTTGGGCTGAGGCTGTATTTTCACAGTCAGGCTTATTGGTAGATGTAGGCATGAGCTATATTCTTCTTCAAAAAGACTCGAAGCCTCTTTCAAGGAGTATGGGAGACAAGGGTATATTAAAAACACAAAGTAACTCAGGACAATAAACAAGAACCAAGATGTATACAGAAGGGGGATGCATGTGCACGTATGTGTCCCTGTGTGTATGTGTGTGTACATGTGTGTCCTTGTGTGTCTGTGTCCCTGTGTGTCTGTGTCCCTGTGTACATGTGTGTCCCCGCCTTTGCATGTTTGCAAAGTTACAGGTACAT
The DNA here is from genome assembly GCA_023101885.1 of Typhlomys cinereus. Classification (NCBI taxonomy): domain Eukaryota; kingdom Metazoa; phylum Chordata; class Mammalia; order Rodentia; family Platacanthomyidae; genus Typhlomys; species Typhlomys cinereus. The sequence goes on from JALPQD010000178.1 coordinate 1,071,074, forward strand.
ATGTGTACCTGTAAGTGTGCATGCATGTGCATGTGCTTGTGCGTATGCCCCTGTGTGTACATGTGTATCCCCATGCATACTAGGTGAATTTTACAATATCAGATTTTAATATCTCTGAAATACTCTCAGAATAATACCTATAATTCAAAATGATGTGACGTCAGTAACTTCAGCTGGAAGAGCACGATTCATGCTTGTCTGTTATCCATGTATCGCATACACATATTCAAATGAGTTTCAATTCAAATTAAGAATAGGAATAGCTAATTAATTTGAATTAATTAAGAACAGAAAAAAAATCAAGAAAAAAGTCAGAAACCGGAACTTCTAGTATTTCCTTTACATATGATAGAAGTCCTTTGATTTTCTCTGCCTGTTTCCATTCCGGTACACTGGATAAAGTGTCCTCCTCGTAAGGTCTCAACTTGGGCCTGGACACATGTAAATATGTTTCATTCTATGTCACTATGTATATGCACACACATGTGCACATGTCTGTGACCAGGAGATAAAAGGTTCAATGTCACCACCTGCTTATCTGCCATCCACATGCACAGCGATGAATTCAAGCACTGGGGATGCGGCTCAGCAGTAGAGTGCAGACATGGGATATATGAACTCCCAAATAAATGCATAAATAAAGAAATCTAAATTTTCTATGTGTGCTGATTCATTGTGTTAAGAAGAATAGACTTGTCTACCATTATGTTTTTGTTTTTATTTGGCTTGTATGTATGATGGTACATGTATGCACGTGTGTGGTGTATACATGCATGTATGTGCGGAGACCAGAGGTCAGCATCGGGTGTCAGCTTTCATCATCTTCTTTTCAAGCACGTTCTCTCGCTGAACCTAGAGTTCACCATTTCACCAACAGCAGCCGGCTGGACGAGTTGTTCCCACACCCAGCACTGGGCTTCCAGATGTTCACCACTGTGGCAGGCTTTTTATATGTTGCTGGGCATTACGTGGGCCTTCATGCATGCACGCCAAGCACTTTACCCACCGAGCCATCTCCCCGTCCCCTCACTGCGACAATCTGATCAGACCAGAGAAATAGTTGAGGGAATGGACCTTTGACAGTAGCATTTTTGGGGGGTCTGGATGAGAAGCCACCTTCATTTTTAAAAAGAAAAAACATGTGCCAAAATAAAAAAAATCTGAATGAGAATTATACTCCTTTCTGGCTTTTTTTCCATTCTATAATTTGCTGGAAATGGAAAGTTGTTCTAGTCAGAGTCATGAGAACACGGAGTATTTGCCTGTCGTGCTCTGTAATTCCTCTGTGGGAATGGTGGAGTCTGGGGAATGCGGACACTGTTTCTGTCCTGCTCGCGCCTGAGTTATTGCAAAGGCTTTTCTTAGGTGTCGGTGTTTGTGCTGTGTGTGTTAGCATGCCTGCGTACACACCGTAAGGCGTTTCAAACAACTCACTTTTCAATTTTCTTCTCCCCCCTCCTCCCTCTCCTCTTTCTCTTTCTCTTCCTCCTGCTCCCCCTCCTCTTCTTTCTCCTCTTGCTTCTTCCTTCTTGCAAAACTTACTGATAGGAGTCAAAGACTTGATCAGTGTTGCAGCCCTTTCAGTAATTTGTTTCCTGACCTGGGGCACCTTTATCCTCCCCAACACACACACACACACACACACACACACACACACACACACACACACACACACACAAACTGTGTCCCATTTGCTCATCCTGAGAGCTAGATGTGGCCTTGTCTTTTGCAGCGTTATTGAAAAGCATGTAGAGTAGGACCCACAAACCCAAACTCCTCCCAACGAAGTAATGCGCACAGGAGAACAAAGCAGGCGGGAGAGGAGGTGGCCAGCTGGGCAGACCTGCCTCTTCTGAGGGCTGCTGCTGCTCCGTGCTGGCCCACCTTTGCCAGTGGACCACACTGGGTATTGCCAGATAGGCTCAATTTCAAAGGAAACTGCAAGTCTATCTTTTTATATGAGGCTCCCATTAAAAAAGAAAATCATTGTTGTTTGAAATGGTGTTTGATAGAAACAAAACGTTTTCTCTGGCCACGCAAGTCCTAAGGCCTACTGGATAGTGACTTATTGCCTAAGTAGATAACGAGAATGCTGTAGATTCTATAGAGAAATGCACTCAGGGGTCACAAGAGAACAGCCCATGATTAGCCCAGGCCTGGTGATTTCTGAAAAGACTCCTAATTGCTTTGCAGTCACTTGTCAATACTTTTGCAGCACTTCTGGTTTTTAATTCTGGAATGAGTAATTCATCTTCCCTGGAGAGCTGGGTGACACTGCACATGTCTCCCTTGTCCTTAAGCAAACGCGTGTTTGGTTAAATCCCACAAGTGGGTCTTTGGAATGTGTTTGGACAGTGTGTCCATTCAGGTTTCGTGTTGCTTCGTTGCCCATCTTTTGCATTCTTTGTTGAATTGTGAAAGGGGGGGAAGCTTCCTGCTGCCTTGGTCTCTGTTCACAGAACAGAACTCATTCATTCTTATTTTTGAGTGGAGCTGTAATTAACATGGTTTCTTTTGTTTAACAACCTCAATTTACATAGTACCTGCTCGTTCCAGAGCAACTTTGTAGGGAGCACTGGTACACTGACTGATGTCTCAGGGTGCTTGCAATATTGTCTATTAATTATCAGCAGCAAAACAGGTAGCTAAGGGGAGAGTCTGTTGCTACAACTTTGAAGAAAGTGACTCTGACGGTTTTTTAATTGCTTAATAATAGATGAGATCATTCTTTAAGCAAGATAGAATTATGTACTCTCCTGCTATGTGGGTAAGACTAACTCTCAGTAGCTTTAAAATATGCAAGCACGGTTGGAGAGATAGCTCAGAGGTTAAGACTCTGCCTCACAAACAGTAGATCCTGAGTTCAGATTCCAGGTCCCACAAAAACACCAGGCGGAAACAGTGATGGCCTGCACTTCTGGTCCTGGTGGGAGGAACCTGGGAAATCCCAGAGCAAAGCAAAAAGAGGGAAGCAATCCAGGATGATTCCCAAAGTTACCCTTGGTCCTTCACAGGGACACACAGTGCCCCCCCCTCTCTCTTTCTCACACACACACATACACACGCAAAATAAAGTTTAAAAATATTCAAGCATATACACACATATATACACATACATGCACATGCACGGACATACATGCCCATACATGTATGTACAAACACACACACATGCACCCATACACAAACACACAGATATACACATATACAGGTATATGCAATACACCCACACATGCATACACACGTGCACACTCACATGCCTACACCTTGCACTCATGCTGCATTTCTCCTGATCCCCCTGCCTCCGTCTTGTCTGCATATCCTACCAGCATGCACCTCCACAACTGACTCTTACCATACTGAACATTTGTGGTCCTGATTTGCTTTGACCCTTGTACTCTAGTTTGCTGATGTGCTCTCCAGAGGAAAAGGGGCACTAAGTGTTTAGAGTTGCTGCTTCCTAAGATTTTAGAGTCGAATCATCCAATCTAAGATCTCACTTTACTTTGAAGGGTAACCAGGGCTCAGAGGAAAAAGGAAGCATTTTTCTAAAATTAATCCCAAGCGCATGCGTACCTCTTCTGAATGGATCGTAAAGAGGAGGGGAGCTTGAAGAGTGTTCTAGAGCATCGCCTTGCAGTAGCACAGTAGCCACTGTGCACCTGTAGCTATTGAGCACTTGAAATGTGGCTAGTGCCACTGAGTCACTTATAACCTAATCAGTTAGTCTATTTGCCTGTTAAGTAGTATCTCAGACAAAGACACTCAGAGATTACATTTTCAACCTGTAAGTTATCACAGCCTACTGTGAATCAGTATTATACGTGTTACACGTAATTGAAGAGCTGGCTAGTCAGCAGAACAGTTAGCCCTTAGTTTCCAGCATCTACAGGATACCGGTTGCTGGACCTCTCACAGATGCCAAACCTGCGGTTGCTTGTGCTCAGAGAAAATCTACACACTACTCCTGGGGTGTAGATGACCTCTGTGCTACTAATATCCTTTGTACAGTATAAATGCTGTGTGGACAATGGCTGCATTGTATGGCTTAGGGAATAATAACCAGAAAGAAGTCTGGACAGATACTTTTGATCTGCAAGTATAAACCCCAATACATGTCTTCACCTCGCCATCTTTCGTGCTGTCTACACATCTTAACCTCTACATGTATTTCTATGTTGTTATTTTTGTTGTTTTTTTTTTATTAAATTGTGTGTGCGTGCATATGTATGTATGTGTGTGTAGAACCACGGGCGAATTCGGGAACCACCATGGACGCCTCCACCTCCTCCTTGTTTTCTCTGCCCCGGGATTCACAGGCTCCGCCCTACCAGGACCAGAAACGCAGGCCGCCCCTGCTTCCGCCTGGAGTCTATGTGGGGTCTAAGATCCGAACTCAGGACCTTCCGCCTGCAAGGCAGAGGCTTAACCCCTGAGCCACCTCTCCAGCCCGTTATTTTTGTTTTAAGCAGTTGTCTCTAAAGAATCTAACAGAACTTTTTTATATTCATACATGGGTTTACCATTCGGGTGTTCATCATTCTTTCTGCAATCCAAATGTCCAAGTTTCTTTCTGTCCAAAGACCTTGCTCTAACCATCTCCGTAATTATGGGTAATTCTTTTATTTTTTCTGTTACTAAAAGAAATGCATTTGGGGACGGAGGAGACAAGTCAGTGAGTAAAATGCAAGCATGACGACGCACGTTTAGGCGCTCAGCATCCGTTACAAAGTCAAGCGTGGCAACGTGCTCGCTAATCTCAGTGCTGGCCGGGCACAGACAGGAGGACCACAGGAGCTTGCTGGCCAGCCAGTCCAGTCAATTGGTGGGCTCCACGTTCAGTGAGAGACCCTGTCTAAAACCGTATGCAATGCTAAAAAGTATATGTGACTGAGGAAGAAATCCAGCGTGGACCTGAAGCCTCCACACATACATATCAACACACGTTGCACGTGAGCACATGCGTGTATGAGCACACACAGGATATCTGTTTTATATTTACTTTTGAAGGATGTTTTGCTGGATTTGGGTGTTGCCTTTTTTTTTTTCCTTTCAGCATTCTGGAATGTTGTCCTTTACTGTTTCTAAAGGAAATTCAGCCTGTATTCTTCTCATTGGCCTCCTGGATGTAACATGTATGTTTTTCCCCCTGTGGCAGCTTTTATTTCCCTTTAGTTCTCAGCCTCTGACTTGTTAAACTTCTTTCAACTTCAGTTCATTTTTTTTTTATTCCAATCGGCAGGTTTTGGCCAGTAGTTCTTCAAATATGTCGTCATCCTGTTCTTTGCCGCCAGTCTCTTTCTCTGAGAATCTAATTCCAAATATACTGGGCTGCTCTGACTCTCTGACCCACACTGAGGCTACGTTGCTGCTGTTTTGGCATCTTCCCCCTCGTTTGGATCATTTCTACAGCACGTCTTTATGAGCAGTGATCCTTTCTTGGTATTTATCGGTGGTTTTCCATTTGGGGATTTCATTTGGTTCTTCTTGGGGTTTCATATAATCTCTTGAAATTGCTGTCCGTCCACGCATCTCAAAAAAAAAAAATGTTTGGTAACTTTACCAACTAGTTTCTCTGTTAGTGTGCTTGCTTATACATATGGCATTTTCTCTTGATTATTTCCATTTTCCCTGGTTTTTTTTCCATGTTTTCTACTTTATTTTATTATTTATTTATTTCCATTTTCCCTGGGTTTTTTCCCATGTTTTCTACTTTATTTTATTATTTATTTATTTCCATTTTCCCTGGGTTTTTTTCCATGTTTTCTACTTTATTTTATTATTTATTTATTTATTTATTTATTTATTTCTACTCATACAAACTTAATAGGTACCCCGGTCCCCTCCCTCCCTCCACTCCTCCCTGATCCCCTATGTCTCTCCTCCCTTTTCCTCTTTTTTCTCTCCCCCTCCCTCCCAATCTCCCAGTGCCTCCTCCCCCCCATCCCTGGAGCATCCTTTAATGTGTATGTCAAACTTTCCTCTGGGTCCTCCTCTCTGATGAGGTGTAAGGACTCAGTGGCATTTCTTAGAACTCTTTCTTGTGTTCCCCATAAGTATAGGAACACTATTGTGGCTGTTAATCCCTTGCTTCTAAGGATCCTAGTGCCTTTAGTCCATGCTAGACTTTGAGGGGTCAATAATGTGTTGGTCATTGCGCAGGTCATGCAAAGTCCTGTTATGATTGCTTCGGACCTAACTTGTGTGGAGTATCTTGCATATCATTGCTCCTCCCCATCCTTGTGCTCTTACAATCTTACCGCCCCCTCTTCCGCACATTTCCCTGAGCTTCAGGATGGGGAGAGATTTGGCTGGCCTAGCTCCAGGTGATTGATATAGAGTCTCTGATGTTCTGAATTATGGTTTGTTGATTTTTTTTTTCAGTTTTGCTGTTCCTGCAATGCCCTTGGCTCCATCCTGATGGGTATTGGATGTCACCCCCTGGCCAGAGATAAAAAGCTGTTAAAATAGAGTCTTATTATAAGAGTATAATGTCTTCTACTTTAATAATGTTCTCAACATTTCAAAAAACTGATTAGGATATGCGATGTTGCTTTTTGGGTTTGTCTGCCTCTGACATCATTGTGCTCTAGGGTGTATTTGGGTCATGGAATGACCAGATTCTTCCCAAAATCAAGCTGAGAGAGCATGCTGGGCCGAGTCTGTCCTCAGACTGGCTTCATCTGCAATTACTGTGCTCCTATCCTGTGTGCATGCTGCCTGTAAGGGGGCTTCCTTTCCGGTCATGATGGTCCACGTCTGTAATTCCAGTACTCAGAGGATGGTCAATTTGATGTCACCCTAAACTAAACAGCAAGACACTATCAGTTTGTTTGGTTTTTTTTTGAAGTCTTATGGGTTAATCTGCAGTTTCAGATCTGTTTTGGCCATATTGAGACTTACTCAAATGGTGTTTGGGATATAACTGCCACAAGAATGTGTAAGAACACATGGTTTCTCTACCAGGCAGCCCTTACTGCAGTGCTGCTTCCTGTGTACTTTTGGAGACCGAGGGAGACAAGACCTAGTGTCCCGATTAGATACAGGTGTCAGCTTGACAACCGAAGGCTTCTGCATTGGCCACATTTGTAAAGAATTGGTTGTAAACCCTGAACAAGTTCGCAGGGGAATGGCATTTTCGCTTGATTATTTACATTTTCCCTGATTTCTTTCATGTCTTCTAACTTAACAATGTACATGACATTTCAAAAAACTGGGTAGGATCTGAGATGTTCTTGTTGGGTTTGTCTGCCTCTGACAGACAATTTTTGGGGGTAAGTGGGATCAGCTCTGGGGAGCTGATCAGGAAACTCGGCATTCTTCCGTGTACTTGGACAGACTTGCTCTCTGGCTAGTGGGTTTGCGCCTCTTCCAGCAACCTGTAGATGTAGTGTGGCCAGTTCCCTCCTGTCCCTGGTGGTGGGGTGGACTCTCCTGCCAAGCTGGATTGGCAACCATAAGCCAGAATAAAACTCCTTGTTCCTCCATAAGCCCTTTGGTCATGAATTTATCAAGAGCAGCACAGAGTAACTGCAGCGTCAAGCGGCTCGAGTTGGTGTTGAGCCCGTGTACCTAGATTCTGTCCTGTAATCTGCACCGTCACGTAGTGTGCTGTCTACAGCAGGCCTGCGCTCAGACTAGGCACTCACCCTAGATACGAAAGTTGTTGCAACTACTCCCTTGTGATGTGATTGTCAACCTCTACACCCACACCCCCCAAAAAAGTTAATCAAAGCTTCTTTGCATTCCTTGGAACACCCCCTCCCCCGAAAGCGTGGTCATTATTTTGTCTGGGTTTTTCTTGTTTCCATGGGAGGAGTCATGTGCGCGCTTTCTACATCCTAGCTGGAAGCAGAAGCTCCTCACATGGCTTGCGTTTCAAGCCATGGGAGATGGCGAAAGAACTCTCTTTCCCAGTGCCCCACCTTCCCCATGTCATGAACTCCAGTGTCCCTTTAGTACTGGGGCTGACCTATCCCCACGGGGCGTGACATCAGACTCAGCCTAGAGACACCAGATGACAGAGTGACAGATTCCCAGTGCTCCACAGGCAGATTCCTCTTGGGAAGGCTCTGTTGACCCCCTCCGCATTCTCAAGTGTTTTCTTAAATTCAGTGGCCCTAAGTTCTCAAGTCAAGTTCAATTCAGCACTTGAGATGGTTGGAAAATCTCACTTCATGCTTGTCGTCTGATGTCCACACGAAGCTCATGCTTTAAAGTATTGCAGTGTCCTCCTTGCTGCAGACAGCCAGAGACAAATGGTAGCCTGGGAATTGTGGATGCCTTTCACCTGCTCCTAAAACTGCAGATGGGCTTGTTTTTGTTTTTGTTTTTAAACGAATCAGGCGATCACCTTATCTTTCTCTTAGCAATTTTAAGAAGATTCAACTTGTTCACTTTTCAAAATAATTTCCCAGAAACCACATCCTTAAAATGAGGTTGTAAAAAGAAAGTTAAATACAGTTGTGCTGAGGGATAATCAGCACCTTCTGAGAGTGAGTGAGCTGCTGGTTGCATAGTGGCTAAAATTAAATATACATATTTATTTAATTTATCAACTGAAGCATTTTGTGCTGAGTTAGATTTGAGGCACCTTATGTTTATACCACAAAATGATCGATCTTCAGTCGGTTCTGACTTTTCTTAGGAAATATTTGAGTATCAGTTCCAAAATTCAGCTCCAATTTTTTTTTTGGAAAGGGCTGGCTTTAGTTAGTATTTTGATGAATGTATGCTGTCAAGTGATGATAATTTATGAACGGAGAAACAGGGTGCTCTCAGTGATGTGCAGTCCACAGACAAAGTCTTATCTCAGTTGGGGATGCCTTCAGGAAGTATCTTGCTAGATTTGTAGCTACCTGCTTCCTTCTCAGTTCCTGCAGGAGACAGAAAGTATTGAATACCCATTGTGTACACCTTCCAAAAGACGGAAGAGGAAATGAATTGTTAACTAGATTTTTTTTTTGCAAGTGTGTGCCCTATAAATAAAAGGACTATGGACCATGGAGAACATTGCTTCTGTGTACTTGGGAAAACAATTCATTTTGTGTATGAGAGAGTCCTGAGTCCTGTATGCCGGCATAACTCCCAGGAGCTTAGGGAAAGGATAGAAGAAGGGCTGGAAGGAACTCTTCCTTCCTGGAATTCATTTATCATGTCACAAGACTTGAAGGATTGCATCACACATACAAAAAAATCATTTTTTGCACTTTCCAATTTTTTTCAGCCTCACAAAGATCTTGAATGATCAGCAAGTACAGTATTTATAAAATTATGTCATTAGATGCAGTATTCCTCTTAAAAGTCATAGGGAAGTTTAAAGAACTAAAAGTTGTAGACTGGGTATATATGTATTTACCATCAGTTCAGATCTATGAGCTTGAAATCTTCCATTATTGGTGGGGTTTTTTTGAGTACCTTCATCATAAATTATTCAAGAAAAGAAAATCTGGCAATGTTAGTGCATATTTTTAGTGAAACAATCCTTAAATATCTAATACTATTCTGACCAATAATAGCCATTAAAAACCATCTTTTTCCATTGCTTTGTTTGACATAAGTTTTAAAACTTTTTTGCGTTTTTTTAATTCCATGAGAGTTATGATTTCTAATACATTTGTCCTAGAATTTTCTTTAATTAGGTATTAAAATACATGATAACAGCTTAGAAATGAAAAAAAAAATTGTTTCCAACAATAGTTACTAAGACCAGGATGTGTACATTCTTGGATAGATCTCTTCTCTTGCCAAGAGGGAATAATATGTGGGCTGTTAAGTCATTTCTCAGAAACCAAGGAGTTTACGAGTGTGGCTTATGACTCTAGGAAATGCCTGAAATCTTGAATTTCAGTGGCAGACTACAGGTCTATTCAAAAGTAGTCTTTCCCCTGGAGGACCTGAGAGAATGGAGGATGTACTACCTGCTTTCCAAAATTGCCTTTTCCAGTGCCCCACTAGCGGATGCCAGAAGTAGAAATAGTCATAAACCTTTTACGCACTTTTTCTCTTTATGCCTGTCCGTACTCTTTCTTTTTTTTTTTTTTTTTTTATTAAAAATTTAATTATACATTTTAAAAATTTTTTACCAGTTCCCTCCCTCCCCCCTCTTCCCCCTCCCCTTCCCCCAGTGCCTCCCCCCCAATTCCCAGATAGTCCTTTATTGTGTGTGCCTAACTCTCCACTGTGTCCTCCTCTCCGATGACATATAAGGACCCAGGGGCATTTCCATAAGCCCTTTCTCTTGTTCCCCTTAAGCATAAGATCACTACTATGGCTGTCAATCCCTTGCCTCCAGGGGTCTCGGTGCCCTTATCAGATGCTAGACTTTATGAGGGCAACAGTGCGCTGGACATTGCGCAGGGCATGCAAAGTTCCATTATGATTGCTTTGGCCCCAACTATTGTTGAGAATCTTACAAATCGTTGCTCCTCCCATCCTTTTGCTCTTACAATCTTACCGCCCCCTCTTCCGCAAATGTCCCTGAGCTCCAGGATGGGGAGAGATTAGGCTGTCCTAGTTCTATGTGATTGATATAGAGTCTCTGAAGTTCTGGATTGTGGTTTGTTGATTTTCTTTTGCAGTTTTGCTGCTCCTGCAATTCCCTTCACTCCATTCTGCTGGGCACTGTATGTCACCCCCTGGCCAGAGACAAAAAGCTGTTAAACTGGAGTCTTGTTGTAATAGCACATTCAAGGGTAGATGTAATAAGAGTAGGAAACCTCACTGAGAGAGGGGTCCATCACCCATTTGCAAAATGATTACTTTTTATCTGCTAGACTATATGCCCTCCCCTTCTGGTGAGATCAGGAAAGAACGTCTGTGAACTTAACCAGGTTTCTCATTACTTACTTGCAGACCTTCATGGAGGCCTATTTTCTCTGCTGTAACATGGTCTCCTCTCTCTTTGTTTCTGGTGTGGCCCTCCTAACCCATCTCTCTTGTTCATAATCCTTGCAATTACTGTGTTACATAGGTTTACTTGTGAGTGTCCCAATGTGGGCTGGGTGAGTTTGGTACTAGGAGCCACCTATTAGGGAGTACATACGGCGCTTAATTTTCTGGGTTTGGGATACTTCACTTAATATAATTCTTTCTAATGACATCCATTTCCCAGCAAATTCCAGTAATTCATCATTTTTGATGGCTGAGTAGTACTCCATTGTATAGATGTACCACAGTTTCCTTATCCACTCGTCAACTGTTGGACATTTAGGTTGATTCCATGACTTTGCTATTGTAAACAGTGCTGCTATGAACATGGTCGAGCTTGTGCTATCGAGGCGAACCTTTGCTGCTTGGGGGGTTATTCCCAAAAGTGGGATAGCAGGGTCATATGGCATTTCAATCTTTAATTTCTTTAAGAATCTCCAGACGGCTCGCCAGAGTGGCTGTATGAGCCTGCATTCCCACCAACAATGTAGGAGAGTTCCCCTCTCTCCACATCCTCTCCAGCATTTGTCGTTGTTTGTATTGTGGATTTTTGCCATCCTGACCGGGGTGAGATGATATCTCAGGGAAGTTTTGATTTGCATTTCCCTGATGGCGAAGGAAGTGGAGCATTTTTTAAGATAATTGTTAGACATTTTAATTTCATCCCTGGTAAAGTTTCTTTGAAGTTCCAGGGCCCATTTTTTAATTGGGCCAGTGTTTTCCTTGGAGTTTAATTTTCTAAGTTCTTTGTGCACTCTGGACAGTAGAGCTCTGTCAGATATGTGGTTAGTGAAGATTTTCTCCCATTCTGTGGGTTGCCTTTGAGCTCGTGTTACAATCTCTTTATCTGAACAGAAGCTCTTTAATTTCACAAGATCCCAACTGTTGAGAGTTGGTAGCAGTGACTGTGCCATTGGATGTCTGTTTAGGAACTGTTGGCCTAGCCCAACCAGCTCGAGGGAGTTCCCTATCTTTTCAACTATGGTTTTTAAAGTCTCTGGCCTGATATCAAGGTCCTTGATCCATTTGGAATTAAGTCTTGTACATGGTGACAAGTACGGGTCCAGCTTTAATCTTCTGCATGTGGAGATCCAGTTTTGCCAGCACCATTTGTTGAAGATGCTGTTCTTTTTCCATTGGATTCTTTGGGCCCCTTTGTCAAAGACCAAATGGCTGTAACTTTGTGGGCTTATATCTGGGTCTTCAATCCTTATCCATTGATCTGTGTGTCTATTTTGGAGCCAGTACCAGGCTGTCTTTATAACTATGGATTTGTAGTATAGACTTAGGTTTGGTATGGTAATACCTCCAGCTGTGTTTTTGTTACTCAGGATTGTTTTGGCTATCCTGGGTCTTTTGTGCCTCCAAATGAACTTTGAGATTGTTTGGTCAACTTCTTTGAAGAATTGCTTTGGGATTTTGATTGGTATAGCATTGAATCTGTATATTGCCTTTGGTAGGATGGTCATTTTTACAATGTTGATTCTGCCAATCCAGGAACAAGGGAGGTCTTTCCACCTTCTGGTGTCTTCTGCAATTTCTTTCTTTAGGGTTTTAAAGTTTTCATTGTAAAGGTCTTTTACCTCCTTAGTTAGGTTTATACCAAGGTATTTCATTTTTTAGGGGTTATAGTAAATGGCATGGTTTCTCTCAAGGCTTTTTCACTTCTTTCATTCTGGGCATATAGGAAGGCCTCTGATTTTTGCACATTTATTTTGTATCCTGCCACCCTGCTGAACTTCTCAATTAGTTCCAGGAGCTTCCTGGTGGAGTGTTTGGGATCACTCAGGTATAAGATCATGTCATCTGCAAATAGAGATAGCTTGACTTCTTCCTTGCCAATTTGAATCCCTCTTATGTCCCTTTCTTGTCTTATGGCTTCGGCTAAGACTTCAAGTACAATATTGAATAGAAGTGGTGAGAGTGGACAGCCTTGTCTTGTTCCTGATCGAAGTGGGAATGCTTCCAATTGTTCCCCATTGAGCATAATCCTTGCTGTGGGCTTGTTGTATACAGCTTTTATTATATTGATAAAGGTTCCTTCCATTCCTACTGTCTCTAGCGTTTTGATCATAAAAGGCTGTTGGATCTTGTCAAAAGCTTTTTCTGCATCTATCGAGAGTATCATGTGGTCTTGGACTTTGGACTGGTTTACATGATGAATTACATTTATTGATTTGCGTATGTTGAACCAACCTTGTGTGCCGGGGATGAAGCCTACTTGGTCCCCATGAATGATCTTTTTAATATGTTTTTGAATCCGATTTGCTAAGACTTTGTTGAGAATCTTTGCGTCTGTGTTCATCAGGGAGATCGGCCTATAGTTTTCTTTTTTAAGTGAATCTTTATTAGGTTTTGGGATTAAAACGATATTAGCTTCATAGAAGGAATTTGGTAGTGTTCCTTCCTTTGCTATTTGATGGAACAGTTTAAGGAGTATTGGTGTTATTAACTCCTTAAATGTCTTGTAGAACTCTGTGCTGAATCCATCTGGTCCAGGACATTTTTTGGTGGGAAGATTCGAGATTACTTCCTCAATTTCCTTATATGTTATAGGACTATTTAAATAATTCACAACTTCCTGATTCAATTTAGGTAAGTTGTGTTTACTTAGAAATTCATCCATCTCTTTTGTGTTGTCAAACTTCACAGAGTATAACTTTTTGAAATATGATGTTATAATTCTCTGGATTTCTTGGGTATCAGTAGTGATAACTCCATGTTCATTTCTAATTTTGTTAATTTGGGTTTTCTCTCTCTTGCTTTTGGTTAGTTTAGCTAGGGGTGTATCAATCTTGTTGATTTTTTCAAAGAACCAGCTTTTTGATTGGTTGATTTTTTCTATCGTTTTCTTAGTCTCGATTTCAGATATTTCTCCCCTTATTTTGCTAATCTCTTCTCTTCTACTGCTTTTAGGATCAGATTGCTCTAGTTTCTCTAAAGCTTTAAGCTGCATTGTTAAGTTGTTTATTTCTGATGTTTCCATTTTTTTGACGTGGGCATTAAGAGCTATGAACTTACCTCTTAGAACAGCTTTCATTGTGTCCCAGAGATTTTGGTAAGTTGTATTTTCGTTATCATTCACTTTCAGGAAATCTTGAATTTCCTTTTTAATTTCTTCCTGAATCCAGTTCTCATTCAGCATCATAGTGTTAAGTTTCCAGGAGTTAGTGCATTTTCTCTTGTTTGATGTGTTGTGGATGTCCAGCTTTAGGCCGTGGTGGTCTGATAGGGCACAGGTTAGAATTTCAACTTTCTTGTATATGTGTAGATTCATTTTGTGGCCCAATATGTGATCTATTTTGGAGAAAGTTCCATGTGCTGCTGAGAAAAATGTGTATTCTTTGGTGCGTGGGTGAAAAGTTCGATAGAGATCTGTGAGGTCCATTTCTTTCAGGGTTTGATTAAGTTCCAAAGTGTCTCTGTTAAGCTTTTGACCTGTTGATCTATCCCATGTAGAGAGGGCGGTGTTGAAGTCCCCAAGAATTATCGTTTGGGGGTTGATTTCTTGCTTTAGACGCTGTAGGGTTTTCTTAATGAATGTGGGGGGGCCCGTATTGGGTGCATATATGTTCAGTATTGTGAAATCTTCCTGGTGAATTGTACCTCTGACTAAAATGTAGTATCCATCCGTGTCTCTTATAATTTTTTTTGGTTTGAAATCCACTTTGTCTGATAGCATAATGGCTACCCCTGCCTGTTTTCTGCTTCCATTTGCTTGTAGAATTGTTGACCAGCCTTTTATTTTTAGAGCGTGCCTATCTTTTGTGGTGAGATGGGTTTCCTGCAGGCAACAGATTGATGGATTGTGATTTTTAATCCAAGTTTGTAATCTGTGTCTCTTGATCGGTGAATTAAGTCCATTAACATTTAGTGTTATAATGGAGAAACTATTGTTAATTCCAGACATTTATTATGTTTAGTAGCTTTTATAAGTATATTGCTTCGCTTTTAATGGTGTTATATTTGCCTTCTGTTCTCCTGGATATGCCTGTTTTTTTCTTCACGCTTGAGTATCATTTCTAGCAGTTTTTGAAGGCCTGGTTTGGTGGCCATGTATCCCTTAAAGTTGTCTTTGTGCTGGAAAATTTTTCTTTCTCCCTCGATCATGACTGATAGTTTTGCAGGGTAAATCAGCCTGGGTTGACATTTTTGCTCATTCAATACTTGAAGTATGTCTCTCCAAGCTCTTCTTGCTTTTACTGTTTCGACTGAGAAGTCATTAGTTATTTTAATAGGTTTGCCTTTAAAAGTGACTTGTTTTTTCTCCCTTGAAGCTCTCATCACCAGTTCTTTATCTTGAATGTGGAGTGTTTTAACTATTATTTGCCGCGGTGTGCTTCTATTTTGGTCGTATCTGTTTGGGGTGCGGAATGCCTCTTGTATATGAATGGGCCTCTCTTTTTTTAGATGAGGAAAGTTTTCCTTGATGATCGTTTGAAAAATTTCCTCAGGGGTGGTATTTTGAGATTCTTGCTCCGGTATTCCATGAATACGCATGTTAGGCTTCTTCAGGGTGTCCCATATCTCTTGGATATTTCTCTCAAGTATCTTTTTGGCTTTAACAACCTCTTCCATTGAGCTGGTTAGTACTCCCACTTTATCTTCAAGGTCTGAAATTCTGTTTTCTGCTTCATTAGTTCTGTTGATAAGACTCTCTGTGGCGTTCTGGGTTGAAGATAACTTGTCTTTTAGCTCAGTTTTAAACTCTGCTTGAGTTTGTTTTAACTGTTCTATGCCACTTTTTGTTTCTTGCACTGTTTTTCTCAACTCCTCCAGATGTCTGTTGTGTTGCTCTTCAAAGCGATTGATTCGATTATGTAATTCCTCCCGGATTTCCTCTTTCATAGTATTGAACATGGTAATGATCATATTTTGAAAGTCTTTATCCTGGGTGGGGCTTTCTTGGCCTTTTTCCGCGGGTTTGTTCTTGTTGGAGTCTAACATTATGGGATTAATTTCTTCAGTGGGAAATTTGTTTACTTGAGTGTTGCTTCTCATGGATTTGCACTTTGACTTTGGCATTGTCATTTTAACTCTTAAGATCTCTCAATTTCACTAAACTGAATTATTTGGCCTGGGGTACTGGTGGGCAGGGCCTGAACGGGGACTTACCTAGGGCGCGGGGTGAGGCCCAGGTGGACCGCGCGCGTGTCCCGACCGGCGGAGCGGGGGCGGGGCGAAAAAGGGAAGGATGGGCGCGTCGGCGTGGAGCTATTTAACCGGAGGGCAGCTGGGGCGGGGCCCGGGCGCAGGGGGAGGTGGTCCTCGTCCCTCGGCCCCCCCGCGCGGCTCCGGCTGGATGGTGGGAGTCGGAGCCGGGTCCCCGTGGGCTGACCTGGGGGTCCTAGAGCGCGCGTTGAGGCCCGGCTGGATCTCGCGCAGGCGTCCGGACCCCGTACTCTTTCTTATAAGCACCTGCTGGGATCCTGTGCCAGCCACAGACACAGTAGCAATATCTATTTTCCATTCATTTGAAATTACATGTTATGGGCTAGGAAGATGGCTCAGAATTTAAAGTCTTTGCCTCACAAGCAAGAGGACCTAAGTTCTGATCCCAAAATCCCATGTCCATATGCCGATCAGATATGGTGACAACCTGCAATTCCAACCCTGGAAAGCAGAGCATGGGCCACCCCAAAGTAAAGCAGTAAGGAGGTGGAGCAATCCTGGATGAGTCCTGAGCTTACCCTTGGCCCTCCATGGTCACATATACTCCGGTGTCCTCTTGCAGATGCACATGCACACAGGCATACATATGTGTTTATATGCACATAGACACACGAATGAAATTACATATTTTAACACCACCAGCCTACGTAGGAAGAATTATTTTTTAATTATTCAATTGTGCGTGTGTGTGTGTGTGTGTGTGTGTGTGTGTGTGTGTGTGTGTGTATAGAACCTCGGGCGAATTCGGGAACCACCATGGACGCCTCCACCTCCTCCTTGTTTACTGTGCCCTGGGATCCACAGGCTCCGCCCTACCAGGACCAGAAACACAGGCCGCCCCCGCTTCCACCCAGCGTCTATATGTGGGTCTAGGATCCAAACTCAGGACCTTCTGCTTGTAAGGCAGAGGCTTAACCCCTGAGCCACCTCTCCAGCTCCAGGAAAAATTATTAAGTAGTATTTTTACTACTTAAATTTTTAAAAATTTAAAAAAAAACAGCTATCTATGTTACTCATACACACTAGAGAGTTTTAGTTAAGGATTAATTAAAATTGTTATATTGATTAAAAGAATTAAAGGTAATAAATCCAGTATGACAAAATGAACTGTTTTAGTAATTGAGAAAGGGGTGGGTGGGCACTAACCATTAGCTGTTTCCTTCATTGTTTTTCTGAGGCCTGGGCTGAAACTGCACGCCTCATACAATTTTACTTTAAAGATAAATTACATGAACTTAACGATAAGAAACTACAATACATCTAATAAGAAATATTTTGTCAGGGAGGAACTAGGCTGGGAATGAATTTTCCAAGTTTGTATGGTGTTGAAAACGTATTTAGGGTAGTGCATGTTACCATTTATATGACCTGGATTGTCTATCACAAGAGTAACATGCAATCTTTTCTGATGTACCATGAAACTTAAACTCCGGTAAGGCCTTAGACCCTGCTAAATCTTCAGTGCTAGCATGGAAATTTCCTGAGTGTGAGTGTTAGGCTTCTTCACCAACCAGACCCCTGGCACAGGGCACAGAGCTTTGAGTCCTATTGTATCCTGCATTTGCATGTTGCCCTGTAGCTTTTACATTTTAAGAAGTATTTTATTTGTTTATTTATTTTGAGAAAAGTTAAGAGACAGAGAATGAGAGGGGGGAGGGAAACGCAGAGAGCAAGCAGATGTACCCATGCCACCGTATGCATGCAGAGGTGAGAAGACAACGTTCAGAAATCAGTTCTCCCCTTCCCCATGCAAGTATCAGGAATCAAACAGGTTTGCAGACGAGCGCCTTTACGTGCTGAGCCATCTTACTGGCTCTAGTTTCCATATTCTGTTATCACTTCTGGGAGAAAGCTAGACAGATGTGTCCTGTGAATAAAGTGTAGTTTCAGTGAGTTCTGACAGAATGAGAATAAGGGCAGGTCTCAGAACCCTACAGTCTATTGATTTTTTTCTATCATGATTCAATAAATTCTTATTGTGATGGGCTAGTGACTGTGTTAAATATTTTGATTGAATTACCTTATTGAACAATTATCCTCACATTGTGATATAGTGCGATTATTTTTGTTCTCATTTTGAGATTAAAAAACTGAGACACGGGCTGGAGAGGTAGCCAGGGGTTAAGCCTCCGCCTTGCAGGCGTAAGGTCCTGAGCTCGGATCCCAGATCCCAGATCCCATGTATAGACCCCAGGCGGAAGCGGGGGCGGCCTGCGCTTCTGGTCCTGGTAGGGCGGAGCCTGTGAATCCCGGGGCAGAAGGAGGTGGAGGCGTCCATGGTGGTTCGCGAATCGTCCGTGGTTCTACACACACACAGACACACACGCACACACACACAGACACACGCGCGCGCACACATACACACGCACATGTGCACAGTTGAATAAATAATAATAATAATAAAAAAATTTAAGAAAAAACCTGAAAGCCAGCAAGGATATAAAAAAAATTTAAAAAAAAAAACTGAGACACAATGAAGTCAGTCAACTTGCTTGAAGCCACATGGTTAGTGTTAACATGGATATTTAGGTTTAAGGAATGTGAATTCACAATCAGAGTTCTTAGTTGATTCAGTCACTGTTGTAAAGAGCTGTCAGTGTAGATACATGAGCCCAATTAACTAGGCATGGTGCTCTTCAAATGAATCCATTAAGTTACTTAATTTCTTTCTGTGAAGTGTTTAGTGGATAGCTGTACAATTTGGTGAGTCAGAGTTTTTGCTATAAGTACAGATCTAGCCAGGTGTGGTGATACAAACCTGTAACTCAGCACTTAGGAGGCTGAGGCAGGAAGATCACCTTTCAGTCTGGGTTCTATACTGAGACCCGTGTCAACATGGGGATAAGCAATGGATAGGGAGACAATGTAAGAAAGAAAAGGACACAGAGCCAGAGACATGGAGGATAAGAATCCTGCTGCCCAGTCCTGAGAAAGGCAGGACTTTCTTAGTCTCCTAATCAATTACAGAACCTCTGTAACAGAGTAGTAATGACAGAACCTTTGTAATAGAGAAGGAGAATGAGTCTGGAAAATTCATTCATGGGAGTTGGATATTTGCACAGTCAGGGCAGGCCTACTGTCTTGTCCGAAGAGAGACCAGTGCTGACATCTTTGCAGCAGAGGGCGTCTTCATTAGCACTTCAGCTAATGCTAATTAGCATTAGTACTTTAGCTTCTTAAGTGGCTGGTTCCTGGGAAAAACAGTGTCTGTAGCTCAAACTCTCAGTTGCCTGTTAAGAAAGCCCCTCACCTTGACTGAACTCTCTAGCAGCTAGTACACATTCCTTGGGGCTGAGAGATGGCTCAGTAGGTAAACCTCTTCCTGTGCAAGACGAGGACCCGAGTTCAGATTCTCAGAGCCCACATAGAATCCAGGCACGTGGTAGAAAAACAATAAATAGACCCTACCTCAAGCAGGATGAAGAAAAAGACAGGCTCCCAAGATTGTCATCTGACAATCTGCACGTATAACATACGCACATACACACGTGTATCCAAACCCACATACACAAAGAACACTTGCTTCTGGAAGAGTGAGAGCCCTAAAGATAGTTTCATTATCAATACAGATGGAAAGGATATGAGGATTACCTGTGCATGGCATGAAAATCAAAATTGTTCCAAATGGATTTAATGTACATAGACAAACAATGTTACAGAACTGAAGCATTCACATGCAAAATCTAGGTGGAAAAGCAAAGACTAAATTCCACAATGGCAAAAATATAAACCATTGCAAACTGAGCTTTCCTTTATCTTTGCTAATTAATTTGCTCGTGCGGCATTGGAAAAGTCACATCACCAAAAAGTCATTACTACCATGTTGGGTTATATTCTCTTGGATAAATTTTAAACTGCATCCAATCATCCTCAAAATACAGTTTATCATGTATTGTATATATATCATGTTCATGGTTTCCTATCAACAAGTTAAAATGTGCCTATTGTGTAATGTATGCTACTTCATCTTAGTTCTACACCCATTATGAGTGGGACTTCTGAATTTATCAAGTTCTCTACAAGTACCCCACGTTACTTTTTCTTACTCAGATTTTCTTTTCTGCAGAGCAAATTGGCCAGGAAATGTTGGAAAATCTCAGTCATGATAGAGAAAAGATTCAGCGAGCACGTGAACGGGTAAGTACCAGTGACTACGCTCCTCTCACATGTTCCTCAGTGACAAGACAGCAAATACAAGGTGACCAAGAGCGAGGATGTAGATAGAAGTCCATCTGCCTAAGTGTGGCCAGGATGAGCAAGGGTACCCCTAAGTGTGGCCAGGATGAGCAAGGGTAGCAAGTGTGCAAAGAGAAAAAAAAAAAGGCCAGATAGCGGAAACCCAGCTCTCCTCATCCCAGAATGAACTTGGATGAGTATTTTATTTAGTCCTCTGGCTAAGAAAAAGAGTCATTAGGGGGGACTGGAAATGTCAACATTTCAGTACCAAAGTTGGCTTCCTTCCTTGCCATTTCTATCGTTAGGGCTGTGCACATTTGTACCTTAGTGACTATTCACACCATGAGTACTACGCCCTGTCAGGCTGAAAGACATTTGCTTTTACAGCCAGTTCAAGTGTCCAGCGGAAGGCTCTTGGGATTACCTCCTGTCCTGTTCTCAGTCTAGAACTTTCAGACTTTGTGTATGTGTTTGAAGTGTACTTAGCTTGTGGGTATTAGGGTTGTTTTTTAATCGTTCGGCCTTGCCATCGTGAAATGAGGTTGCTGTCAGTCCTGCCCTTCAACATCATCTCATCGCATGACACCTGATTTGTTTTCTTTTGTTTCCACCCTGCTTTCCTCTTAGCTTCGGGCAACTGACGCGAACTTGGGGAAAAGCTCCAGAATTCTGACGGGGATGTTGCGAAGGTAAGAACAAGGTAGGGAGCGATCTTCCGTTTCTCTCTCTTCCGAGCCCTCGTGCATCCCTGCAGTGGGGCGTTTTCCAGGCTCCCGAGCCTCCGCCTTCATGCATCGCGCGTGTGTCATTGGAAATACCAGAACACTCACTGACTTTAACCTTCCCCCACCTTTTTCTGCCATAGACGCAAAGTGAATAACTCAGATTAGAGACAAGGTTAGAGCTAGGGGGGTTACTGCGAGCTATGGAGAAAATTAGGGTTAGACAAGAAGCACTTTTTCATAGCCTGAGGAAGGCCCATCGCAGGAGCAGACTGGCTTTCTTTCCTTTCTGAGCAAGGGGGATAAGCCTGCTGTCCCTCGTGTTAGGGTTTTCCTGCCGTATTCCCTGCTGAAAGGGAGACTGGAGAAATATGTGTCTCATGTATGATTACTCAGAGTTGACCGATAAGATGTATGGATCTGAATTCATACGTGCCAATGAACAAATCCTTATGTCTTTCTGCATAAACTTTGATTGATGGAAAATCCTCCGGAGAGTATAAAAAAGATAAATGAATATGGGTGGCTAGGTAATCATTTCTGTAAGTGTAATGAGTTCAGAATCATTTTACACTCAGAATCTACCAAATAAAAATATCATTTACCATGAGCACATCAGTTACTCCTAGAGTAACTTAGTAGGAATTTTAAAGACAATCTTTTCTTTCCAGTTAATGTTATAGTGACAGCTATTTTGAAATGACTGAGGCCTTTTCTGATCACATATTCACATACAACAATTTGTTAAAGGCAGGTTTGCTGTTAGACATTTGTTGCCTAAGAACTGAGTAAATGGCTAACTGTTCCATTTTCTGGGCTGATGTGATTTTACTACAACCCAGTCAGTAGAAAACCCAGCATTCCCAGAATTCTGCCAGCCACATGTTTCTAGTGCCCTTCCTTTTCCTACCTGCAGTGTTCAGGCTCAGAACCTATATTGGCAGGTTTCTGTAGTTAGGAGTAGTATGGAAATGACCCAGGAACAACTGGAAGTCCACGGAGAAGAGCACCGGCAATTGAAAGAAATGCTTCAGTGCCTAAAGACAATAAAAGAAAGAAAGGGGGTGAACCTCTCCCGCTTCCCGGGAGGGGCCCCGCGATGCGAGCTGTAAGGAATATTCTGCATGTCTCCATTTTGTCAGCTCTCATTAAAGAATCCTCCCGCTTTATGTCAATTGAGCTGTCCAAAAATCGTTCATCATTTTTAGTGTAAAAAAAATCATGTGGTTATTTAAATAATATCATATTAATGTTAAAGTTCAGCTGTCATTTAATGCTATGGCTTAATCGGATGTAGCATTTAGGAGAAATAGTTCTTCATGGCTTTCAGGTTGGCAGATTCAAATAAGGATTTATGGCTTTTCTAAGCCAATGTGTTTCTGTCTATGTTTTCTGCTTGATGTCCCTCACCCTGTAATCCAGGGCCCTGCTGATACTTATTCCAACCTATGAAGCATCCCCTTGCATTGTGCTTGAATAAATTTCCAAGTCATTCAGAGAAGTCAAAGCAACCTTTGGGTTTTCTGTAAAGAAATTACCCTATCATGGTGGCGTTGGCCGGCTACAGAGGAGAACGACTGGCAGAATCTACCAGGCTTCCCTTTGTGGCAAGCATAGTCCATCTCTGACTTATCTCCTTTCCGTGCGTTTAGAGGATGATGAGAAATAAAACCCACAGAAGGACATGACTTGGCTCCACTTAGCCAAGGATGCTCGTCTTCCACCAGTGTTGTGATGCGTTTTCCACTGGATGCGGCTGGGATGTGGGCGTCTGCCTAGTCAGTGCTAGAACACAGCGCCGTCCTTGGGAACTGAGTGCAGTAGTGGTGGTTTTGTTTCTGATTTCTATCCCACATGTTATGCAGTTGATTTGGGCTTGGGAAAAATGAAAAAAAAAAAAAAACAACTATAATACCAAGCACATTACTTCATTATTTAGGGTTTGGTTTCCAAAAAAGTTTATCTCCTGAAAAATGTAAGTGGGGCTTTTGTAGCACGGTATTTTACTCCGGGCTCTGGTGCCGCATCCCACCGCATTCCTCCTCCTCACATGGCCGCCTCCCCAGCATGTCACAGGAAATCATGTTCTTCAACCACGGCTCACGCTAGCACTGTGTGGCCGCAGTGTGTGGTACCAGGGCTCCTGACCTGAGAAACAGCACAATCCCCAGCCCCGTGCTCATCGGACACCTCTACAAATGTGGAAGTAACGTGGGTCCTCTCGTGCAGCGGTTACCCACGTAAGCTCGTCAGTTCTCACGGATGCCGCCGAGTGCCCGAGGCGGGGAATTCTTGCACAGCATGCTCACGAGGTGCGTTCATTTGGGGCCTTCCACGTGGAAAGCAAACAGGAATGGCAGGAGATTGTCCCTCTTTAAGGTTTTGTTGCCATAGTGACTAATGTGTTGTGAAGACAGGCAAGGCCTGTCTTCATCCATGTTCCAGTCTGTATCTCTGTCTGCTTGGCAGTCTGTGAGACTGACTAGAATAAGTCACCACGTTTATAATATCCAGCAGCCGTTACATATCATCTGCCACTTGCGCTGTTTAATCTTTTACTCACTTCTTTCCTTCCAAGTATCCATCTTTTCTTTCTTCCGCTTGTTCATTTCTTCAGTAAATATTTAGTACTTGTGTACCTGGCTCAGGGATATTGAAATTCAGCCATATTTCTGTTTGTCTTTAGAGTGTTTCAGTATATAGAGAGAATGTGTACATTATATGTGTGTGTGTGTATATATATATATATATATATATATATATATATATATATGCATGCTGTATAGGAATTCACAAAATTATCTAATTCTCGAAGAAGCTATTGTGGCTCCACAAGCTTGACCCTTCCTTGTAGATCATTTAGAAGGACTCCAGGAAAACAAATAGCTAATAAAATCAAAAAGCATGACTCAAATAACTTATACCAGAAATGCGTTGGAGGGATTAAGGAACAGGGGATGACTTTTGGAACAATAAACACAAAAATATGTTTTGAAAGGAATTAAGTATACAGAAAATATTGAGATGTCTAGGCTACTGAGATAGCAGCCATCAGTTAAAAAGAAATGATTTTTTTCATCATGCAGCTATACTACATTGCTAAAGAAAGAAAACAATGGAGAAAATTGGTCCATTCAAAATTATAATAGCAAAACTTGACATCAGAATGAAGCCTCAGCTGATTTCCTGGAAAGTAATTTTTCTTCTCTCATGACATAGACGGAGAGCTACCTAGGGACAAACTGTTCATTTCCTGGCGCTGTAGATGGACTCTAAACACAGCAGAATTCAGTTAATAATGAAAATGGCCATGAAACAAACAGCCATTCATGTGGTAATTGGGGCCAAGAGCTAGATTTTCATTGGCTCTCATAAAATTTGATTAGTATAATTGCTTATCCTAAAGTGTGACACGCATCACTGGGAGAACTGAATGTGTACGTATACATGTATACGTGTTTTCACACATCTAACTGGGAATTCTTACTAGATAAAACAGTGGTAACAATCACTGAAAAGACAGCTAGAGATTTTTTGAACCATTTATTTATTTATTTATCTATTGATCTATATATTCATCTACCTATTTATTTATTTATTTAGTGTGTGTGTGTGTGTGTGTGTGTGTGTGTGTGTGTGTGTGTGTGTGTATCAGAGACCGCTGTGTGTCCCTGTGGAGGACCAAGTGTGATTTTGGGAATCCACCCTGGATTGCTTCAACCTCCTTTTTTGCTTCACTCTGGGATTTCCTAGAATCCACCCACCAGGCTGGAAGTGTAGCCTGCTATCATTTCCGACTCTCGTTTTTATGTGGGACCTGGGATCTGAACTCAGGACCTTCTGCTTTTCCAGGCAGAGTCTAACCCCTAAGCCATCTCTCCAGCCCAGCTAGAGATTTTTAAGACTTTCTCCTCAGAAAGAAAGGGAATCGTGAGTGTGTGTTCTGTGTCTCTGAGGAGGTAGATAATGACCCATGATTTAGCAGCAATAGTATTTTTCTAGAACTACCCAGAGTCTTTGAGAATGTGACCAGGGTCTCTGCTCTCTGTTGCCGTCCACCTGGAAGACATGCTGCCGTTGTCGGTCACCTGCAGCACGTACTCTGCTTGAAGGTTTATAGAAAGAACCAGCACGTGCAACATCTTTTAACACCTACTTTCTCTGTTGGAGCTCAGTGACATCTATTTTACAGCTACTTCCACAGCCCCCAAATCAGACTGTTTTCTTCACGGGGGCGCCTGTTTCCCTTTGCAGCATGAGTGTGGCGCTTCTGCTACGGGTAGAATCTCAGCCTTGTCTTTCCTGACTGGCCCGTGATAGAAACAGACAGTCCTAAATGCAGGATGTGCCAGGCTCATCCCATGCTGTGTAGCAGCACGTGCCCCCCAGGGGAACTTAGCAGTTCTTGTTACCATCACATTTTACCCCAAACACAGGCTTGCTGCTTTGATTGACCGACAGGCAAAACATCTGGAAAACCTAAATGTAGTGTCAGAATGATTCCCAAGTGTAAAGGAACCAGAAATCCCTGTGCAAGGTCTGTGCACTAGAGAAATGTGTTTTATAAGTAGACAGACTTGTGTTAATAGGCCATGACTTGAAGAATAAGCTTCTTTAAAAATGTCTCTCATTCACCTGACCACATTTCACTCTGGAAATATTCTAATTGTTCTTATTGCAATGTCTAAATTCAACAGAGTTTTTAAGACATGTAAGAGAAGACCTTTGAAAGTTTGCTCTCGGTTTTTATGCAACCGGGGCATCTTCTCTCACAACGGCTTTATCTTTTCACTTTTTTCGTTCTTGTTCTCCCCTCCTTGGTCTGGGTTACTTACTAGGGATGAAAGGAGACACTGACCTGAAATTAACATAGCAGCATTCAACCTCTGAGCTGCTTTTCAGCTTTTAGTTGCGTTTCACGCCCTCTGCGTGCAACTGTTGAATTTGCTGTAGACGAACTTCACAGATTCAGCATCTAAGAACTGCATGCTACAGAGAGAAAAAAGTTGCTCATAGTTTGGTACTGCTGTTCACCTGCCTGTGTTCCGTGACCTCTTAGGGCCATCATGGGCAATACTTTGTATTCCTTGCTCAGTTTTCCTTTAGCAGGCGTGTCATTGGGCCAACCGCAGTGGCGCACACGTACAGCCCCAGCCACGTGGGAGAGTGCTGAGGTAGAAGGACCACTGGAGACCAACCTGGGCAAAATAGTGAGACCCTATTTCAGAAGAACAAACAAAAATAACCATAGAATTCACTCCCTTGCCAGTTGAATGTCTACTGTGAAAACTATTCTCTTTCAAGGATAACTCGCAGAGAGAGCTCTTGTGTGTCTGACCCGTGCAGTGCATTGCGTGCGCCGTCTGATTTAACTCTAAACGACCATGTGCAGAAGGTGGCATATCCCCATTTGACCATCCCCCACATAGCAAGGGGAAGCCAGGACGGGAAGCCAACTTGTTCTTGTGAGCACGCAACACGAGGTTCCTAAATGCCAGGTATGCACGGGAGCCAATTTCAGTGATCAACGATGAAACGTACCGATGAGTTTCCACAGCTGATGTTACTGCTGTGTGCCGTCGTATGGTTACATTTCTTCTGAGAGACAGTCGTTCAGTAAGCAGCTTCCTTCAATGAAGCCACTGTGCAAAGAAAAAACATTCGCGTACTATATCCGTTGTCTCACGTTCTGCCTCGCTGGTCTGGGAAATTCAGAACCCACGTGGCTCTGTGTGTAACCAATCCATCCATTGGTGCTCTCGACCCCTCTGGTCCCTCCCGGCTAGCAGGTGGTCCTAGGTCCTTGATGAACACTAGCTGATTTCACCTTCAGAATGCTTCACGTGGGGCTGTTAATGCCTGCCTTTCAGAGACATTCCGTTGTTCAGCGATATTCCCTCTGCACGCAGCTGTACTCTTCTGTGATGCGCCAGCGTCCTCGTGGTAGCCAACAGTGTCTACACGTGTACAGACAATTGTCCTGAAAACTCTGGACAAACTCTGCTGCATCCCACAGTTGGGGTGCCCTCCAGCTCCTGTGCTCTGGAGGAGCCCAGCACACATGCTGTGGACGAGGCCACTGGAATGGTTTTCTTCCGAGCATCAGCTGGAGCCACCGAGCCCTAATCGCGCACTGCGGAGGAGCCTGTAATCTCACTTACCAACAGTGTTTGACGAGTGTCACAGGGAGGAAATTTTATATTTGTTTTTAACTCTGTGTCACCTGAGGCCTTATCCTCTCTGGAGAAAACAGTCCTGGTTTGGTTTAATTATTCAGAATGACAATCTGCTCAGGCATGGAGAGATATATGGAGAGGAGTTAAGTTAAGGAGCTATTGGGTGTTCTTTCATAGCTGCTGGCCTATCACAGAACCTTGCTTCTCTGCACCAGTCTTCATCTTAAAATGGGGATGACAACAATCTCTGCTGCATACATTCTTATGAGAATTGAATGAGTCCATAGATGTACAGTCCCCCAAAGAGTGTCTACTACTTCGTGAGGTCATTGGTTAGGATCATACTCATCAGTACTTAAAAAACAAAGTCTTAGAGCGTTAACTAAAATCGAAGTGTTCACTAACGGTAATTTCAGGTGGCTGACCTTTAAATCGACATTTCTTATATGTGTCCATGTGCAGGGTGTGCTTGTGTGTATGCGTGATCAGGTGTGTGTACGTACATGTATTGTGCACATGTATATGGATGTGTGAAGTTGATGTGTGCTGCCTTCTTCAATTGCTCTCTATTTTATTTATTGAGACAGGGTCTCTCAGCTGACCCGAGGTCACTGATCAGCTGGTCTAGCTGGCCACCTTGTCCCAGGGTTCTTTCCTTAAGTTCTGAGATCACAGAGAACAACCAAGCCTCCCTGGCTTTTACGTGAGTTCTGCAGATCCAGGCTCCACTCCTCATACTTGCATAGCTGGCCCCTTATCTACTGAGTCTTCTTCCAGACCCCCAAATTGACATTTTTAAATCTCCCTTTTCCATTCCGGGCGTCTTCTCGGAATTTTAATAAAATTTAAAAAACTAGTAGTAATAAAAATAGAGTCCCGCCATCCTTTCCTGCTAACGCTGCTTCTGTAGTGGAACGCCCAGTCTCCCTCTGTCTGGGATCCTTGGCTGGCCATATTGCTAGAACTCCCTTGGAGGGTGCAAAATGCTCCCCATTTCTACAGGCACAGTATCCGTTGAGACTTGTGTGGTGCAAGCATCTTACTTTGGTCTCTCTGTCTCTTTTTACCTCTCTTTCATCTTTCTAAGTAGAATCGGTTGTAAACTTAGTAGTTTCTTCTCTGCTGGGGAGCCTGCCGTGGGTCCCGTAGCTGCTCGCTCACAGGCATCTGCCTTAGTTTCCTCTCCAAGATCTACCAGTGAACCTGTCGCCTTGTAGGTCGCCGCTCCTTCTGACAAACACCAGGTCCCTCATCAATACTTAAGGCACTGACTTCCCATCCCCAAAGCTAGTTGGGCTCCTCGCTGATTTGATTTCTTTGCTTGATCTTTTCCTCCCTCCTGGAGTCCTCTCCTTTTGCCACCTATACTAGACAGGATCTTCTGGATGCAAGTGACAGAACCCAGATCAAACTGGCCAGACACCAAACAAGGGCATCTCCTGCCTGTGCACCACAGACCAAGGGTAGGAGCGACTTCAGACCCTGTGAAACCTAAGGTTCACGGGGTGCTTCAGGACGGGGGCTTGCTCTTCCTGTCTCTCGCTTCAGATCTCACGTGAGGGTGCTGTCACTGTTGGGACACTTCCTCTGCCAGCCTCTCGGGGGTACCATTAGAAAGAGTGATTTTTCTTTTCTGACCAGTGATTCCCTCCGAGGTAGTTGGGTCACACGGTTCTGATTGCTTCTAGTTGGGTGCAAGGTCCGTTTCTCTTTGATCCAATGCTGTAAGCAGGAGACCCTGCGCTAGGGTAGACAAACAGGCCAAGAAAGCGTGGAGTATAGTTTGCGCAAACACTCTAGAGGTACCCAGAGGACAAACCACAGGTGTTACCCTTCATCATTCTGCAAAGCAGCTCCCACCTCTGGGTTTCAAGTCTTCAGTCCCAGGCGCTCAGGACTTTCCACGATCCTTCAGAGCAGTGTGAGCTGCTTTCTCGTGAGACACCAGCGTCATATGTAGGAGTATTTTTAACTGTGTTTTGATTCTCATCTAAACTGCTCTAGTCCCCTCCCCGCAACATTATCCCCAAGAGGGTTTTAGGCAGCTCTCCACAGTGCTGTTCAACCACTGAAATAAACAGGGAGGGAAGCCCAAATGAAAGAGAAATAAAACAAGGTCAAGGAATTTTGGGTGTCCCTCAGATGCCTGTGCAGATGCATACACAAGTTGAAACCTCCCTGAAAGCAAAACGGGATACTCAGGCAGCTGCGGGATCTGCATGGCCTTCCCGCGGCAGCGCTGGGCTGTGGATAAGCTGCTCATCTCACTGGAGGCTGGTACTGTACTGGCCGCTCCTCTGCCCCAGGGGGAGGAGGCATCTCTGTGTGCTCATTTTTCTGCAGCACCAGGTCGGTGGAGCCTGTCACTTGACTGGAAGCTGCTGATGGTTAGGAGCCTCATGGCATTAGCAGGGGCCCCCGCACTCCACCAAAGGCCTGTCAGCAAGTAGTCTGTAGAAGAGCAAGTAGGAGCCGCTGCAGGGTTGCTGTTCAGGTGCTTGGGGTATAACGTAGCTGAAATCTGACAGGTTTTTATCTGTCGTACTTTGGCTTTACATAAACATGCTCATTGGAAGATAAAACGTGGACCTTCACAAGGAGAGAAGATTTGTGTTTATTGTTTCATCATAATAGAAAGGCATCTTCTATTTTTTCTGATTGTAATCCACAATTTGACCTAATTCTTGAATTACCTTTCTGTGATTTTCCTCTCTTCCCAACATCGAGTATGAATGGAGCACTTTACCTTCACCATCAATGCGTCTTTGAACAGCCTTGAGCTGTTAACTCCAAGCAAGGAGCCCTAGGCCTTCCTTATAAATGAATAATAGAGCTCTCAGCCCCCCCTGTAAATAGCTATTTATTAACATATATTATCACCAAACATTTTACAATCCCAGGCCCCCCAACCTTGTCCTGAGGCTTTTGGCATCTGAGTCATTGAATGTCAGAGGCTGGGAACAGGGGCTGAGCTTCATGAATCCAGGGTTAGGGTTTCTGTCTTCACAAATCTTACCCTTCTGATGCCACCACTGCCTCCACCACCACCACCACCATCACCACCACCACTACCATCACCACCACCACCATCACTTCACCACATTTTTTGTCTGAATGCTCACATTGTAAATTAGCGTATTCACACATCAGTTTTAAAAGGCTTACTGTGTTATGAGAGGGGACAAAGCCAGCTCAGTAACAGCCATGCACAGTGCAGGTGGTCGAGCTAGTTGCTGCCCAGATCAAAAGTCAAACCACTGTGAATCTGCTTTTCAAAGTGCAGTCTGGGAGACAAGGAAAGGCTTATCTGTGCGAACAAGACAGAGTTATAGATATACATCACACGCAGGGGACAAAGCAGGGCTTCAGAATCTTGCAGGGTAGGGAAACCTACCCTAGGGAAACCTAGTGCTGACACTTGTGAGCGCATCTTTGGAATATGTGCCTTGTTTTTGATTCTTTGCATTCTTTTTCTATGAAACTGGTCTTTTCTTAAGTGGTGATTGATAATTATTATTTATGTTTTGCTGCTGTTCCTAAAGTAACTCGGAATTTTTTTAAAGCCACCTCTAGGGCAGGAAATAGTTCCTTTTCATGGCTGCATTTTATTTTCCAGCAGCATTTAAGGACAGATTCTTATTTTATGCCACACAAGCAGTTTTGTCTGTTGTAAACAAAGTAAGTGGCTGGGAATTGTACTTTCCCCCAGAAATGTCTTCCAGCAAAGCCATAATAAGAAACAGCTGTGGCTGGCTTGAGACTTTGTCATGTAGGTATTAAGAAAAACAGCATTGTTGGTTAAAAGACATGGTTAATATCCAAAAGTGAAATTAAAACAGTTCTTAAGTTCTAAGCAGGGATGATGGGACATTGCATCGTTTTAAATCATCTCTAGCGTTTCTTCACTGAGTGCACACTAGGTAACAAATCGTTTTTCTTGACCAGAGTCTTTGGTGAGAGAAGTTGCAAAGGATTTCTGCAGTTACATGAAGACCTTTCAAATTGACGTGTAAATATCAATGGCAACAAAGCCAAAATGGTCAATTTCAGGAAGGCCTTCAGGAAGATTGACATTGCTTGAAGTTATGAAAGAATAGTTGTCTAGTCCAGCACTCCTATTCTCTGCCTAGCAGGAAGCCCTGCAGATCTCCCTGTTCTAATGCCTTCATGGTTTTATGAGAAGCAAAAGCCCTGGTGACATCATCTCCAGAGAAAGAAAGGTGTCTGTGTGAAACGACACTCCATCTTCAAGACCGAGGGCAGCGGTTCCTTTCCCCTTCTCTGAGTCTCTAAACTACTGGACTTTTCTGAGAATTTATGCATATGTGTGTATACATATGCATTTCTGGTAGCTTTCCATCAATCTTCCATAAAATTTTCAAATTTGTCCAAAGTTACTTTCCTAGAAAGTTGAGAAATGAGACTTTGTTATGGGATGGCATTTTGTTTTACTTTATGTATGAGAGAGAGAAAGAAAGAGAGACAGAGACAGAGAGAGAGAGGTATGCATGTACGTGCCATAATGATGGGTAGAAGTCAAAGGATGATTTTCAGAAAGCAGCTCTCTCTTGCTTTCCAGGATCAAACTCGGGTTTCCAGGGTTCAAACTTGGGGCACCAGATTTGTAAGCAGGCACCTTACTCACTGAGCTATTTTGCTGGGTCCTTGACCCTGGTTCATCAATTCATCACTCAGTTCCTCTGAAGCCTGCCGGGCTGAGAGAAACACTTATTCTGAATTCCTCCACAAAGTTCAGCAACAAACTAAAAATGCAAAGGTGACTTCCTTGGGAATCAGGTCACTTATCACATTTGGTCCTCACTGACAGGATTGTGGTTAGCCTGTTTCATGTAAGTCATTCTCCAGAACACCTCATAAATTGCGATTGTCATTATTATCCTCATACTGCTATCTGTCCATCTTCTGTTACTATAGGAACACCCCTAAGACTGGGTTATTCGTAAAGAATCAAAGTTGACTAAGCTCACTGTTCTAGAAACTGAGACTCTAAAACAAGGCATCAGCACTTGCTTGTCCCCTTGTGGGGCCTCATTCCGCATCCTAACTGGTCTAGGGCATCACATGGCAAGACGAGCAAGTGTGCTGCGAGTCTCTCTGCTTCCCCTTACTAGGCATCGGATGGTCCTTCTCAGGGTTCATCCCAATGGCCTCTCAAGGTTCCACCTCTAAATACCACTAATGTGAATCAAGCGATTCCGTTTTCAACACATGAAGTTTGATGGGGACACATTCAAACCATACCTATGACAAGTACCGAAAAGTTGAGACTTGGGTCTTACCTGGGATCATTCATCAAAAGAGGACCAATGCCCTGGATTTAGCCATAGCATCATATTCTTAGCATCCTCTCAGCTGCCAACAGCATCAGTATCTTCAACGGCAAATGTCTAATATTTGGCTGTATAAAGGCTCATTAGACATGGGAGCTTCAGGACGCTCTGAACCGAGCTCTTGCTTGCACAGTGTCTAATTTAGGAGCATCAGTCACACAGCGTGGGAATCTGCAGTGCACATTGACTTGATCTACATGGTACGTGAGAGGCTGAGAGACGAGTACCATGGAAAATGGCAGGAGGAGGAAATTTCTTGGCCCTAAGTGGGCAACTGAGATGCCACACAGAAGACAATGACCACACACACCCAAGTGTGCCGCTTGCCTCTTAGAGCAGCTTCCAGGCAATGGCTCCTGAAGCAGAATTGATTGCTGGGGGGGGGGGTGGTAACAACTGTCTGGCTACAACTGCATTAAGGTGCATTAGGAATTAATAGCTTGGAACCTCATCTGCTCATAAATTTCACAGGATGCCAAACTTCAACTTAACTTTTACCTTAAACTTATCAAGAATCCTTTCTAACAGCGATAGAATCGAAGATTTTCTTAAAACAAATAAGAAAATCTTGAAATCACTGAAGTAATTGTAACTGTAGGCAGTTGTGAAAACGCTTTCCATGTGTTAGAATGAACATTGAGAACTTCCACCAACTTGACTAAAATTACACATTTAGAAAACTTCCCGGCCATTAAAAAATATTGCATATTTACCATGTCTATCGTACATATGATTCGCAAATAGACACAAAGAATACTGGCAAAATCCATACATTATTTTGTTAAGGCTTGTTATTTATTTGGTAAGTTTATCACTTAAGATGCTGAATTTGTTCGTGTATTACAATTAAATCTTTCTCGCCAAATGGCCTTATAGACAATAAGTTAGCTGAGAACTTGTACAGTCGACAAGCAAGGCATTCAATTTCTATTCTGTATACATGATCTGAGGCTATAGCCTTTTGGGTCTTTTAAATCTGTTTGTTCAAGGCCAAGCTATTTATATGGATAATTTTTAAAGCTTCTTTATAAATGGGGGGAAAAGAACATTTTATTTATTCACTGGGGTTTTTATGTGCCTTGAAATTGCATAGATGAAGTATTTTCAAGCTCATGGATCTGGAGAAGATAAAAAGCTCTCCTATTTTATAAGGCTTTATGTAAGCTTTTCAAATGCACAGTTTTCTCATGGCTAGAATTTTTAAAAGAAAAACATTATTTCACTATTGTAGCTGGAGTTTGATGTGGGCATCTCCTTTCCCTACCTTGAATTGCATGTTAAATTATGCATTTAGGATTGTTTGTGTTGCATTTCTACCTTCTAGATTGTAGCAATGTTTTGTTGTTTACCAATCCTCATTTTTAGTGTCAGGCACTCGTTTAATATAACTGGGATGCTGAATATTAAATGTGAGCAGAAAACTGATAAGCCAGTCCTAATACGCAAAGACGGAGAAGTATAACTTGATTTTATAGCATAGGAGTATGAAGATGAAAAGAATTACTTACTTCCCCTCCTTGGTGACTTTGGCTAAGCCCAAGAGACCAGAAAGAAAAGACATTTTTGAACTCCGGGGCTTCTGGATCCAGACCAAATTCCGGGTGCACATTAGCTGCTGTTAACTGCGCCATGTCAGGGCCGAGGCACAGCTTTTCTGGCTGGAGCGTCCCCAAGCTATCTCAGCCATCAGACAGGTGGGGAATAAATATTGTAGAATAGTGGGGCATTTGAAAAGCAAGCGCCTGATCCCGGGACTCAATTTGGACAAGCTTCAATTGGAGCAAACAGGTGTTCCTGGGAGGTGCTGTCCTCAGATGGCTGGGGGTGCGCCATTCCTCCACACACATGAAAAGTTTCCCTTCCCTGTGCCCGCAGGAAAATTAGAATTAGCCACAGCTTTTTCTTTTGAAATGGAAAAAGAGAAATAAAAATATGGCACCAGGTTTTGGCCCCGGCTGGATTTCCATGCAGCGTGCAATCTAGGATGAATGGATTGAGTTCTCGAAGGCCAGAGTCCTGAGAGCTACCAGTGATGGAGCTGCAGCAAAAAGTCAAGAGGAATGAGAAGAACCGGCTCATCAAAACATCTGCCTGCAAAATGCGATGGTCTCTCCTTACGCTGACCACTAGCTGTTTACCAACCTTTTGCTGAGCGTGTGGGATTTCTGAAGCACCGAGCAAAGTGCGGGAACAGAGCATGAAACAGAAAAAGGTCCTGCCTCAGGGGGCTTATTTGTAACAGTAGTGATTAAAACCAAGCTGAGGGGTCTTAGGGAATCGGGCAGAAGTGATTGCCAGCATCAGTACTGGGTAGGGTCCCTTTATGTGCTGTTACCATCTTGGATAGGATGGGTATGTTTTATTTGGAAGCGTTCTTTTAAAAATCATATTTTTCCTCTGAAACAAAATAATAGTAGTTATCTTCAGAGTTTTTAATTTCTTCGCCTGGAAACAAACTCTTGTGTGATGCTATCCTTCTGCCTTGCTTCCGCGGTGATTCAGGTACAGCGGCTGACGGCCGTTCTCAACAGCCTAGCTCCTTGCCCATGTTGCAGTTGTACTTTTTCCTAATTCAAAACATTTACTGGGGACTAAAAAGATAGCTCAGTGGTAAAATCACTTACCTCGCAAGCCCAACAAACTGAGCCTGGATCCTTAGAATTCACACGAAAGCCACAGTCTGCGTCTGTAATTCCAGAGGACTTTTGGGAGTTGGGAGTTGGAGTGAGACTCACCAGCTAACCTGGCGCACACGGTGACCAAGAGACTCTGTCTCAAACACGATCGAAAGGTGAGGACTGCCACCTGAAGGTTGTCCCGGACCTCCACACGCCTGGCATAGCACATGTGCCCCATCACCCGTGTACGTGCATACACTCAACACGCAGCAAGAAGAAATAAGTAAAATTAACTAAACAATATTCCAGTTACACATGTTTTTAACCCTTTCATTTCGTAGGGGGAAAGAATTATCAAGAAACAGCAAACTACCAAAATGTCTTATGGTACCCTGTAAGTATATCATTTTTATGGAACAGTTGAAAAGTTAACTTAAAACAGGCATGGCAGTGAACACCTCTAATTCTAGCTACACAGAAAACTGAGGGAAGAGGATTGCAATTGGGGGGTAGGGGGCAAGTCTAACAAACAGCAAAAATGATAGTAAAGAGAAAGAAGGAAACCAAGACAAAATTATTCATGATCACACTGGCTAAAGATAACAACCAAGGGTTTGGGAGATGACTCAGTAGATGCATTGTATTTAGTTAGCTAAGAGACGGTACGTGTGTGTAGTTGGAGGACATATGTGTGTGTAGTTGGAGGACATATGTGTGTGTGGTTGGACGACATATGTGTGTGTAGTTGGACGACATATGTGTGTGTAGTTGGACGACATGTGTGTGTGTAGTTGGACGACATGTGTGTGTAGTTGGACGATGTGTGTGTAGTTGGACGACATGTGTGTGTAGTTGGACGACATGTGTGTGTAGTTGGAGGACATATGTGTGTGTAGTTGGACGACATATGTGTGTGTAGTTGGAGGACAACTTTTCTTCTACCATGTGAGCTCTGGGGATTGAACTCAGGTGACCGGGTTTTGTGCACAGCTACTTTTTGCATATTGAGCCATTTCGTAGGCCCCAGACAATGTTTTAGCAAAAATAGATTAGCACATAGTTTTTAGAATTGTGTACTTCCTCAGAATCTTTAGGGTATGGTTTCCTGCTTCTTATTCTCTAGTATCTTTCCCCCATTGTGCTCATGTCGTTGGAAGTTTCTTTGCTTGGTTGCATTTCAGAACCTTTGGATTCACAAATAAACAGCAGCTGTATGTGTTTAGTTTTGTCCTAATTCCCTTTGTCTCCCGACTGTTTTATTGGAATGAAACAAGGCTGCTTCTTCCTTCTCTTTGACTCCAGTGGGAAAGTTACTCACCCCTTGTGTAAACACTGTCATCTCCCTCGCAACTTTACCGCCCACCACCCCACACAAACACACTTCACTCACTTAGACCACACTTCCCAGGATTCTGTGTGTCATGCCGTACCTTCTCTATGTCTACTCCAGACTGATTTCCTCTTTCTTAGTGGTAGAACCAAGTCCAGGAGTGTGCAGAGAAGAAACGAATGCAGCAGTGAATTCATGCAAAGCTGCAGCAGCCAATCATGAGAGAGTCTGTTAATTGGTTTATTACAAATCTTGCTCTTTAAAAAAAAAAAAACTGGACTTTGTGGGTGGTGAATGTTAACTTCTATTACTTACATTACATCAGCCCAGGTCATATTTTTTTTCTAATAGGAGAAGATCCTTTCAGATTCTGGTAGTCCATAATGTAAGTTTTTGAGGTGTAAATTCTCATCATCTTTTTCTTATATATACATTTAATGGGAACATCGACAGATGGACCAGGTACCATTTTAAACACTCTGTGAACAATCTTTAAAATTGCCCTGGATAAAGGGACCATATAAACCATTTCTGTAGCTCAACCTTGGGCAGACATGCCTGGGTGGTCTTGTTTTAACTGTTGCTATTTAATTATTGATGAGTTACTGACACAGACTTAGATGCCTTAGGGAAACGTGAACCCCCACATGCCAGTTTCTTTAGATAAGTCTCCTTTGAGTCATAAGTGTCCTTCTAAATAACATGATGAGGCAGGAGTTAGGGGGGCCACTCGAACCCCTGCCTGGCAAAGCCATCTGTATTCCTTGTTGGAGTCTTCCAGTGTGTGGGAACAGTCTCACCCCAGCAACGCAGAGCTAAGTCTCACCCCCAGCTATACAAATGACTTACCTACTGGAACCCATCTTCTCCTGTTAATGCTCTTTACCTGGGCAACATTGATCAAGAGAACGCTGACTCATAAAATAATTGCAGGAGACTTGATTAAGTATACAGGGATGGAGGATATGCATACCTTCAGGAAACTGCTGTCCTCATCAGAGCCTCATCAGAGAAGTAAAGAGTCAGGGAGAAAAAAAATGGGAATTCAGAATGAATGGCAATGAAAACCTTCAGTTAATGCACGTCAATGCAGAGGAAAAGTATTTTAAAGCAGAGGAAAAGTATTTAAAGTAAGAGCAAAAGGATGGGAGGAGCAACGATTTGCAAGATTCTCAACAATAGTTGGGGCCAAAGCAATCATAATGGGACTTTGCATGCCCTGCGCAATGTCCAGCGCACTGTTGCCCTCATAAAGTCTAGCATCTGTTAAGGGCACCGAGATCCCTGGAGGCAAGGGATTGACAGCCATAGTAGTGATCTTATGCTTAAGGGGAACAAGAGAAAGGGCTTATGGAAATGCCACTGGGTCCTTATATGTCATCGGAGAGGAGGACCCAGTGGAGAGTTAGGCATACACAATAAAGGACTCTCTGGGAATTGGGGGGAGACTCTGGGGGAAGGGGAGGGGGAGGAGGGGGGAGGGAGGGAACTGGTAAAAAATTTTAAAATGTATAATTAAATTTTTAATAAAAAAAAATGTAAAAAAAAAGAAAAGAAAAAGTATAGCTCCACAACCCAATACGATTGCAATTATCTCCTCCCTTTATTATTTTTTATTTGTGTGGGTGTTGATTTTTTTTCTTCATGCATTTTAATGTCAGCATAAACAGAATTTCTTGCTCAGGCTTTTTCTTGTGGGCCCAGCATTGCAGTTTGCACTGATACTAATTCCGTAGGAATTATTTCTGCGATGGTTATGACATTGCCAGAGGCTTGGAACAGCCTGGCAGCATGTGGGAGGCACAAGCGGTGTGGCTTGTCCCGGCGTGCCTCGTCCCTGTAACTCTTGCTCTCTCTTGGGTTCTCAGCTCATCCCGGCGTGCCTTGTCCCTGTAACTCTTGCTCTCTGTTGGGTTCTCAGACTCTTTGGTCCCTCCCACAGTATCCATGCAGATTCTGCATGTGCTTCCTTTAAGGTGCCTGATGGTAACGTGGACGACAAAAGGTCTGTAGAAGCCATTTACTCTGCAGTGAGGACCACTGTGGTCGGTCCCACAAATGGCTGCCTCCCCTCAAGTATTCTTTCCCTGGAAAGGAGTAAACTGCACTTGGGCTGAGGGTCAGGTGTATTTGCCAGATGTCAAGTGCTTGGGCACATAGCGTGGGTCATGAGCACCTTCTGAGTCAGGTGCTAACCAGGTAAAACTGGTATACATCCCACAGAGCACTAAAGGTGACCCCTGAGGTAGGAAGATTCTAGAATGAGGGGTCATGGGATGCATGGTAGGAAGTGCTGGACAGTCGGGGCAGCACGGGAGCATTTCACATCTGACAGATAAAGGCAAGCTTAGCCTTATTCTTCCTAAATCCAAACCTGGGGAAGATGATGGATGGCTCCTTGAAACATTTCATACTTCAGAGAGAGCTAACAGGGAATCTCTCTACTGAGACCTGAGGTTGAAACTAGGTGGCCATAGACCATGAGCCAGCTGCAGATTTTTTTCCCCTTCCATACAATAAAATTCACCCAAATCATGTCTTTGGTTAGATGAACATCAGTGATCAGATACTGAACCAGCGATACATCAAGATAGAAAGTAGTTCTGTGCTTTAAAAAATTTCCACTATCTCTGCATCCAATTCTGTCCCCACTCTGATCAGGCAGCCACTCTCCTGCTTTCTGACAGTAGAATTTTGCCTTTTCGAGAGTTTCATGGAAAGGAGTCATACAACATACAGTCTTATTTAAATATTTTTGCTTTTTAAAATTTTTATTTATTTGTTTGAGGGGGAGGCACATGCACTATGTGGGCTTCCTGAGATAGAACTCAGGTCTCCAGGTTTTCTAGCAGGTGCCTTGCCCACTGAATTATCTTACTGGCCCAACAACATTCAGTCTTTTACATGTGACTTCTTTTACTTCCTAGAGAGCTTTTGAAATGCATTTGTGTCATTTGATTGCTGAATAATATTCCAAAGTAAGGTGTGCTAAACTTATTGTTAGATGATAAAAATGTAGATTGCTTCCAGTTTGGGGCTATTATAAATAATGCTATCATAGGCACCTGTGTACAATTCTTCTTGTAGGTATAAATTTTCATTTCTCTTGTGCAAATATCTAGGAATAAGCTTACTGGCCATCGAGTAAGGGCATGTTTGATTTTACAAGGACTTGGAAGATTGTTTTAAAAACAGACGAATCATTTTGTATTTCTGTAGCAATGCGTAGCAGTTGTAGGTGCTTTGTACACCTACTGTGAAGACATTCCAAGTCGCCGTCAGCGATTCAGAGCCCTGTGAAAAGCACATGGTCTCCAGTTCGCCTTTATTTCTATTTGCTTTGGTGGCTTTACTTGTTACTGAGAAAAGATACCTGAAGAACCCCTAATGTGAAGAGGGGCTTTTTTTTTTTTTTTTCAAATCCAATTGTGGCAGGGAGCATATATCCTCTGTGATCAGAGAACAGACAGGAAGTGGGTCCAAGCCACAAAATTTCAAGGCCCACCTCCAGTGGCCTATTTCCCCGTGTGAGCCTCCACCTCCTAGAGGTGCCACAAGCTTCATGCCAGTGCCACTCGCTGAAGAGCAAGGGTTCAAACACATGTCCCAGTGGGGCACATTCCCATTCAACCTGAGTGTATTTCAAACCTCTTTGATAGTTTCTTCTGTCCACCTGTCTGTCAACTATGAGTTTGTGACCTTGGCCAGAGAAATTATTTTCACCAGTTGTATATCCCACTGTACACAGCACAACATTGTAATCCAGAGATGGGCAAACCTGTATTGGAACTGCAGTTCTTGGCATTGATATACTATCAGTGTAGAGTTCTCTCCGCATTCAGTATCTTCATCTTCAAGATTCAAAAAATGCTTTATTCAATGGTTTGGTGTAAAAATGAAGTGATCTAGGACATGACAATCATCTACCATAGAATCATGCCCATAGGACGCATGCAATGGATGTGTCTTGGTGTCTGTGGGTAGCCCAGTTATTCTCCACAATATGTTGGGCGAGTATACATTGGAGCCATCTGCACAGATTTCAACACACAAGCTCCTGCCCATGGAATCATAGTCAGAGCTGGATGCCTGCATGCATGCCATTTAAAAGTTACAATGGTAATTGACATAAGCACCTCTGGTCACAACCATTAGTTGAATACAAAGATTATAGTTAAATACAAAATACTATAAGAACCCTGCCTTCTAAACTCAGTTATACCCATTGGCGGTGTGACATTGGACAAACTGCTTAACCTATCTCATGGAATTTCACCAAGATCTAACCCCAACACTTTTGGTTTCTACAGTTACCAAGTTCTTCCTGGTAGACAGGGACCACAGCTAGAGATAGTGAGTTGGAGGTGGTTGTGGGTCATGCCTATTTCCCAAGTGAAATGTCAGGATGAAAGCAAATGGTAGGTTGCATTCTACCAAACAAACAGCAAACAGGTAGCCATCCTATCCCAGAGACCCAAAAAAGTCCCTGTCCTCTATCCTGAAGTACGATATTGATAGCAACTTTCACAAGAGATTCTATTGAGACTCACTGAAGTCAGCTAGCCTTCTATTCAAAATTAGTGACAAAATCTCCCTTCAAATGAATGGATGCAGGACTAAACCAGAACTCTAAGTCAAGGACATCATTCCAGAGAGACCCAATGGGGTCCCCTGAGATTCTGATAACCTTTCCACGCATGCCATGTCAGCGCTAATAACATAACTTCAAGTCAGTCCACATATTTCCAGTACCATTTCTGATGTCTTAATTCATCATTATTAGCTATGCTCATTAAGAGTAACTAATTAATAAGATAAAGATAGCAGCCACACAGTCTGGGCTGCCTCTGGAATTCGGCTATTCATTAGTCTTTTAAACATTAGCTAAACATCTAGCCGCTCCAGTCAAACCCTCAGCACCCTGGGGTGCAGATTAAAGCTGACTTACGTCCACCTGTCTATCACTCTCCAACAGAAGTACGTTAAAGATAATGACAGTGTAATTGATGATGTCTGAGATTCATCCAAACCCAAGATTCAGCAATTCTCCATGGAAAGGGTCCTAAAAACGTGCTTCTTTGCCAACCACTAGTCTCAGCTTTATTCAAGGCCCCTGAATGTCCCAGGCCAAGTTCATGCCTTCTGCTCCCTTGCGGGCACAGACGTGTTCCCCCCAGTTAGCATCTATGATTTACCTCCTGTGACTTCCGTTCCCAGCCTCGGTGATTCAAGGGGTGCCTGACGTTTTTCCCAGCATCTCTATGTAACACATTACTTCTTTTTCTTTAAAGCAGCACGGTTTCCTTTTTCAGTTGTGGGAAACACACACTTGTGCCCGGCCTGTTAATACTCTAGCACGGGGCTCAATCCCCAGCCACACACTTTCCTTTGAAATACAAGTAACACCTTCAACTTTTCACACACTGTTACCAACTGAATCGTGGTTTTAATGCACTGGCTGAGCAGTTTTTATACATTAAAGTAAACACACAGCTCGAAATCTGAAAGAATGTTTAAAGTATTAATGAAGTAAAACTGGTTATCTGCGTGCGGCTTGAAATCAGCTCTCGTCCCCGCAGTGGTCTAAGCGCAGCGCAGTGGAGAACATTGCTGTATTGTCCTTGTCGGTTTCTTGCCTGTCACCCCACTCAGCCATGGGACCCTGGAGGACAGGGACTGGCTTTCATCTCTTCATCACCTTGTCAGAGGCCTGGCGCATAATATGCATTCAGTAAATGTTTGATGAATGAATAACTCCCTCAGCAGCCCAAGCAAAATACCATTAGTAGATGCAAACACTTGATATTTTCTTTCACTTTGATTCCTAAGCTCTGATAAACTCTTAAAGCAGGAAAACATGGAAGAAAGCATGCATAAGTACCACAACATGAATTAGGGAAAGAAGAGCTATTTGTCTAACTCTTGAAACTTTTTTTACATGATGAAACTCATTCATGTAGTTCCCCAGTGGTTAAGAGCAGAAGAGAACATTGAGAAGTAAGAAAGGAGTGAGAAATTATAAAAAATTGTTTTAAAAATTTAGCACAAAAGTTCAACTCACTCTCCTAATGTAAAATATCAAACTTTTTTTGATCTAGCACTCTGTGCCTCGCCATCCCCAAACATAGTGGGCACTCTGGAAGGGCACTCATGGATACTTGGACAGGCCCAAGACTAGCTTACATAAACTTTGCCACCTTACCCACGTGCATTTTGGTGACGGTCTAACAGCAAAAACATTTACAAGAAAATCTTTAATGCCTGGAAGCGTACTGTTGGGTAACAGTTAATCTCCTTATTTTGAATAAAATCTTACTGCCAACTTACTTTAAACAAAACTTGAGGTTTTCTTAAATCTTTCTTTTAAAAAAAAGTCTATATTTCGGTATTTACATGTTAAAATTAATGTATCTCAGAAGCAAACACCACAAAATATCTGTTGGCCAAAGTAACACACTCAAGTCTCACTTACTGGATTCTCTTTAAAGTACATAGAAAATGTAGCATGTGGGCTGGTGAAATGGCTCAGCAGGTAAAGCAATTGCCACCCTAAGCATAAGGACTGGAGTTCAGATCCCCAGAACCACATAAACACCAGACTCAATGGCGCAGGCATCTGTAATCCCTGCACAATTATGCAGAATGAGAGTCTGAGATCTGAGGCGCCAGCTGCTTGCGGGCCAGCTATCCTGGCTTACACTGTAGTAATAAAGAGCTGGTGGAAACGAAGGAACAGTACCTCCAGGTATTGACCTCTGCCTCCTAAAGCACCCTGGACACACCCCCTATGTGCACACATACACTCACACATAACACACAAGCATACATTCGCACCAAAAAAGATGGGAACCAAAATGTAGCACATAAAAATTTTTGAGGTTTATATTTTTACTGATTTCCATAAAATGAAAAGTTAAAATTGAATAAACCACTATCTTCACATAGTGCTCACCTTGATCTTTTCTACATAGTAGTTACAGTTTTCATTTTATGTTGACACATTTACCTGTACGTGCTTGAAATACTTTTAAGTGTTCTGTATTTCTAATTTGGGGATTGATTAATTCTGTAAGCATTGCTAAGAAACCATGTACAGCTAGAAGAAAGGTAATAAATA
This sequence comes from Typhlomys cinereus, assembly GCA_023101885.1. NCBI lineage: Eukaryota > Metazoa > Chordata > Mammalia > Rodentia > Platacanthomyidae > Typhlomys > Typhlomys cinereus. The sequence continues at coordinate 1,114,662 of JALPQD010000178.1, forward strand.
TGCACCTTAGATATATAAATATCACTTAATTTCGTGTGTGTGTGTGTGTGTGTGTGTGTGTGTGTGTGTGTGTGTGTAGACCCAAGAGGACACCAGCAATCATCCTAGCCTGCTTTTCTACCTAATGTTGTGCTCCTGGGTTTCCCAGGCTCTGCCTTCCAGGGTTGTAATTACAGGCCACAGTCATATCTACCCAGCATCTTTATGTGACATCTGGGGATCTGAACTCAGGTTCGTTTGCTTGCAAAGCAAAGGCTTTAACCACTGAGCCATCTTCCCAGCTCCTGCTTAATTTCCTTGACACTCTAGAGGACTCCTGGTGGTTGCGGATGGACTTCGGTCGGAAGAGTGGCCTCTCATCCACAGGCCCTCGGTGCACTCCCCAGCGCCACCAGGGCGGTGGTGCCTGCCTGTGATCCTGGCGCTTAGGAGGTAGTGGCAGGAGAATCAGAAGTTGAGAGTCATCTCAACTCCACAGCGAGTGTGAGGCCAGCCTAGATCCAGGGAACCTATCCTAAACAAAAGACTAAAGAAAAAAGAAAACTATTTAAAAATGTCTAAGATGATGGACCAGCATGATGATGGTTCTGTGGTGAACCATCAGCTGTGCTCACTGGCAACTAAGTTCAGTCCTCAGAGCCCACATGTTATGAGGAGAGAACTGACTTTTCCAAAGCTGCCCTCTGACCTCCACACGGCTCACGTGTCATGGCGCATAGTTATCTTCATGGGCGCAATCTCTTTCTTTCTCTCTCTCAGTGGATTAATAAATAAATGTTTGTTAATTTTGTTTTTTACCTAGTTGTACAAGCTCAATGAGTAGGTTCCCTCGCCCCTTCCTTCTCCCTTCCCCTCTTCCTTTTTATTCTCCCATCCTGCTCTCGCTCCTATATCTCCCTCTCTCCCTCTGCCTTCTTTCCTCCCTGCTCGCCTGGGGTTTCCTGCCTTCTCCCTCTCACCCTCCAGAACTTCAGCTTATGTGGACTCTGAAGTTACCTGAGAGTCATGTATGCTAGTGGGGGTTCAGGAGTTTGTGGTATCTCTTGGGTCCCTTCTTGGGGTGCCACTAATATAGGAACTGTTATATTTGTCTAACCCCTTGCCTCTAAGGAACCTACTGCCTGAAGCCATCTCCCGTGAGATCCGTGCTAGTCTTTGGGGGTTGTTGACATGTCAGTCATCGTGCAGTCAGGTAAGGTCCAATCACAAGCCCAGACTTGAGCGGAGTATTTTGACCATCCGTGGGCCTCCCCATTTTTAGGCTCTTTCAGTCTTGCCGCCTGCTCTTCTGAAAGGTTCCCTGAGCTTTAGGATGGGGAAAAATTTGGCTAGTTTGGTTCTGGGTGAACATTGTAGGGTCTTTGGTTTTCTGAATTAAGTTGGTTGTTGTTTTCAGTTTTGTGGTTCTTGCACTGCACTTGGCTGCATCTTGTTTGGGTGTGGCAGTCTTTTCCTAACCAAAGATATAAGACTATTTAAAAGAAGGTCTTAATGTAAGAAGAGGCTTAAAGGTAGAGAGGAAGATAGGAGTAGGACACAGTAGTGAGTGGGTCAGTCTCCCAGTTGCCGGTTGGCTTCCATCTAACTGCCAGCCCTCGTCCCCTCCATGACCGGGGATATATGCCCAGCTCTTCAAACCTGTCAACCCCAAGTGAAGAGGAAGGGAAGTGTGAGTGAGCTTGTCAGAGGTCTTGCTACTTAACGCCCATTCGTGACCACCATGGCCTAATTCCTCTATTGAACTATGCTCCTTTGTCCCCTTTCTCTTGAGAGAGTCTTTCCCCTTCCCTCCTAGCTGTAATCCTTTGTGGTAATACAGAGATTTACCTTTAAGTATGTCATTAAGAGGGCTTGGAACTAGGATCCACTTACAAGGGAGAACATGTAGTGTCTAACTTTTCTGTGCCTGGGATACTTCATTCAGTATAATTTCTTCTAATTCCATCCATTTTCTGAAAAACTTCATTAATTCATTTTTGATGGCTAAATAATATTCCATTATATAAATGTACCACATTTTAATCATCCAGTCATCAACAGTTGGGCATTTGGGTTGATTCCATGATTTTGCTATTGTAAAGAGTGCTGCAATGGATTGTCAACATAATGAAATGATGTATTTTTAGAGATTATTCCCAATAGTAGTTAGCAAGGTCATATGGCATTTCAATTCTTAACTTTTTTAGAAATTGCTATACTCATCTCCAGAGTACTTGTACTAGCCTGCATTCCCACCAGCAATGTATGAGAGTTCCCTTTTCCCCACATCCTCATTAAATAAATAATTTTTTAAAAAATTTGCATTTGAGGTGGAAAAAATTAAAGGGCTTGGCAGTTTCTTTGCATTAATTTTGTTTTTTCCCATCCTTGTTATAGTTGTTTTGTTCATGAAAAAGGAAGTGGCATCAACTTCAAAGGGCAGTTGCCCAACCTTGATTTGGGGCATTCAACTTTGTGTGAGTTCTCTAGCTTACTTTACCCACGCTCGCTGCCAACTATGGCTCCGGGTTATTTTGCCCAGTTCCTCACCCTGGAAATCTTGGCAGGCTCCTTCCAGGAAGCCGCGCAGCGGCAGGTGGGGGAAGCGCACCTGAGCCCTGTGTAGTCTCTGGCAGGGGCTGCGTTCTGCTTTCACCCACAGCCCCAGAGTAAAATGGGAAAGCTCCCCCTCGGAAGTGAGTTCACACCACTTGTGACAAACCCATCCCCTGAGGTTAAGGACCCCGCCACTTCACATAACAAGAAGAAGGGGCTACATTGTGGCGCTGGTGATTTTTGCTGACCTTTGCAAAGTTTATCAGAAAGCACAGCTTGTTATGTAAGATTTGCCAAGCGCATGTCAGTCTATAAGAACTGCATACAATTTTTACACCAAGAGCCTTTCCCCTTGCCACACCCCCAGTATGTTTTGTTCCCTGCCATGCCTAAGGAGAAAAATAGTTATGGGAATGATTATCAGAACCATTACATCAGAAGTCCGAATCTCCATAAGGGCTACTGGTAATTCTGCTTCCTGCTGTGGGAATGGGTTCACAGGCTGGCCAGACGCAAGACTTGAGCCTTCGTTAACTTGACTCATCAGCTGCGGCTGAGTCTGAGGACTCACACTCACACGGTTGTCTTTGGAGCGTCCTCACCACCCCCGGTGAAACATAGGAGACATTTTATAGTTTCTACAGGTTGACTTACATGCATTCTGGGATTAGTTTGGGGAAAACAACTTCCGGTTTCAGAAGCACATTTGGAGTTACCAAAAAACCAGGCTGTCTGCGTTCTGGATCATTTGTTCTTGCACAGGTCCAAGTGCAGTGACCCAATACTGAAGAAGCACAGTGTTGATAAAGGACTTTGCTGTCAGTCTGTCCGTGTCAAAATAAAACTGCACCACAACTAGAAATTTAAGAAAACTTATCAGCCACTTTGTCTTCCTGTTTTCTTGATCAGAATGTGCGCTTTGTTTTCTAGCCTGGGCTGCGTCTTCAAGGAGTGAAATAATCACCTCTGCCTTGTGGGTGCGTCTCTGGGATTTGCTTTTGCAGAGTCGGGTCACGACAGCCAGACATCGTGCTTTCTGTGCTGAGAGATTGTATTTTCTTGAGTACGTTCAGAACAAATCATTATGTGACAGAAGTGAACAGGGAAAGATAAGTATTCAAAAATCCGATGACCCGTGCTGCAGGCAGAGGCAGGAGACAGCAGCTTTAATTGTTTGTTTCCTTCTCCCCAGGTTTTGTTCGGTAAAATGGTCCATGATCTCCAGGTGAAAGGTGTTGGGAAGGCAGTATTTTTATTCTATGGTTAATCAAGGTTTTTTTTTTAATCTAAAATAATCAAGTATATTTTCCTAGGCATAATTAAGTAACACTTATGCGTAGATTGTGCCAGTGAAAACGGGAAAAAAAAAAAATTCCGTAGGGCTGCATAGGAAATGAAGTTCTTTTTGTTCTTTATTCTTCATTATTATTGTGTGTGTGACTGTGGTGTTTGTGTTTGTAGTGAATGCGCACGTGCATGTGTGGATACACTTGCCACGCATACATGAAGGCCAGAGGAGGCATTCAGTGTGCCCTGTACTGCCCGCCGTATGCCTTTGAACAGGTTCAGGAGCCTGAAGCTAGACTGTCACCAGCCAGCACCCCGCCACACCTTGTCACACGCGAATATGCCCAGCTTTCTCTCTGGGTTCTGAGAATTGGGACCCAGATCCTCATGCTTGCACAACAAATGCCAGGACTTCTTCTGAGCGTGTGTGTGTGTGTGTGTGTGTGTGTGTGTATGTGTGCGTGTGTGTGTGTGTGAAGGGCAGAGTTTGTCTCCTAACACTGGGTACTAATGTGTGCCTCGGCACCTGGCTTCATAAGCATCCTGTGGATCCAGCTGAGGTCCTCATGCTTGTGTGACAAGTACCTTACCAACTGAGCCGTCTCCCTGGTTCTTTGCATTTTTACAGACTATCTGATGGCATGTCTACTACCAGAAGGCTCAATAGGTCAATGGGCTTATTTTGTTTGTAGCTTTGCTTCACAATAAGAGTGAGATAATTCAGTAGGCACTGGAAACACTTCTTCTATTTATATACAGCCACTTTGTACTCTTTCCTTCACCCTCCAGAAAGGCATCTAGAACATTCCAATTTTTGCCTGCTGCTTCTTTCCAAGTGCTATCAAAGCTGTGTGTTTATGTTCTAAACTATGTGAGTTCATTTGCTTGGGAGAAGAAACGTCCAGCATCAGCGTAGACTCATAGGCTACAATATTTAGACAGTAACATCAGGTATACCTTAAAGTCAGCCTTTGTCACATTTTACTATGGGCAAAAACTGTCAGAATCCCTGTTCTCTGGAGCAGTGTTGTGTCTGTGTTCAAACTGCAAACAGGAAACAGCTGTGAATTCTGCTTGTGGCCAAAGAACGTGAGTCATGGGTTCAGGTCATGAGGGTCCCTGAGTCTCGCACCTTGAGGTGGGTATGTTGCTATGTCTTATAGACAGACACTGTGTATCTCACTGCCCAATCCTTGGGCTCTGGTGCCTTGCTGGGTAGGAAACATTCCCACAGTTTGTACTCTCATTAGCAGATGACCGCTGTGTTTATTTGAAACTATACATGTAAATTCCTCATGATGAGCTCAAGACAGGGAGAAAGACTTCCAGCATCACTTTTTGGTAAGTTTTTTAATTCATTGCGTTAAGTTAGAAAAAACACAGAGCAATTGCTTAGCAACACTGGATTAGGCAGAAAATAATTTAAGCTCCCAAATGAGAACCATTTGTAATCGAATATGCTCCGACACTCGCTCACCACATGGCTTAGCGCCCTTTTGCTCACACATGGTCAAACACATGTTTGAACTGGTGTTTTAACACCCGCCTCACACATCTTTATGCTCTTTGTTCACAAATGCCCGAACACATGCTTTCACACTCTGCATGCGCGGGGAGCACAGGCAGGCTATTGTCTGGGGTCTCTTTTCCCCAGAGGCTCATTGGTTAGTAGCATTCAGACAAAGATCGGTGCCTCATTAATGAAGTCACGGCCCTTCCTGCTAGGTGCCACACATGCTTGGGCTTTTCTGGCCGCCTAAAGAAGAGATGGACATGGCCATCGACGGCCGCCTGACAGGTGGACATGTCAGTCCTCAAAGTACCGCTTTCCACTGTTGACAGGCCACTTGTATTTCCTTGAATCACCAAGCTGTTACGCCTTATTCGTGTCTAGCTACAGCAAGAGCAAGGCTTCCGTCTCCATCAGTGGCTAAGCTCCCTGTATCTTACTTGGCAGCTTCAGCAGATGGCAGCTACTGTCACTGCCAGCAAGGTGGCTGTGCGTTTGCCTTGATTGGTAGGTCTGCCCCGCATAGAGTCTCAGTCTGGATGGTGGTAGCAGAATATCATGGATTCGGTGACCCAAAAGGCCTGGTTCTAGAGTCTGGAAAGTCCAGGATGAAGGTCCTGGTAGACCCGTGTCAGGTGAACACTCATCTCATCTACAGAGTCTCTCTTTTTGCTGGATCCTCATATGCTGGGCGGGAGGAAAGACGGCAGCTCTTAACTCAAGTAGAATAAAATGGTTACAACAACTTAAATTTGAAAAGTCCTTTATAGCTTACAACATGCTTTATCTCTTTTTTTAATCCCTACCAGAAACCTAAGAAGTAAAATGTTAGTCCCATTTTATAGATAGGCAATCTAAGACCCAGATATCTTTCGGAACTGTGCTAAATAGTACACGGCTCTTAGTCATCTGACATTTATCTAAATCAGGGGTTCCCCCCCCCATTACAAAGCCAAGCTTTGTAAAATGACTAAGAAATAACCCTTCCTATCAAGCTGCTTTGAAAGGATGAAAGACACCAACAAATAAGAAATAATACCCACTCACTGAGGCCTGAATCAGTCTAATTCACTTTATAGCGTATCATCTTCCCCCATCCCATTTCACAGATGAGGAAGTTACAACTTAAAGTCATAATAAACTTACTTGAAGTCAAAGAACTAATGTGTAACAGAGCTAGAATCTGAATGCAAGCCTGATTTGAGGTAAAACTTGTACTTTTAACCATTACATATATTGGCTCGCAACCAACAACAACAAATGAGTTAACAGGCAAAGTGCAGCTATTATATGAGGCAGTTTGGGATAAAATCTATTCTTCCCCTAATCAGTCCTGGTTATGATTATTTGTGGTTGGATTTTTCCACTTTGGCATCATCAGGTAAATAAATACAACAAGAAGTAGAAGCCATAGCCATTATGCCAAGACGTTTGTTTACAGGTGAAGCCCAAGTATGGTCTGTTCCATCTCACCTCACGTTGGTGAGATGCAGGACCGTAGACATTCTGTGTATATGCATGGGGTTCTACCTCACAGATAACTTGTGCCTACAGTGAAGAATCTCCTGTGTCCTGTGGCTTTGCAGGTCCAAAGAGTACACTAAATTACACTATTTAGGAACAAATTCTCCCTTATCAACTGAACCCTAAAACGTCAAAATTGAGCCAACTGTGTAAAGAATGATACCCTTGAGTCTGGTCTGTCACAATGGCGTTCTTCTTAGTGTACATTAATAACTTGTGCTGTTTCCATTGCTGGCTTTAGAGATAAAAGGCGACTGAAATGCTTGAACTCACTTTCCATGTTAAATTGCTTTGGCCCCATGTGCGGAGACCAGCAGTCAGACCATTAAGTCACACGACAAGATCAGCCAGGAATAGCAACCCTTGGATGCCCGACTTGTAGATGTAAGCAGGATCAGTGCTTGCTTCGAATAGCTGAAAGATCCCAGAGGGAAATTTGAGGGGGACTCCTCATTCTGTTTTGCCTGAAAATAGAATCATCAGGACAAATGCCTGGCAGCAACCAAAGCAGGTGCAGATTTGGAACGTATAAAACCTTGCTTTGGCTTCATTGTATTTTTTAACTGAGTTTCATGATGTGGAATCATTGCATTTTAATATAGTCTTTGCCAAAATTCCAAACCTCTAAGCACAAAATCCTCAGCCTCCATTTCTTCACTTGCCTGGAAATCTAGGTAGCACTGAGCCAAAAGCTGAAGTTATGAAGTGAGATTATACTTGATTAGGAACAAAAAAAAAAGAGTCCTTTGTCCAGAAATGCAGATGTGCATAGCAGTCCTGGGGGAATGTTGGTATTTGATCTCTGAGTCTTAAAGGTTCATGTTCCCAAGGTTAAGAGATGCAGAGAGCCAACTTTTATTGGTAACTAATGCTGAAATTGCTCTAGAGATTCTAGGAGTATTACATTACAAATCAGTCAGCTTTGGAAATCCTGCAGCTAGTGAGTTAAGATATTGCTGTATGAGAGGATGGGGCAGTAATTGAAGGACATCATTACATATCCCGTGTACCATCACAGTGTGGGAGTGAACGTGGTGTAGGAATTTTCATCTTGCTGAGAAAAGGCAGCGGAGCCTATGAGGTGTGAGAGTCAAACCAAGAGCCAGAAGATCCAGGAAGCAAAGGCTCTCTTGTTGAGCAGGGTTTGGGGAAACGTAGTCCAACTTGGGCTGTAGTGTCTTCTTCCTGCGTCTTTAATATCTGAGTTCATGCCCTGGGCAAGGTGTTTCTTATTCAGCAAGGCTTCCATCTTGGTGAAAGTCAAACCCCAAGTATTTGGAAAATAATGTCCATCAGCAAACGTGAAGCTTACGAGCACATATGAAGAAGAGTGAGTAGGCCTTTATTTTCTGTTTGTTTGTCAAGTCATCATATAAATTAACAGGCTCCATCATGGTGTCTTCGTACATGTGTGTCATTATACTTTATTCATCCCCTCCCCCACTGCCCCAACCTGTCCTCTGTTCTCTTTGCTCTGATCCCCTTCCTGGGGGGTGAGGGGAGATCTTTAACAGAACCAAATCCAGTGTTAAAATCAAGTCTAGTTAAAGACATTGATTCATCGTCACACAGCTGCTATATAAGCCATTTCTCTGCCCTACATACTTGAGCATTATAGTTTGACTAGCAAAGCTTCCTTATGGGTTACCCTTTCCTTTTGTATCCTCAAAGTGATGTGGTTACTCTTTTTCAAAGTCAATGTCTTTAATTCCAACAACAAAGATGCACCAGTCTGTATGGTTATCAGGAGAGAACTGTTGTAGACAGAGCTGATCCTTTCACACTTCTCACCAGTAATGGCCGCCACTTGAGGTGTTCATGTTGACTGTGAGGTTCACCTGCCCTTGGTATGTGTTGGTAAGTGTTTTCTCCAGGAATGAGATCCATTAAGCCATCCCATTGGGAAGAGTTTGTAAGGTGATCAGATTTCATAATCCTAAAAATATGCCTAAAATTTAGTATATAATACATGGCTCATGTAATAAAAATATGGCCAAAATATAGTATAGAATACATGGTTCATGTAATCAGTATGTGGTGTCTGTAATCGTAAATGTTTGTTGTGTTTTAAACAGACAAAGCATAAGGAAAATGGAATGCTGCATTCATTTTATTTACTTCATTCAATAAACTCAAATTCAGATTGTGGCGTGTTAATGTTGCTGCTTCCCTCATCCTTTCTAATGGTATGTTTTAGATCTTAGATTTTGATAGATGCACTGTGAACTATAGAAGTAATCATTATTTAGGTAGCTCAAAAATAGCTTGCCAAAACTGATAATGAGAGTTATTCAAGATATTCTGTCAAAATTCTTTCCAATTAGTGTTAAGGTCTTGAAGGGCCAGCTTTAGATTTTTATTAATATGTTAGGCTTATTAATGTATTTTTTTATATATGCTTCACGTGGCTGTCTAATGCATTGCCTGATAATGCATAATTGTGGTGCTTTTAATTTGTCACACCCAGGTCTGTTCTTCAGTCATATTTAAAATTCAGAATCACTTCATAGTTCCATAACTAATAACTCATTAGGAGGCTGCATCGTGTACTTGAGGTCATCTCTGAGGCAATCCATATTTAACGAAAAACTACAGAGGTCCTTGGCTACTTGACTGCCAAGGACCAGTTTAAATATTTAAAGCTGAAGTTACCATCTGACCCTTCTAACCACCTATAGAAAATGAAATAAAACTTGTATACAAAATAGAAGAAAGAGAATTTTTTTCAAGTGGTTGTTTCCAAATGAAAAAAAATTCATAGTAGGGTAAATAATCAAATACTTAGTATATATATCATGTGTCTCATGTAGTCTGTGTGTGTGTGTGTGTGTGTGTGTGTGTGTGTATCTTCATGATCACAACATATTATTAATATATATCTTCATGGTGACAATATATTGTTGAAATAAAGGATCTTTTTAATGTCTTTTTTCATCAAAATGTAGAAATATAAAGTATGTCACTTATGTGGCTCAAATTCAGATTCATTGTTAAAGTTCACAATAATTTTACATTCATATCTTTGCTATTGCATTTTTTAAAAATAGTGTTTGGCTTGTTTCTCTCTTCAATTCCAAGTGATTAGAAATGCCTTCCTTACCTAGAGACATGAATATGCTCAGAAATTACTGTGGTTAGCCATATTATTCAGACCTTCTCTATCTGTTAAGGACTTGTATGATGTCAAAACCAAGCCAGCATGATTCCAAAGCCCTGGTATTAAGTAGGCTGCATGATTCAAATGGTCCAGTAGGCTGCACAGATGGCAGGGGTATAGAAGGTGTCTTACGTGACATAGACCATGAGCAGCGATTCAAGATTCTGTATTGGTCAGGGTTCTCAGATTCAGAGAGTTGGAATCAAGTTCATTCAAGGGTATTTGTTAAAGTAGCTTGTAGATTCCTTGGAAAGACCAGTTACGTTTTCCTGAATGCTATGCAGCTGTAAGTGACAAAAGTGTGTGGGAGAAAAAAGTCAATCTGACTGTGTCAGGGAGTCCTAGCCACATGATGCCCGTGATGCCAGGGCATAGGCACCATGGTCTCTGCCAGCGCCATCCCAGACAGAATGAATACAAACCCCTTCGCCCCACCACCTTACACATGTTCTGATCCGCGCAGCTGACTCAGCAGTGACATCTACTTTCCAAGTTCTACCCAAGTGTCTGTTTGGTGGAACCTGGGCCACAATCTAGCATGTGGGCCACAGGATGAGAATCTGGGGGGCGTGGGGTTCAGCTTTCCAGCATTTCTCTCAAACAAGCCGCTCAGAGCAACCAGAATTTCTGTGGAGTGTGCCAATGTGCGCCACTCGTGGGATCATAAGGCAGCAACTCTTAAATTGTGCTCCAGTGAATCCTAAAATTGTGTCCACCCACCTAACGATTGTCAGGGAAGCCAAAGAAACCCAGTGAACAGGTGTGCGTGCACGTAACTGCTGGGAAAATACTCTCCTGTTTTGCTCTTCATTGGTGTGGCATGTGGGCTGGGCGTATGCGTGTGTTTCAAAAGTGCTACTAAGCACAGTTTGTATTTTTCAGTCTTCTCTCCACTAGTTGTCACATTAGGCAAGTTATCAAAAATACAGACAAAGATCTGTTTCCGTCACAGGATTTCAATGGAACACCATCACTTTCCCATGCTTGGAATCAGTGAAAAGGGTTATAAAAAAAAAAAATCACCCCGGTCTCTCACAGGCATCACGAGAGAAAGGGCTAGGAGGCCTTTCCTAGTAGGGCTTTTAATGTGACATCCCCTCCTCCTGAACACGCCTTTGAATTGTCTGAAAGCCCTTCCAGCATCTTCTCAGGAAGCCTCCGCCATAGAGGGTAGCCCAGTGGTAATAGCCACGGGGTAAAGCACTGGACATAGTAATTACTCCTTAGCTACTTTATTTCATTGCACTTCAAAAACAAAATTAACAGTCACAGAAGACTGTGGTTATATGGGGTTACATTAATCAGCGAGTACTAATTAAGTAACTATTGTGCCCCACCAGTGAGGCCTATTTGGGATGGCACAGAGATCTTGGTAAGTCTTACCTGCTTGGTCTTTGTACTTTCACTATTCTGCAACAGAGCAGATTAAAGGGAAAAAAAAATAGAGCTACAGGTTGAGCATCCCTGAAATCCCATAATCCAGGCTGAGGAGATGGCTCAATTGGAAAGCATGAAACCCTGAGTTGATGCCCGGAATATACTCAAAATGCCAGGCATGGTGGTAGGTGCTTGAAATCCCAGCACTAAGGGATGGGCAGGTAGATTGCTGCTTAGCCAACATCCTCTTCTCGGTCAGCTCTAGGCCAGTGAGAATCTGCCTCAAAAAACAAGGTGGATGGCGCCTAAGGAATAACACTTGACTTTGTCCTCCTCTGGCCTACACACACACACACACACACACACACACACACACACACACACACACACACACACGCTTGTCCTCCTCTGCCTACAAACATACACACCCACACAAAGTGTTCTGAAACCCAAGACTTTTTGAGCACCTGTGTGATCTTTAAAAGGTTTTGGGTTGCATTTGCTTAACCAGTTAAGTCTATGCAAATGCCCAAGATCTAAAAAGCCCAAAATTCCAAAACACTCCTCGCTCCCAGGCGACATAAGAGTGCTCAGCCTGACCTGCGCACATCTCGTCCTTGTGAGGAGCTTGGGTGGCCTTTCTATCACCATAGCGTGTGGAGCCAGAGCTGCTCTGAACCAGTAAGGTCTTGGAGCTTCACACGCTGATCCTTTCCCATCTCTTAGTGTCTTCAGAATGCTCTGTCCCCTCCTCTCCCTGTCATGCATCAAAACCCAGGCCTGCTCTGTCACCACAAGCACTCCAAGGCCGTTTCCTTAAAGCCGCGCAGCCCACTGGCTTCAGAGACCTTTACTTTTGCTAGGCTGCCACAGCGTATTTTGTCGTTTTGTTTTTGTTTGTGGTCGCTGTTGTTACAGCACTGCAAAGGCGAACCTAGAACCTCGTGCCCACTGGGCACGCGCTGTGCCACTGAGCCAGCCCCCTCCCCCCCACACACACATGTCCTCTAACACAGTATTCTCGCTTCTTTCACAGAAACATGTGAGCCTGCTGAAGTGCTTGTAGGGAGAAAATAAATACTCAAAATGCATTGTTTTCTTATTAGTGGATATCTTGAAAGTTTAGAAAGACATAAAGAACAAGATGAAATTTTCATTCAGTTTCATCCAATGTTGAATCATGGGCAATGATTCCATATGCAGTCTTTTCCTTTTTTAATGCATATATTGTACGCAGATAATTGAATGTTTTATTGGCTTTTAAGTTTAACAGACCTATCTGTGATTTATTCTTACTTTTGAATTAAAATGTTAAAGTTGTTCTAACTCTTAGCGAATGATATATTTTAAGGTGATAGAATCTTCCTGATTATCTATTTGAAATTGACTACAAACTATAAAACTGTTAGGTTCACATAATTGCTTTTTACATTTCTCGTTATCCTCAGCTGTGAAACATCAAATCAAAATTAGCCACTGTGATTCTGGTTGCGATTGTGTCAAGTCTACAGCCAGCTTTTTCACCCCAGCTCCTGGGAAGTTTATTTAGGTAAAAAGTTGATAATATTCTTTCTTCCAAGCAAAGAAAGCTCTCGCTCTCGCTCGCTCGCTGTCTCTCTTTTGCTCTCTCTTCTTTTTCCTCTCCCTCTCTCCTTCCCTTCTCTCTTTGTCTTTCCCCTTCTCTCACACTCTCACCCTCTCTCTTCCTCTGTCTCTCTGATAGCATTCAAGAAGTTAATCATGGGCTAGAGAGGTGGCTCAGAGGTTAAGCCTCTGCCTTGAGGCGGAAGGTCCTGAGTTCCGATCCCAGACCCCACGTATAGACGCCAGGAGGAAGCGGGGGCGGCCTGCGTTTCTGGTCCTGGTAGGGCGGAGCCTGTGAATCCCGGGGCAGAGTAAACAAGAAGGAGGTGGAGGCGTCCATGGTGGTTCCCGAATTCGTCCGTGGTTCTACACACACACACACACATACACACGCGCGCGCGCGCACACACACACACATACATACGCACACACGCACAATTGAATAAAAAAAAAAGTTTATAGTACTCACTCTCACATGTAGAAAAGAATAACTCTACAGGCATGAACGGGGCACTTGTATTACTACAGGTTTGTTGAAATATAGAGTAATCCTGAATATCTGTATCGTGGAGGAAAAAAAAACTGGAGGGGGCAGTGAGAGGGCCCAGTGGGTAAGATGCCTAATCACAGGTGTGGCGACCTGAGTTCAAGCCCAGAATCCCACACGGTGGAAGGAGAGAACTGACCTCCACTCCCTCACCATGTCATGCACGTGTCCCCCCACTTTCAAATAAATGAATAAACAAATACTTTACTAAAAACCGGGGCTCTACCACGCACTGATGTGTCATGTTCTGGGGTGAGCCGGGCAACAGGTTTCTATGAGCTAGCTAAATTGATTAAAGGAGCTAAGCTAATCTTAGGAATGTTTGCAGTAATAGTTCCATTTTTGTTTGCTTTTTCTTTCACGGTGAGGTCTTACATGACTGACTGTTTGCAGAAGTGATAAAAGTGGAAACAGTTGTCTCTAATCTTTTATAGTTGTCAACCCCCCTCCCCCTTGACAAGATTCTTTGTTTTAGTTCTTTGTATCAGAGACATTTCGAACAGGATGCGGTCTGCACTCTAATTGAAGCATTAAGCAATATTTTTGACAGAAACAGTCCCTAAATATTTAAGAACTGAAGAAACTGTTGCATGACCTGGCATATTGAAGGTATTTGCACCTCTTGGCAGCCTGGCTTCTGAAGCTGCCTGCATTTGTTCAAACATGGCGTCACATGTACGTGCATGCAACCTGCAGTGTTTCACATGCACGTGCATGCAACCTGCATGTTTCTGTGACCATTTCTGCTTGACACGAGTGTTCTGCTGAAAAGCTGTTTCATTGTTACGTAACGTGTCCCCTAGGAACTCAGAACAGCACTCTTGCTTCTTGGCTAGATGTCCAGAGCTAAGAACATGTGCTGTCGCGTGGTGGCCAGTGGTGGGTCTTTGTTCTGAGTTTCCTGGATTTCCGCCGGTCCTTCCTCTCTGCCATCACGTGCACCACCCACCACCCCCTCCAGAGTGTATCCTTCCTCCATCTCACCGCCTTCCTTCCCGGTCTAAGCGCTATCTCTGCCTTCATTTCCTTTTGCCCACCATTGGCCCCAGCAATTGCTTCCCTGTTTGTGTGCTTCCTCTTTTGCTAGTGTCCAGTTGTTTCTCCGACACACACTTCCAGAAAGGAACAGAAAGTTGGAGACCTGTATTTTTATGAATGAATGTGTGTAGAAGACCGGTGTAGTAGCTCACACGATCCAGCTCTAGGAAGGCAAAGGCAGGAGCATGGCGAGTTCTAGGCTAGTGGGTAAGCCATGGCTGCCCTCGGCACTGCGCCCCCCAGTCCCTTCCCTTTCTTCTACTGTACCCTTGCCTCTCTCCACCTGGTCCCTTCCAGACCCAGCACCATCTTGCTCCCCAGACATACCTCATGCTGTGTCTCCTGCCAAAGTGCCCATCATCCCCCTCTCCCCCCAAAGCCTGCCTGCTGCAGCTCCCAAAGGGAGGATCTCACTGCCCAGATCTGGCAGACAAGACGAAATCGACATGGCGTCCATTTACTCTTCTTGATAGCCACAGCTACTGTCCTTCCATTGTAGTATTTCCATTGCCGGCCTCACTCATCCCACCGAGTATATCTTTCCTGTTTGAATCTTGAAAAGTACTTGACAGAGCTCACTTGCACATGGAAGGTGGTTGGTAAACATGGGCCCATGAGAGTTTTTAATCCTTTGCTTTGACACACTTGATGCTCCTCCCTATATTTCACACTCATTTAGTGATCTCGAAGCATGAGTGTGGAAATTGTAGGTGGTTGATAGAAAAGCATATAATGCTGTAACTTGTTGTGATTACAGGCAGTGTCCAACGAGAAGGCAGTTTCAAGTTCGGGTTACTCTGAGGAACCCATGCTATTGCCTGGCACTTTTCTTCCTCGGCAGTAATATAACTCACCTTGGAGAGTCGTGAATCAGACGCCTCTGCTGTGATTTCCAGAGTCTTCCTTGGCTTCATTAGCCAATCTGCCTTGTTGTTCTTTTGTGATTGTGTGCAAGAGACCTTGGCTTTTGGAAGCATATTATATTGCAAATCAAATTCTGCCTCAAAAGAACTTTTCTTCCACATTTTTCTGCATTCCTGTACAAATTACAGAATGTCTCAATGCAGTAGGGCCAATTACTAGATTTTTATTTAGTGGGCAGTTTTAATGTTCTCAGAGAAGCTGAATAGTAATAGCATTTTCAACGACTGCATTCCATTTAAAGACTTACAACTCATTCTTCTCTTCTTGAGTGTACCTAGTTATATTTTTAGTTGTCATTTAAATTCAGGTTCCCAATCTGTAGGGAGAAAAATCAATGAATTAATGAATAGCTTCACTTTTACGCTTTTAAAATATTTTATCCTAATTACAGGACATATCTAGTGACATTAATTTGATGAAATCCCAAATCATCAGATTGTGTAGAATAGCCCTTTCCAAGGAGTAATTGAGACCATTCTCAGCTAACAAATGATGGTTAAAGTTTGGGGGCCATGTCAACGTGGGTTGAGCATTCATGCTTTAATCATAGCTGTGTTTGTCAGTGTGTTCTATTTATCCCATTCAATGAGAAGCATCCCCACTCTTAATAATCACCCTGGCATTTGTATAGCCAGTTCTTACTGGTAAATCACTCCCACATGCTCTGCTCTGAGGCCTGGTGAGCTTCAAGGTCATCCCCAGCCATACAATGAATTCATGGCAAAGCCAGCACCGGAACCAGAGCTGGCCACATCCAAAACCAGTGACCTTCCACACATGAGTGGCGTGAGCTCATGTAACAAGATGGAGAATAAGCCAGCAAAGTGATTACTGTCTGAGTCATTTCTTTTCTACTCTGCGGTCCACAGCTCACACACTGTCTCATGGGGCAACAGCAGAAAATGAACTCTCTCACCAGATGGAAGCCGCAGTGTGGGGAAACCCACACGCAGGCAGGCATCCTCTCGGTCTTTCCCACAGTCGGGTCGCCCCTGTGGCTTTCCATCCCCACACCACTTTCTCTTGGCTCTCTAGCTAGAGACGCAGATCCACTGATAGCCTTCAGAAAGCAGAAATGAAAAGCAGTACAGGAGGACTCCCGCAGCTGCCCGCTGAGATGGACCAGAGCTCCTGGCCCTTGCCAGTCCTTCCGTATTTGCATAAGTGAACAAAGACTAGATCTCCAGTCTGCCTCTCATCGATGATCACCATGTCGCTCTGTCTCATTGAGACAGAGACCCCTCCTGCCTGTGTGTCTTCATTCTTCTCCCACTTCACCTTCACCAGAAAGTTGTAGGAACCATACTATATTAGGCTAGATGGACAGCAAAACCTAAAATTTTTCCCTTTTTCTGGACCTTGGTAGGAAGATGATGGAGGTTTCACATAAATATTCAGTGATTCTAAAGTTGTGAGAAACCCAAATTTCTGTGCGAGCAAGATGGCTGAGTGGACAAAAGCACATTCAAACAAACCTGAGGGCCTGATTTCCATCCCCAGAATATGTAAAAAGCTGGATGCAGAGACACGGATGTGTAATAATCCCAGCACTCCTAAAGGGCAATGGTACTAGTCTCGAGTATGTAATACGACTGAAACAAGAAAGACTCTGCCTCGAAATAGGGTGGAAGGAGAAAACTGACCCCCCCAAGTTGTCTTTAACCTACCCCCTGTAACAATGCATACCCAAACTCACATGCACACAGCATACACACAATAATAAATTAAATAATAGTGGAAAATCCAAACTCCCTTAAAGTGCCCATTTCCTAAGGATTTGTTTCTTCATCTGACTACAAGTAGGACCCATCAGCCCTGGGTAAAATGAATGATATAATCCAGCTAAGCTAACATACACACAGATCCAGCTAAATATGTAGCTAGAGGGGAAGAAAGGGAGAAAGACAGACCCAGTGGAGCGGTTTGGATGGGAAGAGCCTTTCTCTGCGTAAAGCTCCTAGCCCACCTGTAGTACAAGGAAAATCCGGCCTTGTCGTATTCTCAGTTTTGTGAGTACTCTTCTTTCTCCTTCACCCTTTTCCTCAACATGGGAACTTATCTGCTTCTATCCCAAGAGAAGATTGGTTCAGGTTGAGCAATTTCCTTAATTGCCACCTCATTGTGCTCTGTGTGGACGTCATGGATTTGGACCATCAGGATGTCTGTTGTTTTTAAAAATTGGGTGGCAGATGCTGAGCACCTTTAAAACTGCAGGGTGCAAACACTTCAGGGTAGAAAACCCTATAAACTGAGCCCCAGAAGGTTGGGGAGACATCCCACTGAGAGCCTGTCCTTCATTCTTGGGGCTTCAGTTCCTGGTACCAGACCATATCCTGGACTTAGGGAGCCCCAATATGTTTCCCTGTCTATTGGGGCTGCCTAGAGTGTCCCACCATCACCAACACCACTGCCTATCCCACAGGGAATTGATAGGTTCTGAGTCTGTGATCTGGGGAGAATGGTCCCTTCCACCTAATTCCTGCCTCTCACCATAATGCCGCCGGCACCGCCCGGGAGCGCACTGGTATTCTCTTGCAAAACCGCAGCTTATACTCTACCCTCCAAGGGATCTAAAAGCCAAAGTTTTCCCTCTCCGTTTTAGGGCCGAAGAACCTTGCATATCATTTCTAAATCATCATTATCCTTGATTGCTGTCCTTCTCTTAATTGCCATTTATATTAAGAGTACTTAACTGCTAATTGCTATATAATCACTCTCTTCTTTAGTTTCCTCTAACCCTCAAGCAAACTCATAAGGGAGGCATCATTATTTTCCTTCATGGGTAAGGAAGCTGAGGATGAGAAGTTCTTACCTTGCTCAGAGTCACACAGCTGTTCCCTCTGAGCCAGCTGTGTGCCTCCTCCTGTCCATCAGCCATGAGTGCACAG
This sequence comes from Typhlomys cinereus, assembly GCA_023101885.1. Classification (NCBI taxonomy): domain Eukaryota; kingdom Metazoa; phylum Chordata; class Mammalia; order Rodentia; family Platacanthomyidae; genus Typhlomys; species Typhlomys cinereus. Next base: position 1,133,033 of record JALPQD010000178.1, read on the forward strand.
CTGGGTTCTCACCGCAGTCAGCCTCCAAGAACATCAGTACCTGCATGTAGTCAAATCAAAATTCTGCTTCAAAATCAGGCTCTGCTTCTAGTCATATGTTTTATTTAGATTCCCAGTCAATGACATAATTAGATTTTTTAAAGACAAATTTTCAGGAATATTTTTGCCAAATCTTCTCACCTTCAACAGAGGAAAGATACTGCAGTGATTCAAAACAATCCATTGGGTGTGGAATCATTTCCTTGTGTCACAGGGAGGTGACTCCACTAAGACCATAGGCAACATAGCAAAAGAGGTCTCCTCCATGTCTCTTGGTATCCAGTCTTTTCCATTCTTCCCTCCTTGGATGGTTTCTCGGGAATGTCTTCTCTACATCTGTGATATCTGAGAAGCTCAGCCACAGGGCATAGTTGAGTTTTATAGCAAGAATGTAAAGGCCAGAGGTACTAGTAGGAACACCTGGGTCATTTTTCTCCACTTAGAGCAGTTCTGGTTTCCATGTTATGCAGATTCTTTGCCCAAATGCGCTCCTCCTCCTGCAGTGCCTTTCTTCTTCTTCATTGTTCCTTCAGCATACAAAACCTTCTGGAATTATATTACATTCCTCATCTAAACACCCAAAATCTAGCATGCTGTAAAATACAAATTTCTGACAACCAACACGACTCCACAAGAAAAAAAATTCTGTATCATGGAACTTTGTTTTATTCATCGAATGATTTAAAATGTATAGAATTACCTTCTTCCTATGTGCATACGGTGTATATGAAAGAAATGCCTTGCATATTTAAACTTCCTATACATCTATGCAAATTTCAGAAATCTGAAACCTCTCCAATCCTAAGCATTTCGAGTGAGGAAAAGTAAGTCTCTAGATAATTTGCTGGTTTATTGCCATCTTTTATTTAGAACTTATGCCCTGCGATAGAGGAGCTTGATTTACCTTCTCCATCTGTAAGAGGACCTGACGCTTAATAGATGCTTAATAAATACTCGTCACACACCAGTGTTCACCTCTTCTGGAGCCTCCTCTGAGCTGGTAGCTTTTCTTTTATATTTTATTCATTTGGGAGAGAAAGAACAAAGGTGGAGAAGAGGAAGAGGAAAAACAGGCATGTGCATGCCACCGCATACGTGAGCAGGCTGTAGAACAACTTGTAGAAGTCGGTTCTCTCCTTCTACCATGTGGCTTTGAGACTTGAACTCGGGTCACCACATTTGCATGCAAGTCCTTTGCTGCTGAGCTCTTTGCTTTTTCCAAAAGAACATTTAAGAAGTTTTCAAACATATAATTTTATTATTATTTGAGAAGAGGTGACTTTTTTCTGCAAGAAGTCAACTTGAAGTTGGTGTGAAAGAAACGGCAGCTCAGCTGCTGCAGACATATTTACAATAGCATATTAAATAGTTATTTAAAATAACATACTTAAATTTACATATTTACGATTGTGTGGAGAGCAGAAAATAACGACCGAACAAAGCCATCATTGCCTTAGACAGTCTTTGGGTGTATAAACAATTATAATAGTTATACAACTGCCTTAATTATGAGTCATGCCTGTCGGTTGCACATGATGTGTATTGTATTCATGGGTGTGGTAGTAGTTACTCTTCTTTTGCTATGCGACAACACTCAGAAAGGGAGAAAGGGATATTTACTTGGCTTATGGTTCCAGAAGGGACATAGTTCATGGTGGTAGGAATCTCATAACAGAAGGCAAGACTGGAGGCAGAAACACGTCTGGAGACAGAAGCGGGAGGCCAGTCGGCTCAGTGTCTTCATCAAGAGCATCAAGAAGCAAAACAATAGAGCAAGTGCAGAGAGAAGAAGCAGGCTCAGACTACCAAAGGTCCATCCCTCGTGACGCGACTTCCTTCAACACATCTCTAACTCTTAAAGGTGCCGCAACCTTCCCAAGCATTAACACCAGCTAAGGAGTCAAGTAGCACAGGATGATCCGTCGGAAGCTGTTCACAGTCAAACCACGACACTGGATGTTATAAGTTACCTGTAGAAATCGAAATCCAAGACATCCACATTTAAATCCAAGTATTTCTTCTTATAAGTTGTACCCAAAACTTATTTTAATATTTTGGCCTGATGATGCATCGCGATTGGTCATGCAGTGATAAGAACATGTAAGAATGAATTGGAATGTATCGTTTTCCCCACTATTATAATTCTAAGCAAATTTCAAATTACTGAGCTTTAATATCTCCTCTATCTTCAAACAGAAAGGAGGAAGAGGGCATGAATAATTCATACACTAAAATAGGATGAGAAAAACAGGAAGTTCCAAGTAAATAGCAGAATTTTATGAAAAAAAAATATTTTTTATGGTACCACTCATCAAGGATTCCCTTTGTTAAAAACTTTGTAGGTACCGTTAAAACTGAGATTGCTTTGATTTGGAAACTTCTTAGCTGGAAGGGGAGGAGAATAAGGATAAATGTGTGGAGCCATCTTGCTCTTAAAAATACTGCTTTTCGTATGTTGAAGCAAAGGCTTCTCATGAAATGTACTCAGGAACTGTAGTCAGCAAGCTTGTGCATTTCCTTTTCTTGCCAGATACTTGTTCTTGGCTGGAAGACACTTTATGATATTTATTTGATGACACACACCTGCTAGGTAGATGAAAAGCAACAGCTCCTGAGGATGACCTACTTCAAGGGCACAGTGAGCTTCTGAGGACATTGGGGGTTCCCCTGAGCATCGTTCCGTGCATCTTGATGTCACCCGTTGAGCGTATCTAAGGCCAGTATGTCGTAGGCTTGAAGGCAGAGCTGCTAACCCCAGGATAGAGATTCCAGAGCCAAGTAACTGCTTTGTAAAGACGCTAGCCAGGGAAGACGCATTACTAAACCTACTGAAAGCTTATAAGGAGCTATTATTCCCCGCACTCGGGGAGCCTGCCAACCCAGAGCAGATCACCGACAAAGGAATCCAAGAAGAATCCAAGTGGAAGAGGTGAGTCCGAGAGAGAAGGTGGGAGTCTCACGAGGCTTCAAGGAAAGGGAAGGTTTCAGAAGCAATTCTGCCGAAGCACTCTTCCGAGAGTTCACAGGATGGAGAGATTCCAGTCGGGATCAGGAAAGAGCAAGAAGTAGTTGAAGTAAGTGCAGGACACTATCTCCAGGTCATCTTTAACAGCCAGTCGTCTTGTGTGTTCACTGCTTCTCCTCCCCAATGCACTGAATACCAGCTGTTGTGACTTGATGGCCCAGGATAGTAAAGATATAAAAATAATTTGTGTCAGTTTCTCAACGGTATATAGTCTAATGAGAAAACAATTCTAGATAAGATTATTAAAGTTTTCAGTATGACATAACCATAGATGTACACAAGGAATTCTCAGTCCTGTTGTGCATCCTGGAGTTGTAATGCACAAATAATATACAGTATGGGTTAGCTGATAAGGAAAGCTCAGGTATATGGAGTCACTAAAATACGTTGCTCTCAAAGCAACAAACTGTTTGCCACTTCGGGGCACAAGAAGCAAGGTAGGAAGCAGTGGGTGGGAATCCACACAAACAGGCTGGAAAAACAAGACTACGCTTGCTGCCTAAAAACAGCTTCCTCGTAACATCTTCTTGCCCTGAGTACTGTTGTGTGGAAAATCACTATAAATGCATTGTTAATGAGGGCTATAGTTTTTATGTATATAAAAGGAATAGAAATTAAGCTATTCAAATATTTTCTGTTAAAAATATATGAACTGTAAGTAGTGAGTCAGATTTTTCCCTCTTACATAAGCTAAGAAAGAATACAACTGTATTTTAAAATCCCTTCCAATTCGAGAGTTATCCAAGTGGATGTGTTGACCAAGGGTCTTGAATGCACCAGTAATAATGATGGGACCCTTTCATAAAGCCATGTAAGCAGGAATAATGCTGGAAATAAGGGGGCAGTCACTTATTTACTGTATTTGGCATTGTTAGCACTAATAATGCATTTCAGCACAGTAGAATTGCTAGATAATGCTTTTGTGACTTTTATGCTGGTTTTTGTCATTCAAATGAACAGTCGCTGCAGTGTAATGAAGAAATGCAAGCTTTTTCCTAAGTCACTTATCAACTAGGATTCTAGGAAAATGAGAATTTGTGTCTGCCTTCATTCACAAAGCAAACTGGAGGTCACTGTTTTCAATATGAACCTTTTTTTAGCTTTTCAACACAGAATAATTAGGAGTTGTTGCTTCTGAAATTACCTGTATTCACTACAGAGCCTGAAAGACTTTTATCTTCCACGATGAAATGCATTTTCTCATTCAAACTTTGCCATTCTTTTCTCGAATGGCATTTTATACCGCTGAGTCAATCCTAGTAGTAAAATGAAAGAAGTATATTTTGTGTGCCACAATACTCTTATTGATTATTCACTTCCTTAGGTGATCCAAATGCAAAACTGGCCTTAAAACAGTTAAATATGTAAAACAGCTATCCACGTGAAATGCTATTAGTCAAAAATCCATGCTTTATGCTCTTTGATCTGCAGTGAATTGATCCTTGGAGTTTAATGACTATGCTTCTATTAAGTTTTTTAACAGTTTTATTGAGATATAATTTGCATGTGTCATAATTTACTCATTTAAATGTATAATTCAGTGACTTATACTATAGAAACCATCCACACAATCACTTTTGAAATATTTTCATCACCCCAAAAAGAAACTCGGTCCCCACTACAAATTACTCCCCATTTCATACCAAGAACTGACAAGCACTCCTCTACTTTCTGTTTCTATACATTTGCCTATTGTAGGCATTTCATACAAATGGAAGCATGTATTATGTAGTCTTTTGTGTTTGGCTTCTTTCATTCAGTGTAATGACTTATTGTGGCATGTATTAATACTTTGTATATTTTTATTACAAATAATATCTATTATATAAATGTATATATGCAGATCGTATTCTCTCATCTGTTCATTGGTGGATATTTGGGTTGTCTCTAGTTTTTGAGTGTTATAAATAATGCTGTTAAGAAAACTGGCATACAAGTTTTGGTAGATATGTTGTCATATCTCTGTACACCTAAGAATATAATAGCGAAGTAATATGGTAACTCTGGGCTTAACTTCTGAAGAGCTGCCAACTTTTTCAAAGAGGATGTTCTGTTTCACTTTCCCATCAGCTGTTAAAATCCCAATTTCTTTGCCTCTTTATCAACACGTGTTACTGTCTGTCTTTTTGATTGTAGCGATCTAGCAGGCATTAAGGAACAATCATCATTGAGTTTCAGTTGCATTTCCCTAGCAGGAAAATGCAACTGATGCCCAGCATCTTTGCATGTGCTTGTTGGCACTTGTGTTTCTTCTTTGGAGAAATGTCCAATTCTTTTGAGCTTTTTTAAGTATCTTCTTTCAGTGGCTGGCAGAACTGTTAGAAACAATAGCCTCTCCTTACAGGGCTCAATTTTCAAATGGACTTACAAGTTGAAGGCATAGTTTTGGGATTACATGGAACTGAATTGCTCCCAGGAACAGTTTATTTCTAAAACTGTTTTTTTTTTTTTTTGACTAGCAGCGTGTGTATTAGAGGTCCCAGAACCAGACCTAAAAAGAGATTGACAATAAGCATATCCAGCCAGAAGACTCACCTCAGCGTTGAGAAGCTGAGATGAGAAGATCACAAGTTTAAGGACAACCTGGGCTGCATGATGAATAAAAGCCTGCCTGAGCTCATTATATTATCAATAGCTCGTGAATATATTAGTGAGATCCTGGAGAGAGAGAGAGAGAGAGGCAGGTTAAAAGGTTAAATATATGGGTCTCCCAGAGAACTGATGGTGGAGTTGGACTCTATCCAGGTAAAGTCCAGAAACCTAAATTCTTCTTACCACAGGCACACTAACAGAATATAGCACTTTTCAAATAGATTCTCACTGATTTCAAAAATAAAAGTACTGGTGAAAATACCCTTGGAGGCAAATGAGCAAACTTGCTGTCGAACACTTGAAGCATGCTTCATCCGACAGGGCCACATGAAGATTGTATCTTCGTTCTTTCCTTGTATTTGTGTGGAAACTGAGGTAAGCTAATTTGCTCTAAGCCTCTTACACAGTGCAGGGCAGATTCTAGCCCAGCCTTCTGGTTCTGAGGCCCTTGTTCTTTGTTTGAGTTTTTGATCTGTTCAAAACTTAGCAGATAGCATTGGCAGTGTTCCCCATGCCCTCTTGCAAGACTTCCAGCATGCGAGTCACCAGGCCACTGAAGCAAGCGACAGATAGGTGGCATCCGGGAGCTCTCATTTGCATCACTAACGTTCTTATTAATTGACTCCAATGCACCTAGCTTCAGAAAGAGACAGAATCCTTCAACTGACCAAAGAATTGTTCCAATATAAAAATAACATACCTGCGAGTGCTATTGACAACGCAACTTTTACTCGTAGGATACTTTTCGTTCACAAAGCATTTGGTTGACACTTTTGATTTAAGGCTCCCAATTATGCCAGTTTTTCATTGCCTTTGTTTTTATGTATTTTTTATATTCATGATGAAAGTAAAGCCTGAGGGGCTGTAGTCGCTGTGTCATGACATCTGAGGCAGAAACACAGCTCAAGTCCAAGTTTCTTGACTCTGGTTTCAGTCCTGTGTTGGCTGTAGCGTGCCGTCCTTAATGATGTGCTGACGGACACTCATTTGAAAGAGGAGGAGACTTGACGCCATTATTCCAGACAACAACAGAGCTGTGAGCAAGTAAAAGTCAGAGGGAGGCTAATTTTGAGCTCATATGAAGAGGACTTGATGTGCACAACAATGAAGTGAGTTGTCTCGTGAAGGAATGAGATGGATCTCTTGTGGCTGAGCTGTTCGATCCATGGCGGAATGACCATCTGGAAGAATGTTCTGGAAGGAGGTTTTTACACTTTGTGGGAGTGTCCCTGTGAGAGAGAAAGAGATTTTAGGTTGTGGATCTCTATTCTAGTTAAGAGGGAAAGATAACAAGAGGGGTTTTTTTTAATCTTTACTCAGGAAAGAACTTTATCGATGATAAATTGTCATCCGTCCCAGTTAAAGTTCGAAGCTTTTCTGTTTAAAACAGTGTAACCAACTTTATCAACCTAGATTACTGATTGCCAAATGATTAGATTAGCACTTTCCCTCTATATTAATGGATGTATTGCACAAAAGTCCCATGTTCACTTAAATTTGAATATCGTTGTTGTCTTTTGTAGCTATCTAAGAGGGAGAGGAAATATTTCCCTTCAGTTTTTGCAAAGTCCTTCAGAAACATATTTGTCAGTTCAATCCTAGGGTTTCAGTTCTGGTTCCTGATGAACAGTCACTTGCAGAACTTGAAAAGAAAAAAAAAAAACCACAGAAACTGATTTTCAATGCAAGTACTAAGGACTTGGGTAAAGCACAAGTTCTTCTATAAACAATGCTGGGAAATTGGATATTTACATGCAGAAGTATGAAGTTAAATATTTGTCTCTTGTATATAAAAAAATTAACTGAGAATGGCTTAAAGACAAATGTAAGATACAGAACCATCAAAGTACTAGATTAAAATATAGGAGAATTTCTTTATGATCCTGAAAGCACAGAAAACAAAAGCAATAATAAAGAAATGTGGTAGAATCAAACTGAAAAAGCTTTTCCATAGTCAGGTGTGAAGCAACAGCCTACCAAGTGGGAGAAAAGATTAGCAAACAATATATCTGGAAATAAATGAGGAATTCAAACAACTCTATTACAAAAAAAAAAAAGAGAGAGAGAGAGAGAGAGACAATTGGTTAAAAATGCACAACCTAAGTAGACATTTCTCAAGCAGAAATATACAAAGTGGCCAGTGATTCTATGAACAAATGTTCAATGTCACTAATCATCAGGGGAATACAAATAAAGACCACCATGAGACACCACCTCACAGCCAACCTTCAGACACTGCTGATGGGAACAGAAAGGAGGGCAGCGTGAAGGAAAGCAACCTGGTGGTGTCTCCAAAAAACCAAACACCAGGGCTACCACATGATCCAACAGTCCCTCGTAGAGCGCACCCCCAGAGGAAGTGAAGTCTGTACCAGACACATTCTCATTTCTGTGTTGACTGCGGCACCATTCCCCAATAGCCAAGGAATGTAATCAGCCCAAGTCTCTATCAACTGACAAGAAAGGAAATGTGTATGTGTGTGCGTGCAGTATACATAAGAAGGGGAAAGTGTCATTTTTTACATGGATGAAACTAGAGGGACTGTATGTTAATTCAGATGAATAAAAACTGCATGATTTCACTAACACATGGAATCTAAAATGTCTGTTTTATGAAGTTAAGAGTAGATTGCTGGTTAACAGAAGATGAAGAAAGTGAGAGATACGAGAGATGGGGAAAATTTAGTCAGCAAGTACTAAATTGCAGGTAGATAGGAAAAACAAATTCCTCTTCTGCTGATTAGATAACAGTGTTAAAAAGTGGCCCACCTGGTGCAAGACTGTAACAATATATGACTTTATTAAATACAAAGAACTCTTAGCAAGAATAGCATCTTTCTTCCTCAGAATCAAGGCTTCAAAATGAACTATTTTAAATGAAATTTTTCAGTGGGGAGAGAGGCCTACGTGGAAGAACTTATGTCAGCTTTCCAGATAATAGCTAGGAAGACATATGCTATGTGTCCAAATGCAAGTTGACTTTCTGACACTTCAGGGCGGTCTCAGGTTCCGTTGGCCCACCCTGCTGAATGATCAGACCCATGGTTGGTTGCTATTGATTAGACAGCAATGACTACTTGTGCAAAGAGCAAATATAATTTGAACATGTGGAGGAGCCTGAGAGAACATTCAAAACCACCAGTAGGCACAGTTTCTGTTTAGTTTTCAGTTGAAGTTGCTCTAGCTACCGAGAGTCTTAGGGCAAGTTTGGGCATTACATGAAGATTATAGCTTTTTTCGCCTGAAATTGCTTCGACAGCCTCTCACTGCAATTGTGGAAACTTGTGGACTATTCCTAGCGGGAGCTCAGTGGATTAGAAAGCTCAATGACATCTTTGTCTTGAGAACTTATATGAGAAACTTTCCTTCCCCTTTTTCTCCTACAAGCATTTTGTGGTTCGCCCTGCAGACACTGCGTATCTTTGTATCCCACACAGTCCCCATGTTAATAGTTGTTTGCTAGTTGTGGTCATTTAATTGAAAAAAGCTGGCATAGAGGTATTACAGGTCCCGATAGGTCATTTTTATATCAAGTATGGTCTTATTGCTTTTGACCCAACCCTGCTGAAGACCATATTTATTACCATTCTTTAAATGCATGAATAACATGCAGGAGGATCAAGACCTGAAGAAAAGACGTGTGTGGCCTTGAAATACACCAGTCATCTACAATCCCCAGGGTGGCTGACTATGGCATTTTGCCAGCTGTGCATTATAGAATTCCAGAGGGCACAGTCCTGTTGTTACTTGTTTTGATTTTCCCCTGAGAACAAATTAGAGGAGACACTACCTGTGCTGGGATCCACATGCTCGCATCTCCCAGGGACGTCCTGGAGACGTCCATTTCCTTCGACCCATGAGGAAACTGCTCCCTCATCTCTTTTTTTTTTTTTTTAAATGAAGTTGAAATATTTTTTTTCCATTTGAGAAAGCGTTATGTATAAATCAAAGGTTTTTATAAATTGTATCATATTCTCCAGTGTTTTAGTTATAACTTTTGAAATCTTTTATTTTTCTAATTTTATAAACATATTGAGTAATTATCCGTTTCCCTCCATCCCTTTCCCTCACATTCCCCTTCCATTCCCCTCCCTTCCCTTTGTCAATCCATTCCAGTCCCTCCCACCTCTCACCCCCACCTGTCTACTTTTATGAGTCCCACTCCTGTGGAGGTTCAAGCTTCTTATAGCATAACAAGTTGCCTCTCTTCAGGCCCCCCCACTGACAGGAGCGGTTCCCTTCATGCATTCAGCTTTAGTCCCTAAGGTTTCCATTGTATGTTCTTATCTCTCTTGAGTTCCTCTATAGTCCATAGGGGCATGTTGATATGTCAGTCATTATGAAGGAGTAGTAAGGACAAGTCTCGCTGTAATGAGTTCATACTTGGAGCAGTCCTTCCTTGAATGGAATGTCTTTATAGAGCAATTTGGTGGACTGTCTTCCTACCTATAGGTTCATTAGCTGTTCCATTCCCTTCCCTTTTTTAAGTTCTTCTTCTAGTTAACAGTAACAGGAATGTGTTCCATTCTGATAAGTGGGTTTTGAGTTCAATCAGAAATCTGTTGGTTGTCTCCTTGATACTCATGCCACTATTACGCTGGTGGTTACCTGTTGCCATGGTGATTTTTATTGCAACTTGCAGATCTTGTGAGTTGATAGGCCTGTGATTATTTCCCTCCCCCAGTAGCTTCTACAGTCTTCCTTGGTACTGTGTAAGCTATCCAGCAAAGGAGGAAGTACTCAGACCAGTTCTAGTTGATGCATTTTGTCCATGTTCTGTGATCCATATGTTGCATCTTCAGTAGTAGGGTCTTACTTGAGTTTATTTGGAGAGCAACCAAAAGCAATGGCAAAAGCCTATAATTTGGTGGGGGGTGGGGGAGTCAGAGCTTTGAGACCTCTCTAACATTTTTCAGGAAACTTTATACTCTTGTTACTTCTACTATAATTTTGTCACTGGCTCAGTTCAGCCCCCCCTCCCCAGTTTTCTCACTCTATGCTCTTCTGCATAGGGTCTACCCATTCTTGTTCCTTTCTTTAAAAGAGTTGGTTTTTTTTTTTGACATATTACTACCATAGGAGGCCCCTATAGAGTTACTTCCCATTATCTTAGAGTTTTTCTGTAAGTCCCTCTGTCCTTTCTATCTCCCATCCCCTCATTTCCCACTATGTATTTTTCCCATTATTCCCTCTCTGTAGAGATGGGGGAGCATTTAGGATACTGTAGCTCTATCCAAATGTAGGCATGAGCTCAGTGACTAGGCAGATAAGGTTATGTTTTTATTAACATGTCCATCTTGTTTGCCTTACTGTCTAAGACATCTCTATTTTTTAAAAATTTTTTTAGAAATGTATGCAGAAAGAGACAGAAAATTACATAGGGAGCTTCCCATTTGGCTCCAACATCCACCGTCAGTAGCTGCTAACACAGCCACCGTTCCCGTTTGGGTTTGCTTTTGGTTTCCTTGAGGCGGAGTCTTGCTCTATAGCCAACAAGGGCCTCAACTTCACAGTCCTCCTGCCTCCCTGTCCAGGCACTGGAATTACAGGTGTCTACTACACCCAGATGGTCTTTTATCTTCCTTTCCCATTCTTTGTTGTTATTGTTTTTCCAAAGTATTTAAAACAAATCTAAAGTACCTGATTCTGCCTAACTTTTTTTTAATACATGTGGCATAACTTTTTAGATACTCAACCACAATCCCTTCATTTATGTGTAGCATGTTTCATAATAAATATACAAGTGCTGCCCATCATAAGTTCAGTAATTCCTAGCTCTTTCAAAAATGTCCACCATCAAGAAGTTTCAGTCAGGACCTGCAGATCTTCCTCTTTCTATTGCATTTGTTTGTCAGAGAATTCTGATTTCTCTGTAAAGTCTCCTGCCATAGATTCAGTGCTGTTAACACATGCCTTTTTCTAGACTTTGTGTTGACTAGTAGTGAGCTCTATCTACACGCTTAATGGGATACAGGTTCATCTTCATCACTTCGGGAGGCACACAGTGTCTGGCTACATCACCTCTATAGCCGCCGAGCTTGATCAGTAAGCCTAGTTACAACCAGTCTGATGGGCCTATAGTGAGTTCTCTATCAATGAGAACCAAAGAGTTCAAAGCAACTGTTGTTGACAACATTTGTGTACATGAGCAGTTGCGAAATGATGGTTTTGTGTCATCCGTTGTCTATGATTCTACTACATAGAGAAACTTGTTATCAACTGTTTGAGTACTCCAAAATATGGCTCATACCTGCATGAGTGCCTTTCTGCTTATTTAACAATTTGGGGGACATTGAAAGACCAGCAGTCTCTAAAATGACCAATGAGGCTTGTTTGGCATTGTGTGTCCCTATAAATAACTTGTTTTTTGTGCTTTGTGTGTATCAGTCCATTACTCTTTTTGATCCTCACTATCCTGCTTTGATCAGCTGCAGTCCCTTCGCGTTACCTCTTGTCATCTTTTAAAGATTCCCCTTGCCTTCTGCAGGAGGCTAATATACCCCAGAGTCCTGGCCTAAGCCTGGGATCATCTATTTCTAAACAGAATCTGAATCTCTTTCTATATGAAGTACTCTGTGGAGACATCAGTCTGCACTACACACAGGCTTGTGTATTGCAGGCTGATAACCTCATTGTCCCTGGAGCGTTTTCCTTGCGTGCCTGGTCCTTCCTGGATATTCCCTCCTAGCACCTTCTAGAAGCCAGCGCTCCCCGTGAGTCCTCTTTCCTAGTCGTATTGGTCTCTCTCAACCCTTCCATTCTTCCCAAGTCGGCTGCCCCTGCTCATCTCTGGGCTTCAGAATCACCAAACAGACGTAATGATAACACTGAAGAATGGTGGCACCGTTTTGTACGTAGAATGTTCTCTTTTTTATTATTTATTTATTTTAGTTTTTACAATTATCTTCTCTCCTATGAAAAACCTCCACTGTTATCGCAGGAAACTTACCCCGCAGCTGCTGCCCAGTCTCCATCTTTACTGCGCCAGCTCACGCTGTGGCCTTGGTAGCCCACGGCTGCTCCATTCTAATCCTGTGTTCTACTCACTGTCTTTTCAGGGTCTTTTCTTAAAAAGGCTACATCTTGCAAGTCTGTGTTTGGATTCATTTTTATCCCACAATCCAAGGAATCAAGCCATGCCAGACTCAACCTCCTATTAATATGTAATAGATAAATTTTGTGTCCTTCTTAATCCAGAACAACAGTGTAAAGAAATGGTCAACCCAGTTATTGGGTAGCCCAGTACAACCAGCAATCCCCTTACCGCATGTGCATGTACGTGCATATGTAGGGGTGTGTGTGTGTGTGTGTGTGTGTGTGTGTATTTGGAAACAGAGTGATCACAGGTTGATTATGGGGGGGATAAGGGGGAGGTGGAGGACAGAATTCAAATTAGCTTTACACTCAAGATCACCATGCTTAGCACATGTTGGCATGTTAACCAGACTTGTCAAGTAATAAAAAAAAGTGTTAAGGCGTGAGTTTATGTGATCTGTACTCATTGCAAAGTCTGATGAAAACCTGTGGATCTTCTCAATGGAAAAATGGACATATATGTTCTAAATTGTTTACCCTATTTCAAGGCCTTCTAGGCCGTACGCTATCTTGGATTGTCATATGTTTTCATACATTTATTTGGTCCTGATATTTGCTTATTGTAGGTAACCACATTTCGGTATAGGTTGGGACAAGATGGCACCCCGAGTGTCAGTTTTTAATCATTCCACTGAACACTGCCAATCCTTTGGTGCCAGTCCATGAGCTGTTTGCTGGCAGCCTATGATGTCACAGCTGTAAATATTATGAGGAGACTCTATTTAAGACATTTAAAAATACTTGTAACAGCTGCATGCTGTCCCATCATCCCATGCATATTAAGTAGGCTTGTCGCTGAATGGGCCACAAATCATTTTGGTTACGGTCAAGTCCACGCACTAGTTGCGTTCCTGAGCGCTGTGTGCTAGTCATGCAAGCAGGACTCCTCAGTCAAGTCCACGCACTAGTTGCGTTCCTGAGAGCTCTGTGCTAGTCATACAAGCAGGACTCCTCAGTCAAGTCCACGCACTAGTTGCGTTCCTGAGAGCTGTGTGCTAGTCATACAAGCAGGACTCCTTCCCAGTGCTCACCAGCCTGGAAATCAAAAACCAAAGCAAAACACTTGTCCTCCTTCTCTGAGAGTCTGAGAAGCAGCAGGAGCAAAGTGTAGAATGCCTCAAGTCCCTTGCTGCCAGTCACTTGCCTGGCTTCCTCTTCCTCACCTCTCCAAAGCGTACCTCAGAGCAAGGCTCCTGGTGAGGATTCTGCAAATCTTAGCCGAAGCAGAGGCAGACAGAACAGAACTGCTCTCCAAAGGAAAAGCCACATTCTATCCCAAATGATTTTCTGCATGGGGAAAAAAAAAATTTTGTAAGAAGTTGAAGTTGCCCACAAGAAGAAATCATGAGAGGAAGTTCATTCTAAGTCACCATTGAGTTCCCTGAAGTGGATCCCAGAGCTTGAAATAAGAATAGTAACACCAGCTGATCCTCGCTGGGGTGCCAAGAGTGTCTTAGGTGATTGGAAACTCAGTGTTTACGTTGTGGAAAATCATAAGACATAACAAATGTCCATTTGGGAAGCCGAAAAACTGAAGCAATCTCAGGTCTAATGACGGTAGTAGTGGGAAGAAAGTTATAAATAAAAAAGAAAACAGATATCTGTACATTATCTCTCTGGTTACCTTCCCCAAGTCCTCAGGATTAATGAAGTCTGTTTTTTGAAGGTTTTCAAAAGCCATCATTAAAATCTGAGCTTGTGAAAAATCACTCTGAGCTTTGGAGACCCCAACTGGCTGAGGGCCATCTAACATAAGGAGTCAATCTTGACCTTACCTCCCCCATGCCCCACCCCAGCCTCCATAGAGACCATTCTGCACTCCCAGTGGGGCCAGTGCATCCAGGGAGAGACAGGGTTTCTTGTTCATTTTTTGAGTTGAAGCAGAAAAGGCTGCTAAAAGCAAGAGAAGAAGAAAACTTGAGATTCACGATGGGCAAAGCTGGTAGCAGTGTATACACTATACATTGCAGAGTGAAGGCTGGTTTTCTTTTATCAACAATTGCTAAATGGACAAAGCATTTGTAGAAACAAATGACTTTTCAGTGTCCCCTTGATCAGCCTAGGCAGTCTGCATAGCTCCTGAAAAGAAAGAAGAAAATTGTCCTGGGGAATCTTAGATCAGATGGGATCGGAACACACATAGTCACAGTTCCGAAGTGACCTTTGTCTTCACAAACAAAAGCTGATAACCCAGGTGTCGACACCTTTTTAAACACAGGCGTCACAGAGGGCTCAGCTTGATGACAATTTTTCAAGCACATACACGCAAAAAGTTCTGAAGCGGAAGGAAAGAAACGGAGTGATACCGGGGATGAGCAGGGCCCCTAGACACGCCAGTGGGTCCCCAGCAGTGTCTGTCTGTTCCTTGCACCAGTGCCCTGACTCTGCCATGGGAGTGTTGGGACCATCGATAGCCACGTGACTACAGTAACTCTTGCGTGTCACCGGAACTTCATGCTAGTGGCTTTTTTTCTCATCTTCACAAAAACCCATGAGAAGAATGTTTTCATCATTCTGAAAACAGCTGCCTCAGCTCACATCTCTTGTAAACCACTCATCTCAGAACCAGGTCTAACTTCTCAGCCTTCATATTATTCTGTCCCATCCTGGGGTTTTCTGTTTGCTTGTGTTGTTGTCATTGTTGTCGTTGTTCTGGTTTGATTTGCTTTCCTTGACAATTTCCAAAGAGTGCATATGGTCCTTTAGGTCATTGAAGGAGAAGTTCTAAGCCACTTCTTTACCCTAGAATTCACCTTAGAAGTCATGAGCAGGAATGGAACTCCACAGCCCAGAGAGGTAATAATTAATGAAAAGGTGTCACTTAAAAAGGTCAGTGACACAGAGCGAATGTTTCTCTTGGTCAACATTTCCAACACTCCTTAAATAACATGTTGATATCAGCAGAGGCCAAAAGGAATGTAAACAGATCTGAATAGTTCAGACCTTTGGGACGAAAAATAAGAAAATGACTCAGTTTTTCATAGTCTTAAACACTTCCACTTCTGGGCCTGCATTAATAATTGCAATAATTACCCTTGCTGCAGGCCCTTTCTGTGCCAAGCAACGTGCTCACCGCTCATTATCAGCAATCCCAAAAGACAGAAATTGCTGTCTTGGGTGTGCAGTTGCGCACACCAAAGCTATGAGGTTAAGAAGCCACATCTCCGAGTGAAGTCTTCTCAGAAGGACTTTCCCTCCAGAGTCAGGTCCATTCAGAATATACGACAGAGATAGCAAGGGAGGCTGCACAGGTCACAAGCCATTTGGAAATCAGCGCCTCCTGTGGCATGGCCCACTGTCCTGGATGGGCAAGCACACTAATTAAAATTCAGGCAGGTTGGCAAGTCAAGGGCTGGGCATCCTTGGTGTGACCTGTAAAGCTCTCCCCACAAGACACAGAGAGAGGACATGTGTCTCTCTCCAGGACTCCCATAGCATGGGCCAGGCTCGTGTCCGAATCAGCCTTTTGCGTTAAGTAGGAAACCTCTTTCCGGTGAAAGCTCCCAGGTAAAGGGCTGAGGATCTGAACAAGCCCGCAGCAGCACCTGGAAGAGATGGTTCATTCTCTGGAGCTGAGTCTCCCCAAGGTCTGCTCCTCGCAGGGTGGGGTGCTGCTGGCCTCTTGTCCAAGCCGCACCCAGCACACTGAGCACACACATTGACAGTTCTGGGCAGTGATCAAGTCAACCCGGGCTTTTGAAGGCCAAGACCCTAGAGCTGCCAGCAAACCAGAGAGTTCCTTCCTTCTGTGGCCCTGGTTTCTCTGCCCCCTTGGGACTGTGCTGGCGCTTGGGTTTGCCGAGTCTGCTTATGAGAATGTCCCTGGATGGTCATTTCAGCCCGTCTATTGACAGCCACCCGGTGCTTGAACGTGTCACTCCAGGGAAGGAAGCGGACACTCTGTCTGCTAGTTCCCAGAGAATGAGGGATGGCGAAGGCCTGAGTGTCACTTCCTGCCAGTTCACTGACACATGGAACCCCTCTGACAGGTGACCTGCGGACACTGCCAGCTCACCCCTTATCAGCCCCTGAGATTCTGTATTTCGTCTTGCTCGGAGACAACTTTAAGGGGCTGTAGGGATGGATTAAAAAGGAAATACTTTCCCTCCGCTTCTCTCTCTTTTTTTCTCTTCTTCCTTCTTCCGTCCTTTCCTTCTCCCTCCTCCTTCCTTCCTCCTTCCTTTCTTCTTCTTTCTTTCTTTCTTTCTTCTTCTTTCTTCTTTCTTTTCTTTCTTTCTTTCTTTTTCTTCTTTCTTTCTTTCTTTCTTTCTTCTTTCTTTCTTTCTTCTTTCTTTTTCTCTTCTCTCTCTCTCTCTCTCTCTTTCTTTCTTTCTTTCTTTCTTTCTTCTTCTCTTTTCTGAGAGTGTCTCCTGTTGTCTAGGCTAATCTTGAACTTTCTCTGCAGCCAAGGATGACCTTGAACTCCTGATCCTCTGCCTCAACATCAACTCAACCATCTTAAATCCATGAGATCAGTCCCCGCAGTGCCACCTTAACGTGGGAAAACAAACTTGAAGTCATCGAAGACAAAACAGGCCACTAGGAAGATAGAGTTTGCTGTGAGGTATATTTCACAATGAAAATTCTGCTATAAAGAAAATAATCCCCCCCCTTCATGGTATAGCCTGAATAATTTTTACCCAATGCCAAGAAATTATATATAATTAGTCTGGGTAATGCATCCTTTCCATTTGATTATATATTTTAAAGTGATCAAAGAACTTGGTTTTTTTGGTGGTGAATATCTGCCTTCCCTGCTGTGCTGCACACATGTCTTTGCCATGAATGGACTTTACAGCCAAGGATGACCTCCAACTCCTGCTCCTCTGCAGGACTGAATGGAGCAAAAGTCACCAGGCTTTAAGCAAGCTTAGTTAGCTGGGCTGTGTGAATGTGGGAGATGCATGGAGCTGGCCACGTGTAGAGGCAAACCACGGGAGACTTTTGTCTGATCTCTTGAACCATCCTGAAGCTCCCAATGTCCTTTTCTTGTTCCTATTGTGTGTGTGTGTATGCATGTGTGTGTGTGTGTATATGTCTGTGTGTGTGTGTGTGTCTGCGTGTTTGTGTATGTGGTATGTGGTGTGTGTATGTTTTAAACTGAGACTCTCTATGCAGCCTAGGCCAATCTGAAACTCACTGTGTAGCCCAGGCTACCCCCAGGCTCTGTATCTTCCTGCCTCGGCCTTCCTCCACTGAGATTACAGTCTGTACCCTCACATCCAACACTCGCAAAGCCAGCTGCATGTCTTCCAATAAGAAAATGGCATAACGCAACATAGAAAAGAAGGCACAGTTATGGAAAAGCTACTCAGGTGAGCATGTGATATCATAACCCACATTGAGTAGAATAAAATGAACTTTTGAGCATTTGTTTTTCTTTAATGACCTCTGTGTGCTTTGGGTAACATGGCTTCTCTGTGTTTATGGAACATAACATGCAAGTTTTCAAATTGGAGACTGGGTTTCACCCTTTAACTTGGCAGGTAACAGATCCAAGACATTTTTTATGTAAATGGATTAATTAATGGGTTGCCTTCATTTGAAGCTTAAAATGAAAGTAATCCTTCTTAAGAGGAATTAACTATTTTTTAAAGCCACAAACAGTTCTTTCCCAAGTACCCTGTTACATAATTAGAAGTTAATTGATAACAGGAATCAGAATAAAATGGCACTGTCCCTTCCCACATCACCTTTCTAGTCTTTCAGAATGACTGAAGGGACTAAACTTCGCTTGTTTAAAAGAAGAAACCGCCTTTCTGGAAACTTAAGGTGCAACGGCATTCGGTCCATCAGTACTTTTGCCAGAATGCACCCTTAAGTTACCTGAAGCGCTTCTGAGGACAGGGCAGAGCTGCTGGAGTGCTGCAGGCAGTTAGGGCTGCTGTCCTCTGAGAGCCCTTAACCCCCTCGGCCTCAGCCCTCTGATTTATGCAAATGAGAAGGTTTTGGCGGTCTACACTTCCTGGCCAGGCCAGCATAATCCACTTCCTTCGGGTTCATGTGACCATGCAAATTTGAGCACTCCTGAATAGTCCCACAGGGGCTGTGCCTCTCATTATTCCTGCCCCATTCTCTGTGCAGTGCAGGCATTCAGACTATGAATGGACAAGGCTTTAATTCCTCAGCACATCTGTCAGATCAGATTCAAGTTGAGAATGAAGAGAATCCCAGACAAGCCCAGTCGTTTCTTTGCAGCGTTCTTCATGACGAGGTCATCCGGCTCTGTCTTCCAGGGAATATTTTCCATTCCTTGTTCTATGACCTTTCTAGAGGGGGAAAAAAAAACGGAGACTCCAGCTTTTGGAGATCCATTACTGGGCCTTTCACATTGTGTGTGGCCTTTACAAATGTTAATTAATCTTCCTGATGATGCTCTGAGCATCAGGGAGCCCTTTATTCCTCCCGGGCTACTGATGACCAACATGAATGTCAGAAAGTTTTCCTTACTGTTTGCTGACCCGCAGCCCCTCTCTGGACGCGCTTTGCTGATTCCCCCCCACCCTGTAATACATCTCCGCATGACAGATTAACTACTTACATTACCGGGTCAACCAGAGTTTGACAGAGTAAAGGCAGAGGGCCCCGAAGTAGAAGATGTACCTACAAGAAACAAGTCCTTGCCAATTAAACTTTCCCAAAGTTATCAGCTCATGCCTCGCAAGGAAATAGAACAAGAGGAAGTTGCCATGTCCCCCGGGAACCAGACACTGTGCTCACAGAACGGGCCCCAGCACGATGTCCCTGGGGCTTAATGATGCGTCCTTTGGCTGGAAGAGGAGAATCTCTGTCTCTTCGGGTCCCCTGAGTTGTCATGGTGCGGTTTTATTGTTGTTGTTGTGCTTTTAACTTCTTTCTTTAAAATTCACACTGCATAAAATGGAGCGTGTTAGTTTCCTTTGGGGCACCGCTCTGTTCTATAACCATTATCTCTGTCTAATTCTAGTGGTCCAGTCACCCTGAAAGTCACCCACTAAACGGCCACCCCCCACTCCCTAACCCTCTCACCCCTGTCTGTATTTACCTATTCTGGATAACATATATTGGAGTCATACAAGGTGCGACCTTTGCGACTGACTTCTTTCATTTAGTGCCACTGTTTTTGAGTTTTACTAGTTTTTTTGTTTTGTTTTGTTTTGTTTTTTTTTTTTTGCTGTGACATTCCTCTCTCTCTCTCTCTTTCTCTCCCTCCCTCCCTCCCTCTGTGTGTGTGGGTGTGTTTACTCGTCTGTTAGTTCTTCCTCTGGCTTGGATAATGTCATCAGCAGGCCCCCACCTCTTCTCTCACTCCCATTGTCTAATTGTTCTTTTGGGTCTGTGGATTCCAGCTCTGAAGTAGCTGCAGTGGGTTTCCATTTACATTCCGACTGCCCCTGCTCTTTCTCAGACACCATTCATTTCCAGCTGGTCTTTCTCCAGCACAGACCTGTCCTGCTGCTCATTCTCTCAGGTGGCTCCCCGCTGCCTTCAGAATCCAGGCAGGCTCCTGCTCCCTACTCCCATGTGGAGGCCGTGCACCCCCATGTGGGGGCCATGCAACCCCACCCCACGCCTCCCTGAGCTCCTTCAGCCTCGCTCCCAGCCCTCCTGTGATGCACTTCAGTGCTTTTTGTCCCTGCTTCCTGTTGCCTCCCCCAAAACGTTCCTCCTTCTCCTCCAAACTGGAAGAATCTGTTCCTCCTGCGCACTGTTACATTTTTACCTTCTCCCTTTGCCTAATCCACTGGTCAGTCGGGATGAATTCCTCCTTTTTCTCCAATCCCAACACTTCATTTATTTTAGTACTTGCACAGCTGGTCTTTAATTAGGGATCTTTGAAGACCTGGCTTTTGCCCACTAAATTTTATAAATACTTGGTTAAGGAATCTGACCTTTCTTCTCCAAAGAAAAATCAATGGGCCCATCAGGAATCCCAAGTCTTAGAAAGTAAGTCTGAAAGACAGTAACAGGGACTAATATTCAAAATAGTAATTATTTGGCTCTTCTGTTGGATTTAAGTTACCCAAGGTGGTTTTACCAGTTTCAATTAGCAGAAAATACAGCTCTCTCTCTCTCCCTGTCTCTCTCTCTCTCTCTCATTATGTTCTTCATTACAGATCTCAAGAGTTTTATATTCAATTGCCAAAAAATTTTCTTTTTGACAAATTGTACAGGAGGCATTTTGAGATTGTGTGATTGAGTTGATTGAATTCAAGCCAAGTTCTATACACTTGTTCCACTCAAAACAAAAAGTGCAGATGTGAGGCTCCTCAGACATGTCCCCATTCATCTTGTCCCAACCCTCCAGATTCATTTGTCTTTAAAAACAATCAGTTGGATTCTTCTTAAATTAAATGCCAAGTAAACAATGCAAATAAAACTATTTCGCTTGCTGAGAAGTAATTGAAAATCTGTAACTAATTACCGGCTGGCAAACCCGAGTCTACAAACGGCTGAAACACTCTGCGGCGCATTGTTTACAGCTGGGTTCAAAACCGGTCTCCTCACACCAGCCATCCACAAGTTATTAATCAGTGCCGTGCCAAGTTCTATACCTCACCTTCCAAAAATTGTCATAAACCTTTAATTTTCAATATGGGCGTCATAAACAAAGCTGTTAAAAACTAGAAGGGGTTTAATTGGTTGGAATACACAAAGCCTATTTTGGGTTCTGTGAATTGACTTTTCGTTTAAATACCCCCATTCTTCCCCCAACGAGTCAGAAATTTTTCAAGTTAGTTGAAATTAATATTCTGTCAGTTTGGTCACTGGGTCCCCTACGGCACTGCAAGGGCCACCAGACCTTTGTTAATTGAAATTCTGGAGAAAGCAGCATACTCGTGGATCACGGAGAAACAGGATCGGCAAATTAGATTTGGGTGGCTACAAGCAGGGAAAGTAGATTTTGCAAATGGCTCTGTTTGGAATGGTCGAGTTCAGAATACATGTAAGAATCAAAATGAGTGGAATCCATATGTGATGTAATTTTCCCTAGAATGTCGTTCCTCCTGCTCTTCCCCGGCTGGCTTTTCCTTTCCCTTCCATTTTCATCTTAGTATCATATCACTCTGCAGAAAGACTTTCTCTGTGTCCCTTTCCTAGTGTCCTTTATTCCCTAGGTTCACTTAGTCGCTGGAGACTCTGAGTTCCTACCACTGGGTTGTAAGACAGGTGCCTTGTCTGTCATCTTCATTTCTCTAGCTGTGGTCCCCAAAACAGTACCATAGATGGGTAACGAACAGAGGAGTGGATGGGTAGCTAGATGAAAGAAATGAAGGAGAGAAAGAAGTGGTGTTGGTTGGGACAGGCAACGGAGCTCAGACAGAAGCCAGAGGCTAAGGAAAGGCATGATTTTAGCTTGGCTTTCGGGCCAGTGAGGTGACTCTCGCCTCCAAACCTGACAATCTGGTCTTGATCCCTACATGGTGGAAGGAGGGACCGACTTCTACAGGTGTCCTCAGACTTCAACACGCGTGCTATAGCACACTGTGCACCCATGCACGCACAGACACACCACACACGACATGTAGCACTGTGGGGGCTACAGGGACGGTTCAGTCAGAAAACTGCTTGCCATGTGATCATGAGGTCCTAAGTTCAGATCCCAGCACTCGTGGAATTTAAAGCAGCCAGGTATGGCAGTGGGCCCCGGTAATTCCAACACTGGAAGGCAGAGATGGGAGGATCCCTAGAGCTTGATGGCCAGAGAAGTCTAGCCAATGAACAATTGACTCCAGGTTCAGTGAGAGTCACTGTCTCAAAAATAATAATAATAAGATAGAGTGATCAAGGAAGACGCCCGATATCAACCCCTGGCCTGCACACACAGGTGTACATGTATACGTGAAATGGATTCTCTCTCTCTCTCTCTCACACACACACACACAGCTTTTTCGATAAGAAACTACAGCCTGAACTAAAGTGAAAATCAAAGCTATACAAATGGTGCATTCAGATACTGAGAAGTAACCACACAGTTTTTCCTTCACAGATGTCATTCTGTGGCAGAACAATGAGACCTTTCTCCACAGGCCCAAAAGCTTCACTTAGAACTCATAGCTGGAAATTACCTGAATTTAGTCTAAAGCAGGAGCTTTCTCACCGACAGAGTTGCCCCACATAGCAAGCAATAGTGAGCTGACAGTGGAAGTTGCACATGAAGAGGACCTTCAGGGATGCCCACATCAGGGATGCCAGCCGCATACGGGCTTCTAGAAGACATGCCTGGTCCCTTCCCGTCCCTGTATTGGAATCTGTAATGATGTAGTGAGACGTTCACTAAATAGCTGATGCTGGGTTTAACAGGAGAAACTCCAGTAAGATGGAGATTCCAGTGAAGGGTTTTTTAAATCATTTAAGGAATGATAAAGATGGAAATGTCCTAGGAGAACAGCCAGGATGAATTTTTAAAGAGGCTCTTCCTATTTTCTGTCCCCTGGGGAGCTTTGGGTGGGATTCAGTGCTTTGAGCACATTGCGAGGAAGGAACCTGCATTCCCAGGGACTGGCAGGGACAGAGTGAAGGTCACAGCCCAGCCCTGTGATCTTAGGGCAAAGCCTCTGTGTGAGAAACACGGCGTTTCCTCCAAAATAGAACAAGAGCACCCCGTCCAGGAGGAGATGACGGCCAGGTCACTAGACCCACGGCGATCTTAGCAAATCGAAGCTGGCCGTGCCGGCCTTTCTTTTCAGATCATACTTCCGGAGTTCAAACAGATATCTATAAATTGATCATTTCTGTTGCTGAGTGGGTTTTTTTCTTCTGCTTTTCCTGTGTAGTATTGGTTTGCTACCTGAGCTGCAGACTCTGTGCCTTCCGGTGGGTGGGAGGGAGGGAGGGAGCCCAGGATGGAGATCTGTGGGTCCAGCAGGTCTACACAGGTCCGAGAACTGGGCTTGTCTGGTTGGCGATATCTAGATTGTCACAGCACAGTGCAGTTTGTGTCCTTGTCAAGTCCAAAGACAAAAGGAATACTGAGGATGGAGAGAGGAACAGGAGCGTAGATCCCTCCTCGGGTTCTCACCAGCCAGGCTCATTGGCTTGCGGGAGAAGCGTCTAGCAGGCAGGCAGTCTCCAGCAAATTCCACCAGTGCTCCTTGACTGTGTGTCCTGCCGTCTGAGTAGAGTCTACTCGCTTTCCAAGGCCTTGTACAGAATAGCCACTCTTCTGGGCTCCTGCCTTCCACTGTCCCCTGTCTTCATTATGTTCTAGATCACTGAATACAGGCTTAGAGCACCTGCAAGTCTGTGAGATCCTTGAGGATTCATGGTGTAGAACAGGTTGCAGTGAATACCTTTTAGGGGTTGCTTTTAGAGGTTAACTGACACATGAGAAGTTGAGCCTTTAGGCACATCTATGAAGAATTATTTAGGGAGCTAGTTGGGATTTGCTCAACTGGCAAGCTATACAATATGCTTGGGGCCTTCCATCCACATTGTGATGGCTAATGACATGCCACATCTGTCCCTTCAACAGTCCGTCCTCCACAGGGACACACAGTCCTCTCTCTCTCTCTCTCTCTCTCTCTCTCTCACACACACACACACACTCATAAAATAAATAAAATTAAACCTGAAATTAAAAAAAAAGAGGAAGGAAGGAAGGAAGGAAGGAAGGAAGGAAGGAAGGAAGGAAGGAAGGAAGGAAGGAAGGAAAGAAGGAAGGAAGGGGGAAGGAAGAAAAGAAAAACTAGAAGCTAATCTTCTCTCCCTTGATTAAAGGATGACAGTTTCTTCCTCTTGGAGCCGCCTGAGTCTTAATGGTTATTTTCTTACAAGGTTGTTGCATTTACAATGTTACAGAACTGTGTTTACCTTGGAAGGAGGGCCGTCCTCCATTAAGAAGTTTCCAGCAGGGCCCAGGAGTCAAGTTTTGGTGCTGTGGGCAGAAAGCCAGCCAGGAAAGCCTGGGGAAGCCCAGAACCGCTGTGTCCCCCTGTCCCTGGGTTTTACAGAATTAGGCCGCGGCCCACTGGAAGGAGCTGAATAAGGCCTGCGGGGGCTCTGAGCGGCCCAATCCCCTGTGATGCTCACAACCCTCAGGGTCAGTGACCACTGTGCCAGCAGGCAGATAGGGTATCCACCTGCCCTGGCTGCACCCTGACACCGCCCTGGCCCGTGGTGTGTTGGCTGTGCCATCTCTGCTTTGGGCTTGGCTTGAAGAAACATATGGCCCCAGAGCCTTCCCCGCCGTAGATAGAGTACTTTCCCATGCTAAGACACTGAACAGATGAAATATGGTTTTCTGAGCCGCTTTCCATTGACCGTCAAAATAACAGCGCCGTCTTGTATTTCGACAGAGACACTTTTTTTTCTGCTCAGTTATTCAAGGAAGAATGCTCCATTGTCTCCGCTGTGGATTTTTATTTTATTTGTAAATTGCGCGTGCTGCATGCGGCGCAGTACTGAGAAGCCATACACCCAGGCCTGTGAGTTGACACACAGTACGTGTGATTACAAATTGTTTGAATAACAGTGGACTATTGAACTGCCAGCCAGATGTGTGTGGCGTTAACTGTGGGAATGTCCACAGAGAAGGATTATCTTTCTTGTTCTGGGGCCAAGGCACCCAGAAAGTGGAAACATAAGCGTTGAAGCTACTCAAATAGCACAGTAGCTACAAATGGTTCTTCAGAAGCAAAATTAATTTTTTAGAAACTATACATTCCAATTAAGACAGAGTCTGTTCTCCTCAGAGTAAATCGTGCATGGCAGCAACCAAACAAAACTGCAACTTGAATGCCCCTTGGGAAGGGTTTGGTTTCTATTTTTAAATGTCAAGAAATTCAGAACACTCCAGGTTCAAGATAAGACCCTACTAATCCCAGTCTCATTGCATGGATTGTGTTCTTTCCTCCACTCCTTTCCACCCTGGATACCGCCGCCAGCACTGGTGTGCAATCTCTTTTTTTTTTTTTTTTTTTATTTCCGCTCATACAAACTTAACAAGTACACCGGTCCCCTCCCTCCCTCCACCTCTCCCCAACCCCCCTGTTCCCCCTCCCCTCCTCCCTCCCTCCTCATCCCCCAGTGCCTCTCCCCCCCCAATCCCCAGAGTATCCTTTACTGTGCATGCCAAACTCTCCTCTGGGTCCTCCTCTCCGATGAGGTGCAAGGACCCAGGGGCATTTCCCAGAACCCTCTCCTGTGTTCCCCTTAAGCTTAGGAACACTACTGTGACTGTCAGTCACTGGTGTGCAATCTCATAGAGACACATTGTCTTAGAAGATATTTACACCACAGCGAAACGTTGCACCCCACCCTCTGGGATGGTCAAGTAGGAAGGGCAGACAGTAAGTACTGGTATGAATATGGGAAAACTGGTGAGAACGCAATGCGGAATAGCCTCTGTGCAACATGGCAGTTAAACATGCTCAGTATGGAGCTGGAGAGATGACTCAGGGGTTAAAGCTTTTGATCCCCAGATCCCATGTGAGAATGTCATTGGATACAGCAGCAGCGTGAAAGGCCTGGGAGAATGGGGGGAAGGTGGGGGAGTGTCAGCGATGCCCAGAGCACAGCAAGAAGAAGGTAGAGCAATCCAAGATGATCCCCTTGGGCCTCCATAAAGCACAATCACACTCAAGCACCCTCTTGTACAAATGCCCCCCACCCACCCACATGCACATGTACATACATGTAAAATAATAATAATAATAATGCTAAACATGGAGTCACCACATGACCCGGACTCTCTACCCTCAGGCGTCTACACCCAAGACAAAGGAACATACTTGTTTCCACAAAAACCTGAGCGTGGACATTCATCCCATCAGTGTGCATCACAGTCAGCTGCTGTGGACAGACGTGGCACGTCACTCGGCCATCACAGCGTGGATGGCCACCATAAATGTGCTCACTGACAGACGGCAGAGTCAGAAGTCCACACGTCATATGAATCCATTTGTCCGATGTCTGCGGCAGGCAAATCTGTGGGGAAGGAAAGTGAATTAGTGGTTAAATTACCTACATCCCGAGGGGCCCAGGAGAAACAGAGCAACTGGGAATGGGTTATGGTATTTCTTTTGGGGGTGTGGGATAACTCAGGACCAAGCCCAGACCTCGCATGTGGCAAGCATGTGCTCCACCAGTGAGTGATACCCCCAGCCCGGGGGGGAGGGGGTCTTTTCTGGCGTGATGAAAATGGTCTGAAATTGATTGTGATGATAGGTATACAACTGGGTAAACAGCCTTAAACCTACTGAGTTTTAAAGTATGAGTGGGTAAATCGAATGGTTTGTGACCTCAATAAAGTCGTTTTAAAATGTAACCAAAATGAAGACTTTTTCAGGCTAAATTTTTTTTAATGTATGGAAAGAAGGGTTTTTTTTTTTTCCCCTCACTGTGCCTTAAGTTGAAATATCTTCAAAAATCGCATAACTGAACTTTTTTGGCAGCATGAAAAAGAAGGGGAAATGGTTTTAAATTTAGTAGCTTATATCTTTTCCTCTCTTTCTCTCTTGCTAGAATGAAAGATCTGTTAGTCATTTGACAATGTCAACGCTTTCCATCACTGGTTGTAATCTACAGCAGCGAGTTGGCACCCAGCCATCAAATACCTAGATTTACCTTTGTGTGATAAAGTGCCCGTTAGTAATGCATATCGAAATATATCATTTTGAAGCTATTTTAAATTCTTTAGCAGACAAGTAAAAAAAAAAAATTAAATCATGAAACATCAGGCAAGCCAGAGGAAACAAAGAAACGAATAGGAAATCCTCCCTAGATTCTGTCCGCACTCTCTTTTCTATAGTTTAATCTCAAGAAAAATGTGGAATTTCCTGCAGAGTGATTAATAGGCTAGCGTGGTGACATGCAGGAACTCTGAGCTTGACCTTGCAGGTAAAGGCTAACCGGTATGTTAAGTTGATTACACAATTTCCTCTAAATACGTTGACAAGTGGTTTGCACAGTTGCCTTGACTTTTGCCCTTATAAATGCACATTTATAAATGGTTTGCTTTTTCAGCCAAAGCAATCCTTATTGTAGATGTGACATGTGTTAAGTAAACATGCTGATATGGAGCCAAGCCTTCTGAACCCTCACAGTCAGATCCCATTGTCAGAGTTGCTGGAGAGCGAAGGTGTAGCAGGTCTGAAACCCAGCTTGGAGTGGTAGCTGGATACACAGGGCAAAAGCAACAGAAAACTTGTCCCAACTCTCGTTGGCTGGATTTGAGCTGGCTTGAGATATCCCAGGAGTAGAAGCTGCCAAACAGCTCACAGTATATGATGAGAAGGTTTAATTCTAGAGCTTCCTGATTGCCTTTCAGGATATAAGGCTGTTAAAAAAATTATTCATATTTCTTCAGAAATAAGATGGAGAAAAGTTTCCAGTCAGCATTTTTTCTTCTGTGATCATTTTCCCAGGGAGACAATGTAATCCCAAGAGAACCTAGAGAATGTCCTTTATTGGGATACTTTTGTTTTGCAAAGGCCCTGCTTCCTAGTATTTAAGCACAGGGGTCGGGCAGAGTTACAAGAATCCATTATAAGTGAGCAGGAAATACGGCCTCAGATAATGAGTCAAAATGCTGTCTAGTTGTAGCAAACAGCTGTTTATTTGTGGACTTATAAGTCAGGCACCTTTATTGAGCCTAATATATCCTGATTCGATAAGCAAAAAGAGATTCTCTAGCCTTGTTGATTTAGCTGGGATCCATCACGTGCGTCTCTCCCTGAATGACTTAAACCTTTGAAAAGTGAATTGATTTTTATTTCATGCGTACAAAGAATCTGCCATTTATGCTCTCCAGGTCTAGGGCACGACAGGCCCTGAGCTCATCTGAAAGCAGCACAGTGTCACGACGTACAAGTTAAATGTACCATCCCACTGCCAAAGTAGGCTGCCGCGCGCCCCGAAACACTGTGCAGACCCCACGTACATCATCTTCACTTGCACTGAGTCTTGCATAAGACGAAACTTAAAAACCGTTTAGTACCTTGCAGGGTGACTCGCGCAGGCTTTGTTCCATGATTTCACCCAGGCTGGGCGCCCTCATGATAAGGCCTTCCACTCTCTGGCTGGCTGTGGACTTGGGCAAGGACAGGAATGAGTCCTGGGTTGTGGCTTCTCTCAGCGTGTTGTACAATATTCTGTAACCGTTAACTACATCAGCGCTTCCTCCTCTCATCCCTCTCCCCCCACACACAGCTGGACAGCCCTGTGATTCATGTATGTGAAGCAGAGTGGAGTTTTTCATGCCCTGACCTAGTAGCTGGGTCTCCTGAGGTTTGGGTTTAAGCTCCACTTGGTAAAACCCAAGTTCCATGAACTTCCCACCCCTGTGAGGCAGAGAAGTTTCTGCTGCCTCTTTAATTTCTTCCCTTTGAAGAATACTTTCTTACAGTGTGTCTACCAAACACCCTTGAATCCGTTAGTTCACAAATAAAAACCACGGGACAGCATAAGATGAACACCCTTCTTCCCGGCATAAGCTTAAGAGCGAATCATTTCCAACAAAGCCCCTAGGGAGACATTCGTAAGATGGAGCAGGCGGCACTCTGAAGAAATCCAGAGCCAGTGCTGGGACCGGCCCCAAGTGAGGGCGGAAGGTTGGTGCGCTTGGGCATGGAGGGTATTTCCCTTCGCTGATTTGAGGTTTTGATAGTCCACAGATGTGACCATAACAAATGGCCAGTATTCAATCACTCGAATCTTCAAAAATGGCAGTGTTGTATGACCAGCATCATAACAGGGAGACGAATGGCTGTTGCTAACTACAGAGGAAACCAAAGTCAAGTTCGGGTCTTCTCCCTAATCATCCGCTCAGCCTCACAGTTAGCGCATTCTGGCTGCTCAGCCCTTCCACTTGAACTGCCTCACGCTCGCCACACCAAACAGATACGTCTAATTGAAATTAAATCTAGCTAGCAACTTAAAAGAGAAACCATATATTTCCTGCAGAACTACTAGTGTTCAAACACAGGGTGCGATGTTAACATATGCATTATCTTCCCTTCTAATATTTGATTTATTTTTCTTTGTATGAGTGAGGAGAAAGAACATGTGAACGCAAGCAGGTGTGCACATGTGACAGCAAGCATGTTGAGGTCAGAGGACAATTTTCAGAAGACCGTTCTCTCTTCTCACCATGTGGGCTTACCCACTGAGCATTCCTGTGGGACTCCCCCTCCCCACACACACACCCTACTTCAGTTCTGCTGAGTCCCACAAAGCCTGGATCTGCCCCAGAAAGCCTGAAGTTTCTTGGATGACAAACCAACTCATGTACAAAAGTGTAAACACCAGGGTGGGTCTATGGGATGATTGGTCTGTAAATCCCAAAAGTTTGCCAGCAGAGCATGAGTCGCCATATAATCCCACAGAACACGGGAGGTGGAGGCAAGAAGATTGCCGTAAGTTCAAGGCCAGCATGGGCTGCGCAGTGAGTACCACACGTATTATGCTAAGAACGAGACCTTCTCTGAGAGAGAAAGAGGTCAATCCCTAGGGTTCTGAATCCCAGATGACCAGTGAGTGGGTGCTATCGAAGAGGACTCCTGTGCTCATCCTTACCCCCCAGTACTCGCCTCTTCTGAGTCCGGTTCTTCCTACCTCAAACCTCCCCATGCCCTTGGTCGAAGTGCTGCCTTCCTCCCAGGCTCCCTGTGTCTTTAGTCCCCTCCCCTACAGGACTCTTCCTACAAACCAGGCACCCACAGACCCACCCTGGTGTTTACACCTGTTTACATGAGTCAGTTTGTCATCACAAGAAGCTTCAGGCTTTCTGGGGAGATCCACCTTTGTGAGACTCAGCAGTAGACAGTTAGGGGTCCCTTCTGGAAGAAAGGTGAAGTTCGGAGTCAAACTGCAGAGGTTAACCCTGATCTAGTTCAAGAAAAGGAGGCACCACAAGGTTCTGAAAGCAGTCAAATGTAACAAATACCACAGCACTCAGAAAACTAAGTCTTACTGATTAGCTGCTTGATTACACATTTATTAGTTTTTTTAACCATATTTCTCACTGCGTAGTCTGACTCTTCATGTAACAATTATATTCTAATTGCTTATGGAAGGAACAGGGAAATAGTTTTCCCAACATATCATCATCATCATTATTAAGTCTTAACAGCCTCCATTCATTTCATTCCCAGCAATGCAGAAGCCCTTCCTGTTGTATCTAGCAGAGTGTGTTCCAAGACTCCTGCTGGTAGCAAACTTATATACACCGTGCTTCTCCTATATTGCAGTCATAAAAGTTTAGTTTATAAACTAGATGCAGTGAGGGATTAACAACAAGATACGGGTGATACTAGGGCAACCATAGAATTACAGTTTTCTTTATAGCTTATGACTTGTTTATTTCTGAAATCACCCATCTAATAATTTTGGACATGGCGTAACTAAAACTGCAAATAAGCAAGAACTAAGATAAGCAATAATATCTTGAGATCGTTATCAATGAAAACCTCTTTGTTTCTGTATGCAAGTCATAGGGTTTGGAACTTTAGCCAAAGTTTCTACTCCAAATGCTTGTTCTCCGTTGCTACCCACATACCCCAGCGCCAGGCACTCCAGGCAGACTTACATCACAGCGGGACCTAGGACTTTGTACCTGTATGTCCAGCAATAGAGGAGGTGACCATTTCCAGTATATGATGGCTACCAAGACTTTAATGGCTGGACCCACCACATCCAAAGTTGCTTGTCCTGAGTCCCAAAACCACACCAGTTCTCCTAACACAGAGGGAAGCATTTCAGGAAACACTTGTTCTAATCATGCCTTAGGGTTGACAAATCTTATTTTGGCCAAACATGTGAGTGAAAACCTGACAACCTGAGCTTGATTTTGCTCTCCCTCCCTCTTTCTCTTTGATAAATAAATACCAAATATTTGAACAAATGAACATAGTGCTAAAACTTTTGCAGAGACCAACATGCATGACAGATTAACTTTAGGACACTTTAAGGAGGCGAACTGCTTTCTCTTTGTAGGATTCCGCTCAAGCAGGAAGTGACAGCGCTAGGACTGGCATCTTTAGATGCCAAATTCATACCTATTAAGCTGTGCTAGATGGCATCTTCTTTCATAAAGCCTTTTCCTTCCTTATCCCAGTTTAGTGTTGGGTACATGGCTGTAGATCAAGATTTGCTACACACACACAAATACAACACACACATACACACATGCATGCTACATGCACACATACGTGCTCATGCATGCACATACACATGACTGCACAAAATGAAATTAAAATCTTGAAACAAATGTTGTGTTCCTGAGTACCCTTAGCCTGAACTGAAGACTAGAATTTAACCTCTGCTTGAAATAAACTTAACGCAGTTCAGGATTTCAGTTAACTCAACTGAACAAAACTTCCTGCCCCAGCTCCACCCATGTTCTAGAAATCTTCTCACACCTCTTGCAGCTGGAAAAATGTCTCAGTCTGCCTCCAGCCACTGATAAATATAGTACAGTCCTCTTAGCTTTATTCTGGAGGCTCTAAGAGCCACCGTTCGGAAATGGTGAGGCACTCTACACAGGAAGCGGGCTGGCAGGCAGGGGACCTGCTCTCAGTGCCCTGGGACCTGCTCTCAGTGCCCTGGCACCTGCTGAAGAATTGCTTTCTGTCTGATAACCCCTCCCGTGTTTGTAGCCCTGGGCCATACACATGGGCGGAACTCTCTCTCTCTCTCAGAATGAGTGTGTTTGCCAAAACAGGGAGTGAAGTATCTTGCAAGTCCACTTGTTCCAGAAGAAAGACAGGATAAGGGAAGTGGCAGAGGCAGTGATAGGACAGGAGTTTTTCACGCTGACAAGCGAGAACTGATAAGCCCAGGCCTCTCCAGGGTCCCCAGAGCACCTCTGAGGCCAAAGTTAACTGAGCAAATTTGACTTGGCTTCTCTTCGTACAATGGGAAATTCCTAGGGAGAAAGAAAACGCAGTGATCGCTGCTATTGTGAATGATGGATTCGACTTCTTATCTGCTTGACTTTCCTGAAGAAGTCAATGGGATCTTTTTCTCATGTGCCTGAAATAGAAGGGTGCATGATAAAAATATATTCATCATAATATTCCCTTTCTCGCCAGGGCTTCAGTCCCTGGGCTGAGTAGCTTGCATTGCTTATCTCTCTTGGCCTCCCCGCAAGAGCTCTTTGGGGGGTCGTTTCGTTTCATATGTAAAGACAAGGAGGCTCACAGAGATTCACGATCACAGAGCCAACAAGTGGGGGGACTCCCAGCTTGAAGGAGGTCAGAGAGATTCGTAATCACAGAGCTACAAGTGGGGGGACTCCCAGCTTGAAGGAGGCTCAGAGAGATTCACGATCACAGAGCCTACAAGTGGGGGGACTCCCAGCTTGAATCAGACAGCCAAGCTTGGAAGTTTATTTGACCTAGCGATACACTGAGGTACATCTGCATCCCACTTAGTGATGCCACTCTGCCTCTGGGATGCCCACAGATGCCCTGTGAATGGTCTGCATTGTGTGTGAAGCGAGCAATGGACCACGAATGCTCCTCTTCCTAGCTGTATGTTCCTCGGCTTTGTGTCTCTCCTAAGGTGCCTCCCATGAAGCAAAGAACCTTGGTTGGGCTGGGTGATGACCCGGTGGCTAAAGCCTTAGCCTTGCAAGCAGAATAATCTGAGCTTGGATCTCCAGATCTCACACGAAAAAAACACCAGATGAAAATGGCAGCAGCCTGTAGTTCCAGCCCTGGAAAACAACCTGGGAAGCCCCAGAGCAATGCAGTAAAGAGGTACAGCAACCCAGGGTGACTCCACGGGCACACTCAATCAAGTGCCCTCTTGTACACACATCCCACACACACATACATCCTCCTACATGCAAATACAAAACACACACACACTTGCAATAAACTACAGTATTAGTAAGGGAGCGAAGTAAATATTCCTGACTTTCTCTGCCCCTGCGTAGAGCCTGGGGTAGCTGAGAAGAATCCTGCAGGAGGACAAAGGAGCGCTTGGAAAACTCTGCCGTAAAGCAGCCAAGGCTGGTCGCGTCTCCTTGCTGCCCGTTGGTCCCCGGCAAGGCAGCCCTAGTCACATGACCTGCCTGGAGTCACTTGTCCAATATGCAGACCACACGTAAAGGACGCCATGGGCCAAGATAAAAAGGAGGGGTTCTTGCAGAAGGCCGCTCAGCTAACTGTGGGGTAACCTGCGCCAGTCCCTTCCAAGATGCCTTTTCTCTGTAAGCTGCTGACGTGTCTGCCTCAGGGCGACCTCACCCAGGCAGACAGGGCCCTCCCACGGCACATGCCCGTGCACCATGTCAGCTTAGTCATGCGCGATTCCATTCAGGCTCGCGTATGAACATTGTACCCAGCAGACTGACTGCCAGAGAGGCCGCGCCCTGCCGTCTCTGGTGCCGAGGCTCCTTGCAGAGCAAGGAAAACGCTCTAAACGAACTGTTGCGCTCGCACAGTGACACTCAGCGACAGCAATGCAGTGACCACGAGACCCCAGCCAGTCTGGATCCCTTCAAAGTCAAGCTTGTCAGCAGGGCGCGGGAAGATGGCGCAGCCATGTCCTTGTGGATCCTTCTAGAAACAAGTGCCCTGGTGACTGTGCACATCACAAGTGTCTTGCTCACAAATGCCACGTGTTCCTTTTTTAACCTCCTTTGTGGCACCTGATTTAAGTACATATACACAGAAAGGGCCGGGGGAAATCAAGCTGTTGTTCACATCAGCCCAGTAGACTATTTTGGAAAAGGAAATGCTTTTCTCTTACGGGCTTTAAATATATCTCACTCAAAACCTAGGCGTTAACGTCTCCAAATTTCAGAAGCGGCCATTGTGTGACCCAGTTGCTAAGACCAGTCTCCACTCGTTCAGATAAAACAGCTGAGGCATACTCACCTTCTGATGGAATAATTAGGCATGATTTTTATTCTGCACTTAAATAGATGTGTTGGTTCGTGGCTCAAATACAATGACGTCACCTCCCTTGCAGTTCTGGGAGAGGGGAGGCAAGCACAGGATCTTGGGCAGATGCACGGAGCAGGGAACCTCAGGTCTGTCTGCAGACCGTCTCATGGAGCACACAGGTGTTACCACTAGCCAGACTCTCTGATGCTTTGCTTGTGGTCAGAAGATTCAGAAAACTGCATTTATATATATATATATATATATATATAGATAGAGAGAGAGAGAGAGAGAGAGAGAGAGAGAAGTGCACGAAAGTTGTGAGCACTTGCACGCTCCATCCTCCAATCAGCATCTCCTAAGCTAGGCTCTTGTGCTGATAAACCCATCATAAGTTGACGATCTTGCAAGTCGAAGTGCGTTTAAGGGGCAACTAGCTGCTCAGCCCATAAACGCACCTGTGCACAAACCTAGCAACCCGAGTTCAATCCTTCTGAATCCATACACTAGAAAGAACTCACTTCTAAAAGTTGTCCTCTGATTTCAACATGTGTGCCATGGTACACGCATACCTTCCCACCGCTTCCTCCAGCCCCCCAGTGTATGTGCATGGTAGGTGCGTATTTGTCTCTCTCATAAATAAAATACTTTTAAATATACTTAATATGCCTAGCCTAGAGAGAGACCCCAAGAGCTATAGCTTGCTGCAAAGAGAGAGACATATTGGTGGTGGTTGGGCGGGGGGACTTCACAGTTCTGTTTTTTCTGAGTGTGCCACTTTCTTGTCATTGGCAAGCCTTGAAGAACTCAAGTGGAACCAGCATAAAAAAAATGGCTGGTCTCTGTGCATGAATTGGCCCCGTAGTCTCCCCCTTTGGTGGGAATTGATGGCAGGCACGGGCAAGGCAGCCCGGCGTGAGGCTGGCTCCCGGGGTCCTCGCTGACTCACAGTGGAGTCACCTCTTTGTCTGGCTCCGCAGAGGCGCCTGCACCTCTGAGCAGCAGCACCGTGGAGGGAGAAGGAACCTAAGGAAGGAGAGGAAAAGAGCCGCAAGGAGGTCATGTTGCAGTCACAGTCCCTCAAGATGCTCTGGAGCAAATACTATCTATCAGAGAGCTAGCATCTGGAGATGAGTGTAAACCACTACACCCCCGTCTGCAGACCTCAAGAGGATCCTTAAAGGGACTAACAAGAAACCACACACCAGAACATTCGTAGCACATTGGATAGCTGAAATTTAGAGAAACTTGAATATCCGGGAGTTAAAGAGAAGGTCACCCCAATAGATTATCGTATAGGAGTACCTCCTCAGAGTGGCTCATTGACTCAAGATAACTTTCAAAATTCTACCCATAGAGTGTTGCAAATACAGTAGATACATAAGTAGGTATTAAAGGCATAAAAGAGAAGCAGAAACGTACTTGATTTCCAGCTGGTAGTTACTGAAGATAAGAATAAAAAGGGGGGCTAAGAGAGCCTTTGCCTGGCAAGCTAAGGGACTGGAGTTCGAATCCCCAGATCCCACATAAAAAATTCCAGGGTGAAGTGTAATTCCAGCTCTGGAAGGTGGAGCCTGGAAAACCCCAGAACAAAGCAATAAGGAAATAGAGCAATTCTGGATGGTTCCATTTTCATCCTTTGACCTACATAGACACACATATTCAAGTGTTCTTTTGTACACACACACACACAGAATATAGAGAAAATATCACTGCACACTCTCATTTCAGAGGAGTGGCTCAGCCTTCCCCATGTCCTGCCAACTGTGGAAAGAGGCTAAGTTTTAAGCAGGCCTTCTTTACTCAGTAGGACAGAGGGCCTCAGAATTTTGCTTCCAACAGTGACAGGAGAATAACTGAAGGGAGATGCTCTTTTGCCTATGATAACTCCGCCAGTCCTAAGTGCATGTTAAAGAGTCTTCTGTCTTGGAAAGGCTGTGTCTGCTTACCCCAGGACTCTACAAAGTCATTGCTGGCTCTTTTTTCTTTTTAATAAAATTTGGCAAAGTGTGCACACTGAAGGCTCCTGTGGATGGCCGTAATTCGTGCTGAGGAATGCGTAATTTGATCAACATCCCTGTAATTCGATATTGCACAATGGAATAAAGAGCAAATTCTGCTTGTTCCATGGTAACAGTGGCCTTTAGCACCGCACTATCTTTGAGATAACGAAGGTTTCCATAGACACAGGGATCTCTTGAGGTCACTTGCAGGAAAAAAAGAAAGTTTCCCAATTGATTTTCCCTCTTTTCAAGGAGGAGTGCATAGAGATGTGTTTTATTCTCTTCCTTTTGTAAGGTCTCCTGGATTTGGGTTGGTTTTTCCTCCTCCATCTGCCCATAACTACACAGGCAGGCAGCAAAGTCTGCATGGGCCTACAGGGTGATGCCAGGACTTTAGCTGGCATTTGATGGAAAAAGCTTCTTTTGAGGAAACAATGAATACTGTGGGCACCTTCTGCTTGGGAACGGAAGAAAGATTTGCCAGGGGTGTGTTTGTGTTTCTTCAAAGAGGACAGAGTCATGCTGGGAAGATGATGGCAAGCTTTTGGGGGCAGAGGGTGGCCTCAGTCGCCTCAGAAATCCCACATCAACCATGCCAGGCACACAGTAGGTGCTCAGTAATAATAGGTCTGCTAACTCAAAGGGAGTGGGAATGTCCAATATGAGTCTGAAGGGCACCGTTGTTTGTTAGGTCAGAAGCCATATAGGCCGTAGATGCATGCAAGGACAGGAATGGGCACGTCACCCAGTGAGAAGTAGAGGACTTGAACTACATGGCCTTTCATGACGTCCAAACTTTTCCAGAATACTAGATATAAAAACTGCTTGCAATACACTGGTTTCTTCAGTGAAAAAGGGCCAAATTCCAAACGTATGAAGAGCTAGTCTTATCGGGTCCCAGTTTTAAGCTGGAACCTACATAGACCCTGGACAGGCCAGCTCCACAAGGGAAGCTAGAAGCACCATGTTCTCTTTGTCTCATAAGCATTGGTGTCCGGTTAGAGCCATTTGTGATCATTCATCAAGGACAGCCTGGAAAGAGACAAGGAAATGGGAAAAGTAGCTCACACCCAAAGGAAAGGGTCAGTAAGAATCTGTGGTTTCATGGTCTGCTGACAGGCGCATGAACTTCAAATCATGGTAAACAACGATTAGTCAGCTGCTATCTTCTGTCCAGTTCATTCCCTGGAGTAACCCCGGGTGCTCCGCTCACCTGCTCTACCTCTGCGGTCTGGTGGGTTGTGCAGGATCATTTCTCATGCGTCCTTTTGACCATACATCATGGTTTAAGAACCCATCAGCCAGGGATCGCCACTGGAACTCATGGCCCCAGATGTTTCTAGATGTTCTTCCCAAGATATACCTAGGCCAAATTCAGGGAACCGTGCATCTTACTCATTCCATTAATTACACTTAATAGTATAGTTTCACCACTTGTTAGTCAAAGCCTTCAACTTTAATAGCATTAAGCAATTTCTCATGTAACAGGAGGGTGTGCACCTTCAGTGAATTTCTTTTTTTAACTTTGCATTTAGGAGAAAGAAGAAAAGAAGAGAAGGGGAGAGGAGAGAGAAAGTGAAAGTGTTTGCATGCATATGCCATGACACACAGGAAGAGGTCAGAGGTCAGCTTTCAGAAGTCAGTTCTTACCTTCTTCCATGTGGGCTTTGAACTCAAGCCACTAGGTTTGCTAACAGGTACATTATCACTGACCTATTTTGCCACCCCTTAAAAAAAGTTGTTGACACCAGTTATAGGACATCTTTTTATTAGTCCTAGCACGTGAACAAGAATAAAACTTGTGAATAAATCATATTTAATAAAGGACCAGCATATCAACATGATATTTCTTTTACAGAATTGATTGGAGACATCTTAACCTAAAGGAAAGAAAATACTTGAACTTGATAAAAATGATCAAAATAACTATATAGCACCACTCAGGATGTACAGATGAAAATCCAGGGCACCTTGATAAATTTGAATTTCTGAACATTTATAAAAGTATTCTGATTGTAATAATGATATTATATAATTTTAGCACAATAAATGCTCAGCTTTCAAATGTAATTATTTAAGAATATATTTCTATACTCTATCCACTATATATATTACCCAAAAGTATAAAAAAAAGGTAAGATGGGAAATAAGACATTGATGTATGAATAAGAGAAGTAAAGTACCCAGGTCAAGAAGTAACTGACTGTTCCCAATGTCCTAGAAATGTAGAAATGTTCCCATTCCTCGGAGTTACAGAACATCTTCTTCTAAATAGCTTAGGAGGCAGTGTGATCCCTGAGAGGTAAAGAGGGAACATTTGAAAGCAAACAGACCCAAACACTCAGCCTCTTGTCGGGCATCATTTAAAGATGGCGTGCTTTTGTTCTAGAACAGGCGGCTTCTTGGGAAGCAGTCATTCATCACTTCTTTAGGTAGGAACAATGCACAAACACTGCCCACCTTGCCATAGAAACAGAAATGGAGCAAAAGTTTGAGACTCCCTTGTGGATTGTAGAAATTGCGTGTTTTAGAATAGTGCAAGAAGCAAGGCTCAGGGAAGGGTGAGTTTCACACCGTGGACCTGCGAGGTCAAGGTGTAGCTCTCCAGCTGTTGGCCTCAGTTCTACAGTCACTTTGAGGTTCTTTCTCCTCACCAGTGACATCCCTTTTGCTCAGCTGTCAGTTTCCATGATGTTCAAACAGGATGCTGTTGGGGGCCACATTCTCTAATGCCTACCTCGCCCCATCCAGTCATGCACTAGAAGATGCCTGCAAATGTTCCGGTCCATCTCTACAACCAAAGAGGTCTTCTAACTCAGAATTGGTCAAGGCAGGTGTCTGTTCTCAAAGTCAAGAAGAACTAAAGTCAGAGTGTGATCTCGCCGTACACAGGTAGCAAATATCTGTAAACTGAAGAGCTGTGCTAAAGGTGTTATTATGCTGCTGTGTTCTGGGGAACACAGATCAGTTCTAGCCAGAGCCTTCTTCTTTGCTGGCTCATGGCGCCATTTGCTCTTGCGTCCTCCTTTTGGCCCCTCTCTGGGGCACACTGTTTAGCTTACACTACTGACTACTGGCAAGCAGAACTAATGCTTAATTACGGAGGACACTCTGTCACCAGCCACAGCTGCTAAAGGAAGAACCCACACGTCACACCCACCGCATTTCTGTGGCTCTAGCACTTTCTGACCTTTGTGTTGCTGGAGAAAGCTTTGAAAATGCTGAAGGTGTGGTTCTCCCCCGGGGCTCTGTGCTTTGGAAAACAGCCTCTTCCCCCTGAGATGACCGTCAAGGTTTCATAGCCCTGTGCATCTCCTCCATGTGGTTCACCCCAAATCATCTTCTGAGTCAGGCTCCCCTGCAGCATCACAGTGTTGGAAAGGAGGGCTCCCTTCCTGGGACCCTCAGTTATCGTAGCTCTGCTGGTGCACTTGGCGGTGCAGCTCAGTCCTTTGGGTCCTTCAGCTCTTGTGCGTGGGCTTCTTTTTTTCTAGTTACCCTTTTCGTGTGCGTGGTAGAGGTCTGTAGTTTATAAACTCTGAAAACGTATTTTACAAATCTAGGAAGATTTGACCTAATGCATGTGTTTATTTTACATAAAATTTCTGAGTTGGATTTAGTTATACATTAGGAATGCTACTTCTTTATCTTTTTAATTCTTTACAGCTTCATACATGTTTTTTAATTCTTTACATCTTCATACATGTTTACAATGAACTTTATAGTCATTTTTGTCCCCATAACGATGTGATCCCCATGCATGTGCTGCGGTGTGCACCTTGTCTAGGGGTCTAGAGTGTGCTCCATGTGTGCATCATCTGATGGTCTAGAATGTGCTCCACGGTGTTCAGTGTGGTCTCATGACCTTGAGCCTGCTATGAAGTGTGCACTACCATCTGATTATCTGGAGCACGCTCCGCAGCATGTACCACCATCTGATTATCTAGAGCGCGCCCCGCACCACCATCTGATTATCTGGAGCACACCCCGCAGCGTGCACAACCATCTGATTATCTAGAGCACGCTCCGCAGTGTGCACCATCGTCTCATGGTCTAGATCCTGTTCTGTAGTGTGTGCCGCCATCTGATTGTCAAGAGCTACTCCACAGTGTTTGCAGAGAATTTCTCCACCATCTTCTTCACTGGCCATTTAGAGATCTATTTGATAATGAGAATCAGCTATATTTAGCTAGTATGGGAAGAGATGTTATACAAAGGCAAAATAGACTTCTCCCTCCAACACACACACACACACACACACACACACACACACACACACACACGAAGAGTTATGTTCTACCTACCCAGAGTGCAAGTAGCCAGGAGCAAAATAGGATTATTCTCTGTGAATATATTTATATGAAAAGAATTCTATATTTCTTTCTCTCTATGGACAGGAAAGCCTCGATTTCAGCCTATATCCATGACTTTGTAGGGCTTACAAAAGAGAAAGAAAACCCTTCCAGGAAGAAACCCTTCAGGTCAGAGCAAAGCAAATCATCAGAGGATTTCCAGGCATCCTTTCCAGGGTCAGGCTTAAAACTCTCAGAAGAATGCTGCGTAGTAGCACAGGTAGGAATCTAGAAGTCAGGAAGAAACCCGGCGCACACACACATCTTGCTGTCATTGGATGTGGCCCCAGATGCCACAGAACCTTGTAAGCTGGACCACCGAGGAAAATCGACTTGACATTGTTTGGGACACTGGGCTTCTGCATAAAGACGGATACGCTGGGAAAATGCTCCACCCAAAGCAGCAGACATTCCTCAGTAAGAGCCACCAAGGGGAGAGGGGCTGTTTACTTCTCAGGAAGTTATGAAATCTCATATGTAAAGCATAGTCATATTTTTGTTATTACTTGATTTAACACTCCAGGAACGTAGTCAATGCCAGCTGCCTTGCTCGCTGAAATTCCTCCCCTTCCAGTACTGACTGCTGCCCACCCCGTTGTCCCTCGGGTCCTGTGGAATGTGCCATTCAGGGCTTCAGGGGTTCCTTTTGTTTTGCACGGGGGGGGGGGGCATCACTGCGTGGTAGCCCTGGCTGACGGGGAACTTGCTGTGTAGAGCAGGCCATCCTTGAAGTTACGGTGATCCTCCTGCCTCTGCCTTCTGAGTGCTAAAATTTCAGGTGGAGCCACCACGCCCAGCTCAGAAAACCTCTTTGTAATGACATTGTGTGTCTATAAAAGTGCAAGCTCACCATCTAAATTCTGGGGAGTTCCAAAAAATCAAAAGCAAAAAAGTGCCAA
The DNA here is from genome assembly GCA_023101885.1 of Typhlomys cinereus. Taxonomy (NCBI): domain Eukaryota; kingdom Metazoa; phylum Chordata; class Mammalia; order Rodentia; family Platacanthomyidae; genus Typhlomys; species Typhlomys cinereus. The sequence goes on from JALPQD010000178.1 coordinate 1,174,850, forward strand.
TGGCCCCTCTCTCGACCGTGTGGTGCGTCGCTCTTAATGCTGTACTGGCGGCAGGCGGTGGCTGTTTTTCTAAATGTACTTTTTATGCTTTGACAGTTTCATAGACAAATCCACATCAATGGCAAAGCGTCATTTTCAGCCCATATTCCCCCTCCTCACCAATCAGTCCCCCCACACTTTCATGTCTTTTTGCATGTAAGAGCCAGGAGGTGGGGAAGGGCGCTGCCAAGTAGTGTCTTCTGGACACGACAGAGCTGCTGCAGCTGTGAACTCCCTGCACCCGTGTGCTGCTTCCACAGGACCTGCAGAAGATTTGGCCTATCAGCATTTCACCCCGGAAAGGGGAAGATTGTATAGGCTCCCTGAGAGACTGTTGAGGGTGCGTGTCGCTCTTCTTTAAGCTTCCAAAATAATCCTACAGATACCAAGAACTGCAAGAAACCCTGTCAGGGAGAGGACGGAAGGTGTCCTTGAGAGTCACAGCCACATTTTCTCTGTCCCAACGCCTCCCGGCTGGTGCGGCACTAGCCAGCAGAGATACCTGATGCACGTCACCGTCACAAACCTGGGATTTCAGAGGAGGAGGAAGAACAGAAGTGTAGGACAGCTGTAGGAAAGAGGAAACATATCAGCAGTTTTTTTTTTTTCAAATAGAAACTATAAAATCTATTTCTCAATAATGACCTTTTACTTGAAATGTCAAAAAATAAAACATGTTCATAAGATGATTTGGGGGCTGGGACTCCGAAGACATTTCTCAGAATGTGCTAGATGGAAGAGTTTACTTGTGTTTCAGAAGAGAACATCACCTGCCAAAGCTACATAGTCTCCCTGTCGGGTGTGAAGGAGGATAGCAGAGTAGGGCAGTACTGGTCCTTCCAGCCCACCAGGCCTGCACACGGACCAAATGTCCCTGCGTGGACCAGCGCCCGTAAACAGATTACAGAACTACCATTCCTTACTCCCCAAACAGTTTTCTGTCGTTTAATTAGAAAATTCATCTTATTTTGCCTCCAGGCCCCGTAGCCTTATTGCATTTGCACATATTTCACAATGTTTCAAGTACTGACCAGATAACATTAATGACTACATTAGATAGGCAAACGCTTTTAAACAAAAAATAATAAACATCCTTGTGTGTATATATATAAAAATGTTAATTCCGTCTGGAGCCAAACAGGTAATTTTCCCTTCAGCCTTTTTTCAGTCAGCTAAGACAGGTTGGCCCGGGAGAGCAGTCAGCCTGTCTGCAGACTGGCTCGACTTGCATACCAGGGCCGGAGTTTCTTCAGAAACAGACAGTGGGATGGTCTGATTGGCTCATGTCCAGAGCATGCTCACAAGGGCCTCTTTGATGAAAGGGTTCTTGGTTAAGTACTGTACCAAAAGCAGCCTGCCACCCTCCTTTCAAAGATACCCATTTAGAGTCATTCCCAGAAAGGGGAGAAAAAAACAACAGCAAGAAAGAGAGAGAGAGAGGGGGAGAGGCGAGGGAGAAAGAGCTGAAGTACAGCATTACCACAGAGTAATTATGCTCTCGGGCCTAGAGAAAGAGGGGAAAGTTATTCCAAGGAAACTGCTGGATGTTGAGGTAGCTGCTTGGAATGTGCAATTAAGCTCATTAAAACATCATCATTATGCTTATCAATCTCTCACTCTCGGAAAGAGGTGGGGATGGAGCAGTGTATTATGTGGCATGACAGCCTCTGCAGATAAAGATCCGGGCTACCTTAGTTGCTTCTCTCAGCAGACAAAATCAGTTATTCAGTCCCACATAGCACTTACAGTTAGGCAGGCTGGCTCCGACGAAGGCCAGAGTCATGCCTGAACTTGGGGGAAGGGGGAGGCAAGGAGAAGCTGACTCTGCTCAGCCGGCGAGCTTCCTTTGGCTGGGATCCTTGCTGGAGAGACAAGCCTTTGTGGAACACCTAAGATAGGCCTCAACTCAGACTTGCGTACAGGAGATGAGTGTGGCCTTCTCAGCGCCACTAGCTTCGGAACTGAGACCTGGTCATTCATGCATGCGTGCGTGCATTTGGTGTGTGTGTGTATGTATGTGTGTACACTTGGGTGCGCGTGAGGTCAGAGGTCAACATCTGGCTCCTCCCTCTGTCACTCTCCACCTTATATTTTGTTTATGTCTCTCACTGATTGTGGAGCTCACAGATTCATCAAGACTAGTTGGCCAGCAGGCCCCAGGGAACACCTGTTGGTGCCTCCCCAGGGCCAGGAATACAGCCAGGCGTTGCTGTACCCGGCTTCTTACTCGGGTGCCGGAGATCCGAACTCAGGTCTTTATGCTGTTGAGCCAACACTTTACCAGCTGAGCATTTCCCTAGCCCTGCGAATGTTTATTGAGAGGCAGCCAAGTAGAAATCCCAGTAGGAACTGTGGGTCCAAAGGTGGCACATGGGACACAGCCCCCAGCCCCACCATCTAGCAGGGAAGCTTAAGTGATACCGAATATCTCCATTCTGAGTACCCAAGGGAGACAGACGGTCAAGGTGCAACAGGAGTGGGAGGCAGGGGGCACTGGGATGTGCTGTGCCCAGGTTCCAACCCCCCCCAAGCAAAGGCAGCGTCTCTCTGTGACTTCTGCTTTTACTCTAGCTTTGCACCTATGTTTTTTTTTAATATAAAAATCGTTTCTTATTGAAAATAAGTCACACACAGAAAAATATTTTTAAAAAGAAAATGAAGATCATCTGTGATCTGGTCTATCCCAAAATACCCACTCCATCACTGAGTGATATTTTCTGCCAATCTTTTGTTTTTGGTTTTTAAGAAATTGTATAAATAGAATTATTGTTTACTTGTTCCCTTTTACAGAACGTGAGCATTTTCCATGTCATTACATGTGCTGCAAACCATTGTTTGGAATGTCTGCGCAGAGAAACCAGGCTTTATTTTTTGGCACAGAGGAGGGATCCAGGGCTTCGCACGCGCCGGGCATGTGCTGCACCATTAAGCTACACCACCCGCCTGATTTTAACCTTTGTCCCTTGGACCTTTTGATTCTTTACAGTTCTCCCCGTTGAAAGTTAAAAATAGCATTGCCCCGAGCATCTTGCGTGTAAGAACCATCACTTGTTCTACTTGCATCCCTAAAGTTATTGATGAATAGTATTTGCACACTATCTACCTGTAGATAGGAGAGCCGCCACATTCAAGACAGAGTGTGACTGTGTGGCCCTGGTTGTGGCTGAACAAATCTGGAGTATGGGGGTTCCCTGGGGACTGTCAGAGCAGAAGTCTTAAGAGCAGAGGCAGGTCGTGAACCCAGCGGTCCAGTCTTTAGGCCCGTGTCGTTGCAGAGTCTTCCCTGCAGCATCTGTGACTGGGCCCCTGCTTCCCCACCCGCTCAGGCCCGGGGCCTCCATCACACAAATCGACTGCACATCCCAGGTTCAAGTTCAGTGATCCACAAACGTTTCACCCGGGTGCAGATTAGAAAGACAGATTGCTGGCCCCCGGCCCAGACTCGCTCAGTCAGAACCTGTGGGGCAGGATTCAGCCATCTGCATTTTAAAAACTCTACCTCAAGGCCATGGCAGGGCAAGGTGTGTGAAACCAGCATGGCAGGAAGAAGCACCAAGCGTGCAGTGGTCCAGCCCAGGGCTCTGTCGAGAGGCTCCGCCCAGACCCGGCCTGCCACACTCCTCCGTGTGGCCTTAGACCTGTTGCTTTACTTACAGTTTGCTTCCTCTAAAAAGATTAGAACTGAGCTCTCCAAGAATGGTTGTGAGGGCTGCGTGAGGTTCAGGTTATTATTTTCATGCGTGTCATTTCTCCCAGGAACACCAGAGCGTGGATCCCTCTCCAGCCTTTCAAAGTAGGGGGAGCCTACTTTGTAGCAATGGCCTCAGAGAGGGGTCTCCTGCCGTTCCCCCGCCAGTGTGCAGCTGACACTTCCCTCTCTCTCGCCCCTCTGGCCGACGGAGAGGAGCTGTGGGATTGCATCGGACTGGTAGAAATTCATCGTTGGGTGGTAGCCAAGTTAAGCTAAGGTGGGAGGCAAAGAGAAGCCTGAGACGGGCGGATGTGGAGAGGTGTGATTGGAGAAACTCCAGGACCCCGGGGAAGGACGAAGCAATCTGAACCTTCGATCCTGGTTTGATCAAGGTAGTGTAAAAATGGACCCCGAAGGTCTTCAGATGGAAAAGTCGGTTTTAGGTTTCATTTACTAGCTCCAGTTAAAACCAAAAACTCATTCCACTCAAATCGTATGGGTGGATCGCTTTCCTCCTCCCACTATTGAATATTGTGTTTTGAGCTGCTAATAAACTTAATACCTCGCATGCACCCCTGAACTAACATTCAGTGACACTGCGCCGGACGTGTTTGTGTTGGAAACAGACAACAGGCAGAGTGCAGCAGCAAAACACTTCCCCAGAAGGCTTCATTTCCTCCCATCTCCAGCTCACAAGGAAGTATTTGCATTCAGGGAATCCAGCAATCCTATCACCTACACAAAGCTTGAGGGAACTGTGTCTGGTGAGTTCAAGAAGCAGATTCAAAGGAACTGCGAGCGGCTCAACTCGCCCCTCCCCCAGCTCCCACCTGTCCCTGCCTGCCCCCAGACCCCATCAAGCACGTGGCCCCCTCTCCTCACTGTTCATGCAACAGAAGACCAAGGGTGCGTGGGGGTCTGACCAACCACAGATCTCTCGGAGCCCCTGATGACTGACTGTGGGTGCTGTAATCAAGCAAAACAAACAAAAATGCACTTCTGAGAAGTGACCCAGCTGGCAGCTACGGATGTGGAGAAGAGTGTGGGTACTGCTGGAGCCACCCCAGCCCAGCAGAAAAAGGCAGCAGCAAAGAGGGGAACAGAGAAGATAAAAAACAAAAGGGGAATACACGGAAGTCCACGCGCACACAGAATAACTGCATGTGGGGACACTTGGGTCTTCTCCCCACACTCAGGCTGAGGTAGGAAGATAGGAGTGTGTGACCAGCTTCAGAATATGGCGAATTTGAAAAGAAAGAGAGAGAGAGAGAGGAAAAAAGGGGGCAAGGGAGGGAAGGAGGAAGAAAAGAGAATGTCTAAGGAGGTAGAAGTGGACATTTAAACAATTTCAAACTTTCCTGTTCTAAACTTTTAAAATGTAGTGTTGCGACTCTGCATAGTTATGTCTATGGTATTTTGATTACTGGTATGTGTATGTTGGGGGGGTGTTCTTATTTTAAGAAACCCCTCCCAAATGTAAACTGTCCAGATGTGCATTGATCCAGGACACTAAGTTCACATTTCATTTAAGAATCCAGAGAGAAGACACAGTGCCCTTCCTTACCGTCCCTGTTGTACTTTCGTGACAGTTGGACCGATTGAGCACATAAGCATTAAGAGTTTTATTTTTACGGTCAGGAGAAAAAAATAAAGTCACATTCCTTTATTTGTTCCCGTGCATGCCTTAACTGTGAGAATTGAGGAGTCTGTCTGCTTTTTTAACAAAGTGATCTTTACTCTTCTGAAAGGTGAAAAGCTAGGAAATTACAATGCTATGCCAGTGTTTGCCGAAGTGATCACCCCGAGATTGTGTGGGGCTTATCTCCTGGTGTGATCAGCTTGGCCTTCTTAAATAGAGCTGTCTTCAAAACACAGATCTGCCGGGAAGATGTGTTTTAATTTCAGTCTAACAGCTTTAGGATTACCCTCAAGACTCTATCGCCAGGCTTTTGTACAAACAAGGAGCTTACACAAAACTCCCATTATAATGGTGGCTTGTGGAGGGGAAAGCCTTCTTTGGTTGATTGAGTTATGATTGTATGGGGAACAAATACAAGCTTTCTTTCCTTAAACATAACAGTTATGTCTTGCTCTTACTAATAATGCCTCATTTTCTCTTAAAAATGTTTACACAGCCTGATGTTATTCTTGATGTCAGTGCAACCTCTGGGTTGAAATCCAGTTTTAATCCTACCAGCTGGAAAAGTTAAGTTCTATCCTGTACAATTGAGTTTCAAAACCGTTGATTTGTTGTGTTTCTTACCAGTGAGGACTTGGTCTCTCTTCTCCTTCCTTCTAGATAGAGACCGATAGATGATAGACAGCTAGATAGAGATAGATGATTGGCAGATAGACGATAGATGCATAATAGACAGAGGATAGTACATAGATGCGTGTCATGGTTTAAACGTGAATTGTCCCCCACAGGCTTCTGCTGATGTTTATGTTTAGGAATGTTATGTCACCTTCGGAAGGTAAAAGCTTGCTGGAGAAAGTCTTGTGACAGAGGAAGGGGCTTGAGGTTTGGTGGTCTAACCCTGCTTCTGGAGTTTACTCTTGCCGTCTGTCTCCATAATGTCTGTAGTGACCTGAGCCAGCTTCTAGCCTCTGCCACTTGCCATGGTTTTTCTGCCATAATAGCTGTCTCTCCGCTCTGGACCATAAGCTAGGTAAATCTCCTTTTCTTCCCTTCAGTTGTGCGTATTATCTCACAGCGTCAAAACGAGAGGTTAACTGCAACAATGAGACAGATAATAATGCGTAGATGAGATAGATAGATAGATAGATAGATAGATAGATAGATAGATAGATAGATAGATAGATAGACAGATAGACAGACAGACAGATAGATTAGATAGACGATATATCAATAGAGGTAGATTAGTCGATGATGATAATGAAGATATATAAGTAGAAAGATAGATGATAGAGACACGTGATAGATCAATATAGATAGATTGAGAGATGATGAGGAAGATAGATGGGTGGGTAGGTAGATAACTACTTAAATGTGTCTATATATGTGTAATGATGATGTTGGCACTGTAGTTGCTTTTCTACTTTGTTTTCTAAATGCCTACTGCTGAGCTCAGGAAAGCCTTCCAGTGAATTGTTGCACTGTTGCCTTTCTCTCCAAAGGCACCGAGAGGATGTGACTTGATAACTGTTGCACTGGCCGTTTCAGTGTTACTTCCTATCTTTACTTAAATTCTCCCTTAAATCAAGTGGATTCAAGGCTTCCATGATACTCTGCAAGTGCTTGCGAGCAGAGGGGTGACTCCCTGGTCCCCGGGCCACTGCAGTTCTAATTGCCTGGGACCTCAGGGGCCATGGCCACCATTTCTGTAGTTGGCTCAGGGGGACTGCTGCATCTAGTGGTTCAGATTTGACTCTACAAATACAAGTCATGAAGGGTGAGCTCAGACAGACCAGTACCACCGGAAGCAAAGGCCAGCAACTTGGCTCAGCTGTAAAGGTGCTTGACCAAGTCTGGTGACTTGAGTTCAATCCCCACAACATACTTGGTGGAAAGAGAACCGACTTAGCAATGTTGGCTTCTGACCTCCACACCACATGCACCCCACAGCGTATGTGTGTCCACAGACACATGACAAATAAATAAACATAAAAATAAAATCTCTTGAAGAAGTGAAGGTAGGTGAAAGTAGACTGGACATTTTTTGTGGTAGAAAACTTTAATCCAAACAGAAAGACAAAGATTCCTATACGTTGGAGTAGGAGCCGTAGTTAAGAGTTCTTAAAGTGATTCTGAAATTACTTTGGTTCTGTATTAGGAACTGAGTGCTTTCTGAGTGGGCCAAATCTATCCCTAAATGTAGTTCTACAAGTAGAGTTGGGCAAGAGATTTGAATTAGGATATTATAACTTCAAGAGGACTCATCTTAATCAGCTAATTTGGCATTTTAAAAAAGGAAGGCAGGTCATTGTAATTATTCACAGGACCTGCAAGTCATTAGCTTTAGCATATTCCAATTTCTCATTAATACTTACCCGGAAGAAAGTTGTGGACAGTGAGGCTCTCACCGTTGCTTGAAAATTAACATTTTCACTTGAAATCCTGGCTTACTTTTCCTCCCTCCTGCCTCCAGAATTGATTTAAGTGCTGGGGCTCGGCCTACAGCTCCCTTCTGGTGTCAGAGCCCTAACACACAAGCAAACGGTCCACACATTCAAATGTCAGTGACCCACCTCAGCCCACAGAACTGCAGCAAGGTAGTTTAAAAAAAAAAAAAAAAAAAAAAAGTCCTGCCTAGAAGAGTTTGTGCATAGCCTCAGCTTCTGCCTTTAGGCACCAAAAACTCAGCACTCAGATGCCCCCCTAACACCTGGCCCCTGGCTCAGAAGCCATCAGTGGGCCACTCCGGTGGGTAGAGAATGAATGACTGAGCTGCGGCCTCTCTGTAGACTTAGAATCTGCTGCTGGCCTTTGTCACAAGCCTTATGTTGAGCATAATTTCTCATGTCCATCTGCACCAAGATGGGGGGGCTGAGTTCTCCTGTGTCTACTGTTTGTGCTAAGCATATGTGGCCCCGCTTTGTAGCATCAAGAAGTCAGAAATAGCTTCTCTGAAGCATGAGAGCTCAGAGGACACTTGTAACTCTACTGATATAAATCCCCTTAATTTAGAATCTTCTTTAGGCTTAGACTTCATCTTATTATGATGCATGGCAGAGTCCCTGAGGCTTTTGACCTTCAGCCCCAACTTCTATTGCCTGATGCCCAAAGACACCAAGAGCAGGTGACAGCCTGGGCACCCACATCAGTGCTGGCACCTCGATCAGCACAGGCTTACCCACCTGGCTGGCACCATCACACTTCTTCCTGGTACCATCACACATCTTCCTGGAAAGAAGAGAGAGGTTTTTGGGGAGAGGGAGAGAGGCAGCCCTCTAGCAGCCCTGGGAGAGACTTAGAGGCTCCCCATAGACCTGCCAAACCTCACAGTAGGAGGCTGCTCCCCACCCTCCCATGCCACACCCTCTGGGATTCTTAGCGACGCCAGGAACTGGTCCTCCCCTGTGCCAGTATTCTTGGCCGCCTTTTGCGTGGCGCTATCAGGAACCAGCTACCTAATCCCAATCAGCGCCTGGAGTACTGTGTCCTCGTGGGAGTCAGCTGCAGGCGATGTTTGCTTGTGGGAATGGAGACAATCTGCAGCTTGGTTAATCCAAAACAGTGAATAATGCACGGCTCATTCTGAGAATTAGCTTCGGTTGGTGGTGTTTCGACAAAAGCACTTTACCTTCCTACTTGAATTTGGCTTAAGCTAATCTTGTTTAAAATGTCATTTTAATTTTTTTTACCTTATACAGAGTAATGCATAAGAAATTAGAAGATTAGCCATTTTGCCCAGTGTATAACCTAAGCATTTTCTCTGGATACATACACATAGAGGTTGCGTTTCTCCCCCTCTCCTGCATGTGATGTGGTTGTGCATGCATGTGCGCATGTGTGTAAAAAAGGGTGCCCAAGGGTGACATCAGAAGTCATTCTGGATTACTCTACCACCTTTTTACTTTGCTCTGGGGTTTCCCAAACTCCACCACTTTCCAGGGCCAGAAGTATAGGCCCCCATGATTTCTTCCTAACATTTTTATGTGGGATCTTGGATCCAAACTTGGGTCCTTCTGCTTACAACACAAGGATTTAATCCCTGAGTCCAAGGTTGAGATTTTTACTTGAGTTGGTTTTTTTTTTTTTGGAAATTTTACTAAATGCAATAATTACTATGCCACATCAATTAATTCACTCACCATTGTTTTCATTGGCTACATACATGGCTGTGTTCTGCATATACGATTTGTTTGCATAAATTTCCACCAACAAATGTTCCCGTTTTCTCAAAATCATAGTTTTTTTTAACCATCTTATAGTATACACACTTATGCATGCACATTCCTATGTGCACATGTACGAATGTGACCTTATATGTAATGACTTGGGGTGGCATTGCTGCGTCATTTTACATTTTCAGATTGCTGCCAAACTCCACTGCAGAAAAACTGAACTTACCTCTGATCCTATATCAGTGACTATTACGCAGCCATCCTGTCCTAGGAAATAGCTTGTGCCAGAGCCCTGGGGTGGGAGGGAGTCTTAGGCTAGTGTGCTGGCGAGTGAAAGAAAAACTGCAAGGTCACAGCCAGATCTGCTACGGGATGCTAAGGCGTGTTCCAAGGTTACATGGGAAGGGAAACCTTAGGCAAGAAAGAAGTGGAGGCTTGAAATTGACTGCCGTATAAACAATGCATGGAGCATAAACTCTGTTCATAAATAATGAAAAGCTCAACAGATGGCAGCCAATACTCTGGTTCAGTGCAGCTATCCTGGATAAAGACAGTGATTACAAAATAACTTTCAACGTTCATTTATAAACTTTGCTAAATGCCATCAAGAGTGGGCGATGAAAAGGTCCGAATATCATTTGGGATTTGGTCATTAGAGCGAGGTTGTCACACCTGATTCTCACCTGCTAGTTGCTCCCTGGAGCCTCAAGACAAAACCATAGCATTCAGCTTAGCGGTCAATAGAAGGATCAGGAAGCAGAGCCCCATTGGAAGGAGGGAATGTTAGTGCTCTTCAGGAGGAGAGGAAAATAATTGCTTCCAATTAACAACACAAAGAGCATGCTCAAGGGATCCTACAGTCTCTAGAACGAAAGTGTACCAGAAAGAGGGTACCTTCTCTCCTGCTACGGGATGCTAAGAGCTGAGAGCTCCGCCCTCTTTTCCCCTTGGCTTCTCCCTGCACCTTGTGCCATGATGTGATGGGAAGCCACGTTGTAGCAGGGGGACCACACCTGACTCCCCTCTTACAGCCCCACCCCTTTGAGTGACTTCTGAGCCTCAGTCTCCGCCTTCACCCCCATGAGACAGGTGATGTCAAGGACAAGCCGAATCTCCCCGAGTTCCTGGGTCCGAACTCCACGTACTAGATCCTGTTTTTACCAGCAGTGACTTGCAGCTCCCCAGCAGAAATTTGCAAAGAATGAGCAGATTTATGTAATTCAAACAAATTGCACTTGGAGTGTGAGGCCCATTGTTGTGGGCTAGAGGAGTGACCTGAGGCATTCCGTGGGCTGGGGAGGCCAGCCTATCGGCCTGGAAGTGTCATTAGCGCTCACCCGCTCTTCTGGACAGGTGGATAGGCTCTCCAGCAGGACACGGCAGACAACTGCCGAAGAAAACAAGAGACCAAAATAGAAGACTCTTCACTTCACAGTTGCCTTCTCAACCCTAAGCCCGCCATTCTGGAAGCAGCTGTGAAGATAGAGACCCCACGAGCAGCCACCAGTTGACCTGTAGATTGGGGCTAGTCCCTTTGGTCTACATGCTTCCTTCCTTTCTCTCTTCCTGTTCTGGATGTCTCCAAGCCACGGAGAAAGTCTCTCTTAAAGCCACTTCAGTTTTCAGATGGAAAAAAAAAAAAAAAACCCTAAGGAGCAAGAATTTCAGAAAACAATGGAATGTGCGATCCTAGATTGAATCCTAGAGCAGAGGGACAGCAGGAGAGGAATAGAGTTGACAGGTGGCAGCTGCAGAGTTGGTGTTGGTGTCCTGGTAAGTATGCTGCGGTAATGCCAAGGGGTGTGACGTCTACAAGGTCTCAAGGGGTCTGAAAGCTGCGGGCATTGATGGAGAGGGACAGACAGCTCAAAGCTTGCAAGGCAAGAGAATAAGACACTGAAAACATCGTATCCAGAAATCTGGCCTCTTAGGACTCCCAATCACTCATTTCGTCACAGGAAACCTGGGAGGGCTAGAAAGGGGGAGGACCGCGCACAACCCACCTAATTTCTTTATGTGAAGTGGGGAGAGCTGAAGTTTGCAGTTAATCTACAGCCGGAAGGTAAGAATCCACAAGAGCCCACGGCCCTGCTGATTTACAGGCAGGAGCCCCGCCTGGGCCGTCCCGCAGCGCCTGGGCTCTCGGGGAGCCTCCGAGCCACGGTCCAGAGCCACAGAAGGCGGGGAAGGTCTGTGCAGCCGCTGCTGGGGTCACAGGAGTCATTTCCTCAGCCCGGTGGGTTTGCCTTCCAGTCTCCAGGTAGAAACAGGTTGACTTGGCATTCAGGTCCATTTGGAAGGTTAGTGGAAACCAGGGTATTGCCCAGCCTCAAGCCAGGCTTGCCATCTGCAGCCTGCTGGCTAACACCTGGATCCCTGGGCTGGCAGGGGACACAAAGGCCCTCTGGTGCCCCTTTCACCTGTGCACTGGGAGTCCCGGCAAGCTTGAGGGCCAGAGCTCAGACGGGCTTTCCTCCCTGCGCTGTGCCAGCCCTACCTGCATCCCGCTGGCTCTGGACAGTATTGGGAAGGTGGAGGCAAGACCTAGGTGTCTGCTGTGCTTTGCCTTCCCAGGGACACACTGCAAAGCTTAGGACACAGTCCAGGAGAGCAGGAAGGGGTCTTGGAAAAGACTGCAAACATGGCGGACCCGGATGCCCTGGGAACCAGGAAGGCTTGTGAGTACAGCGAGCCCGGAAGCACCGCAGAATGCACTGCCCCAGGAGTGAGCATGCGCACTGAAGAGCGTATGCGCACTGAAGAGCGTGCGCACACTGAAGATCATGTACCGCGCTGGAGTGTGCGCCGCGCTGAAGTGTGTGCACACACTGACGAGCACACGCCCACATTGAAGAGCGCCTGTCCGCTTGGAGCAGTCAGAACCTTATGATTCATTTCTCCAGTGCACATGCGATGTTTCCCGGTCATCCCTTGAGAGACGGAAGGGACACCAAAGATGAACTTTTTATATTTTTTGATACATATACATATATGTGTGTATAAACTAATAAAATTAACATCAAGTAGAGGAAACTAACATATCTCAACATATCCACAGACAGCCAGCTGCCAACCTCTGATCTGATCCAACCACTTATTTAACATCTGGCAACTTCCCTCCCTACGTGGCTGTTGCTCTTGGGCAGGTGTTGGCATCCAGAGAGGGCAAATGAATGGCCCCAGATCCAGGGAAAGCCAGCGGCAGAAGGGTAATGTAAGCATTACTCTCAGACAGTGTCCTGTTTGATATGGAAAGAAGCTTCAAACTAGAAGATAGCAGTGGCATGAGGGGAAGAATCCATTCCAAACGTTATCTCTAAAGCAAAGCAATTCCACAGTTAAATACCACCAGCACCTTCTTTCTGCCATTGGTTTTAGAAACACCTCCTTAAAACACCATGTCCATTTCTTCCTGCCACAGACTGGTTTTTTAGAAAGAATATTTCTCAAGTTGAGTTCCAAAGTGTCAGCTACAGAAGGGAAACGTGACCACTCCCATTTTAAAATGATTTGCACGCATAAACTAAACAGGATTTAGCGGCAAAGAAGTTTCTAGCTTCTCTCTGAGGTACGTCTGACCGGGTCAGGGACCCTTGGGTAGTTTAGAATGGAGAAGCCTTCAGGTGACCTAAGGACACCTAGGCTAGAAGGTTTCCTGATGTGTGTTTGGGTGTCCTGTCCCGCAGAATGGTATGTGTAAGGCAGGTTCTGACCTGCCCAGGCGCTGAGCTCAGGTAGAACGCAGGTTCAAATGCAGGCACTATACTTGTCAGCTCTGGGGTCTTGAAGACGTTACCTCAATGTGTGCAGCCCCCTCATTTGTAAGTGGAAGTGAGAACAGCCCCCCGTGGGATAGCAGGGTAAGAATGAGATGAGGCACTATTCCTGCACCCCTAGATGGAGCCTGGGGTGCACAGTGTGCACAGAAGCCATTCTCAGTGCCCCGTGTCCCCCTGTTTCTCAAGGGAAAGCACTGGAGAAATGAGCTGTTAGGCATCATGGGAAGACAGCAGGGCCCTGTGGGTACTGGCGGCTCCGGGGCGGGTGGCGGTGGGAATGGCATTGCTGATAACTGCCGCACGTACCCCAGATGCACCACTTCAGTGAACTTTGACATCTGCAGATGAGCGCAGTCATCACCATACTCCATTCTAGAGCCTTCTCAGTACCTCAGAAAGAGACCACATACCCGGCAGCAATCCGTCAACCTCTTCATTCTTCCCAGTGCTGCGCAACTCCAAGCTGCTTCCTCTATGGATTTACCCGTTCTGAACATCTCATGTCATGGAATAATAATACATAACCTTTCATGTCTGGCCACTTTTGCATCATATGCTTTTAAACTTTATCCTGCCATGGTGTGCATAATGGAATGATATTCTGTTGCACATATATGCCTCACCACATTCTGTTAGCCTGTTTATCTGCTGATGGACATTGGAGGTTTTTCTACCTCCTGGCTTTTATGAATGTTATTATAATATATACTTACATATAATATAAATGTGATAATAATGCTATTATAAACATTTCTGTAGTTTTTTTTCTGGGGAGGATTGTGCGCATGTTTCATTTCTCTAGGGTATATGTGTAGAAGTGTCATCAACGGATTGAATGGTAAATGCTTAACTTTTGGGGGGAACCATCAGACTACTTTCCAAAGTGGATGTATTGTTTTCTCATTCCATACATGCTATATGGGGGTTTTGATCTCTTCACATTATCCCAAAGTGATGTCTTCAATTCTGGCCATACTAGTGAGTAAGAAGGCGTAGCTCAGTGTGGTTTGGGCTTGTGACCCATGCATGTTTTTATGTGCTTGTTTGTCACTTAGAAGTCCTTAGAGAAATGTCTACTCAAATGCTTTGCCTACTTTTCAGTTGGGCTGTCTTAAGAGTTTTTAATGTGCTCAGCTCTGTGGCTCCGGATAGTTTCTCCACTCTTTCCTTACTCTCTTGGTAGTAGACTTCGAAGCATGAATGTTTTTAATTTTGATGAGGAACAAGTTCTTTTCTTCGGTCACATGTTCTTTCAATGTCATAGCTAACAATTTGTTGCTGAAATAACTATCACAAAGATTACCCTTCTAGGGGTTTTATAGTTTGGGGACTTGCAGATATATTTAAAGTAAATATTTGTATATGGTATGAAGTCCAACTCTCTTCTCTATATGTAGATAGCTGCTTGTCCAGCCATATCTTTTAAATTTTCACATATACATGACAAGGGGAAGGTATATATGTGAGTGTGTGTGTGTGTGTGTGTGTGTGTGTGTGTGTGTGTGTAGGCCGAAGGTAGATGTTGTTAATCATAATCAATTACTCCTCTATCTTATTCCTTAAGACCAGGCCTGTCAATAAAACACTGAGCTTGATGAATGTATTAACCTCTGGAGTCAGCTTGCTCTGGGGACCCCCAGTCTCCACCTTCCAAGGCTGGAATTGCAGGTCACCACCTGGCATTTTCAAGAATTCTGGTCTTCTCACTTATATGTGTAAACTTAACCACTGAGCCCCAATTCTACTGCCATGTTTATGAAGAAAGAAAACTTGAATCGATGTGGTCATCTACCGAGACACATCTGAACCCGGCCCCAGAGGCCCTGGAAATGGACAGGAGCAGTGGGAGTGGAAGCTCATCACTTCAGCTCACAGATGCTCTAGGCTGCAAGCCACAGAGTGCACTTCTGACCTCCTCCCTTCTTAACTGCCACTCAGCATTTGTGTATTTCTAAAGTGTGTGGTTCATTTGTTACATGTATCCAGTGTGCAACAAAGAAACTCGGTTAATAAGCATTTCCATGTCTTCAGATGTTAATCATTTTTCATGTGTTGAGCACTTTCAGCAAGTGATTCTAAATCTCATAAAGTGCATATTCAGTAAATGAAATGATAAGGGTGGTTACTCTTCGCCCTTCCTCATCCTCACCTTTTCCTCCCTGCCATCTCCTGGTTTTGTGTGTACCAGCATCCAAAGACCAAGGCCGTGCCTGGCAGCACCTTCCAGCAGTACCAGGGTCCTCCGGAATGTGTGACAGGAGCAAATGCAGTAAAGTCCACATCCTGTGGTTGCGACAGATTCCAAGTTCAGAAGGCCAAGCTGTGTCTGGTAGCGTGAGTCAATCTGAGGGTGAGCAGCTTGATGTGATTTAGAAAGAGATTTGGGGTGACCGAGTTCAGTCCCACCATTTTTCGTGACCCATTAGTAAAAATACATGCGCCTTCATGTCGAATATTAAGAGATCATTACAGTAGATGAAAGTGCCTGTAATCAATTAACTCTCGTTACCCAAAAGCCATTTGCAAGAGGTAATAAATTACTGGGGCAACACATGTGGAAAACCCACAATCAATGAGTTTCACATGTGGCATTAGAGCCCCCTTCCTCATGACCCCTCAAGTTGAAGGGTATATGTGTAGGAAATTGTCATCCCCTTTAGCATTCACAAGAGACACTGCAAGACTGACATATCCCAGGCTAGCCCCAGACAATAGTATGAGTTTTTCACGTCTGGGAACGTGGATAGCTGTGACCATGTGACCAGGACTGTGTGGTGCATTGTACTTAACAGGTGGTCACCAAGTGTTGCTCAGCTGGCTGACTAACATGGAGAAGGTCCTGCAGCTTCACTTATTGGAAATTTGTTTTTTATTTACTTACTTATTTTTGGTTTAGTCTTTGGAGTTTTGAACACAGGATCTTATTTCCAAATCTCCACAAGACAGTCCTCCTGCCTTAGCCTCCTGCACACCAGGATTACAGGTGCAAGCCACCAAATTTAAAAACTTGATGTAGGGCTGGAGAGATGGCTCAGGAGTTAGACTCTGCCTGGCAAACAGAAGGTCCTGAGTTCGGATTCCAGGCCCCACGGGAAAACGCCAGGCTGAAATGATATCACCTTCACTTCCAGCCCTGTAGGGCGGAGCCTGGGAAATCCCAGAGTGAAGCAAAAAGGAGGTAAAAGCAATCCAGGGATAGTTTTCAAAGTTACTCTTGGCCTTTCACAGGGACACACAGTGCCTGTGACACACACACACACACACACACACACACACACACACTAAAATTTAAAAACAAATGATTTGGCCAAAATTTTTTTAAAAAAATACTGGATGTCTTAACATTTGGAAAGAACTTTGCTCATCAAATTCCTCTAAGCCGGCATGGATAGGGTTGGAATAAAAAGTTCTGAGTGAGGGATCCTTACCAAGGCAGTAGCCAATGGGCTATAAGAGACTCTTTCTTTAAGACAGAGAGGAAACAAGGTGTGTGGGATGGAAGGGGAACACACTGATGCCCGCGTCCAGTAGCGTGTGAGCGGAGGCTGGGGGACAACTTCTAGGAGCCAGTTCTCTCCTCCCACATGTGGACTTTGTGAATCCAACTGAGGTTGCCAGGTTTGCAAGCTTAAGACAGACAATCCTGGATCCCTCTCCTCTCCTCTATATACCATTCACTTGTAGAGCAAAGAACTATCCTTGGATTCTTTTGCTATGATCTCAAACAACCTGGCGTTCACTTAGCACAACCCTCTAGTGTTTCTACCACTCAAAGCATTTGCCTCCATTACTGTATTACAGGTAGAATTCAGATTCCTAGCATCAAGGAAGACAGAAAGAGAGGGAGGGAGAGAAAGAGAGAGAGAGAGAGAATAAATGAATCCCAGGGCCCAGTAATATTACTGATCAACATTTTGATTTTTGTGTGTTGACTATTTAAACCCTAAGCTGAGAGAATTATTAAGACAAACCACATTGGTCCAAATAAGCTGTAAATAATACACCGACCAGAGCTAACTAGTGCGAAAAAGGCAGATCTCTGTACAAAGTAATTAAAAATACAATAAAACAGGAAATTACCATACAGTGCTCGCTCTCGCTCTCTCTCTCTCTCTCTCTCTCCTCCTTACATGCACGGGATTTTAAATATCACCATATAATTTTGCGAATCTGTCTATGTCTGTTTCATCCGATGACAAATGTGCGCTCTGGTCTTTGAGGAGAATAAACAGTTCCTTGTTAATTAATTTATACAGCTGTCAAGGCAGCTCCCTCTGCCTTCACACTCTAAGCGTCTCCCCGCCATAGATTTTTCTTACCATTCCTGGCAAACCTCCAGTGAGAGCCTGGGATTTATTAGGCGGACTTGGTGCGAAGTCTATTGATTGTGGCCCCGAGGGTAATAACTAAATAGAGCCGGAGCAACAAGTCAATAACACCATTGTTGCCGCAGCCCGCGTGCACCGGAGGAGTGAGATTGTTTTACAGCAGCCCAGGGTAATCACGGACAGATCAGTGTGTTCAACACGCGCAGCGTCGTGTTCGTGCCGAGGACCATTTGAAGGCTTTCAGCAGGATCGCTGGAGAATCGGGGTGGGGTCCTGGGATTATGAACCCCGTGAACTCCTTCATTAGAGCTTTAAAGGTTTCAACTTTGGATTTTAACATTGGCCGAAGCCTCGGGGAGCTCAGGGCAGGGCTGGCGCGGGAGGGCAGGCTCTCTGCCCGAGCACAGGCCGCCCAGTGCTGCTCCGGGTGCGGAAAGCTGAGCGCAGAGCCCAGACATCCCACGCAGCTGCTGTCTGTCCATCATCCGTCTCAGCGGATGTGCGGTGCTAGCCTGGCGGCCCTCCGTGGCTCCCCTTCCCCAGCACATTCCGCTTGAGCCGCGCTGGCCGCGGGCGACCTGACGAAGTCTTGCAGCTTCTCGCCTCCCAAGCTGGAGACACGCAGCTTAACTTGAGCAGCTCTTCTCCTAAGGCGCCCCAACACCCATCTTCCAGCGGGCTTCTTTCCTGCCGAGTGGATGGATGTTCAGTACCCGGACTTCATGCTCTCTGTGATTGGTTTCTTGACGGCCGACAATGAAATCAAAGTCTGCGTCCCTGCCTGGGGCTCTTCTGCCTTATCAAGAACCCCGCATGGTTGCTTCTCTGTTAGGAGAACAAGGAGAGGGGTCTCAGATGGGTCAGGGCGCAGCAGTCCCCAGCCTCCCATCCTCATCCTCGCTTCTAAGTCCTCGCATCCCCCCAGGTGGGGATGGATTTTCTGTGCCAATCACAGGAAGCTCGGGGACCTTTGACCCACAGTTCAGGAACTAAATTGATCATGAACAAGTTAAGTATCTTCTGTTCTTGTAGCAGGGCGGCCCCAGCATGACGCATCCCCGAGTTTCACAGATTCCCTCTTTAATTCTGTGACTAGAACATTGTGGGAAAGGTGGTCTCTGAGCAATACATGCATACACACATGTATATAATTTCCCCAAAAGTATTTTATTCTGGAAATACAACCTGTGTGGGAGGAATACCTTCCCTACCAGTCCTTGATGGTTATTGCATTCAGACTTCATGCCTGACATGCAGAAGCCAGAGACAAGACCATCCTTCAGGAAGTAGAGGACTATGGGAGCTCCAGGGTCCCCGCCCAGCCTTCACCAGAGCTGTCTTCTGAACATTCTCTCTTGACTGATTTTAAATTGGATTCCAACCATATGGTTCCTAACTTCCAAAGTGAAAACTACAGTATGGATGCTGGCAGGTCTCGGGATAGCCACCGACAGCTCTCATTCATCTAGAAAACGACTTCGTAGAGGTATGACTTGAGATTCAAGTTACCTGGATGAGCACCACATCATTTTTTACCTTAATTCCAAGCCTGCCGCGTCTGTGCTGTTGAACTAAAGGACCACGGCGTGTGTTGGAAGGCAGGGCCTCCAAGCACTCGCTTAGGTTCCTCTGCAGAGATCATTAGCTTTCCCCCCTCTTCGTCCTGATGTATAACACTGGTCTTGGTCAAAAAGGCCCAGTGCAGCTGTGTCAGGGCTGCCATTCAGAACAGCCCTCGCCCACTGTTAACAAGAGTTTCCCTACCACTCAGAAAAGACTGAGGCTACCAGCTGATGAGTCGATGTAGGCTGACCACCCATCTTTTATGCTAGCATACAACATCTCAGTGCAGCGGGCTGACTTCTGAGAGCTGTAAGCTGCTTTCTCATCTGACTGGTTTATGTAAGTAGAAATCCCTATCTACTTTACCGCGCATAACTCTGAAGTAAAGGCCCTCAGAGATCTACCAAGATGAACCTAAGAGGACAGACTTTGGCAGAAGCAAGAAACACACAAGAGATATTCAGGGAACTGAATGACATGTTTCCCCGAGAAGAAACTAATAATCAAGCAAATCAAAGTTGATTTGTTGAACACTTTGAAATTTGCAACAAAGATGTTTTTGTGTTGGCAGACTGTGGAAACCTCACTTGCGTTTTATCGTAAGAGGACACACATTGGTATGTTACCAATCGCTCTCATCAGGACTTGCAAGAGCAGAGGAGGTCAGCTGTGGTCAGCGTTGCACAACCTTCCAAGTGTCAGAGGTAGTCAGAGTCCTCTTGCATGGGATAAACGAGGACATGAGGAGTTGGAAATGATGGCTTTGCGTTTACTACGTGCTGTGAAGTCAAAGGGAGTGGCGTGCGCACTTGTAAAACAGTGGCTGCCGGAATTATCTTTTTTTTATGAGAGGACTAGATTTTGACACGCAGATAAGCATGGTAGGAATCACGAGTGACTTTTTTAAAACTCTGCCGCTAATAAAACAAATCTATTGTGAGCACATCTGTGGAAGAGAGATAGTCCTGTCTTTTTCAGTGCCTGAGTTAAATGCACAGGAGGATTTCTTTCTAGCCATTTCCGAGAGAACATCCCTTCAGTCCATTCACAGGTGCTACACACCATTTCCAAACGTGACCATCACAGTGAACGTTGCTTTGACACCAAGTCAGCTTGGGTATTAGCAGCCCTCATATGGTTTTCATCGCGTTACATGATTCTTCATATTTGTAGCACTTTATGAACTTGAATGATCTGGAAGTAAACAGCAAGATGATTCTCCCTTCGGCAGGTGAGACTGGAGAGTGAGCGAGGTGGTTTCAATATCCCCTGTTTATAGACACCCTCCTGCTCCTTCCTCTGTTGTTGCTGAGAAGTCATCGGACTTTGTGTTCCTTGTGGGCTAGTGTTACTGTCATGAGCTATTGATTGCTGGTTCAATTCAGAGTTGGTAATCATTTAATTCTAAACTTACTCACAGGCCTGGAATTTTGATAACCAAGAGTTTGGGCCACACCAAGACCTTGGGGAAAAGGTACTTAGCAGTTGTTGGTAGTGATTTGCTCCTACGGTGCATGTTCTGTCAGAATCAAACCTGCGTTTGAAAGCAAAACTCAGAAGTCTGTCTCTTTTTCATTTTTTTTTCCTTTACTATTTTCTTTCTGTCTTTCTCTCTTCTTTCTTCTTCCTCCCACTCCTTTTGCCTTCTTTCAGAAGGCATTTCCAGTGGACAGATTCTACAAGAACCAGAATTTCACTTACCATGTGTGGCCAATGAGCCAAATAGGAGTGATAGCTCAGGATGGACTATCTCATTCGATTCCCAGATTAACTTTCTTGGGTACTTTTGTTCCCATTTTATTAAGAAATAAAGTATCTGTGAAGTGGGTGATTTCCATAAAGTACCAAGGTTGCTTAGTAAGAACCCGCCCCCCTGGGCTGTTCCAACCCAATGGCCCCTCCCTCCACCATTTGCCTCCCTCCATCCTTCTCAGCACTGTCCCCTCCTCCCTCCTACCTGCATGTCGCCACCTGCAGCCTCTTCCACTCCCAGTCTCCACTCCCTGCTCCCTGCTCACCCAGCACATGCTTGGGCTCTAAGATCAACCTTAGGAAGCCCCGTCCCGACAAGTCCATTCCTCTGGCCACCACAGAGTGTAGCCACTGAACATCAAGGCCCTAACTTCTAGGTCTCTTCTAGATGGCGATGGAATCGTGTCTGAGTCTTCCTACCACATATCAGTTTGAAACAGTGTCTCATGTGTGCAGTTGGTTTTTCCAGCTCTAGAAGTCCCATAAGAACAGGGACCCGCCTGAATCCGTCCGTCACGGTGTCCCTGATTAGAGTCAGATCGTTTTTCCATCCCAGCTCTGGGATTTCCCTGATACTCCCGGGTCCAGGGCCCACTTCGCCACCTGTCACCCATCGCGTGCTGGGATTTTCAAAGCCGTTTTGAGGCTTAAACACTAAAACCAAATGGACATGGCTGAGACATGGCAAGCTGAGAAAGATGTTCCAAAGACGCTTGGATAAGGCCACCCCGTGTAAAGGGACCTTGGCTTCCTTTTCTGCCCTGAGCAGCAGATGGACCTTTGACATTCTGCAGCTTTGGGGCAAAAACATTTGTATCTGATGTCTCCCCGTGGCCGTGCGTTGGCGAAGCCCTGCTAAAGAGCAGCTTCTCAGGACGGGCTCCCATCGACAGGTGCCAGAGCCCGAGCTACAGCAGGTGCCTTAGCGCAGGGCCCCGCCAGATGCCAGCAGAGCAGGCACACTTGGTCTACGTAAATTCCCCCTGGACTCTGAGTGGACACAGTCTCCTCGTCTTGGCTCTCGACTGCTAGGGATGCTTTCCAAAAGCCTTTCAGCTGCTGCTATGGCTGATTCCAAAAACGGACACATTCCCGAAGGGCTGCTTGTCGGGGGCTTCTGTTGGGGGGGGTCCTGCCTGGAGCAGGAACCGCCCGATAGATGCCCCCCTTCCCCTTCCAGTTCTGTTGCTCAGTGGTCATCACCCTCAAAATACAGCTTTCCTATATTAAATGTTCAAGGACTACCAGATCTAAAGGACAGAACTGAGTAGAAAAGATGCTAAAATACATATACACTAAATCTGGATTTCCCTGGACCTAAAGGCCTTGGCTCCATTTCCTTTCTAATAGATTCTGAACCTATAATTAAGTGAGGACTATATATATATATATATGTATGTATGTATGTATATATATATATATGTATGTATATATGTATGTATATATATATATGTATGTATGTATATATATATATAGACTAAAAGGCGTGTAATCTTTGGGATAATTCTAATATAATTAACACAGCAGAGCTGCATTAAGGCCAACACACAGCAAGTGGAATTTTGCACCATTGATTAAACTGGACTCAAGAGAACT
Organism: Typhlomys cinereus; assembly: GCA_023101885.1. Lineage (NCBI taxonomy): Eukaryota > Metazoa > Chordata > Mammalia > Rodentia > Platacanthomyidae > Typhlomys > Typhlomys cinereus. The sequence goes on from JALPQD010000178.1 coordinate 1,197,406, forward strand.
GGGTCTTTGTCTGAAAGGTGCCAAATTGGCATATTTAAATTCAAGTTGGAAATTGGTTTGGGTTAAGGATATATAAACCACATCTGTTGTAGGGCTAAGAACATATGAGAGAGAGAGAGAGAGTGTGTGTGTGTATGTGTGTGTGTGTATGTTTGCATGTATGTGTATATGTCTGTGCGCTTGTATGTACATGCATGTATGTGTGTATGCATTGTGTGTGCACTGTACGTGTGTGTGCACATATGTGTGTGCACGTGTGTGTATGCACACGTACACACTGCCTCCTCTGAAAGCAACTTTTCCAAAGGTGTACATTCCTTCTCAGTTCTCATGATCAACAGATGTAAATGTTCACAGTGTTCAGATGAATTATGGACCCTAATGAGATTTCAATACTGAGCAAACAATAAAAATTTATGCTTTGCATAGTTGCCATGGCCTTTGGCTTAGTGGCTAGTGTTCCACCTTTTCAACAGCTTCGGTAATATAATATCCAGCTGGCTTTGGAAGTAAGGAAAAATTCAAGGGGAGAACTGAAATTGTGAGGAATAATTTGATGGATTACTTTGTCAGAGTAATGCATGGCCTTGGCGTAATTACCGTGGCCGCCTTAACCCCGGAGGCAGGTGGTGACAAAGGCCTGCGGGGTCTAGTGTGGTGCAGTTCCGGCATGTGCTCCTTGCTCCCCTGGTCTCCGGGGGTCCTGGGAGTCTGGGCGCCCCTAAACAAATGCCGAACAAGCACATTCCTGTTCTAGGCCAGTCGGCAAGGAGGACAGCCGAAGGGCCGCCCTTCTCCCGAGCTGACATTTGTGTCACCGTGAAAGGAAGCAAACAAAAGAGAGCCCGACCTTGAAATAAAATGGGGCAAAGACAGGGAAAGGGACGAGTGATATCTTTTAAAGCGGTGTGTGGAAACACAATGGCAGAGACAGGCACACATATCTTTTTTTTTTCCTCTTCTCATTTTTTATCAGTTCAGACCTTGAACTTAATGCTTGTCTGCCTTGTACTCTATAATGCTCAAATCTTACCATGTGATTAATAGCAGATTCCCCACATGTACGTGTCAGGGACCACATCTGCGGCAGTTTTGCCAGGAGATTTCCCTCCCTGGTTTTTACTCTAGAGCTGTAAAGTCATTCCCGTTCTGTGAATGAGAATAAACCTATTATGCACAGGCATAGCTAAACCCAGAGTTTGGCTCTTTGGGGAGAAGAAGCTGTGTATATAGTGTAGCTCACATTTCAGCCCTGCCTTCCCCATGAAAGGATACCCCAGCTTGTCCTTGCGTACAGCATGGTAATACAGATAGATCGGCAACATGTCAGCTAACTGATCCCAAGTAAACAGAATCATCTTAATTGTAAGTTGTGATGTTTCACTGCTAAATCGGGCAGGAAGCCGGGGTGGCAGTCAACCACATATTCACCAGAAATAGGCCTTTGATGCTTTTTCAGGTAAGTTGGTGGCAGACTTAAACCATTCACCAAAAACTTCATTCTTGACTACAACCTACAGGCCTCCCCTTCGTCCCCCAGGGTACCCAACACGAACGAGGCCAGAGAAAAATAGGCGCCTCCCTTGTCAGAAGGCATTTCTGCAGCCCACACCCAGGTCCAGAGGAAAGACTGGAAATGTGCAGGAAAGCATGCCTGAGAAAGGTTATGTTGGTTTTCGTTTACCACACGCTGGCTTTTTAAAAGGTCCACCGTAAGTATTTCTGCATAGCTGAAAACCTAGATTCCACCCGGAGATCTCGGGCTATTCGGGTTTCACTCCGAAGCCATGTGTTTACACATCATGGCGAAACCCGACGTGCAGGCAGCCCCTTGGGCCCCCGCTGGCTTTGGATGTCAGCCTTTCCATTGTTCCCTCCTGTAAAGTTACACAAAGACCTCCGCCACCCCTGGACGTAAGCACAGCCAGCCATGTTTTCTCCCTGTGCTGTCACAAGCAAGGAGCAGAAGGGAGACAGGAGAGATGGGGGGACTCTCAGGGTCTCTTCCCAAAACCAGCCACTTCCCCAGGCTGAGACCCTGAGGCCGCTTTCCCACCAAGGCAACTCTAGAGATGCAGGTCCCCGTCTAGCCAGCTAAATAGTGCTGGTGGCTTCTTGGGTTTAGCTCATTTCATCCTCACTTGCCCTTCACTTGCATTACAGAAGGCTGGACCTAGAGTCCAGCAGGGGGACCTCACCTGAGGCCCACTCTGAACCTCATGCTAGGCCATCATTCGTTACCCGGACGGCACCCGCCCTTGGCTCCGCCGTATTGGACCCAAACTTTTCTGCCTTGTCACGTGTTGTTGCAGCATATTTTCTCATCAGTTAGTCGCTTTCAGTAACTCACCGTTCTGTCCACCTACTTCACCATGCAGTTATTACCGTGGCGCCTGGCGCCATGCTGACCACTGAACCGGGTGATGGCTCGGCCGAGCGCCCCCAAGGGGTCGCACCCGCTGCGTCGTGAGCTCTGACCCCATGCACACACCCTCGGTGCCTTGGACTGCTCTCCACTCACCTCGCTTTCCTGGGACACTGTCTTCAGCATCTGCTTCTGTGAGTCCTGCAGACAGAATGCTCGGACCCTTCCCACGATCCCCCCCCCCCCCCGAGAGCAAGGCAGGCTTCAACCGTTGGTCTTCGGGCCCTTTGGATCTCTCTTTTTTTTAATTCAAAATTTTGTACATATATATAAATTACTTTGGTCATATTCACACACTACACACAGACACACACACATACACACACTTTATCCTCTTATCTCCCTTCCGCTCCCACGGGACTCCTCATTCCCCAAGTCTCCTCCTACTTTTATGTCTTTTTTAAATGTGTGTGTGTGTGTGTGTGTGTGTGTGCGTGCGTGTGTGTGCGCACGCATGTGTGTCATCTGCTGAGTTTACTTCCAGTTGTGCCGCTAACAACCTTTGTCCACCCATAAGTCCTCCCTCAGGAAGGGTGGCCCCTCATGAACCCTTCCCCCATCAGAGTCTCTCTTTTTAATTCTTTGGACAGTTTCATATATGTATACAATGAATTCAAGTCATCGTCACCCCGTTACCCAATCCCCACTTCTCCCACCGAAAACCTTCCCCATCGATCTCACTCACGTTCCTGTGTTTTTGCATGTGGCCCGTGGAGCTTCATAAGGCTGCCTGTGCTGCCTGTGCTGACCTGCGCCTGCGCACTTGTGTGGGGGGTGGGATGGATCTGTGCACATACCACTGAAGGAAGCATCTTCCCCACACAGCCAGCATTAATCCTCAGTCGTTCCTTGGTGAGAATGTGCATTGTGAGATCTTCCTCCTTCCATGATGAAATATTGACAGACCCAATCTAGTGCAAGTCTTATGGAAAGTCAATACAGCTGCAGCGAGTTCAAAATTATTGATGGGCTGGATGTATAGCTCAGTGGTAGAACACGTGCCGTATGTGCATGCGGCTTAATCCCCTGCACCTCAGAAAAAGAAAACAGAAGGAAGAAGGGAGAAAAAGATAGAGGGAGAAAAGGAGAGAAATATTGAGACTCCTGAAAGGTATTGTTTATGAGGATTACCTCTATCAGTATTTATCATAGGAGAAATCTAAACGATAATTATAAAAATTTATTAATTCATTTAAAAATAGTAATGGACTGCAGTCATTGCAAAGTTGATTATTTCAAAAAAAAATCACAAACAATTCCTAAGCAAAATTAGCCAGCAGATGCTCCTCTTTTCTGTTGCACGTCTCAAAAGTGCCTGGCTGTGCCAAGACCAGCAGATTCTCATTTCTGCTTCGCACTGGATGCGTCGTGAAGCCACACCTCAGCTCGCCTCGTGAAAGAAGGAGAATCTCAGGCTTGCCTCAAAAGTCATATGGGCTTTACAGATGCTCTGAAGGGTCTTGGGAGGACCCTAAGTCCCCTAGACTACACTTTAGAACCCATGCTTTAAAACAATGCTAATCTGATGGAGAAGGATCTGGGTCATGACGAGTCAGCTTAGCTTACGGCAACCAGGGCTGTGCTCGCCGACTCCCAGACACTAGGTCTCAGCCCCCTTTAGACTCGGCCCCTCCTCGCTTCCCCATCTCCCTCCCCACCTCCCCCTCTTCCCATCCAGCAGTTCCACCCTTGCACATGAGATGGAAGAAATAGAGTCTCACTTCCCACAACACCACGAGCTTCACCTCATCTGATGCCTGGCACTCGGTCAATGTGTTCTACTGCTTCAAAGATCCAGGACAATCGATTCACAAATGATCATGTTATCAGGGTATATTAATTTTTTATGAAACTTCAAATGTTTGTCATCTTTATCAGTCCTTGAGTTATCCATCTTTACTGACGACTCTAATGTGCCAAGCACTAGATTAAGTAATAAGATACAACAGAGACCCAGGCAAACTTGAAATTTCTTATGCAACTGCATTTCATAGAGAGAGCAAGCAAGAAGACAAGTCAAGTACTTACAAATTGAAGGAAATAAACAGACCGCTCTTTCCAAAAGAGAAGGAACAGGGATGGGCTACTCCAAACTGGAAGATTAGCATCCGACTTCATTTCTAGTAGCTTCTCTTGGAATCCAAGCATCTTGGGAAGGCCAGTTATTGGGCTATAGATATTTTTTCAACAGCTGTGTTGAAATATTTACATACCAGAGATTTGCTCATTGTAAGCCTACAATTTAATGGTTGTCTATAATGAGAAATCTCACCATGATCTAATTTTAGAGCAATTCTGTCACCCTAAAATGTTCCTTCCTGCCTCTTGCAGTCAATCTTGTATGCCTGCCTTCTTTTGCTTAAGTCAACAGTTTTAGAGTTGATGTACTACATCTATCATTTGTTCAGCAGTTGATGAGCCCACACTAAAAATTGTGGGCTATTACAAGTATACTGCTATGAACATTTTATACTGAGACTTATAAATACATCCAATTTCATTTGATTATCTACCCACTTCTACCTAAGAGTGGAATTGTTGAGTCATGTATCATATGTGTATACATATATGGGGGTCCATGAATTGGTATTATCAGTCTTTTTTTACAACTGTGTGTCATGCTTTCTCATTGTAATCTGCATCTTCCTAATGAAGTCAATCAGTTTTTCATATGTTCATTAGCCATTTCTGTATAGTCTGTAGTGAAAAGCCTGTTCAGCTCTTTCTCATTTTATATTTTTTAATTGGGTTGTTTGTCATCTTTGTTTTGAATGTTGAGAGTTAATTTTTTTCTTTTAGATATGAATCTTTTATTAGATATATAATTTGCAGATTTTTTTCTAGTCTTTTTGTTTTCTTAGTGATGAGATTTGAAAAGCATGTTTTTATTTTGGTGAAATCAAGTTATATATAAATCAGCTTTATTTTATGATTCCTGTTTTACTATCTTACTTGAGCCTTTGCCTGTCTCCAGGTCAGATTTTTTTAATGGAAGCTTTATGACTTCAGCTTTTCTATTTGGATCTATGTGCCACCTTGAATTTTATATGTAATATAAGAAGATGCTGTAAATTTATTTCTTAAAATATATGCAAATTATATAAAAGACATAAAATTTATAGTATACCTTTTAACTGCCTTAAATATTTTGTCAAAAAACTGACTATAAATGTGAACATTGACTTTCTACTTTGTGTCAACCAACAAATCAACATTGTTGATTATAGAAACGTTATAAATAAGTTTGAAATGAGGTGAATAAATCTTCTAGAATTTTTTTCAAAAGTGTTTTGAATATTCTTTACCTAATAACTTAGGGATTTAATTTCCAGTTTCCATCAAAAAAAATACTTACATACAGTTTTAATACAGCAATAAATTATCATCCTAACTAGTAGATCTTATATCCCATGACTATAGAATTGCTCTCAATTTATTTAAATTATTTAGCTTCTAAGGAATGTATAATAGATATGTAGACCTTATGCTTATTTAATTAAAATCATTCCTTAAATTTTCATTCTCTTCTAATGCTATTGTAAATTGCATTATTTCATTCACAAGCTTTTTCTTGCTCGTATATAGAAATACAATTGATTTTTCTATGTTCTTATATGTTATGGTTTTGTTAAATTCATTCATAGATTATAGTAGCTTTTTGTAGATCCTTTAGGACTTCCTATGTATGGAATTATGTCATCTGCGAATGAAGATAATGTTGCTTCCTCCCTTTCTCCTTTTTGATCTGGATGCTTTTTATTTCTTTTTCATGCCAAATTGCATTGGCTAGAACCTCAAGTACAGAGTGGAATACAAGTAGAAAGAACAGGCATTCTTGCCTCTTTTTCTAAACTTAAAAGAAAGCTTTCAGTCTTTTACCACTAAGTGTGATGATAGGATTTGTTGTGGAGTGGTTGTTTATTTTGCAAGAGCAACCACATGCCAGGCAACGGCTGTACCGCTGATCTGCACCCTCAGCCCTAGCTAAAGGTTTTCACAGATGTCCTGTATTAAGTCCCCTTCTATTCCAAGTTTATTGAGAGTCTCCAACATGAATAGGTGTAGAATTTTTTCCAAATACATCTTCTGTGTCTAAGATAATCATGTCATTTTTATCCTTTGTTCCGTTCATGTGTTGTGTTGGTTGTTTGTTTCATGTTAGCCAGCGCATAGTTATGTTGAATCCTGATCAGTCGTGCTGGTTAAGACTTTTAATGTTACTTGGTTCAGTTCAATGATGCTTTGTGAAGAGTTTAATGTCTTTGTTCATGTTGGATATTTTATTATGTTTTTGGTTTTTGCATCAGGGTAATTAATATTTGCCTTATCAAATGACTCATGAACTATTCTTGCCTCTATTTTCTAAGAGTTTGCATAGGCTCACTAATGATTCATCCCTAAATGTGTGATAGTATTCATTGTTCCAACCATAGAGTCCTGGCCGTTTTTTTTGTTTTGTTTTGTTTTTTTTTTTTTTTTTTTTTTGTAAGAAGAGGTTAAATTATTCTGCTGGCTCATTTGCTTACTTTATAGGTCTTTTAAGATTTGCTGTGTTCTTGAATCAGTTTGGTATTTCTAGGAATTGTCCATTTCACCTAAGTTGCTTGATGGGGTAATATGAAGTTGTCCAGAATATTTCCTCATAATCCTTCAATTCTTAAACCAGTAGTGATGTTCCCCTAGTTGGTCATTCTGGTTCTTTTCCCTGTCCGTTCTAGCCATTCTTGTTTCTCTTTTTCTGCATTCTTTTTTTTTCCACTCATAAAAACTTGATAGGTACCCCATTCCCCTCCTTCCCTCCACCCCTCTCTGGATCCCTTTGCTCCCTCCCCACTTTTCCCCTTCCTTCCCCCAACCCCTTTCTCTGAGTAACCCCCCTCCCATTCCTGGAGCATCTACTGAGCATGTCAAACTTCCCTCTGGGTCCTCCTCTTTGATGAGGTGTAAGGACTCAGTAGCATTGCCTTGAGCTCTTTTTTGTGTTCACCTTTAGTATAGGAACACTATTGTGGCTGTTAATCCCCTGCCTCTAAGGATCCTAGTGCCTGTGATCCATGCTAGACTTTGGGGGGGGGTCAATGATATTTCAGCCATTGCACAGGTCATGCAAAGTCCTATTATGATTACTTCGACCCTAACTTGTGTGGAGTATCTTGCATATCGTTGCTCCTCCCCATCTTCAGGCTTTTACAATCTTACCGCCCCCTCTTCCACAAATTTCCCTGAGCTTTAGGATGGGAGAGATTAGACTGGCCTGGTTCCTGGTGATTAATGTAGGGTCTCTGATGCTCTGAATTATGGTTTGTTGTTTTTTTTTCTTCCAGTTTTGCTGTTCCTGCATTTTTCTGCATTCTTTTCCTAAACAGATTGCGTACCATTTTATTTGGCCTGTCATTTGGCTGCCATTTTGTTGTCATCTCCTTAGTCTTTGTTCCCGTTTGTTTTTGAAGTTTTTATAATCACTTCACGTTAATATTGACTTTATTTTAATGGCATGGCAACTTTACTTCAATATAACCAGTTTCCTCCTTTTTTCTTTATATTGTCCGTTACACCTGTATGTGTTGAAACCCAGCCGTGCAGTTCTAATTATTGCTTTTGCAACCTAAGGGCTTCAAGAGATATTAAGGGAATACAACACAAAATGTGTATTTTTAGTTTTTTGTATTTACCCACTGTCATAGCTGGGCACAGGTGTCAACTTGACAGTTGAGAGTTTGAGCTCTGGGCACATTTGTAGAGAATTAGTGGTTGAGTTAGGCCCAGAGCAAACCTGCAGGAGATTGTCTAGCTGATGGGGAAGACCCAGCCCATGGTGGGTGGGACTAGGCTCTGAACAATGAATAAAATACTGAAAGTTAATTAAAGAAGTCGGCATCCTTGTGTGTACTTGGCCAGACACGCTGGTCTGGCAAGTAAGGATCATCCTCTCTCAGCCATTATGTAGAGATGATGTGGCCAGTTCCCTCAGCCTGGTGTTGGTGCAAGCTCTCCTGTCAAGCTGGACTAAAAACTGTACCAGTAATCGTAAGAGAAATAAATCTCTTGTTCCCTTAAGCCGTTTGATGGTCATTTATTGTCCCATGCAGGGAACTGCATTACCCACACATTTCTGACGTCCTCCGTTTTCTTCTAGTTCTGTTTCTTTTCTTTTCAAAGAACTTTACTTAGCATTTCTTATCAAGCAGATCCCTTCAAAATATCCTCTTATTCTTATCTGGAAAGATTTTTGTGTCTGCATGTTCAGTGGACAGCTTCAAATACAGTGTCTGATTTTGTTTTTGAGGGTTTTTTTAACACTTATTTTTGTATCTCTGGGGGAAGAGGGGAGACACCATGTGTGAAGACAACATGTAAGAGTTGGTTCTCTTTCCAACAAATGGGCTCTGAGGATCAAACTAAGATTGTCAAGCTTGGCCACAAACAGTTGCCCATTGATCCCTGCTGCTGACCCTCTAGATGTACAATTCTTGTTTGATAAGTATTTTCCCCCGTAACACTTTTCCAAATGTTTCGTTTCGACTTTTGACTTGGGCTTGTTGTTGTTACTGGGTTTTGGTTTTGTTCTAGAGACGGGGTCTCTCACGACTGACCCAGAATTCACTTGCTTCTGGCTCTGTCTTCACAAGTCAGGGAATATAATTATGCACCACCACTCCCAGCTCTTCCTTCGTTTCTGACGAAGAGTCAGCTGTCAGTCCTGTCTTTTGCCTCTCCATCATTAATGTACTTGCAAGATTCCCCCTTTCGGCTGTTATTCCTGCAGGTGCCTTGTGTGAAGCTTTTCTCAGACCCCACATACTTGTAGACAGGGTCCTGTTCGTTTTTCACCAAACATTTTGTTTTCTTCTTCAGGGTGAATAGTTTCTGTTGACATATTTTCAGGCTCACCAATTACTTTTCATTTCACTTACTGTATTTTTCAGTTCTAGAATTTACACTTAGCTCTTTTTTGTGGTTTCTCCTTCCATTACTGAGCCATCACCAGCATACCATTTTATTAAGCTAAACTCTTAATTGTTTGAATTTATCTCTAGCACCTGCCTTGGCATCTTCCTCTGCTAAATCCAGCGTCACAGTCATGCAGAACTTCTGTTACCTGCTTCCTGGCTCTTCTTTATGAGTCGCATTTCTTCCTCTTCCCTTTCTTTTTTGTTTGTTTGTTTAAAACTGGACATTTTAGATAGTACATTGTAGCAACTCTATATTCTCACATATTTGTGTGTAAATGTTCTGTGTGTATTGTGTTTTGTGAATATGTACCCGTGTGTGCATTTTTATGCAAGTTTAAAGGCCAAAGGTCAGTGTCATGCGTCTTCCTGGATGGCTTTTTTTTTTATGTCCAGTATTTCTATATTCAGTCCTTTTAGTCTTAATATAAATTTTCTTTTACTTTTTTTATTCAATTGTGCATGAGTGAACGTGTGTGTATGTATGTGTGTGTGTGTATGTGTGTGTAGAACCACGGACGAATTCGGGAATCACCATGGACGCCTCCACCTCCTCCTTGTTTACTCTGTCCCGGGATTCACAGGCTCCGCCCTTACCAGGACCAGAAGCGCAGGCCGCCCCCACTTCCGCCCGGCGTCTATACGTGGGGTCTAGGATCCGAACTCAGGACCTTCCACCTGCAAGGCAGAGGCTTAACCCCTGAGCCACCTCTCCAGCCCTTTTTTTTTTTGAGACATGGTCTCTCAGTGAATCTAGAGCTCATTGGTTCAGCTAGATGAGCCTGCCCTTTCCCCATTGCTGCAGTTACAGGTGCCTATACCTAGCTCTCATATGGTCCTGGGTATCTGAGCTCAGCCCTCATCTTGCATGGCAGCATTTTATTGCCTGAGTCATCTCTCCCCAGCCCCTGGATTCTTATTTTTTAAATTGATCTATTTATTTATTTGTTTGTGTGTGTGTGTGTGTGTGTGTGTGTGTGTGTGTGTGTGTGTGTGTGTCTCACAGGGCACTGTGTGTTGCTGTGAAGGGCCAAGGATAATTTCAGGTATCATCTTGGATTGCTTCCAGGATTCTTGTATTTTTAAACAGCTCACCTAAACAACTTTGGAACCTCTTTCCTACAGTCTGTGCAGTTGTTTCCTCATTTTTATTATTTATTCTTATCTTTATTTTATGAGCCTGGCTTCCTAGGGATTCCCCTTTTGTGTACATAGCTTAGTGGCCAGTCAGTGATTGGGCAGAAGTTGTACTCAAAAACCCTTACCCCATGTGGCTCCCATCCTCCCCCAGGTGACCTGTGTGGGGGTCGAGGGTCGGCCTAAAGGTCAGCATGGCTTCAAGTCACCTTCGCTGGCGTCCCCAGGCTCCCTGCAGGTCCTCTTTCCCGAGCACTAGGGTCATGTGAAGAGTAATGTGGCACCCCAGTTCTCTTCTCCCAGTGTCGATTGTGGGTTTGGCTCTGTGTTCTTGACAAGGGTCAGCCCTGGCAGCCCCGCCCCAGGTCGGTCACCATGCCAGGCAATCAAGCTGTGGGACAAGGTAGGGGCGCTCAGCATCCTGTCTGTGCATGGACTCCCCTCGGTTTGATGTTTTACTTTGTCATGTTCCCAAGTCCTGAGTTATCTTTACCAGTGACCGGCTTTATAGCTGTTAGATGGAGGAGTAGTGAATTTACTAACCTTTTTGACCATAACTGAAAGTCTCCTGGTGAAAGGATTTTTGCTAGTTTCTAGAAGATACTTACATTAAGTGGTTCATGGTGGATTGGGGCATCTCTTTTCTCACAATTCCAAAGTAACCCCCACCCACCAGGCTCAAGAACTTTGGGTGCCAGAGACGCCCTGTGGTAAGAGCTCACACCACAGCCCTTGTCCACTTACTCCACCATGTTTGCCTGACAGTCCTGCCTGCACATATTCTCTCAAGCTTCTGTCCAAACCCCACCTTGCTGTTCGATCCTGCTTCTTAGCATCCACTTGTGTCTGTCATCTGGAAGAACATCATGGATAGTATCAGACTCAAGAGAGATACATCTAGGAATATGTCATAGATAGTATTGGGCCTAAGGAGAGGTGCTTCTGGGAGAACATCGTGGATAGTGTCAGGCCCAAAGAAAAGTACATTCTGGTATTATTTTCAGTGTTTTGTCTAGGCAAAGAGAAATAAGTGCTTGGATATCACAAATACCTACCATGAAAAATAAGAAAACCACGCTCAATGTAAGGCCAGAGGGGGTAGCGCAACTTACTCCCCTTCTCCCTGTATGTTCTCTTTTTTTTTTTAAGAAAAGTTTAACCGCCCCACCCCCACTCATCAGGTGATCCCAGGCTTTAGTTGTGAAAATGTGCTGCAGGCAGAAGTTCTGAAAAAAAATCCCAGAAAGTGTTGAAAATATCTCTAAACAAGGTATTTTTCTTCTGCACCTTTCTTGCTAAAGGTCCCAATTGCTGCCAAGAAAACTAGTGAGAACGTTAGCTGCCAAATAAAAAATTTATGACAGTGTTTGGCAAAGGACTATCTCACTGCTTGTTTTCTACATTTCCACAAGGCATTTGAAGGCTGCCTCCTTTCTCCTTCCCTCACGTCTCCTCCCCCACTCCCAACACATACTTTGTGTGTAAACCTTACTGATCACTGTTCTGAGTCTGCTCTCTAATAAAAGAGCCAACTTCTATAAAGTAGGATTAAACATTATAACTCCGTTCCCCCCCTTCAGTAACAGGGATGCCTTCAAGTAGGCTGATCGCATAGAAGGGGGAGAGAGATGGCTGGGGCTGCTTGTTCAGAATCCTGAAAAGGAGTCTGAACCCCTCTCTTAGCAAGTGGAGTCTCTTGCTCAGTACGGTGATTCTTCGCACACCCTGATCCAAGAAAACCCCCAACATCTTCCTGGGTAAGGACTTGGGAGCCCGGAGCAGTCAGTGTTCTGCCTAAGGTCACCGAGACGGGCAGCTGGGACCAGAACCCAGCTCTTCTCTGGGTACCGCCCTGCCTCCCACTTTGCACCAACTCGGCGTTGATTTGTTGTTGTTGGCGGCATTTTGCACACCAACACCTACCGCATGTTTTATGAATGTTGGAATTCTGGAATCATCTGCTTTCTGAAAACTAAAACCGTTGCTTCTCTAAAACACTGCAGAAATCGAACGCATTGAAAGCGAATCCAAACACAGTACCAAGATTGCATTGCATGTCTGTATCATGAGGCCTCTTCACTAGCTCAGTGGCGAATCTCTAACTGGAAGGAAGGGCAGGGGCTCTATTCAGGCTACAAGGAGTTTTCGAACTGAATTTGGATGCTAACTGTAACTCTCCCCTGGCTGGCACACATCCTTAAATATTTTCCTTGTCTGAGAAAGCGGCCCTTACCTGTCCCATCGCTTTCAAAACAGCTATCAGACAACACTGTAGTCAAGAATTACTGCAGTTTAACATGAATTTCCGTATTCTTACTTCCTCAGAAACCTGGCTTGAGCATCTGAAGTCATTGTTACAGACTGGGTGATTTGGGGACCCAGGGCCGTGGGGGTCCTGCTGTGGCTGCCTTTTGCTGTGGCTGCGTTAAAGAAGCCAGTGTCATTTGATGTGAAGTATTGCGGACAGACCAGGAATAAGCGGATTATTTCAGACAGCGTTAGCTGGTAAGGAGAGGAAGATTAGCTCAACAGAGGCGGCTCTCACAAGCAAATTAGAAAACCTCCCCAATTAATAGAAGAGGCCCGGATTTGTGCTGTTTGTGATCTTCGGCTGAAAGGCAAAGTGTCGACGTTATGGGCTACAATCTTGATTTAAGGTGAAATGTTGGCATCTCCTCTCGGCGCATGTTGGCATCTGAGGCTGTGTATGGCTTCCTAATGAAGTAAACCCTGCTTCTCCCATTCCAAGGCTCTAGACACTGGCTAGTGTTTTCTTTGGCCCTGGAATATTCTCTAGGGCATATTACAATGTTTCTGTGCTGGGGATATTGGACATGGCTCTGAGGTACCACACTTAATTTCTCATTTGTTTGTTTGCCTTGGGAAACCTGTATCATGCCGAAGTCATAAAAACCAAATGTAGCAAAATGCCAGGTGCCACCTAATGCAATCAGATGCTTAAAACTCACATTGGTGGCACTCCTTGACATCTGAACCAGGCCTTGCTTTTCCAAACAGGGTGGCACTTTTCTGCTAAGTTTCTGCCTGGGGGCTCTAGCCGGAGGCACGCGCTCTGCGTCTGACGTCTCTGTGCAGACGGTCTGGTAGTCCCAAGCTCAGCACCAGGGGTATGACGTCACCCAGTTGCAAGCGCACATTATTGGTCTTCAGGCCGCTGTGTTCTCTCTCCTGCTTCTTGACTTCTGGTATTTTGCAGTAGAGCTTCTGTGGCCAAAGCCTAGCTCAGACTGAGCCCAACTTCTGTAAAGGACAGAGAGAGATGCTCTTTTATTTCTTTAAGATCTGAAGTGGCTTCCAGATCAGTTTTTATTTCCCCAGAATTCAAACAACACAGCCGCAGCTGCGGAATTTGTTTATTTATTCATTTACTTATTGGCAGTTCTAGGGATCAAAGCCAGAGTGCGGAACACATTGGGCCAGCCCTCCGCCACTGAACTACTTTCCCAGCGCCTCGCCCCTGTTTCCGTTCTTATCTAGAGAAAAGGCACTCTGCGTGTCGATGAGCAGAAACTGAATTTTTTCTCATTACAGAAACGACCTGCGTTCATTACCAAAGCTATTTGCAAACTTCAGTGGCTCGTGGGAAGTTTTGATGATCCCATTTCCAAGACACACTCATCTTATATTTCAAAGTATATATTTGCAATTTCTACTTTACAATTGTGTATGCATTTGCTTTTGCAAAATTGAGGTCATATTGTATATACCAATGGCAATCTTAATTTTTTCTCTAATATATAATGGGTAAGAAAATCCACTTGGATAGGACCAAATCCAGCATACCTTCAAATCATCAAAAATATATGTATTCAGTTTATCTTCAGGCAATGAGCTTGATGTCCTTTTTCTTTGAAAACTGTCAGAACCAAAATGGCATTTGCAGCCATTCTCAGACCACCAATATCATAGACGACTTCTCATTATTAGTGTATCTCCTGGAACAACAAGTTCATTTTCCTCTTTTTCTCATGAGTATTGTCATTCAAACATCCTCACAACCTGTGTTGTAGGGAGAAAGGGCAGCGGCTGCGACTCTGAACTTCATTCCTAAGTGCGTATTTACCCACCCATCATGGCGGCCTCCAGAACTAGAACTCAGAGCACACTGGTTGTCACGGCAATGTAAAGAGCAACGTAAACAGATCTGGTGTTAGATGATCGACAACTTTGCCACTGACTAGCTGTGCGATGTTGGACAGGTTGACTGTCTAACTCCCCAGTTTTCTTCTCTGGAAAATGAGGGGCATTGAAGTTTTCGTGGTCGATTTGTTAGGAGAATTAAACAAAAGAATTTGTGTGACATACTTAGGACAGTAGATGACATCAAAAACTAGTTTTCCTACTGCTTTTCATTCTTCTATACAATTTCCCATTCTTATACCATTGTAAATAAGGCAACCTGTGATGTTTCTTTTATGAATTTACTCAGTTCCTGCCATTATTAAATATAGACATATATTAAGTATACATAATAGCATTAATTCAAGAGAAGGTAGCAATATATAGAGGTTTAAAAAGTCCCCGTTGTCCATATGCAACCACCAGTGGCACATCTCTCTGGCCGCCGTTGCTTCCAGAGCGAAGGCTTTCCTTTCCCTTTCAACATAGCGACTGTGTTCCAAACAAAGCATACAGAGTCTAGCTAAGGTGTGGATCTCATGAACTACACACACTCTGCTTTTGCTTTCTGATTCTAAATGGGAGCCCACTTCCACCACCAAGAAGACAATATGGGACATAAGGGGACATATGGGACTATAGGGCTCAAGAATCTGAGGTGTGGGCTGGGTGGTGGTCAGGAGTAAAGTACTTGCCTATTGTGTGGGAAGGTCCTGGGTTGGATCCTTAGCACGCACACCATACTCACACACACACATTCACACACACACCATACACACACATATACATACACATATACACACACACGCACATATACATTCACGCACATACACATATACACACACATATGCACACATACATACACATATACACACATACACATACACACATACACATACACATACACATACACGCATATATGCATACACACATACACATACATATTCTCACACACACACACACACACACACACACACACACACACGGTCTCAGGTATCCAAATGCAACAATGACCCACTGTTCCTGTGATATAAGAGCAATTCACATAAAACTCAGTGGAGTCTTTTACAAAACCAGCCTCCTTCCCAGGCCCCAGATCAGGCACAGACAAACTCCTTGCAAGAGTTATTACACAGAGAGCTTTCCACTACTGGGAAAACATGGCCTCCCTGGACCTTTAAAAGATGCTCTGTTCAGACCAAAAGGGAAATCCCTCCAGCCCAGTGCCTCCTGCCAGCTAATTTGATAGTTCTCTATCAGCCAAACCATTAGTGAATACATTGATCTTTTTTTTTTTTCTTTCCGTTTTTTGCGGTTCTGCCTTGGCTCTACCCAAGATTTCTCTGAACCAATTGGGGCAAAATTGATTTTTATTAGTTCCACTGGCCTTGTGGAAAATTATCTCATGAACTGGTTTTTAGAGGAGGACTCAAAGCACAGCACAGGGTAAAAAATAAGCCTATAGCAGTCAAAGCTGTTGTCTGAAATGTCTTCAGACTGGAAGGCTGAATTTATTGCACAAAACAAGTACGAGCGAGGCGGAGGTGTGCACTCGTCCTCATTATCACTGGAAAGGAGAACCAAAAAGCCGAGTAAAAAATTAAATTTTAATAATGCCAGTGATATTTCCTAAATCTTTCCTGACAGAAAGATTCTCATTATTTTTATCTGGCTCTGAGTAGGTTCTTTTACAGTCATCTCTGAGATGGCCTCAGCCGTGATTGTTTTCTGAGCGTTAAAGCGTGCGGAAAGCCACATATATACAGAGGAAAATGTCCTTCAGATCGTTCAGGGAGGTGCTGTGACCGTGCTGACATTCGGGGCGTGTGTTTGCAGCCAACATTTGCAGGGAATGTGCTCAGCTTCCACTCAAGTTAAAGCAACCAACGCAAACCCCCAAACAAAGGAGACCCCACACGTACCACCATTGGCTGCTGTGTTAACCTAGGGCCCAAAACCCCACCCCACCCAGTTCAAAGTTTGGGTGGGTTCTCAAACTTGCCCCAGGTAGAAAGATCTTACTGTCCTGGAACACGGGAAAGCTAGTTCTCTCTGTGTCCTTGTAAGAGATACAAGGGAAACTAAGGCCTAATGTTGGGGAGAATTCTTTGTTTCCCATTTAATGTCTTGATCCCCAAAGAATTTATGGCAGTAAAAGCAAGTATACACAAAACGAAGCCAGGACTTCAGAAGCCAGTAACTACATTGTGCAATTTGTAGGCAAGAGCCAACTAACTTCTCTCTGGGTTTCTGTTAGCCCACTTGGAGAAGGTTCGGCTACATGAATCACCACCCAGGTGGAAAGAACCATTTCCCATGAGACCTCGCCATAGGGACACGTGCAGCATAGGGCAATAAGTTGGGCACACATGCCAGAGCATATGACAGGCGACGTGAGTTCCATCAAGTGGCCTCGCCCAGCTCTTTACTCACCTCTGCGCCAAGCCAGCAGAGAATGTGTGCATAACAAAGACAACACAGTGCACGTGCAGATGTGAACATCTGGACTTGCCGCTGCCATGGAGACTGTGGCGTCTCTAAGAGGCAAGAGGGACCCCAGATCTTGGGGCACACATTCTGTCAGCTGCAGGGCTGGAAGGAGTTTGAGGTTGTTCCCTCCGCCATCTTGTCACTAGACAGTAGGGGCTCAGATTTCACTCTCCATTGTGGAAAGAACAGGGAGCTTGAGAACGGAGACCTCAAATAATAGCAGTAGAGCTGTTCCTTTAAAGACCTCAAGCTACCCGTAACTCAGCCCCTATAGAGACCCCTCGTGATTTCCGTTGGTTTTCTCCTCAATGCAGCAAATAAGGACCCCAGAAGAGTGTTTGAAGGACACCGGACCCCTTCAGCTTTTTCTTTTCTTTTATCAAATCCATAAACTGGGCCCTAGGTGTCAGGATTCAATAGAGCCTGTATATCATGTTTACTTTCGTTTTAGAGACAGGGAAACTGAAGCACATTTTTTTTCAACAATCCTACAGACCTTGCTTTGCCACTCTCCTATGATAGAGACCCCTCAGCTTCCTGTTACAGTCCCACCATTTTTTAGCATGTATTGTCTCCACTAAATGCACCTCCTTGGAAATCACCAGCCAGCCTCCTCCAGCAGCAAATTGTATCAATCTGGCTCATGGCTTCTGTAGCCCTCTCCCTGGCCTTTGGCCCAGGTGGTTAGGAATCAGTTATGGGCTAAGTTACAGGCTTTCAGTGCAGACCTGGTTATTGATGTCCACGTAGGGGCTGAACCGTGGACTTCTCAGAGCCGCCGGGTCAGGAGGGCTGGGCTTCCATTCTCCAGGAGGGGAAGGCAGGACTGCTGCATCACTTGCACACCCTCCTTTCAATTTGTTCTCTGTCACAGCCAGAGGTCAGCAACAAGGTCAACAGGCTTGAAGGCTCCGTCTGCCCTACAGATGTGCTCTGCTCAGCCATCCAGTTTGGAAAAGCTTTGACTTAGCTGCCAGCATTTAGACTTGGGAGATTTTGCAGAGAGAAAACCATTTCTGATTTCTCTTGGCAACTCGGAAGATCTTGGGCTTTGAGCCCATTTGGAGACCTGACCGCGGTAGGAGCAGCCCCTATTTTACAGAAAGGGCAGGTACCTCAGATATCCCGGTCTGCACTTCTCTTGATGCAGTCCAATGGGTAGATCTTCCCTTGCTCTCTCCTTAGGTACAGGAGAAGGAGAAAGCCCCTCCGGGGTAGGAGTGATGGGACTCCACCAATGCATACCTGGAGCCTTGCTATCCGACTCCCTGTGCACCTCATCTTTCTTGCTCGCAAACGATGAGTCACCAACTCTGCTCATGCATATGCAAGGAGCCTTGCAGGAAGGAGTCCTTAACCTGGGGTTCACCTGCCCAGAGCAGACTAATGCTGCTTTAGGGCATGTGAAATCTGGTTCAGATTGTAAGGAGATATCACAGGTACACACAGATCTGTAGTGGGAGACAGAGGAAGTGACATAATCATCGTCACTGTGGTTATCCATGCACCAGGCCGTGTGGCTACATACGGATCTAAACCCTTCACAGTAACTCATCCCTTTCTTAATGTAACTCATTAATATCATATCGCCATTATTTGCTCCATTAACCAATAAGGAAACTCAAATATGGGCTCTTGAGAACATACAGGTTCTTTGTATTTAAATGAAGAATCATCTGTATTTGTTTTGCAAAGTAAGAAAGAATGATTTCCAGCAAGAGCATCCATTTCCAGTGTCCTAGTCAGGCCATGTGGGGAAGACAGGGTCACATGACACCACCTTGCATGCAGTGACGCACCTTTCACAGCAGAGGAGGGAGAGGACCTGCTTAGCCAGCACACTGCCCATGTGGGGGCCTGGATGTGAATCCACATAGTCTGGATTTCAGGGCAAGGACCCTTCAAGCTAGGAGCTGAGGCCCGCTGTGCCAGGAGAGAAAAGTTGCTTCTTACACAGTGTCAGGACCCAGGAGACGAAGACTGAAAGCAGGGAGGGAAGATCCTGGCGCAGACACCAGTGACTGTCTGCTCTGAGCTTTGCTCAGGCCATCCAGAGAGTGGGTGTTGATCCCATGGGATGGGCCTGTGCCATCCAATAGGGATCCTCACAGAAGAGGATCCTTGGAGAAATGATCGCGAATGACCTCAGAAACGCAATCAACATCCCAAAGCAGAAAAAGACTCTTTCTTGTGAAGACTGTCTCCAAGAGATCTGGTTCCCAGCTGAAGATCTGAGGCAAGAAGCCTTTCTACTGGACATTCTGTCCTTCCCCAGGCTCACGCAGCGAGGCCAGCCTGTTCCTCCCGAGACACACACACACACACACACACACACACACACACGCACACACGCACGCACGCACGCACGCACGCATATGAAACTTTACTAAAAGACCACATTGCTGGTATGTTTGTTCCACTGCGGGAAGATAGGTCTGAAGAGAAGTCTGGGGCGATAGGTCAGGACTCAGGTGCTTCCTCCAAAAAGGGCGAGAGACAAGTGCAGCACAGGGCGTGAGCTGAGGGTCACAGCCACCCCGCCATGGGCAGCACCACTGCTGCGGCTGTTGTCACTGTAGTGAGGGCTGCTCCCACCATGGTCACGTGCAAACCAAGAGGATAGCCAGGTAGGATTTTCTAGCCCCATGCGTCACACATTTCAAATTTCTTACATTGGGACTTTGTCCCTTTTTTAATAGGATACTGATAGTGTGTGTGTGTGTATGTGTGTGCATTTGTTTTCTGTGTGTGTGAGTTTGTGTTAGTGTGTATGTGTGCATGTGGGGGCTAGTGGACGCCTCAGCTGTCCATATCTCAGGTGCTGTCTACCTTTTTTTTTTTTTTTTTTTTTTTTGAGACAGGATCAGTCACTGGCCTGAAGCACCCTTAGTAGGTTGGCCAGCAAAGCTCAGGGATTTTTCCTCTCTACCTCCAGCCCTAGGATTGCAGTTGCACACACCACACCTGGTTTTTAATCTCATGAGCGCTGGAGAATCAAACACAGGTGTCATGCTTTCATGGTGAGTGCTTTATTTGACTGAGCCATCTTTCTAGCCCCAGAGTATTCATTTTAAAATTTACCAAATAAGAGAGCATAATTTCCAAGAGTGCATTTGTCACGTGCAAGTAAGAACACTGCAGAAATGCCCTCCATCCACTGTCCCCATCACTCCACGAAATGAGAGGCGTACCAGCACTCAAGCACCAGGAAGCTCATTAGCTGAGAGACAAAGGCATCTTGTAGACCAAGCACCCTTGGATTCCTGAAGAAGGCGCCTCCTGACTTCCTCTGCTTCTCTCTCAGTCACAGCCTGGAGTTTGGGACCCACTGCTCACAGACTATGACCCTCTTCCTGCTCTACAAGGTGGGATTGGGCCGGGCTCAGTAAGAGGCAGGGATTGCGATGGGCTTCAGGTTGCCATTGTGCGCAGACTCCGTGAGTGTGAGTGACATGGGCCACGGAGATGAAAATGAGCATCATGGGGTATGCCAGTTCGATACAAGCGTCAACTCGACAGCTGAAAAGAGAACCTTTGGGTGGAAAGCAAGCCCGTGGAAGATTAGCTACTCGGTGTGAGACGACCCAGCCCACCGTAGGTAGCACTGTTCCCTTGATTGATGGATGAGATGGGGAGAGAATTGGTGGACTCTGGCTGATTGGCAAGTTAGGAAGTATGCCCCTCTCTGGGATCTTCCTATGAAAATGGTGGCTAACTCTCTGCGTCTGATGCTACTATGAACTCTCCTGCCATCAAAATGGACCGAACTAAGAATCATGAGCATGAATAAGTCCCTTGTTCCCTTAGTTGTTCCATCGCATCTTCATATCGGCAACATAGTGAAGCAAGAGTAGATCTGGAGCCGTGTCCTCAACAGTGACCTTGGGCACATCCCATCGCCTCTCAGGGGTGCTAGCAGGTGGACTCCAGATAAGGGCAGGAAGACCCCCCTCCATTCCAACAACCTGCAGGCCAGCAAGGAATTCTGTGCATTTCTAGAGCAATGGAGTTTCATTCTCTGCAAGTTCTGTCCAAGTCCTTTGATGGTGGGAGCTGCCTTGATCCTATCTGAAAGTGGTAGCCAGCAAAGGCCGCTGTCCAGGCCCCCTGCTGTGGGCGAGTCCGTATTTACGGGCGGCATGGCCGTGGCGCCCAGACTACAATCTCATGCACGCATTTGGCAACGCAGCGCACAGCGCAGCTACACATCGCTGATCAAAACCCCTTGGACTTATCAGTGCGTCTGACAGGTACTCGTTGGCTGCCTTCCCAGGCTGGGGAGGGATTCCGAAGCCAGCCAATGGGACAGCCTCCCTTCCCTTTTGATGTCGCTGCTCCCACCTTGGAGACCAGGCTCAGCCTTCTGGGGAGACGGTCAAAAGGAAGCCCAGCCACAGTCTGGGAACCTGGCAGGCTGGACAGGCGGCAGCTCCCTGGCCTGCCTCCGCTTCCCCACCAGGCCCCTCGGTTTCCCAGGCAGTTTGCCGGCCTTGGACAACTGCTACTTTTGACTTCCCTGAAATGAACATCTTCTTTCAGGATTATTTGCCAGCTACGTATGTGGAAAGGACTTTACCTCTAAAAGGATTCTACCAGTCTTTCCTGAGCTAATCTTCTCCCAGTGTGGCGAGTTGACTGAAGTAATTTGGGAAGAAACTAAAACCCAAGTGTCACGGAGTGACGTGTTCACGTCACCCCATGTAAACCCAGAGTCCTGGGCTTTGACTCTGATTCCTGCCTGTGTCTTGAGGGCTCATTGCAGATGGTCTGTCACAGGTTTTCTCCAGAGGGACTTGGCTACACCTGTCATGCCCATCGTTGCTGCTGGTAGGGTGTCAAAGGACCGCTGGATTCTCCAACTGAAAAGGTTCTGCCCTATGGCTTGTAGCTTTGAGGCTAGGTACAGGCAAACCGAATCATCAAGCCACAGGTAGCCCTGTGCTGGTTTCTCTCCACCTGGCCCATAAGCCAAGAATGTCTTTAACCTTTTAAGACAATTTTAAAAAATCAAAAGAAGAAATTTCGATGTGTGAAAATCATATGCAATTTACATTTTTGTGTTTATAAATGGAGTTTTAGCAGAACATAGTCATAGTTACTTATGTATGTCAAGGCTACTCTTGCATAGGAGCAAGCCTGAACCATTACAACAGAGACTATCTGGTCCTCATAGCCTAAAATACCTGCTCTGAGGGATTGAATTGTGTCTCTGCAATTCTTCAATTCATATATGAGAATTCAACTGCCAGTAGCTCAGAATGACTATTTATAAAGGTCTCTCTCTTCTCTCTCTCTCTCTCTCTCTCTCTCTCTCTCTCTCTCTCTCTCCTCTCCCTCCCTCCCTCCCAACAGACAGGGCAGGGCAGAAGGGACTAATCCGGTGTCCCTGGTGTCCCTGTAAGGAGAGAAAGATGACAGTGGGCACCCCCAAAGAACAACATGTGAGGAGGAGGGAGGTCGGGGTCAGGGACACGCAGCTACACACCAGAGAGCCCCACAGATTACTGACAAACCACCACAAGTGAAGAGGGGGACCCTCAGAAGGGGCCAGCCCTGGCAACTCCTTGGCCCTGGCTTCTTGATCTCCAGCACTGAGCCAATACACTTCTATCACTTTCTATCATTTCTATCTACCCAGTCCATAGAGCATTTTTATGACAGCACCAGCAGATTAGCGAAGTAACAGTCGGGCCCTTTACAGAGCAAACTTGCTGGTCCCTATTAAGCTAACTAGAAATTTGGAAACGGGGTCCTGGTCCAACTGCGCCAGGGCTCAGGTCGTAGCTCTTGGCTCCTGGGTTCCTTGCCAGAGAACTTGCTCATGTGTCCACTTAGCAAAATGTATTCCTCCGGTGTCTCTCCTCTGGCTCCCAAATCACAGGACTGATGGCGGCAAATGTGAACTGTTCATGGCTGACGATGGCTTGGAAGGTTGGTCCAGGTCACATGGAGATGAGGAAGCTACTTCAGGAATCAGCGGGATAAAGCTTGTGAAATATGTGCCTCTGGCCGCCTTGTGTCTCTTGCAACTTTAGGAAGCTGTCCACACTGCTCATGAGCAGGAGCTCTTATTGGGACACGAAGCCTGTGAGTCCCCCAGCTGCATGCAGCGCTTCCAGGGAGCTAACTGCCTGGAAGCCAACCTGGCCTTTGCAGGAGGACCTCAGGCAAGTCCAGTGTGAGGGGCGCGTGAGCTAGCTCAGGGGTAAGGCACCTGCCTACAAACTTGGCGACCTGAGTTCAAGTTCTAGAAGCCCACATAGTGGAAGGAGAGAAGTGACTTCTGAAAGTTGTCCTGTGACTTCCAGCCTGTGCCATGTCATACTTGTGAGTATTCTCTCTCTCTCTCTCTCTCTCTCTCTCTCATAAATGAATAGGTTAACTTTAAAAAAATCCAATATGAGGCAGTACAGTGGTAAGAAAGGAAGCAGACCATGGAAACCTTCATGATGACTTCAGTCTGTGAGCCCGCGTGACATTTCCTTGCAATTTCCTGGGCTGCCGAAACAAAAGACCAGCTACTGGCTTTGAGCATCAGACATGTCTTTTTGCACTTCCGTAGCCTAGAAGTCTAAAGTCAAGAATCCGCCTTGCCTCTTCCAGTTCTGGTGTCCCAGTGTTGTGTGGCTCAGAGTTCTAGCTTCGTCCTCATCTATCCACGGGCTTCTCTCTGTCTCTCTGCCTCTCTCTTCTTACATGGACACCAGTACCACCCTCAATCCAAGATGGCGCCCTCTCAAGATCCTGAGTTATCTAGAAAAGACCCTTCTTCAAAATGGGGCCGCTTTTGGGAGGGGGGGTATTCAGCCCAGTACAGTCAATACGGTTGAGAGTGAAAACTCGCAGCCGACATGCTCACATGGAAAGAGCATCTCTTGGCTTCTAAAACTGAGAAGTTTAAATGTGACTTCCAAGTATTGAGATCACAGCAAGATCCAGGGTCAAATAATATATCCAGGACAGGGACCATTTCTTTCTTATGTCCCTTGGCTCTGTTCTGCTGGCCAGAGGCAGGATGCCCTCAGGGACAGTGGTAAGAATGTCTACAGTGACTCTAGGCTTCCATTATTTCTACAAATCAGATCCAGTAAAGAAAAGACTGGATTTTTCTTTAGGTTTTTCTAGAGAAAAATCCCTGGGGGAACTGTGTAGCGTGGGTAGCAGGTCAATTTTTAATCAAGCATTTATGCAAAAGAGAGCTAGGTGGGGCTTGCCTGGGCCATATGTCCACTGGTGAATTCAAGCTGGAATCTACCCCAAGGCAGTTGACAAGACTTGACATTAGGCCCACAAGCTTCATGCACTCTCTAGCAAATGAATGTTAGGCCACGGCTGGAATCCACAATGGAAAGTAAGGATCCCTAAAGTCTTACTTGCCTAGAGAAAGCCCTTTGGAATGACCCTGTGTTATCCAGGCTGACCTCAGTCTCTTACGTGCAAGTAATCTTCTTGCCTCAGTTTCCCAAATAGCGGGGATGAACGTCACAGGCATTTTCCTAAGATCTACATCAGGCATTGGGGATTCAAAAGACAAAGAGATTCGCGCTGTGGAAGGTACTTTTTACCGAAGAGAACTTCGTAGAAGTAGAAAATCATAAATTCATGGGGTTGGCATCATGGGAAGTGATGCTTGGGGATATCTAAGAGCGAGAGACGGGCACAGCCAGCAAGTTCTTATTACAGGTAGAAAAGTATGCCACAGATCAAAGACAGGGTGCAGAGTCATGGCGACTCGGCCTAAAAGTGCTTTCTGACCACAAACAATAGAAGATCCAAATCAAACAGTCTTGAAAAATGAAGTTAGTTTATTTTCACATATTAGTCCAAGTCCAAAGGACGGTTGGCATACTGTAGAAATTTCCCATGTCTTCAAGGCAGGGTTCGGTTTTTCTGCCCTCCACGGGTCAGTTTCTTTCATAGACTGACTTCCTCGTGGAAACAAAACGGCTGCAGCAGATTTAGACCTAACATCCACACGCCAAACCGTCTGCATGACCCAGCATTCCCAGCCAAGATGGAAATGTGCTCTGCTGGGCTGGCTTAAAGCACAGGCCCACTTCTGGTCATCACTGTGTCCAGCGGCATGAAGCACATTGGCCATCTACTCGTGGGTCACAGCTCTACTTCCAGAGCACAGTAGCATCAACTATTTGGAACAGATAGGTGAATGAAGCCAGTGTAATAGCTGTGAGTCTCAGGAGAGTGCCTCAGTGGGGTGCCGAGACCTTAAGTAGACAGGCTCGTGACGCGGCACTGAGTCCAAGCAAGAAGTTGCTGGGTCTCTGAGAAGAGTTATGAACAAGTAGCTATAGAAGGATCGAGCCAAGAGACAAGAACTACAGAAAGAGATGGGGACCTTCATCAGACCTCGGCTTCTGTTTGAAGCTTCACTTAGCCTGGGTAGCTGCCTCCTCTTGCCTGAGGAAGGAGGGAGAAGGAGGAGGGGAGAACCCTGCAACACTTGGTATAGTTTGTGCTGATCTGCGGTGCCCACCAACCCCCAAATCCCACTACCTTAATACAAGTCCCCTGGGGATCCAGGACAGTCCACAGGGGAGGAGTCCTCCTTGTGATGGCCCAGGGTACAGACAGAAAGAGTCCTCACTCTCTTGTAACTATATTCTCTGGAGCATGCAGCCCCTTACAGCAGAAAGGCAAGATGAGAGCCCCACTGAAGGGTGGATCGCTATCAGCCTCCCGCTGACACACACACACACACACACACACACACACACACACACACACACACACACACACGGAAATGACACTTTTACCCAAATTGCCTTGATTGTCTTGGCCATACCAACCTCAGACCCAGACCAGTGCTGCAGTGTGTAGCTGCAGAGGAGAACTAGGAATCTTGGGGACCACAGGGAGCGCCAGCTACAGCGGAATCCCTGCGCCCCTCAAGCAGGAGCAGAGATCTGAGTCAGGTGGCCGCCCGACTCCTTCACTTGAACCAGCCTGATTTCCGTTGCCACACGTAGGAGCCTGTTTCCAGAAGGGGAGGAGACTGGCAACGGGAGCATTAACCGCTCCCTGGGTTCCTCACAGAGATCAGTATTTTCAATAGTACTTTGTGAGCTCAGCCTCAAAGTAAATGGTTAATTCATCTTATATCAACAGCACTGTGATTCATAATGTAAACTTGGAGAATTTTTGATGTTCCGGGCCCACATTCCTTCTAATTTGGCTCTGCATTCTTTTAAAGCCACAGTGTGCTCACTTAATAGAATGCAGCATGCAAATGCACAAGTTTTTGCCTGGAGGCAATTTAGCCTGGCTGTTTCAATGGATGTCTTCTTTCAAGTGTATACTCTTTCTTAAATTATTTACTGGATAAACACACTTTGCATTTTCAAAAGGGAGATTAAGACTGCTTGCCTCAGATCTAGTTGAACATCAAGGCCCCTGGCCCAGAGTTAGGAATGAGTTCCATCGGGCCGCCCCCAAAGTTCCTTCTCTGGCTTGCCGGAGCCCCTCAGCCTGGCTGGCACTTCTGGTTGTCTCCAAACTCAGGGTCAGTTCTGTTTTGCCCACAGCAGCATGGGCCAGGCCAGCAGCAGCCAGTCGTGACGCAACTGTATTCCAGGCCTTGGCTAGCCCGGTCCTATCTACTCAGTGCCCCGTTGGTCTTTACACAGCCATATCTGCCCAGTCCTTTGAGGTCCAAGGCTGGGTTGGTGGTCTGCCCAGTCAGGCTTACTCAGGACCCTGTCTTTCAGCTCTTTCTGCCCTCTGTGCTCAGCTTCCCAAAGGTCCTGCAGCCCATCACGTAGAAGCAAAGGTCTCTTCCGCCAGCACACGTGTCTGGGCCTGATGACTCGTCCTTTCCCTGACCCAGGGAGAAGCCCCGGGGCCGCTCCGAGAAGCTTACGCAGCTCCACCTTTGGGGGCTGGTTTCAGCTTTGGCCTTCAGCCTTTTCTCCAGCAGACTCCCTGACCTTTTCCTACCACTGGGGTTTGCCAGTTTCCTTTCCCATCCTCCCTGGAACAGAAGGATGGCAACTGCCAAGGGTCCCACTCCGTCCTTGCCATTCTTTGGAGGGTCCTCCGTTGTGTTCCCAAGCATTTAACACTGCGCGGTATCTAGACTTCAGACATGAATTCTGCATGGGCCCCATGGGTAGAGGTATCAAAGAAGGGGAGGGGCGACAAGGAGTCCAGTGAGTGAGGGTGCCCCCAGGAGGGTCAGGAGCCCTATTAGGAGGAGCCGAGGAGGAGCTGGGCAGTCAACACCTTCATTCTTCTAACCACGCCTCAGATGAGGCAGGTGGCAGCTAAACCCTTCCAGCCGGACACTGCAGGCGCCTTGGGGCCCTTAACGCCCAAACAAACTGGTTGTCACACATGCTGGGCAAGAGACACACTAAGGCAGATGACATAAGGCAGAATCTAAAAGGCGTTTTCATGTTTTAATCTGTTTTGCTGCTGAGTTTCAGTTTTACTGATTTCCTTTGCAAGTCTGAAATGGGTACTGGTCGAGAGAGACTTTTGACAGAGACGTGGGCAAATGGGAGATATAAGGATCGTTCCGAAGACGTCCCATTCCTTCCAGAGAGGGGGAAATCTCGATTTTTAAATGAGCTTTTTAAATAGATTTAAATGTGTTTTAAAGGAAGCCACCAAGTGGCACTCATTGGTGTTCCTAATTAACCTCACTTGACTAAGACATAAAGTCCTGTTTTTATTTACTTGTTGGGGGGCGCTCAGAACTCTTCCTGCCTCCTGGGTACATGTGGCCTGTTAAGTCAGAATTAGCTGTCATCACAGAAGAATTAATGTCCAGTGCAGACTTTCTAGTGAGAGAAGGGAAAGCTAAACGAGGCAGATCTTCCGAGCCTCGTGTGATAAATGAGGACACAGCAACCCATTCATCTCCTTCCAGGATGGTGGACACGGGGACTAAAGCAGTTTTGCGGACGACGTGTCAGCAAATGCAATCATTTTGTAACCTGTCAGGAGGGGAGCAAGCTCAGTCCTGTTAGGGTCCACGGGGGAACTGGCCACTCTAACATGACAGTGTCCATCCATCCATCTAAGTGCGAAGAAGGAAGGGTGGGTGGAGCGGAGCCTAGCAGAACCGCAGCCTGATGTCATCCGCCTTCCGAGGATCCAGAGATTAGATACTTGGGCCCCTGAGAAGGTTCTGGTGGAAAGATACAAAGCAGGACCGCGTGAGCCCAAGTGGTGGCCTGACTCATCCCACGCTGGCTCCCCTCTGTGGAAGACCCCGTCCAGGGGAGGACCCAGGCCCTTGGCACGTGCCTCTGCAGGACAGTGGGGTGGGATGGTGGGCTTTAAGCCGAGTGGGCGGCTGGCTAGACGGCCAGCCCCTCCGGGTTTCTATTTCCGAGCGCTCTGCGAGCGCAGCGGGCGTGGGCGAGGCTGTGTGACCCCGGTTCCCTTTGAAAGGCTCAACAAAGCATTCTGGTGTGCGACCTCTTTTCTCCGAATGAGGTAACAAATTATGAAACGACTGCAGCGGAAGCACTCGGCAGGTATTAGGCAGGCACGTCTCCTCCGCTTCTTTTTCTGAGGTCAGCCTTGGCAGGGCCACCCCGAGGGGGTGAGAGTCCCTGGAGGTGAGGACCCACCCACAGCCCAGTGCCAGGCACCCTGAGGCCTTTCTGTTCTGTCTCATTTCCATCCTCCCTTGCCGAGGAGCAAATGGAAGGTTTCCTCCTGGCCTCACAAAGCGAGGGCCATAGTGACAGCTTTGCAACCTAAGCTGCAAGTTCAACACTTGCTTCCTAATCCAGTCCTTTCCCCTGCTAAGTCTCTTGCTTTTCCCGGGACATTTTTGTACAGGTAAGTACCTGACTGATATATGTTTCCGTAGAGTCTTTTTCCTTTGTGGGAAACACTGGGGGCGGGGAAGAGAGAGAGAGAAAGAGAGAGCCAGAGAGAGCCTTGTCTCGCATTTTAAATTAAATAGAGAGTCTCATGCGGGGAATTGGTCACTTAAAGAGGCTTCACAGTACTGAGCCTGGAAAGCCACTTTAGCTTTGACTAGAGTATGACAGGTGCTGTAGAGTTTCCAGAACCTAAAGCTATGTGCGCGCGCACAGCACGCACGCACGCACGCACGCACGCGCATGCGCCCCTCCCACCCCACCTGTCAGCCTGAGGTTTCATTAGCCAACATGGGCTTGGAAGGTGTTTGTCGGGACGCTGTCCATTTATCTGCGTGTGTCTTTCTTCTCTCTCTGCAGAATCATCCAGAACCGCATCCTGCTCGTCATCCTGGGCATCATCGTGGTCATCACCATCCTGACGGCCATCACGTTTTTCATCAGAAGACACTGATGTATCTTGTATCTGCTCCCCTTGATGAACACCAAGGGCGACTTGTTCTGAGTAATTAAGACAAAATGGTCACATGAATCATCCTTGTGCACTGACAGGCCCTGAGTGACCCCCTCTCTCTCTCTCTTTCTCTCTCTCTCTCTGTTTCTCTCTCTTTTTTTTCCCTCTCTCTCGCCCCACACTCCTGTTCAGCCAGAGTTCACGGAGTGTAAAAATATTTTCTATTCCTGTCTGCATGCGGACTGGTTTCCTTTCCGAGGTCGTTCTTCACCTAGGTTTGTTTTTTATATATAATGGTTAACTGGTTATTTACCTTTTGGTAATTTCATCTATTGTCCAAAATAGCCTGGTTGATATTCTTCCTGCCCTGTGGGAACCGTCTGGGGTCATGGTTTAGAAGAAGGCATGATGATTCAGTCAAGGGAACCTCGGTTTGTCACCCACTTCTAACCAAACGCCCTTCTATGATAATGTCCACAGATTTAAAAAAAAAAAAAAAAAAAAAAAAAGGCAAGGAAAACCAGGGTCCAGAGCCAGTGACCAGTTCCAATACACCAACCCTCTTCATTGCCAGGTGTAATGAATGTAGACATCCCAACCCAGTGCTTTTATTGCAAATGAGGATATTTAATGTCTCTTGTACAGGAAATTGACTTAGCACTTTCCCTGTTTTTCTATTGGATAATTTTTTTAACCCAAGAATATTTTTGCTGAAGCTGCCCAGTACCTCCTTTTCACAAGCTCGGTTACTGGCTACAAGAAACACTTCCTTTCCTTCCCCCAAATGCCATATTCTCCAGAATTTGCTGGCAACCCAAGCGTTGGCACAGTATTTAATTGTGACCTCGTCTTTCCTGACCTGTGTAAGCATTTCTGTATCCTTTCGGTTTTAATATTTGCTCTGCCAACAGCAGCCCTCATACATGCAAAAGGTCTGACAAGGTTCTCTCCATATCCATTCCAGTATGTAAAGAGAACATGAATATTTCAGCAAGAGCAAGACCATGATTCTGTCAGTGTGAAATTTCCGATGTGAAAATAAAATGGGAGCATCCTATAGGACAGTCTGCCAGGAAATAAACTTTACAGAAAGTATCCACTAACCTCCTTTCAAAGAAGGGATTGCAGTGTGTTACAAAGAGACAAGTTTTTTTTTTTTAAACCAATAAATGCAAGCAAATCTCCCTGATTCCTGTGCGCATTCATGCCTCTAACGTCTTTGCGATTGTCCTTCCTTCCTTTCTTTCTGTCTGAGGTACCCAAGAATGGCGTTCAAAATGAGTTCATTTGTGTCCATGCTTAAAAGTTGCCTGAGCGGAGGCCATTTTCCCCCTAGTCATAAAGCAAAATGTGTTTTTCTTAAGACTTCATAAGCACTTACAGGTCTATCCCTTCTTTTGAATGTAATTGGAAGCTTTCAATTCTTGAAAAAGCAAACCTGTTCCCTTCATAAAAAATGCTAACCACCTGTGCTTACAGATCAAGATCACGACAGATTTGCTGCCCCCCCCCCTTACCCCAAGCCCCAATTCAGAAGAGGATCACTATGGAGTAGAAAGGAAAAGCAGAATGCAAAACTCACCAGAAAAAATGGTGCTTTCTTTATCAAAACAGGCCAGCATCTGTATGTGTTCAGATAACTCACTTATTACTGTGTAAACTAAAGTACAGCCTCTATATCAGAGAGACAGCACGGAATTTTGCCCTAGCTAAGTAGGACAGGGGGGAGTGCGTCTGGAAGCTGCGTTAATTTTCCTGTCAGCTTAGGAGACCATTTCAGCAGGAATCTTTTATGCTGATAACTGAACTGCAGACATGTTAAGTATAGCAAGGAAAGCATTTAAAACGAAAAAGGAAAAAAACTCAACACACAACCCCTTTCTCTTTCTGAAATACCAGTGCTCCTGCAGTAGACCAACTCCTCTGGTGGCTTCCCTGAAAATCGTCTTTTGGGGTTCGGGGTGTAACTGAGGGGCAGTCGGCGTCTCCCTCCTGCCTCCTACTTCCTCTCAACAGCGTCTTCCAGGACCACCTAGCAAGCAAAGATGGACCATCAGCACTTGCTGGCTCCTAAATATTTCACTAAGATCTACGCTCAACACCAGAACCCAGGAAGGAAGGAAGGAAGGCGTCTGCTCATTCCTGGCCTGTCATCTACATCTTCATCAACTATCGCCTGTGATTTTGCCCCAGTCCAACCTTGGGAGTGGGGAGAATGTGAACAGATTGGCCTAATGATGCCATCAACCTCCTGCCCATGTAGCCAGGCCAGTGAGAGCCGGGAGGGAGCTAGTCTGAAAGTGGCCACGCACCTCCTGGCCTGACGCACCGACTAGGACTCGGAGAAGCCCCAAGAAGGCCGAGCGCTCCCCCAAACCTCTCCTGCTCTGCCAGAGAAGGACAAGCCTCCATGAATCTGAAACAGGTGTCACTGTGTGGAAGGTTCTAGGTTCCTAATATGTGGGCTTTCATTGTTGAATATTTCTGAAGTCTTTGTCTAAAACAGAGAGCTGGGAAGCGGGAGGGGGTACGAAGATGAAGCCTGAGCGAGGAAGAAGAGAAGGAAGCCCTCGCCATATAAAATTCATGCAGACTAAACAGTCTCTCTGACAGAATAAATAAATCGGGTGCTACCCTGCTCCAGAATCAAAAGCAATTTAATTAAAGTCTCTGAAGTTGTAAAAGAGTTTTAAATGTTCCTCATCCCGGTCAGTCGTCGAAGGCGAATGCCTGCAGATGCGGCAGGCTTGACGTCAGCCGCCGGGCCTGGGCCGGGAGGCCATTTGCTATTCTGTTTCAGGCAGGCTGGATTGTCTTATTTTGGAACCAGCTTGGTGGGGGGTTTGCTTTGCTACTGCTTCTGAGCCCGGAGCTTCAAAGGCTGAAATTAATGGTGAACAAAATTGTGCGGCTCTGGCCGTCCCATGCGGGGCAAGCCCATCGAGGGTTATCATTAAGTAAAGAAATAAAGAGGGGGAAAAAGCCTGCCTGTTCCAAAAACCTCATCAGATAATGACCTCGATGATTGGGTTTTCATTACCAAACAGCATCCCGAGATTATCCACCCGCGGAAGAAGGGAGGAGGAGAGAAAGAAAGAAAGGAAAAGCCACTGTCTTTCTCTCCCTCTCCTTCTCTCTTTTTTTTTCCTCTTCCACATCTTTTCTTTAAAACTGTCAGATCATTTCAGTATTTCAAATCCGAGGAAAACAGCCTGCCTGCTGCTGTATTTGAAGTTGTAATGGTGTCAAAAAGTCACGACTGACTGACAGCCGTCAGTCCCAGAGGGGCTCATTAAATCATAAAAACTTGACAAGGAAATAATTGCACATCGCCAGCAACTTGGCGCCTGTTTAGACGTTTTTATTTTCTTTCATTATTAGTCCCCGCCATTACGTTCATTAACAAATTGCATTAAACAACTGTTAAGGGCTAATGATTTGTTTATCGCTTTTTTTATTATTATTATTTAAACATCAGCTGCGTCACGTGGTGCCTCAGCAGCTTCTTGCCATCATCTGACTGAATATTTTTTCCACTCCGAGCCCTGGGTACTGTTGGAATATGAAATAGATTATTCATTACTCTCCTCTTTGCCACTGATTTGGTTTCATGTAGCGTCTTCCACAGAGAAAGATGAAAACTTGTCAAAAATAGGTTATATCTTATTCGAACGGGCAACAGTAGCAGCAGGTACAGGCACACTTTAATATTTAATTAAGGTTGATGTTAACCCCTTTAAATGACTTTAGCTGTAAGTTATATGTAAATGCAAAAGAGAAAAATAATTGTTCTTAATTTGCAACCTGTTCCGCGACAGGCATTCTTCATGAAGGTGGTTGGAAATTTAGAGGAGAATTTTTAAATAATGAAATTTCCCACTATTAATATGTATAGCAGTTTGTCGACGTAGTTGAAAATGAGGCGATGGTTGTCTCATCGCTTTGGTGTGAACTGCGGGGCACCCCGTGCTTGGGAGGGGACGCGGCTTTCCCAGATAATGCATTTTGGAGGCGAAGTCCACAGCTAAGGACCGTTGCCTGGATGCGGCCGGTGCTGTTTTCAAAGGGACGGCCGTGAGTTCCCAGTCTGTGGGCCACTTGCCTTCCCCCTCAGCGGAGTGTGTGGTTGGAAGACTGTGGTCTGCAGTGAGAGCAGGCAGGATCGTCTTCGGGGAGACATGTGCATCCATGTACACCCGGATGGCTGGCTTGGAGGATGTGGCCGGGTGGGTCTGGGTACCTCTGAGCAGTCAGAGGGAACTCATTATAACAGTGCCTCCTCATGGGCAGCAGGAGCAGCGATGTTCAGGGATTGACCTCCACCCCTTCTTCCTTCCTGTGGCTTGCCGTCTGTGAATTGATCAGCTTGTGGGTGGCTGCAGGCTCAAGGGGCCGGAGGGGACAAAAGCCCCATGGTGGTCATCCGCGTTCTGAAGCCAGCGGTATTCTTTGTGCTACAGTCCCTGATCGTGTCCACACGCGGGTTTATTTGGTGGCCTTACCTGACGGTGGAAGCCACTATCAGGAGCCTGGTTCGTTGTACTTCAAGGCTCAGTGGTCTTAAGACCAGAAGACAAGAGAAAACCTTTTTTTCTTTCTCAGTACTACTCCTAGCCTCCCATCCCAGGAATGGGGGGAGGAAGGAGAGAGGGGAGAAGGGGGGTGGGGAGATCTCTTAGATCACAGGTTTGTGGGGAAGGGATGGTGTGTTCCTTGCTCACTTCCGTAGATCTTTCTATATCACCCACCCAAGGGAGAGGTGGCACTGTAGGAGCTACAGACCCACCCAACTCACAGGAGCCAGACAAGACCTTGCTTTAGCTCTCCTTGGTCCCTATGGATAGAGAAACAGTAGGACGCACCAGGGACTGGAGGGCCTCAAGACTTCGGTTCAGTCCAGTCCATCTTAGCCACGTGACAACTCACCTCCACCTGGCAGCAGAAGACATGGTAGGACCATTTGTCCAAAAGGAATGAAGGCTGTGCGAGCCTGGCACAGCAGCAGGGCACTGCTTTAACCTGACCACCCTCCACTCTAACTCCACTTTAAACTTGATCCAAGAAATATTCTTGCCCACGCACCTTCGTCTGAGCCCCATCAGGCATCCGCCAGAGCCTGTCCACACAGTGATCTAGCAGGTGGATCTGAGATTAGAGGCTCACCTTTTAAAATGGGTCACGGTACCTATGTGAACAGTTCAGAAAAGGTCTTCAGGCCATAGACCCCGCCCCCAAGAAGGTCCATTGGCTGAAGCGCAGCCAGGAGCATCGAGGCCCAGCGGGACCGCAGAGTGTGACCGGATCAAGGCGTGCAGGGTGGCGCTCGGGAGAGGCCCTGTACAAGAGTCCAGCCCTCTGCCTTGAGATTCCAGAGACGGGGTGTGAAGATGGAGGGAGGAGAGGACCAAGCGATGAACCTGGGTAGGACCTGGTTAGTGAGTCCATCCAGGGGTAAGGGTCCTGGTAAGAGACCCTTGGCGCCCTTCTTTGAGAGAGCCACAGATAACAGGGACCTCCTTCCCAAGTCATCCCCCCCCAGCATCTGTGGCTCTGGCGGCACTGTGAGGAGTGTGCTCCCTCCCTCTTCTGAATGCCACATAATCACAGCAAATAGAAAGCAGCTAGAAGCCAAGTCCAAGCCTGTGATGCCTGAACCCGCGCCCCTCCTTCCTTCATCCAAACAAGGCCCTTTGGCGTGAATAATAGCTCTGCAGCCCGTATTGATCCGCTGCCGCGCACCGCTCCTCCGAGAGCGGTCTGGCTTTTCCTGCAGGCAGGACCGTGCTGGGCCAAGCAGCGGCCCCCCTCCTCCCCAGGCCACCCCCAGGTGTGTTCAGAAGATAATGCAGGGGATGTGGGGGGGAGACGGGAGGGGGGCTCTGAACCCTGATCCCAGCTCAACTCCACTTCCATGCACCACCTTTTTGTGTTTAACGTCTTTTGCCAGGAAAAGCAGCTAAGAGAGAAACGGTCTCTCTTGGGTCTCTATGAGGGGTCCGTGGGGTCGAGAATGAACACGTCCTCGGTCTCAGCTTCCCTCCGCGGGGCTCTGCCGCGAGGGCCCAGGCTGCAGAGGGATCCTCGGCCAAGGCAAGAGGGTCCAGACGCTATGGACCACCTTGAGCTGAGCCCCTGGCTTCACTACTGCCCGTCTGTTGATCCTGCCTGCCTTCCTCCACCAGAAGGAAGAGGAGGCGAGAACGTAGGTAGAATCACTCATCTCCTCTGGGTTCCGTGGGCCCCAGGCTGGTGTCCCCGCCCTCACTTGCACCTCTTTGCATACAGGAAGTGACCAAAGGCAGGGTCCCTTTGAGGTCCACCAAAAGGCTCCCTCTGGCTTCTGACCAGGAACCTTGGGACAAAGCGAGTCTAGTCTTCCCTAGTCTGCCTCAGACCTACTAGCTACAGACTTCTCTGCAGGAGCTGTCTCCCCTCTCCTGGGGGCCCATCCTGGGTTTGCAGAAGGAGGGGCATGTGAGGGGGAGAAAGGGTAGCCCTGACACTAGCTCCAGCTCCCTTTCTGTCTCCGCAGACTCTGGACACTGCTTGTTCCAGAGACATCCCCCCCAACCCATGGCCCGGTGCTGGCTGTGCCCAGGCAGAGGCCGGGCCTGAGGAAAGGCTCGCCAAGGAGAAGTGAGGAGCGGAGGTCCCCCACACCCCCATGGCAGAGGCCTGCAGAGAAGAGCCAGGAGTCAGGACCCATGGCCCTGGGGTCCGGCTTATTGCTCCCCTCTCGCTGTTCAGCCTAGCCTCTCCCAGCTGGAGGCCAGAGACATCCCCCGCCACTGTGCAGTAGAGTCTGACATTTGGAGAATGGTCCCAAACGGATTCTTTAAGCCCCGAGCGACCCTCCCACACCACCTGCTCAGGAGTCTTGGCCTAAAGAGCACCCTGTGCTCAGTCTGCATGTCTTCGCTCTCCCTCTACGGACCGCATTTCTAAAGAAAGACAGGTATTAGAGTGAGGAAAAATAGGAAGCTCCGGTGAGCTCATTATTGTCCCCGACAAGACCTCTAAATAATCAAACCCTTCCCTATTTGAAGAAGGAGAAGTCTAATCAGATTTATTCATCCGATTCATGAATGTTTACTGAGCATCTACTGTGTGCCAGACCCCAAAGACAAGCAGCAAAGAGCAGCCAAGTCAGAGAATCACACTGCACTAGGCAAAGTTCTGAAAGCCTGTCACCCCCAGGACCTCCGCTTGCTTTCTCATCTCAGACACATCATTTTCAGAATCTCAGAAGCACATGGACGGACCTTTGCCGTCTCTCTGCCAGTTCCCCAATATAGGTACCCCAGGAGTTGTATTTGGCAAAGCCTTCACCAGACCCTCACCAGATACATGGTCTTCCCCAGCTTGCAGATCCCATGACTGCATTTACAAAGATGCACTGGTGGAGTACAGGCAGGAGGACCATCTGCCTGCAGGGCACTGTTTCTGAATCCAGGACCACCCCTCCAGAGGGAGGTGGGAACAGGTCAGGTAGATGGGCGTCTATTTGGTTTGGTTTGGTTTGATGGAGGAGAGGGCGTATTTTGGTTTTGTTTTCTTTCTTATTAAATGATAAAAGCTTCACTTGTGAGGAATCAGAAGGCTAGATATAATAAAGGAAAAAAAATTGCTTAGTGGCTGTGATAGTTAAGCCTGGGTGCCAACTTGACACACCTGGTATTAACTAAGCTGGGCTGAGACCACCTTGGAAAGGATCAACTGAGACCACTTGATAGGATTGTACCCGTCCTAGATCCTATCAGGACCTCCAAAGCTCTCATAGGATCCTCCCAGTACTGCATCGTATAAAAAGGAGCACCAAGGAGAACAGATGCCTTATTGCAGCTGTGCCAGGAATCTGCATCTTTAGAGAACCTGACTAATACAGTGGCTAAGGGGGAAGCCAGAGTAGTGTCATTGGTCTTGAACGAGATGAACGCTAAGTAACGACCAAGCAAGGAGGACATACCACGAGAGGCGTTTCAAAGGCTTCTCTGCCTTTCTCCCATCCTCAGGATTCTACAGACTCACGTCCAATACATGGGGCCAATGCCGAGAAGGGCCCCATACTTGGGGATTGATGCTCTGTGGTCACTCCTAAAATTCTTGGTGATTTGTGCTTTGCGAATGCAGTTCAGTGAAGCAGGGAACCATGAACTGGGGCTTGAGATTTCCTTCCACTTCTAGGGTTCATTTCCCAGCGGCTCATTTCTCCGACCTTGGAGCTCAGCCTACCCAGTCTCAGCCTCTTTGCCCACCTTCCCCCACCACCACCCAATACTGCTTCTAGTTTCCTCCGACTTGGGGGTAGGCCAAAGAGGGTAGAGGACCCTTGGGCACACGGGCTTCCGGCATCTGGAGACAGAGCGTGCTGGCAGCAGCCCCCACCCCTCAGTCAGTGTCATGACAGAGTCACTGGGAGACCCCCACGGTGAACCTACGGCCTGCTCATCCAGGCACTCATCCGTGGCCCTAGGTGTGCATGGTCCAGCCTCAGCACGCAGTGACTGGCTGGAAAGGGAGCCAGCAGTGTGCTTTGAGCCGGTCCTGTGGGGGTTCTCAGGGGCCACATCGGCGACCAGCTCCATGCCCACCGGAGCCTCTCTGCTGTCCCCCTCCTCAGTCCAGCATCCCCTTAGGCCGCACCCTCCTGAAACGACCAATGGAAAGCAGTACACGACCCAGGTGATAGCACGGGAGTGGTGAGTAGTCTGTCTGATAGTCTGGCATTGTGCCCAATAGAGATGAATGATGAGACTCATGCTAATAATTTAAATTTTTACCTGAGAACGACATTCGCTAGCAACTTAAAAGCACCACGCCGAGAGCCTGGGGAACAAGGGAAGAAGCCCGTCTGCTTGCTTTGCTCCAGGAGCGCTGCATTTCACCCTGCCCCAGACTCCTGAATTCTCTAGCCAAACTTTCCCTCTCGGCCATCCATTGCCCCGTCAATAAAGCCAACC
The DNA here is from genome assembly GCA_023101885.1 of Typhlomys cinereus. NCBI lineage: Eukaryota > Metazoa > Chordata > Mammalia > Rodentia > Platacanthomyidae > Typhlomys > Typhlomys cinereus. The sequence goes on from JALPQD010000178.1 coordinate 1,235,817, forward strand.
CTGATATTGACCTTTGCCCCTCCCCTACTTCTGCACGTGTTAGGAAAGAAGCCTGGCAGGCACAGCGACGGGCACCCACAATCTCAGCTCTCAGGGGGATCGTGAGTGTGAGGCCAGGAAGACCTCAACTCAGAAAAGGGAAAGGCCAGGGGACATTGGAAGAGATTTAGAAACCAGTGCTTGGTGCCCGTTTTCAGCCTGGCAGTTACAGCTTCTAAGTTTTGCTTTGGTTTTTTGTTGTTTTTCTTCTGTTTTTGTTTTTCAAAGAGGGTCTCATTTTGTAGCCCAGACTGACCTCAAAAACAAGGCCCTCTGCAGAGATCTGGACTAGTATCCAGGAAAAAATTAGCCTCCTCATTCATGTAGGACCACCACTGACTCAAGTCTGTCTCTGTCCCAGGTATCTCTCTGAACATTATTGTCATAGTTGGGCGCAGGCGTCACAGGTAAGGGCACATTTGTGGAGAATTAGTAGTTGAGTTAAGTCCAGAGCAAACCTGCAAGAGATTGTCTAGCTGAGGGGGAAGGCCCAGCCTATGGTGGGTGGGACTAGGCCCTGAACGGATGAATAAAATGCTGAGAGTCGGTCGAGGAAGTTGGCATCCTTGTGCACACTTGGCCAGACATGCTGGTCTGGCAAGTAAGGATTGTCCCTCTCTCGGCCATTATGTGGTGGTGGTGTGGCCAGTTTCCTCAGCCCTGGTATTGGTGCGTGCTCTCCCATCAAGCTGGATTGAGAACTGTAACCAGTAATCGTAAGAGAAAATAAAATAAGGTTGTTCCCTTAAAGCTGTTTGATGGTCACTGATCAGCAACTATGCAATCGAAGTACAACAATCATATACTGGAATTGAATGGAAATCCCCACATCAGGGCCCCCTAGACACAACACAGAGGCGTTAACCCCCAGAGCTGAGATTTAGAATTGAGGCAAAGTTATGAAGCTGACTGAGTCCAGTTGGTCCAACAGCTGAGGCTGATAGTGTGCGATGACCCAGCCTTGATTTCTCTGGCCTCTGTTTTCAGGCCAGACCTCGGATGTCGGAGCTCAATCCAGAGTTCAACATCAAGGAAGTGAGGGCAGCCAGTGTGGGCGAGAGATACCAGCCTCCTGGGATGGCAAAAAATCCTGATCCCCACTCCCCCTTTTTGGGAGGCGGTACCCCACAATTTTTCACTTAGAACTGTTGTCCAAGCCACCATTCTGAGGGGTGGAGGGCAACTTTCTGTCTGTTTTGTTTGACACTTGGAAGATGCAACAGTCCAACACAGGTTTAATGAGCCCCAAATAGCATCAAGTCCTTAGATGAAAAACACCATGGCCCTAACGGACAGTGGTGGGGTCCGGACCCCCCCACTCGGCTTCTCCCACCTTTCCCCAATGGGAGACATTCTCACTCTGGTATTAACTTTTCAGTTCTCTTGCGTGATTTTCTGTACGCATCTGGACTAACGTCCTCTGGCTCCAGCTCACTTGCTTAAAGATAATTCATTAGTCCTGCAAGCCGCTCCAAAGTGGGATTAGAACCCGTGTAGTACATAGTCACGTTAAACTGAGATCCACTAATTAATCGCTCTTCCCTGTGTAGCTGAGCAATCGCACTCCTTCCCCGAGGTATTGCAATTTCATGGTTCCTAATGATGCTGCGATTACATTATCTGGATCACTTAGGCTGGGGTGTCAGGAGCACGGCTCGCTGGGAGCATGTCTCAGGGGCAGGGAGAAACCAGAGCGAAACCAAGGGGGTGGAGGCAGGCAGGCAGGCGGACCGTCTGGTCTGCCCTTCCATTAATGTTCTTCTTGGTTCACCTCTCAGACATTCGTTCTAAGTTCCATGGTCTCTCAGCTGCACAGTAACTCCTTCCTCCAGAACCTTCACATTTTATTTCTAATATTCACCGGATGGTTCTTTGTTGTTGTTTTTTAAATCTATCTACTGTATTCCACATAATAATTTATTTCAGCATTTATTTTCATTAGATTCCTTGGAAACATGGTCCTATTCATCATTAATACACATAATATATTTTGAGTGTTCTTTCTTGAACTGACTGGTGTTACTGGATGAGCGCAATAAAACACCTAATTCCAAAGTCTGCTGTTCGCATCCTTTGCATTTGAATTACTTATCTTACTTCCTTTTCCTTTCTTACGGAAGGGGAGGTATAAATCTTCTCCTGGGTGTTCTGCCACAATTGTAGACATTGTCACTTTTTAAAATATTGTAACCGAGCCGGAGAGATGGCTCAGGGGTTAAGACTTTGCCTCGAAAGCAGAAGGTCTTGAGTTCAGATCCCAGGTCCCATGTTAAAAAAAAATGCCAGGAGAAAACTGTGGCCGCTTGCACTTCCGGCCCTGGTGGGCAGAACCTGGGAAATCCAAGAGAGAAGCAAGGGGGTAGAAGCAATCCAGGATGGTTGGGACACATAATGCCCTCTAATGCGTGCGCACACAAAATAAATAAAATATTAAAAAGAATCTTTAAAAAAATAAAAATAAATAAATAAAATACTGTAACTTAGAAGGATCGTATTCAAGGTTGTGTGTGTGTGTGTGTGTGTGTGTGTGTGTGTGTGTGTGTATTTGCATGCAGTGCATCTGTGTGTTCCAGTGCGTGTATAAGTGTGTATGCATTTCTGAAGACATTCCTCACCTGCCATCTATCTGGTTTTTGTGTGTTTGTTTTGGAGACACGGTTGGTCGCTCATTGGCCAGGAACCGACCAATTGGGCTACACTGGCTGGCCAGTGAGCCCAGGGATCCGCTGTGGACACAAGCATGCTCCGCCACACCCATCTTTGTGTGCTTGGTTCCAGGAGATCAAACTCAGCCTCCCTCCCCATTGTGCAGCAAGCACTGTACCGAATAAGCCATCACCTGGGCCTCATTTTTATTATAATGCCTCAGGGTCCCAGGCCAGCCTTCAGTCTAGGCTTCCAGTCGTCTTCCATACTCAGCAATGGCTGTTTCAAGCACAGAATTCTGCTGGTTTTCCATTAACTCCACAGAAAGATGGCAGCACAATGATGATGCCCAGTCTATCTACCCGGGCTCTGCCTCCTGTACTGAGTCTCAGCATGGTGAAGACAGATACGAAGATCCCATAGGGTGACCCTCCCCTGCCCAAACTCACCACCACATCATCACAGACTGTCCCTGTCACACACACAGAAACTATAAATGTGCTTGTCTGTAGCAGTTGAGAATAAATACTGATGAGCAGTTGCTGGTATTTGGAGCTGGGTTTGGGATTTGTGTTTGTTCGCTTTTTTTCTTCTGTTCAGATGTCTCATGCTCACGGGATCTGAACACTCCAAGAATGTCTTATGAAGTCAGATATTGTGGAACAGTCTGTAATCCCAGCATTCAGGAGACTGGAATTGGAGCTTGAGTTCAAAGCTGGCTTGAGCTGCATAGAAAGACCCTATCTGAGGAAGGAAAAAAGGGGGGCTGGAGAGAGGAGGACTCAGGGTTTAAGGCTCTGCCTCAAATGCAGAAGGGTGTGAGTCCGGAGCCTAGATTTCATGTAAAAATGCCTAGGCAGAAAAAATGGTGGGCGCACTTCCGGCTCTGGAAAGCTGGAGCCTGGGAAATCACAGAGCGAAGTAAAGGGAGGTAGAAGCAATCAAGGATGATTCCCAAAGACACCCTTGGACCTTTACAGGCACACACTGTTACCTCTGATACACACACACACACACACACACACACACACACACACACACATGCACACACACATAGATGCACACGCACACACACATGTAAGCATACAAAGGAAAAACAAGGGGAAAAAGGACACTTTAACAGAAAAAAAAACTGGAAATATTCATCCAGGCATGAAGGTGCGTTCTGTCGGTCATCCTAGCACTCAAGGGGCAGAGGCAAGAAGATCAGAAATTGAAGGTTAACTTTAACTCGGTCTTACAGAGTGAAAGCCTGCGAATGGAGTGCAGTGGTAGAGCATTTGCTTGGTTCAGTCCCCAGTACTGCAGTGTATTTATTAAAAAAAGGTTCCTTCTAAGAATGTAGAGCTACTTTTTTATTAGTAAGGGGTAGATACAGTTTCAGGGGCAAGGAGGATACCCTTTGATGCTGAATCTCAATTGTCAATTTCATGGGCTCTGGGAGACCTCTAGATGTACCATGCAGGATTATACTTGATTGGGATTAACTGAAGTGGTAAGGCCTGTCCGTGGTAGGTGATATCATTCCCCAGACTGGGATCCTGGACTGCATAAAAAAGATAAAGTGAGATGAACACAGACATTCATTGTTCTCTCCTTCCTGTCCACGGATGCAATGTGGCCAGCTACCTTGATGTCCCTGTTATGACAAACGATGCCCAGAACTGAGTCAAAATAAGCTGCCTTAGTCAGGGCTTCTTGTCATAGCAGCAGAAATGTGATGAAGACACAGTTCAAGTCATAACACAGAATCTCTGCCTTCACCAGAAAAGGGACCAACAGTTGCCTGTAACTTAGGAGCTCAGCCCCCAGAGACCTGAGACAGGGGCAGTCTGGGACAGGGGCAGGTTGGACTGGCTGGTGAGTCACAAGGAAGAAATAAGTTCACAAATGAAGATGAAGAGGAGGATTTGTTGCAGGGAATAAAAGACTCAGTGGTGACCCTGGGCTTCTGGGATAGGAGAGGATAATGGGGGTGAGTATGATCCGAATGTGTTATATATGTGGAAGCGGTCAAAGAATAAATTTTAAAATTTTGGAAAGAAAAATCGAGAACACGGGGCTGGAGAGGTGGCTCAGGGGTTAGGGCTCTGCCCTGCAAGGGAAGGTCCTGAGTTCAGATCCTAGACCCCATGTATAGACACCGGGTGGAAGCCGGGGCGGCCTGGGTTTCTGGTCCTGGTAGGGCGGAGCCTGTGAATCCTGGGGCAGAGTAAACAAGGAGGAGGTGGAGGCGGTCCATGGTGGTTCCCGAATTTGCCCGTGGTTCTACACACACACACACACATACACACACACACACACACATACATATGCACACATGCACAATTGAATAAACAATAAAATTTTTTAAAAAAACGAGAACACATCTGAAACAGCTTTCAAAATTTAATGATGGGGGGGGGAGGTCTGCAGGATAGCTCAGTATCTAAATGCACTTGCCACCAAGCCTGACAACTTTGAGTTTGAACCCCAGAACCCAGAGGGAGGAAGGAGGAGAAAACTGACTCCCGTAAGTTGTCCTCTGAGCTCCACAATGTGGCATGCACAACCATACACACATAAATAAATGTATTTTTTTAAATATGTGGGTTGAGAAAATAGAGACAATAGTGAACTGTACGATAAGATGTTCATAAAAACATCAGTAGAAATCTGAAAACCTAAATATGCACTATACAGTGTTCAGTCTGCACACGATACAGAGAATCTTGGACCCTGTAAGAACTGAGTCATCCCTGCAGATAAGATGGATAACAGAGAAGAACATGATCTGCAGAATGGAGACTCGGGTCAGGAAGGTGAATAAAAACGGTGCCTGGTGCTCCTAGTTTAGGACGATTAGTAACAAAGAAAACGGAAGCGCACGGAGGAGGCACTTCTCTCGGCTCCCCCAGCAACGCTAGGCAAGTCCACATTCACTTTTCTCCGTTCCCGTCCCTTGCCTGATCCACTGCGCATGCCCTATCTCCTGCCCGATCCACACTAAAACGCTTAGTAGGTTGTTTCAGCTCACCGCAGCCAGGGCGATGCTTTGTGTGGTCTGCCTTGCCTAGCCCAGGCTGATCTCACATCGGCCCTCCATTTCCTGCCACACCTCCCTCCCTTCCATTACTCTAAGTTCTTTCCCACCATGTCTGCCTTCCCCACTGTTCTACATGTCTAGGCTGAAAGGATACCTGTTTTAGTTCTTCATTTTTATGCCAGAATTGAGTGTGACACATGGATGGATGGATGGATGGATGGATGGATGGATGGATGGATGGATGGATGGACGGATGGACGGATGGACGGACGGATGGACGGATGGACGGATGGACGGACGGACAGGTGGGTGGGTGGGTGGGTGGATGGATGGATGGATGGATGGATGGATGGATGGATGGATGGATGGATGTCATTCCAGGCAACCTGATCAGCCAAAATTCCCCGCCCCCAGGGTGTTCCCCCTTTGAATTATCATGCGTTCCCATCCAAAGGTGTGGGTAGTGGATTGGGTGAGAGACTCCTGGGCTCCACTCTCTATCCTGGACCAGCGGTGGAACAGTGAGAGGCCCTAGTCCACTGTGGCACACCTACACTGCTGCTCTGCCCTCCTGTCCCTCTACCCCGACTCTGGCTTTGCAGATGTTGGTGGCAGCTTGCAGTTGGGGGTGACAGGGTCCTCTGCAGGAGTCTCTTTTTATCATCTAATGTGGCCCCCAGGTTCCTCCCCCATCTTAAGAGGGATCCGAGCGGCTTCACAAGGCTCGCCTCGTTTGGATGCGCAGCACAATGGATTTGTGCCCACTGAGCTCCAGCGCTGGTATTTCAAAAACCTCCAGTACACTAAACGTGAAACTTTTGTTCAAATTTCAAGGATTTTGATAGCCCAAGTGAATAGACACTGCCTATTGATTTTTCCCTTACAATGACTCTTGGATAACCTATTTTCTCATTTATTTTTAAAGACAGCTCATGAGATTTCATAGCAATTCTGCCCAACCTCCTAATATCAAAATCCCTCCTTGACCCTGAAAATTGTAATTCTGCTATAGATCACAGCTGCTGAATATTACCTTTTACTAAGCTGGTTAAATAAAATATGTCCAACTCACAAGATCCCACAAGCCGTGGCCTGCAAGTCTAATGATCCGGGGGGCTGGTGCTGCAGCCGCTGCGTGCTCAGCGGCCCGGCGCTCTCACAGGCCGACACCAAAGTGTGCGAATCAAGACTATCGGCTGGGCTTTGGAATTTAAGGAGGAGGAGAGAAAAAGGATAGCTCAGCCGGTCTTCAATGATTTTCTTGTAAAACTTTTACAAGGGAGACTTAGGCCGTTTGATGTGTTCTAGACAATCAAATGCCCGCGGAGGCTGAGGCACGGTGGTTGGCGTTTTCTCCCTAGCCGGGGAAGGGGCGTATTTGATGTAGGGCAAGTTCAAAACCCCCAAAGCCTTGCACGCTGGTAGGTCAGATTACACACGTGAAGTTGGGGGTGGGCTACAACACGTAAACCTGTAAAGGACCTCCACTGGGAAGCTGATCCCGCCACCAGCTACTTAAGGCCCTTGGACAAGGCCTGGGCAGAATCTAGACTGAGAGAAGGGGTCTGCCCCATCCAAGCCCTCACCTGTAGGTCATTCACAATCACCCAAGGGCCCCACCATCTTCCCTCCTCCCAGGCTGCCAGAGGCTTGACCAAGCCACACACAGCTTCTTTGAAGAACGGAGGAGCATGCTCACCCGCTCTGCTTCCAAGAGAGTTTTGAATATCTCAAAACTAACGCAGAGATCTGAACTCATAACCTCTGGCCTTAGACTGTCTTGGTCCCTTACCTGTGCCCCTCCCCGCACCTGTGCAGAATGGTCGCAATTTCCTAGGACCCTCCTGTTGCTACTCAATGGGACGGGCACTGGCCGCAGGAGCCACTGGAAATGCCCAAGACCGGTGACTCCTCTTTGAGCCTGTGGCGCTTGGCAGATCTGCTTGTTCCCAGTCAGGCCCTGTGGGGACGGCGGCCAGATTCCAGGCCTCCACCCTCGACAGGGACAGTGCTGCTTTGACAGGCGATGGAACAGATGTCAAAACCTGCAGTGTCCATGCCGGACAAGTCCGAGTGAGCGGAGTGTCCACGGATCACAAAGTTAACATGTCAGACAATGTCTTTCAAGCCCACGGTAATATAACCTAAAAACTCACCTGGGAGAAGGGCTTTCTAAGTTTGCCTGTGAAAGGTTCTCTTGGTTAAGTTAATTGAATTGGAGCGACCTACCTTAATAGTGAGAGGGACCATTCTCTGTGCAGGTGATCTGGTATGCATAAAGATGGAGAAACTGAGCAGGCAAGCATGCATGCGTGTGTTGATTTGCTGCTCTCTGCTCGCCTCAAGTCCCTGCCTCGGTGACGTCCCTGCAATGATGGGCTGTAACCTGGGACGGTAAGCCAGGTGAACCCTGAATTGCTTGGGTCAGGTGTTTTGTTGCACCAACACGTAAGGAAACCAAGACATAGACTTGATATTAGAGGTCACAGGCTTGTGGCCGCAGGCTACCTCCTCTCTGAGCCTCTGGTAGCTCCTGGTCATTGAGCCTGACTCTTCTTCCAGCTCAGAATCGTCTTCTAACCCAATCTCGCATCTTCAGGATGAGCCGACTGGGGAGATACTATCTACTTGCCGCCCAGACCTCCTGTGTCCCTGCTGACCGTGTCATTTGCTGACTGACCACTCCGTCTCCACAGCTTACTCCACTCTTTTCTGGAAGCTGCTTCTCCTTCAAAGGTCACTGAGATCCCGGTTGGCCTGACCATCCTCCTTTGGGTCTTGGCTTTCAATGCCTGGGGCTGCAGAAGAAGCCAGAGTGGGGAGAACTCCAGGCTTTGTGCCCCGCTCTGCATCTGAACCAACAGCGTGACCTTGGGTACAGCTTTCCTTCTCTGCTTCTCTTTTCTCAGCTGTAGATGTGAATTTCTTTGTAAGTGTACCACTCTTTGAATTATTTAGAGGATGGGAGGTCTGGGGAGTGGGAGGTAGGCAAGAAACCGGACTTGGGGCTACTCTGCGTGCCTCAGACTCAGCCCAAATCTACGCCATGAGCAACCCTGGAAATTTCAATCTTCATTTCCCAAGGACAGCAAATGACCCATCAACACGCAGGGGTTCCAAGTCATGCATGTGCCCAAGGGCCAAGCCCATCATCTGCCTTCCAAGGGGCTCTGAGCCAGTTGGCAATGCAAGATGGGCGCCCATAAGAAGTGGGAGATGTGGGCGGCTGAGAGTCACCTATCGCCTCACCCACTTTGTTATATTGAGCCACCCACTCAACCGGTGGCTCAACCTCCTTGCAACCAAATGCTCTTCCCAACAAGCCAGTTGTGCTGAAATTGCCTGCTTGAGGTGGTCGTGGGAAAACTAGTGAGTGGCTCCGCATGCTACCGGGCAGCAAGCGCTGTGTGTGGGAACAGCTACTCGGTTCTCACGGATGCTACCCACCTAAGACTGCTACACCCCCCGCCCCCGTTGACTTCATGGGACTGTGATCCAAGGGCCGTTCGCTCACATCAAGGGATCTGGGTCTCCTTGGGATCAGCCACTGGGTGGAGACCATGAGGAGAAGAAACTAGCCATTCTTAGGCTACTTCCCCAAAGGGCGTAAGGACACCATCGCCACCAGTGCCGCCTTGCAATTGGTCCAAGCAAGGAAGCCTCCACTGGGACAAAAGCCAGCCTGTTGAGGTGACCTCGCCCAGCGCACAGTGCCACCTGCCTCTGGGGGAATGCGAGGCACGGGACAATAAATTTCAGCTCTTGTTACCCTCCCTGTCCTGCTCCCCAGCTCGCCCTTGATCTTCCCCTCCCCGTTGACAACAAGGTATGGTTGACATCCAGTTGGGAACTTTAAACCAGGCGAGTTTGTCCCTCCTTCCAGGCTGGATGCTTGCTCCCTTGCTCCATGGAGCCTCGCAAAACTGGACGTTTGGTAAGTGCCAGGACACCGGCTCCTGAAATTGGAAGGGGCCTGCATTGTTGGACCAAAATAGCAAATGTGCAACACGAATCTGTTCAGGGGCCCTTGGCAGGCTAGCAGCTTCCGGTGGAGGTTGACCCAGACCAGCCGGTGGACACCGGCTGAAGTGGCCCTCGCTGCCACACGAAAGGTCCCTTTTGTGTATACCATGCTCTGCCCCCCTCGTTGGATGAATTCGTCCAACTGCAAACGCTCTTCCAGCCATTCCCCAGCAAGCCAAAGGATCCGGAGTCCATGCACACGCAACCAAGCCCTTTGCATGTTGCAGACTCACTAGCTCTCTCAGCCTGCTGCCCCCTGCTCTCTCGGCACAAAAAAAAGGACCTCCCAAATCCAAACCGTCTCTTTGGCATGGATGGCAGTCACATTTCCTTCCACCCGTGAGGCCAGAATGCAGAGTTCCAGGACGTGGCCTCCCTTCCCGGGTGGCGCCCAATTGATTACTTGTCAGCTTCTAAAATGTTTTCATCTCAGGCAGAGACAATGCATGAAAAAGCAGTTTTGAAAGCGGAATTAAGGGCTTGTTAGACACGGGCCTTGGGTCAGGGTAGGTGGCCTATCTGGGGGGCCTTTGAGAGGCATGCTGGGATTTTTTTATAAACCCGCCCTTCTCCCGGGCAGTTCCCGCTTAATGAAGCTGCTGTGCGCAGCCCTTGGAGAGCCCACGTGGCCCAAAGTAGTACCAAGTGTCCCATTACTGTAAACGGCCTTTTATTTTTAAACTAATGCTATATTTGGAAAGCAGTAATCCCGGGGAAGTGATACTGGGGAACATATTACCTTTCATGTGTTTTTTTCATGTTTAAGGTTTCTTTGTTATTATATCTGAGTTAGCAAGGCTCTGCATACACTCTTGGGCAAAAAAAAAAAAATCAAAATAAGCCTTAAAGCAATAATATTTTAATAAGCATCAAATGTCTTCCATGAGATAAAAGTATTATAGGGTGTTTTGATATTGGGCTTTAGTTAAAACCTCATTAAAAAAAAGAGAAAAGAAAATTTCTCAGATGTATTGGAGGAGTGGGGGAGGGAAGGAGATGATGTATTTTTAAATTCAGGTGGAGGAAAAAGTTCCAGTTCAGGTCAATTATGCTAATTAAATGCCACAAACGGCTGAAATCGCCTGCAAATGGACTTTTTATTTGTTGCGCATTGATCAAAAACAGCCGCTAATGACACTGGCTAGGCTGGGACCTCGTCTGAACGCCTGGAAGGCAGGTCACCAATCCCAGCCTCGCCAGGGGGAACTGGGCGTTCCCCTGAACCCCTCCGGGAAGGTGGGTTTGCAATAGCCCGGGCTGCTGGCCACCTCCCCGAAACTAACCTTCACTCCAATGAATGCTGACCCGGTCCCCAGTCCCAAGCGGGAAGTGCTGAGGAAGGGGGCCCCAAGTTACATAATGAAACCAAGACTCTAGACCCAGCTAAAAGCGTGGCCTCTTTAGAACTGAAAGGGAAAAAGGCCTTGAAGAGTCTGCATTTGGCTATAGAAAATGAGGAAACCGAGGCTCAGAGAAGGGAACTGACCTGCCCGGGGGCACAGAGCCAGCTCGCTGCGAGCCCAGAATAGGACGGCAACCTCTGGACTTCCGGTCTCGTGCCTCACGTGCTCTCCTCCCCCACAGGACACGAGGGAGCTTTAGCCTTCTTCCCCCCACCCCGCATCCCCTCACAGCGCTGCGCGCCCCATCTCAGCTGGTGGCATCTGCACAGACTTCCAGATGGGAATCAGGTAGTAGGACTCGACTCTGGCGCTCCATCTGGTTCACCGAAAATGAGAGTCAAATTTCAACTGCAAAATGAGACGTAAGGGGCTGGGAGGGGGTCTGGTGGTAGATGGCCATGTGGGCACGAAGACCTGAGTTCAGTCTCCAGAGGCCCGGCCAGTAAGAAGCCAGGCGCCGCAGGTGTGTGTGTGCAATCCCAGAGCCAAGGGGGAGACAGCGGAGACGTGGGAGAGCTGCAGGCCAATGAAAGACCCTGTCCCGAAGCTAATGTGGAATGTGGACAGCATCTAAGGGACGACGACGCGTGAGATTATTCTCCTCCCTCACATGCACGTGCATGCATTTGCACGCACATAAACATGCGCACACGCGCGCACACACACGCACTGCAATGCAGCTGAACCTAGAGAGACAAGACATCAAAGAGGGCTGGAGGGGGACGCACGGGGTCAGGCCGTGGACTCTACCCCGCTCACGTTCTCATGGAAACCTCCCTCCGCTCTGTTTCTCTTGGCACCTCCAGGTGATAAACACTGGCCTGCAGAACGGAAGGATGGCGCCGCAGGAGCATCGCTAGTGTCGAGACTACAGGACAGTGTGGCCTTAGCCTTGTCCCTGAGAGGAATATGGACCGTTCCCAGGCATAGACAGTGTCGAAGTCAAACTTGGGGTTTCGGGACTTTGCATGGTTGGGCTTCTTTTTACTGGCTGTCATCTGTCTGTCTGTTTTGACGTGGGCTGTCTGTGGAGTCCAATCTGGCCTGAAACTCTCCCTCCTCCTACCTCTCAGGTCTTTGAAAGAATAAGGGCAGATCCACTATCTGAATGTGGTTTAATTGAAATCATCTTAGGGTGGCAGTAAGGGGCCGGATGTTGGGGATGGCACTTCAAGCCAGGCTTTGTGCCAAGGGTCTGACCTGCGCTGTCCAGTTATTCCTTCAAGTGCAGTTCCCACTGACCCCTTCTCGAATGGGGAAACTAAAGCCAGGAAGCAGCCATGTATATAGCTAGCTTGCCTGCCCACGCCACAGCTCCCTGACAGCCAGCCTTTAGTCTGGGCTTATCCAAAGCTCCCTATTCTCCCAGGTGAAGCCTCGCCAATCCTCTGCCTGCCAGCCAGTCTCTGCGCAGCACATCTGACAGTTGCCGATTCCCTGTTCTAGTGAGTTCAGTGCTGTGCTCACTGGTCAGTCTCGATTTATATCTGCAGTGCCAGCATCTGATAAATTCCCAAGGTCTCCCTTGTGCCTAATCTGTACTTAGTGAGGTGGCATCCCTTCCTTTCTGGCTGTGAGATCCCCTGTCTCTTCCCAATTGTCCAAGAAGATCAGACCCCTGAAGGAGTCAGACAGGCACAGGGACCCTAAGACAGCTGACTCTCAGGGCACCAGACACTGAGGAAGGCAAACCAGACGTTTCTCCATTCATCTTTGGGCAGGGTACAGTGAACAGAGGCTGTATTTGGCAGAAGGAGCCTAGCATAGTGGAACAAGACTGGGGTCTGCCTGGGTTTGGATTCCAAGCCCTTGCTGGTCGTATGGTGTGGGTTAACAGCTGTTGTGTGTGGGGACAATAAGATGAGTTAGTCTGGATCAGATGCCTGGCATCTAGAAAGTGTGTCTTAAACACAACCTGACACCCAGTAGCAGGGGTGCCAACAGGGACACACAGCCACCGCAGTCAACACCAAACGGGGTGCCAACAGCCCAGGAAACAATTTAGGAGAACACACACAGGCCCATCTCTCCACCTGTGTCTCCTCAGCGGGTCTCTCCTGATCCCAGGATTCTCCAGTGGGTGGGAAACAATGATTGTGGGGGTTCCTTGGACCAGGGACCGTGATCTTGTTCCCTTTAAGCCTCCATCGCAAAGGAAGCAAATCTCATGTCTCAAGGGCTGGCAAAGTAGGTAACATTCTGCCAAGAGGTGTGGTTTATCAAAAGGTCAGTACGGCATCCACATAAGAACATTTCACAGGGCTGCTATGGAAGAGAACACGGTTACTATTCTCTGATATCAAGGGGGAAGAAATAGAAATGCGTGGCTCCCAATCCAGAGAAACCCCATCAACATAGATAATAAGCATTGAAGGAAAAAGAAGACCACAACACCCAAATGACACCCATGGTAGGCACTGCGTGGATGGCTGTCGCTGGAACCCATCAGAGGACTGTTTAGTTTGCAGGAGTTGGGCACAGTGTACATTTATTTGGCCTCTCAGATGCTCCAAGCAGACAGAGGACCTAGTGTGGATGTCCCAATGTGTCACAGTGGTGACACATCCACTCTGATGTGTCCACGGCCCCCCAATAGCAACCCCAGAAGGGACTCAGCATCCAGCAACGGGACAGAATCCGGGAACTAGCAGCCATGGTGGCGTCCAAGTGTAGCTCTGCTTCCCAAGCAATCCTGCTGTCAGAGGAGCCTCGCGGGGATCCCCTGTCCTCGGGATCAGTAACATGCCACTAGGAATCGTAAGCAATGGTGTCACAAACTCCAGGACTGTGGAAGCAAAGACGGTCCCAATAAGAAAGCAACGTTGTCGACTGGAATTCCACGACCATTTCTAACCATTGGATACAGAAACAAGGATGTAAGATGAGGGGTTTGTCTCCACACAGAGAAGCGAGGGTTGCGCTACAGGATCAGGACTGGGGGCCTGAAGCTCCCATATTCCCATGTGGTCCAGAGATTTGTCCCACCCTGATTCTCCGACCTAGGGCGAATCAGAAATTCACAGCCATTGTTCCCCTCACCTGGGCCGCCCTTTCCAGCCAGGTGTTTATACCTCCCAACGAAGCAGTCAGCCTGCTTTGAGACACATTTTGGCTTGGCTGGGTCTCATTTGCCAGCAGAATTGACTGTGGTCATCAGGCCTGATTTCTAACCCCAGCTCTGGGACAAACTGGCTAAGTCTTTTCTGGGCTTTGGGCGTTTCCATCAATAAAAGGGAAAGAAATATGTTTCTATACAAAGATTTCACAGCTTAAGATTCTGTGATGTTATTCTCTTGATTCATTGGCGCTCTCTCTCTCTCTCTCTCTCTCTCTCTCTCTCTTTCTTTTTGTTTTCCACTCAATGCCTACACTTTATGTCAATGAAATATGAAAAACAGGAAAGATAAAGCTGGCAAAGGGAATATCCACCTTTTATGTTTAGCAAGGTTGGTAATACGCACATTTTATAGCTAGGTTTACTCCCTGTCCTTAAAGCACTATGGGTACATAGCTATCAGAGGAATGGAATGTGAAAATAGGTATCCCCAGTAGGAAGGGCTCTGATACAGGGAAATGGATAAATGCCAGAAGGCCTGGGACCCAAAGTGCAAGCTCAGCAACTGCCAGAGGAGGTGAATTATAGAAGCATGACTAAGAGCTGCAAGGGATGCGGGGATCTGTCCTCAAGGTTATCAGCTTTGCTTATGCTCTGAGCCACAACCAGAGACGGGCAGTGGCTCTTCTCATCTACCTCCCAGTTCCCTCAGCAGTGCCTCTTGCTGGTAGACTCCTGGCTTGAAGCTGTAGAGGGAGGGATTCTGGGAAATGTAGTTCTAGACTTCTCCTCTATGGTACATACCTTAGACATCTATGGCCCGGGTACCGAGGGGGCAACAGATAATCAAAACAATCCCAAAGCGGAAGAGCAAAGAGATTTTTTATCTCAGGAGCCAGCTCTAGATGAATTGATAATGACTACTTAGAACACTGTGTTAAAGATCATTTAGGGGCCCTGTTGAGGCTCCTCAGGAAAAAGTTCTGCAATTGATTAGCAATGCCTGTCCCGAGGATGGACTGAAAGTAAGGAATGGTATGTGACAAATTTGCTCTTGGGTTTTAAGTTGATGATTGGACAGTTGTTTGAGTTTGTTCCCTTTATCCCTGAGACAAACATGTAGATTGTAGTCATCTATTGTGAAGTTATTCCCTTAAGCCTTAAACTCACAAAGGGTGGCAGAATTGAAGCAGCCGATGAGGAACCAGGAAGAGACATTGGGTAACCTGTGGGGTCTCCAGCTTCCTAGAGCTCCTGGCAAGGCATGTGGTCACATTCCTCAAGATACGGTGGTCTTACCACTGCTGCCTTATCTCACTTCTGAGTTTCTAGGCCTGTCTCTGCTAGTCACATTCTAGGATCTTGGAAAAACCTACCTCCCCTTCCCAGACCTCAGATTCCTCACTCGCACATTAGGAGTTTTAAAGATAGTACCCAGGGAGACCTGGGAGCTGAAGAAGAGGAAGGACCCGGGAAGACCAAGGCAAGGGTGCCGGGAAACCCCATCTGCTGTAGATATTGCTTAAGATTTGCAAAAAGGGAGGGGCAGTTTCTGTTTCTACAAAAACAAGTGAAATGAGCTCTCACGTACTGGATCATCTTCAACTTAACAATTTCTCAGCTTTACAGTAGTATGAAGATGTTACACATTTGAATTGGATCTTCTCCCAGGATAGCAATATGTAGTAGGAAAGCTAGACACAAGAGACACATGCCTATGACCCCAGCTACTTGGGAGGCTGAGACAAGGTGAATGTTTGCCCCTAGAAGTTTGAGGACAACAAACAGACTCTTATTAAAAAAAAAATGTAATATGACACAGTGTTAAGTTCTGATAGCAGATCTCAACTCCCAACAAGCCATGTGACCACAAAGGCACGCACACGCACACACACACACACGCTGCACTGCCCAGCAAGGATTTGCTGGGGCGGGTGTGTTCAACACGGTCCTGACTAGGATGTTTTCATGGTCTGGTGAGAGGTTTATTCAGGGTAGCAGCTCTGTAGCTGAAGGAGCATCTGCGGATGATTGGGTGAATGAATGAATCTGTGACCGACTGCATAAAGGAAAGTTCCTTGAGCTAGAGATGTAGCTGAGGAGGGTCCTGCGTTCATTCTCTATTGAGACCAATAAATAACAAGGGAAAAGTGAGGCGGGAGACCTACAGTCACTGCTTGTTGGAACATTGTAACATTCTTGGTATCCCTTGAGTTCTCCCCCACCTATTTTCTAATATCCTCTCTCCTTCCCTCCTTCTATCTTTCCCTCCTTCCCTCCCTCTCTCATCCTCCTCTCTCCTTTCTTTCCTTTTGCTTTTCCCTTCATGTCCTGTCTTCCAAAAATATAAGCTGCAAACCTTTGATCTGAATGCCTAAACTTTGCATGCGCTTCAACATCAAGCCAGAAGCCTGGTTCTTGTCCTTGTGAGATGCCGTGACGTCATATAAAGGATGTCCCAGTCTCATAACCCTGTTTCTGTAATGGATGCAAGACCCAAACACTTCAAGGAAGGAAAGGGTTTATAGTCACGCTCATGATTTCAGGTTACGATCCCGCAGGGCGGAGGGGCCACCTCTACATGAGGAGCAAAGAGGCAAAGACCAAGGTGTTCTTTCCGGCTTGCAGTCGGCCAAATTCCAACCAGTTCACGCTCTCTCTTACTCCCCTGCCCTGGGAGTGGTCTGTCCACCATGGACTGGGTCTTCCATGTCAATTAGATTATCTCCTCCAGGCTTGCTCTGAGACTTGCCCTCACTAAATAGTTCTTCATAGGCGTGGCCCCAGGGCCATGTCTTCCAGTGTCAAGTTGACACCTGAAACCCACTGTCACAAAGGAGAAGGGAGAAAGGACAGGTAGCTCTCCCCTTGCTTTCCAAAACCCTATGTTGCTTGCTGTGTAATTGAAAAGCACGTCCCCTTCCTGTAAGTGCACAGCACAGCTTGGGAAATGGGAGGAGGCGGCTTTGAGCTGTCGCTGTTGTATTATCACGGCCTTGCCGTGCCGGCGTGGCTTTTATTGCTGTCCTTGTTTAAGAGAAGAACCTTTCGAAGGAGCTGCTCTGCTCAGAATGGAGTCTGGAGTTCCGTCTGTTCCTCTTCCTGCTAGAGAAGGTTGACTCAGCCCTCCTGCACCCCTTCAGGAGAGTGATAAGCTTCCTTCCATTCCTCCTTGCAGAAGGGGGTGATGGGGCATGCTTGGAGTGCTCCCCGGGGTCCTCCTGGGCTGAGCGGCATGGTTTGAGGAGGAAGTGACTGGAACCCGCCCATCCGTCGTGCCAGGTGCAAGCCAGAGCCCTAAGAAGGTGAGCGGCGGCCTCCCGCAGGAACCTTGACCGTGGCCTTCCTTCCCAGCTCTGCACAGGAAGCGCCTGGTTCAGATGGCATAGGCTGCGGGAGAAGACCGAGGCTGCGCGATCACACGGGCACCTGGCTCCGCCCATTGTCCATTGTTCCACCCACAGTGCCTGCCTCTGCTTGCCAATGCCTGGCTGTAGAGAAATACTTCTAGAATTAGCTCTCACTTCAGCACCCCCCTCCCCAAGAGGCACAGTGACCACACACCACACACACACACACACACACACACACACACACACACACACACACACACACACACGGGAAAGGACAGAGTCTTTTTTCCTACTAAGACTGTTCAGGAGCTGAGGAGCTGGGTTGGAGGCAATGCCTCAGAGGGAAGGGGTAGAAAGTGGGGCCCGTCTCATCCAGGACAGAGCCCGGATTCATTCACAGACTAGTACTATTCCACAGAGGACAAAGTCCCACCATGCGTAGCTCTGCCTGCAAGCGCTCCAGGCAGAACTCGGCGTGGTGGGAACTTGCCTTGTGGACAGGAGAGTTTATCTCAAAATAAGCCAGACATCTTCCGGCCTACTTTCAATCTCCTTTGGGGGTCTTTCCCTAGATAGTGAGCCTGGAACCTGTTACCAGAGCATTCATGTTCTGTTGGGGTGGGGGTGGGGGTCTCTGGACAGAACTTTTCCTGGGGAGTAACATCATACAGAAATGATAGCTCATGGCTATCATGAGGTGGCCTGAAGGGTAGAAACTCATGTACAAGCTGGACAGGCAGGAGGAAGAGCACGGCCCAGACAACTGATCCCAGAACAGCTCTGACCAGTAGAACTAGAACATTCCATGATGACGTCCAGGAGAAATGATTTGCACTGGGTCACGCAGTGTGTGTGGCATGTTGAGAACTCCCAATGTGGCTCCTGTGACTAAATTTCAGTTTAGCTGAGAATGTAGCTCAGTTGGTAGAGTGCTTGCCTAGCATACATAAAGCCCTGGGTTCAGTCCCAGCAGCCATAAAACTTGGCAAGGTGACACAGTCAAGTTTTTACCTTGGGAGAGGTGAAAATTAGGAGGAGCTGCACATTCAAGATCATCTTCAGCTACACATCAACTATGAGGCCCATCTGAGCTACGTGAATTCCTATGTTGGTTAGTGACCATCATACTAAATAGTATAGTTCTAAAAAATTTAAGGAGGTGACCCAAGATGGGCCTTTGGTTTAGGGAGATTCACCAAGAGATAAATCTTCCCTACAGGTTCTCTCTCTGGAGCAGGAGTCTGCTTGATCTTTATCATTTGTGTTTGAAAAGCCGAAAACATACCCTTTCTTTTGCATAACACAGGCCTTCAGAGTTTGTGCCTCTCCCAAATAACAAAAACGTGCAGCACTGTCCTGCCTTCCTGAAATTTGAGAAGCTGAGCCCCAGGGAGAAGCAGTGACTGTCCAAGGTCTCCTAGCTGCGCTGATTTCTCCCCGGTGGCCTGCTCTCATTCCCCCCCAGACCAGGAAGACTGGAATCTGTTAGGTAACAGGCTCCAGGGTGGCCGAGTGTAGGCAGATAGTGGAGATAATGGTATTTGACCTGAGTCCCCGCCCAGAACTGTTCCTGCATCTTAGAGCTCCACCCTAAGACTTCTCTCGTTTCCTCGGGTTTCTGTTGCTCAGTCTTCCCTGGTTGCCAGGGAGACTTTCTCAAAGCTGGGTGAGCCACCTCACTTTTTTCTTTTTCCTTTTGTGTGTGTGTGTGTGTGTGTGTGTGTGTGTGTCCCTGTGGAGGACCAACGATGACTTTGGGAATCATCCTGGATGGCTTCTACCTCCTTTTCCACTTCGCTCTGGAATTTCCCAGGCTCCGCCCACCAGGGCCAGGAGTGCAGGTCCCTGCTGTTTCCACCTGGCATTTTTATGCAGGACCTGGGATCTGAACTCAGGACCTTCTGCCTCCGAGGTAGCATTCCAGCTGAGCCCGGACCAGATGAATCATGAGAAGAAGCAAGCTTTCGTTGCAGATGCCTGTGGGTCTGGGCTGTTTTTCTCCACACAAGAGCAGATCATTTCAGCACATAGCATCCATCTGACGTGGGGAAGGGGGAGGCTGTCTTTCTTTCCCTTCCAAGCCTCTAGGCCCAGCCCTTCGATCCCATCTGCATCAGCTGCCCTGGAGTGCAGGGAATGACAACATGCCTGGATCACCTACCCAACCAGTTCTTTGTGTGGCCAGGTGTAATTGATTAATTAGTCCCAGACAAACGATGTCATTGATCTTCAGTCCTCCCGCTTCTTCCAAGAATTCTTGCAGTTGGAGCATTACGTGTTGAGCAAAGATGACGGGGGCGAGTGCTGACACAGAGCCCCACATCCTGCTGTCAGTCACAGGAGATGCTGATAGTGTGGCTGCCATGGTGACTGAGATCCTCGTCCAAACCCAACAAGCAAGCCAAGCAACCGCTTCGTATCTGCCACGGTTGATATGTTACGTGCTGAACATAGAATGTCCCCCACATGTTCATAGGTTCGTTGCTTTCATCCTGGTTGGGGGTGCTATTTTAAGAGGTGGAGAGCTGGGGAGATCGCTCAGGGGCTAAAGCCTTGGCTTGGCAAGCAAAAGGATCTGAATTTGGTTCTTCAGATCTCACGTAAAAATGCTGGGTAGTTATGGCTGCAACTAATAATTACAGCCCTAAAAGGTGGAGCCTGGGAAACTCCAGAGCAAAGCAATATGGTGGAAAAGCAATCCAGGATGACTCCTGATGTCACCCTTAGGCTTTGACAGGCTCACACTTTCTAACGCCCACTTGTACACCCATGCACAAGAATACAGAAATAAAAAGATAAAAGAGGTCGGGGATATCTTGGAAGATGTAGGCTCTCGGGAGCTCACTCGTCCTCTTCCCTCCTTCTCTCCCTCCCTCTTCTATCCTTTCCTCTTGCCCTCTCCTCTCTCTTTCCCACCACAGGCCCACAAACAACAAAACTAGCCAGCCCAACTAACACTTCTGGAACCATGAGCACAATAAAACCTTTATTCTCAATGGTGTATGTCAATGCATTTGGTCATTGTGATAAACTAGCCAAATTACTCTTATGTTTGAAGAAGCAACGGCCTCAGCATGGCAAAGAGTCAATGGGAGAAGGACAAGCAGAGAAACTGGATGCTTCCATCTGGCTAGAGTCCTAAGAAAGAGGCTGCTTAGATGACAGAGACGGGACACATTTGTCTCAGACGGGATTGGAGGAAGTCACCTGTTTCACCAGCTGTTTGGATGACTGCAGGGGGTCACAAGAGCCCCTTGAAAACAGGACTTACTACATAAGAGAAAATCATCCAAAGGCCCTATGTAAGGGGAGCAGCCACTCCCCATCTGCTAGGACAGGAGACAGATGCTGCGTGGTTCTTCCAAGCCTTCCCTTCTCCCTCCATGTAGCACACAGAGCTGATGCCGGAGGGACTTAGGCAAATGCACACAAGAAGACACCTCCAGGAGGGACACAGACCTAGATCCAAACACTGCCCTTTGGAAGACCACCATCATTCTGCATGTTTCTCTGATGCAACAAAAGGTTCCAGGTAAATCGAAGGGCAGAAAAGAGGGAAAGACATGGACCCCCTCAGAAATCAATGCAAAGGGAAAGGGCTTGGAGAAATGATCCTGGCCAGCCCAGGGGAGAAAGGTGGCCTTGAAAGAGTCTTCCAACCTACGGAGGTTCTCATGAGAAATGAAGGAAAAGCAGACATGACCTGGAAACTGGAGAAGCATCGTGGCGGCTTTAGAAATTGTTCATTTTCTGTAAATGATGTCAGAAGTTGCTCTCGTACTCAGTAAACAAGTCAGTTGATTTTATAAGCTCATGTTAAGGCTTTATGACCAGGACAAGCAGGAGAAGCCAAAGGAGCAAAAAGAAAAAAGTAACTATGGAGTCCTGAGATAAGTTCAGAAACAGAAGTGCATACCCAGGCCAGAGAAAACCCTGGAGAGAAAGGGAATGGCAGTTTCTGGCATGTTCAGGAAGACTTCCAGAATTCCCAAGTATGGGTGGAACGGAGCAGATACAAAGATGAGGGCTTTGGATAAGACTGTGTACACAGAGAGCAAGATAAGAAGAATGAATAAAAACAGCACATCCAAGGGCCAGAAAGATGGCCCAGTCGGCAAAGTATTTGCCACGCAACTATGAGGATCTGAGTTCAATCCCCAAGCACCCGTATCAAAGCCAGACAAGGCAGTGCATGCCTGGTGCTGGGATCTTGGTACTGAGAAGGCAGAAGCAGGGGGATCCCTGGGCCTGGCTGGCCGCCTAGTTTAGCTGAGTTGGTAACATTGGCACAGTCTTTTCACACATCGCGTGTCTAACCCTGACACAGTGGTCAGTCCTGAGACCTCACTAGCGCTGGCACCTAGGGCCAGATCATAAGTGGTAACACCTGCATTCAGGCTAGAAGCTCATCTTCCGACAATGTATGTGTCGGGGAAGGGGTTGGGGGAGTAGGGGGGACCTCTGTAGGTGGTAGACATGCCATGACCTTTTTACAGAGTGCCGAGGTCATTCCTGTTCCTTCTTTAAATGCATTTCGGCTAAGAGGGCCTGTCAGAAGCGTAGATATTGAAGACCTGCATTGGACCCAGACTCTGTGAGGTCACAATCCACAACTTTTCCCACCTGCTGCTCTGGTAGGAATCGCTGAATGCACGATGACATAGTTGCCATATTTGGTTCAATCGCCCTTCTACGAATTTGTAGCAAGGTGCAGGTGCGCTTCATTTCTCCCCCCAAGAGAAGAGCTGGAAGGGGCGGGGCTACCTGGGAAGGTTTCCCAGCCCTGACCCAGGAAGGTCCCAGAAACAAAGAGGAAGGTGGTGGGTCAAGTAAGAACAGATTAGGATCACACAGACCTGCAGCCCTTGGAAACTGAATTAATCCATTTTTATAACGAGCTGGGAGGGTTTGTCTCTGTGAATATAATACCCGCACATCTGATCAGCTTTTTTTCCCAGAACATTTCAAAGCTCTCTGCAAATACAGTGGAGTCTCTTCAGATTAGAGCATCGCCCATTATTACCTGACTCTGGAGACACCCCAGGTCAGCAGGTCACCTGGGGCCCTCTGAAATAAGACGATTCCCTGCCACAAAAAAAAAAAAAAAAAAAAAAAAAAAAAAAGCTGGCATGGTGTGCTTTGTCTAACTAAGTGGTTTTCAAACTATGTGAGTCATGGGACTCTTTAGAGAAAGAAACAGCCTGAAGCTCCGTTCCTGATTCAGAGCAAAGAGATGCTATGCTGTGCGGGCAAAGGTCAGGGGTCAAGGACCATCCGGAAGGGTCCTGTCATTACCTCAGCACTCAGGATTCCCCAGACCATAGTTTGAAAAGCACTGTGGAGGTCAGTTGGCCCTTGTCCCTTATCTCAAAGGCAGGTGTGTGTGTGTGTATGTGTGTATGTGTGTGTGTGTGTGTACATGTATAAGCAGATGAACATGCATGCATGTATACATGCATGTGGAAGCCAGAGATCAGCCTCATGTCTCATTCCTCAGGACACCATTTATTTATTTGTTTGTTTGTTATCTATTTATTTTTCGATAAGTTCAATCAGTGGCCTGGAGCTTACTAAGGAGGCTCTGTTGACTGGCCAGTGAGTCCCAAGGATCCGGTCACCTCCAACTACCGAGTACTGGATTGCAAATGCCAGCTGGGCACCCAGCCGAGGGAAGTCCTGGTGGTTAAGGGTAGTCCTCAGGCCTGCACTTTGTTCTCTGAGCTAACATTCCAGTCCAGAAGTAAATTTTCTAGAAAACTATAATCTTCCAGGTCACCTTGTATGCTAGGTACCCCCAAGGCTTAGTACCTGATGTTTTGTGCTTCGTTTTGTATTTTTTTAGTGAAAGATTTTCCTACATGATATATATGTATATATATCATGTAGGATCAGACAGAATTTATGTGGCTAAGTTCAAAGTAAAACCAAAGATTTAACTTGAGGCCCCCCTCCCTTTTAAAATTGACCTTTATTTATGGTGGGGTGGGCAGGTACACATTCATGTAAAGGTCAGAGGGTAACTTTGTGGAATTGGTTCTCCCCTTCCACCATGTGGGTTGTGGAGGAAAGGGGTGAAACTTTTTGTCAGACTTGGTGTCAGGCATCTTTATCCACTGGGTCATCCTACCAGCCTCAAGGAACACCCCCCCTTCTGTTAAAATAAGAATTTCAACACGAGGCCACAGGTGTGGCTCAGCAGGTAAAAGTACTTTCTGCATAAGCCCGACCTATAGTATGATCCCTAGAGCTTGTGTGGGAAGACGGATGTGGTGATGGACATCTGTAATCCCTGCAGGCCTGCGACGAGATGGGAGGCAGAGACAGGAGACTGAGCTGGAAGCTTGAAGGCCAGCTAGCTGCAAGCCAACGGTGCAGCGATAGAAAGAAGAGAAGAAACCCTGCCCCAGCAAGGTGGAAGGCAAGAACCAGCTCCCGAACATTGTCTTCTGACCTATATATACACACGCCATAGCACACACGTGCCTCTGTGCACATATGCTCACACACACACATACACACACGAATAAAATATAGGTTTCAACAGTAAGCACTGAATCAGGTGTAGGCTCCTCCTCAGCACACAGCCGTGCGGACCGGTCAGCTCGCACCCAGGAATCAACCCTGGTTCCACATCCTGCAAAGCCTGGACCGGCTCCACGGCCTGATTGTGCAAAGAACAACCAAATCCATCCCAGGCTGCTCTGATCTTCAGACTCGTCCTCCCTGGCCTCTGAGCCATGGAATGTTCCTCCCAGGCCCAGGCCGGGCTCCCCTCTCCCTCTCCTTTCAACAGAAGAATGACTTCGAGATGAATGACTGCATTTGCAAACAGAAACTACAGTACACAAACTCGCCCATTGTTTATTCAGGCATGCAGACTGCAGCAGCACTGAGGAGAAGTTATGGCTTGACCAGAAACCCAGAGAATTCGACAGAGCTGGGCCAGGGAGTTGCTGGAGAGCCTGGGCCATGCACACTGCTCTTGGGGGTCCCCCAGAGCTCCTAGGCTATGCTATACTGAAAGTGTGTCCCGCAATAAATAGAGCTTCTCTCTCCCTAGGCAGCCGTCTCTGTGGTTCTCTGACTCCACTATATGCGTGATAAATGGCAAACCTTTGAATGCGTCTTTGCCTGCACTAGAAAGCTCTTTCCAGTGTGCTCTTTGACCCAGGTTCTGTCTAGATGCCCTTAGTGAAATACAACAGGTGTGTGCTCTGACTGACTAGCCGGGAGGGCCACTCTCGGAGCTGCGAGAACCTAGGCGACACAGCGGGAGACAGAAGCCACCTGGGGACTGAAAACAGAGCCACTCCAGAGCAAGCATTCTGCAGACACAGAAGAGCTAAGAAAGCAGTCAGAGTCAACCAGACGACGGACAGATAGTGCACCCTCGGCTGGAGAGACTGATGGGGCTACCAGAGCAAACTGGAGACCCCAGCAAAGCGAAAGATACAAGGGTCTATGCCAAAGAACAGGAGCTGTACAAGAAATGATCTTACGTCCCTGGCAAAGGCATCATAGGATGAAGGAGACGCCCTGCACCCCCTCTCTATGCACCCCCTTTCTATACCACTCCTCTTTTCTCCAGCCTTGCTGGGAGCCAGGGGTCCCTTCAGGAGGCTGAGAGAGAAGTCAGCCGAGGGTTGCAGGGCCCCCCCCACGGGTACAGGTGCAGTGGGGGGGATGTCAGCAGAGAGGGGCCTGTGAACCCGATGACCTTGGGGGTCTTTTCCAGACCCTTTGGGGGATGTCTCACAGGCACTGCTTCACTTTCCACAGTGGTTTACATGAGCCTGGCTTTAGAAGGAACATTGCTCATATTGCAGAAAAATTGCTACGGGGAATTTTCCCATTGGCTATTGATTATCCAATCCAGACTGAATTTTTTTTCTTCAATAACTTAAGGACGAAAGTTGTATTTTCTGACTTGCGCGTTCACTTCCTTTTATGAGACAATGGAAATTATATAACCCATCATGTTTCAGGTTTCCCTTTTTGTCTTAGCTGCCAGGAAGCTCAAAGCTAAATTCAAACCTTCCCAAATGTGGGTCTTTAATTATATACTATCACCTTCTACATTGCTTTAAATCTATAATTTCTACTTTAACCCTTTCCTTCAATGCTTTATCGTCTAAGACATCTGGAGTACTTCTGAGTGCTGAAGTTTGTCTTTTTTTTGTTCCACTAGTATTTTAACCCAGAATCTATCACTGAACTTTACCCCAGTTGGCTCCTTTTTATTCAGTTGGTTCATGTGGTTCCTACACTTCTAATTCTTCCCTTTATTTATAAAGGTCCCTGTTCTCTTCCCCCACAAAACTTCCTAGTGATGTGACATTTTCCCACGTTGAGAAAGCCGCAAGCTCTTCCTACTTCTCCACGGCAGTGTCTTGCTCTTGAATTGCCTCGGGACTCTTTCACTTCCCCTTCCTTTGCCCCCTTCAGTGATCTCCTCTCTGGCAGGCCATAAACACTTCCCAAGCAGTGCCAGCATCACGGGGCACCCCTAAAGAGGAACCCTCAGTTCTAGATGGAGGCATTGGGACCCTGGGAGGCAGAGAGTCACATGAGGACATCGGTGGCAGCCACCGTGGGCCTTTGGGCCACTGGCCTTGTGTATGTGAGGCTGTGTACCCGTCTGCTGTGACTGTGACCAACACATGTCCCCTCTGCTTCCCAGTCTGCCAGCAGAGTGCTCTTTCCCATTCTTTTGATCTCAGTTCTTGTTTCTTTCTGGTGATGATACCTTTCCCACTGCCTCCGACCTGTATAGACTTGTCTGAAAAGTGCCAGGTCTCCCTTGGCCGAGGGACGACCAGGTGACCTAGGCCACCCTCCGAACTATCCGGAGTGGAGTGATCAGTTCAAGCTCCTTCACGAAGGCCCACGCTCCCCAGTGAGATGATCTGTGAGTCCTTAACACCACCCAAGCCGAGTTTATCTAGCCAGCTTGTTCAGCTGGTGTCTCTATCATTGGGGTTTTTTGTAACCTACGACCTTCCAACTGCATGAGATACAGGGTCCCACAGTGGATACGCTGCGTGAGTGACCCCTACTTTCTGCATCTGGACCATAGAGAAAACCAGGGCGCACCATGGCTGGAAAGGTCACATGCTTCGCCCGTCCCCTGTGTTTCTCGGATCAGTCGTTCCTCCTTTCTCAGCCGGCTGAGCAAGTGGCCTGAGGAGGTGATGGAGCGGCATTCCACAGGTGGCCAGTGGCACCATCCACGGACGAGTCTCCCTCTGGGCTGCTCAGCTATTGAAGGAATTCCCTGGGGGTTCACGAGACGGCAGATGATGCTTGGTGCTCCCGTGGGGGTAGAGGCAAGCCATCCTGAGACGC
Organism: Typhlomys cinereus; assembly: GCA_023101885.1. Taxonomy (NCBI): domain Eukaryota; kingdom Metazoa; phylum Chordata; class Mammalia; order Rodentia; family Platacanthomyidae; genus Typhlomys; species Typhlomys cinereus. The sequence goes on from JALPQD010000178.1 coordinate 1,262,706, forward strand.
TGGCCCCAAACTTCTCAGATGGAACGGATGCACCATTTCTCCCGCTGGGGCCCTGGTCTTGCTCTACGACAGGGTTGCTGTGTCCAGTGGCTTCTCTCCCCATGACACCAGTACTGTTCTAGCAGGACAGTCAAGAGGTCTGAGGCCCTCTTGTTTCTCCTGGTCACTGTGCTTCCCCCTGGTGAGCATAGAAGATCCTCGGCCCTTCCAGGAAGCTTCCTGCAGACATCTGCCAGTCTCGGGCCTCTTCTGTCCCGGGGGCAGCATGAACCGGGAACTGGATGCAGCCAGGCCTGCTAACCGCCTCTCTGGGACTGATCAACCGAATCATCTGGCATCCACTGCGGGCAAGAACCAAGCAGTGGATCCTTAAGTCGGGAATATTGGCATTATGGCCGGGTCCATGGATTCCCCCGTTACAATAATTCCGAGTGGTACCGTTATCCTTCATTAGTCCTGTTAGAGGGAGATAAGGACAAACCGACACAACATACACCTCTAGGTGGAGTTAGAAACACTGGGGGGCGGGGCAGGTGGCTGCGGGTCAAGCTCACGCCTGCAGGTGGCAGTCCTGAGTCGGATCTAGTCCGTATAGAGCGCAGGCATTGGCCAAGCGGGGCACCGGTGCTGTCCTGGATTCAGGGGGGAGCCCCGTTGACATAGGAGGCCGAGTGGTACCGTCCATATGTTCAGAGTTCAGGGTTCTAGACATACACAAACACAATGCCCCACACGCACATGCACACACTTCATAACCTATAATAAAAAAAAAAAAAAAGAAACTTGACTGTGGGGCTGGAAAGATGGCCCAGGGGTTAAGACTCTGCTCGCAAGCAGAAGGTCCCAAGTACTATCACAGGTCCCACATGAAAAAAAAAAACAAAACAAAAACACCAGATGGAAATGGCTTTGATGATCAGTTCTGGCCCTGGTGGGTGGAGCCTGGGAAATGCCAGAGCAAGGCAAAAAGGAGGTAGAAGCAGTTCAGGATGATCCCCAAAGTCACCCTTGGTCCTCCACAGGGACACACACACACACGCACACACACACACACACGCACGCACGCACGCACGCACGCACACAGCTGGGAAGACTCTTTGGAGGCTGTGGGAGGAGGAGATCCATAAGACGGGTTGATGCACGGGGACACAGGCTGAGAGGTGACACAGGGTGTGTGGGGGGGGGATCCCTTAGGACCTCCTGTTGCTGAGCCAGCTTCTGTGAGTCCCCTGGGAATCTTCCTGCCGTGACTCTCCAAACAGTTCTGCTCGTTCTCTGTCCCAAGTCAGCTGGGCCTTGAAGACCTGTGTGCATAGCTGGGAAGGAACTGAGGAGGTGGGTATGGGATGGGAAGCCCAGACTTACTCCCCCATTCTCTGCTGCCCCCCTACCCCCACCAGTGTGTTTTCTGCTGCCCCGTTTCTGGCAAGCTTAGCGGCTTCCCCTCCCCCACCTCCTCATTACAGAACAAAGGAACCTGGCTCCTTCCCGCCAGTCCAGAGAGGGTTCCTAATTGGCTTTCCATTAAAGAGAAAATAGACTACTGTTTCCACCTCATTATTTATGAGCCTTTCTGGAAGTGCATTTCCATGCTCGCTGGGATTACTCATGCCCATTTTGCTTGGCCATATTTTATGATCTGTTTTATTTATTCAGGGCCTCCATTGGCTACTCACATCTGAAACCAATTAAAAAACAAGAACTAGGAAAAACCAAATAAACACCTGGAGATGTCCAAATCCAGAGTCCTTCTGCAGCTCGTGATTGGTGGGAGCGGGCACGGCCATGCCAATAGTCTAGGCTGTAGGAAGTGGAGCGTGCTCGCCCCTCGAAGGGTTAGGCAGCAGGACATACAAAATGGCGGCCTTCGGATGGAAAAGGCTCTTGTGGCCTGGTGCTCTGGTCTGCCTGGGGTTGCCCAGAGCAGGGTGAGGGTTTTATTCATTCTCTTTTGAACCTTCTTCTCCCCCAGGCACATATTAGGGACTCGGTAATTCTTTCTTTTGTCTTGTCCTTCAAGTACTATGCCTGCTGTGTGTACACACATGTGTACTCTATCACACAAAGCGAAAGGGCAATCAGGAGTTTAGGAATGGTTGGCCTTTTGGAATTGACTCCACCTCTCTCTGAAAAGATTTCTAGGGTAAACGGCCTTGAGGAAGCAGCTGCTAAGTTGGCCATTGTGACATGCACACAAAACGTGCTATACTGGTTCATAGGCCTGTCATTTTGCACAATTGATGATGCTCTTACGGGAGGTGATAGAACCATTTGGACGCGGGGGTCTAGCTGGCTTCTACGTAGTCACAGGGGAGGGCTTTGCCAGCCCAGATTCTGTCTTGGGCTCTCGGCCTCCTGGTTGACTGCCAAGATGGGAGCCTGCTGTGCTGTGGGCCCCTCACCAACAAGACCACAGGCATGAAACGCTCCCATGGGCCTTGCCCTGATGGAAAGTAGCCCTCTCAAATGGTGGACCCAGAGAAACCCTTCCAAAGACACAGCGCTATCCTCCAGCGAGGATCTCCCTTCAGGGAGAAGGATTGGCCGAACCTATTTCCCGTATCTTCCTGGGACTTAAAAGTCTGAGATCATAGATAAGCTACCTGCATGGCGCTTTTCCACAGAAAATGCAGATAAGCCACCTTTCATTCCCCGACTCCCCTCTCCCCCAGCTTCAACCCCAGCCAGGCCTGTCACCCAAGGGTCGCTGGCAGGTGATCTCTGTCCTGAAGACAAACGCTCTTTTCTTTCTTAAGCCGACCTGGGTACATGGGCAGAGAGCACAGAGCAGGTGTAAGGGGCCAACAGCAGCCGCCGGTACAGAGACCAAGCTCTGGACAACTTTGGAAGGCTTCTGTTGAGGTCAAAGGGAACAAGGCGAGTCATATCTGGATTTTTTCTCTCTCCAGCATATTTGCAATGCTTACTGTAATCTGATCTCATCCCGCATTAGGGCACGGCAGAGTTCCTGAACTCTTAGGGATAAAGGTACTTGTAGATTTATTTCTCTCAGTATCTACCTTTCCTTAGCAATTGCTGTAAATCCGTTGTATTAGTCAAGGTTTTTAGGAGAAACAGAACTGATAGAGGTGTGTGTGTGTGTTTAGATAGTCATATATCACAATCACCAAGCTATTTTCTGAGAAATACATTGTTAGCTGTGAGTATCAAAGACAGTACCTAACTAATATGTTAATCATGATTCTACCAGTTAACACAATCTTATATGACCAATGGTATCTATATAGTCCATTATTGACCAACAATGTCTTATAGGCAACATAAAAGAATATTTACATACATACATACATACATACATACATATGTGTGTGTTGTGTGTGTGTGTGTGCATACAGAGTGAGATAGGGCAGGAGAGAGAAAGATTGTGGCACTGGCCCACAGTTATGGAAGGCAAGTTACTCGTGATGTGCCCTCTGTCAGTCAGAAGGTAGCGAAGTCAGTTGTGTAGTTCATTCCAAGTCCAGAGATCTGAGGAGATCTGAGACCAAGGGAGAAGATTCACAAGTCCGGGCCTGACAGCCAGGAGCAATGGGGCAGAAATGAATGTCTCAGCTCAGAGAGCAGATTCCCCTTCCTCGACTTCCTAGCCGGGCTGCGACAGACTGGATGATGTCTGCCCACATTGGTGAGGCCTGTCTTCAAATGCTCCTCAGTTCAAGAGAACAGAAATGATGTCTTCGTAGCAGCTACCTGAACATCCTTAACCCAGATAAAGTTGACCATCCTTAACCACCTCTTCCGTCTTTCATTTGCTCATGAATGCGACCATGTGTAGTGTGAACCTGTATGGTAGCTCTAGCCATACATCTGCCCTGATGTTGACATCTTCTTGACTCACACTTCAGCCTGTGCCACCTTTTAGGGTGATGCATCTGTGTGGTTCACCTCCTACCTTATTGTAACAGCGATGAAAGTCACCAGGTCATAAGGCAGGAGGGGAACTAGAAATGGACACAATTCTACGTGTCCACATACCATTGTTTCCAAATTTGAGGTCCATTCTTCTATCTCTTATCATGTTCTAGAAAATATGGCAGTGGCTTGCTACTACAAAATAACTAGCCTGATGCTTCTATATATGAAGAGCCAACGTTCTTCATCAGCACGTGGGGACAGATCGTCGAGGGGCCTGTGGTCGAAGGATTGGGAGAAGAATACCCACAGATTGCAGGGTATTTAGCAAACTGAGCGAGGCTGAACTGCTCTGTGTAATTTAATTACCACCCCCTGGGAGGACAAGGAGCTCCTCAGATTGATATTTTTAGATGGATAAAACAAAGTACAGGCTGGCAAGGTAGCTTGACAGATTAAAGGCACTTACTATGAAGTAGTAAAACAAAGACACTTACTACAATGTTCCTACAGTCTAAGCCGATTCCTAGGTGGAAAGGTGGAAAGAGAACTGACTCCACAAAGTGGTTCTCTGACCTACACACACACACACACACACACACACACACACACACACACGCACACACAAACATGCACGCACGCGCACATACGCCCCAATAATAATAATAATAATAATTTTTAAATATGTAGAACCAAAAAGAATCCAGAAAGAATCCTAAAGATCCAAAAAGAATACTAGAATGTTGTCAAAATATTTTTATAATTGTGACGAGTGGTTCATGTGCTGTTTCATGATCTCATTTAAGTGACAGCCATACATTTACCTTCATTTTCATTGTTTTGATAGTTGGCTTTTGTCCTTCTTGCTCTTTAGGCACGGTCTCCTTTTGTAGCCTGACTTCAACTTCTCATCCCTCCTGCCTTTGCCTCTCAACTGCTACAATAACAGGTGTGCACTTCCATATGCACCTTAAATTTCAATTGCCATTTAAAACTTTTTTTGAAGATTTCATTTATTGGTCTTGCACACACCCACGAGCCAAGGGTGACCTCAGGAATCATCCTGTATGGCTTCTACTTGCTTTTTGCTTTGCTCTGGGATTTCTCAGGCTCTGCCTAGAAGCGCAGGCTGGTACCGTTTCCGCCTGGCATTTTTACGTGGGACCTGGGATCCAAACTCAGGACCTTCTCCCTCTGAGCCGGAATCTTAACCCTTGCGACATCTCTCCAGCCCTAAAACTTTTTTTAAAAAACTTGGATTTATGTATTCCAGGTTGGCCTTGAAGTCACTTCATAGGCAAAGATGACTTTCAACTTCTGATCCTCCTGCCTCTACGTCCTGAGTGCTGGGATTACAGGCATGTGCCACCATGTCCCATTCATGTAGTTCTGGGCTGGAACCCGGGGCATTCTGCAGACTGAACAAGCACTATAGCAGAGCTGTCTCCTGCTCCCAGATGTCATTTTCTAATGCATGTGCAGTGTGCACGTGTTTGTGTGCATAGTGCTCATTGTGTGTTAATGCAGGCACACACCTATCATGTACTTGTAGAGATTAGAGGACAGCCTAGGGTATTGGTTCTTGTCTTCCATCTTGTTTTAGGTGGGGTCTCTTTGATGTTAGCCACTGTATTGCATTTGCCAGATGATCTGGCTCTCAAACTTCCGGGGGACTATCTGTCTCCACCATCTATCTCCTAGTTAAGAGAACTAGGATTACAGGACTGCTGAATCCAGCTTTATGTGAGTTTCTGGGATCTGAACTATTGTTCTCACACTTATATAGCAAACTCTTTATTTACTTAGCCATCTCCTCAGCCTTCAAATGTCAATTCCCTTCTTTTTTATTGCGTGTGTATGAGTGTGTGTGTGTGTATGTGTGTGTGTGTACAAAAAGGCACTTGTGTGTGTGTGTGTGTGTGTGTGTGTGTGTGTGTGTGTGTGTGTGTATGCCTATGCAGGATCAAAGATGACATCAGGATTCATCCTGGATTATTCTACTTCCTTATTGCTTTGCTCTGGGATTTCCCAGGCTCCACCTTCCAGGGCTGGAAGTATAGGCTGCTGCCATTTCCTTCCATTATTTTTACTTGGGATCTGAACTCAGGTCCTTTTGCTTGTGAGGCAAGGACTTTAACCCCTGAGCCATCTCTCCACCATCTCCCAAATTTCATTTCTTTTTTTTAAAATTTTTTTATTATTATTATTATTTATTCAACTGTGTGCATATGCGTGTGTATGTGCTCGCGCGCGTCTGTGTGTGTCTGTGTATGTGTAGAACCACGGACGAATTCGCGAACCACCATGGACGCCTCCACTTCCTTCTGTCCCGGGATTCACAGGCTCCGCCCTACCAGGACCAGAAGCGCAGGCCGCCCCCGCTTCCGCCTGGCGTCTATACGTGGGATCTGGGATCCGAACTCAGGACCTTCCGCCTGCAAGGCGGAGGCTTAACCCCTGAGCCACCTCTCCAGCCCCCAAATTTCATTTCTTAAAGACATCTATATGAAGGATATTATTGCTATATCACAGGCAACATACATGCTTCTAAGAGTCCTGCACGTGATCTGTTGCTCAATTCAATCAATTATTTTTAATGTGTTGGTTCCCAGGGTCAAGAAGACTTATTTGTAAAGATAAACTGTGGGACATGGATTTCAGAAATTTACAACTTGTTTTATAAGAAACTCCCAAATCCCCCAAGGTTTCTGGCATCTTCTCTCAATGGTAGGAATTCACACCATTGGGTGGGTGAATCACTCAGCTCAGAATTTCTCTGGAGTCGATGTGTTAGGTCTGGAAAGTATCAAGAGGATGGAATGCTGCAGTCTAGGAGCAAGGGAATAATAGCGCATACAGTCCAGCAAGACACACTGTCTACCAAGATCTACCACAGCGCTACGGCAACGTAAAACTACCTCAGAGGACTTCTCATGGAGACAGTGTCAGGTGAGCTGACATGGTTGGGCTTTGTGTCCTATGCTCATGTGAGGAGGAAACACTGAAATGCAGCCAACGTGTCATTTCTTCCTGTCTCAGTTCACAGACCCCCTCCCCCTCCACGCCTCCTGCACGTGCAGCACTCCTCAGAAGGAAACAGGTCCTGATTCAGAACAACTGTTCCGGGGCTGGCGCAATGGCTCAGCAGGTGCAGGCACTTGTGCAGGCCTGATAACGTGAGTTCAAGCCCAAGAACCCGCATAAAGGTGGAAGGAGAGAACTGACTCCACCTGTATGCTCTGACATCCACACGTGTGTTAAAATCGAAGAAGGGAATGGATTTCATCTATGGGCCAATCTAGGAATAGTGTGTGCGTGTGCGTGTGCGTGTGCGTGTGCGTGTATACTAACATGAGCATGAAGCACATGTATCCAACACACACACACACACGCACACATGCACACACAGGCCAGAGGTCAATGTTGGCTGTCCATCTCATTTTTTGAGACAGGATCTATCACTAAACTTGGAGCTTGCCATTTGATTAGATTGGCTGAGCAGGGAAGGCCCCTGTCTCTTGCTCCCCACCGCAATAGAGTCACACACATGTGCTGTCATGCCTGAATTTTAGGGGGTCTGAACTCAGGTTCTCATCTTGCACAGCAAGGGCTTTACCAGCTGAGCCATCTCCCCACTTCACCCCCCTCCTTCAGGAAGATTTTTTTTTATTCAATTGTGCGTATATTCATGTGTGTGCGTGTGTGCGTGTGTGTATGTATGTGTGTGTATGTGTGTGCATGCATGTATATGTGTGTGTGTGTGTGTGTGTAGAACCACAGATGAATTCGGGAACCACCATGGACACCTCCACCTCCTCCTTGTTTACTCTGCCCTGGGATTCACAGGCTCCTCCCTACCAGAACCAGAAGTGCAGGCCGCCCCTGCTTCCGCCCAGCGTCTATACGTGGGGTCTAGGATCCAAACTCAGGACCTTCCGCCTGCAAGGCAGAGGCTTAACCCCTGAGCCACCTCTCCAGCCCCTCCTTCAGGAAGATTTTAAGATCATTTATGAGTGGAATTGATTCAGCTGAAGCAGGAATCCAAGATGGAGAGGTAGGAGTCATGGGGAAATTTACAGACCCTGGAAGGAGGGTTTCGTTGCTCTCCCTGGGTCATGAAGTTGGTGTTATCTAGATCCCAGGGTCTCGGGGACCTTGCATCTACTGTGTGGGGTCTGCAAAGGATACAGGGTCTTGGACAGAAGAATAAGTCCATGGTGGGCAGAAGTGAGGTGTGAGAGGCTGCGGGAAGGGCTGCCCTGGGAATTCCTTGCACATCTGTTTAGTTCTTCCAGTGTCACACACTCAGGTACCCAGAGGAGAAGCAAGGCTTTGCTGGAGTGGAACCTCCCTCCATGGCTGGGAATCCCCACCATACACACACACTCACTCTCTCTCTCTCTCTCTCTCTCTCTCTCTCTCTCTCTCTCTCTCTCTCTGTCTCACGGCTAAAGGTTTGGGCCCTTTCAGAAACCCCAGAGAGATGCTGATTGCCCGCAGTTGCCAACCTGGGTAATAGTCAGTGGAGAAGGTTTAATGAGGAGCCGACAGATGAATCCCCTTTGCCCTGGCCTGCCTGCAGCAAGCCCCCCGCTTCCCCACGCCGCCTCCCCATGCCGCCCTGTACGTTTCCCTCCTAATCTCAGTCTCAATGCCTTTTTCCCATTCTTCTGAATGTTAAAGTCATGACCTTTGAGGTTTATGGGCCACCGGAGACTGAACTAAATGTGTTAGCTCAGAGTCCAAACAAGTAATAGCCGGCCAATTAAATTAATAATCCATATTGTTACAATGTTTAACCAAGGCTGTTTCCTCAGCGGTCTGTTTAAATCACAGCCAAGGCCTGACCTATTAAAATGAATAACTGGAATTATGAGCAACTCCATTTAATAAACACAGTGAGGAGCGCAGCACAATTGGGCATGAAATATTTATTACCACTTGAAGCAGAGAGCTGTTTGGAACTTTTAGATGGATTAATGAATGTGTTTTAATTTCTGGCTCACAAGGTGGGAGGTGGGGTTGGGACTGGGGGCCTTTGGCAGATTCTTGGAAAAAAATAACTTTGCATTATATTATCACATGTGCTACTTGTCTATGTGTGGACCTTCTCCAGACACTGTGAAGGAAGAAGATGAGTGTCGAGTGGTAGTACTTGTAGGGACCTAGTACTTGGTTAGTAAATGTTTACTGGATAGATGGATGGATGGATAGATGAACTGTTGGATGGATGGGAAGATGAAAAGATAGATGGGAGAATTGTTGATAATGAACAAATGGATGGATAGGTAGATGGGTGAATGGGTGAATGGGTGGATAGGTGGATTTGAAAATGAAAGGATAGGTAGATAACTGGATGACCTATATACAGATGGATGGGTGGGTAAACAGATGGACTGGCAAATGGAGAGATGGATGGATAAAAAGGATAGGTGAATGACTATATGACTTATGAACAGATGCATGGATGGATTGAAAAGATGAATTGGTGAATGGATGGATGGATGGATGGACAAATTGATGGATGAACTGGTAGATGGATGGAAGGATGGATGGATGGACAAATGGAGACATGGATAGGAAGATGAATGGATTAATGAGCAGTTATATGGGATGAATGGAAGGATAGATAGGAGAATGGATGATGAATGGGGGATAGTTAGATGGACGGACAAATGGAAAGGTGGGTGGATGGACTGTCAGATGGATGGATAAATGGACCAATGGATAGATGAGCAAAGAAACAGGCTAATGACTAAATGGATGGGCAGATAGATGTATCAACAAATGATGGGTCGATGGATAGATGGACTAATGATCCACATGTCAATAGCATAGGACACATGGTAGACTTAGCACAGTAGCTGGAACAGAGTTCTCAGCACTGGTCACTGTCATAATTGAGAGAGCAAAGTCTGGTTACTGTTAAAACTTCTTACATCCTAACTGGTCTGTTTATCTCTGAATACTTTTAGGTGCTTGTTTGGAAAGATGGTTCCATTTTCCTGTTCTTAGCCTTCCTCACAGGACCTCCACCTTTCCATGTGTTTTTCCAAAGCCTAATGTCTTATCCCTGCACTCGCCCCAACATGTCCCCTGTTTTCTCAGGCATAGCTACACTGCACGAGGTTCAATAATGGGTTTAGAAAATGTGGTTTCTATAATGATAGCCCTTACATGATAGTCACTGGAAGTGTGGTGGTTATTGGGTATCTGTGATTAGAATAACTGTCTCGCTACAAAAAAACCCCCAATGGGAAAGGGACAGCTCGACCTGCTTTCTAGAAGGAAGGAAAATCAGGCAGATGAGGAGGCCAGGTGCTGAGGGGACCCAGCTGACACTCCAAGTGGGGGGACTTGTGTCTTATATGGTGTCCTCTTGTCTGAAAGGTACACAGCTTCATTTCACATATCCTACCCACGACATTGCTGGGTTACCCCAAGTTCTGTGTCTTCTGAACTCATCCCTGCTAGTCCATCATGCCCCCCATTAGTGAGCTGAAGTCAAAAGGCCAAGAACTGAGTGAGCAAAGTTGCACAAGCCTTGTAATCTTGGGAAGACTTAGTGGGAAGCCAACCTGGGCTACATAGGTAAGACTCTGTCTCAAATAAAAAGGTCTAGAGTTGATATCAAGAGACACAGTCGTTGGTCTGGTTTTGACACTATACAGTGTAAATTCAGACAAACCATTTGATTCTAGCTTACCACAGTTCCACAAGGAGGGTAGGTCTGCTTGCTGGTCTTCTGTTTTTCTTTAACTAGGCCATCACTAAATTACATATCTTCTTCTTACCTAATCTAGATTATTCTTTAAGGGTCAGGAAACAACTAGTTGAGTGGCTCATGACTAGTGTCTAAGTTCATAAAGATTCCAAAGTCCAGGTGTGGCTGCTTCGCTGAGAGACCAGCCATGGTGCCCAGAAACCCCACATATATGTAGAGGGAGGTCAGGCACATGGGTCGTTCTGGTGTCTGCCCTGCCGGGTAGCCAGTGACATCCTCTGGCCTTCGCCACTCTGCGTCGTTGTTGACTCTGGAATTGGGGGCTGATAAAACTTGTCCTACCCTCTTCCAGGAATACAGGAAGGATTAAAGCGTGAGGTCATGCGAGCGCCGTAGCCCGGCTGGAGGCAGAGACAGAGGGTCGTTGGGACTGACTCACTGGCCACCAGCTCAGCTCCAGACAGAGCTCTTGTCTCAAGGAAATAGGTGGAAAGTAACCAACTACATCCTCCTCTGGCCTCTGTGTGCCTAGACATCCACAGCCACACATGGACACACACACCCCACACACAGCAGATATGCACACAAAGAATCCAACATTTACCTGCTTTTCTGATATGAACTGTATTTAGAATAACCAAGTAGCTGATGTAGGAAAGTTCTTTTCTCATTTTATAGAACAACTAAGGACTGTGGAATAATGGCAGAAATAGAACATCGCCTTTCAGAACCTCTAATGAGATCGAGGATCCCGGCAGCACTGGTAACAGCACTTAGACTCATTCAGAGAAAAGCCAGTAAGAGGATGGGAAATGACCAGTCAGTAAAATGCCTGCTTTGCAGCATGAGGACCTGAGTTCGGATCCACAGCACCCACGTAAAATGCAGGCGTGGTGGTACGCATCTGTAGTCTGAGCACTGAGAAGGATGGGGGGCGGTCCCTGGAGCCCACTGGCAGCCAGACTAGCTGAATTAATGAGTTCTGGGGTCGTGGAGAAAGATCTTACCTCAAAAGCAAGGCTCACCCAGAATCAGGCTGACCTAATCTCTTCCCATCCTAAGACTCAGGGAACCTGTGGAAGAGGGACAGTAAGATGGTAAGAACCTGAAGACGGGAATAGTCACTGTTGGACAAGACGGGCCATTCAAGGCAGGGCTACTACGTCCAGGAACTCACTGCAGTAAGACTTGTCCTTACCAGACCTGCATAATGACTGACATACTAACACGCCCCCATAGACTAGCAAGAGTTTCAGGAGTGATAATTACATGCAGTGAAAATCTTGGGGACTAGGGCTGGATGAGTGAAGGGGAGTACCCCTATCAGTGGGATGGCCCAAGGAGGGCACACTTGGTATGCCACAGACGCCTGAACCCCAAGAGTAGACAAGCCAGAGGGAACCCTGGAGCCCATAGAAACAGACAGGTAGGAAGGTAGGAGGGAGTGGGATGGATTGATGAAGGGAGGAGAGAGGGGATGGGAAGGAAGGAGACAGGAGGGAAGCAGGGATAAGTATTAAATACACTTGTAAAACTAGGGAAAAATTTTTAAAATATTATTAAATTTTAAAAAAGAAAAAAATAAGGCAGAAAGATAGCTTGGGAGTTAAAGCCTTTGCCTTGCAGCCAAAAGGACCTGAACTGGTCCCCGAATCCCACGTAAGATGCCAGATGATGACTGTCATTCTGGCCCTGGCAGACAGAGACTGGGAACCCCAGAGCAGAGCAATAAGGAGGTAGAACAATCCCGGATGATTCCCAATGACACCCTTGGGCCTCCACAGGCGCACACACTCAAGTGCCCTCTGGTACACACACACACACAAGTTAAAGTGGAGAGCAGTTAAGGAAGACATCCAGTCTCAATGTCTGTCCATCCACGTGTATGCACATGTATGCACGCACGATTAATGTGCACGCACACGTGAGTTCATGCACACACACAACACACACAAACATAAAAAACAAATGGGGAATGACATAGCAAATGAATGTCTGAGCCCACTGATTGATCTTACAACAAATAAAGTGCAAGATCCCTTGTGTAAAACCATATAAAATGCACAGAACTAAATACGAAAGATTTCGAGAACAATAATATGAAACTTTAGCTAGCCTTGCTGACACGTCTAGTCACTAATCGATGGAAAATACAAGGGACGGAGGAACAGGCTATGAGCAAAATCTAGATTTTGTTTGGACTGATATAGGGTGTGGGCCTGATTTGTCCTCCACACAAAGGTTGAGAACAGAAGGAAAACCTGTACAGTGAAAAGAGACTCAAGCGCAGGCACGAATGCTACGGTCTGTGATTCTTTTGTGTCAAAGCCATTGACAAGAGGTAACTCCACAGATAGAAAGCAGAGTGAAGGTTGCCAGGGGCTGAAGGGAGAGGGTGATGGGAATGACTACTTGCAGGGCCTTCTGTTGAAGCAACTAAAGTCGGGAGTAAGATAAGAGTGTGGATACGCAGCTGCCCAATGTGCTTCATGCCCCTGAGATGGTTGGTGCAGGCATGGTGTCTCATAGGGCTGAGACAGGAGAATCACAGGTTCCAGGCTATGGAGTAAGACTCTGACTTTAAAAAAAAAAAAAAAGTGGGCTGAGGCTGTAGCTCAGTGGGAGAGCATCTGCCTAGAAGCAGGCCTGCCTGGGCTACAGTGACCCTATCTTGAGCAAATGAAGGTTTCTAAAATGGAAATTACATATTGTATGAATTTCATTTAAATTAGAAAAGGAAGAAATGGGAGTGGAACAGGGAGAGAGAGAGACAGACAGAGAAAGACAGAGAGAGACAGAGAGAGAGACAGAGAGACCAGTCCCATGCAAGTTTGCAAATTGCAAATGTGTGGCCCTGCTATGGACTCTGATTCAGGAAGGAGGGAGGGAGGGAAGGTAGGAAGAAAGGAGGGAGGGAGGGAGAAAGGGAAGGAGAGAGGGAAGGAAGAAACGAGGCAGGGAGGGAGGGAGGGAGGAAGGGAGAGAGACAAGAAAGGGAGGAAGAGAAGGAAGGAAGAGAGGAAGAGAGGGAGGGAGGAAGTGAAAACAGGAGACAGGGCTGAAGATATAGCTCTATAGTGTATGCTCAGATGAATAGGGCCTTAGGTTCAAACCCCAGTACCAAAGAGAGAGAAAGAGAATATCAGACATATCTGAACATTGACTGGATTCTTGCTTATATTTGATTAAGTTATTGCTATGTTTCAAGTTTGATCAGAATATGATATATAAAGAAGAATCTTATTTTTAAAATCCATGGCAAAACTGGACGTGCTGGTCCGTGCCTGCGATCCCAACACGCAGGCTGCTGAGGCCGGAGTACGGGGAGGTGAGGTCAGCCTTAGGGAGCCAGGGAAAGAAAATATACACTGAAAATGCACAGTTGCTGTGATGTCTGGGGTTTGTCCGGGTGTCCCGTGTGTGCGCATGCGAGGAAGAGCAGAAGACAAGGCCAGCCACGCACTCATTCATAAATGTGGAGGTGGGGTGGTAGCTAAGGAAGATTTTTTTTCTACTTTGGTATTTTTTAAATTCTCTATAAGAGAATTAAAAATGCAACTCTTCAGGGTTGGTCAATCGGCATTATAGAAGCATCTAACCTTGCTAGTTGTTCTGGTTACTCTCCTGTTGCTCATATAAATACATGGCTGAATAACTTGGGGACCAGGGGGCTTATGTATTCCTACTTAACGATTCTGCAGTAGTCCATCAGCATGGTAGGAGAGTTCGTACCAACATGAGGTGCCAAGGGAACTGGCTGAAGCCAGTATGTGCAGGAAAAGCTGAGGGGGACATACTTTGTAATTTGTCGGTTTGCCAGTCTACTGACCTCTCTCCGCTGCGGTGAGGTAACACTCCAGCCTGAAGGGACAAAGGGGAGATTATTTGGTTTACAGGTCCAGAGCGGAGATGCAGCCCTTTATGGCGGGAAGGCGTGGCTGGTGGCAGAAGCTGGAGGGGGCCTAGGTCACATCCATCTTGAAGGCTAATTAGTAGAAGCAGGGCGGGGCTAGCTTGCCTCAGGGCCCGCCCCCTGGGATGTGCCTCCCCCCAGCAAAGCTCCACCTCCTGAAGATCCACAGCCTTCCCAAGCATCGGCTAAGTATTCAAACATGAGAGTTGGTGGGGCACATCTCACACTCAAACCATGACACCCCACTCTCTCCATCTTATCCACCTGCCCAGAGAGCGGTCCCATACACTGTGTATGATCTTCCTACATCAACCAGATAATCTCCCACAGGCTACCCTAATAGCAGAACTTTTCTCCAGTGTGGATAAAGTTAATTGTCAAGTTGACACCTGTATTGAACTGGGACATTGACAATCAGACACAAACCAAAAGAAGATTAGGTTTTCCACCCGTGAGGTTGGCAAAGAGTCTAAGAATGTTAAGACTCAGCACTGGTGAGGCTCAGGGTAAGAGACACTGGTGAGTTTGTGGTGCAGTTGGGCAGGCCTTAGTATCACATGATTACAAATGGTCACAGGAACATAAATAACAAATCTTAAATATGTGGGTACCCAAGATTCTACCTATAATAATTTATACAAAGAAAAAGAATCAAATAAGGACATAGTGTGCCTAAGGCTGTTTACATTAGTATAAAGATACAACAAAAACTCACAGCAGTAAGAAAATAGTATTAAGACAAAGGTAGATATACATCATGAATATGCACTGCCATCAGAAGCTATAATGCACATTCTCATGAATATATGGGGGAGTAGGTTTTGCATTTTCAATAGTAGAAAAAAATGAAAGAAAAAAATCTGTGATGTCAAATTATATGAAATTCAAATTTCAGCGACCAAAAATATAATTTCATGAGTCCGCAACCAAGCTTGTCTGCATATTGACAGTGATTGCTTTTGTGCTACCATGACAAAACAGAATGGTCATGGTAGTAGAGACAGGATAATTGTACAACCTAAAATAGTGTCTTTTGGTTGGAAGTCTTCTGCATGCAACATCACACATTGCCAAAGGAGGGGCTGTCCACAGCACACCAGGCTGAAATTACCAAATGGATGGCTTAGAAAATTCATCTCTTCAACAAAGATTCATTGAACGACAACTCATCACATACAGTCTTAAGTTCTAGATTTATAACAGTACACAAGGGGGGGGGCAATGAAATAGCTCAACTGGTAAAGGTGCCCGCTTACAAACCTGGCTACCTGAGTTCAGTTCCCAGAAGTTGAGACTTCAAGGTGTGCTTTCTTTGGATGTGGGACGATGGGTGGAGCCTCCTGCTTAGAAGGAGAGAACTGCTTTTGGAAAGTTGTCCTTTAACTGTCACCTGTCAGCCATGGTTTATACACATATAAATAAATTAATCCAAACCACACTCTCTTTTCATTAAAACAGCAACCGCAACAAGCAAAAGGCAAAAGAACTCTTCTTTTGGAACTGAGGTCCTACTGAAAGGGAATGATCGCTCTGAAAGATAAGACAATGCTAAGGGATCATCCAGACAAAGGATGCAGAGTCAAGACACAGGAGATTAGCAATTTGGAATTGGGTTAGAAGGAACTCATCTACAAAACAACAGTTCAGTAAACACATGGTAGAGGTAAGAACATCAGGGTCGTGAATGTCTCTACAAGAAGAGCATTTCAGGCCCAGGAAGCATTATTTGCAAAGATCCTGATGTAGACCACGCCCATCACATACAATGAGCAGTGAGGGAATTGAGATCAGAAAGGCAGGGGGCAGAGAACAGATCACATGAGCCCTGGGGGTCGTGCTGATGGCCTGAGTTTTCTTCTGAGTGATTTCCAAGCCCTTATTTACTGCCTATCTGAAATATTACACAACTTACAGAAACGAGGCCCTCTTTGCTTTTAGCAACTGGCTGCTGCATAACGAAGCAACCCAAAGCTTACCGGTTTGAAAGAGCTAAACTTTATTTTTTCTTTCGTGTGATCAGATGGGTTTAGCAAGAGCAGCTCTTTGCTGCTGCTGCTGCTGCTGCTGCTGCTGCTGCTGCTGCTGCTGCTGTTGGACATTAGCAGAGTCCGTCCGCAGCTAAGCTGCTAAACTGGGCTGAAAGACTCAAGCTCCCTCATGCATCTGGAATTTGATTGCTGCTCTAGGTGGCCGTTCCCTGTGGCTTCCTTATAACATGGTGGTCTCCCAATTTGAGGGGCTGCAGAACTGCTTCTCTGAAAGTTGGCTGTTAAGAAGCTGCCAGAACTCTTGAAGACTAGACACAGAAGGGCATGGTCCTCTACCACATCTTAGCAATCAAAGCAAATCAACAGACCAGCCAAGACTCAAGGCAAGGAAAGAAAGATTCTACACTGATGAATCTGCACACATGGGTCGGACAGTGCCTCTGTATTTGGAGAGAAGTCGATGACTTCTCAGGTGACCTGTCAGAGTCAACAAGAAATGCCCACTTCCTCTGTAGAATCATGAGGGTCCTAGCTCTCCTTTCAGCCCTTATGCATATGGGAGAGCAGAGCATTTGAATGGTGTGCTGTAATTGAGTAACCTTATTTTCTTCAGTTGTGAGATTTCAAAGGTCTTGGCCACTCTTCTGAGAAGCGCCCCAGACACTGTCAGGGTCCCTGTAGCCTGGGTTTGCTTTCTTCCCTGGGTTTGCAGCCCAGCTGCTCAGACAGAACCTCTTGAGACATCCCACTCCTGGGCAGCACCACTTTCCAAAAGAAAGTCAGGGTAATCTCCAAAAAGGAGAGGGCATCCTGCAGAACGCAGAACATGGTGAGTTCCCAAGAAGAAGCTGCCCAGATAGGCTGAACATGCCCAGAGGCATGACAATGCTCATCTTTCCTATAGGAAACAAAGCAAAACAAAACAAAACAAAAAAAAACCCAAACAAACAGAAGGTCATGCATGGGCTTTAGAAGCAAGCATTTTCTCTGTAAGTATTTCCAGATTTCCAGGAGAGTAACAAAGACAGAATAGAGACTTTGGGGGCCCATGAGATGTCTTAGCAAGTGAAGACCTCAGCAAGCCTGAAGACCTAAACTCAGTTTGCAAAACCTACATACAGGAAGGAGACTACGGACTCCTATAAGTTGAATAGAACAAAAACTTTCCATGAACCCTTTATCCAGCTTCTACTAATGGTAAGTCCTTTTATAATCGCAGTCCATTTGTCAAAAGTAAACCATTAATTTTGGCATGAGACTATTAACTAAGTTGCACCCTTTCAGATTTCCCTAGTTTTTCCCAGGGACTGTGACTTCCAGAACCCCACATGGTAATTGGGGGTCATCTCTGTCTCCCCGTGCGCCTGCGCGCGCGCATGTATGTTCCTATGGGGGCCTAAGGATGACTTCAGGAGTCATCCTGGATTGTTTTACCTCCTTTTGACTTTGTTCTGGAACTTTCCAGGCTTTTTCTTCTAAGACTAGAAATAATAGGCCACTGCAATTCCACCTGGCACTTTTTATATGGGATCTGGGACCTGGAATCTGAACTTAGGTCCTTCTGCTTGCAAGGCAGAGACTTAACCCCTGAGCCGTCTTCACTTTTTTTTAGCAGGATTTCTCTCCCTGGCCAGGAACTTTCCAAATATGCAAGGCTGACTGGCTTAGCAACCTCCCTGCATTCATCTAACTCTACCTCCCCAGATAAAGAATTACGAGTTTGAGCCACAATGACTTGTTTTAAGTTGGGCTATGGGCATCCAAGTCATATCTCTGTGCTTGGAAGGTAAATTTTTTATCTAAACTCTTAACCTGGTTTTCTACTGGGACTTGATACCTTGGTTAAGGAATTATATGTGGGTCTCTCCAGGATCTTGATACCTTGGTGAAGGAATATATGTGGGTCTCTCAGGATCTCTTAATGGGGCTCCATTCTCTGTATTTTGGAAGCAAGTCACTAAGTCTGCCTCACGTGCCAGAACGTTGGAATTGAACTCTGAAGGAAAGAACCTCCCTGCTTTTAAAAACATGCACACTTGACCTAGCTGCCCGGAGCAGGAGGACGGGGCTGGCCCGCTGACTTACTAGTGACCTTGAATGAGTCACGAGTCTCCCAGAGTCCGGGATTCCCCTTCCTCTTATGAAATCCATAACACATATCCCTGCCTCGAAGCTGCTCCCAGGAGCCTCAGGGGAAGTTGGCTAGAAATACTCAGAGCTGCCCGAGCACAGAGCTGCCACAGGCCCGTGTGATGACAGTCCTGCCCCTGCTCTTTAAGTGCTTCCTGATTCTGTCATCCCCACACCACCAGTGTCCCCTAAAGCGATGAAGCCAGGGCTCTTCTTACCGAAGGGGCTCATGTTATAAACATGCTAACAAGGACTACATGTGGAGGGAAATACTGCAGGGGGATGTTTTTGTAAAGTGAAGCCTTATTTTGCGGAGTGGATCATTCCTTTGAATTAGCCTACCACACACATACATTTTTTTTTTTTTTTGTAGAAAGTCAGTTTTTTGCTTATTGGATTTACTTAAATGGAGGAGTTCTAGGAATTTCTTCCAAAGTACACACTGTTTTCGTGCAAATGCTTTGAGCATAGTTTCCTACTATGTAGAATGTGTTCTGTTTCTGCTTATGGTGATGAACTGCATTAGAATCATCAATTATGGTAATTATGTCACAGCCCTAGAGGTGGACTCCTTACTAGTGAGAATTCCAGCCAACTTGTATTTCTTACACTTGATGCTAGAAATGACTTAATCCCAAGAGGATGGTGATGTGGGGACATATGATGGTTTGTTTGTTCATTTGTTAGAGTCTCTTGTATCCTAGGATGGCCTTGAACTCCCTGTGTGGCCAAAAATTGATCTCGAATTTTGCAGGAGAGGATTGTGGGGAGCAGATCTCCTGTAGCCCAGTCTGACCTCCCTATGTAGCCAAAGATGGCCTTGACTTCTGATGCTCCTTCCTCTTCCTCCACGTGCTGGGATTACAGGTGTGGGCACCGTGCCCAGTTTTCTGCATTGGTGGGTGGGACTCAGGGTGGGTCCCAGGCTGTGTTTTCCTGGGATTAGATCTGCCCACTAGGTTGAGCATCTCTCTCTATTCCTTTGGGCATCACATCGGGAGTACAGACTCTGCTCCCACGCCAAGAGCACCCAAGATGGTGCTCCATGAAGTTCGACACCTTGGTGACCTTGTCTCTTACTCCGCAGCGTCCGCTACTGAGACACTCCCCCTCCTGACAGCCTCTCAGGGTCAGCTCTGACACGCCCGTTGTGAAGCAGGAATGTGGGCAGGCTAATCCTCTCTAAGTCCATCTCCATGGTCAGTGTGGGGTCCCTGAAGGGTGAAAGGAGACATTCATCCTCTCCTCTCTGGGGGTCGCGGCTGGGCCAGCGCAGTGCGGCTCCTGGACGTCACAGGTCCTCTGGCTGTCTCGGGAACAGCACGGCTGTCTGAGTGGTAGTAAAGGAAACGTTTGGTAAGTGTAAAGAGACAAAACGGACAAAAATTTTTAGAACCCACTTGACATGGCTCCATTTTTTTTCAACATGTAAAGACCTTCAAAATTGGAAGCAACTCGGTTCTTTCAGATGGGCTTACACCCCAAGAATCCCTTATCCATTCTTCTCATTCCTCCCAGCTAACTCACTTTACTTTCTCTGTTCTTCCACATCTCTCAGCTTTTTCCTCTACCTACCCCCATCTAGAATTTCTCTCTCTCTCTCTCTCTCTCTCTCTCTCTCTCTCTCTCTCTCTCTCTCTCTCTCTCTCTCTCCCCCTCGAGCATCTAACCAGGCACTTTCCTTCAAGACAGGCAGTGACAAGGTCTGCAGGAGGCCCTTTCTATCATGACTTTATGCCCCAACTACTACTATGAGAAACAGAATGTGCTGCCTTCTCAGTATAACTCATTCCTTCACTGCATCCTTTTCTGCCCAACCTGGGTGACGGCAGATGCTGTTTCAGGCAGCATCTGCTCCTCTTTCTTCTTTTAAAATACTTGATTTGCTCTATGCATCGTTTCATTCATATTCCCTGACCTCCCAGTGCCAGCCAACTCCCAATCCTGCTTCAGCCTCCTGAGACCTTGGATTATACGTGGCAATACCAGGCTGAATTATGGCTTCTCAACTCTATATTCAGGCTGCGTGGCTTCAAGCCAATATTTTGCATTAGAGATATATTCTTAATGTAGTTTTTTTTTAATTATCCACTTCCTTTGAAAGGAAAAAAATAGTGTTTGCCTGCTTCTTGGATTTCCATGAAGACATAATGAGCTATTCCTAGTGCGGGAAGACATGTTGATTTCAATCCTAAAATGTCCATATCACCCTCTCCCTCCAATCTGAATGCTGTAGCCTTTCCTTTGACATCTCAGATAATATTTTGAAATGAGGTTATGCTATATGAGAAGGAGTGGGAATAATGTTGGAGTTGGGAGAGAATTGGCCAGGAGAGAAAGAAGTAAGTAAGAAACAGGTAAAGAAGACTCAGTTCCCATAATAGCCACCCACCTCTCTCTAGAACAACTGTATCCTCAGATTTCTTGAGCCTTTGCTGTGCGTGGACAGTGCACTAGCTGGAAGAGGTAAGTTCCACAATGAGATGATAACTCAAAGACCAGCTGTGGTTCTTTACAACATCGTGCCTCTCGGAGCCTCTGTTTGCTCGTGTATAAAACGGAGATTGTATTAATGACTGTAGAGAGGGAATCTATAGAATAATAGGTTCCAAAGCCATGATCCAATACAGGAAGGTCATTTGTTGAACTCCAGCTACATTGTGGGCCTTCTGCTACATGGCAGGGTGAACAGTACACTCGCACGTTTGCCTTCTTAGACCTCAGACTATGGAGGAACAGAGAGATCACTGACAAAGCCCCACAAAACACAGTCTTTTGACTGAAAGAACAAGTAACTCCAGGATTTTCAAGGGGATGTTCTACATAGATTTAGGCACATAGGATATGGGAAGTTGGAGAACTGATGAGACTCAAAGAGAGGGAGAGAGCAATGAATGGTGGAATACTGTGACCATCTTTCCATCATCATTCCATTTCTCAGCCTTGTGGCTTAGTTGGGACCCTTCTCATGTCTAGCTCAGGGAATAATTTCAGCCCCTATCCTATTCATTGACTGGGTTGGCTAGTTCTGAGGACTCTTTTTCCCCCCTTGGATCTGCCTTTTAAAAAATTTGACAGCTATCTTCTAAGCATGGTCCAAAACTGGAAAACCAGACAAGGGAAGAGGCCAATCCTTCAGAGAGGCCAAGACAAGAGAACTGCAGAACCAGCATCCAAGATCTCCAACCACTGCCCTTTTGACCAACACATGCATTTTGCTGTTTAGTCCAGCTTGAGCTGAACTTTCCATTTTTCTCCTCTGTGTGTGTATGTGTGTGTGTGTGTGTGTGTGTGTGTGTGTGTGTGTGCATTCACATATGTGAATTCAGGCACATGCATGCTATCACAGGACAATTCTGGGTGCCAGTTCTTATCTTCTATCTTGATCGAGTCAGAATTCTTTTGTCACTCACAGCTGCATGTATCGCATGCTGGACAATGCATTTCCAGGGAGTCTCCTGTCTCTGTCTCCTAGCTTGCTGCGGGAGCACTGGGACTACAGATGCACCGCCCCGGACTTGACAAACATCCTAGAGATTCAAACTCAGGCTCTCAAGTTGGCTCGGCAGGCACTTGACTCGCTGAGTCATCTCTACAACCTGCTTTCTGTTGCTTATAATGGGTTATCCTACCTAATACGCAAGGGAAGAACAATTTGAGAAGTCAAGAGCAAACACATTAATTCTTGATTATCAACATATCAGGCCAGATGAGGACCGGAAGTGCCCACTGAATTTAGCCACATGGAGGTAGGTGAACTGTGGCTTGGGCAAGATCAGTTTTAGTGGGGAGAGTAAGGGAGCAGCAAAAGCCTGTGTATGTAGATTCTCCCAGACAACTAGGTAAGTCGAAGACCCCTGAAGCCACCTTTTTTTTTGAACTGTGCTTCATGGGCCATAACGATCCAGTCTCTGCCTCACAAAGAGACAGGATTCTCTAAGATTTCAAATATTCTGCATCGTTGTCCTTCACACATCAGCACACGCCCCCTCACACCCTTTACCTGTGTAGGTTCTGTGCTAGTCTGCAGGTTACACTGTAGAGGGAACAATAGGACTGTATTTAAAATCAACCATTTCCACTGAGAATGACCAGTTGGGTTATGACTTGGTCCTGCCTCCCCAAGGCACTTGCAGCTGACTAACAATTTGGGGGCAGAAGGATAAATAGCCTGGAGAACAGATTAAAGCTGTGGTCTGGACTGAGAGAGATGGATCAGTGGCATAGCACTTGGTTCTGGGTTTAGTCTTTGAACCTAAAAAGCAACCATGTGCTGTCTCCCTGGGAGAGAGAACAGAAGACGCTGGCCTCACCTTGCAAACCAATGAGGACATTATCCAAGATTCCCGTCATTCGTAAGCGCTAGCGTGCCAACATTCCCTTAACTGAGGCTCTTGAATAAAGGAGTCCAACCCACCAAAGCAAGCCCCAAGAGCAACAGCCTTCTCTTCCAGACTCAGCATTGATCAAGGAAGGGGTTAGTCCACTCCCCCCATCCCCCATCGGAACTCATCCACCATCCTTGCCCCTGGACCTGTCACCTGCCAATCTCATCTTCCACAAGCTCCAGTTTCCACCCTGGCTTCGGTAAGGGCTTTCGAAGAGGTGGATTCGATCACCACTCATTCATCCATTTGCTCGTGGTGGATAGTAGGTCAGGTAATTGAGCAGTGTGACTGGAAGCTCAGCTCGCGGCTCTGAGGAGCAATTAGGCACCCTGCATCTCTCTTCCGCACTCTGAGGATTGCCCCCACTTAAATATTTTTGAACTTTTTATTTTGAAAGAAATTCAGACATAAGGAAATGTTGCAAAATGAGACCGCCCCCCCAGCAAAATAATCCACTTATATCCTTCATCCAGCCGCTATCTGAATGTGAAAGTCTCGCAATGATCATAGGAAAATGCTCAAAGTGGGCAGGAGAGATGGCTTAGAGGCTAAAAAGTGTCTGCTGCACACGCCTGATGGGGCGACTTCCATTTCTGGAACCCACATCAATGTGAACCAAAAGAACTAGGGCTGTGAGATGATTCTGGGTGTGAGGCACCAGACTGCAAACTTGGTGACTTGAGTTTGATACCCCCATCCCCACAAGCCCACGTGGTAGAAGGAAAGAACCAGCTTCCAAAAGAGTAACTAATTCTCTGGCGTCCACCTAAGTACCAGTGCATGTGTGAGTGTATCTCTCTCTCTCTGTGTCCCTCTTTCTTAAATAAAAAAAAATTTAAAACTAGAAGTGAGAGCACAACTTTACAAAGTTGTCCTCTGACCTCCTCATGTACTATGTCCCACCCCACTGCATATCATACAGACTTAATAACAATAAAGCTTAAAAATTAGGCAAATCCAAGAAATTGACGGGGATATAACACAGTTGGCAGAGTGTTTGCTGGCAGGCATGACACCCTGGGTTTGGTCCCCAGTACCTCAAATCACTGCACGGTACACACTTTGGGAAATGGGGGCAGGAGGATCAGGAATTTAAGGCTGTCCTCAGCTATATAAAATTCAAGGTCAACCTGGGTGATCTAGTCTCAGAAAGTAGTAAACTAATTATTATCAATGAGATAAAACTTAGTGAATCTACAGAACAAACAGCTAAGCCAGATTTAGTAGCACGCATCTATAATCAAGCCACTCTGGAGGCTGAGGCAAGAATTCTAAATCTGAGGTCTGTGTGTACTATATATAAGACTTTGTTGTGTCTTTGGAAAAAAAATCTGCCATAGCTCTCATTGCCTTTGAGAAAATTTTGAATTGTAACAATGACTAGTTAGAAATTGTTAGAATGTGCCTCCATGTGGATTGGCCTAATGGTCCCTTAAGAGTAGGTTTTAGGGGCTGGAGAGATGGTTCAGAGGTTGAGACTCTCTCTTGAAAGCAGAAGGTCCTGAGTTTGGATCCCAGGTCCCACGTAAAAATGACAGGTGGAAACGGCTGTGGCCTGCACGTCTGGCCCTGGTGGGTGGAGCCTGGGAAATCCCAGAACAAAGCAAAAAAGAGGTAGAAGCTATCCAGGATGATTCCCAAAGTCACCCTTGATCCTCCACAGGGACACACACATACACACTCACACACACACTCACACTCACACACACACACACACACACACACACACGAAGTAAATAAATGCAATATTTTTTAAGAAAAAGAATACCACCAAAATAATGCCATGCCCTCTTCAGGAGTTTATATCAAGTGATACATGATGTCAATTTATGTCATTCCTTGAAATGTCAACTTTGAGCACTTGATGCCAATGGTGCCCGCCGGCCCTCTCCTCTGTAAGTCACATTCTTCCCTGTGTAACAGCTGAGTATCTGGTTGGAAAGTTCTAGTTTGTGCAAATATCTTCCCTCATCATACTTTCACCTAGTTATTTAAAAATAAGTTTATTTTTAGACAGGGTCTGTTTAGCCTAAATTGATCTTGAATTCACTGGAGCCAAGGATGATCTTGAACTTCTGACCCTCTAGCCGTCACCTCCCAAATGCTGGGAATGCAGGTCACAGCGCCAAGGATCAAACCCAAGGGCAAAGCACTCTGGCAGCTGAACCCTTCTCCAGCCACTATCCACTAGCTTATTCTTATTCTTTGATATTTTCATGTAGGCGTGCGATGAGTTTTAGCCATCTTTCCCTATCTCGCTTCTCTCTTTTCCCCCATTGAAAACCTGTTTGTCGAGTCTCTCTCCTCTGAGGTCTTCCTGTGTGTCTGTGACCCACTGAATTGAATGAGGATTGCCTCATTAGCATGGGCCCGGCACTTGCTGATGCACAGATGACATATTAATGTGAGACCATTAGTGAAAATCCGTCCACTAGTTCTAACATTGGTCAAGGATCCTTGCTTCTCAGTAGTTGCTACTGTGGCATTTGCCAAATATTCACTCTGTTTTCATCTCTTCCCAGCATTGAGATGGGAATTCTACTGTAAAGAGAAGTCTTTTCCTCTTTTCTAGAATAGATACTTTTTTAAATTATTTATTATGTATTCAATTGTGCATGTGTACATGTGTGTATGTGTGAGTATGTATGTATGTGTGTGTGTGTGTGTGTGTGTGTGTGTGTGTGTGTAGAACCATGGATGAATTCAGGAACCACCATGGACGCCTCCACCTCCTCCTTGTTTACTCTGCCCCAGGATTCACAGGCTCTGCTCTACCAGGACCGGAAATGCAGGCCGCCCCCGCTTCTGCCCGGCATCTATACGTGGGGTCTAGGATCCGAACTCAGGACCTTCTGCCTGCAAGGCAGAGGCTTAACCCCTGAGCCATTTCTCCAGCCCCTAGAATAGTACTTTTGACTTAAGTATCTATTCTATAAATATATAGGATGCTACGCCCATTTTTAAGTGAGAAAACTGAGGCTGAGAGCTGTTAGGAAGGAAGCACCTCCACAAAGCAAGAACCAGGTTTTAGTCTTGGGCCACTTGGGTCCTTGACAGATGTTGCCTCTCTTCCAGCTACTCTGGACACTGAGGCAGGAGGATTACAAGAACAAGGCTCTGCCTGTCTCCCCTGCAACATGCACGGGACCTAAATTCAAGCTCCAGTACTAAAAACAAAAATGAAAACATATATGTGTGTGTGTATGTTTTAAATTATATATATATATTTATGAGTTTAAATGCAGTGGGTCTTACATTCTCTCTCTCTCTTTCTCTCTCTCTCTCTTTCCCTCTCTCTCTCTCTCTCTCTCTCTCTTCTGGGCTTCAGGGACTTGCAAGATAACTCAGCAAGTTATGCACTTGTTTGAATGCCTAATGACCCAAGTACAATCTGCAGAATCCCACATGGTGGAAGAAGAAAACTCACTTCCAAGAGCTATTTTCTGACTTCGGTCCTAGCACCCTGACACATATGCCCTTCCTCTCTCCCCTCTCAGGTAAATCAATCATTTTTTTTTATTTTTTATTATTATTTATTCAATTGTGTGTGTATGCGTGTTTGTGTGTGTGTGTATGTGTCTGTGTGTGTAAAACCACGGACGAATTCGGGAATCACCATGGACGCCTCCACCTCCTCCTTGTTTACTCTGCCCCGGATTCACAGGCTCCGCCCTACCAGGACCAGAAACACAGGCCGCCCCCGCTTCCGCCCGGAGTCTATACGTGGGATCTAGGATCAGAACTCAGGACCTTCCGCCTGCAAGGCGGAGACTTAACCCCTGAGTCACCTCTCCAGCCCCATCAATCATTTTTTTTTAAACACTAGGCATGGTTAGTTCTCTGACTTAATCACTTGGAAGCTCAAGTCGGCCATTAGCTTAATGTTCAGTATTGTGCATCACTCGTAACGTGCTCCACATGCTCTGGTTATTGTATCTTAGTTTTCTTTTGTTTGTGTGTTTTTGTTTGTTTTTATTTTGTTTGCCATTTTTGTATTTTCAAAAGATCACCTTGGATCCTTTTTATGACTAGATGTGGTTGGCACTCACCTATAACCCCAGCATGTAGGACATTCAGGCAGAAGTGTCATGAGTTCAAGACCAGCCTGGATGGGCTATATAGTGAGGCTCCATCTCAAACGGAAAGGAAACTTGTCGAAATGGATGAATTCACAAAATATATACAATATATGTAGAAATATGCATTTTTCTCTCTGTGGCTTTCCATAAATGAGTGTCCAGCTACAATCACCAGAGGACATGGTTATAATAGCCAGATGCCAGGTGTTAAATACCAACAGTTGTTTTATGTTTTTATGTTCAGGGAGGAACCATGTGTAATGATATCTCATGCATCTTTAAAATGGAACTCTGAGCCCCGATCCATGCTCATCTAGGTAACCCTAATTAAATGCAGTGGGTCTTACATGCACACACAAAACACATACAAAGGACAATGCAAGTAGGGGGCGGGACTTGGGAAGAAGCGATTTGGTGGGAGGGAGGAGCTAAGAGAGTTTCAAGGGGATGCTTTGATTAAAGAACATTATATAACATATGCATATATGTGTATTATTAAATTGTGAAAGAATAAATAAATGGCCTATTCTAGAGCATCGTTGAAGATTCCAAGGGGCATGAAAGGGAAGCAGCAAGCCTGGGTACCCCAAGAGGGACTCCCAGAAGTCCAAATATAAGGGCAGCCACAGGATAGGACAGAGTCACTTACAAAGAGCAGGTGGTAGAACTTTGTGCTTTGCTTCCAAAGAGCCCTTTTCCTTCCTCCAGGAGTTCAGAAATCCATCTGTCTCCTGTCATAATCAGGATGCTTTCATCATTCCCCCGGTACAAGTGCGGATCTGCGCCCAGAGGGGACCCATGAGATGTCCAAGTCCCATGTGGACTACAACAAAGAATTGGACCAGAGACATCAGATAGTGATAGAAAAGCAGATTATTAAGAAAGAAAACCCCTCCAAGGACGGAAGGGCACCAGAAAGCTGGGATGGGTAAAGGATCGGCCGGTCCCCAGCCACCGGTGCTGGTGGATTTCTATGATTCTTTTTCCATAGCACTAGGCCTTCTCTGAGAGATCTCTCCATCTGTCCCAATTCTTATCTTTCTGCCACATCTGGTCAGCACCAGTACCTCACTATTGGTTCAGGTACAGCTTGTCATAGTTAGGCACAGGTGTCAACTTGACAGTGGAGGGTTTGAGCTCTGGGCACATTTGCAGAGAGTTGATGGTTGAGTTAAGCCCAGAGCAAACCTGCAAGAGATTGTCTAGCTGATGGGGAAGGCCCAGCCTATGGTGGGTGGGATTAGGCTCTGGAATAAATCACGGAGAGCTGGTTGAGAGAGTTGGCATCCTTCTGTACACTTGGCCAGACATGCTGGTCTGGCAAGTAAGGATTGTCCATCTCTCAGCTGTTATGCAGTGATGGTGTGGCCAGCTCCCTCGGCCCTGGTGTTGGTGCGTGCTCTCCCGTCAAACCGGACTGTTGTAAGAAAGTAAACTCCTTGTTCCTTTAAGCTGTGTGATGGTCATTTATCAGCAATCATGCAGGCGACTGCAACACAGCTGCGTTGTTTAAAAAAAAAAACAAAAAAACAAAAAACAACCTCAGAGCCAGAGAGATTTTCAGCTCCTGGAATCTTCCAGGGATGAGCCGCTCCCGCCTCCTTCATGTTTCACGCGCTCTCCACAATGGCAGCCCTCTTGCTGTGTTGGGGTGTCAGCCTGTGAGCAGCCGAGAGGACGCTGGCCCTGGGCTGCGTCCAGCTCCATGGGAAGCCAGAGCCTCTCCTAGGCTGTCACAAGAGTCGGTTTTACTAGAAACAGTTTGGGTTACAGTTAAAACTAGATGAGCTAGTCAAAGCTGGAGAGAGGGCTCTGGGGTTAAAGCCCCTTTGCCTCACAAGCAAAAGGACCGGAGATCCCTAGATCCCACAGAAAATGCTGGATGGAAATGGTGGCCGCCTGTAATCCCGACCCCGGAAGGAAGAGCTGGGAAATCCCAAGGCAGAAACAGTAAGGAGATAGAGCAATCTAGGATGATTCCAGATGTCACTCGGGGGCCTCCACAGGCACGCACACGCAAGAGCTCTCTTGTACACATGCCTGTACATACATGTGTACAACCCACATGGAACACACGTGCGCACGCACACACACACACACACACACACACACACACACACACACAAAGCGAGCCAGGCATTCTGTGGTTCAATAAACACCCCACAGTAACTCCCATATAACTCAAACAAGACCAACTTGGCCAGAGGAGGACCAGTGTTTCCTTCCTCCTTCTTCAGACAGGTGAGACCCCCGGGAAGGACAGGAGGCCTGTCCCCCCTCTCCCCCCACCAAACCCAACTTCAATGCTTTTCTATTTATATGCGAAATTTGCCTAGTTAGCCGCAGATCTGCCCGTTTGATGTTAATGAGTTTGTGAACCCAACAAACACATGAAAGAGGAGGCTCTTGCAAAGAGGGGAAACAGAAAATAAAGTGCCATCCAAGATGGGGTGGGCCTTCAATCTGCCTTCAATCTCGCCAGCCCCTTTCTCTGGCTTCCCTACGGGGGCCCCTTTCATCCAATGGAAGAAATGGAGATAAAATGCCATCCTGGTGAACAGCCCACAAAACCAACTCTGATTAGTCTGGACAAAGAAAATGAAGAATTTAGCTGATCAAAGTGGGAACTGCTCCCCCCCCTAAACTCCGCCCACCCCATTAGGCCTCCTGTGGACGAGAGAGGCAGGTTGCACGCACACCAGGGAGGCGGCCATGCTCCTTTTTCAAGTAGCCCCCTTGTCTCCTGTCTCCTAATAACCCACTTTAGGACATGGAGTTCTGATCTGATATTATTAGATGGAAAGTGGCCTCTTTCAAATCTGGGGAGAGTCGGGGGGCATTTGTAACAGCCAGAATCAAAGGCCTGGTCTCTTTCTGTACCTAATTATCAATAGTGTTTTATAATCTTATTAATATGGATACACAGTATACTGAAGATCTGTTAAGGCGTAATGTATGTGGAAGATAATTAACAAGATCCGAGTCAGATCAATCGCCTATTTGACAGCCAACGGTGTGTGGTTTATAAATTATGCATATTCTAGGTATTGCTCAAAATGTTTAAAGTTTCAGTCCAATCCTTCCGATCCGAGCACTGGGGGAAAGTAGGAACTAAAGGTATTGTCCCCAGCCTATTGGAGTCTTCTCTGCACACGCCAAACTTGCCTTCTTACTTAAAAATCAAAGGATTCTCTTAACTGCCGAGCACTGCACGCAGCATAAAAACACACCTTTTCCTTGTACAGTGCAGAAAAACAAAAGGTGAAATCTTGTAAGGAAAGCGATGATTAATAAAAGGAAGGCAATTCGCCTTTTGATTTCCAAAGGAGGAGGCCGAGTGCTTCACATAGCAGACAGAGCTAGCCTTTCTGGTTGCTGCAGCTGGGACCAACATGAAATATTGGGGTTGCAGCAAACTTGATGAATTAGACTAATTATTGTGTCTTTTTGGAAGAGTTCAGGAGCTTAAACTGTACCCTTGGTGGAGGACAGCGGATGTGTGTGTACGCATGTGTGCGTGTGTACACGGACACATTTACTATGATATCATTTATTGGAAGCAGTAAATTCAAGATAAAACACACCCAGCCAATCTATTGCCCAAAACAGAGCTGCCTCGGTCAACCCATAAGCTAGAATGGTGTGAGCCCGCGGTGCATGTGATTGGTGCGTGTAATTCTGAGGCAGGAAGGTTGTCCTGATTTGGGAACCATTCCGAGACACCTAGGGAGTATCAGGCCAACCTGAACTATAGAGGGAGACTCTGTCTCAGAAGCAAAAAAAAAAAAAAGCAGAAATATCCACTTTTGTGTCGCATATTACTGGTCTTAGAACTCATGCCTTCTGCAGCGTCATTGAAGAAGAGCTAAGTGATTCAGAGGAGACGCTCGGCTTCCAAATCTGCCCACTGATCTTGCAGATGGGATTGTTCGGTCGGTGGCAAGGAGCCAGGGAGACTCTGTGACACTGGCTGGGGCGTTCTGGTCTCACTTCCACTGTCTGTAAAGCAGACATGCCCCAGTCATGTGGCCGGGCTCTCTCGGAAAGGCACCGTAGGTGTGAGGAAGTGGTGTATCCACAGTCGACAATCTTGTGGCCTCGGGTCCTAAGCCAGTCAGTGGCTCCCATTGCCCACAGAGGGAAGCCATTGTTGCCCACTGGGCCACAGCCGGCTCCATGTCGGTTCCTGCTGGTTCCACTTCATTCCCCACCGGGCCTCTGATGCGAGCCGTTTGCCTCCGGCTGTCTGCCTGCTCTGTGTGCTTGGAACGACTCCTTCCCTGGCAGCATCTTTTCCTGCATCTCCCTTTTGGTGAGCTGCACGGTCACGCCCAGATAGCACGTCTCCAATGGCTTCCCTGGCCCCTGGAGCAAAAGCTCTTGTGGCCATTTGTCACGTTTCACTGGTGGTGTAGACAGAGGCCAGCTTCATCCCGACAGCAAGTGCCAATCATCCCCGAGCATCACTGCTCGTGTGTCTGTTTGTTCCTTTTTCATTCCTTTCATCCATCTAGCTAAAAGAGAGAGAGGAAAAAAGCCAGCTAGCTTTCCTCTCTTTTTCCTTCTATTTTGTTTCCTCCCTCTTTCTCTTTCTTTTCTTTCTTTCTTCCTTCCTTCCTTTCTTTTTCTCTTCTTTTTTCTTACCTTTTTCCTTTCTCCAATCTTTCTCTCTTCTTTCTATTTTTTTCTTCTCTTCCCTCCCTCCTTCCCTCCCTTCCCCCTTCCTTCTTTCTTTCTTCCCTCCCTTCCTCCTTCCTTCCTTCTTTCTTTCTTTCTTTCTTTCTTTCTTTCTTTCTTTCTTTCTTTCTTTCTCTCTCTCTCTCTCTTTCTTTCTTTCTTTCTTTCTTTTTCCACAGGATCTCATATAGTTCAAGATAGCCTCACACTCTGCATAGTCAAGAATAACCCTGGGTGTCAGAGAGGGGGCTCAGAGGGTCAAGACTCTGCTTTGCAAGCAGAAGTCCTGAGTTCAGATCCCAGGCCCCACACAAAAGCACCAGGCGGAAACAGGGGCAACCTGCACTTCTAGCCCCTAGTGGGTGGAGCCTGGGAAATGCCAGAGCCAAGTAAAAAGGTGGTAGACAATCCAGGATGATTCCCAAACTCACCTTCGGTCCTCCACAGACACACACACACACACACACACACACACACAATAAATAAAGTTTAAAAAGAATAACCTTGGACTTTCAGTCCTCCTGCTTTCACCTCCTGAGTGCTGGGATTACAGGCATGTGCCACCATGCCTAGTTTCTACGGCAAATCAGAGCTTCTTGGCTTGCTAGACATGCTACCAGCGGAGCTACGTCCCCAGCTTTCTTTTTGTTTTGTTTTCATTGAGTGATTGGTTGATTTAATACTGAAGAAGGGACAAAGAGGGCAAGAAGGCCCCCCTGCAACGCTATACGAGTAAGTTAGAGGAAGTGTCAGAAGTCAGTTCTCTCTTCTCACCACATGTGCTTCTGGGGCTCGAACTCAGGCTGACAGTTTGCGTATTGATGCCTCACCGCTGGGCCATCTCACAGATCCTTTGTTCAGCTTTGCGTGAACGTGCTGTGTGGGTGTCAGCCAGAGGTTAGTATGTGGCTCTTCCTCAGCACTCTCCACCTTATTTAGAGACAGGGTCTCTCCCTGAACCTGGAGGACTCTATGGTGGCTCAACGGGCTGGCTGGTGAGCTCCCAGGATCTGTCTGTCTCTCTTCCACAGTACTAGGATTGCAGACGTGCTACAGGGCTGGGCTTCTAAACGGACGCTGGGGATGCTAGAGGTGCTGGGGTGCCTGGGATGCTGGGGTGCCGGGGATGCTGGGGATCTGAATTGTGGTCCTAATGTTTGTATAGAAAGTACTTGACCCACCTATCCTCTCCTTTTCCCCTTCTTTTTTTCCTTTAAGACAGGAATTCATTAAGTAGCCCAGAATGCTCTGCGTCACTACGGCGCAGTTCAGGCTGCCTCACACGAGGAGACCCTCTTGCTTTCCAAGTGCAGGGATTGCTGGCATGCACCAGCACAGCCCGCTCTCTCACCCTTCCGTACTTCTGTCCATGACTGACAACACACACACACTCAGTGTCTGTCAGTCTGAGGCAAGGAAGCGAATGCCCCTCACACTCTGCTGGCGTACCCCATTGTCTCCCACGACAGAGAAGGACAAAGGCATATGTGCCTGAGATGAGTCGCCAACCGTTACTGGATACCTATCCTGGGACAGAACCAACTAACGCTCTCTACCTGCCCTCTTATTGAAGTCTTCCAGCAGCCCCTGGGATTGTGTCTAAGGCCTATTTCCTGTAACTGGTGACATGTGTCAGGCCGGCAGGTTGTGTCTTTGAGCTCCTGAGCATCCAGCTTTGCCACAGTGTCCAGAAGTCTTCACAGTGAGGTGAAGTCACGTGACCTGCTTCTGTCCAGGGAAATCAGAAAGAAACAACGTGCGCCGCCACTAAGCTAAGCCCATAGAATCCCCCCCAATCCCCCATGAACCAATGAAAGGGCTCAGTGAGCAAGGCGTCTGCTTACAAATCTGGGGACTGAACTTCGATCCTGGAAGCCCACATGGTGGAAGGAGAGAATTGACTTCCAGGAACTGTCCTCTGACCTCTACGTGCACACCACGGCATGCACCTGCCTCCCTTCCTCTTTCAAAAGAAACAAACTATTAGAAGAACAAACCCTCCTGAAACTCTTCTTTCTTCTGCTGCGCCCATAGGCGTCAAGGTCTCAGCCAATAACCTTAGCGCAGGGCGAAGCCGTCCAAAGAGCCACCTGCTGAATATGCCTGTGCGGAGCCTGTAACATGATCCTAAACTAAATTCCTGTTTTATGACGTGGCAAGAATCTAGGGCGCTTAAACTTGCAGCTGCTCTGTGAGGGAACTAGGATTCTGCTTATAGAACTCAGGAAAGTTATGTAATGAGTTAATGGGGGGGAGAGAGACCAGGATTTTAAACCACACCTTGCCTAGTCTCGGACTCCTGAGACTGTGGCCACCATCACATATTGTCACATTCTGCTAGGGAAACAAGCAAAACCACAAACAGTAAGACAAGGGAGATGACTAAGGCCTTGGCCTCACGAGGTGAGATATTTGAATCCCCTCACTGTTCCCCACAAACCCTGGAATCTTGAGCCCAGTGAGCCCAGGATAACAGAGTCACATGGATTAGTGCGATAGGTAAAGGAGATGGTACAGACCTCAAGGATGGGCATGAGTAGGCACTCACAAGGCATTTTCCTCCTGCTTCTCTGTTCCCTTAAAGAACGGAACAGCTCAGCAATTCCCCAAAACTACCTGATGGAGAACTTGATCAGAAGCCACTGCACAGCCTCAGGGAGTCAGGGCTTAGAAGACCATAGTTTGACTGTGTGTGTGTGTTCTTTGTATTTGTGTTCTGTGTGTGTGTGTGTGTGTGTGTGTGTGTGTTTGCATGTAGGCGGGTGCACATCGTGTGTGTGTGTTTGCATGTAGGCAGGTGCACATTTTGTGTGTGTGTTTGCATGTAGGTAGGTGAGCATTGTGTGTCTGTGTATGTGTGTGTATGTTTGCAATGTAGGCGAGTGCACATTTTGTGTGTGTGTTTGCATGTAGGTGGGTGTATATTGTATGTGTGTGTGTTTGCATGTACGTACATCGTGTGTGTATGTTTGCATGTAGGTGGATGTACATTGTATGTGTGTTTTGCACTTGTAGAGGTTCAAGAGTGACATTGGGAATCATCCTGAATTTGCTCTACCTCCTTATTGTGTTGCTATGGGGTTTCCTAGTCTCTGCCTTCCAGGGCTGGAAAGGCCAACACCATATCTGCCTGGTGTTTTTATGTGGGGCCCGGAGATCTGAATTCAGATCTGTCACCTCAGGTTTCTTTCATCACCTTCAGTCAGCCATCTGCATAATGTGTATTGGGTGCCCTCACGGTCAGGAGCCGGGCAGGACAATGGTCCCCCACAATCAGGAGCGAGGAGATGCAGAAAGGGCGCCTGAGGCGTGACACTGAAGGAAGTGCTGTCACTCAGTCCCGCAGGAGCCGAGCCTGAGCTGCTCTGGAAGTCTGCGCCTTAGGCAATGGGCGGGGCTTGCCTGGGGTGGGCGCTGACCGGCTTGTGAGATGCTGCCCCTGAAAGATGCTGGGAGCTTCCGGCCTACAAGCAGCAGACAGACTGCAAACCTCTTAACAACAAGGCAGGGCCTGGGATCATGTGGAAGTTGGCAAATAGAGGCTGAGCCACGCTGGTGCTCTGCTAATCTTTGTGACCTTGGCTTCCCATGGTCCACAGTCACGTCGCCTACAGTACAGCGTCCAAAAGGGAGGGCCTCAGAGATCAAGGGAGAAATTATAACGCTTTCTTTAAGTCATGTCCTGTGGGTCAAAGCAGGCACTGGTGGCCTGCTAAGTACAAGGGAGGGGACCGAGACCTACTTCTCAGTGAGGAAGTATAGATGATCATTTATTTAAAAAATACATATATCACAATGACTATGCTCTCTCTCTCTCTCTCTCTATATATATATATATATATATATATATATATATATATATAATGACTATGCTGTGTGTGTGTGTGTGTGTGTGTGTGTGTGTGTGTGTGAACATGACAACTTAGGTTAAGCCTTGGGGAAATCTATCTGTGAAGAATTAATTGTCGTGACAAGCCCTAAGCAAGCCCGCAGGAAGTTGTCTGATCAATGTGGGAAGATCCAGCCCACAACGGGTGGGACCATTGCCGGTAGTGACGGATGAGGTGGAGAAGCTGGTTCAGTAGTTTGGTATATACTTCAGCATATTTGGACAGATTTGCAGTCTGGCAGTAAGGTTTGCCTCTCCTTCAGAAATCCCTGTGGATGTGGAATGGCCAGCTCCCTCCACTCCTGGGGTTGCTATGAACTCTCCTGCCCAGCTGGACTAGGAACTATAGCTGAGAATCGTAAGAAAGAATAAACCCTCCTTGTTTCCTGCGTTCTCTGGTGGTGACTTTATCAGCAACATTCAGGCTAAACTGCAACAATGGCAAAGGAAATTTCTCTGATAGTGGAAAAGAGCCTTATCGTATGAGAGCTTAATTGTGGAAGGACTTAGCTGTAAGCACAAACAGGCCTTCATTCACCCATCACTGACTATCACGGATTTCGCACCTAGGAGGCTCCAGCCCTCGGTGGAGGAAGTGGCTTCCTCAGTGGTCACGGGGCAGGGCAGACCCTGATGGGAAAAGCCCAGGCCTGTGCTTGCTTTTGTCTGACTTGTTATGTGGCTGCAGAGACAGTTATGGCCTATGATGAAGTATTAAAACCATGTCTCAAACCCTTTACCTGTGTTGGGAAGGACTTGAAGGTGACTCAAGAGAATGTGGTTCTTCACGCCTGAGAACTTTGACTCTGTGCTGTTATTATTATTGTTATCGTTATTATTATTATGTCCCTGCCATCATCTCTATCTGAAAGCAGCAACCCAAGTTGTTTCGATGGACTGAGCGATCCCTGGCATTTCTGGAGGACGATGGTGTTTTAGTTTCATTATGCGCGGCTGCCACAAAATACCTGACCCAAGCAATTTAGGGAGAAAGGTTTTATTCCAGCCCATAATTCCAGGTTATAGTCCACCACGATGGAAAAGTCACGGCAGGGAACTAGTCACAACACATCCACAGGCAAGAGGGGACCGCCGTGGATGGATACGAGCTTGCCTGCCTGCTTGACCCCTGCAGAGCCCCAGTCGCCCTGTCTATGGAATGGGTCCATCCACAGTGGGGTGGGTCTTTCACACATCAGTGAAAGCAACCAAGACAATCCTTGCAGACACGCCCAGGGGTCAACCTTAATCTGGAGAATCCTCCTCAGACGTGCCTAGAATCCTAGCTCCTAAGTGTCAGGGTGACAATTAATAATAACTGTCACAAATGGGTTCCCCAGGGGCACAGAATGAGTGGAAGTATAGACACAAAAGGAGGGAGGAAAGAGAGGGGTAGGGGAAGAGAGAGAAATGAGAGACAAGACAGGCAGCCAGGGAAGTGGGGAGGGAGGATTAATGGGCCCCAGATCACATGGTTATAGAGACCCACAAGTCTCCCATTTCTGCTGCCTGAGAGCTAGAAAACTAGGAGGGCCAGGGTATCAAGTCTGACTTGAGGTCTGCGAATCTGAGAACTAATGTATAGGTCAGAGTCTATGTTCAAAAGCTCAAGAAGCAGCAGATCCTGCACCACCGACAGGAGAAAATGGATGCACATGGGAGCGCATGAGCCTTCCCTTCACCTTTTTGACCTTTTCTACCCTCCATAGGTTTCGTGACGCCATCTTCGTCCCTAGTCCTCTGACTCACACGTTAATCTGTTCTGGAAACACCTTTCAGCAGACACACCCAGAGCTGATGTTTTACCAGCTATCTGGGCATCTCTTAGCTCAGTTGTGTTGACAAATGAAATTAGCCTCACATAAAGAGTTTACGGGTTCCAAAGTCCCCTCACACCCTTCATTACACACTAAGTAAGCTCCGCTCCACCACCCCCTGCAGCCCATAAGGTGGGGAGGAAGCACTTGGTTTACAAATGGAACCTGAGCTCAGAGAGGTCAAGCAAAGGGCCGAACCTACCACACAGCTGTTGACGTCCTTCTAGATGCTTCATCCGCCCGTGTGTGCACTGGCTTTTAATTTTTTTGTTTGTTTGTTTTTAACTCTCAAATCTACTTTATCCCAAATTCTTTTCTTCCTCTTTCCATCTTTTCTTTCTTATTTCTGTTTAGGGTCATACACTTAGAAATAAATGGATAAGATGGTGTGTATATATATGTGTGTGTGTATGTATATATGTACACACCATTTTATCCATTTATTTCTAATTATATATAGTGTATTATCAAAATATCACATGGTATCCCATAAATATGGAAAATCATATACTGACTTTTGTGTGTGTGTGTGCGTGTGTGTGCGTGTGTGTGTGCGTGCGTGTGTGTGTGCATGCGTGTGTGTGTGTGTGTATCAGAGGGCACATATGTGTGCTTGTGAAGGACCAAGGGTGACTTTGAGAGTCATCCTGGATTGCTTCACGCTTGAATTTCTGGGATCTGTCTTCCAGAGCTGGAAAAGCAGGCTGCCACCATTCCTGCCTGTTTTTTTTATGTGGGATTCAAGATCCAAACTCAGATCCTTCTGCTTTGGAGGCAGAGTCTTAATCCCTGAGCCATCTCTCCAGCCTCCCCCTCTTTTTCCTTGAATTAGGGTTTCATGTAGTCCAGGCTAGTCTTAAACTCAGTATGTAGCCAAGGATGATTTTGTTCTGAATCTTCTGTCCCTCCCAATCCCCCATTCCTACCCTTCCCACCTCCCCCCACCCCATCCAGGCATCTTTGAGTTGGATTTATAGATACTGCCATCACACCTGGTTTCCATTACAGTAGGCAAGTCTACCTATTGAGTACATCCCCAGCCCAATTAAAAAAAAATAGTCCTGAACTTTACTAAGCATCTTTATGCCTAGGATCCTGAGAAGCATTCACGCGCAGAGATCCTATTGCCTTCCAGCATCCTGAGGGAGACAGGGCAGCTGGGACAAGTGGGGCTTAGAGAGAGGCGTGACTTTCTTCTGCATGTCACATGTATGGCAGAAAGGTGTGGAAACTCATCCTCCGTCATCTGACTTGAATCCCACCTGGGGACCCCCTGCCTCGCTTCCACCACCAGCTCCTGCAGCAGGAACCTCTGTCCCCAG
This sequence comes from Typhlomys cinereus, assembly GCA_023101885.1. Taxonomy (NCBI): domain Eukaryota; kingdom Metazoa; phylum Chordata; class Mammalia; order Rodentia; family Platacanthomyidae; genus Typhlomys; species Typhlomys cinereus. Next base: position 1,301,506 of record JALPQD010000178.1, read on the forward strand.
CTCTGAAGTGGACCCTGCGTAAGTGACACAACCTAGGATGCTCTGCCCTGGTATCAGCTGAGATCCCTGTGCGCTGGTATTGCCAGCGTGGGGCGAGTTCCCTTGCTCGCATTGAAGGCGACAGTTATATAGATGTGGTCCTGGGCTAAACTCTGCAGCCTGGGACGGCGCCTTCAAAGAAAGAGCTGCAGCAAGCGACCCCCAACTGCTTGGTCCCCCAACTCCTCCCCTGCTGCCTGGAAAAGGGGAGCAGCGTTTGGGTTTGGAGTTCCGTGTGGATGCAACTGGCCCAAGGCTGTTCTAGCTCCCTGCCCGATGGTGTCTGAGTGATCCCCTCAACTGCCAGCCTCGCCAGCCTGCTAGCCTCGGGTTCCTGCCACCCAGGCCTCAATAGTGTCCTCAGTTCATTAGCGTCATCAGCTCATTAGCACTTCCCACTTTGGCAAGGAGGTGTGGCCGGAAGGGACTCTAAGGACCGCTGAGGGGGGTGGGGAGCAAACTTTGAGCCCAACTTAATGTTTAACCTCTGTGACAATGGGATTGTGAGTCTCTCCCGCCGCCTCCCAGGTAGCTTCTTGAGTGAGAGAGTCCATAAAATACCTGCAGATAACCGGGCATTGCGGTGGGGCGGCCGAGCTGGGTGGCTAAATCACACATCACATGCAAGGTAGCTGAGGAGTCCCGCCAGCAGGGCCCTCAAAACAGGGCTGGAGCTGGGCACACCCAGCTTTCCTTCCTCTGAGAGGAGAGACTCTTGAAGGAATCTGGATGCCTGCGTGGTTAATAGTTGGGAGGTGGGAAATTGAAGGGAACGCGATTCCTGTGGGGGCAGGGAGAGAGCCGTCATCCCAGGTAAATAATTAACAACAAAACATGTTTCACAAAAAAAAAAAAAAAAAAAAAAAAAAAACGCCCAGCAGAACTTTCAACTTCTCTAATTTGGAAAGTCAAAAGTTTAACTGGGCGCCAGGAAGCTGGTGCCAAGGTCTGTTTGGAGCAGAGTCACGCTGGCGGTGCTTGAGCTGTCAATCACTCAGCTCTGGCCATTTTCTGAATCTGTCTAAGTGACATTGGTGGAGGGCCTGGCCGGATCTTCCCGGGGTCTCCCAGGCAGGGAGGCAGGACTTACCCTAATGATTGAGGGTCCTTCACTGGGTGTCCTAGAACCATCCAAGGGGGTTCAACAGACTTCTGACGAGGCGGGACCTCCGAAGCATTAAACTTCCAAAGCATAAAACATCCGAAGAACTAAACCCATTTTGTGGTGCTCCATTTTGGTTTGATCGCTAGGTGCTACGCAGCCTCGCACGAGTAGTGAGTATGTTAAGATCCGAGTGATCTTACATCAGGATACACAGGAGTCCAAACTCTTTTGCTAAGTTGTTGTCTGGATGGTATTCGGGATTGGGCAAATTGTGGCTCATGGGCCAAATTTATTGGATACCTGTTTTCTGAATACAATTCCAAGTTTGATAGGAAAACAGCCAACCCCCTCCCAAACACATCCCCCCCTCTACCCCCCTTCCCCAGTTGAATTACTATGGGCGCCTTTTGTGCTGTAACTATAGACTCCTGTAGCACAGGTCACTCGTCTGCAAAGCCTAAAACAAGTACTCGTTAGCTCTTGGCTGACAATTTTGCTGACCTCTGAGATATGTAAAGATGTAGCCCGGGGCTACACAGAGGAGGTGCTGCTTACCGTCGGTCTCAGGAGAGGGCATTTCTGCGCTCTCTCTGGACTCTCAGCCCACTAACGTAGCTGCTGTAGGTTGCCACTCAACGGCTCCTGCCCCCACCCACAAGCTAGCGGATGAAGATGTCAGCAGGTCCAGGTCCGGGGAGGAGACAAGGAGTATACAGGTGGGAGAGTAGGGCAGACCCCTAAAGCAGATCCTGTGTGTCCTTGGATCCCCATGGCCACCGTTCCCAGGGAGCCAACATGCGACCGTGAGGACAAGGAGCACGTGAGCTTCTCTACCTGCCCCCTGATTGCAACCGCCTGGCTATATGAAGTCAGTGACGCCCCCTTCCACTAGAGCCTTGGGAACTCTAGTTTCCAGCCCTGCCCTGCTTCTAGAAGCAGTCTCAGCTGTACGGTTCAGCTGAGCCCCGTGAAGCCTGCTAAAGCGACCTTCTGGAAATGGCCCACAGTGAGAGACCCGCCCAGTAAGCGCTGGTGAACAGCAGTATCCTTCCTCGGCCTCGGTTTTCCCTGCTGGCCGAAGGGTTTTGCTCAATCCTCACAGTCCGTCCAGAGGTGAACTTGTCCCTGCTCTACACACAAGGAAACAGGGACAAAAAAAAAAATCTCTGCTCCAGGGATCAGACAGCCAGAATGGCCCCCAGAAACTTCCCACACCTGCGGGCCTCCAATCTGTCTGCGCGTGGCTTGTGCGCACTGCCTGACAGCGTGGTGTCCTCATGGGCAGCAAAGGAACCTGAGGAGTCATCTCCCTCGCCCTGCCCGCGGGTACCCCTGCCCTGGTGGCCTGTCAGGTCTCTCCCACTGCCAGTTTGGAAGAATTACAGGTGCTTGGCAGTTAGCTAGAGAGTCCTTGCTGTGGGATTTCAAGTTCACACACTTGTCCAAGTGATCCAGCTACATGTGCTAACTCCCTGGACTCCAGACTCTACCCCTGGTACCACTAGTGGACAGCTGCCACGTGGGAGGTGTTAGGTAAAGGGCTTCACAGACTGCAGTTCAACGTTCCTGAAGACCCTGGAACCTTCCAGGTCTCCACAAAATCAAGTAATTTCTTCATATTCACGACGTTACAATGCAATTCTCTCTCTCTCTCTTTCTCTCTCTGCATTAGAGATCAAGCCCATGACCTTGCATGCACTAGATAAGCATGGGCCTGTGCCATTCTTTCAAGTAGAAAATAGAATTTTCCAGAGGATCTATGGTGCCTGATGATGTCATCACCATCTTGGCCAGTGAAATGTGCTTTCTAGAATTTTATGGTTTTTTTAAAGAGGTTTTACAGAGTGAGATCGCAGAGTTTAAGAATAACTGTTCTACTCTAGATTTTTTGGGGGGACCCTCACAACAAGCCTATGGAGATAGATGCTGACACATTTAATTTGCAGAACACGGAGACTCAAATTGGTACAAATGACTTGCTTTATATCATCAGTAGGAAGCTCATTTGAGCAGGGCCGAAACAAGAAAAATGAGATCAGAATATCTTCTCCAGGGGAGCTCCCCCAGATCTGGGGTGCAGAGCATTAACCTAGGTAGACAGGAAAGGGCAAATGAGTTCTGTGAACAGAGGGGTCAGCAGGGCACCAAGGTCAAAGGGCATCCCACCACATTCAGTGCTATCCTTTAGACTGCAATTATGTCCACCACCACCACCCTCTTTAAAAAAATTTTTTTTGGATACAGAATCTAGTCAGATTTCAATCCAGAGGCTTTGCCAAGAAGAAATTGCTTGGAAAGCAAGAAGGAAACAAAACAAAACCTCTTCCGCATTGAAAGGTTGGCCCCGCCTCTCCTTCCCTCCATCCTCCTGCTAATGGCTGTCCCCTCGGCCTAGGCCAGGGCTGCGCTTTGTTCCCTGTGAATGACACGGATCGCACCTGCTCTTCTCTTAAACAAACAGCGCCATTTAATCAGGCCCCGCGACACCATTGGCTAAAGGAGCCCTGAGAAACAGAATTTCTGGCCACTGTTAGGTTTCTTCCTACGTGTGTTTTTTTGCTTTGTTTTGTTTTGGGTGTCTTGTTATTTTGCACACTTCAAAAGAGGCTTGGGTGGTCCGGGGAAGGCCTATATTCTTCCTCATCTCCCTCCCGGTGTGGCTTTTGTGGCCCTGTACCTTCTGCTGGTCTATTGTTCTTGCCTAAGAACGTAGGCTGTCAAAGAAAGAGAGTGGATTTTTAAAAGGAAACAAATGAGGCCAGAATGGAGGTGCCTGGAGCGACTAAATTCCACCTGAGAGCAGGACGTCACCAAGGCCTTGGGACCTACAGTTTTTCCTCGAGCAATGGCTGAGTTCAATTCAGCCTGAACCCTTGACTCATCACGGCTCCCACCCCTTCCTTCCAGACCAGCCAATCTCTTCCATCCAATCCCCCTCCAACATCTAGGGAGCCTGCCTCCCTAATTGTTCTTAGGTGTTTGGTGCCACAGGAAGGAAATAGTTTGGGCATGAAATAGACATGCATTTGAATCCCACTTGGGCTTTGTATGTATTCGTCATGTCCTTACGGTACCCTGGTTCTCTGGGCCCGCAGTTCTCTGGGCCTGCTGATAGTCTCTCCCACCCAGCACCCTAGGTCTTTCTCTAAAGGCTTCGCTGTCCAGGGATGTGAGTCTGGCAGTGAGAGTGTTTTGGATTTTGCCAGCCGGGGAGGTCTCCTCAAAGAAAGACTGTGCCCAGTGGATGAGCATCTCAGCTTCCTCAGCCCTGTGGGGGCATACGGTGATATTACAAAGGAGATTCATTCCTCATTGGCTCTCTTGCAGAACAAGCCCTGCGTGTCTACCCAGTGCCTATAATATTTCTCCCTTCCCTACTCTCTTGCTCCCAAGTCTATCTAGAGATGTGACACATGTTGAACACTAAATATCCCAAATCTCGAGCGGGAAATGTTTAAAGTCTATTTCTTCTTGAGCACCAACATGACGTCACAAGTCTGATCTGATGTGATGGAGCGCAGTCAAATATAAACACCTTGAAAGTATTGCATAAAATACATCTGCAAATATGCAGCCTCGAGGTTATGTGTAGAAGGCACATATAAAACATAAATGAAGTTCATGTTGTCACCTGTGTCCTAAAAATCCCCAAATCTAAAGTCTGAAGCCCTTCTAATCTTGAACATTGTGGCTAAGGGACATTCAACTGATAGCCAATTCAACTCTTAACCAATTAACCACAAGAAACTCCAGTTTTCTCAATGACAAAAGCAAGATGCTCTTCCCAGGGTTAATCAGAAATAACGTTAATTCTCACAATGGTAAAACGCAAAGGTGCCCAATCTACTCTGGGCTCAACGGAACTGAGTTGATATTTATGATTTCTTGTTCTTTCACGATCTATTATTTCCTGGCTGATATTCAGTACACACAGGCTAAGGACTGGAGAATATGTTACGTGCTATCCCAGAGCACCTCTGCTCTTATTTGGGTCCCTTTGACAGATGAAAATGGCTGCAACAGAAAAGAAGGGAAGCAGAGGTCTTTGGGTAAGAAGAAAATTCACTATTCATTTGTCAGAAATCTTCCTGGTCCTTTCAGGAGCGGCATAGGAAGTCAGAGAGAGTTTGAATCTTGTCCTTTCACTCAATGACATGAATGTTTGAACAATTGACTTGGACTGACTGAGCCTCTTTCCTCCTCTACAGAATGAAGCCAAAAATTAGAACTAATACAATCTCATCACAGGCTAAAGTCATGACAGGCACATGAAGCCACATACTCTGCAGTGTAAATCCCTCTCTCTCTCTCTCTCTCTCTCTCTCTCTCTCTCTCTCTCTCTCTCTCTCTCTCTCTCTCTCTCTCTCTCTCTCGTGTGTGTGTGTGTGTGTGTGTGTGTGTGTGTGTGTGTGTGTGTGTCCTCTCTGGTATAATAGACTTACCCAGTGACAATGGTATGAAATGCTGCTAACTGGTTTTCTCTGTGGGTCACTAGAGCAGTCATGGATGAAATAAGAACTTGTTGGAGAAAAATCACTTTCTTTTTTTTTTAAAAAAAATTAAATTTATTTGGGAGAGAGAGATCAGAGACGCGCATTCTACAGCACACAGATGGAAATCAGAGGACAACTTTTGGAAGTTGGTTCTCTTCTTTTACTACATGCGCTTCAGGGTTTGAACTCAGGTCACCGGAGGGGGGGGTATGCAGATGCTTTTTACCCAAAGGCCCATCTTGCAGCCCAGGGGGACCACGTTTTTCACGTTGACTCTGCACTTCTGGATAACTCAGAAGGCAGCAAATCAGCATGTGTCAGCTGGGTTCTTACAAGTTTCTGATAAGGCAGGAAGTATAATGCAGCTCCATTTCACAGCTGGAGAAACTAAGACCTAGAGAGCTGTAAACATGCCCTCAGGCGCAAAGTAAGCAGCCAAACCACATTTCGGACTTGACCTATCTTATCATCAGCACTGTGGTATTTAGCAAAACAGAAGGAAAACCTTCAGACAAGTGAGTTATGCTCAGAGCTTTCCCACTTAGAAAGTTGAGAAACTGAGGCAGCATGCGACTAAGACAACCTGGCCATATAGTAGCTGACAGCCTGTTCCTTCCAACAATGTGCCAGGAGTTAGGTTCTTGCACAGTGAGAATTTTAAAGCACCCTGAGCCTTCATAGTGTATATGGGAGCCCCAGAGGGTCAACTCACAGAAAGCACGAGCAAAGGTCCTGCGTAACTTTGGGTTCTGCTATTTCTTTGTCTCCTGGGTAAGTTGGCTCTTCAACCCTCAGTGACTTGGTACAAGCCTCCTCTTCCCATCAATTATTCTTTCTTCTTTTTGTTCTCTTCATAGATCGCCCGGGGTGTTTTGCTGTTGTTTTGCTTGGTTTTAGATTCCCCCCCTCCTCCTACACTGTATGATAGTGGCAGAATAGTCCACTTACATCCAGCCACAGAGCACTCGTTCCAAGTACAGCACACATGCCATCCTCCTGGCCTATTAGCAAGACCGTAGCCATGCCTCTCAGGGGTTAAGGAAATCCTGTGATTTTGAGAGGGTACTAGCTGGGCATAAATCAGTCCCTCAGAGCTGCTGCGAGGGTCTAGTGGCACACGGACATCAGGGCCACATGGGTTTTGCAACCCCAAAGCAAGAGCCAGAACTGAATGAATCCGGGAGCAGGGACGAAGGAGGTGGTATTTCGAGGTCTTACTTCTTTTGCACACTGCGTCCAACTCGTGGCATCCCTTTGGCTTCAGAGACAGCCCCTCAACTGCAGACCGGTGCTGGAAACTTGGGACATTTCCGTCTGATTCTCCTTGTGGTTCCCATTTCTCTAAAGGTTTTATGAGGTTCGGGGCTATAGCTCAGATGGTAGAATATTTGTGTGCTTGACGCCCTGCGCGCAATCCCCAGCACTGTGTAAACTCTGCCCAGTGGACTATGACTGTAATTTCAGCACTGAAGAGGTGGAGGCGGGAGGACCAGAAATTCAGTCATCGTCCACTATACAGAGATGGAATACAAAGAAGCAACCTTGTTTAGTAGCACCCTTGAAGGATAACCTAAACTATCCATTCCAAAAAGTTTAAAAAAAAAAAAAAAAGGAGGACTTCATAAACAGGGGATCACGGCAATGGCGGGGAGGGGCTCCACTCCCAACATGCGCAGCTTGGAGCTGCCACTACGTCACTTCCGGAGCAGTGACATTTCTTCTTTCTCCCCATGAGCATTTATCCTGAACACTCTGGTCCTTAAATCAAACTCTGGGCTGATTTGTACGCTGTCAGGGTGATACGCACCGTCTGGCTATAACCAGATCCAAACGCCAAATGGTGAACTAGCTTGAGAAAGAGCAGTTTGTGAGCAACAGGAGAAGGCGAAATGTTAATAAAGGGCAGATTGCTGAGCAGAGGTTAAATACTTTCATACTTCTCAGCCAACCCAGAAACTTCCCTGAATTCTCATTAAAAAAAAAAAAAAGAATTGCTGTAATCTGATGTTTTACCTCATTAAATGTTGCAATTTGAGAAGCAAGGAAAGAGTTGGAAACTGGCACCTGGTGCGGGTCACTGATCGGATTCTGAGTCTCTTTGGCCTGGTTGCCCTCAGGGGAGGGGCTCAGCCTGGAGACAGGAACCTGGGCGGGGCCTGAGATTTCCTAAGGCTTCCGAGGAGCCTTTCCTCTCGGGGTCCCAACCCACAAAGCCTGTTTGGTCCGCCTCTATCCCTGTCCCTGAGTAATACACTACCATTTGGGTTTTTGAATACACGCTGAAAGAATTGAGAAACACAGAAGGCACGTCTGTCCCTGGCTCATTTCTCTTCTCTTTTCTTTTGCCCTTTCTTATTCCCTTACTGTCCTCTGTGTTTCAACTGAACTCATTAGCAGCCAAGGAAATGTCTGTACAAAAGGATGCACATGTTTGCCTGTCAGTACTTGCTTGCTTGTCTGTGAGGACCACTGGCTTTGTAACCAGGTCTGGGCTGGAGCTCCCTGGGTAAACCAGGCTGGCCTCAAACCTGTCCTTACTCCCCATCTTGGAATGCCGAGATTACAAGCATTCATCACCTGGCCGCTCAGTCACGCTTATCAAGAAAGCATTCTCAAGGTGATAACACTTCTCTTGAATGGGACACTTTAAATGGGAGCATTGAATGCTGTGCAAATGACACTGCCTAAAAGAAGAAGAAAATCAGGAACTAGAGTCTGGCTAGATGGGGGGTGAGACTCAATTTATGCAGTGGTATTTATAAGAGCGCAATCACTAGCTAGCTACATCTAAAAGTGGGTCGAGTTGGGCTAGAGATGTTTCTAAGACGGCAGAGTGCTTATCCAGCACGTGTGAAGATCTAGGTTCCATCCCCTACACCCCTCAAACTGCGTGTGGTGATGCACATCTGCGATCCGGCACTCAGGAGGTAGAGACAGGAATACCAGAGGTTTGGGGTCCCTCCCCCAGCTACACACTGAGTTTGAGGAGTTTGGGCTGCATGAGAACTCGTCTCAAAAATAAATACATAAACGAATGGAAGGATGGGATGGTTGAGTGGATGGAGGGGTGAGTGTACGCATAAGTGGACAAACCAATGACTAGACAACACTGAGCTATGTTGCTGGTGACTGAGCATACATTCTCTTGGCTTGGAATCAATATTGTTTCGTTCCTGTCCTAAAGACTAAAATGGGGGACAAGTTTGAGCTTATGGCCGAGATACACTGTGTACAGTGAATAGGTATGTGGGTGGAAATAGTTCCACCACTCTACAAAGTCTCATCCCTTAAGTAAATCATAGTGAAGCGCAACCTGGCCGCCATCCGTGGCATTTTTCTCCGGGAAAGCCCCATGTTTGGAATCTCAGAGGTTTGAAGTCACAATGGCTTCCTTTCCTTGGGACTAACTACTTGCAATCTATGAATCATATTTGTTTGGGACAGGTGGCTTCCATCTAATTTAAAAAAAAATGTTTTTAATCTCATCAATATCACTTCCTCCTCTTTCTAGTCCCCAGAGGCAGCTAACTGTAGGATTCAGCAAGACAAGCTCAACCGTTAACAGAGAAGTGACTCAAGTCTCTCTTGTGGCTAATGGCCACAGCCAGAATTCCCCTGGGCTACCTTTGACCTCCACACCCCACCTGTCCCAACATTCACTTGCTCACTGCCGCATGGAGGAAATTCACCCCTTTATGGCCTCGAATGAAAGTGCCGTTGTGAATGAACCTACAAGTCATCAAATGCTCCGGAATCGTTGGTTTTAAACATCAGTCAGTCCTGCTTTGTCGCCAGCATGCGGGGACCCGTTTACTTGTGTGATATCGTCATACAAAGAGGAAGGACCTGATGGGTGTCTTAATGAGGTGATAATGAGGAAAAAATGTTGTGGATGGGGGGAGGGCTGGCCTTCACTCTGATGATCAAAACGGGTTTAATCTCACATCGGTCTCCTTGATATGCAGCATAAAGGAAGAGAGTGGGAGAGGATTGAAGAAGATTGTGTGTGCATGTGTGTGTGCGTGTGCGTGTGTGTGTGCGCGCGTGCGAATGCACACAGGCTTGCACAATGTTTGGAAATGTTCTTATGTTCTTTTTGGAGACAGGGTCTCATGTAGGCCAGGCTAGCCTTGAATTCCAAGTGAAACTGCAGATGACCTTGAAGCCTTCCTCTTCATCTCTCAAATGTTGGGATGGCAAGAGTTCATCAGGAAGCCGGGTTAACGAAGGGCCAGCAATCAAATCTGTGGCCTGGTCCATGCTAGGTGATCATTCTCTGAGCTCAGCGCTATCTTGGGCCCTGCTTGGAGCTTTCTTAGCCTGCCTTTCATTGCTCTTAGAGACCCGCCCATCGCCGGCCACGAGGATCCCCTTTCTGACACGTGTCACCACTGGGTCCTGGAGCAGTGCAGTCTAACAGCTTCCTTCTCTCCTGTGGAGTCTTCTGAGGCACTCCTCGTGTTGTGGCGTTAGCGTTTTGCTTTGTCTTCTGAGATGCCCTTTGTTACTCTTGACACCCTGCCGTATTTCAAAACCTTTTCTCTTTATACAAACCACTGTGGAGCAATAAGGCAAGGAAACTTCCAGCCTCGCTCTACAGAAGGTCTTTATTCTCCCTTCTTTCCTTTCAGACACTTGGAATCACCAGATAGTTGAGAAAGTTCTTTGCAATGGAAAGTGACAAACTGTCCTTTGCTGGGTGATTTAATCTCTTTGGGTGACAAGATTATATAAACCAAGTTGGGGACTGGGGATGTAGAGTAGTACTTGTCTAGCATACACCAAGCCCTGGGTTCCATCCCCTTTATAGAATGAACCGGGCCTGCAACCCCAACATTTGGGAGAAGATGGCAGAAGAGTCAGAAGTTCAAGATCACCCTTATCTACATGACAAGTTTGAAGTCAGCCTTGGGTATATGAGACCTGTCATAACACAATATAACAAGACACAAATTATGCACACGCACACACACACACACACACACACACACACACACACACACACACTGAGTGGCATTGTTATTACCCTTGTCATGTTACAAATTATGAGTTGTCATTATTTATTGGTGACCTAAAGCCTTGCTTAGGGACCTCAGAAGTCTCCTGCATATTTACCACTCTAAATTACGTCTACTTGTACATCTACTCTTGTTTTCTTAATAAGATTCCATGAGACTGAAAAGATAGCTCAGGGGTTAAGCTTCTACCTTGCAAGCAGAAGGACCTGCGTTCAGATCTCAGATCCCACATCAAAAGACCAAGTTGAAATGATGGTGACCTGCGCGTATGACCCTGGAAGGCAGAGCCTGGGAAACTCCAAAACAAAGCCAAGAGGAGGTAGAGCAATCCAGGATGATTCCCGAAGTTACTCTTGGGCCCCCTTAGGCACGCTTAACTCCCTCTGATATACATAGACACATAGGCACATGCACACACACACCGAGATGCGCGCACACACACACACACACACACACACACACACACACACATCTGTCACTGATAAATTATTTAAATATAAAAAATCCCATGATTTTTACAAAGTCATTTTTCTGTTCATTCTGAAAGTTTTAGTTTTATTCTTGTTCCCTTGCTTCCATTGCCAGTTAATTTGGTCTGTAGTCAGTCATATACCTATCCATCCATCAGACTATGTGACCACTCATCAGTTATTCAGCAAATGTTTGTGGAATCCTTTATGTGAGCCCAGTACTCAATTAGATGGCAGAGGACATAGTCTCACAGAGTAGACAAACACTCTCAGGGCAACATAAGGTCCTGGGCAGAGCAGGCTGGGAACTAACCAGAGTTAGAGAGGCAGAGAGAGTGTCCACGTGCAAACGCCAAGACCCAGAGGATAGGAGACAAGGGAGGGAGAGAGGTAGGACTGTTTCTCAGGAATTAAAAATAGCCACAGGTGTTTCTGCTCTGCCATAGACCGAAGTCATTCAGCTTGCCAAACCCTGAAGCCTCCTCAAGAATGGTGGATTTTTGTGGAGCAAAAGAATACATTTGGACCTGGCAACTTAGCATAATTCGCTTAAACTCTTCTGGGCTTTGGTTGCCTCATTTGTAACATGAGCAAGAGAATTCCTGCCCTAGAGTTGTTAACGGAATTAGATGCATTGTAGGCAGCCTCTCCCCCACCCCTACCCCTACACACTGGTGAGAGGACTTCATAAGGTTTTATTACAGTGAAAAGCCTTCCTCCAAGATACATTATCAAGAAGTTAAGAGGGAGACTGGGCTAGGAAGGTGGGGCTCCAAGAAGCTTTTAAAAAAAAAATGAAGAACAAATAAACAAACACACCCAGACTCTGTCCCAGGAGATTCTGAGTCATTGTCTGGGGTGGCTCTCTACCATCTGGGCTCTCCCGAAAGCTCCAGTTTCTAGGTGATTCTGATATCCCCATAGTTACGAACACCCCCTCTAACCTTACAAAATGAGAGGCATATTTTCACGCATTTGACTACCAACTTTAAGTCCATTGACCCGCCAACTGAGAACACAGTAACTGTGATTGAAAGTAACTGTGACAGAGTTGGAACAGGCCCTGATGACCAGTTCTTTCCCCCAGGATGGTTGAGAAGGCAGGGAGACGGGCACTTGCAGAATTTCTGAGTCTTGGTGATGATGCTGTAGTAACATTTGGTTTAAGTCAGAAGGATTTCACTGTCATATTTCTCTTGACTGACCACCATAACCTTCCGGTAATTGATCTGGTAAATCAGTAACTCATATCATAGAGCAGCTTGAACTTCCTAGAGTTCAGTTGCTTGCTGAAAATAGACATCTGGCCATAGAATCTCCAGCAGAACTAGTGAAGAATTCAGGCAGACATTTGCTCCATATTTCAGTCTGCAGTCTGAAGTTTCAGTTGTTCAGGGTGGAATTCTTAAGGGGACATCTGGAAATGGCCCTCCAGTGGAGAGAATCCAGTTTGTCTCTTAGTCACATGCTCACAATCGGACATGGTAGTTTAGGTTTGCTGAAGGATAGGAGATATTGCTGGAGGGAGAAAAATAGGAAAGATCTTTGGTTTTCAGAAGTGGCTTTGGCTTGCTCTAAAGACAGAGGATGAGGAGGATAAGCATTCTTTATTTGGCCTGAACCATAAGGAAGAACTGGAGAGGAAGAGAGAGAGAAAAAGAGAGAGAACTGTCCTTTGGTCATTTTATAGAGTCAGAGGACCAGTTCATCATTACTCGATGATTTTATTCCTGACTCAATGCTAAATAGATGTTGCAGTTCGCTTGCATGGTTGCTGATAAATTACCATCAAACAGCTTAAGGGAACAAGGGGTTTATTAGTTTACAATAGTCTGGTTACAGTTCTTAGTCCAATTGGCAAGAGAGTATGCACCATCACCAAAGAGTCGAGGGAACTGGTCGCACCATCTCCACATAACAGCTGAGAAAGGGACGATCCTTACTTGCCAGACCAGCATGTCTGGCCAAGCACCCACAAGGATGTCTCCTTTCTCAAAGAGTTCCCTCATTCTATTCACCTGCTCTGGAACTAGTCTCAGCTACCATGGGCGGGTCTTTCCCATCCACTGGACAATCTCCTGCAGGTTTGCTCTGGGCTTAACTCAAGGACTAATTGTCTACAAATGTGTCCAGAGTTCAAACCCTCGACCATCAAGTTGATACCTGTGCCTAACTATGACCCTCCACCCCTTGTCAACTTGACACAAGAACATATCATTTTTAAACTGTACCCTTTACCTTGTCCCCCACAGGTGTTAAATTTATCTTAAATAAAAATACATTTAAAAGTTTGAAATCTCATAACTGTAAAATCCTGTCAAATTAAGTCAAATACTTCCCTAATCCTATAGTTCAATGTCTCTCTTCTGTTGCTCATCATGTAGTCATAGTGCCTCAAAGATTCTGGGCAATTCCAGTCTCTCCTCACAGCTCAAAGTTGCAAAGAAACAGCATTTCTCTGGACCAGGTTGAATGTCTACTTGCAGCCATCCTTGGCATACATCCCATGCATATAGTCTTCTTGGCAGATACTGCATGTTGACTCTGACATTTCCAACATCTTCACTTCTCAATGGTAAACTAGGCTTCAACTCCACAGCACAACCTTCTTGGGACTCTCTGCAGGCTTCCTGCCACACATTGCCTGGGTTCCTGCCGTTCTCTGAAACCTTGGAGGAGGGATCCACAAACTGCAACAGTAGACATCTTAATTTGTCTGTTTCAATTTTCATTCAAAGGTAGGTGGATGTTTTTGTACACAATGAGCTGACTAGCCCTAAGCATAAATAGAATCAGTCAGATGCTAAGATTAAACAGACGGGAGTCAAGAGAGTTCTTCCCGAAGCAATGAGAATTACATGATTCACATCTAGAGCAGCTACTGAGAATGGAGGGGAAGCAAGTAAACAGGTTCCTCAAAACCGGTTATCCTATTCTGCCTCCAGGAAGCTAGGCAGTACATTCTAGAACCAAAGCACTATCCACTACCTCTACTGATTGTCTTTTGTGGTTTTATGTTTTCCCGTGTCAGAGAGAAACAGAAAAAAAAATCTGTAGAAGAAACTAGCTGGATGTGCTTCATAACAAATCTTTCTTAATATTCTAACTTCGGATACCCCAAATGTCAGTCATCAACAGACACAAAGATTTAGTCCCCAACCTATCGGATATACAATTGAGAGTTGCAAGTTGCATCCACCTTTAGTTACCTACCCGAGACTTCAGTCTGCATTTTTTTCTTCAAAATGTATTCCTTTTTAATGTTTTATTTGTTACACATGCAGAGAGAGAGAGAGAGTACACACAGGTATCACTGATTTAGAAGTCAGACGACCACAGTTTCAGAAGTTAGTCTTCTTCCACCATATGAGCGTCTGGGAATCCAGATCCCCAGGTTTGCTGAGCCGTGTCCGCAGCCCGCCTTGGTGTTTTGAATGACTAGGGTAGGGTCTCTACTAGAATCCTGTGTACCTGCTGCCCACACTTGGCTACCTGATCTCTCTTCAGTACTATTTCTCTGGGATAATCCTACAAATGCTTGTCCAATTGCTTGCTTTGAATAGATCTGTTCTCCAGGCCTAGGGCAGATAGCCAGAGATGACAGACACCTGTCTTAAAAGTCCTCCCCAGGCCTAAGCAGAGACACAGGGAATGGGGCGGAGCAGGAAGAGAATGGGAAGAAAGGAAGGAGGAGAATAAAATGATTGTCTAGCCCGAAGAGAGACGTCACATTCATTCTGCTGGCCCTGTCTTTCATTCATTTCATGCATTTGTTCAGCAGTATTTACCGCAAGCCTCTGAAAAGTCAGGCACGATCCCTGCCCCGTTCAGGTGAAAGTCTGCTTTGTGCTCATAGCTGGGTTTGCGGCCCAAGTATTTGCAGGTTTTCCTCTTGCTTTGTTTGAGAGAACAAAGGACGACAAGCCAACCTGGGCTAAAGCCATGGGGAGGAAAATCCAGTTCCACCTGGCCCTTCCTTGAAAGGCTCCCATAGCTTTCCGGGGCAAGTGGGGCTGGCAGAGCCCCTAAGCACGGCTTGGAAAGGAAAATCCTGGGTCATTTGATCCAGCTCTCAGAGGGAGCTGCATTCTACCGGGAACTAGACGGCTCCTCCCAGGGCGTTAACCCTTTCATTCACAAGCACAGGATACAAAGCCTTCAAGAGGACCCAGCTGGTGCACAGACGCCCAGGATGACAAGGGTGGTGTGGCTTGAGAGGTGGCAGACACCGTGGGGGTGCTTTATGTAAAGGGGTTCGCTGCATCCTCGCTGAAACCAGGGAGGGTTGTTAACTCCATGATAGAGAGGAGGATCAGAAATGTGAAGATGGGAGGGGGTGTCGCTGAGGTCAGTATGTTGACGGGATGTCTACAGCATCACTCACAAGACAAGGAGATTAGACTCCATCTTCAGCGTCCACTACGGTGGAAGCACACTTCTGAGTGTGCCTACCGGGCTGTTTGCAGAAAGGTTTAGCTGAAGTAGTGACCAACCCTAAATGTAGCTGGCACCATTTCCTGGCCTGTATACAAAGCAGAAAGTGACCAGATCACCATCACCCACATTCATTTCTCTCTGCTGCCAGACCATAGGTGCCCTGGGCCCAGCTGCCTCGGGCTCCTGCCACCATGTCTTCTCCGCTGTGATGAACCGTACCCTCAAACCCTCAACCCCTTCTTCCTTAAATTGCTTTTTGTCAAGTGTTTTGTCTCAGCTGTGAGAATAGTAACTAATTTAAACTCTATCAGTATCAATCTAGATGTCTAGATATGGAATTAACCTAAATGTTTATACAGTGAGTGAAAGATTTTTTTTTATATGTGACATATCGATTCAGGATGAGTCCCAAAGTCACTCTTGGGCTCCACAGGAATACACAGTGCCCTCTGATACACATAGAAACACACACACACACACACACAAATGTGGCTTATAGATACAATAGAATGCTACTCAGTCTTGAAAAGAAAAACCAGAAAATTCTGCTATTCGACAAAATCTGGATGATCCCAGAGAACATCACTATGTAGGAGCTGGGAATGCAGTTGGGTGACAGAACCCTGGCCTGGCATGCATGAGACTTGGCATTAATCTCCAGCACTCCACACACACACAAAAATTGTATTTCAATGAGCTAAGTGGGGCCTAGAAAGACAACCACTGTGTGACCTCACTGATAGTAGAATCTAAAACAGATGAACTCCTAGATGTAGAGGACGGATTGACAGCTAAATAGGGGAAGGCACAGGTGGATGGCCAAGGGGCGACCTTGGTCACTGGATGAAAATCTTCAGTGAGGCAGGAGGGGTGTGACCTCTGTTGCTCTCCTGCTCAATATGGCAGCTACAGTTGAGAACAAGGTGTTGCTTATTCCATTTAAACTAGTGGACTCTTATGTGGTCTTTCCACAAAGAAATGACAAATGTTGAGGTGAGTAATATGCTATGAGCCCGACTGATGCATCTACATGCATGGAGAGGGCTCACGGTGCTGGGGTACGGGCTCAGCGGCAGAGCGTCTCCAAACCCTGCGTTCATTCTCAGCACGGAAAGGGAGGTGCATTGGATCCTGTACAAACGCATGCAAAGTTGCTTGCGAATTAAAATGAAGTGAAGTGAAGTGAAGTAGTGAAGTGAAGTGAAGTGAAATGGAATGAAATGAAATGAAAGGAAGGAAGGAAAGAAGGAAAGAAAGGACGGAGGAAAGGGGAAAAAGGAAGGGAGAAAGAAAGGAAGAGAAAGAGAGGAAAGGAGGCAGAAAGAGAGGGAGGGAAGGAGGGAGGGAAGAAGGGAGGGAAAAAGGAAGGAAGAAAGAAAGGAAGAAGGAAGGAAGGAAAGGAAGGAAGGAAACAAGAAAGAAAGAAAGAAAGGAAGAAAGAAAGAAAGAAAGAAAGAAAGAGAGGAAGAAAGAAAGAAAGAAAGAGAGAGGAAGAGAGGAAGAGGAAGAAAGAAGAAAGAAAGAAAGAGAGAAGAGAGGAAGAAAAGAAAGAGAAAGAAAAGAAAGAAAGAAAAAAAAGAAAGAAAGAAAAAAGAAAGAAAACGAGAAAGAAGCAGGCAGAGGAGAAGGAGAGACAGAAAGAAAGAAAGGAAGGAGAAGGAAGAAAACAAGGGAGGAAGGGAAAGTTCCAGAAGCTGGCCCGATCTTTACTTGTAGCCACCTCCAACTATTCTGGGCTGGGACCAGTGCATAGACAGCCCAGCCTATGAGTGTGTGTGTGGGGGGGGTCTTTATCGTGATAAGAAAGATTGAGGCAAGAGGAGGCCTGATTCTTCCAATCCATTCTCCGTCTTGTAAATGAAGCCGGAAGCCTACAGAAAGCAGCTATTGGAAGTCTCCTGGGAGCCTCTAAATCCAGGCGATGGGTATTGCTTCTTTGACCCCTTTACCGGTTCCCCATTGCTCCCAGAAGAAAGACCAACATGTGAGGCTCTGCATCTAGGGGACCCCTGTGTGTGGTGGGGGTCATGAGCCCTGGGCATGGCTGAGATGCAGGGAGTGTGGGAGAGCAAGTGACTCTCCAAAACACCAAGCCATAGGCCTGCGGCTCTGCCCACAGGGTCTCTTCTGACATCACTGGGCTTACAGCAAGGTCGGGTCGGCCTTGGCTCCCCCTTTATTCATGTCAGAGAGCAACCCTCATGACTTTTCTGTTCTTTTCCACCAGCCTTCTCACCGTTCGCCATCCACAGTTATCTGCAGCCACAGGACGAGACATGCCAACCTTTAATGGCTTGAAATGAGGGTGGCGCTATTTATTTTGCTTGCAGAGCTGCAGCGTGGATCGGCCTTGTTCCACTTGGCACCTGCTGCGTTAACTCATAGGCCAGAGCTGGAATCATCTGAAGGCTCCTTCGCTTGTGGCCCAAAGGCAGAGCCCTTCGTCCACCCTGCCTTCAGCCACTTCTCCATGTGCCGCAGAGGCTGGGCCCCAAGAGAACAAGATGGAAGGCTTTTGTATCTAGCATAAAAATCTGCCAAAGCCACAGTCTCAACTAGGACGAATGGAAAGAAGCATGGGTCCTCTCCCATTAATGCATGATGACACGGTCCTTGTGGTAAGAAGAGCCACGGATGCAAGAGGCAGCCACCTCTATAAAGTACAACATCACATGCAGCTGCTTCTGAGGCCGCAGGCTTGGCACATTCGCTTCTTCTCCCTGGAATATGTCTCCTTGTCTTCCTCTCATCACAGCCAAGTTGTCCTCCACATCTCAACTGCGTCTTCATTTCCTCTGTGACATCTTCCCTGAACGTTACAATCAGATTAGTCCCTTTAGTTTATGGTTTCTGAGCCTTCCTTAGAACTTATCAAAGATGTATTTGATGTGTATTTGTATTTGTATTTGTGTGTGTGTGTGTGTATGTGTATATGCGGTAATTTTTATATACATGTACATGTACATACAAGTATTGTTCTACTAGGTAAGACGCCCCTAAGCAGAGGCACTGTAAGCATTCTGTCTTGCACAGCACTGCCCACGGTATCCGTGTAGGGACTGGCTTACAGTAGTAATAGTTCACACGTGCTTGTTGAAGGAAAGGCAAAAAGCATGCTTGGGCACTCAGCCAGTAAGGCACTTGTGGTACATATAGGAGCACCTAAGTTTGATCCCCAGAACCCATAGTGTGTGTGTGTGTTTTGGGGGAGAGGGAGGGGAGCCAGGTGTGATGGCATGTGCTGGAGAGGTGGAAAGAGGAGGACTCCAGCCTAGTGGGAGAGCCCCAGACCCCAGAGAGACAGAGAGACTGTTGTAATAAGCGAAGTGGTGCAGATGGAAAGGCAGTTCGGTCAGTGAAGTGTTTGCCTTGCTGCACAAGCATAAGGACTTGTCTGTATCCTTGGCGACTTGTGACATCCAGGGCGACTGTAACCCCAGACAGCAGGGCGGGGTTTGGGGGACAGGGTGGGTTACATGGAGATAGGCAGAACCCTGCAGCTCATTGGCCAGCTAGCCTGGAATCCATGGCCAGCTAGCTCTGGGATCAGCGAGAGACCCTGTCTGAAATGATAGGGCAGGAAGTGAGAGAGGAAGACACCCAGCATGAACCTCTGGCCTGCACACACACACACACACACACACACACACAATACACACATACTCACACACATACAGACACATATACACACTCACACACATACACACTCACATACCCCCCATGTGCACATACATACACATACACACACATACTCACCCACATACACACACACACAATACACATAATATACACACAATACACATAATACACACACATACACATACACACATACAGACACTCACACACACATACACTCACATACCCCCTATGTGCACACACATACACATACACACACATACTCACCCACATACCCACACATACACATACACACACATACTCACCCACATACACACACACACACACAATACACATAATACACACACATACACATACTCACACACATACAGACACTCACACACACATACCCCCCATGTGCACACACATACACACACATGCATGCACATACACTCCTATACACATACACACACACCCTCATACACACACACATATACATACCTCCACATACACACATACATAACACATGCACACACACACAATACACACAATACACACACATACACATACTCACACATATACAGACACTCACACACACATACACACTCACACACATACACACACACTCACATACCTCCCATGTGCACACATATACACATACTCACACATACACACACATATACACATACACACATGCACATACACACACATACATACACACACACATACTCCTTATATATACACACACGCACGCACATACACTCATATACACATACACACACACCCCACATACACACACATACCTCCACATACACACATACATGCACACACATGCACACACATACACACACATACACACATACATAACACATGCACACACATACACACACATACCTCCACATACACACATACATAACACATGCACACACATACACACACATACCTCCACATACACACATACATAACACATGCACACACATACACACACATACCTCCACATACACACATACATAACACATGCACACACATACACACACATACCTCCACATACACACATACATAACACATGCACACACATGCACACACATACCTCCACATACACACATACATAACACATGCACACACATACACACACATACCTCCACATACACACATACATAACACATGCACACACATACACACACATACCTCCACATACACACATACATAACACATGCACACACATACACACACATACCTCCACATACACACATACATAACACATACACACACACACTCACACTCACACATACCCACCACATGTGTGCACAGACACATGCTCACATATACATCCATCCAGCACACATGAGTGCAAACACATACATGCCCAAACACACACACACAAACACATGCACACACACGAATGCACGGATGGCCAGAGCTGCCTTCTGGCGCCCCCCGGGTGGGCAGCTGTGTTGTCCTTGGGGTAGATCTCAAGTCTAGAGTGATTCGGAGAAGATGCTTCTGAGCTCCTGCCTGAAGCAGCAGCGCTGATGGCTGTGGACCGACCCCTCCCGCCTCAGACCACAGACTTGCTTACAGATGCTAAGAGTCATTTCATTTGTCTCCACCTAATAGCCCAGGTAGTGCCAGGCACCCAAGGGAATTAAGGGAGACTTGGAAAATTGGGGAAGATGCAGGGCTAATGCTTTGCTTCCAGGCGGAGTCAGACCGGCGACCTGTTGTGACTTGGCACCAGGATTAGGCGACTCACCGACACGCTCTGCTGAGAAGCACAGACTCAGGCACCGGCAAAGCATTCGGGCTCCGGAAGCGTAAACCCTAATTATGGAGGAGACGGAAAAGGAGGAGTTTGCAGTGGGGACGGGAAGGGTTTCCAGGAAGGGCCTGGAGACAGAAACAAAAAGGTTAATAACCAGGTCGGCTGTGAGATTAAAACGCTAAGGCACTTTTGGCAAAGTCGGCGGAGGATTCGAAAAACCTCTCTCTGTGAGAAGCAGGAGAGTGAAGGGTGGAAACGAGTGCAACCCAATTGGCTCCAGCGGCAGCCCAAACCCAGGGCTCTCAAGAACCACACTTACGATCTCTCTGCTCGGACTCCAGCTGCTCTCTTAATTTTATTTGAGAGCAGTGGGAGGGAGGTTGCAAATGCATGCTTTGCTTGTGTGTGTGTACATGTGCACAAGAGGATACTTAAGTGTGTGTGCCTGTGGAGGCCCAGGGTGACTTCAGGAACTACGCTGAATGTTCTCTCCTATTGCTTTCCTCTGGGGTTTCCCAGGCTCCGCCCTCCAGGGCTGGAAGTGTAAGCTGCTGCCATATCTGCAAGGCGCTTTTAATGTGGGATCTGGAGATCTGAACTCCGTTCCTTTTCCCCGTCAGACAAAGGCTTTAACCCCTGCGCCATCTCCCCAGACTCAGGTTCTCTCCTTCCGCCCTGTGGGCGCTGGGGATTGAAGTCACGCCACCAAGTTCTGTGTGTAGACTTCGTCACCTGCTTAGGCACCCTCTGGTCCCAGACTCCAGGGTCTGAGAGCAGATACGAGACTTGTCCTGTGCCATCTGCCCCCTGGACATGTTGGTGCATTCTAGAAGAGAGAGTGAGGTGTTGAAGAAGGATCGCTTAACCTCTGGGGTGTGCGTCACGGTCCCCTTTGACCACCTGGTAGGATTATAGATACCCTCTCAGGTCATAATAAATAAAATACGTAGGATCGATTGCAGACCTTCACTACAACCAAGATGCCACGATACAAGTCAGACTTATGCTGCCACTGCCTGAAGAGACTGAAGAGACAAGGGCTGTGAAACAAGGGTTTTCAAAGGATTTTCTATCTGTCAACAAAAGTCATCTCATCCCCGGGAGATGAGAAATAAACGTGCGAGTAGCACGTTTCCTGAGTTGGTGGTCTCCTCTGGATGCAAAACAGGGGAAAAGGAAGATCCAGGGAGTCATGATTTGCAAAGCAGAATACCAAAGAGGATAGACTTGCAAAGAGAGAGAGAGAAAGAGAGAGAGAGAGAGAGAGAGAGAGAGAGAGAGAGAGAGAGAGAGAGAGAGAGAGAGCTGGAAGTCCAAAGAGTCTCTTTGAGTCTTTGGCTGAGAACTGATCAGTTCGTGTGTGTGTGTGTGTGTGTGTGTGTGTGTGTGTGTGTGTGTGTGAATGGTGCAAAGCCAGGAAGCAAGACACCTGGGAAGAGCTCACAGGGCAAGAGGGGAGGGCATCAGAGAGACCTACTGGAACCTAAGGTTTGGACCCCTAGAAGCTGCTCTACCCAACGGGGGGGGGGGCGGGAGGACAAAAGCGAGTGGAAGGAAATCAATGTGTTCAAGGCTGGTCCTGAGAAGACGATTCCTTCTCAACTTCTTTGGGGGAGGGTGGTCTGGAGTGTGTGGGGTTTTAACAGGACACCATGGAGATAGAAGGAAACAATGAGCAGGCGTCCTCCAGATGTTGATGTCTCCTTTCATTCTTCCTTTTCGAAACCAGCCCAGCGTCAGGCAGGTGTGATGGCATATGCCTGTTATTCCAGCATCCAGGAGAGTGAGACATGAGATCACAAGTTCAAGTCCAGCTTCGGCTGCACAGAGAGACCCAGCTGAAAAAGCAAGCAAGCAGATAAGAACGAAACCCCCACATAATGTTATGACCATCAAGATGTCCTGTAGGTGAAGGGATAAACTGTGATGTGTGTGTCCAGATGATAGAAAATTACTCAGCACAGGAGAGAAAAGAGTTACGAAGCCGTGAAAAGACAGGAAGGAAAGTAGAATGTACGTTCTTAAGTGAAAGAAGTCACTCTAGGAGTCCAGCCGTTTAAGGAAAAGATAAGATCATCAAGGCAGGAAAAGGACCAGCAGCTGTCAGGAATCAGGAGAGAAGGCAGGATGGACAAGTGAATCGCAGGTTTTCAGAGCACTGAAGTTATTTTATTCCAATAAAAGAATAATGGCGGACACATGTCATTACATATGTGCCCAAATCTACCTCGTTAATCCGAGCACTTGAGAGGCTCAGGCAGGGGGAATCCTACGTTAGAGGCCAGAGCCGGGTTACACAGTAAGACCCTGTCCCAAAACAGCGGCCAGAGAGATTGCTCCGTGCTAAACCTGGTGACCTGAATTCCGTTCCCAGAGCCCACAGGGTGGAGGGAGAGATCTGACCTCTGGAAATTGCCCTCTGACCTCCACACACACACCTACTCTTGCTCTCTTTTATCCTCCACCCATGCAAATAAATAAATGAAATATTACATAAAAAACCCACGGTAACAGACAAACAACTATTTGTAAAGTAGATAGAAACATTTGCTCCTTGTAAGTTATGGCATTTGGGCAGAAGGGTGAGCGGAAGGAGGCTGTGCATGCACGAGGTGGGAAAATACATGGGACATTTCTATAACTTCCACTCAGTTTGCTGTGAAATAATACTGCTTTGAAAAGTAAGGTATTTTTGCTTGTACATGTGAGTGTGTGTGCATGTGCTTGTGTGTGTGTGTGTGTGTGTGTGTGTGTGTAACAGATGAGGAGAGGGAGAAAGAAAGAGAAACAGAGAGAGAGAGAGAACATGTATCATACTGCAAGCGTGATGACAGGACAGCTTTTGGAAGTCCGTTCTCTCCTGTCGGTGGGCATTACCGATCCGACATGGGATCTCACAGGCACCTTTACTCACTCAGCCATCTCCCTGCTCTCAGTGCTTGATCCTTCGGCCTCAGTTTGCAAAGTAGTTGGAGTTGCAGGAATGGGCCACCAGTCCTAGCACCATCTACCTCTTTATAGAAAAGCTTCCTAAAATTTTATTTATTTATTCACTTATTTGTGTGTGTGTGGGGGCACTGTATGTCCCTGGGGAGAACCAAGGGCGACTTTGGGAATCATCCTGGATTGCTTCTACCTCCTTGCTTCACTCGGGGATTTCCCAAGCAGAATCACATGTTACGGCCAGCTTGGCTATACATCGAGGCCTGTCTAAAAAAGAAAAGAAAAAAAAGACAAACAGTGGGACAGCAAGGTAACTCAGTGGATAAAGCACATGCTTGCAAGCCTGGTGACCTGAGTGTGATTCCTGGAGGTCCATCCATAGGGTGGAGAGAAAGTTGTCGACCTCTACTCACGCACCATGGTATGCAAGTATGCGCCTTTTCTTTCTTTCACATAAATAATCTTTGAAAAGACAAGTAGCCGGACCCCTGCCTGAGATGGAGGTGATGCAGGTGGTAGAGCACTGAGCACGGGTCAGCCTTGGATTCGATCCTCAGCCCAAGAAAACAGCAAAAATAAGTAAATAAATGAATAAGTATTGTTTAAAATGAAAAAATGAGAAAAATATCTTCAAGCCATTTGACTTCAAGATACTCTCCGCATTCTCCATAAGTATATATGGGCTTATATCCATTTATCTATCTATCTATCATCTATCTATCTATCTATCTATCTATCTATCTATCTATCTATCTATCATCTATCTATCTATCTATCTATCTATCTATCTATCTATCTATCTATCTATGTTTATATCCAGCACATAGAAACTCTCAGCTTAGTAGCAAGAATGGGATAAACAAGATGTACGAGCTGGTACAGTGCTTGTCTAACATACACGAGATCCTGGATTCTAGCTCCATCACATCAGGTACGGTGGTACACACCTGTAGTCCTAGTACTTGGGAGATAGAAGCAGGTAGATCAGAAACTCAAGGCACCCTTAATTACACAGGACATTTGAGGACACCTGACATACAGAAGATCCAAGCTTCAATAAAGAGTCTGTTTCAGAAAATAAGCTTATTTGAGGAAGACATCTGGTCCCTCTTCACCTGGGTGTAACACACATGCACATACACACAGGTACACACATACGCATATATGCACACACATATGCTCACACACAAAGATATTTTAAAAGTTTAAAAACAGGATTGGTTTACAAAAGAGCCTGATTCTACTAACCTGAAGCTATCTAGGTATTTTTGTGAACTGGGGTTGTGAGCCATGTATAGTACCTGGGGCCTGTAATCCCAGCATATGGGAGGTGCAGTCAAAAGGATTAGGAGTTCAAGGTTACTCTGGTTACATAGTGAGTTGGAAGTTATCTTGAGCTACAGGAGATCCTGTCTCAAACAAAACAAAATATCAAAGGGATAGTAGTGGGTTGCGGGGGGGGGGGGGCTCAGTGTGTTCAAGGCCCTGAGTCCTCCCCCAGCAGGGCAAAACAATTGCAAGTGGAAGATGTGATACCATGACCTACATGTGTCTTTATTCAACCGAATACTTTGACTATTCCAACTTGAAATTAATGAATGTGGAATATTTTGAAGTGTCCGAGAGGGTAATAATATGACATGAATGTATCTGTGACTTTTTAGCACAGTCAACGTCACCGTTATTGCTGATGGTGCTGTGAGGTGGGATCCATGGGAAATGATAGCGTATAGTATGTTAGTAATAGAGGGAAATGATAGCGTATAGTATGTTAGTAATAGAGGGAAACGATAGCGTGTAGTATGTTAGTAGTAGAGGGAAACGATAGCGTGTAGTATGTTAGTAGTAGAGGGAAACGATAGCGTGTAGTATGTTAGTAGTAGAGGGAAACGATAGCGTGTAGTATGTTAGTAGTAGAGGGAAATGATAGCGTGTAGTATGTTAGTAGTAGAGGGAAATGATAGCGTGTAGTATGTTAGTAGTAGAGGGAAATGATAGCGTGTAGTATGTTAGTAGTAGAGGGAAATGATAGCGTGTAGTATGTTAGTAGTAGAGGGAAATGATAGCGTGTAGTATGTTAGTAGTAGAGGGAAATGATAGCGTGTAGTATGTTAGTAGTAGAGGGAAATGATAGCGTGTAGTATGTTAGTAGTAGAGGGAAATGATAGCATGTAGTATGTTAGTAGTAGAGGGAAATGATAGCGTACAGTAAAGTCAAAGAGAGGGGTGAGGCTTAGTGGTCGAGCCCTTGCCTGACTGAGACCCCCAGGGCTATAAAACAGAGGTAAAGATGTTATATTCTTTGATGTTTTAGCGTCCCGGACTTTTAGTTTGGTGGGAAGTCTTGAAAAGCCTTTTGGATCAGCCTGAGGTAAGTTCATTGAACAAAACTGTTTCCCCCAAAATGGCATGCACCTGTTTCCTGTGCTTCCCTGCTGTGGGGTAGATTGTTCTGGGGTTATTAAAAATAGCTGAATCAGGGGCTGGAGAGGTGGCTCAGCGGTTAAGCCTCTGCCGTGCAGGCGGAAGGTCCTGAGTTCAGATCCTAGATCCCACGTATAGACACCAGGCGGAAGCAGGGGATGGCCTGCGTTTCTGGTCCTGGTAGGGCGGAGTAGTTCCCGAATTTGTCCATGGTTCTGCACACACACATATATACACACACACATACGCACACATGCATATGCACAATTGAATAAATAATAAAAAATATTTTAAAAAAATTAGCTGAATCAGGGCCCGAGGGTATTAGGGTTACTCTGGAGGATTCGGAGCTGTGTACACTCCTACACTTGACCTGCTTTCTCCGGCAGAGCAAAGGCCTCCTTTGCTCCTGATGGCCACTGCAGATGTCAGACAGGAAGCACTGCCTTAAAGAAGGCCGGTCCTGCGGCATCCAGGGGACCCCAGCTCCACTCCACAGTGGGCGCTTGGTTCCGTGGAAGGACGGAGAGCGGAGCCCCTAAGGGTCCCCAGGAACATCCCAGAACAGGTCTTGTGGAGCTCGCAAGGGGTCTGCCTGGGCCAACAGGAGACTCACTCTTGACTCAAGAGTTCTGCAAATTCCGAACGACCTAGATTTCAGTCTCCCTCTCTCAACCCCCCATCAGAGCTGTCCCCCAAGAGTGACGCTTATGATCTTCCTGCCTGGGGAGGATTGGCATCAAGCCGGAGCTGTTAGAAGCCACTCTGTGAGAGTCTTCGCTTCCAAGTCCAGCCAAGTCTGTCCAGATCCCAGGTGTGAGCTCCCTGGGAACGGTTCAAGTTGTGAATCTTAGCGCTGGAAAGATACTTGGGTGTTTTTTCTCGGGTGGAGTGGCACTGTCTAGCGATGACACTGGTGGATACAGCAATGTAGGATTGTGACAGGGAGACTTTCAGACCCGACTGGAGGGTGCGAGCAGAAGCAGTGTGGACACATTCAGGCCTTCGTACCTCACGCCTTCAGCCTCACTTCCTGTCCTGCCGACTCTCGGGTCCCTCCTTCAAGAGAAAGTTGTAGAGCTATTCGGGATCTGGTTTGGACAAAGCCACATAATAATGGACTTTGCATTCTTTGAGAACTTTTTTTAACAATTAAGAGGGTGCATATACCACAGATCAGAAGAAAAAATATATATATAGTTCAGTCAATCCACATGTGAAAGCTAAAAAGAGAATGCTTCTAGAAGGCAGCATTAGACACTTTCTTTCTATTGGGCAAAACTTTCTTAACACACATACAGAAAGCAATAGCCACAGGGCTGGAGAGATGGCTCAGGGTAAAGCCTTTGCCTGAAAAGCAGAAGGACCTGAGTTTAGATCCCAGATACTACGTAAAAATGCTGGGTGGAAATGGCTATGGAAAATGGATCTTGGAAAACCCAGAGCAAAGTAACAAGAAGGCAGAGCAATCCAGGATGATTCCCGAAGTCACCTTCAGGTCTCCCAGGCACCCCACATGTACATACATATGTCCCCCCCAAAAATAGCCACAAAGGTAGCTAATTTCTTTTCTCTCATCAAAATGTCCCCTTATGAAACTGAAAGGGCAAACCACACGGAAAGAAGATATTTCTGGGGCTGGAGAAGTGGCTCAGAGGTTAAGCCTCTGCCTTACAGGTGGAGGGTCCTGAGTTCGGATCCTAGCCCCATGTATAGACACCAGGCGGAAGCGGTGGTGGCCTGTGTTTTTGGTCCTGGTAGGGCAGAGCCTGTGAATCCCGGGGCAGAGTAAACAAGGAGAAGGTGGAGGCTTGGTGGTTCCCGAATTGTCTGTGGTTCTACACACACACATGCATGCACACAACACGCATGCACACATGCATAATACACATACAATTAAATAAATAATAAATAATAAAAAAATTTAAAAAAAGAATCCCAACTTAAAAAAAAAGAAGATATTTATAAAACCTACAAAGGTCTTACATGAAGACTATGGAAAGAATTCTTATGAATCAATAGAAAAAATAAAGATGACCTCCCTTTAAAAATGGCCAACAGACTCGAACAGGCATTTCACTGAAAGGATATTTAAATGGCCCAGAAGCATGTTTTGAAAAGATGGGTGGCCTTAATAGTAGTCATGGAGGCGCACAGTAAAGACACAAATTGTCACATTACACAAAATAAGCCAGACTCAGAGAGCCAATAGCACATGTTTTTTCTCCTCTTCAGAATCTAGATTAATATATACATATATATCATCTGTGGGGCTGGAGAGATAACTAAGGGGTTAAGTCTTTGCTTTGAAAACAACATGACCTGGATTTGGATTCCCAGATCCCACATAAAAACGAGGGGCAGAAATGGCAACAGCCTGAACTTCCAGCCCGGGAAGGCGGAACCTGGGAAATTCCAGAGCAAAGCAATATGGATGTAGAACAATCCAGGATGATGATTCAGTGTTCTTTTTAACACACGTGCGTGCACACACACACACACACACACACACACACACACACACACTTGAATTTGAGAAATGTACAGTGATGTATATGGATGAAAATGTCAAAACAAAACTCATCTCTTTGTAGTCTATCTAAAGTATTATTTAGAAATGGAGAAGTTACCGTGGATGGGGCTCAGTTGGTAGAATGTGTGAACCCTGTGTTGTGAACCCTGGGTTCCATCCCCAGCAGCCCGTGTGGTAATAAGCCCTAGCAATTCTAGCACTCTGGAGGTAGAGGCAGGAGAATTAGAAGTTCAAGGCCAACCTGGATCGCACGAGGCCCTCTCTCTAAATAATGATAAATCTCCATGCGTTGAGTTTGCTTGTTTTACACAGAGGCTTGCTATATAGTCCAGGCTAGCTTTGAACTTGCTTCGGCTGTGCCAGGGCAGGAATTTCAGGTGTACAGCGCTTCACCCAGCCTCAAGTTACAATTAGTAGTCTAGAGACGTGAGACACCCTGAAAGGATCCCTGGTCTGTTCCTAGAAGTGGGAGAGTCTGAGGAGCCAGGGGTCTTCAGACTTTCAAGAAGACTTGGGATCAGAGAAATGAGCAGCTTTGGTCTTCTGGGACCTGAAATGACTTCTTCCCTTCCCACGTGGCCTTGCTCCTTTCCTCCCCCTGCAGGACCAGGCAGAGCATCCCGTGGTCCCTCTTTGAAAGCGGGGACCAGGGGTGAGAGGTGGCAGGCCCTCCTGGTCCAGAGCTGCTCGTGCCTAATTAGTATTTGCAAAGGGCTGCCCATTATTAAATTACTAGACAATGGAGTGGAGGACGCCTTGGGGGCTTGGGAAATCTGCACACTGCCCTAACTGGGTGGGAGGGACTTGCCTGGAGGCACAAAGAGGGGAGGGTGGTTGGAGGTTTCTTTTTTGGCGGGAGGACAGTCATTTAAAGGGATGCTAATAGATCCTGGCAGCACCTGGTCTGCTTATCTCTGGGGCTGGGCTAGGGTGTTACAAAGTGGCTGCTTTTGAGCCTTGTAACCAGGAGAGGGAGGAACAGGGATGAGAATGTGCTACACTAAGGCCTCCAGGTGCCCAGACTTGGGTAGTCCTGGCATTGTGTCCCCTCCCGCAGTGAGCAGGGAATTGGGAGACCGCCCCAGGGAACGCAGCAGCCAGTAATCAAGGCTATTAATTGTCTGTGCTATTTCCCTGAGTCATAGTAACACTCATGTAGATCCTGAATTCCCACTATATGGAAAAGAGAGTCAGAGGATTTACGGATGGGTCCCAGGTTGCACATCCTGTAAGGGAGAGTCAAGACACATCCCTTCTGCAGGGCAAAGGCTCTCTGCAGTCAGGGTGTGGTTCTCTGGTTCTTCTGTCTGGAGTGGAGAAGAGGGACGGTGAGGAAAAGTAATTTCCTAAGGGGGGAGCTGCAAGGCAGGGGAATCAGGTAATGCAATACTAGTAGCTGGAAAGTGGAGGCAGAGGAATCAGGAATTGAAGGCCAGTGTAATTTAACAGTGAATTCAAGGCCAGCCTGGACTACATGAAACCCTATCTCAAAAAATAAGGAGAAAAAAAAAAAAAGAGGAAGGGAGGAAAGTGTGCAAGAAGGAAGAGATTGAGAGAAAGAGAAAGAGAAAGAGAAAGAAGGAGGGGACTAATTAAATCTTGCTAAAGTGATTGTACTTTTCCCAGAGGGGGTAAGGATGTGAAAAAGAAGGAGGAAAAAAGTCAAAGAGTTTCTTTTCTAAAAGTAGAAAATACACAGCTCCCAACTCTGATCCTGCAAACAACCTATGCCTAGTTGAAAAAAATAAAACAAAAAGATAACTGAAAAATATGAAAATGAAAGTAAAAACCATCCTCATTTATTATCTAAGAAAAAAATGTCGATGACATTTGAAAGTACCTTCTGCACATTTGTGCATGTGTATGTGTTCATGTGTGCATATGTCCATGCACATGCATGTGTTTGTGGCACATAGAGTTGATGTTAGGGAGTTTTCCTGCATGACTCTCCACCTTAGTTTTTGAGACAAAGTCTCTTGCTGAATCTGCAGCTCATGGATCAATGAGACTAGTTGGCCAGCAAACTCCATGAAAAAAGTAGCTTTTTTCTTTCCTCTAAAGAACTCCGCAGCCCATGATGCCCTATAACCCTCAGTAATGCTAGAATGGCCAGATCACATTAGACAGATGTTTCTCCTATAATGGGTAGGAGGAGGTTCCATCAGTGACGGGAAGCTGAAAGACATAGTCCCTTCTGTAAGAACAGTTCCCACCTGGTTGCTTTTGCCCCTAGAGCTGGCAGGAGGGTCTCAAAAGCACATGAGCCCATTCTGAGATCGCTAACTCTGAAGAACACAGGTAGAAAGGATGAAGAGCCCTGAATCCCATGAGAATTCGGTGGGTTCCTTTCCACCTGGGCCTTGGATTTCTTTGGGAGTAGAGCCTTTGCAAGCAGGGAGGGAGGAACTTGTCTCGTGGCACACCTCACAGCCCTTCAGGAGCTTGCCCAGGCAGGTGTAAGAGCCTCTGTTTCCACGGGAGGGCACCTGGATTGCTTCTGGGGCTTTGGGGGTCATTATAAGTACTCACTCTCACAATCCGGGAACCTTTAAGAAATAACGATTAATACTTTCTTGCCAGCTCTAGGTATTTACAGTGTGCCCTGAGGCTACCGAGAAGCAACGTTTGCTCAAGATGACAGGCCACCGGAAGCCTCCGTAGCCACTGAACCTTACGCTGCAGGCTGCCGTCTACACTGAGATCCAAACTCGATCCCGACTGCTGAAACTCACTTCACCGTCCTCCTCTTCCCTACTGAGAAGAACGTTCCGCTAGGAAGCATAATCCACGCATGCATACGGAAATTGATAGAAACAATTTTGGTTTTGCAAGTGAGAAGGGAGGGTTGTTGATTCTAATCCGAATGCAAGTGATTAGATCAGCATTGATTTTTATCCTTTCTTAGAACACACAGGGGGTGATCGAAGCTGGGGGGACTGAACCTGGAACCTTCAAGCTCTCAATCTGTGAATCTCCTTGGATCTTCTATCCCATGATGCTCTTGGCGAGAAGCAGGTGTGTCAGCCCACACCTAGATAAATTACAAGCGGAACAATAGCATTGTTTTCTGGAATTTCACCTGCCCTGTCCCTTCAACACTTGTAAACCAACCGCCACCAGTAAGATTGCTTAATGCTGGCCGACAGGGACTCTGCCTCGGTTTAAAACATCAACATTTTATATTTATTTATTTATTTGTGGATGTTGCTTTGGTTTGCAGATCTTTTTGAACATGGCCGCAGGTCTGAGTGAACAAAGGTGCTCTGTGAACAAAAGGAAAAGCAAAGAAAACCTCCAGGGGATGGGAAGATGGCGCAGTCTGTAAAGTGCTCGCAAGCATCAGGCCCAGGAGCACCCACATAAAAAGCTGGGTGTGGTGACACACACAGTCACTTTACTGGAGGTGAAACCGGAAAGGGCTTGCGGATCACTCAGTTTAGCCTATTCAGAAAGCCCCCCCCCGTTAAAAAAAGACGTGATATAATGAATACACACACACGTGAGAGACGCCCCCCCATTAAAAAAAAAAGTGGGGCTATTCCTGAAAAATGACATGTGAGATTGACCTCTGGCTTCTCCACGTGCACATGTATGCATGTGACATGGGTACACACACACACACACACACACACACACACACACACACACACACAAATAAAAAAGAAAGCAAACAAAAACCTCCGGCATTTTCATATGTTAAATACACAACCCATTATTAATTCTAAGGACTTCTGCAAGATCAACTTAGATGAAACTTTTCTCACCTTCTAATCCCACTCAGAAACATTTAGACCTACCCTATGGCGATGACTATCAAGAAGGCTGTGCCCTGTATATGAGGGTAGCACAAATAATTCAGTAGAAAAGCAGCCAGGTTCCTGTAGTCTGACATTAGGGTAAGTATATCTTAAGAAAGTTCTCATGCAGACTTGGCTTCAGGCGATAAAACGTCATAGACGTATAACTGTAGCAAGAGAAATTTCTAGGGAGCAAATTAGCGTGCAAACATCTTCTAGAGATTGCAAGAAAGGAATCACGCGCTACCCCAAAATAAGGCAAGTTAGGCAGTAAATGTTTCATTTATTGGCCACCTATTACTATTAGGGTTAAAACATATCTTGTCGGTAAGAAAAGTCTCTTTACAGAGGACTAATGTCTTTGCAAAGCTTTTCTTATCATAAGTGCCTATTGCAGTAGTGACCGGCTTATGAAAGTGGGTGACATAAAGCCCTTCATGAACATACAGCTCGCCTCCAGTTAGCTGCTGGACCATGGGACATGCTCGTTGTTCATTACCCAGACCCATGATTCACAGAAGCAAGGGGATCAAACCAGTGAAATGGCAGAGCCCAAGCATGTACCCAGGAGGTTAAGTGTAGGGCGTGTCTCCGGACAGAATCTTTCCAGAGCAAGAAGTGATGTGGGCTTTTCTGGATATTCCTTCCTCCTGCCTAAATAGAAAACCTTTGGATGTTCAAATTTTTTTTTTTTTAGCATTTATTCATTAGTGTGTGTGTGTATTCATTATATTGCATGAACGTGGAGGTCAGAGGGCAGCTTCCAGGAACCTGCTCTCTCCTACGATATGGACTCTGGCCATCAAACTCAGATTGTCAAGCACCTTTACCCATTTAATCTTCTTTCTGGCTTTTTTTAATATTAAATATTTTTATTCAGAAAGAGAGAGAGAGGGAGCAAGAGAGCAGGCCACATGTCATGGAACACATGTGGAGATCAAGGGACAACTTTTGCAAGTCAGTTCACTCCTTCCACCATGTCTATTCCAGGAGTTAAAATCCGGTTGCCCGCGCAGCACCAGGACAACACAGGTATCTTTCCCTGTGGACACATGTTGTCAGCATTGTTTTCATTTGTGGGTTTCACCTATCCCAGTACCCCATACTGACCTCTAACTTGAGATACGGCCACTGATAATCCTGAATTTCTAATTCTCCCGCCTGTACCTCTTCACATCACACCCAGCTTATTCTTCGTCGGGGATCGAACCTATGACTTCCTGCATGCTAAGACAAGCACTCCACTAATTGAGCTACATTCCCAGTCTGGGCATCTGATTTTGAATGTTCCTAATTGACTACGGGAGGAACTTTCCAGGATTTAAATAAAAACTTATCACCCACACAGGACTAACGGCAAAGAGAACATCTCTCAGGACTTTGGCTTCTAAACATTTCCTCGTTTTACAGTTTCTTTGTGTTTTCAGATGCTTGTTTTTGGCATTCCCCGGTCAGCACAAGTGTACTCCCTGTGTAGATAAGCCCATCGCAACACCTCGCACACCATCCGTCTTGGAGGTTGGATCTTTAAAAGAAACTACTGCAGGAACAGAAGCAAATATACTCCCCCTCCACACACACACACACACACACACACACACACATGCCACTGTAGGGGCTCCTTGAGTAGACTCTTGCCCATTGGTTGGGGGAGCTGAGTATGGTTACCCCTATGAATTCCCTGCTTCTTTCTGGAAGGTGTGAGCAGACTCTGTCTTCTGTTTGTCCCAAAGCCAGTCTTCCAAGCATGGCTTGTCTTCTGGGCTGGATTCCTGCGAAGCTCTTAGTCTTCACTGGGGCTCAGAGGAGACCTCATGGGCTCTTTTGAATATTAAAAAGCCCCTCTAAGGACATCTAATTCAACTGCTCATCCCCACCTCCCCCAAGTAAGACAGGACAATGGTGTCACCGCAGCCTATTTTTGTCCCTGTGAAACATATTCCTGTATTTTAGTGATTACCCAGCATACTTCACAGGAAGCCAATACCTAGAAAGAAACTTATGTAAATTACAACTTTCTTTTCATTCTCAGGGAAACATATCCCTCTAGATAACTTATTTATTTATTTCTGAGACAGGGTTTTGATGCATAGGTCTGTATATTTTTTCAGATGTTTGGAGGTTTTTTTTTAAAATTACTTTGTATACCAGGCTGGTCTTGAACTTGGAAGTAATCCTTCTACCTCTTCCCCTGCAGTGCTGGTGGGATAAATTACATTTTCCAGTAATTTATCCACTTAAATTTGATGGCAATATGCAAATTGCTAATATCAACACAGGTCCATAGAGAGAAATGTAATGGAAGGAAGGCTAGAGGGAAGAGCAGTTGGAAAGGGGAATCAAAGAACAGTTGGGAATGGGAAGGAGGAGGAGGAGGAGGAAGAGGAGGATCTGGGTTAGCCTTGGAAGGGGCTAAAAAAATGAGGGCCCAGCTTCTCCCTCACGCCCCTCACTCCTACCTGTCAGGCAGAAACCAGGGTGGCCAGATGCCTGGCCAGTTTCTGGTGAGTGTCAGAGTTAGTCTGGTATTTCCTCTTTTTTTTTTTTTTTTGGCTGCTTGAGGACAATCTAGTCCTTTCAACCAAAAGTCATCAGGACCTAGAGAAGGTAGCGCCATACCTTCTTGACACAAGCCAATTGGAGTTTCAGATTTCTTACCAAATCTCTAAACTGCCTGTTCACATGTTGGACGGCCTGGCTCTTCCTTTTTGCTGGGGGGTTGGGGGGTCTGTCCTTTCCTGCTTCATCTGAGTGCCACCATAAGCTTTTCTAGAACACAGGTTATTGATCCTCTGAGATCTTGCTGCTCTCCACAAGTCATTTTACAGCACTAAGTGAGGACATGAAATGTGGCCCACGTGCTACCACAGGGTAACTTTTAATTGCTTAATTAAATCAGAGATTTAAGGGAGGAAAAACTCAAGTTCTTTCTGAATGAGAAAAATAAGGCTAGGCCAAAATGAGCAAAAGTACTAATCATGGGAAGAAAGTTTTTAATAGTCACATATGATAAAAAATGAAGATCGGTGCTTTAAGAAACAATGAGGATACTCTTTAAAATTTCAATTCTGCACATTTACAAGTTTTTATTATACAGGAAGTCCTGTAAAATACATAGGCGACTTCATTATCCAACTGAATTCAGATCAGGATTAGATTTAAAAATAAACGAAAAACAAATTCACCACACAAGACTAAGAAGTTGCCTTAAAATTGACTTACTATAAATGTGTTCTCATTTCTGTCAATAAAGCCCTTAAAAGAGGTCTTCCCAGAGTGCACACCATATATAGACCTGTACACAGGTGACAATTAGCCAATTAGGCATGACATGTATACAGGTGGCAATTAACAAGCATGTAAAGCTACGGTCATTTGGCTGAACATGTACCTCCAATGGCAACCAAGTGGAAAAGGCTAGAAAAGGAAACTGTTAAATCCACTGGAAGATGGGCTGAAGGGACTAGAGCATTCCATTCTGGTGTTTTTCACTTGGTGTCTTGAAATAATCCCCTCCCTGTCTCCACTCTCCCATTTAGACACTGCACCCGCCTTATTTATTTATGAAGTCTGAAGGTTAGTCCTACCTGCTGAGACTAATTAGCCCTGCGCCTGGTATCCTACCCAATCCTGTCTGATTAAATGTACACATTTGTTTTGACTTCTTTTCAGGCTTCTCACTCCACTTCTGAGTTTTCTGATGCATATTAAAGTTGGGAGTTACAGTGGGTGATTCTCCTCCACCTCCCTCCACCCCATCTTTATTTTGCCCACATCTTATGCTTTAGTGTGCAAATGTGCTTGTGAACTCCCCCCCTCCCCCTAGTGCAGGGGAATTCATTGGCCTTGTCAATCTCACTATCATTATTCTTGGTGTCCTTTCTGAGGCCTTAGCCTAGAAAACAGTTTTGCTGAAACCCCAAACTCTCTAAATATTACATAGTAAATTGGTTTTCTTTTGGAAACCTAGTTGTTAGACCTGCTGCAGAACACTTTTTTTTTTAGGGTGGGATGATTTAATACTTTGTGGACACTGGATCAACATTGCTCCTAATAGACAAGTTACTAATTCCTATTGATTTATTATCATTATTGTTTGAGTCCTTTTTTATCCACATCTTATTGGGATATTTGAAAGCAAAAAAGAACATTCTGGCTCTATCATTCAGGAACACTGTGCTTTGGGAACCCCAGGTCTTTCTCTTTTAAAGTCATTCTGTTCCCATTTTGCAGCAAATCAGTTTGCTCCCTTGACCGGGGTCTTCCCTGAGGGCTTCCAGAGGTGCAGCCTTCCACCGGGCCATTTACATCTTGATTATTTGGTCAGTCTTTCAGGATTTGTTTTCAGACAGATCCCCTTGGAGAAAGATTCCAACCCCCACCCCCAAGTCAGGCCTAGTGAACTTTCAGTTTTATTTTCCCTGGCGCAGTTACGCTCAAAGTTTTCACCTCCAAAGTAAGAAAGGACTTTGGATCCTAGATCACTTCCTACTACTTCCAATGTGTCACATCACACACACACACACACACACACACACACACACACACACACACACACATACCTTACTTTACATTGAACAGAATGTTTTTCTGTCGAGATATTTTTAATGCCACAGACAAATCCCACACTTTTTTAATAGTCACTGAACATTTAATGAGCTAAACAAAAAAGGGAGGGGAAGATGTCGTGGTTAATGGTCTCCTGCAATGTGAATGGTCAGAAACTTTGGCCAGTCCCTCTCTGCTTCCCCAAGTTCTGCCAGAGCAGAGGGGTGATCTTTGCTTTTGATCACTTGTCATACCCCGCCCCAAGGGAGACCGATTTCACGGCGGGATTAACCACTGAGCGCCCCGTCGTCCAGCCCCACCACCTTCCTTCCCTTCTCCGCTTCCCCAAGACTTATTGCTAATATTTCCAAAGTGCACTTCTGGGCCTCTCCCCATCCCCGCCCCCACCAAGTGGGTTTTCCTTCCGCCTTCCTAGGCTCAGATTCCGGACTCGGTCGCCACCCCTTTCCCCTCCTCTCCAGTCCGCATTGTCTGGGGGAAACCGCCCCCTCCCGGAGCGAGTCCCGCACCCGGGCCCGGCTCCCGGCTCGCGCACAGCGCGCAGGCCGCTATCCCCCCCACTCCCAGCGCGCCTCCCGTGTCCCGGTCCCCGCCCCTCCCAGCTCCCTCTCCCGGCGCCCGAAAGGATCATTGTTGGCCGCCCCCGCCCCGCCCACCCCGGCTGTTTATTTATGCACACGTCACCAGGCCGGCCCCGCCCCCTGGCATCTCATTAAGGCGAGTGTGTTCCTCTCGCCCTGTCAATAATCTCCGCTCCCAGACTACTCCGTTCCTCCGGATTTCGATCCCCCTTTTTCTATCTGTCAATCAGCGCCGCCTTTGAACTGAAAAGCTCAGTCTAACTTCAACTCACTCAAATCCGAGCGGCACGAGCTCCTCCGGTATCTTCGGCTTCCCCCCCCTTTGCTCTTTATATCTGACTTCTTGTTGTTGTTGGTGTTTTTTTTTTTTTTTACCCCCCTTTTTTATTTATTATTTTTTTGCACATTGATCGGATCCTTGGGAAGGAGAGAAAAAAGAAACCCAAACTCACGCGTGCTGAAGATCTCCCCCCCTTCCCCTCCCCTCCTCCCTCTTTTCCCCTCCCCAGGAGAGAAAGACCCCCCAAAGCAGAAAAAAAAAGTTCACCTTGGACTCGTCTTTTTCTTGCAATATCTTTTTTTGGGGGGGGCAAAACTTTTTTTTTTTTTTTGGCTTTTCTTCCTCCTTCATTTTTCTTCCAAAATTGCTGCTGGTGGGTGAGAAAAAAAATGCCGCAGCTGAACGGCGGTGGAGGAGATGACCTAGGCGCCAACGACGAACTGATTTCCTTCAAAGACGAGGGCGAACAGGAGGAGAAGAGCTCCGAAAACGCGTCGGCAGAGAGGGATTTAGCTGATGTCAAGTCGTCTCTAGTCAATGAATCAGAAACGAATCAAAACAGCTCCTCCGATTCCGAGGTAGGAAAAGCCCCTCGGGCTGGTGGGGTTTTTAGCTCGGTTCCTTGGCTTGGCAAATGGGGCTGGAGGGCGAGAAGTCGGGGCTGGGGACCGCGGGCCGAGCGGGCGGCGTGTGCGTGCCGGGGCCACCAACTGCAAAAACTTGTAACCCTGTTTTCTTGCACCCCCCTCCCCGCCGACTCTTTTCCCTTCTGCACCCCCTTCGGCGTGGCGATTGCCCCTCGTCCTCCCTAACTCACCCCTCCGGGAAGGCGGAAAGACGGCCTCCGCCACGCTCCGAAAGTTTCAGAGATAAATCCCGGGAAAGTTTGGAGGAAGGTGAGTCCGCCCTGCGCGCCCCCAAGCCGCCCGAAATGTCCCCACGGGTCGGCCTCGCGTGTCCTCCCCCTCCCCCTCCCTAACGCTCCCCGATCCAGGCCCCCGCACCCCGCTTTGGTCCAGCTCCGCGCTGGCCCGATCCGGGGCGCGCGGGCCCCTTGGGGGACACTTTCTAAAAAGTTTCTCCCGCTCTCTCCCGCGCCGCGCGGCCGCCACCGTCCCCTCGCTGCCCCGCCATGTTAGCGGCCAAGAGGCAAGATGGAGGGCTCTTTAAGGGGCCACCGTATCCCGGCTACCCCTTCATCATGATCCCCGACCTGACGAGCCCCTACCTCCCCAACGGATCGCTCTCGCCCACCGCCCGAACCGTAAGTGCCACCGCGCGCGGCCCCCGCCCGCTGCCCGCCCGCCCGGCCCCGCATGCAGGCCCCTGCCCTGCCCCCTCCTCTGTCCCCTCCCCTCCCCCTCGCTCCCCTCCCCCGCTCGCGGCCCAGGCAGCCCGAAACTCTCCAAACTTTTCTGCCTTTTGTGGACTGGATTTGTTTGCACTTCGCCATGTTCTTGCTTTCAGTTTGCTGCCTCGCGATCCTGGGGAGCCTTTTCTTTTCCAGCAGGGCTTGGCTGGAGGTGGATGGGTGGGAATCAGAACTTTCTTTTTCTTTCTTTCTTTCTTTTTTTTTGAGCTCTGATTTCCCCCTCCCTCTGCGGTGGTGGTGTTTGTTTCTTCACCCTGGGAAGATGACTGTGTGGCTTTCCTCTCTCTCTCTCTCTCTCTCTCTCTCTCTCTCTCTCTCTCTCGCTCTCGCTCTCTCGCTCTCTCTCTCGCTCTCTCTAGCTCTCCCAGCCTCTTCCTTCCCTCTTCTGTGGCGTCTTGGGCTTTCCCCTGGTTAACCCCTTGGCTGCCGCTGCCGGGCTGGAGAGGACTGGGTTGCGGCCGAAGCGCGGAGTAGCGAGTGCATTTTCCTCCCGGCGCTGCACTTTGAGAACTAGCGAGCGCGCGAAGCCCGGGGCCCTGGAGAGGCGCCTCTGCTTTCTCTCTCGGGGCGGTTATTTACGTAGCTTTCTAGTGGCGATCAGTGACTCGCGGCCCTCCTTTTCCCCCCTTTCCTTGGAAGGTCACTCTAACTCATGTTGGCCCCACTGTAAACGTGGGGGCCTTGGGAGCCCCTTTCTTTGATCACCCTGCAGGGTCTCGAGCGCCCAGGGCGCTGTGGCGGGCTCGGTTGTCTCACGCATAGGCTGCGGGGTCGTACGGTTCGCTGGGACTGTGCGGAATAGGGAGGCCCTGGAATTCGAGGTTCTTGATTTGTGTGCTAGCAGGATGGCCCGTTCTGAGCCGATTTGTATTTCTAGGGAAATTTGGAGCCTTGGTATGGGGATTAAATGGTTTGCTCTGATCAGTTTCTGACACTCAGTGAACCCTGGCGGGGTTGGATGTGCGTTTTCAGGGAGATATGGGGAGGCCCGGAGGACGGCTGTCTTTCCCGGTAGTCGGCTGCTGATCTGGCCACCCAACTTTGGGGGGCCCCTCGAGGTAGCACGGGGTATCAGGCTCCCGGGGCGCCTCCTGCCCCGTTCGTTCGGCACCCACCCGGTCGACTTGTTCCTACGGTGCACAACCTCCTCCCCCACTGGGGGGTCTGCTCCCTGCGGCCGCCCAGTACTCCGCCCCCATCCCCGCTCCCTGGTTAAAATGTCTGGATTGCAAATCTCTGTAAGCACAGGGCGCGTTTGTGCTCCAGCTTCCCAGGGTTGTCATTTAGCACCTTCTGTGGTTTGGTCCCCCCACCCCCTCTTTATTTACACACACTACTTTTGCTTTTTTTTTCCCTCCCTTCCTGGTTAACTTAAGGTGGCAATATGAAATAATGTACCCACTGTTCAGTAGTAGTGGATTCAGTGCTCACGACTCGGGTTGCTGGCACTGCACTCAATCAGATCTACAAGTGTTTTTAAGCATTAAAATATTAACTATCAGGTTTGACTTGTTTTTTTTTCCCCCCTTTCTCTGGCAAAATGGCAAGAGCATGCTAGACCGGTCATTTTTTTTTTTTTTTAATGGCTAGGAAAGAAATAATTACACCCTCCCACCCCCTGCACACAGGTTTCTTTTCTGCCTGCTTAGGAAGCCGGAAGATTCTAGCCGATCACCTCCTGCGGGGTCCGTGCGCTTTCTGGCTGGTGGGGCCCGGCTCTGACTTCTTTGCCCTGGAAGCTGCGTTCTAGTTGCTTAGTTTTTTCTTGCGATCTGCTGGGGACCTT
The DNA here is from genome assembly GCA_023101885.1 of Typhlomys cinereus. Lineage (NCBI taxonomy): Eukaryota > Metazoa > Chordata > Mammalia > Rodentia > Platacanthomyidae > Typhlomys > Typhlomys cinereus. Next base: position 1,342,730 of record JALPQD010000178.1, read on the forward strand.
AAAGGGATTATTCGATTCCAGCATCGCGCCGTTCAGCGTACTCGCAAACTGGACCTAGCAATATTCCCAAGTCATTCTGAGAATTTCCTCCTGTCCTGTCCTTAGTATAGAAGAAATCCTTGGTTCTGTTTTAAAATCCGAAAGGCCATGTGAGTTTTGATGGCGGCCTTGTTGGGTTCTTGAGTCTCCAAACTGCTCTTCCGAGCCGGCTGGCAAGACTCGCTCCAGCATCGTTTCAAACTTGAACGGTTGAGCCGTAATTAGGAAAAAGGGCAATTGTTAAAAGGAAATAAATGATTTCCCGGTGAGAAAAGGAAGGCTCCCCACCCCTCTGTCCCCTTTGTGGGCATTAGAGGAATAGACCGCGGCTAGTTATTTTAATTGTGGTCCTAGCGGGTGGCCCTGCGCTGTGACTTCAGATTGGGTCTGAGGAGACATTTCTGAACCCGGTAGGCAGTTTTAGTATTTGCATGTCCAACACCAGCGGACATCTTTGTGTCCATCCTCTTTCCTTTCTCATACCTGGATCAGAGGATGTGCCCCCAAATTAAAAGTTATTTATTTAGGCTGCGTTTTCTGCGTGATGCAAGGAGATGGGAGGCTGTGGGATGTCACCTTTGACGTCTTCGATCTCAGGCCGGCTTGCAGTTCTAGATTCCAGACAGCTGCGGGTGGCAGGCATGGCCAAGAGAGCCGTTTTTTTTTTTTTTTTTTTCTTTTTTTTCCGGGGGGTCTTCTGAAATCCCCAGTGCGTTACAGGGTCTGTTTTTCAGGGCACGGTACAAAGAGGAATTGGTGTGTGCTTCATTCTTTTCCTTTTCTTCTTCCTTGGGGTGCTTTTTGCTACATTTTCTGTTAGTGATGAGCCTACCTGCAAAACAGCTGCATTCTTTCAAATATAAACTCCCAGGAACCCCGATATCTGCCTTTCTACTTAAGAATGTAAAGAATTAAGGAGTATCATTAAATCGGCTTATGATGAATAATACATTACCTCAAGAATAATGCTTTAATTGCTGAAGACGCCATGCAGCTTGCTAGTAATAATTTTATTTTAAAATGACAAAGATTTCTGCCCAACATTAATTTAGTCTTTGATCCAGTAATAGGCATGACTTTTAAAAGAACAGATACAGCGGTCTAGTTAAGTAGAAGGGAAGGGTTAGAACTGCAAATATTAGAATTCTGGTAACATTTGTATACTAAAGATAAGAATACTGTTACTGTAGTAAAGTTGATAGGAAAGTGTAGTTTTACACTTCTTATTCTTTCCCTGGCGAACAAGAAACAGAGCTACAGTGTTGCAAATTCCAGTTGGGTTTGAGATTTCTTTTTAAGGACTCGATTAACAGGACTCTTACATCTTCTTTTATCCAAAGTTATTTGCTTTTTCAACTGAGCTGTTTGCTACTAAGTTGAGCAGATAAATAAGCAGCATCTTGAATTCATTTCTGAACTTGGAATCCAGTGTTTAAAGGAAACCAAGAGAGGCCTATTCAGTGGGGTTTTGTATTTAGCCCGGCAACTTCTTTTTCTGGCTTGTGAAAAATGGATGTTTTTCTCCTCGCTTCAACAACATAATCCTTTCTAATACAAAAGAGGGAGACCCTGGAGTGGGAAGGGTTAATGTTGGACCTTCCCTGTTGTCTTCCCACCCCCCACCTTCACCCCTGATTGTTTTGACAACACTTTTCAAAGTGTGACATTCCAAGCCCCTACACAACAATGTAATATTACTGTAATTACACAGGTCATTACATTTTAAATAGAGAACAATAAAATGCTTATCGTCCTGAAAAAGAACAGGTGTTCTTGGCCTTCTTTGGTATTTATGCAAATTGTTTTTCATCTCCTTCAGAAATAACGATGGCTAATGTGTTTAGATTTTAATCTCAATACAACAATGTTCTTTTAATCTCAATACAACAATGTTCTTCCGTGCTAATCTTTCTAGGGCTGGGTGTATGTCTGCAATATGGATTTTTGGGCTCAATGTTCACATAATAAGTCATATTTGAATGGTTATAAATTTAGCATGCCAGTGCTTTGCTGTTTGTGGATGTTTAAGGCTTTCTGAAACCGTAGAAACAAACTCTTAGCATTTGGGAGTCTAAAGGGCTTATCTGGAAGAAGTGTTTTCTTGCAAATTGGAAGTGCTTAAGGAAGGTAGTTTTGCCTATGGACTTTCTCTTTTTCTCCTTCTCTCTGTCTCCCCCCCCCCCAAAAAAAAAAAAGAAAAAAAAAAGTTCCTCCTCTTCTCTGGTTCTTCCTCTGATTTTTCCACATCGATTTCAATTTTCCCAAGAGGGATTTCACTGGGAGCTACTGTTGGAAGATGGTTAGCTGTCTGTTTCCTAGTGAGCTATGAAAAAGTTACAGGAAGGTTTCCGGGAGCTGAGGGATCCAGAATGTTCTGGTGTTGGTGGTGTAGGACTGTGCTGTAGTCCTGCATGCTATTAAATCTTTTTCTCCCCCTCTTTAAAAAAGTAGCATTTTTTAGTAGTTGTATCAGAGGCTGTGCTTTTCAAGATTACAGTGGAGTGTTTCCAGGATTTAAATGCCTTCTCCCAGCCTACAAGGTGCCCGGGTGCATTGCAAAAAAGTAGCTGGATTACTCGCTTGAGAATCGATGGTGCAACTTCTCTTACACAGACGCAGCGGGGAAACCGGAAGATATCCAAGAGGATTTTGCGTTTTGTCAGATGCTTCACAATAGCCCCCCCACCCCCCAATCACATTAAAAATGCTCTGCAGAGAAAGGACAGCTGCAAATTTTTGTGTGGATGTGTGTTTCTGGACCATGACTAAAAACTCAGAGGACCTTTTCCCCAGCTGTCTGCAAGTTATGTGGAAGTTGGTTTATTGGCAGTTAAGCATGAGACAACCTGGATTTAGCAAATGCTTTCTCCTACACAGGAAGTAGATGACATTATATTGGGGGCAGGGAGGCAACTTTAGACAGGGAACAATTTAGTCCCTTGGAAAAAAAATAATCATGGAGTTGCTGAATAAATAAGCACTTTCCAAGGAAGTGGGTGTAAGCTTTTTAGTCTTGGTGTAAGTGGAAATAGATAATATCTTTGACTGCATTTATAACTCTTTGGTGACACATTTAAGCGTTTTGAAAAGGAGAACTGAACCAATTCCTCCAATTTTTTTTCCTTTTTTTTTTTTTTTAAAAGGGAACATGTAATACAGGTGACTGAGTTTCTTCAAGGAGTGGATTTTGGCAAGTGTAGAAGTAAATCTCGACTTGGACTTATAACTGAGCACATTTGTGAAGGAAATGGTTAAATTTACTACCAAAAGCACACTTGCACCTCAACAAGTCTGCTGAAAGCCTGTACCCCAGTTCCTTTGCTGGCAAGCACTCGGGTCATAAATCCTCGGACTTTATTTACACCCATAACACTTATGGATGTTAAGATATTTGACGCCACCTTGGCCTTTCAACATTCAAGGTCTGCAGACATTGGCAGTGGCTCAGATGTCTCTCACTAATTATAAGCAATGAGATGGGGGTACAATGCAAAGGACACCCTCCTCACTCTTCCACCCTCACCCCCTCCACCTCTGCGATCTGAGTTTACTGAGACAGACATTCTCCTCTTTTGGCAGCTGACCTGTACTTTTTCCTCTAGGCTATTGTTATAGACATTTATAAAGGGTACTTTTCAGGGGTGGAAATTCAGTGTGTGTGTTGGGGGGGTTGCTCTACACAAATGCCTTTTTCAAAAGCCAAGTTGCTGGGGTGCTTGTATCTTTCCCCTTTCTTCTGGGTTTCCCCCTTTTCTTTCCTTAATCCTCTCTTAAAAAAACTTTTATTTTGTGCATATTTCCCACAATACTTAAAAGAACCTCATAGGGGAGAGCATGCTTTAATTTAGTTGATGTTCCACAGAGCTGGAAGGAAAAATAGATGCTCGTCTCACCGTGTTCTAGTTAATAGAAGGCTTGAAAAAGTGAGGTAGATGAGAGTTGATTAAGATAATTTAATAGATAAGCCATCTACCTACCCACCTCTCATCTATCTTGTCTGTCTGTCTGTCTGTCTATCAATCGATCATCTATTTCTAGACTTAGGTGGAGGGTAGATGGAGTACTCATTTGCGCTGGTATCTGGAAGAGCAAACAAATGTAGCCAGAGGTGGCAGAATTAATGGTTGAATAAGAGAGATCAGAGAAGAGGAGGAGGTGGGCAGACAGGGATTTGAGCCTGGGGGAATGGCTTGTTTGAAATCAGGGTCTGGAATTTTCCTGGTGAGGGGCAGGTGGGTCATGGGAGGGGCCGTTAAAAAAAAAAAAACTACACTGCTTTGCTCTGTGGAGACAGTTATACTCTTTTCCTTACTCAAAGCATTCTGTCTGGCAACAAATATGTTTCCTATCAGGTGCCTGGCGAGTTGGAGGCCCGGATTATCTGTAGTACAGACCAGACTTCGAGAGAGGTTTTTACCATAGGTTTAAAAAGTGGACCATGTTGATGCAGGTTTACAAGAGGACCACACAGAGCCAAGTGTGGTGATTCAGAAGCCTTCGAGGCTACAAGCGCACACAAGAGGACTGTCTGTCACTTTAGGCCAACTCCTTCCCTCCTCTGCAACCCAAAGTTAAAGACCCAGGCTGAAGGTTTTATTTCCTAATCAATGGAAATACAGAAACTTACCAGCCCTTAGGGATAGATGTGAATCCCTTAACAACTCTTTACAAAGACCCAGGCTGAGGGATCTTTGAACAGGTTATCAGTCACAGTGCCCCTCATTTTCACAGATAAGTTTTTCTTCCCTTAGGCACATCTGATTCTGCATGGGTCATTCAGCTTATTCTATTTTATTCTGTCTTCCCTCTTTATCCCCCATCCTCTCCCCGCCCCGCCCCCTGCCCCCATGGTCCTAGACAGTTTTGACTATTAGCGATATCAGCTCCGAAGGAGTTAACCTTGCTTGCTGAAGTTTGGTATCATGAAAATAAATTTGAGGCCTGGTAGGAATTAGCAGGGCCCGGCACATTTACAGAGCTTAATTAGTACGAACTGTAATTGTTCACGGTCTGCCAGAAGAAGTAATGCTCAGAAAAAGTGGAGTCTCTTTCTTGCAGTGTTCAGTTTGAAACCGATAAATCACTTGCATATTTGTGTAGTGATTCAAATGGAGCTAAGACCTCTCCCATCCCAACATGTGGTAAATTGTAAAGTCAATGAATTGCAGATGTAGGCTACAGTGAGATCCTCTAAGAAAAGGCAGAATGAATGGGCAAGAGTGATGCTATAAATATTTACTGAGAAGATAACTAGATTCCTGCGTGCTGGGCCAATTATGATACACTAAATATATTAGTAAAATGCTATTTTTTTTTAAATGGAGAGGATTTCTGTGGGTCTTTAGGTGGTTCGCTGGTTTTGGAAAGTGAAATAGAAAGGCGCTGTGTTATTGTCATGTCAGTTTTATTGAGTCTGAATCACAGTGGCATATACCCAGGGAAGGACACATGAAACCCACATTAATGCAAATGAATGCGTTATGAGTTAGCTTTGCGACTCCTAAGCGGAGTAATGATGGCGTGTCGGTTTAAGAGTGTTAGTGTAGCAACTTTTAATGAAAAATGCTGTGTTAAGAACATGTCTCAGCACTTCTTCCCACGTGCTTTTCTGCCCTGGAAATGTGTTTTACACAAGAGTTGGAAGCTTGATTTGCCCCCCTCCTTTTTTTTTTTTTTTGCCTGGTTGAAGAATTTTAATTATGGCTCGATGCTTATAGAAAACCAACTCACATTTCTCAACAGTCAGCTCAGAAAAGCCGGTGGCTATCACTAAGTTCAAATTCTACTTTTGCTGAGTAGCAAAACCAGAACAATGTGTGCATACAGCACCCCCCCCACAGAAAGAACTTTCTTGAAGCGATTTGCCGCCTCTCTCCCTACACTTTTTCCCCCCCTTTTTAGTGGATTCTGGTCTCAGGCAATGTTGCAAGTCAATACTTCTTTCCCCAAATGTGAGTAGGTGGATGTGTATAGAAGCTGTAAAAGTTAATGACGGCTCTCTGACTCATAGCTCATGGCTTCAAGTTTGAGGAAAAAAAGAAAAGGAAAGAAAAAAAAGGACATTAACGAAGGTAAACAGACATTTGATGGATGGGGAGACGGTGAGAGAGATTGTTCTTGTGTCTGAGGGCATTGGTTTTGTTGTGGCCAGGTTTCTGCAGGAGCACCAGGAAGGAAGCTGCCTTGTTAGGTGGGATTTCGCCTTGCGCGTGGGCTTCTGTATTTTAGAGCCTTTGCAGGGACCTTCAAAATCTGAGCGCCCACGAGGCATCCTGAAGTTAGAGGTCTCTTGTGGCACCTCTAAGGATTGGGTGCTCACCTCAAGTCCTGGTCAAGCGTCTCTTGCCCATTCAGTAGGAAAGACCGTCAACCTAGGAAGGGTGGGAGGTTAGGTGGGTGTGTGTGTGCATATGAATGGGCTGAGGTTTTGCTACTTCAGCCCCCAGAGGCTGGTGAGGTAAGGAAAGGTCTTGGCTCTACTAACTACTAGGGAGTAGTTTGTCTTTTAAGCTCACAACATGGAAATTGGATTTCAAGTGACTCATATGAAGGTGTGGAGAAACAGACCAAACCCTCCCCCCACTCCCACCCCCCAGAAAACCCAAACATCTTAGAAATGGATAATATCTTTGAGGAAGATTCTCCAAGTGGAAAATGAAGTCAGTGCCCCATCATGTCCCAGTGTAGTGGAGGTAACTGACATCCGCAGTTAGCCTTTATCCCGCTGGATGTTAACCTGGTGCTGGAAAACCAGCTTCTTTTTGTTGTTTTGTTTGGGTCGTGTGTCTGTCTGTGCTGGAGTGTACACATGCCTCGGAGCCTGAGATTCCTGTGGTTGACAAAGCTGTTTCCTCTTCAGGATATCTCTGATCTTCTGTATGGGCAGTGCTGAGTTTAAAGTCAGTGGTAATGAGTAGAGATTAAACCAGAGAATGAAGATAGGGTAATAAGGGAAGCCGTTAGCCGTATGCCCTGCCTGTCAAGTCTTCAGGATGCTTCTGGAAAAAAAAAAAGTGGGGGACCTACCAGGTGACTTGGGTGGTAGAATGGGGAAGTGACCTGGCTGACAGGGAGCGGGAGAGTCGTTTCATTGAAGCCATGGAAGAAAAGGACCCCGTGTTCTGTGCTGGCCCCTTCTTCCCTCCCAGGTACTCCCGGGAGAAGTGTCCAGAACACAGGGACACACCCAGTTAGCCCAGGCACAGTTGCTGGATGAGGAAGTGCCCTGTGCAGAGCAGCCCCAGGAGGTCAACAAATAGCACCTGCCGAAGAAGCCCAAGTCATCTTGTCCCGAGCCTTCTAGACTATCACATGGAGGGAGGGCCAAGCAGGCCTTTCCTTTCACCTTCCTTACAGCTTCTAGACCCAGAGAGGTGATCTGCGTGGTTCAGACAGCCAAGTTCTCACTGAGCATTCCTGTTTTCTCTTTAAAAAGCGGGGCTGCAAACAAACAGAGCATCTTTCTGTTTTTCCGGGGGCAGAAGCAGTTGAAGGTGTGTGCGTTTCAGAAAGGTATCTCTGGGAAACGAGGGAGTGGAAGGCCCAAGGAGAAACAAGAAGGAAATTTGTTTTTTTTTTTTTTTGGCTGTAGCCAGAGATGCTAGCTAGGAGAGATTGACTGAAGCAAAGAGGGATCTGGTTGCTCTGGCTTGCTCTTGAAAACTACCGGAGGGCTTGCTGCATTGCCCGCTACCACCCTCAGGAGCATCCAGTGCTTAGGGGATTAGAATGGTGTGTTTCTGTGCATCCATCTCTCTCTCTCTCTCTCTCTCTCTCTCTCTCTCTCTCTCTCTCTCTCTCGCTCATATATATATAATGTATGTATGTGCGCATGCGAGCATGCATGCACGTGTAAATGGAGCCAAATTAACTTGGTCCCGGATGCAGGTTTCTCAGCTAGAGTCTTCGAAAAATTTGCAGCTGTTTTTATTATTATTATTCTTTTAATTGCTGCATTCACTCCAGGCTTCTTGGTGCTATTTGGGGGGAGGCGATGAACACAAGGGTTAAGAAGGGAAGTGGACAAGTGAAAATTGAAGTTGGCTTCACCACCGTTTCATTAATTTATTCATAAGACGACTCCATGAAATTATTTTCCACGGCATATCCACACTTATCAGGTGTCCATTCAATTTTAATTGACAATGTAAGATTCCTGTGGTTACTTCTAGCACAGCTTGCCTAAGGCTCCGCAGAGTTTGTGGGAAGAAAAGCTTGGACAAGTTTCCATTAAGCTCTGAATTGGGCAATTGGGAAAGAGGAGAATAAAACCGGCTGAAAAGAGGGGTGAGTTGTTAGTGTTGTCTGTGCTGCTCAGGAGTACCTCCTCAGGAGAGCTGTTCTTGCGCCAAGAATTCCAAACTCGCCGAGAGACCTGTCCCACGCACAAAAGTTGTTCTAACATGAGTTGTTTTAACATGAATTGTCACAGTAATTAGTGCAATCTCCGCTTACTGACTGGCAGTTTTTGCTAAAAGGCCAGTGGAGGTGGACAAAGGGTGGGGACACGTCTTTGTTTATTTGGAGCCAGTCACTTTGGTGGCCTCTTGAGTGTGTGGGGGCTGTGTGCACGGGGGAGGGTTGGGGGAGAAGAACGTTATCTCTAGTTAATGAGCACATTGTCCATGTTTGAGACAGTGTGGTTCAGCTCTGCTCTAATAGAGTTGTGGTTTTTTTGTTTTTGAATTTTTTTTGGTCCACCTTTATATTGTCTTCCTTGTAATTTTGATTTATCTGTTTTGACACAAGCACAGCATATCTCTATAGTGTTTTTGTTCGCTTACTTACCGTTGCAATTCTTTTGCATCCTAGAAAGGATGCTTATCTCAGGTTATGGACAGCCAGGATTTAGGCTATATATTTTTTTATAGTCAATTACTACTGTATTATATTTTAGTTCAACCCAGTCTATGATATATATATGTATATATTTCTATTTTAAACAAATGAGCTTGGTTAGGGACTTGCCTTTGGAGGAACAAGGTCTAAGTCGATTGGGTCTGAAACTCACTTGCAGCCCAAAGGATGTTTTTGTTCTTGTGACACAAAAGCATTCTGGTAACAGTACTCATATTGCCGCCATCCGGGCCTCAGGTAGTGGTGAGAGTGCCGGCAGTTGCAGGTGTGTGAGATGCAGCTGCTTTGCAGTAAGAAGGGTGGGCCGAGGCTCTCACGCGAGCCCCCTGGTCCCTGGTGGTCTTCAATGGGAAGTTGGTTTTTAGGTATATGTTGAGATCTGAGATCATGGATAAAATAATTCAGCAGGTGGTGTTTGTTTTCCAAGTGGGTAGGATCATGTGATGAATGGGTATCGTTGGGAGATGGAAGATTGGGTGAGGAATCCTGGCAGTATTTTTTTTCCTTTGGGCCGCTTTCTTCTCTGAAGGGAGGGTGGGAAGGGCGGTGGAGGGAAAGCTCTGCAGTCAGACTTCACCTTGGGCCCAGGACAGCCTAAGTAAGCCAGTGGACTTACTGAGAGGTGGTCCTTAGCCAGCGCGGGGCTCTTGGGCAATGTTTGGCTCCCTTTAGGGGAAGTGTAGATTACTAGAGTGCGGGCCGAGGAGATGTGGTCCTAGAACCCAGCTGCTTAGTCATCGTGAAAGAATGTATAAGGCATTGGGTGGCCCCTGAATTCTGTGGACACATTTGTTTTCCCAGAAATAGAATTGTGTGGGAGAGCCAGGACTGACTTATTAGAGAGAGGGGAGGGGCTAGTACTATTGCAGCCTAGCGGCTTCCCCCAGCCTCTCTCTCTCTTTCTCTCTCTCTCAAGAGTCTTCCTTCCCTCTTGCCTCTGTGTCGCAACTTTGGTGATTTGTGCAGCGCCCCGTTAATGTTTCTTTAGCCTCCTGTTCAGCACACTGGCTTCCTTCGTGTCTTAACGGGCACCGGTCTGTCCTTCTCATGTCACTGATTCTCGTTCCTGCCCCTCCGTCCCTTTTTGCTTATTCAATGGGTGCTTTTATTTATTTTTTATTTTATTTTATTTATTTTTTTAAAAAAACCCTCAGACTAGTTAGTATATTCATCTTATCCATAGCAACAAATAAAAGTAACACGGGTCTTGATCGAATGCCCAGGCTACAGTTCAATCTAGAGAGGTTTGTCTGCTATTCGTGAACTGCTTAAGATGTGTCCCTGTAGTTTGTGGCATAAGCAGAACGCTTTGATTTGGTTTCTTCCTACAGCTCCATTTTCAGTCCGGCAACACTCATTACTCTGCGTTCAAAACGATTGAACACCAGATTGCAATTCAGGTAGGAGACGCAAGAGATTCTGAAGGCCGTGGAGGTCTCTTGTGTCTTTTTTTTCTCTGCCTCCCCCATCTAGATGATAATGATGATGATGATAATGATGATGACAATTGTGATGATGGTGATGGAGATGACGCTGATGGTGGTGGTGGTGGTGGTGGTGGTGGTGGTGGTCCGATCACTTGGGGGAGGTGGGAAGCAGCTGTGACACCGCTACGAGGCTCTAAAGTACGGAACGGAAGATCTGGGTGTCTTCATCGGGCGTGATGATGTCTGGTCCTTGGCTGGCCTCAGCTTTCTGCTAAGGGAGGGACCCTGAGTTGGGCCTGATGGGTGTGAACAGGAAGAATTAAGGAGGCCAGGTGAAAGCCAGAAAGAATTGTTTCCGGTCCATCCAAATCATGCTCAGTGGTGCTAAGAATACCACCTTTGACCTGATGCACCCTGAAATGTTGATTTCTTCCTGGGTGCGTTGATAGATGACACAAGAAGCTGGAGGGGAAGAGGGACGGCCTCTGACGAGTGTCCTGTTTCCTGCTCGAATAGTATTTCCATTCTCTTAAATCCAAAGGCTACAACAAATGGCAGACTAATGTAGACATGGGGCTGAACTGAAGCCAACTGAAGCGGAGTCGGGTACACTGATGCGTTTGTCTGTGCCTGGCCTTGCTAGTGCAGACGTCCTTCACGGTGCATCTTATTGTACCAGGACTTCTTGAGTGTTCTGCGTTGACCCTGAACAAAGAGGTTTTGAACAGTTTTTGTTGTACTATGGAAGAGTGGCTTAGTTGTATTTGTGTGTGTGTGTGTGTGTGTGTGTGTGTGTGTTCACATGTGTGTGCAGGTGTGTGTACACAGGTGTCTGCATGCATGTGGAGGCCAGAGATTTAGTGGGTGTCTTCTGTGATTGTTCTCCACTTTACTCACGGAGGGAAGGTCCCTGCCTCAATCCAGAGCCCATAGGTTTGGCTAGTCTGCTTAGCCAGCTTGCCCTGGGGATGCCCTGTCTCTACCTGCTGAGAGCTGGAGTTGCAGGTGGGCTGCCATGCCCATCCGTACTTTATGTGGGTATTGGAGATCTGAACTCTGTTCCTCACACTTGTGTGCAAGGGTTCTTCATGTAAGTCGATGATGGCCGGGTTGATAATTTCCATGATCCTACTGCTTCCTCTCCTAAACGCTCTCGTCAGTCGTGTGTGTGTGTGTGTGTGTGTGTGTGTGTGTGTGTGTGTGTACTCATGCATCCATGCGAGTGATTGTGCTCATGGTTTTATGAAGCCCGTTGAATCTCCATGGCTTTGCAACTACAACTCTGCATCTCCCTCCACAAGCAGGCAAGTTTTGATTTAGCAGATTCCTAGTTTTTTGGGGGGGGTTCATTCCCAGGCTTCAAAAATGTATGGGTTACCTCTGCGCTTGGGGGGCTGATCTGTATGGATTTTTAAGGGAAGGCACAGCTCTTGTTTTTGTCCCCCTTCTTCCCCCCAGACCTAGATATTTTCAAAACTAGTGTGTTCTGAGCTCCAAGCTCCAGGTCTTTCTGGCCCACTGGGGGGTTGCACCCCACTGCCTTGTGATTAAAGCTGAGTCAGTTTTGCTTTCAGAAAACAGGGTAGACTCAAGGCTTCATTGGAAAGCAAGCCCAAACCCCAGCTCTGGATGTCAGGCTGAGGCCTACAGAGGACTGCTGTATCTCAGGAGGACTGGAAGATGCTTTTGCCTGGGCTGTGGGAACGGTTGCAATTGAATAGGCTGATGATCCTTATCTTGGTGTGGAAAGGCTGGCCGGGGCCATGTCACTGGGAGACCAGCCGAGACCAGACCAGCTGTTGAATCTTTACACCCTGTGCTGAAGTGTCCCTTGTTTGAAGGCGCACTTCGTCTTTCTCCAAACCACCTGGCACGGTGCGGGCCATGTGAAGCTCTTTTCTCAGGAGGAAGATGGGTAAATTACAGAGCTCATTGTCTGGAGGACTGAAACCATCACTATTCCTCCATGAACAGGTAGCATTGTTCTTGCGGAGGCCTGATGCCCATGTGGGCAAACAAGAGGGACATTTTCTTAGAGCTCCAGCAGCGTGCTTTTCAAAAGTGTTCATTCTCCCTTGGTGTCGGCTACACCAGCTCGAGGCCAAGCCAAATGGCAGCTAGCTGTAATTTTAGTGTGATCATCAAAGGATAAATGGCCCCAAAAAACAAAACAAAAGCTGCAAAAGGAAAAAAAGGGGGGTGAGGGGAAGGGAGAGCAGGAGGGAACCTCAGACAGAAGGAGATTATTCCCAGAATTCTCTGGACCGCTCAGCAGCGGGCCATGGGAGGGGCATGAAGAGAGGGTGACCGTCTCTGAATTGCATGCAGCCCTTTCTCTTCTCTCCCTTCTCCTACCCAAGGCGACCATGCAGCTTGATGTTGGGTGAGATTTTCTGCCCTGGAAACTTCCAACTGGGGGAACCTTGAAGCGCCATCCTAAAATAACCCGGTAGCACGCTCGCAAGCGTCACGTGAGCCCTGGCGCCTTCGCCCTTCGCATCCAGCCGGGTGGCTCAGCCAAGGCCAGGCTGGAGGCCAACGGCCGCCAGCGCTTCTGGAGACAGCTTGCCCTCTCCTGAAGACCTGGGCTGGGGATGAGCTGCTTGGGTTGAGTTCTTCCCCGCTTAGGAGCATTCTCCTCATTTCTGAAGAGAAAAGGGGAGTGAGGATGGATGGGCTCAGGCTCCCAAAAGACAGAGCACACTTTAGAACCGCAGCAAAAATGACAAGGGCTTTGAGAAAGCACAGTTGGTTCATTCGGCTGACCTTTGCTTAGTGTAGGTGATGAAACCCAGGGGCTGGTGTGTGCTGAGCCTGTGCCTGACCCTTGAGTGGTCCCCCCAACGCTCCCCCCTCGCCGGCCACTTTTTTGGAAATGTCATTTAAGTTCAGCACAGTGCACAGGCGCATGGTAGAGAGGAGGAGGACGGCCTTGTATGCGTGTGAGCATCCACGTGAATGTCTTGAGGACATCACCCACATCAGGATATGATTGGCAACTGTCCAGCTTTGCTATTTTGGTTTGTAAACATCTTAAGATAGACCTGAAGGGAAAAGTGTGGCCATGTTCCAATAACTTTATAAAAACAAACATTGACCGGGTGGACTTAGTCCCTTGGGCTGTGGTTTTGTGACCATTGATGAAAAGTTCTTAAGTTTCCTCTCTTCCCCTCCCTTCCTAGTCTTCTATCGTCTTCCTCTGCCTTGAATGAAGAATTCTCACGGTGGGTTAATTTTGCTTGATTTTTGGAATCATATACGTGGAGTCATACAGAATATATTGGTTTATATCTGTCTTTGATTAGCATTATTTCTGAGTTGCATCCTTGTTGTAACAAGTTTTCTCCTTTTTATTATTACCACGTATGTAACACATATGAAAATGTCATGATGTTTCTTTCTATGTTGTTGGATATTTGGTTGCTTTTGATTTTTTTGGTTATCATGAATAAGTCCCAAATAGCTTTAGGGCAATGCAGATGCCCATTTAAGTTGTTCACAGACTAAGATGTGGCAAGGTAAGGGGTGTGGATCTTGCCTTGCATTGACTTACTTTTGAGTGTTATTGAAACATACAGCATTTAGTAATTGTTGGGTCTCCGCGTGTTAGCTTTATCTTCCTGTTGCTGAACGAATGCAGCCAAAACAACTTAGAGGAGCCAAGGGTTGATTCTTCTTATGATTCTTAGTTCAGTTCATCCATGTGATAGGGCATTCATCCCAACATCAGGTATGATGTTCACACCATGTAAAGAGCTGAGAGAGACGCATACTTTCTTGCGTGCCCTCATGCCAAAATACTGAACAAATTCTCTCCATCTTATTCGCCTCTCTAGGGAATGTAGTCCCACTGTGGGCTGGGACCCCTTCACATTTATTATATCATTGCCCACAGGTTGCCTTAAATGAATAACTCTTCACAGATACACCGGAAGGCTCAGTCTTCAGTGGTCAGGTTGGCATAGGCAACCGACTGCCACAATGTGTTAGCGATGTATTTGAGGGGTGATGACAGAATGATCTAGACGTTATTATTTGGTTATGCTTCTGTCTGGGCCCTTCATACGAGGGTTTGGCCTCTGGATCTAGCTCCTGGGAAACGCCTCCTATATGATTTCCACTGGATGTTGAGGAGGACCGAGTGACTTCAGGAAAGTAGACCCAGGTTGGGAATGTGCCAGCACAGAGCTGCTGTCAAGGGCGACCCGCAGGTGGTTGTAGCCACGCATGTAGTCATCTGTTGCTCCTCCAGTACTCCTCCTTGGGTCATTATTGGAGCCCCAAGAGCTCTGCTGTAACCAAGGTCGAGACCCACAGAGGATGTTTGCCTTGGTTCTCATTGAAGGGCTACTTGAGAACCAATTAAGCTTTGTTTTAAGAGTATTTTGGCCAAAGGTTGATGTTTTAACACCAAGTCAGATGTGATTTACGAAAAAAAAAATTCCACACGTAGCAAAAACAAACTGTGTAGACCTTGCGTGGTTGTTTGTCTTTCAAGTCGTGAAGCGATTGGAGGGTGTGTGCGCATGTGTGCATGTGTGTGCTTGTGTGTGTGTGTATGTGCGAAAAGACAGCTTGGAGAGGCTCCACGAAGGGCCATTTTGTTTGTTTACACAGCTGAGCTGCAGTGGGTGGGCGTTGCTTTCCTCTTGTCCTTGAGTTTACAAGATCCCATCTGAAGTTTTTCCAAAGCTCAACCTTTCCACTTGCTCCTAACACTCCTCGTCATGGCTCGCTATGAGCACTCCCTCCCCACTCCCCTATATCCTCTTCCAGGACTTGGGTTCTTTTTGGAGGCAAGGCAAGAAGAATGGAAACAGGGGAGTGCCCACACTGTCCGGGCTCCTTGTTCCCAATGTAAACTAGATGTCGCCTGTTAAGATGCTCTGCAGTGAGAATGATCTTGAATTCTTGGTCCTCCTGCCTCTATTTCCCAAGTCCTGGGTTCAAGACATGCTCCAACACTATGCCTGACTTCTGAGCCTGGCTTTTGTGGAGTCTTTCCTGTACTTTCCTTTCGCTCCCTTGGCCAGTTGGCTGTGAGATTGGGTGTCCGCTCTTGGCCAAGAATGAAAGGCGCGTGACGCTCACGCATGCGCATAAGTGAGCAGAATGAGAAAATGTGACCCACTAGAGAGGGTTCATGCGGCTGATGGGCTCCTGATAGCTCACTGAGAGTCTTCGGTCTCTGCAGTAGTGGTGACTTGCAGCCTGATTCTCCTTCAGTCCTATACCTTAGAACGCTCACCCATCAGAGATGTGTGGGGTGCATTTCCTGATGCAAGGCCTCTGTATCTGAGCCACACAGACAAAATCCCTTGTTTCCGTCTAAGCCCCAGTGCTATTTCAGTGAGTGTTTTTTTTTTTTTTATTTTCATCTGCTTATTTGTGAATGTATGTAGATGGAGTGTGTATGCTTGTGGGTACACGGGGAGGTCAGACAGCAACAGTTGTAGGAGTTGATTCTCTCCTTCCACCATGTGAATTCTAAGGCTCAAACGCAGGTTGTTGGACTTGGTAGCAAGCTCCTCTACCCACTGAGCCATCTTGCTGGCCCTTAATTGTTATTTTACAAACATCTCATTTCCTTGCTCTAATTGACAAGTTTCATGCTTGGTCCAAGGATATTGTCATTGATATTTTATTAATATTACTGTTGCCCATGTCAGGAATATATATATCTGTGTGTATGAGAGAGAGGGGGGGGGGGGAAAGGGGTACAACTTTCCTTCTACCATCTGGGCTTTGAAATCAGTCTGCCAAGTTGGTGAGCATGCGCTTTACCCATTGAGCTGTCTCATTGGCTCAGGAGTTACATTTTTAATCAGGGCTGTGAATCTTCTTTTTTTTTCAGTTTACTAACGGTTGAGAAACAGCTGCCTCAGAGTCTTCCAAAATCAATCCATTGATCACTTATCGGCTGTGCCGTCATTTTCAGATGCCCAGTGGAAAGTGAGGGCTGGTAAGCCCTTGAGCAGGGTAACGTTTTCTCATTCTGCACGAGCGCAGCCCACCGCCCTTGTATTCCAGTGGGCTTTCTCAAAGGCCTTGCTTCCCATGCTTCTGAGGAGACAGTCAGGTGCTGCCGGGTAAAGCTCCAAGAAGCATGTGCTTGTGGAAGAGTATCTTGGACAATGAGGCGCTTGGTGGTGGGGTCAGAGGCAGTAACGACAGTTAATAATAATAAAGACCCATGGTTATTGAATTCTCCTGATGTCCTGAGTCTGGTGTTAAGCGCTTTGTGTGAATTATGCAGTGATTTCTCATGATAGCACTGAGCGAAGCCCAAAAGGCCTCGTTCTGTAATCATCGCCGTTACCCCCATTTCATAAATGAGGAAGGAGACACCTGATGTGTTTTGCCCAAATCAGTGAGGATTCTGACCCGGGCAGGGAAATGGGTGCTAGACGGTTGGCATAGCTTGCCTGGTTAAAGTAAGGTCCGGTGAGATTCCACCCCCAATGCAAAGCTAACAAAACCATGCTCTAGAGGGGTCTACCCCGGGCTGTGGCGCCCACCCAGCTTCCTAGACTCTGCAGATAGGAACCAGCTAGGAACTGGTCTACAGGTAGCATCCTGGGTGCCCCTCTGTGGAGATTCTTGCGTAGCAGGGTTAGGTCAGTGTCTCCTAAGTTTGTGCACGTATCCACTGGAGGAAACTAGAGAGTTTAAGAAGTACCAACTTAGGCTCACCTGCTGAGGGTTTGGAATGGGATCTCCTGTTCGTGTGTAGTTTTAGCAAGTTATTGGGAGGAAAGCTGGGGCTTCTCGTCTTGGTCCGTGGAGAACCCTGGGTTGAGCGTCTTGGTTCTCGACTCTGGCTGTGGGTGAGAGTTACTTAGGCCTTGAGAACAGTGCTCAGGCCTGGCCTTGCCTCGGGCAGCTGGTTAGTTCGAGTCACCCAGACATGGGATCTGAGCGTTTCTGGACGGCAGTCGGTTTCCAGATGGCTTCAGTGAGAGGCAGGATGGGACGCACTGTGGACTAGGCATCCCGGAATCTATGCCGATTTCTCCCATCTGGGTGATGCAGGTGCAGAGTTGTGGTAGAGAGCAGCTGTCTCCAGCTCATTTATTTGTTTGTTTGTTTATTAATGATTTCTGATTTGTTTAACTTGACTGTTCTGAAGGGTGACCTGTGTGTGTTGGAATGGTAAGAGTCTGTTCAGGGGGTCCTTCTGGGCAGGTCATCGCTGATGACCACCATCTTCTAGGTTCACAGTAGTGAGTACAGGTGGACCGAGGTGTCACACGCGGGGGCCTACAGAACCCCGGAGTGGGGAGGTCTAATGCTTCTCACACTGGCGGGACGTACTGAAATACGTACAGATTTGAGTCCCACAGGTCTCGGGGCAGGCATCTGCCTGGGCATCTGCATTTATGACCAGACAGTGTGGTACTTGTCACCCAGATGTTCTTGGAATCACCAGATGTTCTTGAAGTAGAATGGAGGTCAAGCCTACTTTGACAGGAAAGCGACCACCACACAGAAGTGAATTGTCTCGGGGTCCCACATGCAGGTGGCCACAAGGCAAGACAAGACCCTGGGACCTGGTTCTTCTCCAGGCCTGTTTGTAAGCCCGAGTTAGTGTCTTGGCTCAAGCAGTTAGCTTAGTGTCTTAGCGTCTTAGCTCCAAGCCGTAGCAGCAGTGTTACGTGGGCCAGGTAAAGGCAAACCATGGAGTTTTACCAGCATTCATCTGCGCACCATTTATAACATAACATCATGTTTGCTTCTGTTGAAATCTGTCTGTTTGTTTTGCACCCCCATAAGACCTTTGGGGACCAGTCCATGTGTTTTTTAAGAGAGTTTGGGCAGGATACAGGCAGAAGTGTGGTAGTCCTTGACGAAACAGTGCACAGCCTCTTGTCAGGTGTTCAACAGTCCTCGTAGGTTCACAGAGAGCACGTCCTGGGTGTGTCTGGGGTCACAGTGCGTCCATCTTGAGTGTGTCTGCCACCCTCCTATGGTGCGTGCATCTTGATCATTTCCTAGTGCCTCATGGGTCACAGAGTGTCCTGTGTCACTGCGAGTGTGCCCTGAGTGTGTCTGCAGGCCTCCCTAGCCATGGCGAGTGTGTCCTTCGTCAGCTGCTGTCGTAGTCACCACAGTGACTACATTCCGAATGGGTCTGCAGACTCAGGGGTCACAGTGAGTGTGTTTTGCTGGCCTCAGTGAGCGCACCGTGGGTCTCATCTGGGGCAATCTGCTGATTATGCTTCCTTAAGTTCCACTTTTGAAAGCTTGCTTTTTTTTTTTTATTTGCATGTGTTTTGCATGTGGGTGGGTATATATGTGTGTGTTTATGTTTGTGCAAGAGGGCACTTGAGTGCATGTACCTGTGTAGGCCTAAGGGTGACATCTGGAATCATCTTGGATTACTTTCCACCTTACTGCTTTACTCTGGAGTTTCCCAGGCTCTGCTTTCCAGGGCCAGAATTCTAGGCCGCTGCCCGTATCCACAGGGCATTTTTAAGTGGGATTTGGGGATCTGATATCAGGTCCTTTTGCTTTTGAGGCAAAGACTTTAACCACAAGCCATCTCCCCAGCGCAGAAGCTTATTATTATTTTTTAAAGAATATTTACATGAAGAGAAAACTCACATATGTGTGCCGTGGCATAAAGGTGGAAGTCAGAAGTAAGTTCTCTCCTACCATGTGAGTTTTGGGGGATCAAACTCAGGTCCCCGGGTTTGTGAGCGGTGTCTCGCTCACTGAACTATCTTGTGGACTGTGGATATTAATTGTTATTTTTAATAAAGTTCCTGAACATCGTCAGGTTGTTTGGTTGAGTATGGGTTTAGAGCTGACAACCTCATCAAGTTTAGCATTTAATTTGTTTCTGGAATTTGATTTGGTCAGACATTGTCTAGTCTTGATCAAATGGATAAAGTGACTGATTTTTTAAAAAATTTTTCCTTTTTACTGATTTATCTTGAAATCTCAGCATGTTCTTCGCTTATACAAAGGCAGCAGACAGTAGCTGGCAGAGTATTTAATGGAATTTATAGGGTTTAAAAGTAGCTATGTGTGCTGTATGGGTGTATTTATTATAGAAAGGAACAAAGGCATGTGGACTCCTGAGAACATCTGTAGACATACCCAGTTTAAAGGCATCCACTTAGAGAAACATTGGTCCACACCAGATTCCATGCAGACTAAGTATGGGCTGCAAACTTGGTTGGTCTTTGTAGTGTCTAGTCGTGAGGACCCAAATGGGACAGGATTGGATTGGTGTGGTATCTTTCAGCCTCAGCACTAGTGACGTTTCAAATAAATGTTTAATGTACACATGAATGCATCATCCATATGCCTGTGGAGATGAGAGGACAGTCATGGACGTCTTCTTTAGTTTCTGTGTGCCTGTTTTTTGTATGTTTGTTTGTTTGAGACATGATTGTCTCTGAACCTGGAGCTCACTGAGTTTTCTAGACCAATTAACAAACTCTGAAATCTCCTGTCTCTATCTCCCCAGTCTTGGGGGTCACAGGCATACACTGCCATGCCCTGCTTTCATGTGGATGCTGGGAATCAAAGTCAAGAGTCTCACATTTGTGATCAAGTGCTTTACCTGCCCACTGAGCCATTTCTCCATTCCCACGAATGACACGTTGACCTAGGACATTCTTCGCTGGGAGCAGCTGACCCCTGAGCACCTCCCTCTTGAGATCACTATTGCTCAGCAGAAGTGTGACACCCAAAAATATCTCTAGAAAGTACCTTGTGCTCCCTGGAGGTTCCAAATGGCCTCTGGCTGAGAACCACTGGCCATGCCGTCACAGTCCAAGGTGCTGGAACCCTACTTTTGCATTTTTAGGAACTGAGAAGAGGGGGTGGGGTGGGTAGTGGGTGAATTTCTTTGCTGACCTGAGTTTGAATCTCCTGGTTTGTGATATGGGAATAATGGTAGTATCCATTTCTAGAGGGTTCTCGGAGACTGAGGCAAGGTTCACAGGGAGACGCAGTGCAGAGAAAAGTGCTGGCTAAATGCTAGCTGCCTGCTGTCTTTTCCAGTGAGAGCCACGGAGCACTTGTTTGCCAAGTGCCTTGTCCTGACATGCATTGCGTAGTTTCTTTATTTGCTGTCAGGAACATCACACATGATGAATTTGATAACCCTGGCTATCTTCGCTGGGTAACAAAGATTTATGACTCCCTTGGGTTGCCGTTCACATTTCTCCTGTGTCACTCACGCTGTGTGCCTCCTCTTTGCTCCATTTGACGGGCATGCAAGCTCTTCGGAAAGGGATAGGATTCTGAGTTACTCACATTTATAGTCCAGTGTTTGGGATATAGGAAGTGGATGGGGGAGAGTAAATGTTTAAATGGCAGAGGGCTGGGGATGTAGCTCAGCTGGAGGAATGCTTGCGTGGCATGCATATAGCTCCAGATACCATCTTCAATGTCAGCATAAACTGGTGTGATGGTGCATGTCTATGGTCCCAGCAATTGGAAATGGAGGTTGTTTTTGGTATTATAATTAGAGGCAAATCTGGGTTACATGGGACCCTGTCGGAAACAAATATGATCTGAGCAGGAAGGAACTAGTTTATGAACAAGACTGGGGTGGGTCATTGTGAATTACAGGTAGCAACCAAACACTTTAAATTTTTTGGTCACAGTCTCTGTTACTAACATACAAAGGACAATAATAATTATTATTAATAATAATTTGTTTCTTGAACTCTGCCAAATCATTTGAGAAGGGGCACTTTGTCACCTTGGAGTTTTTTCTGTTTTTTTCTGAATTTGATTTTGGATGTCCTTAGTGTGAATTTGTGTTCCGTCTTCTTGGCCGTGGATGAGGTGGCTTAAAGAATGAGCGGCCATAGTTGGGTTGGCTAGTTGTTAATACATTTGTCTTTTTGTTTTTTAAATGCTTGGAGGTGAGTTGGCTTTTCAAAGAGGTTTTAGCCTTCTTCCTTTTTAAATAACAAGTGGTGATCTCCATGGGATCTTGACTTTCTAAATAGATATTGGCAAGTTGTTGGACATTCTTGCAAGTGGCCTTTCCTATGTGTGTGTGGCTGACACACATACACACACGCACACACACACACACAAACACACCCTTTCCATTCCTAATCCTGGTGCTTCCCTGAATTCTGAGATTGAGAAGGAGCTTTGTATATAAACGACTCAGGTCTAATGCTGGAAGAGTTCCAAGACTTGAAAATGGATGTCTTTGGTCCGTGTCCGTCCTAGGGGGACAGGAAGATTCTTACACTGGGGCTTTGGTGAGGCAGCCCGGCAGGGAAGGCAGCCCTGTCTCAGTAGTTTTTCAGTGGATCCAGTAAGCATTGTTGATGATTGAAATTGAAGAATTGTGAACACAATTCATCTTGAGGAACACAGAGGGTCGGGTGTGAGCCAGGCGGCTGGGAGCAGACACTGACATACGGGCCGTCATCAAACTAATTGTTGTTTGAATTACCTGTTATGATCCGATGACAAATCTGCCTTCCGCCTGCCACTGGAGCAGAAAATGTAGCTTGAATTGGCGTGATGTTAGCAAGTGTAAACTGTACTTCAACAAGATGGATAAACCCAATTATGGGGCAGACCTGTAGAGAGAAAATCCATTTAAATCTCGTAATGTTAAGCAGAGCTGTGTTTAATTCATTTGGACCAATTTGGGAATGATGTATGAGTGTTGGTGAACATTTGTCAAAGGGGTGACCGTGGGGGGGAGGGGAAGGATGCGCCGGGCTGTGGCCACTCTGGCAGGGCAGCTGGGTGGCGAGTCAGTTGGCCACACTAACGGCAGGGAGAGGCAGAAACGACAAAACGATGTACTAACCACCGAGGGGGGGGGTGCGGCCCAGCAAATGAGCCAATCAGGAAGACGTATGAAGCAGAGAGGAGAGAAGCCGCTTTTCCCGAATGCCACCAACGGCCTGAAATCTGAAGGAAATCTCCAAACTGTTTCCAGCTCTTGACATTCTGATGGTTTTCTTAAGCTTTGTGACGGGAGGCCTAGAAAAGAATAGTCTTTTCTAGAAAGCAAAAGGATGTGTGTGTGTGTGTGTGTGTGTGTGTGTCTATGCATGTATGATATGTGTGGGTGACAGGTACACGCATGTATGAGAGACAGCATACTTGCTTGCTTTGAATGTATGTCCCGGGTACTTAGTTCTCTATTGGAAGGCAGTTAATGAAGAGTGATTGTTCTGACATGGATATACCCCTATACCTATGTGAAATATTTAAAAGGTGTTGCCTATTAAAAGTCTATATTTTTGATAGCTGTTGAGACACGATGTAATTTTGCGCAAAGTAGGTGATTTACTAATTAAGTAAGTGGAAATCTTGATCCTGAAGGAAGGAGCTAGCGAAGCTGGATGATGGAGTTTCTCACATCTTAATCTCACAAGATATCCAAAGACCCTGGTACCCGTTTCTCCCAGGTCAATCCTGATTTGCAGTTTTACTTGAATTTTATTTGTTTATTTGTGTGTGTGCGTGTGTGTGTGTGTGTGTGTGTGTGTGTGTGTGTGTGCACATATGTTCAGGACACTGCACACTGTGGCAGGTGGAGGTCAAATGACAGCTCTGTGAGGTTGTTTTTCTCTATCCATCTTTACATGAATTTTGGGGGTTGAACTTGATTACTAGGCTTGCAGGGCAAGCTCCATTATCCAGTCAGCCATCTCATTGGTCCAAGGAGTTCTGATTGTATTTAAAAAGACGGTTTTCCACATTTTATGTTTTAAAATACATTCTAGAGGGGCTGGAGAGGTGGCTCAGGGGTTACGCCTCTGCCTTGCAGGCAGAAGGTCCTGAGTTCGGATCCCAGATCCCATGTATAGACACTGGGCAGAAGTGGGGAGGCCTGTGCTTCGGGTCGTCCGTGGTTCTACACACACACACACACACACACACATACGCGCGTGCGCACACATACATGCACACAGGCACAATTGAATAAAAAAAATACATTCTAGAAAAAAGTTTCCATAGAAGTGATGAATGTGTTGTGTGTGTGTTGTGTGTTGCACATTCCCCTTGGTCTTGCTTAGACCGTTCTTCCCCAGGGCTGTTTTGCCAATGGTGTGCTCTGGAAAGCCCGTGACCTCTTTATTAAGGGGGCATTGACAAAGTCCCCTAAGTGGTCCCTGTTTTTCTTTTCCTCTCTAGGGCTTTGGGCGGGTCTTCTTTCCATTCTAAAACCAGACTTGGAGGCTGTTGGTGAGGAAGAACTGCTTAAGCAATAGAAGAGGACTCTTGACCCCGATCTCTTACCCCTATAGGATAGAGTGAGCTGAGGTCTTAGGCTGGGACTTCTTTCCTGTCATCCAGGGAGCGGCTCACTGCACATTTTTGTGTGCATTCCTAGAAGTACCTTTTCTCCCAGAGGCATGTTTGGTGGTGGTGGGGGGTGCCTTTCTTACTTTCTCCCAGTTTCAACTCAGTTTGCAAAGAAAGAGTTGAAACCATATGATAACATCATAATACTTTGAATTCTGAGAACGTGAATACGCCAGTCTAGATACTAGCAAACTTCAATTGCCCTCTTCTCTAAAAAGTCCCTGAGATACTCTGCCCTTTCACCCTACTCTGTGGTCAACCTCCATCCAGATCATTGAAGAGCAAGTAGGAACCGAGGTGGAGGCAAAAGCAATTCTCTGTAGCCTTCCATGAGTTTGCTGGGAGATTCTGGCTTGAAACTCACTGGCAGATTTAGGGTCCCCAGGGCAAGCTAGAGATGTGAATTTGCAGACAAGTGTGTGTAAGGGATCATTCGAGAAGGGATCCTTGAAGAAAGTACTGCTTTGTAGGTTAGGGTGGCCAGTGTATGCTGGGGGTAGGTGGCCTCAGGGCCCTTTGTATTTTTTTTTTCTGGTTAGCTTCCTGCTTTCTGGTATTCTAGCCAAGCTGAGATCTTGCAGCCACGTACAAAGAGGAACCTTTGTCTTTCTGATTAGCTCCTAAGATATAAATACATATCAAAAGAGTTAGGCCCATTGACTCTAATGCAGAAGTAAAATGGTTAGCAAGAAGCCTACATAAGGGTTTTATTGATTAGGGAGTGTAGGAGAGTCCATTCAGAATTGTTCCAGCAGTCACCCAGCTCTGAACTTGATTCTTAATCTTCAAATCAAAAACAAACCTCCCCCATGCACGCTGCCTCCTCCTCCTCTTCCTCCTCCTCTTCAGTTGCTTTGGTTTCATTCTGGATTCTGGCAACACTGATTTCTTCATAATTCTTGGAGGATCCAAGGGTTTCCTGTGACTGCTATTAATAATGAGAACAAAGAGAGACACAGTAATAACACAGTAAACACGCAGGCTTAGTGCATAAAGTCTGTATTTTCTGGAAAGAGAACCTAAAGGAAGGTGGGAAAGTGGCACTGAGCTCACTGGCCCAGGGTCACTGAACTGCCAGTGGCCGAGCTGACACTCTTTGGGTTTGTGTTTTCATAAAACTTGTCACTGTTGTCACAATGGTGAGTGATAAGCAGATGACAAATGTCGCCTTGCGAAAGGCCCAGCGTGTGAGGCCATTTGTCTGTGAAGAACTGGCACTCAGCTTGACTCAGAGAATCTGGAAGGGGTTTCTATGAGGTGTCGGGGGGGGGGGCTCTTTCCTTGTAGGGGAATCCCGCCACCTTCCTCCTCCCCCACTCAAAAAAATTAAAAAGAAGGAATAAAAGGAAAAGAAAAAAGGTTGTGTCGATTGGGTTACTTTCAATTCTGGAATAAATTCACCAGCTTATAGTCATCAGAAAATAACTGCTTGTTCTGCTGGGATTTGGCCATTTTAGGGTAGCTTCAGGCATTGAGTTGGGTTGGGTGTAAGGCAAGGTGGAGAGTTGCTGGGTGGTCTCTGCCCTCCTCACCTTTGGGAAATTTTTTTTTAAGCGAGAATGGTCATCTCCAGCTGCTTTTGGCGTGCACAGAAGTTAAAGGAACATGACCGTCTTAAACGTGACCGAAACCCAGGATCTGACATGTAAAAAGTGCTCACACAAAAACCACATGCCACATGCAAAGCAGAGATGGTTTTGATTCCGGCCTCGGTGGTTCTGTTATCTCTGTTTTTGCCTCCGAGAGTGGATTTTATCTTTCAGTCTGACTTCTGGGTCGTTTCTGGTTTGTGGTTTCCAGTCGCCTCATGGCTCACGAATCTGTCCTGGGACTGAGGTGACCCGGGACGCTGGTCTGCCCGGGCAGCCCGAGAGGGTGTTCTGCGAGGTTATCGAATGCAGAGTAGGGTGAGGTGAGGTGGGGGGCGTCCCTGGGTCTGGCAAGCTACCAGCTTCTCCTTCTGGAGCTTTCTTCTCCCTCTCTCTGTGGTCCCTTATGTAACATTTCTCTGGACTCCTTTGGACACATCTAGACCAACTTGCGATTGATCCTCCTGTTCTGTGTATTTCCCATGATCCCCTGTCCTCTTAGCTCCGGTGGCAAGGGGGCAGTTGGTGGGAGAAAGGGAGGAAGGAGGGGTGCTTTCCTCATGAACTCGCTTCCACATCAGGATTGCCCTATGAAGCAGCAATTGCTTCTATTCTAGCATTTCTTTTCCATCGCCCCCCCTTTCATTATTGCGTTTTTTGGGTTAGTATAAAATATGGGTTTCATTATAGCAATGTCATACATGTATATCATTGTACTGTGCTCATAATCACTCTATCCCTATCCCTCCTCCACCCCATTCTTCTTCCCCAACTATTTCCCCTTTGCTTCCATGTCACACATATATCACATACATACACATGTATGTTTATATGTGATAGGTATAATAACATCACATAACTACAGATAGTTGAATCTAGATTTTTCACATAGGAAGGAAAACGTGGCATTCTGGCCTCCTCATCTCCCTCATCAGATTCCCCTTCCTTCCCTTTACATCCTTTTCATCCCCACACACGCCTGTCTACTCTCAAGCCACTCGCCTATGTTTGAATCTAGAGTCTTCGTATGAGAGAAAACATGTGCTGCCTCTCTGCGTCTGGCTTATTTTTGCTTAGCATGATAATCTCCAGTTCTGTCCATTTTTCTGCAAATGACATCATTTCATTCTTCTTGCAGACTGGATTTCCTTTTTTTTTTTTTTTTTTTTTTTTGGCCTAAGGTTGAGAAATTTAAATTGGGCAGATTACTGAATTGCTCTGTGGGCCATTTTCTCAGATAATAGAGAAATGGGTTTACACCAGAAAACCTGCCTGTGAGACTGGCAGAGGGGTCTAACCTAGTGCACTTCAGGAAGTTATAACAGCATGTCACTGTTCCCAAGGAGGTGACCCTTGTCCCCCCCATTTAACACCGCTGTTGCAAAGACTGTCCCTAGTGGGTATATTCATTTAACACATTCACTCTCTTCTCTAACTTTTCCTGCGTTTTCTGCACCTCTTACCACACAGAGTTCTGAGACACCCGTCCTGCCAGTCGGTAGCTCAGAGAATCTTCTGAAGAGGAGACTTGTGACTGAAGAGGTCACATTGTAACATGGTTTATCTCTCCACGGAAGGCCAGCAAAACCTAGAGCAGGGGACTGGCCTTAGACTCATTTAACTTCTGATGGGCATGTAATTAGTGACAGTCGGACAGACATTCGTGGCTTTTTGGTTGCTATGACCGCTCTCTCTGGGCGTGTTTCTGTTGCTTAGGACTTCATTAAAAACATAAATTTAAAGCCGACCCTACTGGTTCTCAAAGGCTTCTGGCCTGTGAATTTAATACCACTAATTTCTTTCTTTACGAGGGGTTTTCCTCAGACTGTTGTGGTCAGGCGCTTGTTTGTTTGAATGTGTCACAGACCTCTCCCCCGCTTCTCCAATTTGCTACAAAAACAGGCTAGTTGGTAACCTGGAGACCAGAGATCTTGGGAACTTGGGGAAGAAGCTGACCGTTCGGGTCCCTGAGCTCTAGGGTCTTATGAGAGGCGTTAGCATCTTTGAAGTTTCATTTGTGCCCTTAGCACTGACTAGCTTGCTGGAACTTTCTCCTGACTCTCTTCTGAGCAGGGGAGCCCACCAGTAGCCAGCCAGCTCAGGCCTGTTCACTTTTAAAGTTGGGCGACCACGATTCAGAAAGGAACGTGTGTCCAGAATGATTTATTCCCAGCACAGGTTAAGAAATGACATCGATGCCCCCCAGGAGTTGAAAGCAGCTATTGTTTCTTTAACCATCTCCTGGTTCCAGAAGGTTCCCTTCAGACCTCTTCCCTGTTTGCAGAAGGGAGAAGAACTTAAGATCCGACTGAATTTATTGCTGTCTTCCTTCAGCTTTTCAGAAGCCAAAATGAAGAGGAGCAAAACAGGCATAATGGGAAGGCAGCCCCTGGTCAACGGGCTCAGTGCTCGCACTTGCTTCCTGTTGGCTTGGGGGGGGTCTAAAACAATAAAAAAAAGACTTAAATTTCAGCATGCTTTTTCTGTAAGAAAACTGTGGTCTCTCTCTCTCTCTTCTCTCTCTCTGTCTCTCTCTCTCTCTCTCTCTCGTAGCTGCATGGTGGCCTTAGGCTGTGGAAGTAACTCCCCCCCTTTCCGTTCTTTTGGTACCTTGGCAGATGGTATGACTTCTCAACTTCTCAATTAAAAACTGCGCTTTACTTCTTAACTGGTTATTTCTTCTCTATCAGAAATGTCTTAATTTACTTAATCTAATAGTGTCTTTTCCCCCCTCCCCCGCCTGATGCGCCACATTAACACCAGCACCGACCTCTATTTCCCTAGGCAGTAGTTTTGAGGCCAGATATTTTTCTCTGGGGGAAAAAAATCTCATCTTTGTGATAGTGTTGGGGAAGAATTAATTATGGGGCACATGAGGTTTCATAATTGGAGTTTAGCGGGTCTGAACACTCTTTGTCCGCTGTCATGATCGGGCTGTGGACAGCTAATTCCTGGAGCAGTCGTTTGCTCGCCTGTGAAAAGCCTCCACTGGCCATGTGCTATGGCAAAAAGATCAATGAGAGGCCAGGTCTAGGTTAAGGTAGGCTTAGAAGCTTTTGGGTGGGGCTGGGTATGTAGCACAGTGATAGGGTTCCTGCCCTGTATGTGTAAGGTCCTGGGTTTGAGCCCCACCGCTGCAGAAGTAGAGAGTTTTCGTGTAAGGAGGAGGTATCTGTCCTCTGGCATCCATGTCAAGCCATCGTTGCCTGTTGGTTATGTGTGGCTTCCCCTCCTGCAGCCTCAAGTGGTCTCTACAACATGGTAGGCTGGAACTTCTCAGGGCTACGCAGGGTGAGCTGGCCATCCAAACGAGCCCTCGTGCTACATTCTGGGTTTAATTAGAGACCCAGGCTCAAAACACTGAGGTGGAAAAGTGCTCATGGATGAGCCACAATATCATCTTGGGGTCTTCACAGACATGGGCATGCAAGTGCATGTGCTCCTGTTCAAAGTGCCTATGCACACATGCATGCATGCGTGTACACATGTGTTCATTTACATACAGACAGCATGTACACATGCCAACAGTTCATACACACATACACATGAAAGAAAAAGAAATAAAATTCATGGTTAAATAGGACAGTATAAAAACAGCCACGGCACAACGGCCAGTTCCAAGAGCAACAATGGCCCCTCTTTTTTTGTATGTGAGGTGCGTGCATGTGTGTAAGCACATGTATGTATGTGTGTCTTTATGTGTGAAGGTCTGAAGTTGACTTTTGTATGTATGTGAGATGCATAT
The DNA here is from genome assembly GCA_023101885.1 of Typhlomys cinereus. Classification (NCBI taxonomy): domain Eukaryota; kingdom Metazoa; phylum Chordata; class Mammalia; order Rodentia; family Platacanthomyidae; genus Typhlomys; species Typhlomys cinereus. The sequence continues at coordinate 1,371,694 of JALPQD010000178.1, forward strand.
GTGTGTGTGTGTAAGCACATGCATGTTTGTGCACTTACATGCGAAGACATATAGTCAACATCAAGTGTTTTCCCCGCCATTTTCCTTTTCGTTTATTGAAACAGGGTCTCCCAGTTGAGCCAAGGGCTCACCGATTGGCTAGTCTAGCTAGCGAGCTTGCCATGAGATCCCCTGTCTAGGTCAGCTCAACTGGCTGGCCGGCAGGCTCCGTGGCTTCTGATCCTGTCCCCAGTCTCCAGTGCTGGGGTCACCGATGACGCTGCCACGCCTGGCTTTCACATGGGTTCTGTGACTCTGAACTCCACGTATCAGGTTGGTATTGCAAGCATCCCTTGAGCGTCCATGTTCCTAGCCCCAACAGTGGTCCTGACCCCTCAACCGCTGGTGGGGACATTGGCCCATTTCGCTACAGAAGAGATAGAGTAGAGACTGTGCTACTAGAGAAGAAGACAATAGATAGACTCATAGCTTTAGTCATGTCTTCTCCTTCCCTCTTCTCTGGCTACGTTTCCTCTGCTTCTTCTCAGCAGCCGAAAGAGGTGAATGATACTCCGCCTGTCACATAGATGTCAAAATAGAGCTTTGTGATAAATTTCCTCCTAGCAAATGAAACAAATGTCATTTACAACTCAGGAGTGAATGCTATTGGACCTGTCTCCTCCCCTACCGCATATATAAACACATACATTGATTTCCTTCCCCCCCCCTTCTTACATTACTACAAGGATCCATTTCTTCTGGCTTCATTCCAGAAACAACATGCCTGTCTTTTTTCATCCTTGAGGAAAAACAGTCCAAAGGCCCCATAATTCCTTAAATTGGATTTCGATTCCTGATCCCCTTATGTTCGGTAAATAGTGCTGTATGAGACGTCATTGTTCGGGCGTGAGAGGCCGGCAGCCGAGCTGTTTGCAGAAGGATTGGAGCCTCTTGGGCTGGGGTCCCCTTGGAGGTACATGGCCCACCTTCCCCTGGGGTGGAGGGAGGCCTTAATCACAGGTGAATGCTGGGAGGACTGTCTGGTAAGGAGGGCAGTGTCCCTTGGAAGAAGCTGAAGTAAGTGAGCGAGTGTGTGTGTGTGTGTGTGTGTGTGTGTGTGTGTGTGTGTGTGTGTAAAACACAGCACATGGCTGTTAACTGTGGGAGTGTCATGAACTTCTGTGACTCTCTCAAACTTGGGAATGCCTATATTCAAATTAAAGGCACCAAAAACCAAGATAAAGGAGACAGTGAAATCTTTCAATCTGAGGGAGGAAGATAGTGGTGGGTAATTCTGCCTCTCCTCCTTTTAAAGAAATATCGAGCATGCTGCCCGGCTGCTTCCTCTTCCTCGGTGGTTATGTGGGTAGTTGGGCTCTGGTGGAGCCCTGGGCTACTGGTGTGGCTGGAGACGAGTAAGCCACGTGGAAGTGTCTTAGCTCGATGCGAGTTTGCTTCAGGGAGTGAGAGCTCTGTCTTCCTCTCTCGTCTTTTCTTCCTTTCTCTGAGCTGATTTCCCTCTGAGAGCATCGGCTTGGCACCCACTCACCCAAGACCTGATTAGTTCCTGAAAGAAGCAGAGAGTTGATTGCTCAGAGATGATGTAAGCTTTGCCCTGGGGTTCATCAACTTGGATTTCTCCTGCTTTATCTTATAAAGCCTAAATTAACAGCTGGTTTGGTTTGAGTTCTCCGGGATCTGACTAAAGGATTAGAATCCATTCTCAAGTGAGTCAATCTAGTTTAATTTATTTCAGGTCTATCAAAAAAGATCAATCACAGCTCTTTTGAAAGTAAAGCTATAATCGGTCCGCACACTTAAAGTCACTGCTGCTGCGGTCGTTGGTGCGCCTCGATGGTGGGAGATGCCCCCACACTGTGGCTAAGAGGATGTGGAGAGCTTCCTCTGCTTGCCTCCCCTTCTTGTGGCTTCTATGCTTCTCCTGGAAGGTTGAAGGACTGTTGTTCGAGTGGGCGCCTCTCCGGCCTCTCATACTTCCTTTTCGCCGAGGATGCTGGATTATCCAGTTTGGGGATTGCTAGTGGAGTTGTGTTTAGTATCAGAGCTTGTGTTTCCTGACACCGGTTTTGTCTCCTGGCTGAGGGATATCAGTGGGTGGAGAGAAGCAGCAGAACCTTTTCTCCAAAGTCTTTGCAGTGAGGAATTGCTCTTGTGCCATGTAAGACTTGGACAGAAGCACTTTCTGTCGTGGTTGAGCTTGACTTTGCACATTTGGGAACTACAACCCAAGCTAGGCTGCAAATTCCTTTTGTATTGTCACTCAGAAAAATATGTATTGAGCTAAGAACCAATCTAAATGCACGTGATAGACCAAGAGAAACGCCAAGACTGAGGAAGCAGCTAAGAGCTTGACCGGAGTGAGGTGAACCTGGTTCTAAATCCTGGCTTTACAACTCTGTGGCTGCATCCGACTTTGAGCCTGGTCTGTAACCTCCATTCCCCTGACTAGAAAATAGACACAGGAAAACCAGCTGCCTCAAATGATTATTGTGATAATGAAATAAGACTATCTTTGTTTTTATTTAAAAGCAAGCAAACAAACTACTTTGAGGCAGTTCAAGGAACCTGAAGACTTTTATTCCCCAAATGTAGTGAAATAGACATGTCTTCCTCCTTTCTTCTTCCCTTCCTTCCTCCTCCCCTCCCTCCCCTTCTTCCTTTCTTCTCTCCCTCCTTTATTCCCACCTTCCCTCCTTCCCTCCCTTTATTCCCACCTCCCATCCCTCTCCTCCCTTCCTCTCGTCTCCCTTCCTTCCTTTCTCTCTCCCTTCCTTCTTTCCCTCTCTTTTCTCTGTCTCTCTTTTCCTTCCTCCTTTCTTCTCTCCCTTCCTCTCTTCCTTCCTTCGTACTTACTTTCCTACCCCCTCCCTCCATTCCCTCCATTCTCTCCTTTCCTCCTTCCCTTCTGCCCTTTTAACTCTTTGTAGCCCAGTCTAGCCTCGAGGTCTGTGGCGACAAGGATGACCTTGAAGTTCACAAGCGCCTGCCTCCACCTGCAGCGTGCTAGGATCACAGACAAGCACTTCTACACCCGTCTTGTTTGGTGCAGTGGATCACGCCTAAGGTTCGCTGCGTGCTGGGCAAGCTCTCTTAACTGAACTAGCTCCCCGGCTCTGCCGCAAAGCACAGCAGTGCGGGGTTAGGGGCGTCAGCACCAGGAGCCGATCTACTGTATCCCAAAATTGCCATCCCAGTTTTGGACTGAGAGAGCGAACCCTGGGTACCCCAGTGGGCTGGGAATTTCGGATGATCACAAAGCAGGGAAGATTGTTGTGAACCTCACAGGCAGGTGAAGTGAGTGTGGAGCGATCAGCCGCAGGTCTGATGTGCAGCTCAAAGATCCAGCAAATGCCGAATAAACTGCCCTGTCCAGGCAGTTAGAAGCCATTGTATGCTCAGCTGGCATGGTGGGCCACAAAGAAGCCAGACACAAACACGCAGGAGGGAGATGCCTGGGTTTCTTTTTCTAGAGGTGCAGTACATGCATACCAATAAAAATACCTCAGTGGGAGGAAGAAGGCCCCACTAGTGAGAAATATTTAGGCCTGTAATATGACAATTGTTCTGCGCCCTTTAGGGATTATAGTCCATAGGGAAATGACATACTGAGCAATGGAGGGTGTCTGCAGGCATGAATCCCCTCACCCTGTGCCTTGTTGTGAGCCCCCGTCTCCGGCACTGATCATCTCAGTTCAGGGAACGCCATTCATCTTTCTTCCTAAAGGAGAGTAGCGCAGCTCACTCTGCAGCTGCCGTCTCTTGTTCCTTTTGGAGACGGGCCAGCCAGTGGCTCATCCTCCCTGTTCACCAGGCTGAAGGTCCACACGAGCAGTGATCACTAATGCACATGCCTCCGGCCTCAGTGTTTTCTGCTCTGAAATGGGCCGTATCAGGAGTGGGTGTCCAAGGATGGGAAAAAACTCACAGCTCTGAGGTCTCTTGGTGAGTCTATATCCTATATTAGGCTCATTTATTCAGCCTTAATAGCAAAAGGGAAAGAAAAGGTGTCCTTTTTTTTTTTTTTTTGCACTGAGCATGACCCAGTTTCTAGATCATTCTGTCTATTTTTTAGCCTATTGCATGCAACAGTTTTATACATCAGCTCTATTTGATACATATGAGGAAAGTGAATTGCAAAGGTGAGGGACTTGCCGTAGGATGCATGGGCAGGAAGCAGCTACTGGAGGTGTGTATGGGGTCTGGTCTGGTGTTGGGGGCCTGTCAGGCTGAGCGGAGTCACACCTAGAAGTCAAGGGAGAGGCCCAAGGTGGGTTTGTCTTTCTAAGTCCTGCACTCTGAAAAATAATCCTTTTTGTAGAAGACAAATCCGGTGGTGGGGATTTGGAATCTTGGGATTTCTAGCTGTGACGATGGAGGCGTTGCCTGCACACCAGTACACAATCCGCATTACGCCTCACCGGGTCTTGCGAGTTGACATTGGTGTGGAGAGAGGCTCCGTGTCAGGTCTGTCTGTCCTCGGCAACTCTTCCTGCTCATCTCTGCTCTGGGGTTACCCCTGGCAGAAGGAGAAAAGGCCAAAGCACTTTAGAAAGTCACCTGCTGGATGGCTACTTCATGCTAGAAACCGTCTGAACGCCTTTTCCATTTTACTCTTCCTTGGATGGAAAGGGGGAAAAATTACAGTCACTGCTAATCCTCGTGGCATGTCCTGTAATTGGGAGTATTTCATCGACATGCTCATGAGAGTTGGCGGCTTCATCTTCGGCTCGGATGCGGCACCAGGCTTGCCTTGAGTGTCCGCAGAGCCTTTGATGCAGGTAGACTATATTATAAATAGGCGCGTTGCTATGGTGAGGATAGCAGGCCTTGCTTGCTGTGGGTAACCTTTCCTACCTTCTTGGACACTGTTTTGAAACACAGCGGTGTGCTAGCATTTTATTTCGTTTGCACCAAGGTGGGGTAGAGAGATGAATTGGGGAGATGGAGATCTAAATGCTTCTGTGATGATGTCTTGGATGGGGAGGGGGGTTGCTTCTGCTGTCCTAGCAAGATGCCACACTTCGCAGGTGGGGGGCTTCCTCGAGATTTATTGCGAGATCTGTTTTCTAATGGATGGGGTGGTGGGGATGGTGGTAGGCGGAAGGCTGGGCTTTCTTCTCTTCCCCCTCCTTCTCTCCCCAAGCATTTCTGTGAATCTGTTGGCTTTGATGCCCAAAAGCTCATACGGTGAAATGAAAGTTCAGGCTGACGTGATACAGAAGTGATTATTCCTGGTAGTGCATTGCCTTTAATAACATAAAGACAATTGCCCGCCTCTCAGGACTCCTGCATGTGGCTCGCACCACTCGATTTCCGTGGCACTGGGCACATAGCAGCGGGGACCGAGATGCTTAATTAATTACTTACTGTCTTTCTGTGGGTTCCCAGGGTAACTCAGGTTACACACGTTCATTTACTCTTTCCCGATGCTCAAAGAGCAGTTTGGGTTGGTGAGTTCATTTCCTTCCTTCCTCTTTCTCCATCCTGCATGCCCACCCACCATCTCAGGGTCCTACAGGTTATAAATGTTGCGCTAGTTCGATGCCTGGTCTCATGTTCCTGGGCCTGTTTCCTTGTTCATTTTAGTGCGTGGTTCTGAGCATCGAAAGGGCCAGAGTCTGATGGATGCGGCAGGAAGCGGGTGTACCAGAGATGGACTTGAAACAAATAAGAAGATTCTTGCTTTTCATTTGCTTGCAGTGCTTGGGATAGAACCCAGGGTCTTGCACATGTTAGGCAGCGCTCTCTCTTGTTGAGCGACGTCATCCTTAGCTTTGCAGCATTTCAGTTTCCATGCTGGATGGGTGTGGGTTGGGAGTGTACGTGTGGGGGTCTGAACCCCATAGTTTTATATTTCGCTATCACCCTTTCTTCACAAGCCTCCACAAGCGAGTTCCTCATTTTCCACTTGGAACTTTTTCAGAACCTTCTGGATCGCCTTTCAGCCAGGTGGGGGATTGTGTGCCAGGCAGAGGGTCCAGACTTTGGCCACTTAACTTCCCTTGGCACCTTCAAAACTCAGTTTCGCTAGGAAGTGGGATGATGTAGAGATTCTGCCAGCGTAGCACGCGGTGTGGCACTATGGTAAGAAAAGATGTGGCTCAGGAAGTGGGGGTACCCCCCCTTCAGGGTGGAAGAGCTGTAGGGCAAACACACCCCGCCTTCAAAGCTGGGTAGGCTCAGAAACTGTCATGGGGCCGAGATCTCTCTCTGGGCGTGACCCGTCCTCAGCCAGGTGGGTCACCGCGGCAGAGATGGCGAGTCTCTGTCCGTGTTTTCAGCCACAGCTCACTTTTCCTCTCTGAGCCTTTCAGGGAGGGGATTTTTGGATAAAGAATTGGGCTCTGCCTCTCGCTTGCAAGCTGGCATAACTTTGGTTTCTGCCTCTGCATCCCCAGTGGAGGCAGGGGGAGCCACAGAGGTGCAGACCGTGGATTGATAAGGTGCCGCTGTGGCGTGTACTCTGCCGGAGCTGGCCGGCACGGGTACCTGGGGACGGGCTGGCTTGGGAGTGACTTAGAAGTACTTCTGGAGGGTAAGCTCACAGGCGCGGAGCGTGTCTGAACAAGAGCTCTGTTGTCCGCTGCCAGCCCCGCTGCCCAGGCAGTATGCGGGCTCCGAGCAGCCTGTGGGCCAGACCTTAGATACAGAAGAGCTACGAGGTCCGAGGAGGGGCGGAGGTGTGCTGGTCCAAGGCCCGACTCCCTGCAGGGCAGCCCATGCCAAGCTCTGCCCATCCGCTGCCTCAGGCACTGGGATTGGGCAACCTGGGCAGCAGGAAGCTCATGTTGGTAGCGTAGATGCCATTCCGTGCACCACCCTCGCCTCGCTCCTGGCCCTGGGAGGGAAACGTGCCCTCTGGGAGACACCCAAGCCCGACAAAGGGACCTTTGTTGGAGCTCGAGGTGAGAATCTGTGGGCGTTGGGATTCCTGGGTTCGAGTTCTAGCTCATTGCCAATCGCCTGAATGCTGGGCTGACATTTCTGGAACCAAAAGAAGTGTAGCCTGCCCAGCAAGGCCCGCTGGGTGCTAAGATTGCATCTTGTCTGCCAGCACAGGGGGAGGGAGGGAGGGAGACAGGAAAGAGAGAGAGAGAGAGAGAGAGAGAGAGAGAGAGAGAGAGAGAGAGAGAGAGAGAGAACACAGGCCTAGGACTCAGGGTGGAGGGGCTGGAGGACTCTGAGGAAGGTGTGGGGGTCGTGACCCCCGGAGCCTCCTGAGATCTGAGCACCTGAGACTCTGGGCTCCAGGGCTGTTTGGTTAGCGCTCTTCTGTTCTCAGACGTTCTGGATCACGTCTCTCGTACCTTCCTCAGTGGTGCTGTTCCTCCTGGTTCCAGTCCCGCCCCGTGCAGTGAGGTGGCTTCTCCTGGACGCGCCCTGGGAAGGGTCTTTATCAATATACTTCTTAGGTACTGGGACTGAGGGCTGTGTCCTGCCTAGAGATGGGGAGGTTCCTCAGGTATGCTTGGACTTCCTGCTACTTGGATGTTGCCTGACTAAGTGCCTCCAACATGGTATATGTTGCTGCCCTACAATGAAGGAAACCACAACTGCTTCTCAAGCTGCTGTAAGCGTCAGCGTTGGCTGCCTTATGTTCTTTTGTGACCCTGAGGACTTTGCTAAGACGTGTGGAGACCACGGCGTCCACCTGCTTGAAGTGAGTTTTAACACAGCCGGAGCTGTGTGTTTAACACGTGACCGCAGAGGTCTCCTCGTGCTCACACAGACCTGGACAGACACGGTGGTTCTGTCTACTCGGACACTTTGTGTGAGCATTTGAAGCCATTCAGCTTGTGGTCCCTTGTGACTTGCTCATCCATACTTATATCCATACGCCATCCCTTTTAATGGCCAAGTGATCCATTATATGGATATAGCATCTTTCTTTCTTCTTTCTTTCTTTCTTTCTTTCTTTCTTTCTTTCTTTCTTTCTTTCTTTCTTTCTTTCTTTCTTTCTTTCTTTCTTTCTTTCTTTCGGTCTCTCTCTCTTTCTTTCCCTCCCTCCCTTCTTCCTTCCTCCCTCCCTCTTTCTCTCCCTTCCCTCCCTCCTTCCCCTTCCTCCCTCTCTCTCCCCTCCCTCTCTCCTTCTCTTCTTCCCTTCCTACCTTGTTCCCTCCCTTCCTCCCTTCCTTCCTCTCTGTGAGTACTGCTGTGAACATTTATATACAGAATTTTATATGAAAATACATTTTCACTTATTTCCCCAGGCTACATTCTTAGGAGTAGAATTGCTACTGGGTCACGTGATGACCACGCCTTAACCTTTTGAGCCACTGCCAGACTTTGACAAGGGATGTCTCAAGGATGAGACTGCGATGCCTCAGTTGTATTGGGCAAGACAGCTGAGTGTGACGGAACAATATAAAGATTGCCTATTAGGAGAAACCCCCATTGAGGGACCCCTTCCTCCCACATCTGCTATAGTTCTTTTTCCCAGTAGATCCCAGTTGTGGTTGTAAAATGAGGTCACCTGGAGGCTTTTGGGAAAGAAGCTTTATCCCTTGCTGTCTCTTCTTTCCCCTATCCCCCAGGAAGTGAGAAGAAAAGACACGGGGTGGGGTGGGTGGGTTGGTTGTGTGGAGCAGAAAGAAATAGGTGTGGCATTATGGGGAGTCCTGGACTGTGATCTGGGTGCAGATGGGAACCCAGGTCTAGGGAGGTAAGTGTGAGGGATTTGTGAGGCGATGGACTTGTATCTGGGGTGGAGAAGAATCTTTAATATATTCAGAGTCGGACCTTAGTTCTTTGCCCAGCAGAAGAGAGTGGTTACCCACAGAGACAAGTCGTGACAGATTTTTGGTCCCTGGAAAAGGGCTAAGGTTTGGTTTGTCATTGGTTTTTGCCTCCCCTCTGGAGATCGGAGCGGGGCTATCTCAGATCATGTGATTCCTTAGGCACCTGCACTGCAGGAAGGAGGAGGAACCGAGAATGGTGGGACCCCCCTCCCCCAACCTGTGTATGCTGAAGACCCCTCCCCAACCTGTGTGTGCTGGCACCTTTGAGGCCCTGGTTGTCTGAGCTGCCCCGAGCTACAGCTGCTTTCTCGGCTGTCACTAGCTGGTGTGTCTGTTCCGAACCTTCGGAGACGGCCCTGTCCTTCCTCGGGCTTCTCTGTTGGTTTCTGGGATTGAACCCCGGCATCTCCCTTTGTCCGCTCTCCCCGCTCAGCCTGGCGTTGGCCCCGTTGGGTAGGGAGTGCCTCTCAAGACTTCATCTCTTGTCTCCGGGCTTCAGAAACACGGGAAAGAAGCAAACGCATTTTTGAATGTTTGTCTCAAATCCCAGAGTCGGAAGAGATGTAGGTGGGGCTACTAGGAGCAGAAATTCTTCATGTTTCTCCTCCTTCCTCTCCTTCACCATTTAATAAACTGTTCAAGATGAAATAGCCAAGAACTTTCTGTAAACTTTGTACTTGGCGTGGTCATGGACTATGTAGTCTCAACCCCATGTGCACCCCTCAGCATTCCTCTGACGTGGGCTAAGACCCCCTTCGCCCCCTTTAGATTCCTGGCTTATTGCTCGGCAGGCAGAAAAGGAGCAGGATCCATCAGCTCCAGAGCCCACCAGGGTCCGTTGCCCCCAGGGAAAGTAAACAGATGAAGAATGCTGTGCGGCAGGAATGATACCTAGCAGGGAGGTGACCCTCTGGGACGTAGCAACCCACGAGGTCTGGGCCCCGTTAGAGGCACCCCTTAGAGGTGCCACTTTCAGGATGCCGCAGGAAGGTGTATTAAGCCCAAGAATACTGCGCAGGTGTCCAAACAACGGAGACTGGCGGACGGAGTTAACGTGCCAGACCACTGGGGGCTCCGGCTGCGCTGCCTCCCCCGGGGCTTCCTGGTGGTGGTCCTTGGCCACAGTCCCTAAAGGCATAGCTTTGGTGGAGGCTGCATGGTGGGGGGTGAGGGGGGTAGAGTGCAGGGGGGGTGAAGTGGAGGGTGGGGGGGTGGAGTGCAGGGGTGGGGGCTCCTGAGAAGCTGGGCGTAGGGTTCAATTTCTAGAATTTCTACGGCTTTGTGTGTTTGCGTAGGAAGCTTTTTAAGGACATTCTTCTCCCCCCTCCCCCCGACTGCAGGGAAGACCCTAGGTTGCTCAGAGCGACTGGACTTTAGCTTGAGGACTGATGACACATTTAAGAAAATGAGGATGGGGGGTGGTGATCAGAAGAGCGAGCTGCATTTCAAGTGGTCTGTCAAAGTGCCTTTCCAAGTGTATCACTCCCACAAAATAACAAAGCTGTTTTGTTGTTGGTGGTGTTTTTTTTTTTTTTTGACCATTGTTAAAATATGTAATTTATTTGAGAGGGAAAGAGAGAGCAAGTTAGAGGTCAACTTTTAAAATCTAGTTCTCTCCTTCCCCCATGTGGGCTTCTGGGAATCGAACTCAGGTCTCCCGATGTGCAGGCTGGTGCCTCACCCACTGAGCTATCATCTCACGAGCCCCTCAGTCACAGGCTCTTGAAGAGGTCTTGCAGAATGTTTGCCAGGCTCTTGTTCAGTGTTGAATGTCTTCCCTGTGCTCGCTGTGTGATGAGGTTCGTAGAGAGCTTTGAGAGCCCGTAGTGCAGATGGAGCTCATGCAGCTGGGAGATTCCTCATCTGGGGCAGCTGGGACCGAATGGAGGTGGGTTCCCTGAGGAGCCTAGAGGTCCACCCGTTGGGCATCCTGTAGTGACCCTTCCCTCCTGGACAGAAGGGCCCCATCCGGTGAAAAGCGCCACCAGGCACATACGTGCTCTTCTCTCCACCTGCGCGGTGCCTGCTCCTCCCTCCTCCAGCACGTGTTCCTGCAGCGGGTTCCAGCTCTCCCGCATGTTCTTCAGATAACTGGACCTCTTCTCTCATAGGGTGAAAACCCGAGTGTCCGTTCCCTAGCCCGCGCCCCTGATGCCCCCCCCGGGTTGTACCGTATATAAACTGAGAGAAAACGACACCTCGCTGCTGTTCCGTTCATTTGTGTTGGGACAGCCACTCTGCTCCTGCAATAATCTCTTGCATCACATGGCCTGTGGTCTTTGCTCAGCGGAACATTGAAGGGGGTTCCCCAAACAAGCCCCCTTCAACACCAGTACTTGAAAAGGCAAATGGAAAACTCGGGTGTGTCTTGATTTCCAGCTGTGATCTTTCGCTTTTGAAAGTTCAAATGAATGGGGGTGGGGGGTTAGAGTAAGGGGCAGAAGGCTGGGAAACCCCAGGCCAGGTGTGGGGTGTGAGTCATGGAGACAGTAAAGTGACAGCAATACCATCTCTTGATGGGTACTTTTTTGTGCCCCCCCCCCGTGGCAGAAAAGGAATGACAAGGTTGCCCACTGTCTCCCCTTCAGAGGAGAGGTTTAGATGTTGCCTTCCTATGAAAGGGTTGAACCAACCTTGTCCTGTGTGGAAATGTGGCCGGTGAGCTTAGAGGAAGGGTCTGTGGGTCGCTGTTTCTATCTGGGATTGGAATTCAGCTGACCCAGAGCGCAAGTTGCTTTTCCTTTCCGTTGAGCATTGTGCATTTTGTGGAGTCCTACACTCATTGTTTATGAGCGACCCTTGTGTGGGAGACCCCTTTAGCTGGACAGTATTATCAGTGAGCCTGCATTGTAATATAATGATACAAATGTAAAAACACTCTCCAAATATATTAATGAAGTTTGCTGTGGAGATGACTAAAGTCATTGCTTTGAAGGGTAAGAAAAAGGGGGGAGATACTGTTTCCAGTGGCCATAGAAGACACAGGGCAGGATGGGAGATGAGGTGGGGGAACAGGCTCCCCATTGGACACAGCCTTGGCCTAAGAATAGAACTCAAAGTTCTGTTTAATTACTTTCTTCTTGTGCACACTTCAGTTCCTTAATCTATTGTTTATGTAAATGCAGTTACACCAAAGCAAACATTCCAGTTTTAATGTATGAAGACCCCCGTCCCCTCTTAAGGCACACAGAAGCTTCACTGGAGAGCACACTTGTGACAGCAACAGGGATCAAGGTGGAACAGGTCTGAAGGAGGCTAGGCTAGCTACAGCAAGCACACTGGTGTTCGATACTTGAAGTTTCATGGATTTTCTCTTTCTTGAATCTTAGAACAGAGGTCAGCAAAGTGCTTTCTGTACAATCACAAGGACTTGAGTTTGATTCCCAGAATCCACTTGAAATGTGGACATGCCTATAATCCCAGTGTTGGGGATCCGGAGACAGGCAGAACTCTGGGGCTCGCCAGGTAGCCGGTCTGGTCTCAGGAGGTGGACAGTATTTCTGAGGATGCTGTCCGAGGTGTTTCAGGTCCCCTTACCACATGTATGCACACCCACATACATTCATACACATGTACATGTACACACACACAACACTTTAGAACAAGTTTTTATAGAATGGTTACCAGGATCAGCATTTCGCGGTCATTAGCGACTTAATGAAGGCGTGTAGCACACGAGGAGACACAGGCGCGGGGAAGGCAAGCGACCAGTTTAGTGTCACATGGCACAGAGGCTTGGTTACCTACAGTTCTGGTCTTCTAGAAGCTCCAGAAGCCTGGACAATGCGCGGCCACACCCCCTCTCCTCTGTGGATGCTTTTCCTGTATTTGCTGACTGGGGACAATCTGATGACCAAAATGGTTCGAATTTGGTAATTCAAATGTTTAACTCACCCCCACATTTCCATCAGTTGAGGCTGGGTTTGCAATGTTGGTTTGGTTCATAGCCGTCTCCATGAACAGTCACTAATTGTTCTCATCATTCGTTTGGGGCCCTCTGCGGTCATTCTGCCCATCCCTGGGGGGAACCCCAAGGTGAACATGAGCTTTCTGTCTGTGTGGCACCTTTTGCTCAGTGAGGTCCATGCCGAGGGGGAGCCCCATCTGTTGAGGGCTTCCTAAGGCACTCAATGCTCAATGGTCTGGTGTTAGTGGGCTGTGTGCTCTGTTGCGGCTGAGTGGGCAGCATTTTAGGGACTTGCCTGAAAGTTCCAGGCCTCGATTCACAGCAGACACAGGGACGCGTCCTGTAGCGCACCAGGCGCGGGACCTGAATATGTCTACGTAGGACTTCAGTCTTTGTGGCCAGTTTCGAGGCTCTTCCTGTGTCATGGACAATACCTTGGCCTTTCTTCTCAGAGCTCCAAGTGCTGGGCTGATGCTGTCTCAGTTGCTTTCTGGAAGGAGAGTAGCAAGCTGCCCGTGAGAGGAAGCTTTGCCGAATTCAAGTGAATGGGTGAAGTTGTTAGTGTCCTGAGGTTTGCTTACTTGGCATGTAAGTAAGGTGTGTATATATATAGAAAGCACCTCGGTCTAAGGAGTTCTCATTTAGTTATCGACCTGGGGAAATGTAGTGATCTGGAGAACTTTCAGATAAACTTATATTTTTGATTACTTCTGTTTGGTCTATAACTTTTCTTTAAAAAACTTTATTTACTTATTTATAGTGTGTGTGTATGTGTGTGTGTGTGTGTGTGTGTGTGTGTGTGTCCCCGTCCCTATGGAGGACCAAGGTGACTTTGGGAATCATCCTGGATTGTTTCTACCTCCTTTTTGCTTTGCTCTGGGATTTCCCAGGCCCCGCCCACCAGGGCTAGACGTACAGGCCACCACTGTTTCTTCTTGGCATTTTTTATGTGGCATCCAAACTTAGGACCTTCTGCTCCAGAGGCAGAGTCTTTACCCCCTGAGCCATCTCTCTAGTCCTGGTCTGTAACTATCTGGGGGCACATTGTGTTAGAACTAGGAAGGTGGAGCTGGGGGAAGTGGCTCGAGTGAGAGCACTCGCTGCCCAAGCTTGAGAACCCAAGTTCAAATCTTCAGAACCCACATGAAAAGCTGGATGTGGTCACATTGATACTTGTAACCCCAACGCTGTGGGAAGGATGGTGGACACAGGATCCCGGCCCTTCCACTGCTAGTGACCAAGTGATCTGTGACCTCCTCAAGAGACCCTGTCTCGAAAATAAGGTGGAGGGAGAGTGAGAAGCAGGAACCCGGTGTCCTCTTGGTTTCCATGCATTCATGGCAATGCACATCCACGTTCACCTGTGTGCATACACCACACACACGCATGCGCGCGCACACACACACACGCACACACACGCACACACGCACACACGCACGCACGCACGCACACACACACACGCACGCACACACACAGATTAAAAATAAAGATGAGAAACACACGCAGACTGGATTCAGGGCGCGTCAGTCTGGAATTAGGAGACCTAGGGCTCCTCTGACTGTCTGGCTTTCCCTCCCTGAGGATTGTTTTCTCATGCATGACTGAAGCAAGGGCTAGACCATCGTTGCCTACAACTCCCAGCATACTCACCGGAGAGTTCCCCCAGAAATTCTGGGCCTACTTGAGGTGACGCACCCGGAGAATTAGGAGATGCTTGCGGGGATCCCGGATGCCTTGAGAAGTTCTTCAGCTAAAGATTGCCTGGGCGGCTCATTGGAGGATCAACTGATGCGCTCTGAGAAATGAGGAGTTGCAGGAGTCTGCGACGTCTTTCCTCTGTCCTTTTGTGATAGCTCCTGTGTCAGTCGAGGGTGTCACCATCTTGGGAGGGAGGGATAGTTCATCAGTGCTGGTCAGTTCACATGGAAACCAAGCTCTGGAAGGAGATCCACGTGGACAACTAGAAGTACAGATGGTCTTGACTTACCGGGTTTAGACTTTGGAGTTTGTTTTAGCACGGCGTGGAAGCATTTCCATGCAGCCATTCCGTTCTTAGCCTCCAGTTCATTCATGCCCAGTAGGTGACACGTTGTCTGATGCTTATGTAAGATGCGCTTAGTGCTGGATGAGCCTGCCGGCTTGCAGGCGCAGGTCAGCATTCTGAGCACACCGGAGGCAGGCTAGGCGGAGCTATTTTATGCATAAGGTTAGTAAACATAATGTTGCAGTTCGTCTGCATGGTTGCTGATAACTGACCATCAAATGGCTTAAGGGAACAAAGGGTTTATTGTCTCTTATGATTGTTTGGTTACATTTCTCAATCCAGCTTGACGGAGAGCTCATGCCAACACCAAGGCCCAGGGAACTGGCCACACCATCTCTATGTAATGGCTGAGAGAGGGACGATCCTTAATTGCCAGACCAGCATGTCTGGTCAAGTGTACAAAAGGATGCCGACTCTCTCAACCAGCTCTTCGTGATTTATTCCATGGCCTAATCCCACCCACCATAGGCTGGACCTTCCCCATCAGCTAGACAATCTCCTTCAGGTTCGCTCTGGGCCTAACTACTAATTCTCCACAAATGTGCTCAGAGCTCAAACCCTCAATTGTCAAGGTGACATTTGTGCCTAACCGTGACATGTAATACATGTATTTGTATGCATGCATGTTCATGTATATGATGTGTGCGCATGTATGTACATGATGTGTGTATGATGTATGTGTGCGCATGTGCATTCATGTAAGTGACTGTGGATGTGTGTGTGGATGCCAGTGGACAGCCTTGAGTGTTGGTCCTTGCCTTCCATCCTGTTTGCGGCAGTGTCTCTTTGTGATTTCCTGCTGCACATCCAGGCTGACTTCCAGGGAATCTTCTGTCTCTACCTCCCATCTTCCTGTGTGCGTGACCTTTCTGTGGAGACTGGGAATTTGAACTCAGTCCTTACTTGTGCATGGAAAGTACCCCTCTACCCACTGAGCTATCTCCCAGGCCCCTGAAATCTATGTTTGACTCAGTCAGGGAACGCTTGAAAACCCTTGAATGACTGGGAAGGCTTGCTGTAATCTGGTTTAGTCTCCTTTCTTTCAAGATGAGAAATCTTTAGACCCAGGGAAGCAAAGCGCCACGCCTGAGATCCCACAGTTAGCCAGTTGTCCAGATTTGACTAATAGCTCATAGCAGGACGCCAGAGCGAGTTCATCTGCCAAATGGTGTGAAGCTGACGCTTTCCTGGACAGCGTCGCCCTGTGTTTGCTTAGGATGGCCTTTGGCAGTGCCGCTGTCGTCTTAGCCCTGGCAAACCATCTTTTGGGCCCGGAGGGGAGGCTGGAAGTTCTCATTCTGCTCGAAGGCACGGAATACATGAGCACAGTACACAGGTGCCTGGACTCTGCCCGTGAAGCCCAAGGCTTAACGATTTCCTGGGACAGCCTTTGGAAGGACGAGCGCCGCTGCTTTTCTCTTTTTGGATATTTGATGTGCTTGGGTCTTAATCTCTTCCAAATCCATCTGTGTTCTCCACCTGCCACTTCCAGGCCTTCTGTTTCCCTCTCTTGGACCTTCTGTTTCCCTTGCTTTGAACTGCTTATTTTTTATTATTATTTTAAAATATTATTTATTTGAGAGAAAGAGTGAGAACGAGAGAGAGAGAGAGAAAGTGAGAGAGAGAGAGAAAGAGAGAGAGAGAAAGAGAGAGAGAGAGAGAAGATGCATACATGTCATAGCATGTAGATACAGATCAGAAGACACTTTGAAAGCCGGTTCTCTTCTTCTACTGGTGGGCTTTGGGGATCGAACTCAGGTCTCCAGGTTTGTGCGCAGTTGCCTTTACCTGCTGAATCTTTTTGCTCACCCCACCCTGGGTTTTGTAATCATGATAAGCTGGGTGCTTTGGGGAGGCTGAGGACAAACCGAGCAACCCCAGTGTGGGTGCTGTGGGGTGGGGAGGGGAGACAGGAAGTTTTCTGCACTCTGGGTGTGTATGGTGCGTATGCCTTGCACCTCGTGTGAGTGTGTGGTGGGCACGCCTTCCCTTCCCTGCCTTGCCCTTGGCATCTGCTGGAGGGCAAGAAAGCTCCTGCTACAGACGGTTTGAGAACTCCAGACTCACCCTAAGTCTTCGGATGGCTCCTGTGAAAGCCGGGTGTGAAACTTTTATCACCGTTGCTACAGGTGAAAGACTTTCATTTGGCTGTGCTGGTCCAACAAAGACTATTTTATTTATGTGTTTCCAAGCCCTTAAAAATTCTTTTAGGGCACATCAGTGGGGAGTTAATAGAAACTTTGAAAGAGGAAAAATGCCTGCAGGGTCAGTAGAACCCCAGCCAGCCAGCTTAGAGCTTGGTGCCGTTAGCTGGTGGGTTGTTCTCAGAGAAAAGGCGAGCTGGGCCCGGGAGCAGCCATTCCAACACCGGAGTTTTTAATCATTCAGTGTTTTCTCCTCTGCTTCTTTTCGGGGGAGAGGGAGGGCGATGGGCACTTTTCCTCTGGGCTTGCTAGCAGCTCCTGTAACGATCCTGCAAGCTTATCTGGTTCCGGCTGCAAAGACGCTTGGAGGTCTCGGGAGATGATTCCCTTGGTAAAGCTGCAGGTGCAAGATCTCGAGTTTGGATTTCTAGTTCCCGTGTAAGAAGCAAGACACGGTGGCTTGGATCTGGAACCCCCGTGCTGGGGGCTGGACGGGTGGAGACAGAATCAAGATCTCTAGGGCTTGCTGGACAGCTAGCTGAATGAACTAGCTCCAGTTTAGCTAAGAAGGCCTGTCTCAAACACATAAAGCGGAGAGTGACAGAGAACACGTGTTGGAGTTGACATTTGGCCTCCATATGTGCGCACACGCAAAAACATATATCCACGTATGCAACACACACACACACACAGAAAGAGAGAGAGAGAGAGAGAGAGCGCTTGGAGACAGATATATAGGAGCTTAGTGTGGGTTCCCCAACTGAAATCACTCTGAAGAACTTCAGTTATTAACAGAAAAGAGTCTTTATATTGTCTTTGGAGTGTTAAAAATGAACTAGCAAGAGATTTAACTCTTAAGCCTGACTTTCTTAAGCGAGGTCCATGAATTTATTTCTTTTGCCCCTCACCTCCCAAGAAAATAATTTTCTTGAAGAATTAACTTTTTGAAACCCAGCTTTTTTTTTTTTTTTGATTATCAGCATAAAATGATCAACCTGTACCATAGGGGCTTTGAGATCTGAACCCAGCTGCTTAGAGACTGTGAGACTGGAGCAGGCAGATCCTGGGCCCCCCTTCTCGCAGGGAAGGTATGATAACGCCTCCCTTAGAGGAGACTGAGATTAAAAGGGTTGACAGATTGCTTTGCCCAGTTCCTGTGTTCAGGAAGAAAATCAAGTGAGTTAGAAGTGTGTTGGTTGCATTTAGCATTAAATGAGACTTGGGCCAGCACCTACGTGGCTGGCCCATATGATTTCAGTTGTATTAAGTGGGCCTTGAACACTTACTGTGACCGTTAAGGAAGCGTAGGTCAGGTGGGGTGGGGTTCGATGCAGCCTTCTGTGTTGTTCTTAGCTTTTCTTTCCATCCGTCCATCCATCCATCCATCCATCCATCCATCCATCCATCCATCCATCCATCATCTATCTATCTATCTATCTATCTATCTATCTATCTATCTATCTATCATCTATCTATCTTCTAGTTTGTGTGTGTGTTTGTGTGTGGGCACACATGACTGTCAAAGGACAAATTTCAGGAGTTGGTTTCTTCCCTTCTACCTTGTAGGTTTGGGGATTTGAACTCAGATCTTCAGGCTTGCTCAGCAGACTTACCTGCTGAACCGTCTTGCTTGCTCAGCTCAGTGGTTTTCAAGTGGAGGCGCTTCTGTTACCCAGGGGTGTTTGGTAACATCTGGTGGCATTTAGGATGGCCTGTCTTTGGGACTGGCCACAGCATTGGGTGGGCAGAGGCTGGGGATACGAGAGGCTGGTACTTAGTAGTGCCCCACCATGGCACCAAATGATGGGGTCCCACATGCAGCCGGTGCTGAGGTTGATACCCTGATTCCAAGCCTCATATAGCCAGGATGTGTGTCCTCTTCTTAAAGACACGTTGGTAAAGGAAAGAACACTTCCCAGCTCTGCCTGCGGCCACTGTCTCCTGCATTGATTGATGGGAGCACTGAGGCTCAAGGAAGCTGGTGAGTCTCTCTTAAGAGTCATCGGGAGAAAAGAATGTCACCCGCTTCATTTAGCAGTTGTATGAAGTCATCTTTGAGACATACAAAGACAAAAGAAATACGCTAGACCTTCCTTCCTCTTTTGGGAAAGACCTGCATTGGAGAAAATAGAGTTTGTCACACTTGTAGCTGGTTGTGACCCTTTTTAACAATTTAATTTCACTCAGTTCTGAATTTCATCTTGAACTCAGATTCTTACATATATGCGTGTGTGTATGTGAATGTCTATGTAAGTGTAGAAAGTATGTATTTATTCCTTATGAATAAATTTGGAAAGAAATGAATTCTTGGGCTCTCACCCCATCAGAGACTTATGTAATAATAATTAGAGGCAGGCCTGATTATGTATGGGCAAAGCCCTTGTGAACAATGTCTCCATTGTGTAACATACAAAACAAGCTTTTCTTCCACATTGGATGTGCAAGTCTGCCTTCTCCAATAAAGGCCGGTCTCTGTCCACCCCCTCCCCCACCCACCTTTGAGCAAACATTATTTATTGTGGCCGGTGTGTGATTGGGGCCGTTGATGTGGGGTTTCTTTCTGATGTTCTTTCTCTGTCGGATCTCACCTACCTGTCCCTAGAGATCACTTAGCTGCTAGGATGTTTGTTTCCAACCACCCGTGTGGTGCCAGTCCTGCTTGCCAGGTGACAGGGCTGCCTCCCCCCCAACCCCCCAGCATGGCACGGGGGACAGGCCTCTGTGATGGCGCTTGAATTACTCTCGGAATCTCTTTCGGGTTCAGGAATGATGACTGTCCCTCTATTCTTCCTTCTCCTACTTCCCTGACCCCGATCAATCAGAACCTTTTTTCCCCCCTTGGTCTTGTTTCTTGCAACTTACCAAATGGATTAGTGGGGAAGGGAAGGGACTCATCTATCCAGGTAACCCACTCTGTGCAGGTTGCTGAGCTCCACAGTGCTCTTCTCCTACCTCCAAAAACGGGGGTGGGATTCTCATAAAACTTCACTTGAGATCCAGAGGCAGAAAGAATCATCATCAGGACTTAGAGGAAACCCAATCTTTTGGACATGTGCTTCCCCTCTCCCCCAAGGTGGTACTGGACGCTGTGTTTCGATGCCTCTGTGCTTGGTGGGAAAAGTCTGCAGACTACATATGTTGTGGGGAGCTCCGTGAAGTTAGCCCCCAAGGTGCAGGTGAAAAGGGAGAATTGATAGCCCGGACCAATCAGGGACTGTGTTCCCCGTGAACGAGATGGTCTTTATCAGTTCCTTGAAGAGACCTTGGATTGGGACTCTGAGGAAAGGAGATTGCCAGACCTCAGAAAGACTGGCAGCGCGTGTTGGGGAAGGAGATCTTAGAAGGAAGGATCCCGATCTTGGAGGCTGGACAGTGTAGGGGTCTTTGTGGAGTCCACGTGAACCACACAGCTGGCCATTTATCTTCAGAACCTGTGTTCCAAGTCTCCTCAGCAGATGCCTGAACAACTACATAGCACTAAACTACACAGACCCTGTGCCAAATTGTTTCCTATACATAAAGTTGAACTTACAAATTAAGTGACCATAGGGGATCAAGAACAATAATAGTAAAACAGAGTTTTCAACAAAAAGTTATTTAAAACTTGGGACTTGTTTATTTCTGAGATTACCCATTCGGTACTTTCGGACCATGGCCGACTTTGGGTAACTGAACCTGCAGACAAAGGGAAATGATTTTTCGTGTTGTAGGAATCTGTGCTGGTGGTATATTAGAGTTCTTCCCCTGTGCAGCCGAAGGGACAGTGGCGCTTTAAGACTCTTGGGTTGTCATTCAGATCAAGAGATTAATGGGTTCCAGATAGGTCACCAACCAGAGATGGCAGCTGGCTGCAGTGAAAGAATTCTCCTTTCAGAAGCCCCACTTTTTCCAGCAAGGCTTCCCTGTCTGGAGCTGGGATGGCGTGTCTCCTCTCCCAGCTGCAACTCAACAAACGTCTGAAGACAATTAACATGGAACTTCCCACACTGTGTTGCGGCGCTCTGTCGGGAATGGTCTTTGCACAGCTTTGTCTCTTAGCCCCCCTTTTTGGGGATATCTTCTCTATACAGCCTCTGTTGCTGGGAGGGAGGGGGTGTTCGAGGAAAGGGGGAGGCCTCTGGTTATTCTCCAGATTCATTTCCTGGCGCTGGTGGGTATTGCGCTATAAACATGGATGGATGGGCAAGCAGGTGAATGGATAGGTAGACAGGTGAATGGATAGGTAGACAGGTGAATGGATAGGTAGATTGGATGGATGAATGAATGGGTAGACGGATTGGTGGATAGGCGGATGGGTAGGCGGGCCAATGGATTGGGTGGATGAGTGGGTGGACTGATGGATGAGCAGATGGATGGATAGATGGCTGGGCTGATGGGTGGGTGGGTGGATAGGTGAGTGAGTTGATAGGTGGATTGATTGATAGATGGGTGGGTGGGTTGATGACTCGATAGGGCTGATGAATGAATGGGATGACGATGGATGGATGGATAGGTGGATGGGAGAGGCTCTTGGTGCTCCAGCTGGTGTCGTGCATGGCCTGGTCCTGCTGCTCCACGTGTCTGGTGGTGCCTTGTAAAGTGGCAAGTGGTGAAGCTTGTCTCCATTTGTCACGTTTGGGTTGTGGTGATGTCGGGAAGAAAGGTTTGTTCTTAGGCTGGACCAGAGCTGGGTTGACCATAGCCAGGAGGTAACCATGAGGGGCGCAGAATCTCTCTGCCTTTATTTCCTCTTAGCAAATGGGAGCTTAGACCGGCCTCTTTCTAAGTTCTCTGCTCTCTCTGATTATAGTGGGAGTGGTCTACAGGACTCGGCTCTGTCTTTTGCAAACCTTCCCACCGCTGGGAGATCCTGCAGTAGAGACCTTAGTGGCTGAGTATCTGTAATCTGCTGACCTGGGTGGTTTCTGCATAATCTTCCCCTCCCTGACTACTTTGTCCCCCTGAATGGCTTAAGAACTTGACCTCTCTTGTGTTGGGGATGAGGGAGCTTGGGGGAAGGGGGAGCACATCATTCCTTAAGTGCTGGTCTTGGTCATCCCAGAGTGTTTGCCTGGACTGAAGAGACCGGAGGCGAAAGCTCACACGGGGGTGTGTTGGGAAGGGTTTTTGTCTGTGAATTTTGCGGCTTCCTCTATTACGGTTCATTTAAGCATTCGGCCCCGTGCCATTGTCTAAACACAGAACGTAGACGTGTAGGGAACGAGAACCAAACCTGGCCTAGGGCTTCTGCAGAGGAAAGGGAAGTGGCCCAACGGGACCTGTCTCAGCCCTGCCAGGAGGGAAGAAACTGGCCCTGCTGGTATCCTGGAGGAAGAGCAGGCCAGATTTATAGAGAACGAGGATAAATTTGGCCCTCAGGGTCTGATCCCTTTTAGATACTTTTATTATAAGAAATAAAATGGAACTCAGGAGAGACCGCAACTTGGGAAACAGCACATTCTGTCCATAATGAGAGTCGTCCCACAAGAATTTCCCTGGTTTGTCCCTTTAGCCAAATTTCTGTTTCTAAAAGTGGAAAGAAGCCAGAGACAGGCTTATTTGTTTGCTTAGTTGCAACCTTGGGTTTTGTGTTTCCAACCCATTCCCCAGGGTGAAAATAGGCAGAACCCAAGGGTGTTCCATTACCGCTGGGGAGCAGGCGCAGAATGGGGTGCCTACAATTGGGTATCCTGCCCCTGACCCTTTGCTTTATGGGGTTGACTTACAGTCAGTGCAGTGCCCTCCAGCGATTATATGTCTATACCCAGGTAATTAAATCTAAGTAAGGGAGTATCCCGATCCTTTTGCAGAGTGAGCTGCTGATCCTGTTACCATAGACTAGCTTTTCTATTTGAAACCGAGAATTGTGATGAGCATTTTAATTTATCTCTTCTCCAAAGCACCATCTATGGAAGTCTTTGGTGTTTCTTTATTAAAAGGCCTTTTGTAGTTCATCTAGATGTCCCAGAATTGTAGTTGGAGAGGCCACAAGTCCTTCTTATAGCTTGAAGCCCTGTGTGGGCTGGCCTCTGTCCTCTCCTACCCTCAGGCCCCTTCAGTTCCTCTGCCCTCTTGCTTCCCTCCTGTGGGCTGGACGTCTGTGCATGCTGACCTCACGGCTTTTCCTGGCCACCTGTGATGTACCCCAACATCCAGAGGACCTTCCCCAATTCTAAGTCAGAGGTGGGGGACCTGTGTTTTGCACTGTTGAACCCACATTCCTTAACCACTGCATGGGCATCTGTTGTCGTTGTGTATTACGGGGTGTGACTATGCACCCCACAGGGCTCTCTTCCTTGAGCGCAGGACCTGATCGGTGACCCAGCAGGTAACCTAGTTTCTTGAGTAAAGTGCTCACGATGAAGTC
Source organism: Typhlomys cinereus (assembly GCA_023101885.1). Taxonomy (NCBI): domain Eukaryota; kingdom Metazoa; phylum Chordata; class Mammalia; order Rodentia; family Platacanthomyidae; genus Typhlomys; species Typhlomys cinereus. The sequence goes on from JALPQD010000178.1 coordinate 1,394,873, forward strand.
AAAGAGCTTGTGGGACAGAATTTGGCTTTGGGGTGCGCATGTGGGGGTGTGGAATGCCTGCCAAAGTGGGTTCCTTCTTTGAGGGTGTCGTTCTGTGAGTTCCGAGCACCTCCACCACGTGCCCCTGATGTGTCTGTCACCAGTGACCTCATTTCTTCCCCAGCCTCCTTCCCCCTGCTGCCCGCTCACCCCAGGCCCTCTGGAGCCAGTTCCCTCTCCTGCCTGTTCTCTTTTGGCCAGGATTTTAACATATATCACAGGCTGCTAGGCTAAGAGCTTGGGACTTCCCCTCACCACACTCAAAGCCTTTGATCTTTTGCTTTGGAGGTAACATCAAAAGGAAGGCTGAGGAAGACAGCCAGGCTGTGAAGTTCAACGTTCAAGTTAATAGCTTGACTGCAGGTTGTGCTGTGTGGCAGCAGCATCACCAAGGCCCAAGTAAACACCCTTCTGCCCTGGTTTCCTGGAAGCACACTTAACATTGGAAACGGCTTCATTTACATCTTGGGTGCATTGGATGTATTCAGACTGCCTTTCTGTCTTCCCTTTTTCCGATGTGTGGGATTAGGGTGTGTGTGTGTGTGTGTGTGTGTGTGTGTGTGTGTGTGTGTGTGTGTGGTCATGCACAGTCCACAGAGTGACTTTGGATGGGAAGTGGTACCCCGTAGGACCAGCATCCTTGAAGCATCCTTGCCTCCGACCGTGGGGGACTGCTGTCTGTCTATCCCTTACTCCTGCTGTCTGTGTAGTCACTGTCCCAGCCTAGCTGGGCACTTCCAAATTCTGATGCAATTCAAAGAAGGCGGGCTGGGCAAGGCAGCCTGACTGCTGCTGGCTTGGGCCTTGGGCGAATCACATCTGAAGGGAAAGTGAAGCGACCCACCGGCTCCCCTGCTTGGTCTCCTCCGAGAAGCTCTGAGCTTGTTTGACGTTGTTTAATTTAACATTTTCTTCTCTGCTCTTGCTTTAGATTTTCTTCCAAAGCTGGGTTTGAGTGGCGCTGGCTCTGATACAGTTTGGCTTGTGATTTACTACTGGGGATGGTCACTCTCCCCCACACCTGCCGTGGGTACCTTCTTGGTGCGTGTCTGGAGCGCTTTTGGACATCTGTCCTGGCCCTGTGCAGCATGGGGACCCGCCATTGCCCCTTGCTCGTCACTCAGCTTTCTGTGATGTCCCTCAGTCTCCCCTTTCTGCGGGGTGCTGAAACCAATGATGTCGTCACTATGTGGCCCGATGTCTCCCTCGATTTCTGTGGTGTGACTTCTCTGTGTTCCTTGTGGCCGTTCTCCTCCATCATCTTTGATAGTGACTGTCTGCTCCCTATTATGCATGATGATTTGCATTGAAACATTTGATTCATGTAACTCGGCCTCTGTAAACCTTGACATCTGTGAAAGTACAAGTTTGATGTATGAGTTTTTTTCCCCCCTAACACACATTCATACAATACTGAAACTGTTAAAAGTTGCACCTGACACAACCTAAAAGCACGGTTCCTAGCACCGTGCTGGGGGACATGGCTTTGTCTTCCTTCCTGTCCTTTGGGGATTTATAATTTGGGGTGTCTGGTGCTAGTCTTGCTTATCTCCCCATTGCCCAGGCCAGCCGACCCTTTGCCTGGGAAGTTGTTGCTTAGTCCGTGAATGTTCTGAAAGCCCTGTTGGGCTTTGAAAAATCTCATTGGGTGGTGATGAGAATTCATTACAGGTTGAAGGGGTTTCTCCTTTACTACCCCCTACCCCTGAATCTGCATATATGTTCCCCAGAGGCTTCATTTTTTTTTTTAGGTTGTCACCCCTTTTCTAAGTGGATGTGAAACTGGTATGGGGCAGCTTGCATTCTTTCTGGGTTGAGTCACTTTCTGAAAGGTCTGTGTGTCTCTTACTGCCACCTGATCACCGTGCTCGGCACAAGTCTACGTGGGTCTGGCTGGTCCCAAAGACCTAACGCATTCATTATACATGTCCATCTGGTACCTGGAGGAAAGATGAGGCTTCTGGAAATTCTTATAAGAAATCCAACTTACCAGCCTCTGGGGAGGGTGGGCTCGCTTAGTCTCTGGGGATTCGTCCTGGAGCATTTAGCAGAGTGTCCCCTCTGCAAGCATCCCTGGGGGGAGATCCTGCCCTCCCCTACCACCAATGTCCGTGTGATTTTGCTGGCAGGGCCTTCTTTTTTTGTCTGTACTTTAAAACTGTAAAAGGCCATTGTCAAGTTTGTTTTGCCTCTCAGTTCATGTTCCTCAGAGGATGGTAAATTAAAGATAGCATTCCTGGACAGATCCTTTCATACATTTAAGAAAACCTGTTGAGTCTCCCTGGGGGAGCCTCGAGGGAGAGATGAAAGGTTTTCCTTCAGCCCTGCTCTGGAGCATGGGCCGTTCTTTTCAGGTAATTAAGGAGACCATGAAAGATGAAGCACCAGTCCATTTGCCTTTGGGTGGGTAGGGGGGCGGCTCTATGGCCGATCTTCTGTGACTGTACCCTGTGTGTTACTCTGTGTGCTCCATTTGCATTCTTCTGCTTTGTAGTCAGTGGAAATCTACTATTGGGGCTCTGGGAACTTGGAGTTTCTTATAGTGTCCTATGGTTACACTTGCTTCTGTGATTGCTGGGAGAGGCCATTGGCTACGTTTGGGCAGCTAGACAAGGATGCATGAGGGGCTCCGTGTCTTAGTAATTGTTTGTGACAATGGTTGCTATTCATGGATGCAAACTCCTGCCTTCCAAGAGGTAGAACTGGAGTTCCCCTAACTTTCTGCACTTAGAATCACCCAGAGAGTTCTTTAAGCTGTCCGCGTGTCCTGGTCTTGCCCCTGTGTGGAGGGACCCAGGCACCAGGCATTTTAAGATCACCAAGTGATTCTGAAGTTGGGGAATCACATACCAGGACAGACAGAGCTGAGTTATTTACACTTTTAAGTCACTTAGACTACGTGCTCCCTCAAGGCATCTAAGTACATTCCACACTGCATGTCCATTTTCATGCAGCCCGGGAGCTAGCTGGAGCACCCCATTTTATAAGCAGTTCACCTCAAGCTCAGAGAGGTTTAAGACTTCAGTCAAGCTCTTTTAGTTAGTGGGCGGTGGAGTGGGGCTTTGAGTCTGGTGCCGCTGCCTGTGGTCGCCAACACGGCCCATCGGGAAGAAACCTCGGCTGGAGTACTCTTGACGGTGAAGGATATGGAGGGTTGGGTGTGAGGATTGTTCCTGGAAGACAGGCAGAATGTGCCGCCTGAAACTGACAGACGAGGAGCTTTTGTTACCCTGAGTGGAGCAAAGAGCAGAGAGATGGGTTGCGAAACCGCACAGCTCTCAGCAAGAGGGATGGTGCCCAAGCAACAAAGACTGTCTGGGGCTCTGTCATGGAGGTCGTGACTTCTGTCCACTGCCCCATCTCTGACTGTTTCCTCCAAGCCAGTCCAGGCAGGGGTCTGAGAACCTGTATTTCTCCCATGATCTCTGCAGTTGCCGCAATTACACCGTGATTTGTGGCCTTTGGCTGGGGGTTCCCAAACTTTGCAGCCCATGCAAATCCCCCAATGTCCAGGTCATAGCCCTTTCTAGTATCAGACTGCCTGGGGCAGGGGAGCTAGGCAGTGCTTAAAGGGTCCTTTAGCAATTCCACCTCGGAGACACACTGCTTCTTGGGAAGGGTGTTTCTATTAGGACCCTGTGACTGTTTCACTCACCAGTGTGGAAGCCAGATTGTTGCTTGATGGACAGAGCTTTCAGGTTTCTTTCACTAGTGTTTGTTGAGTGCCTTCAGTGGACAAGGACTGTCCTGGGGGGTGTGGGTGTGGGGGATCAGGGTTCCCGCAATGTGCTGCTAGGATGATAGTCATCGTGTGCATAGATACAGGGGAAAGAAAGAAAGGCAGAGCTGAGAGCAGAAGCATTTTAGGAAGGCGAGATGAGGACTTCGGAATTACAGGTAATTTGGTCAGGACCCAAACTGAAATTTCTCTTCTCTATGATGAAAGGTTTTGCCGGGCGTTGAGCTGGCAGAAGGTGCATTAACTGGGATCCGGGTCTTTCAGAAGCCCTGTCATTTACATACAAGCACCTGCTTGGTCTGAGCTGTTCATTTCTGCACTTCGTTAAGAATCTGTCTGGGGAATATTTACTTTGCATACTCTAGGGTTACTTTTTAAATAAGTGCTTCAGGGCACCAAACACATGTCTCTTAAACAGAGCGGAGATCTGCGGTTCAACTTTACGCGTTCATTTTGACTCGTTTGTGAGCAACCATACGTGCGGGCCTAATGAAGTTGCCTCTGCCTTCTGGTGTGTCTCCTGTCACCAGCTGAGGCTGGATGTGAAAACTAGCTGAGCTGGCACGGGAAGATGGGTGTGTGTACCAAGGAGATGGACCTAGGAAGCCTGGCTTGGCGGCAGCAGCGGAGTTAAGCAGGGTGGCTAGCTCCTGGGCTGGTGGACTCTCCTTACCCTGCCCAGTGCCCTTCCGGAGCTTCTGATCTGGTAACTCCTATCGCTCCCAACCTTGGGCACTGCAGAGAGCTCCGGGTGGGTTCCATGAGAAGATCAATCACTGTCACATATTAGGAATGCCACGCCTACTGGGGCCAGATTTAGACTGTCTGGTGGCAATTTTCAAGGCCAACGATGCTTCTTGAACACACCTGGCACTCGGAGCTTTTATTTGTTGAGGATGTCAGGATGCGAACCCAGAATCCTGAAATGAGTCGCTTTCTCCTCCAGAGCTATGTCCTTGGGAGCGTTTGGAATCTTCAGATCCTACAGATCTTGAGGGTTTTTTTACCCCCCTAGTCCTGGCTATGTCAGTCCTTTCCTTCTGCTGCCTCACAGGATTCAGTGAGCAATAATTAGCTAATGTTTGCAGAGCACTTTGAAATCGTCAGATGAAAGGCCTTCGAGACGCGCAAAGTATTATTATTTATTATTAGCCTGAACTAGTAACGGGAGAGGACCAGGCCTGGCAGCACTTCTAGGCTCCACTGGTCCTGTCTGCACCCTGGGTTTTCTTTATTTAAAACCCAAATTGCGGCAAGTGTGAGAGATCCCAGTCAGAGCCGTGTGGTACTGGTGTCTGTCCTCTGTGTCAGGGTGGGGATGGAGCCTGGGGTCAGGGAGGCTTGAGGGTCCCCCCCCCTCAGTCCTGGCTATGTCAGTCCTTTCCCTGCTGGTCTGATGATAACACATTTACCTACATGGGGCCGTTTGCTTTGAATTTAAATGCTAACAAACTTCTGGACACCTAGGGAATCTGCTTCCTGGGGAACCGTATGTGCTCAATTCCAAGGGAAGGGATGACCAGTTCTCCTGTGGCTGGTGGAGTATTCTGGCATCATGCGTGTAGTCTTGAGGGTGGGTCTGTAGTGTGGCTCTTCCTAAGATTGTGGCATGCACCCAGAGGTGAGGCTGAGGCAGGAGGTGTGGCCAGAAGCTCCGAGGTCCTGTCTCCTCCCCATCCCAGCTGATTTAGACTGGAATTGAGCCGTCCTTTGATGGAGGAGGAGGCATTCGACCTGGGTGTGGAATAGGAGAACAAGCTTATCAGAGATGGTTAAACCCTTAACTCTCCTGCTTCTCATCAGATCCCAACAGCCTCCTGCACAGAGCTCCAGCGAGACACCCCCCCCCCCCGCCCCCAGCCGGGTTGCCTCATGGTGCCTTGGGTATTTCCTGATGCTGGGCTGGTGACTCGGAAGCCCGAGGGACTGGCCACCTCTTGAGACTAAGTTCAGTGTGCAAAGAAAGAGCCCTTGGGCAGCAGAGGGGAGATCCGTGGGTTCCAGCAGTGTCTTTCCCCTCCCCTCTACATTACCTTCCGTTCTGTTCCTCTCTTAAATGTGGAGTAGACAGTGACACTCAAATCCTTGTCAGTCTCAAAGCCAACCATTGCTGTATATGACAGTCACCTGGGTTTTGTGTGCAAGAATCCTAAACCTGGAGGGATTCCAATCCTACAGGTGGAACGTAATGGCCCCAGGTGTGACGCAGACCTGGACGGAGCCTGAGATGTCTGTGTGGTACCCGTGTGCTCAAGTGAGGACCCGTCTGGCTGGTCGAAGCAGACATTGTCCCATGTCACCCAGCAGGAAACAGGGTTGACCCAGGGGTGGGGCAAGCACTGGGGGTCCTTGTCGCTCTCATGCTGGGGGATTCTCCTACAGCGACTGAACCACTGGTAAGGGAACTTCTCTGGCTGAGAGGCAGCTTGGAACGGAGAGCTCTCCTGGATGTGGCTCCCTGGAGTTGAGTTGAGGGGAGAATGGGCCCTGTGGATTCACACTTTGTGGATACTGCAAACTTTCTTCTGTTTGTCCAATGTCTTCTTGGAGGGCACGGGTCTTGCAGGTAGAATATCCATAGGAGACATGTAGCTATTGCAATATCCAAAAGATCTCGGTCTGGTCACCTTATTTCTCAGCAAAGGATAAGGGAACTAAACTTGTTATTGACTCTTGTGGCTGGTGCCTATTCATTGGGTCTCAGGTGTTTTTTCACAGCAGCTGTGTAAACGGAGTTATGTTTATATTCATTTTAGAGATGATAAAAACTGAGGTCCAAAGAGTTTAGAATGGAGACCTGCGGTCTTCAAAATGCATATCTTTGCAAGCAGAGAAGATGAGTATATTAAGAGCACTGAAGAGAGCTGAGACAGATAACAGTTAGCAGTCAGTACATCGTTTTGGGCTTCTCACTGCAGAACAGATATATGGCTGGGTCATTGCAGATGCTGGATGACAGCACTCTATATTATGACTGCTGCATTAATGGTCTGTATTGTTGGAGGGTGTGAAGATTGTGTGAGCTGTGTGCATGATATTGATTAGTGTTTGACAGGTAAGTGTTCAGTATGGATCTTTTTATTTGTATGGAGTGCATGGGTATATGTATGTTCACATGTGTGTGATGCATGTGTCATGTGTCTGGGGGGTGTGCATATGCATGTGGAGTCCTAAGGTTGATGTTAGAAGTCTTTCTTGATTGCTTTTCATTATTGAAGCAGGGCTCTCAATTGAACCCAGAGCTTGCTGATGGTCTAGACCTGAGGATCCCCCTGGCTCTCCCCGGCCCCCGGGATTGCCTTCTTCTTAAGGCGGGAGGGGGGATTAAATGCTAAAGTGCCTCTGCTATGCTCCCCCATTCCCTGCTGCATCTTTTTGGCCTTTAGAGTTTGAGTATGCTAGTCATCTGACTGGTTACGCGTTGGTCTTGAGGGTAGGAGAAGGACCTTTGAGCCATGTCTGTGGGCTTTCTCCTGAGTCTTTCTCTTGGGAGGAGCTGCTGCTGGGTGCTGCCAGCATCTGTCTGTCCCTTCTACACTTCCTGGGCACCAGATGCTTGCCAGCTGTGGTGCTGGAGAGAGGTGCTTAGGCAGTGAGGCGGCTGGATGGGGAAGCCAGTGGAAGACACCCTGTGTGCGACGGTGGAAGTCTGAGCGAAGTCTGAAGTGAGCACAGGAAGGAGGGACAAACCCCTGGTGGGTTTTCTGAGCCAGCGGGACGCAGCGTGTGACGTCACAGCCACCTTGCCAATTCGGGGCGGTGCAGCCTGAAGGAACAGTCCCATGATGCTCTCCTTGACCACTCTCCCTTTGCGGAAGTTCCCACCTGGGACGGAATGTACGCGCCTCAGCTTACAGACAGGAGACGTGAAAGAAACACGTTGGTGTGTTGTGCTGACGTTGCAGGAGTCTTAACACCTCGGGGGCTGCAATCTTGGGGAGCTCAGTCCTGCTTGCTCACGGACCATACAGTCATGAGCAAAAACTCCAGAACGCCAATGAGGCATGGCCTCTTGCAGGCTTTGGGAGCCTGCGAAGCCTCTTGGGGACACAGGTGCTATGTTGAGACCCTAGCCCTGAGCGTCTTGTCTCTGGGTCACAGAACTTACTTCTCTCCTCCCCATACCACTCAGTATAATGGACTCGTCTGGTTTCTTTAGTCAGATTTAAATGTCACCATCTTGGTAGCCCCTTTCACATCCTATGGCGTATGTCAGTTATGCTCATGGTTTTCTGAAAATATACATGTCATACTCCGCTGCTCCCTCGCCAAGACTGTAGCCAAGGCTGGTTCAAAAACCTGATTTTCTCTTGCTGCCACCTCCAAGTGTCAGGATCACAGGTGTGCACTGCCAAACCCACCTGACAGTTTCAGTTTTCAAATAAAAAAAGTTTTTTTAGGCAAGAAGATTCTAGAAGGAAGAAGTGGTGTTTGCAATCCTCCCACTTAGAGAAAAGCTTCATTTACGGTGCTGGTTTCCTTTTTGCCTTTTAAATAGTAAACAGATGAATGTTTGGGATCTGTTATTTTCAAGCGCGACATTATCCTGTAGGCAGCTGACAATTTCTCCTGGGAGTGTCTGCCAAGTGTGGATAAGCTCGGGGAGTCTCCGCTGGAACTCGACAAGCCAGACCCCTCCTCGGTTTCTTGGTTGTAAACTTGGAGCTAGTGGGATGCAGAAATGTCACCTTTGCCCTTCTTTAAAAGCAAGCGCAAGTGGACAAATGAATGTTAAAGTGTTGAGATAACTGTGGCCGGAGGCTGGCTTTGTAGAAGGTCCGATGTCACAGTGAATCTTTGGAGTCTGAAGGTAATGAGGTCGCTGAGGACAAACGTGTCGTCTTACTCCTCACCTTAGCATCCCTGACATCCCTAACGTCCCATCCCTGGACTACTGTGTGGACTTGGGAACACCTGTGATTGTCATGGGGGTGGGGTGTCATGGGGGCACAGTGGCCTCCATGCCGAGGGGCAGACAGCCAAGGAGAAGTCCACTCTGCGGACTGCAGGATGCTTCCTTGTCTCTCACTGGGGATGTGTGGATTGCACGTTCGGCTGTGTGGACCTTCTTGCTTGACAGCCTGCTGCAGCCCAGCCCCGCTTTGCATCCCTCTTCTCCATCCCCTACCCTATGTCATCCTCTTACCCCAATGTGGAAGATCAGACTGGCTTTACCTGATGGAGCAGTCTTTGCCAACAAAGAGCATGCTTCCACCAAGAAGATACACGATGCAGGGTGAGTTCCCATAGCAAGAGCAGTGGGCTGGTACAAGCCTTCACGGTCCGTGGTTTTCACATGCTTTACCCTGCAGACTTATCCTTATGTTTGTATGTGTGTTGTGGAAGGGTGCTGTGGCATACACGTGAAGGCCAGTTTTCTCCCTTTAACAGGTGGGTCTCGGGGATTGAACTCAGGCTGTCAGGCTTGTTGGCAAGCGCCTTTCTCTACCGAGCCATCTTGCCATCCTTATGTTTGGTTTGTAGGTGTGCTAACCAAGACTTTGGGGAGGTGATAAGAGGGCATGGAGAAGATATCCCGAGGCTCGGCTCTGGCAGAAACTACCGCTTAGTAAAGGGAAATTGTTTTCTAATAACTGATAGTCCAGGTGACCAAATCTTTGTCCACTTTCACACAGCTAATGGAGCTAGAGCTGAGACTGGTCATCCAGCTTGCTGACTCTCAGGCCTCAAGACCTCTTCTGTTGTTACACTTAGCCGAGGGCCCAGCAAAGAGCTGCATGGGCATACTTTTGTGAAATATCTAGTGAGGCTTACAGAAATGGTTCATTTCTTGTTGTCTTCCTATCCATGTCTGCGACCTTGAACTAGCTGGGATCTCCCTGGCTGTTCTGAAAAATAAGTAGACTGCCAGGAGGCGTGCTATGTGAGACTGCAGATGATTCTAGCACTCGTTTTTCCTTTTCCTGCTATTCCTCTACCCCGTCTCCCCTTTTCTTCTTCTCGTCCCCTTTCTCCTCCTTTCTTCTTCTCCTCTGACTTTTCTCCTCCTCTATTTCTTCTTTTCCTCCTTCTCTGCTTCCTCTGTTCCTCCAGTTCCCCCACCCCCTCTCTTTTCTTCCTCCTCCTCTTCCTTCTCCTCGTTCTTCTTCTCTCTTCTCTCTCCTCTTCTCCTTTCTGACAGTCTTGCTATATAGCTTAGATCGATTTTCACCTCCAGATGCGTCTGTCCCCACTTCCTGAATGTTGGGGTTATATATCAGCCAACTCCCTAGAACCTTTCTCCCTATATACCGCCTTGCCGGATAGCAAGAACTAAAAGCATTTCCCAGTGTTGTTGCCCAAATCACAAAATATCCCAATAGAAACTGAGTATTATCGAAAGCCACTCTTCAGAGCTGATATTTCTCCTCACTGAGTCCCACCCCAAGTCCTTGTCTGTAGTTGTGGTCCACTAGCACTGCCATCAGAAAGAGCAGCTGTCCTCTCCTGTATTCGGGAAGAGCTAACAGCCTGAGATGTTAAGTAGTCCCTTAGCAAGTACTTGGTGGCCGGGACCAGACTGGTTTGACCAAGCACCAGACTGGTTTGACCAAGCTTCAAACTGACATAGGCTTGTTCTAGATGTTTCCCTGTCTCCCTTGACAACTACCCAGCCTGGACTTTTGCCTCTGCAGAGGGAGCCCACACTGGTCTTTGGAATCAACCACAGGTTGGTAGAGTCTTTGGAACTGGGTTTTTCATTTCCCCTGGTGGCAAGCCTGGGTACCCGAGACTTCTTTGACTGTCTGTTTTCCAACTACCCACCCTTCTGTCAGCAGTCCCACAGCCCAGGTTTTCAATCTTATTGATGTCTCTGACAAAATAAAGGAGAGTAAAAAAAAACAAGAATCGACATAGGGCCTGGGAGAAAGTGCCAGGTTTCGTCCGTGGCTCCTGTTTTCTTTTCCTTGTGATTTTGTACACATTGAGAACCTCCTTTGGATGTCTGTCTCGTGCAGCTTCTGCACGGCCTCCAGCAGCTGCAGTGCCCCGTTGTGCAGGCCAGTATGTGTCTCCACGTGCCCGCTCCTGCCCTGGGTGTGTGGTGTCTGCAGAGCGCGAGGGCAGGAAGCAGGACGCTGCCGGCTTCGGAAGCATTTGTATGGCGTCTGTAAGCATGGCAGCTACTTGCAGGGGGAGAGAGAGCCAGCCGCGGACCTCCAGCTGGGAAGATCCTGGCGTGGACGCGTGGATGCATCGAAGCCTTCCTTTTAACCAGAAGGCTGGGGGGACGAGTGAGTGTGGGGCTGGGAGAGCTGGAGGCTAGTTGTCAAGACCGTGTGCTTCCTTGCTTTTCTTAGCAGTATATTCATTTCCCTCCAGGCACCGCACAGTATCAGTCTGCAGACTTCCTTTTCAGATGATTTAGGATCTAGCAATAACTCGCAGGGTTTTATTCTGAGGCCACTGATTACATTAATAGCAATATAATAGCTAGCTAATAATGTAATAACTAGCATTTACAAAGCACTTGGCAAGCACCAGGCCGCTTGCCAAGCCTTTGATCCTTATAGGATCCCTGACGTGATGCCTGTTCATATTCCCATTTTGCAGATGCCTACCTGCACTTAGAGGGCTGGTCTTCCTGTCTCCTCCTAGAGACTCTCGCTTTCTTGAATGTCAATACTTGACTTGCATTAAGACACTCAATGTTTCTGGAACATTCTCGAGACTTGGGCTAGCTCTGACCTCTGAGAGCTTGCAGTTCCCAGACTCATTTTTGTGCTTTAGGTCCTCACAGCAGTGGGTCCAATTAACCCGATATGGGACTCAGTAGTCCAAGCAGACGGAACGAGGAGGCTCTGTGGTGTCGGGAACTGGGCTCTTGGGGTACTCCTGGGCACCCCGGCATTAAAGACACCGTGCGAACTGTCACTCAAGCAAATGTGCTGAGGCAGCGTTTCCCTCCGTGCTTGTGGCCGTGGTCACGTGCGGTGTGGCCCTGTGTCTGCAAGAAAGGGAGGGGAGCTGAACTCTGGGGGACGTTTGGGATGGAATGATGAGACTTACCCATACCCGAGCAGGGACCGATTTGGGCTACCGTTCTACAGCCGGGAGCTCATTAAACTGGCTTTACCCACGCAGGAATTTGGAGAACTTTCGACTGGTGGAGTTGAAGTCTCAAGGCAAGGCCCCTTTCCTGGGTATAAAGAGAAGAAGAGGGATCTAGTTAAAATAGCAGAAGGGATAATTTCTCATTTGCCCAGTTGCATGTGGACAAGAAATGGCAGGTTATTGGGTAGTCTGTTAATCATGCTTGACCTGGGCAGCCAACCGTATTTGTGTGTAATACGGTTGGTGTTGACCAACCGTATTACACACAAATGAGAGAGAGAGAGAGAGATCTGGGTTGCATGGTTAGAGGGAGGGGACCTAGTTCCGGCCCACTTTGACCTCCTTCCCTCCCACTCCCTTTTTACAGCATCTTTCAATGCTGTCGAGAAGTGGAGACCTACGATTCTGAACCCCGGGCGTTCTGGAAGTGCACACAGCCAGGTTCCGTGGTCAGGGCTGGTTGAGATTACAAATAAACCAAAGTCTGGGAAACTTTCTTGCTATTAATAGTACAGGCCTCAAGAGGGAGGGGAGAACCAAACCTGATGCTTTTGGAATTGATTCTGCCTTTCCCGAGGACACACTAATGAGTGGAGCGGTTGGCTGCAGATCGGTACTGCTCCTTCCGCGGCCAAGTTCTTTTAAAGACCCAGCCACAAAGGCAGAAAGCAAGGTGGCCCAGAGAGGCCTGGGGGTCCCCACCAGAGCAGAATACCCAGTCTAGGCTGAACTGCACACTCAACGCTCTAGCTTCTTCATCTGTGTTTCTCTGGGGGTGTGGGAGGCACGGAAACAGGTGTATGGCTTGGTGTCTGGGATGTGCGTTCTTCAACTGTCTTGGTTATTTCTGGAAGTTTCTCTCCTTGTCGATCAAGTGTCAAGGAACATGTTGTCAGCCTTGCTGCCTGTGTCTCCAGGGAGAAAGCCTTACTTACACCAGCCTTGGAGATCCTTATCACGGCAAATCACCGGCTTTGATGATAACACCCATTGTTCAGGGCCTAGCTTCTTGGCATATCCCAAGCAGGCTGTGTACACAGTCACAAGTCCCTAAAGGCCCTGTGTGTCCGAAGTGCCTGGAATCTCTTGGTGTTTCACAGGCAGCGTGGGAAGTCGACAGAACTGAATTTCCTTCCCGGAATGAGTTTACTGCGCTGCAAATATCTCCTGTTGGTTTACGAAGGGAAGCCCCGGGCAGAGGGGCCGAGCCTCCCTCTGAACTGCACTCCGCTCTCTTCTCTTGCTTCTCCCACCACACCGCTGCACCTGTCCCCAGGGGCTAGACCCCCCTGGGGCTCAGCTCCATCCCCCTGGAGTAGCTAATGCACCCAGAGTAGCCCAATCTGTCCCTTCCTCTCTAGTCCCTATGGACTGCTAGGAAGGAATCCGGGATGCAAGCTTCTGTAAGTGACTAGAATCAGGGCAGTCAGTCGGATCTGCAGGCAGACAGGAGCATATGGGCAGAGAGAGCCTTTGTGCGAGGCTTGCTGACTGCAAGCTGCCCTCCTTCATCTTTGGCTGCATCCGCGGGACAATTGAGACATTCAGTTTGGGCTTGCAAGCAGAGCGGGCCAGGACGGCCCTGAGACCTCCCAGATGAAGCTTGTAGGACAAGCATCGAGAGACAGGGATTACCAAAGGGGAACAACTGGGGCGAGTCCTGAGAGAGAATGTTTATTTCCTCGCTCTCTAGGAGGGATTTGGAAAGAGCCGTAATCCTGGGTTAGGAGCAATTGGTTACAGCAAGATGATACTTGAGTGGCAGGTCGCTCTGGCTGAGGCGGTGAAATGCTCAGGCAGGGGGAAGGTGGGGGGGTCGCAGGCCCGCAGAAGGTCAGAAGTCTCTACTGGACCCCGGGACTAGTTCCTCTCAGTGCAAAATTAACCAGAGGCGCTGTTGACCCCGCGGCTTCCCGGGTGTAGGGTTGCCAAGCCGGGGACTGACAATGAAAGCTTGTAGACGGAGGCCTCTGGAGCCACCAACCGCTTTCAGCTGTGACTGGGGAGAAAACATGCAAAGCGAATGCGGCTTGGGTTTCGGCTGGAGCTGGAGACCGTGGCCGGAGGTCCTGGGCTCGCTTCTGACCCAGGCTGGAGGAAGTGAGGGGGCGCATTCGCTCATCTGCCAGAGTGGGGCTGTCTTTCGTTTGGAAGGGGGCTAGGGGGAAGCATGGGGGAAAAGTTGGAATGGGGTCAAGGACCCTAACTTGGCAAAGTTCAGGCCTCAAGTGCTCCCAGCCGTGGAGAATGAAAGGAATTGAGGAAAGGGGTTTTTATTTATTTTCTTAAAATCTGCTGTAGCCGGATGATTTATACATTTCAGATGTTCTTTTAGGGGGGCAGGAGACCCGTACCTCTTTAGGTCACCTGACTTCTTCATCTCCACCAGTGTCCATGAGAGACCAGGAATATCATCTGTGTGTTTGAGGGAGACATGCATGCTACACTCTGTACCAGGTGGGCTTCTGAAGGCTGAATTCAGGCCTCCAGGTTTACAAGTAGATTCGGTACCCACAGAGCGATCTCGTAGACTCAAGTTTCTGACTTTTAATCCCCTCTGTATAGTTGGAAGGAAAAAATATCACGAATCTTAGTTACCTGTGATCTCATAGAATTCTCTTCATTTCATCCCCTTGGTTGAATAACCAGGAAGCTGGTCAGGAGATTTAGGTGAGCGATTTCACTCCCCTTTCTAGGTGGAGAAACCGAGGTGTAGGTGTTGAGACTAGGTTCTGAATCGCCTGCCGCTGTGTCCACTCAGCCCATGCGCCCTACATGGGCACTTCCCTTCCTCAGTATCACAGTCTTCAGTCTGGGGCAGACTGCGCTATGACCCCGTCTCTGCAGCTGTCGCCCCTCGCCCCCACAGAGACGCAGCTCCAGCCGCAGTCATGTCTGGACACTGCTTGATTCCCAAGAAGCTTCGCTTTGTCTGGTTTAGTAAGAGCGGGGTACCTGTTTTCTGTCCAGTATTTCACACTGTGTGCTACTTAGGGTAGAGGGTGTGTGTATGCGTGTTGTCTCTTTCCTCCTTTGTCCCTCGAATGTGATAACCCTCAAGTGCCTTCTCTTTTTGAATATCCATTTTTTAATTGCCGTATAATTCACACATCCTAAGTTTACCCATTTAGAGTGTATAATTTGGGCTGGTGAGATGGTTTAGCTGGTAAAGGTGCTTGCCACCATGAGGGGCAACCTGAGTTCTATCCCTGGATCCCTCGTAGTAGAAGGAGAGAACCAACTTTTCAAGTATCCTCTGACCTCTACATATATCATGGTGTGTGTGTGCGTGCGTATATGTGATAAAGAAATGTAAAAAGAATCAGTGTATATAATTCATTGGTTTTTAGAGCATTTAGAAGATTGTGGATATTACACTTTCTAGACTGTCAGCACCCCCAGAAGAAGCCCTATAATCCCTGGCTGGTACTCTCCATCCCTTTCTTTCTAGTTCCAGACACCACTAATGTACTCTATCGTGCGTTTGTCTGTTCTGGATATTCTGTATGAAGGGAATCATGGAACATGTGACTTCCCCTTTGTCTGCCTTTTAGACATTAGCACAATGTTTCAGGCGTAGCACCCATCAGAGTGCCAATGCCTTCTTATCACCGTAATATTCCACTTTAGTGGATGTTCCACATCTTAGTTATCCAGCCAGCAGTTGAGCGTTCATCCCTCTTTACCCCAGGCTGCTCCACACTGGGCTCAGCTCTCAGTAGCACCCACGCTGGCCTCCCCAGGCTGCTTCGTTTCTGGCTTGTTTTCTCATCGCAGGTACCTGTGTCTCCTTCTGCATGTTGTGGAGATAGACATGATAACTCAACCAATGCCAATTAACTTGACTGTACTTGGCCTTTCTAGAAGGAATAAAAAAAAAGGGAGGGGGGCTGAAAAGATGGTTCAGGGGTTAAGACTCTGCCTTGCAAGCAGGAGATCCTGAGTTCAGAACCCAGGTCCCATGTAAAAATCCTCATGGAAATGACACTTCTGGCCGTGGTGGGTGGAGCCTGGGAAATCGTAAAAAGGGGGGAAAAAACAATCAGTATGATTCCCAAAGTCAACCCTTGGTCCTCTACAGGGACACACAGTGCCCTCTGATACACACACACAGACACACATAGACACACATACACACACACATACACAGACACAGAGACAGAGATACAGACACAGACAGACAGACAGACAGACACACAAAGTAATAAAAATGTTGATCGTAATGTTTCATATTAAGATAAGAGCTGTAATGTTTTTCACCCTGAAGGGGGATGTTCTCTGGCTTGCCTCTCTGATAGAGGTTCCTGAGTGGCTTACAGGCATGTGTGACTTGCGAATCACCTCATGGAGGGCCCAAGGAGTCAGCTGTGTGGCAGATGTACTGAGTAGCCTGTTTGTGCAAGATGGGGGGCACATCTCATCCTTCCCAATTCTTCAACAGCTCGTGACCTCTGACCTCTGACTTGGGGACTTGGATTCTATGGCAGGGCCGGTTGACTCTGGCTTGGAATCTGAAACTCTGTGTGTGAGATTCAGTCTTGAGGGCTTCATGTTGACTCAAAGGCATCCTGTCCTGACTTGCCTCAGGTCCCAAATGAGACTGTCACAGAACCTGGTTTTCCAGGCGCTCCTGCCTCGGGGTGTGCCCGGCGCATTTATTTCAGGGGCTTCCTTTGGCCTGGAGATGACTCTCCTGCCTGGGCACCAGTGGCCCGTTGTTCTGAGTCTGTCTTCGGAGTCCATGCAAAGAGAAGGAACGATTCCCAGGTGAAATTTTCAGCATGGAAGAACCAGAGTCCCCTGCATGGCTCAGAGCCCCTTATGACTTTGGGGATGACCGAGGACTTTAGCTGAACCTCTGCCTCACTTTCTTCTGAGTTTGGAGTTCATTGGCTTTGCTCCTGTAGCAAGGATGAAGTGTCAGCCACGTCCACTCAAGGGTAACATGTGTCCGAAGAGCGCTACAGATGTGGCCCCACATAAAATTGTAAACGTATGTAAAGCATCATGTTTGCTTTTCAGATTTATTTTCTGTAGCTAGATTACATCGTACTCAGTGTGAGTTTGCAAGCAGTGTCTAAAGGTCAAAGGGAGGCCTTCAAAATGGCTTAGCAGGTAAAGCTTGGATGCTAGCACTCGGTGACTGGAATCCATGTAAAGGAAGGAAAGACCCGAGTTCAATACGTTGTTCTCTAACCTCTACACAGGTGCTATGGTATGTATTCTTCCCCGTCCACACACATAATACACATAAACGGAGCATCAATAAAATCAGGAAAACAAAAAGGGTGGCCACTCCTGTGTTATAGAGGTTTGAGAGAGTCATGGGAAGTCAAGGTATAAAATACCCAGATATGTCATACAGCCTCTGCCCTGGCTCAGGTAGCTGATGTGTTGCCTCATTGTGAGTTGCCTGGTGAATTGGAAAAAGAACATGAAGACTCCAGACCACTCTCACATACTCTGATTAGGTAGCTCCAGTGTTGGTGAGGAGAAAGCTGTCTGCAGTATGGACAAGCAAGCCAGCAAGTGCTAGGTACTGTGGCTTCCATTAAAGGATCACTTTCGCTCAGAGTTCCTACCTCCTTCCCTGTCTTCCTCCCCTCTCCCATGCCGTTGTTAGCACCTTGGCCCTTTCCACGGAGTTGTAGGTGACTTTCCTAGACTTCAGACTTTCCAGCCACACCCGACCACAGAGCACATGGTCATCAGTAGATGTCAAGTACATCGTGGTCCTGTTCCTCAGCTTCCCGCTAAGACTTAGACCCAGAGCAGCTAAGAGACAGGCCCATGAGAAAGCAACGGGACATGCCCAGTTATTAAAAGTAGCACCGCCTCTGGAGAACAGGTTTGTAGACCCCACACCATCTTGATTCGATGAGTGTGTTTTGGGGGGAGGAGGGAAGGGAGACTCATGCACCCATCCCTGGACTAAGGGTACCACTCAGTGTGAAGGGGAAGCCCCGTCAGATAAAATTATTCTCCAGTCGTTTGTTAACGTTCCCTCCCTAGCACAGGGAAAGGGCTGTAGTGATTGGTTGACAGGAAAGCCTCAATGTGAGATATTTCAAATCCACCCCCTTCCCTGTGGTTTCTGTAAGATTGAGTTTTGCTCTGTATGTAGCCTAGGCTAGCCCGGGCTGGCCTTTAATTTATACCCCACCCCCTTCATCTCCTGGAACTGGGATTACAGGCACGCACCCCACTCCTGGCTAGATTTGCTTGTCTGTAATCTCGGTGATTTCAGAAAAAGTTCCTTAGGGGAATACAGTTCAGCATTTTCCCGAGCCTGGGGTGGGTGCTGGAGGAGAGCGGTTTGTTCTAGGTGGGGGTGCTGTGGGAGCCCCCTCGATGTTGTGGCCATTCTTCACGTGCTGATAGAACGACAGGGTCCAGAGTAGCTTAAGGCAACAAGGGATTTACTGTTCGTGGTTCTCGGTGGCAGTTCATCAGCATGGTAAGAGAGTTTATAGCAACACCATCAGTCAAAGGAGCTAGACACACCATATCCGTAGGAATTGCAGAGAGAGGGGCAAATTCTTTTGCTTGCTAGCATGCCTGTGCGCCAGAGTATGCCAAAGTACTGAACACGTCGACTTTTCTCCCCTACCTGCCTACAGAATGGTCTCACCCACGGCAGGTCGGATCTTCTCACATCAATTAGATCGTCTCCCACAAGCTTGATTAGGGCTTGCCTTAACTACAAATTCTTCCTAGGTATGCCTGAAGTCTCAACCTTTAGTTGTCAAGTTGGCACCTGTAGCTAACTGCCATACTTAGCTATCTATGGCGATGTACTTTTCTCTGGTTGGAGCAAGGCATAGATACTTGGTTGAAAAGCAGACAAGGCCGAGTGGAATTAGAAGGCTGTCTGAGACACACACACTCGTGTATTCCCTGACCCGAGACCAGCGAGGAACAACACTATCAGTCTTAGTTTCCTCTTTGCTAATAACGAGAGAGTTCTGCCTCCCCCTTGCATTGGTTTCATTGGTCTGGTTTCAATGTAGTGTTTCACTCTAAGATACTCTCCAATTATCAAATGATACTTTGGATTCCTTTGGACTGTTGGGATGGAAAGGGTCTGGGACAAAAGGTGACTTCATTTAAAATCAAACACTGGACACCCATCAAAATAGAGGACAAGGTGTAATGCATGGCTGTGTGTTACAATGCACAGGCACTTCTCTGGATGGATGCTTCTCCATGTTCTTATGTGAGAAATGGGACAGTGATTAAAGTGGGGACCCCTTTTGAGTTTGAACAACAAGCTAGCATCTCAGTGAGTGCCTGACCTTTGGAGATGTTTATTTTTTTCCTTTCCTCAACAACCTGCCGCACATATACATTGACCAGAATCACAGATGTCTGAGGTTTTTTTTCCTCTAGATGCCGTCATGTTTTATAGGGTAAATAAAACCCTTGAAAATGGAAGCTCTGGGGACTTTCAGAAGCACCAGCTGGCTGATATGGCATCTCCTCTCCTTTCTGCATCTGCAGGAGTGTTGGCCAAACAGACCTTGCAGTGATGCTCTCAGGATCGTGCAGGGCCCCGAAGGGACTTCTGGAAAGTTCCACACAGTTCCAGTGTTCTTATATTTGATGAATGTTAATTTTTGGGAAATGGGTCCTGAATGCAGTACAGGCTATTAATTTAATCACAGCTGCTCATGCTTTTAACCATTGTGGGGGAACTGGGATTCCTTGCTCCCCAGAAAGCTGCTTATTTGTAGAAGATGGGCTGAGTTTTCTGTCTCCCACTTCTGAGATACACAGAAGGTTCAGAAAAAGTCAGAGACAGGCAGGCAGCCTTGTGCTGGCCGATGTCTGCCATCTCACAATATGTGCTTCTAAGGAATCTCCATGGCGACCTATGGGGTTGCTATTTTCATACATTGTAAGCTTTCAGGTACTTTCTTCCGTGTGGTGGTGGGTTCAGGTGTTCTTTTCTTGTTAGCGATGTGCAAAACTCAGTCACAATTCTCTCTCTTCCTTGTGCCCATTGGTAGGGGGAGCTGGTCCACAGGGAGGCCTGACCAGGGGGTGCTCAGAGCTGCTTTGAAGGGAAGGAAGACTTCGTGGCCTTAACTCTCGTTTTGGAGTGTACAGATCATTCTGGCTTTCCTTTTTATTAGGAACAAAACATGATTAACTTTCTGACATTAGGGAATTAGGAAGACTTGTCAGCGGGGGATCCATCGGGAGGATGTGTCCAATTAATTTAATTTCATGTGAAATGAATTTTCCTACTCAGGAACAGCACGGGTCCAAAAGACCATGTTGTCGTTTGTCCTTTAAGTAAATGAGGAGCTCGCTGCCCTTGGCCGATGGGCGTCTGTGCACTTGGTTTTCCGAAAGAGTCTAGTTTCAACTTCATTGGTGTGTTTATGTGCACGAGAGTGTGTGTGTGTGCATGCACGCATGTGCAGATGCATGTGTGTATGTGTGCATGTTCGTGTGGGTATATGCATGTTGTAGGCAGGTGCGTTCATATGTGTAAATGCACATGTGTGCTCGTGCGTATATAGGTACATATTCTTGCGTGTGTGTAGGAGTTTGTGCATATATGTTGAAGATAGGCGTGTGTGTGTGTGTGCATCTTTAAGCCAGAAAACAACCTTGGATGTTATTCCTCAGGTGTTTTCCACCTTTTTCCCTGCTCCCCCCTTCTTTTTCTCCCTTTTTTATTTAGGGTCTCTTACTGGCCTGGAACTCGCCAAGTAGACTGGGTTGGCTGGCCAGCAAGCCCCAGGGATTTGCCTGTTCCCCCCCTGCAGAGCAGGGATTCTGGGGGTTGAACTCGGGTCCTTGTGCTGGCCAGCAAGCGTTTTACCAGCACAGCCATCTCCGCAGCCAGCCCGTTTCAGCTTCACTGAATGATCCACACTGCTCCTCTTCCCAATTTGAAGTTCACATTTTATGGCCAGCTCATGGCTGATGCCCCCTGCCTGTGGTGGCAGAATGGACGCCAGGCAGGAAGGGGGGTAGAGGGGAAGGGGAAGGAGGGCTTCTTCCCAGCCTCGCTGAACGAGCATTCTGGAGGGAGGCACTTCTGTTGCTAGTCGATCACTTCCCTGTGGCCTAAGGAAATTCCACCCATTTTCTCTTGGAGGATATGATCTGCTGTCACGTGACACACAGCCAGCTTCTCTGGGTAGTGGGTGAGGGCCATGTAACACCGAACCTTTTCCAGTCAGAATGGCTTAAGGCTTTCTTAATCTTCCATCTTGGAGAGAAGAGGCAGTGATTTCAATGGAGTTGTGGTCAAGTGGTTAGGCCTTGTGACGGGGTGTCTCAGCCAGGGGGGCTGGGTCCTTTCACAAGCTTTTACTCCCAAATAGAGAGCCTGCCAGTCGGTAACGGTTCAATCTAAAATGTTGCTTTTGGGCCGCTGAATGCACTTTCCTACGTGGCTGGGTTTGACTGTGTGGACGGAGTGCTTAGTTAAGGCTGGTATCAGCTCTAACATGACTTAAGCCTTTCTTGACTCATCCCCCAATCGGCAAGTGACCAACTGTGGTTCACGGGTCAGAATTGGCTTCCCTTCTTTGTCTGAATGGCTTGTAAACAGAGCATAGCTTTTATTTCAATGGATTACATTTGAGTTTCATTATTTTTAAGTGGTCAAAAAATACTATTTCCGGATACAGGAAAGTTATGATTTTGATGTCCTTTCAATAAGGTCTGTGGTTGGTTGTGGCTGGGGAGATGGCTCGGTGGTTAAGAGTGCTTGTTGCTGATGTGTGAGGACCAGACTCAGAATCTCTGTGAAAAGCTTTGTAAAAAAGCTGGGCGTGGCAGGGGTGTGGCTGCAACCTTGCTACTCTGGGGGGCGGGGCAGGAGAATCCCTGGCGTTATTGACTCCAGGTATAGCGAGAGATCCTGCCTTAAAGGAATGAGGTGAATAGGGATAAGGTAGGGACACCAGACGTCCTTCTGTCTTCCCCCTGCGTGTGTACTGTGTGATTTCCTCCCCCTGCCACCTGGTGTATTGGTTAGTGGAGCACAGCTGTAATCTGCATCCCTTGCCTGCAGCTCTGGCGAGTTACAATGGCAACTGTGGTCCTGAACCGCACAGCCTAAGAGTTTACTGTCAGGTGCTTTATAGAAGTCTCCAAGCCCCGCCCATGTAAACAGAGGGGGGGAGTCTCTGCTCTTCTCCATCTGTGGATCGGGGCAAATGAAAGAGATGCCGGGAAGTCAGTGTTTAATCAATGATGCGAATTTTTCCAGGCAACTTTGTCACTATCGTTGTTCATTGAGTTGTCCTGTTTGCTCAGCCCTCTCAGCAGCTGGGAGATGACTGGTTCCAACGGCAGCATCCTAGAGGATGCTGGTGGCTTGTGGGAGCAGGCTCCGAGAGGCCGGCTTAATGAGGCGCGGAAGACTTGAAAACAGCTCCCTTAGGGAGCAGTTAGCCTTCCTCATCTGCCTCTGCTCTTTTTTCATTTATTGGGGGAAATGGAAAAAGAGAATGAATTAGAGAGGTTTATCTTGTCTGAGAGAGAGAGAGAGAAAGAGAGAGAGATAGATAGAAAAGACTCTGATTCCTTTCAGGCCTTTGGTGTTATGTGTATATCTTTTCAACTTTGCCCACAGGTCTCCAAAGCGTAACCTAAATGCCCAGAGACATCAGGAGATATAATGGACAGGGATGGATGAGTGATAGACCGTGATGAGATTATTATTAAACAAAGAATGAAATGCTTAAACCAAGATAGCATTATTGATATATATTGTTTATATATCAATCAATTAAATGGAAGTTGAGAAGACTCCATTTCAACAATTTTCAGTGTAGGAATTCTCCCGGCTTTGATGGCCATCCGTTGAAAAGCTTAATGTTTTTGTAGGCAATTCATAATTTCCATGTTGAGCAGCCTCGGAGGAAGTAAATGGGAGCCTGGTGTTGTTTTTATAATGGGATGATGGGAATATTCCCCCCGATCCCTCAAAGGATATAAAACTGTAGTGGGAAAATTGGCACCACACTCTAGCCCTTTGGTCAATTCGAGATGCTTCTTTAGGATTCCACGGAGTAGAATTTCCTGGAGTTCAATATCTCCAGCAAGGGAGATTTTGTACTGTACCTGATTTCCCTTTTCTTTCCTTTATGTATTTATTTTCTCTATTAATAAGGACAAATTGTGAAAGGTGAAGTGGCCAGGAAACCCATCACTATTAGAAGAGGTTAATTAATAATTTCTTTCTTAAAAAAAATACATACCTGTTAATCTCCTCAGAGACCCTGCCTGCCCACCTACTAGCTAAAATTCCAGGGCTGGGCACGGATGTGTGGGTCTACCTGGCTGTTCCTTGACATCAGACTGCACCCAGGAGAGTTTGGCGGTATCATTGCTTGGTCCCTGCCTTCCAAGTTGGGCTCTTCATCCGCCATCTGGGTTTGGTTAGCTCTCTCTGGGCAGCAGGGCCGAGTCTCATTTCCTCCGACTAGTAATGTTATATAGGCAGTGATCCTGGGCTGCCCCAACATAATTGAGAGTTATGTGTATTGTAGGCTCATAAAAATATGTGGTGCAGGTAGCCTGGGGAGATGGTCTAAGGTCACGCACAATGAAGCTCTTATGTAAAGACGTCTCCATGTTCATACTGAATTCTGGGCAGGACAGTTTTTGGGTGGGGACCTGCCATCTTACACACATCTTCAATTTCCCAGTTCAGTGGTGCTGGCATTAGATCAGTTTTCCAGTTAGTGGAAGATGAACACTTGAGGGTAGTGAGAAGTGTGGGCGTGTCTCTTCAGCTCAGCGTTTTGGTTCCTGAGTTCTTGTGAGGTGGTGCATGCGTGTTGGAGGGTGTTCATTTTCGGTAGGCCTCAAGGAAATGACTCTATTGAGTGGTTTTGACCAACGCTGCCCCTGTAGTTATGTGGCTGGCGAGAATGGGACGAAGTCAGGGGTGAGACAGAGTGACATAGATTCCCAGAGCTCTCTGGCTTACATGACAGGGTTGGAGGACACCTGGGAAACATTTAGTTCCATGATTTTCAGCGTAATATTGGCTCGAAAGTCACTGGTATGTGGAAATGATTTGATTGTAAGGGTGACTGGGAGGGTTTTGCTGGGATTCACTCCCTAGAGACACGGAATCCCGGATCGTCCTTCAGTATTTAAGGCTGATAGTCATTTACCCCCCTCCCCATCATAGATCGGGCAACTCCTGCTCGAGACTTACAGTCACAGAGATGTGCCGGAAGGTCTTGGCAGGCCACCCATAAATCCAAAACTACTCCCAAATTTCTTCACTGCACAGACTTGAAAATGGCCAGTATAGAGATGGACCTAACCTTTGCAGCGCTGAGCTGGAGAACAGACGTGGGCAGCTCTTTAATTGTGTAGTTACCGCCTGGGCTAGGATCTTCCAGTGTCAGAGATAACCATGTTTGGTTGCTCATTCGCTGAACCGGCACATCTTTGAGGAATCATGGGCAAGTTCGTAGCTGCCTTTGGCCTTTCTGTTCCCCACGGGGTTTGTGCAAGCCCTGTGCTTTTCTGTCCTTTTTCTGTCTATTGCAGTGTTTCTGACTTGTCTAGATCTACTCTATCTAGCAGCCTTCTGCTCCCAGACAGTCTACCTTCTTTCATTGTTATTTGCATGCTTTGAAGTGTTTTTTTTCCCCCTTCTTCCTTTTTTCCCTTCACTTTTTGACTGGAGCAACTGTTATTTCTCGGGTGAGTCACCTTGCAGGTCTTTGCTAAATGTGTTGTTTCTGGTTTTCCAGTATCTTCAGATGAAATGGCCGCTGTTAGATGTCCAAGCAGGAAGCCTCCAGAGCCGACAAGCCCTCAAGGACGCCCGCTCGCCATCGCCGGCACACATCGTGGTAAGTAACCTTTGGTTGAGGGAATCATAGACGAACATACTCTTTGATGGATTTCCACCCTTATTGGTCAGTTGTTCCTTCTTTAAAAATTAGTCCCCTACCTGCAGAATGTTTCTGGATGTGGTCCGTATCTAAGAGTTACTCATTTTCTGTGACTGTACTTTAGCTGTGGTCACTTACAACTGAGGTTTCCTTCTACCCTTTCCTCTGTGTTTGGGTTACAATCCAACTTCGGTTTCAGTTAGTAGGATACTTGGCTGTGGTTTTGGGGAAATTAGAAATGGTATTGAAACAAAGATTTCAGGGAGGTGGGACAAAAGGGAGGACTGGACAGTAAGTTTGAGACTTTCACGGGCCCACGTTATCTTGCTATATGTTAGAGAACAGTATTTTACATTAATATTAGAAAATTTCATCTGGGCTGGCTTTTTGGGAGCCTAGAGTAGACATTAACTTAGAAAGCCTAGCATTAAACTTAATCTGTATATCCACAGCTTTGAAAGCCTGCGGGTTTGATATAGAAAACACTTGTTTATTAGTGCTAAGAAACTGCTACAAAAAGTGTATGATAGCATATATTTTTAATGTACTGTCTTAGGCTCTGAAAGTTTATAAATTAACCTCTTGAGAAGGTAGCTCAGCTTTATTAGAATATTTATTCCCTTCTATGCATTTATATCATGAGCTGGGCCTCATGCTTTTGAAATAATTAGCAAAAAACATATTTTTATGATGAATCCGTGGCAGGTAGAATTATGCAAAGCACAAAACAATTCATGTATTTTTTATTTATGTATCACAAAGTATTATCCGCTGGTATGTTTTGCCTCCTTATTACTTGTAATCTTGAAAAACTGCAAAATAATTTTAAGTAGGGAAAAAGTTCTTAAATATAATGTATTGTATTGAGTTTCAGGCTGTTTTCTGTTTGATAGCTTAGTGTAATAGACTGTTTTTTAGTGGGCCATGCCTCAGTTGTATGTGTGTATAGTAGAAAATAATTTACTTCTGTAAACAGCCTTATTTGGAGTCATGATCTGTGGAAATGTCTTTTAACTTCTCATGGTATAAATAATGCATGTTGAAAGATGGTTGACATGTGCTAGAAATTTCTAGAGTTGCTAGAACCCCACAATTAAGTAGATGCTTGACTTCTGCTCCTGGAATGTCAAGACCTTAGGACCCGAGGTGACGGCCTCAGACCATCTTAAGGCCCAACCTGACTTCAGAAAAGGGGACGGAGGCCCAGAGATGCCTTAGGTGAGGTGCCCAACGTCACACACTGAGGTGGCAGCTGCAGTCAAGGCCTGGTTCTGTCTTTTCTCCCTTTCCAGGGCCTCATGGTACAGTCTCATCGGCAAGAGGGAGAAGTCACGTTCATGGCTGGCTCTGTCTTGCTGACTGTAAATGGGATTCCCCTCAGGAACAGGGACAGAGGTGTACTGATGCAGGTTTCTCCTAGACAACCGAATGCCTTGTTAAGCAATCTTCACTTGCCAAAAAAAGAACCAAACCAAATAAAAAAAAAAACAACCAAACAGGGTTTGAAAGTGTGATATAAGGAATCCTACTCCACTGAGTTCTCCTTTGCCTATGGATTTCCTAGTGAGGGCCCAGGCTTTG
This sequence comes from Typhlomys cinereus, assembly GCA_023101885.1. Taxonomy (NCBI): domain Eukaryota; kingdom Metazoa; phylum Chordata; class Mammalia; order Rodentia; family Platacanthomyidae; genus Typhlomys; species Typhlomys cinereus. The sequence goes on from JALPQD010000178.1 coordinate 1,421,174, forward strand.
AAATTCTTTTCCCTGCTCTTGGAAGTGCTCGGTGGAAACTTTCCTCTGTGGTTTAGCTACAGAGAAAGGAAGGTGTCTTCTAATCTCTTGGCGGACTACACTGTCGAGCATGCAAGCCTTAGACGCATCAGATGGGCCAGCCCCTCGTGCTGGTGGCCCTTAGCGATAATGGACATGACCCTCATACAAGAGTGGGTTTGTCTGTTTGGGAAGAGAGATCAACTCCCCTCCTGTTTGTCCCTCAAAAACTCCTAAGAGCAGTTGCTGCATCTTGGTTTGTAAGAGCCTTATTTTCTGGTGTGGAATGAACGACCTGCTGGAGAGAGTAAAGTGGTCTTTCCAGAGCCAGTGTGTGGATTTGGCGAGAGGTACGGTGTGGGGGCTTGGGTTCCTTTTCCCTTTGCTCTCAGATCGAAGGCACATGCACCATAGCAACTGCCGAGAGCGCACACACCTCACCTTTGAGATGTGGACCTTTATCCAGAGGAGTCACAGCTGGGGACAGCCACACGATCCTGCTCACCTCTTGGGGCTCTAGGGACTGGCCCCTGCATAGAGACTATAGGTTGGGTGGAATAGAGTTGAGGCCTTGGTAGCTCAGGAGAAGACACAAAAGCTGTGAATTTGGGGAAAAGCACACCGCATTTGAGAAATGCCTCACTACTTTTTGACTGGATGTGGGGCTCTGGGTCAGCACCCACTAACTGGACATGGCAAGTACAGTCTGTTTATAGAGAGCTCCATCAGGTGTGGCTCATGCAGCCTTTGATGTCTAGCTGGAGGACTGGATTCATGCTTGGGTTCTGTCACCAGTGGCCAGCTCTGTCACCAGGCCAGCTTCCCTCCCACCCCCCAGACACTTGGACTCTACTTTACCTTTGGTTTTCTTCACTCTTTGCAAGGAAATGTTGTCACTTCCCAGTGCTCCACCAGACATGTTTCAAAATATCTTCTCTGGTTCTAAGATACTGCTTCCTAATTTCTCTGATGTTTGGATCAATTGTAACTTGGGGGCCAAGTGATTTCATAATGATTTCTGATGTCTCTCTTTGAAAACAGAGAAGTATTTGGGGTTTGCTTGTAGTCACTGGGCTGCTGATATCACCGATTGCTAACCAGATAACTTTCTCTGGAACCTATTTGATGGTGGGGGCCGGGTGCAGGGAGAATTCTCATATGGAAATCTAGAAGATTTTGTTAGAATAACTTCATTTGATTAAGGTCTTTATGAAGGGTTACCATGTTATAAAACATTGATGTGTGGAATGAATGCTCATACCAAGCGGAATTCATTATAGCCAGTAATGTAAGTCCATTCATTTGCTTGTTGGTGCTAAGGAATAGAATCCAGGACTTTGCTCATGTTGAACATTTTGCCATTGAGTTGTGCTTTATCCAATAATAATTATGTTAAAAAGCAAAACCCAAAGATTCCAGTTCCTGAGCATCTTATTATATATCATCTGGCGACTTCCAATCTATGTTCAGAGGAGAGAAGTCATTTGCCAAGATCATCTTGATTGGCTGCCTCCAAATTAAGCACCCACATAAGGCTTTGCCTCCTTTGGCTCAAATCATTCTGCTCTCCAATCCATTAACTTCTTTCTTTTTATGTGTTTGTTTGTATGTATGTGTAAGAGTGTGTGTGTGTGTGTGTGTGTGTGTGTGTGTGTGTGTGGAGGCCCAAAGGTGACATTGGGAATCATTCTGGATTGTTCTACTTCCTTATTACTTTGCTTTTGGATTTCCCAGACTTTGCCTAAAAGAGCTGAAATTGCAGACTGCCACCATGTCCACTGGGCACTTTTGTGTGAGGTCCAGGGATCTGAACTGAAGTCCTTATGCTTGTTAGGCCAAGACTTAATCCCTGAGCCGTCTCTCCAGCCTTCCAGTGACTTCTTAAAGTCCTGGAGGCTCCAAGACACATGGCCTGAGATCTCATCTCTCTCTAATTCCATTCTCTGTTTCCTTCCATTTGGCCTTCTCCAAGGTATTTTGAAATTTGTATTTCTCATTTACTTTCCCCACCTCTGTTCTCTATCACACAGGGAGGGCTGAGTTGTGGATCTTGCTGGGTGATAGCATTTTGTGTGAAACTTGGCTCAGTTTTCAGCGGCAGGCAAACTGTGGGGTTATGGGTGCTCCATTCCTAGTGTCTTTCTTATGCGTAGACTTGCATTTAATTTCCTTTGTACCCAGCAACAAAAAAAAAAAAAAAAAAAAAAAAAGATTCCAAACCAGGAATTGGTGGTATTTTGGTATAGCATGCATCTTACAAACCAGCAAAAAAGGCTTCAAAAGTTTTTACAATTTTATCTCGGGGGTTTCCTTTTGAAGTCCGTTTGGAGTTTTACCTTGGGGTGGATTTCCCATGTTTCTCCAGCCTGGGTGTTTTGTTGTGTAATGAGCATTGACGTGCGGGGCAAGATATCAGACTGAATCCCGGGGAGGAAAGCCCGCCAGCCAGCGACGCTGTACAGTTTTTCCTTGTTATTGCTTAAATGCTGAAAGAGAGCAGAAAACTTATGGAAATGTCACGTGACAAGCAGGATTTCAGAATGGGTCTCGGTCAGCCGTCTACATGGAAGGTGTTTCCCTGAGCTCAGGGCCTGAGGAGCCAGTAGCTTTGGTTTCTGCAGAAGTCAAGGGAGTCTATCCTCATTGTTAACTTAAAAACTACCTTGAGAACATCTTCTTTGTTAAATGCATGGGATTCTCTCTTTTCCCATGTTTCCTGGGATCTCTGTTGTGCCAGGAGACTCTGTTGTAGATAGATGTTAAGGATGGAAACTGCGGGGTGACCCTTGCTTGCGTGGGCCAAGGGAGGGTCCCTGGCTCCTGAGTGTGTGTCCAGAGAGATGAGCTTGTGAGGAAATTCTGTTGGGCTCCATGGGAAGTTGTCCCATCCCAAGAGAGAACAGTTCATGGATTCAGGGGTGTGGTTTGGAGAGGAGGAATAACTTCTCAGGTTTATGGCACAGTAGGCAAATTCCAGTTCGCAGTATCTGAACAGGTAATTTTTAATAATAGAGAAACTTAGGATGCTCCCATGTTGTACTATGTGTATAGCAGGAAAGATGAATGAGGTGATGAATTTGCCAACTTCCTGTTCTGGCCTTTGCGCATATTATCTATGTTGAGACAGTCCTACTGCCCTGGCCTCCACGCATCTAGATCTTTAAAAATGCTATTAATATAAATAAATACATCTACGGATAGAAATAGATAAACAAGAGCATTATTATAAAGTAACTTGGAGGATTGGTGGAAGTTGTCACATGAAGCTTTAAGGAAGACTTGAGAGTGGGAGGGCTCCCTAGACAGAAGGAATTGAGAGAGGCGGAGTGAGGTGGGGGAGCTCAGGGTGGGATATGGGGATCTTAGGGTGGTGATCTGGCGTCTGATCTGAGGGAAATCACAGGGACAGGCCAGAAAGGGGGAGATGAGGGAGGGGGTTTGACTGTTGTGTTCAGCTGTGTGGGATGGCAGACACGGGCAGGCTGGGCTGGAGCACGCTGCCAGGTCAGATGCTGGCTGGCACTGAGAGGATCGAGGAAGTGGCTAGAGGATCACATTCTCTGGGGGTGGGAGTTGCTGCAGGAAGAGCAGGTTGGGACAGAGCAGCGATCGGGCGCGTACCGATTCACGGACCCTGCAGTGGTTTGTGATTGCTTGCTGTGTGGCGTGCGCTCTCTAGACACTGAAGGAAGACGTGGAGGCGATGAGAAGCAGTCGATCCAATCACTGGGAAGAGGATGGGAGTCCCAGCACCCTGTCCCCTTTACCACCACAGAGAGGGCTGAGAAAGAGATATGTTGATAGTGGGTACTGAGAGTAGAGTGTGTGTGTGTGTGTGTGTGTGTGAGAGAGAGAGAGAGAGAGAGAGAGTGATATGTGCCCAAGCATCATGGGGGTACCAGTGGGAACCCCTACTCCACCTGCATTGAGGGTGTGGCTCGTGACAGGACATCCATAAGACTGGCTAGGATGTGGCATCAGAGTGCAGTCGTGGTGGCTTCAGTCGTGACACCTTATGGGAGAAGTACTCTTGTTGGGATGGAGGACGGCGGATTTGAATTGATCAGTGTGACCCTATACCGATTTCTTAAAAATTTCCTCCCCCCATGGGCTATCCCTCTGTTGTGTGTGCATGTTGTTTTTTATTTATTTAATCCATTGTCTCTGACTCAGTCAGACTTTCTAGAACACTTGGCATGTGTTTTCCTGGTAGCAGCTGAGTCACATCTTTGCCGCTGTGCAGACAGGGTTGTGGGGTGATGTGTCTGTTTTGTCTATGAAGCGAACCTATGAGCGCGACTGTTTTTGCGGGGACAACTGAGTACCTGCCGAGAACTAGGCATCTGGGGTTTCCGTCTGTCCTTCCGGAAACTCTGAAGTCTTGAGGTTTGGGTTCCTCCTAGAACACTGGCCCGAAGCATTGCCTACCCTCTGTGGCGTTCCCTTCAGAGCAGAACTGCGTTTCTAGGGCCTGAAAATCCTACGCTGTCTTTCCCCGGCCCCTCTCCTGTGGTTTCGTCATTGTTGGATAGCTGGCGCTTGTCTAGGCCATTTGCAGACACTTGCACGGGTAGCTGCTAGTGGTGGCCATTTCTTCTTTGACCCACTATGGACACACAAGAAAGTTACACGTTTATCGTGAGCCGAAGTCTCCTTTGAAGGGCTCCTCCACGTGTGCTTTGCTATCTAATCCTGCGCGTACTTCAAGTCACACGTCTTGACAATTTGAAAGTGGCTGTGACATTTCCCCCCCAGCCCAAGCATTTTCTTTAGAATCACCTACTTCTATATTTTTTATTAAATTTTTCTGCCTCTAATGGGTGAAATTATTTTTTTCTCACTTTTTTTGTTTTTAATGTGTATTGTATGGGATGTGCACATGTATGTGTGTGCACACTAGTATATAGGCATATGTGTGTGTGTGTGTGTGTGTGTGTGTGCGTGCTTGCCTGTGTAAGCCCAAGGTTGATACTGTATATCATCCTCAATTGTTCTTCCACATTATTCATTAGGTTCTTTTCTAAAATAGTGTAGGAAGCCTTGGGTTATGCAGAACCAACAAGTCTTATCATTGGAGATTAACAGGGGGCCTCGGACCCCTGTCTGGAGGAGGTCTGGCCTCTCTGTGGAGCTTCTCCTAACATAAGGGACGGGGTTGGAACTACTTCGGGAATTTGTTTTTGTTTCAACACCTGCTCTGTTTATCAAGCATGGAAGCCTGTTTTAAATTAACGTGGATCTACTTAGAGCTAAACTTATGGTTTGGGCTATGTTTATCTTTCCAGTAAATAAAACAAAAGTGTTCCTGTGGCACCTATTTCTTGCCTTGCTGATTAACTCTGTTTGGGGGGGCTGGCTTTTTTTTTTTTTTTCTTCCAACCAGATTGTAAGTTTCTTGAAGCCAAGGAGTCTTGTGGTTCCTTTCTGTGCCTGTGACTCGCCGCCCACTGCGGTGCTCCGTTAATTACCAGAAAACAGATGTCTAGTGATAGGCTGGAGCTGATGTAGTTTGGGATGAGGGGGGCTTCAATCTTCACTATAGAGTGTGGACAAGTGTCTCAGTTGGTACCAGCTATGCCCGTGTCCATCTCTACCTGCTGTGGTAGCGTGTTTGGGAGAAACATAATTTGGGGTTATGACACAGGGCCGGGCTTGGCGGTAACTTGATAATCCGGCCTCGTGCGTTCCAGTTCATAGCTGAGCGTGTCTAGTGGCTACAGCGGCACTTGGTGGAACTTGGTTCTAGCAAAGCCCCGCAAGCCAGGTTCCAGCCTCTGCCTCCTTCTGGTTTTAGTTTACATCAGCTGCTGTTCTCTAGCGCTCCTGCAGTGGTACCCCTGGACTTGGGGAGAGGGTGATCGACTGGGGTGTCTAGAACTTGGGTGACAGGAAGTGCTTGTATTTCAGGGGCGTGGCTGTTAAAGCTCATGGAATTATTTTGTGATTGACTTGTTCATGACTTGCAGGCCAGATTTTCATCCCTCCTATTTTAAAAATTTTTATGCATGTATTTGTGTGTTGAGCGTGGTGTATGTGCATGTGTATACGAGGGTATCCATGTTTGTATATACATGTGGAGGCTAGAGGAGGTGGTTCGGGTGTCTATTATTCCCTTGAGACAGCGTATCTTCCAGAACCTAGAGTTAGGCTGATGCCCAGTGATCGCCAATGATCCTCCTGTCTCTGCCCCTACAGCTCTGGGGTTATGGGTATGCAAGGCCAGATCTGACTTCTTTTTTTTTAAACAAAGGAACTGAGATCTGAACTCAGGTCCCTGTGCTTGTGCAGAAAGCGCTCTTATCCACCGAGCCATCTTCCAGGCCCCTTCATACATTACCATTGAAGGAGACAACCGTGGATTTTAGAATTGGAATGTACTGAGGAGTGACCTATGGGGTCCTACTAGGGGAAGTGTTTTGTCATGTCCACTTTGCACATGTGGGTGTTACTGCCCTGTGGCTTGGCTGAATTGCTTGGGAATCTCCAGGCAAAAATGGCCACAATCCCATAATCGTTCTGGCCCATCCTTCTGTGCACCAGGCCCGACTTCCCTTTGGAGATCCTAGGAATGGGAAAATCAGCATGTCCAAAATCAAGTTGAAGGTCAGTGGTATTCATTTTGCTCATGCTCCAGACCTCAGAGTTCATTCTTTGCCACTTTTTCTCTCTCCATCCCATCCTCTCAGCCAGGGCCATGGATGGAAAGCCTGTCAGGCTGCCTGCTTTCTCTTCAGTGTGTGTATGTGGAATCTGGTCTCTTTTGACTCCCTCTACCACTGTCTCTCACATCATCTCTGCTGCTCTCCCAGCTTCTAAACTCTTATAACTTCCAGGCATCCTTCCTGGGTCCCTCTAGGTTTTCCCCAAACTGAGCTGGTTGCTTGAAGAACCTTAGGCAAAGCCTACCTCCATCTCTGCTGAAAGTCTGGGGGATAAATCTTAATTTTTTTTTTAAATCTTTCACTCTTTATTTTTACAAAGTAATGTTTTGTTCACAGTCAGGGCAGCAGAGAGAGATAAGTCTGGATCAGTTAAAAAGCACAGGTATCAGAGGACTAAATCTTAATGTTTGATATCGGCCCAGAGCAGCTAAGTGCAGCCCCTTGGCCCGGCCACCTGATTGAAGGGCACACTCTGAGAAACAGGGCTCAGAGTGGCACACAGTGCATGCGGGTAAGTCCAGGCATGCAGCACACGCACAGCTCTGTGTTGGCCGGTGGACGTGGAAGCTTCTGGGTGCATATGTGTCCACTGTTGTTGCATCGGTAGGACCCGCTGTGTCCTGATGGCGTGCATCTGAGCGCTGCGTCTGCCCTAGTGTTTCTTCCGTCCAGCTGCCGGCTCCTGCCCTCCCCAGCTGCTCACGGGCCCCAGACGCTATGATGCAATCTGTTTTCCAGCCCAGGCCTGCAGAGCGGGTGGATCCGGGCAGCGATTAAGTGCATCACTGAGGCTGCTGAGTAGGAATGAGCCCGAGGTCACCATGTGTCTAAGCGCCACAGGGGGAAAGGTCTCAGGTCCTTCTGGCTCCGAGGTCACCAGCTGTCTGTTTCTGTCCCTGGGTTCACGTATGTTCCCCAGGTGCCGGAGGGGGAGGGGGAGAAAGTAGCAAGCCTTTGAAGAAAGGAAGGAGGGTTGGAAGGAAGGCTTAGCCGTTAGACTTGTCCATGGTCTCCAGAGACCCGGTGAGCTGGTGGACTGCCGGCACTCTGCGCCCCTCCCTCTCTGACTCCTCCCCTTTCTGAAGTTCCTGAAATCAGGCCCTTTAGAGTGATCCACGTGGAGCTAAAGAGCAACAAACAACAAAATTCTGACAGCGTCTTATGTAGCCTGGGTTTGCCTTGAACTTGCCGTAAGCCTAGGGTGACTTGGCCCCCTTCCCTTGTCTTTCTGCCTCCACTTTCCAAATACAGGAATTACAGCTGTTCGATACCACATCTGGCTTATACAGTGCTAGGCATTGAATCAGGGGCTTCCTGAATGCTGGGCAAACACTTTACCTAGACCCTCAAATAGTTTATTTTTTTCAGGAGGGGGATTGAGTATGCAGCCTCTTCCCACAAAGCTCCCACACACAGGCATATTCAATACTCAGCACCACAATGATTCCAGCAAAGCACCGTCAGAGCCAGAGAAGTCCATCTGAGTGGGAGAAGCTGCTTCTGTTCTCAGATTGACCAAGAGCCATGTTCTGCCTCCAAACTTTCCCTCTCCCCTCTCTGAGTCCTTTCCTTCTGCCCTTCCCTTCCCTTCCCTTCCCTCTCCTGTGCTTGATAGGCAGAACCCTTTTTAAAATAATAACAATTGGGCTGGAGAGATGGCTCAGGGGTTAAGACTCTGCCTCATAAGCAGAAGGTCCTGAGTTCAGATCCCAGGTCCCACTTAAAAATATCAGGCAGAAATGGCCTGGTGGGTGGAGCCTGGGAAATTCCAGAGAGAATCAAGAAGGAGGTAGAAGCAATTCAAGATGATTCCCAAGTCACGCTTGGGCGTCCACAGGGACACACAGTGCCCTCTGACACACAGAGAGAGAGAGAGAGAGAGAGAGAGAGAGAGAGAGAGAGAGAGAGCGCAACAATGTGCTGTCCTTCCAACTTGCAAACTCAAATGTTAAAAGTGAACTTGAGTTCTTAGGATGACATCCATCTCTCCATCACTTTTCTTCTGATAATAGCACCATTGCCCATTCTCCAGCTGGTGGTGAACCTGGGATTGGGAAGGGGCAGACGTCATATAAATGCAAGAGTTTTAGTGTAGAGATTCAACTGTGACCTCTTGCAGCGACCATCACAGGCAGAGGTGCCCATCATAGCACACACGAGCACAGTAGCTGAGGCACACACGCCCCCCCTTGCCCCTGAGCAGACAACTCTGTTAAAGTGGGTGCAGAGAGAATGCCTGCACGACGCCGCCCAGTTGTCCACAGCCAGCTCTAGCTCTGGACTCTCCAGGCGGGGAGCCAACACCGTCGCTCGTTGAAAGCAGACAGCCCTCCAAGCTTGAGACTTACCATGCAAAAAGAAGCGGTTTCGGGGTTTTTTTTTTTAATTTTCAATTCTTTCAAAGTGAAAGTTCCTGTTCATGTAGTGTTGCTACTCTGTATGTAACCTGGGGTCCGCGGGCACAGAGACACCTGCCCTCTTTAAGAAGTAAGTTGATGTGTCCCTTAGTCTGAGGGCGGCTGTATGCAAGTTGTCCCAGCGCTTGGTAAGGGGAGGCCTGTTGTGAACAAAGCAGTTTCCGTGATTCGCTTCTGTGGTCCTGGGGAATTTTGAAAATGAACTTTAGGTATTTTCATGAAATTCCTGTTTTTATATTTTTAGTTTCTCCGAATTTTCTGGCTCCCATTTACATACTCATCTTTGCCATGAAACAACTCTCTCTCCCTCTCTGTCTCAGTCTCTGTCTCATCTCTCTCTGTTCCCCTTTGTACGCGTGTTTCTTGTGAACATTTCCTCCTGCATTTTGGAAGCATTGTTTTCTTCTCATGGGTAATGGGTGGCACACTGAATGCTGTGTGTTTCTCTTGGGCTCACTGCGAGACCCATTGCTCTCCAGCATGCATAAAGCTCTTGTAAACTGCGAAAGGATTCTTCAGCCAGCAGACAATTCAGACTGTTCTTCTGAGACCTTTAACTAACTCCGCGTTGGTCTCTGGACTGTAGGCTGGGCAGTGTCTGCTCAGAGGGGAGAGGAGATGGGGGTGGGGGAAGAGTGGAAGACAGGCAGGCTGGGATGTGTGAATGAATTCCAACCTGCCAGAAGGGAAGAAGAGCCAGGGACAAAATGGGACCTGCGGCTGGCGTCGTCCGTGCTTGGGCAGATCATACTTTGGAGAAAGTGTCAGAAACTGAGCCTCTTATTGGACCTACTGTGCCTATAAAGATACAAGATAAGCGAAATTCTTAACCACTTCCCACCCAAACACCAGTTCCATGGTCTTCATGGGAAAGAGGAATATTTTTTATCAAACTCAGAAATGAGGCTTTGCGTGGGGAGTTCAGTTAAGGTTTAGAGGCAGCTGTGGCTTGACAGTCTTGATTTTTCTCCACCTGGTCCCTCCATCTCAGAAGTGTTCATTTGAAGTCTCTGATGAACATATCTCAGGGACATGACCTATAAACCAGTCTAACGTGCCATGGATTTGCAGCCCATTTGGGGCATGTCACGTGCGTAAATACTTGTGACTCGAGCAGTTCTGGATTTCAGAAGCCATTGCCACAAGTCTCTTTTCTTCCCAGCCCTTCAGCTGAACACTGCGGAATTAAAAACAAAATAGAATTAGGATGTTTCTGAACAGGCCAATAACTTTCAATGTTATTGGGATGCTTAATTTGGAAGGTAGGTTTTACTGATTTTTTTTTTTAATGTCCATTTTGTTGTGGTGTGTACATGTTTGTTGTTTGGTGCATGTGTGTGGCAACTCTTGGTGTGATTTGTGTTCCACACTCGCTCTGAGTTTGTCCCTTGTGAGACGTAAGCCTACGTCCATATCAGCAACTTTACAGTGATGTTTCAGGGCATGATATAAAAATCTAGCTTGCAGAAAGGAGAGGGAAAAGCAGACGGTGAGGTATTGTCCATTTGGACACCTGTGTGGGGTAAGCAAGTGACAGAGGCCGTTGTGAAGGAGAGGCAGGGCAGGCGTGGGTCCCGTGGAGCCGGGTCTGGGCCGCAGTCCCTGCCCTGCAGTGGCCCGTGCCATGCAGGAAGCTAAGTGCTCTGCTGTCTGGATGTCCTCCACGGGTTTTCAAGTTGGCAAAGTGGAGCCTGTTGGATAGGGAGGAGGGTGTGGATTGTCGGGATCCTGCTGGGCCTAGGCCTGTGGTACCAGAAAGCAGAGCAGAAGCCCAATTAAAAGGCTCGTAGAACTTTCCGTCATGTTCCATCCTGGTGTCTGTCTTGGTTTTTACACGATTTCGAGTTGTAGACTAGAGCTTTGTTCTTTCTCATGCTATCTCTCCTGATCCTGGTTTTTCTTTTACTATTAGACTTTATCTCAGAACTGACACAGATATATTTCCTGGTAGTAAGTAGGAAATATGAGCTTGCTACATGGAGCGTGTGTGTGTGTGTGTGTGTGTGTGTGTGTGTGTGTGTGTGTGTGTGTGTGTGATGTGTACAGTTACCTAATCTACAATATATTAGTGTAGTTAGTGGTTTTAAAACTTTCTGGAAGTAGTTTTACATTTTGGGTTATGCACTTTACTTCCTTCTCCATCTCTCCCTCTCCCCTGTGAAGCCCAGAATTTGAATTTGGCTCCCAAGGCCCAGTCATTGAATCTCTACCTATCGTGTTCTGGGCGGCTCTCTCCCAGCTTTGAAAGTTGGTTCTTTAGGCTGTGTACAGTCTGTTAGGATTACAAATTTGGCTGCCGTCCTTGGGCATGTGCACATAGGTATGCGTGGCAGGTGCTCTTTGCAGCGGAAGAGTTGGTGTGCTGGGCGCGGCTTTACTCTTTGCTCCTCTGGACAGTGGATCAGTCAACTCCTTTCTCCTCAGGGCAGAAGCTCCATGATAACAGCAACACTGGGTCTTGTCTCTTGTCTTTGTCCTCCAAGCACTGGGCAAAGGCATTGGATTTAATTAATCTTTCGATTGAGCATCTTGCTGTATCCTCATTGCTTAGCTTAATTTTTTTCTTCAATTGAAAGGCTCAGTTTTCTCATGTTGCTTTATAGAAGCTCTTTATATAAGTTGGAGATTCAGTTATCTGTGTTGGAAAGATTTTTTTTTCTCTATTCTATGCTGGCATTAATTTTGTTCACATGGGTTTTAAAATTTTATTTATTCCATGTATGTGTATATCAGAGGGTACTGTGTGTCCCTGTGGAGGATCAAGGGTGACTTTAGGAATCATTCTAGATTACTTTTCCTTTTTTTGCTTTTCTCTGGGATTTCCCAGGCTCTGCCCACCAGGGCCAGAAGTGCAGACTGTTGCCATTTCCATTTGGCGTGACCTGGGATCCCAACTCAGGACCTTCTGCTTGTGAGCCGTCTTACTCCTGAGCCGTCTCTCCAGCCCCAGAAGGGTTTTTCCATTTGTTTTCATTTTGTACCACTCTGTATAGTTCCAGTCTGCAAATGGTATAAAGATTCTGAATGTGTGTGTGTGTGTGTGTGTGCACACGTGCATGTGTGTATTACATGTTCATATTCATCCTCTGTGAATACTACAGCACAATCTCAGGTGTTCATCTTTGGTGCGTGTGTGGGCGGGGATGGTCATGGTCTCTCATTGGTCTGGTACTCACCAAGTAGACCAGGCTGGCTGACTATCAGGCCCCAAGGGTTTGCCTGTCTCCACACCTGGCCCTTTTTATGGGGACCAGACTCAGGTTTACTGACTGAACCCTCTCCCTTAAGCTGATTTGGAGATGCGCATCTGTTCCCTCATTGGTCTAGAAATCACTTTTCTTTGGTAGGTACTTAAGTCAGACCATTGATATTTTTTTTTCTTTTTCTTTTTGTAATCAGGATTCAAATACATTTTTGAAACAGCTCTCTTAGTTGGATGCACAGAAACTCTGAAATACAAAAGCATAGCTGGAAAATTGGAGATTCAGGGGGTAATAACTAACTGTGTTATGTGTCCGTAAGGTTCAAGCCCCGTTGCCCCTCTGCTCTCAGTGTTTTATCTCATGTCTTTCCAACAGTTCTTCGCGAAGTAGATACTTTGAAACATCCCCCACCCCATTTTGAGCAAATACAACCAGAACCCAGAGAAGCTAAGAGTCAAATCTGAGTGTTTTGACCGTAAAGCTTACACTGTAGGGACCACAGTACTTTGCCTTCTTGAAAGTTAATTTGGAGATTTGAGTCCTGACATCTGTGTTATTTTAATTAGAATCTAAATGGGAAGAAAGGGGTAAGGGTAGAGGACCTAAAACGAGAGGGGAGCGCTTTAAGGGTTTGAGATTAGTAATAGAAACTAAAACGCATAGTCAGGAGGGCAGGTCCATATTTCATGTAACTAAAACATGAAAAGCCCAAATAATTACATCACGCAGGTCTGCTGCTGAGTAATCGGCCCCCCTAGGGTGGCAGGGAGGGTCAGGGGGGAGCAGGGAGTCTGGAAAGCTGTTCTTTAGCCTAAGGAATTACATTCCAGGGGACTGGGAGGATTTAGGTAACCACAAAAGCCATTTCTTTGGAGTACGTCCGAGGTTTCTCCCACTTTGATCCCTAATCCATAGCATAATTAATAAATGAAAAGTGCTGTAGCACGGGTCTTTTACAAAGTGTACTTTTAAAATGGCTTTTGGTCTGACATGATTCATTTGCCATTTGGAAAAGCGTCGTCACTTGGGGTGGGCAGGCGAGGAGGGGACGTCTGGTGTGAGCCGCCAAGGGCTGCTTCCTGGGGCCTGGTTCCTGGCACCTCGTCTAGGAAACGTGTGGGAACAAGACAACCAGGATGGAAATGGTTCTGTTCCAAGTACATCTGAAGTCCTGGGACATTCCTGAGCAGCGTCCGTCTTTATGTCTCTGTCCCTTTGTGTTGTTGAGGAGGAGAGCTGTGAGTAGATTGACCATGGGAGAGAATCTCTCACCCCCTCCCTCCTTCTTATCCAAATCTGCTAATACTCATCGTGACCCACGGGAACCCAGGCTGGGGGCATATCAATGAGGAAAGAAAGCATTTCTTGCTTTTATGATACTTCTATTCCGGTGGAGCCAGATATGAGAAGGGTAGAGCACAGAGACCAAATGCCAGTGAGCAGAACTGAGAAATTAAGAAACAGTAAAATAGTATCATGACCATGTTAATTGCGTGGCAGATTCTGCATACATTGGGTGTTAGCATTCCCATCCTACAGATAAAGAAACTGAGACCCAGAGAGAAAAGAGGTGGGCTTCTTTGCAGGAAGGTAAATCAGATGCTGGCAGTGTTAAATTTGGTTAGTAGCCAAGGTCTTGTTTTCCTTGCTTTTAAAAAGCTTAGAATGGGGTGGTAATTTCAGAGCATGGCAGGAGCTTGTGGGAAGAAAAATCTAGTAGGGGACAGAGGGATGCTGGGAAGGAAACTGTTTCTCTGTGGGTGGTTATTGGGAGACTAGAGGTGAGATGCTGTCCTAGGAGTACAGTGGATGTAGCATGTGCATCTTTTGTACCGCTTCCCTTGTGCCTTCCAGTGGTTCATTAGGGGAAGAAAGCGGGTGCAGTAAAATGTTACAATCTTACCTTTGGCCCTGGGGACCCTGTCTTTGGGGCTGGTTGGGTAATAACTTGAAACTGCCCAACAGGGCTTCCTCCTAGGAAGAGGAAGAGAACGGCTTGTTACATTCAAATCCCACATGAGTTTCTTTCAGTCTGAGGACCTGGAAAGGCGGTGGGGGGGGGGGGGGAAGAAACGGACGGACTTTGAAAGAGTTTGAAGAGGCTGGATGGAGCAGGGATGAAAGCTGCTGGGGACCCCCTCATCTCACACAGAGGCACAACCAGAAGGATAGCCAAATGCTGGGTTTGGAATGGGTGCGGGGGAGCGAAAGGTATGGATGGCTGGTTGGAAAATGTGACTTTGCATGAAGTTTTGCTAGGTCCCCTGAGGTCATGTAGTCATAGACCCTGACCACTCTGCAGCCAGATGGGACTCTGATCCTGATGTAAGTAACAGAGAGACCCAAGGATGTGGGAGAGTTCCATTTGTGTGTGTGTGTGTGTGTGTGTGTGTGTGTGTGTGTGTGTGCTCGCGCACGTGCGCGCGCACTTCCTCATGGGAAGGTGGCTTGGGTTAATGGCAAAGCTCTATACCACTGCAGTATTACAGAGAGGTGGTAGCCACAGGTAGTCCTTGCCTTCTCTAAGCTGTCCCACAGAATGAGCTAGTAATGTGCACTCAGCCCAACACCACACACACTTGCACTGAGATAAGTTGTCAGAGCAGGACCCCAAAATCCAGTTGGCAAAACCACCCAAGCCCTTCATCGCCAGCACCCATGCAGGATGTGTGGACTAGGTACGCCAGCCAGGAACCAGGAGGAAAATGTTGACGTACCCTTTTTGTTTGTGAACACCCAAGTCCGAATGTTTTGGAGGCACCTGTGGATTTTGAAATGTCGTCTGACCACCAGAGTTGGGGTGTGAGCTCACTATGCGTACCTACTTGTCTATATACTTTTTTAATGGAATATTTTCAAAACTTGGTGAAAACACTGGGCTTTCAAGGCCGGGTTACTTGTCCAGGCTTCTTTCCCCCCCACCCCCTTTTTGGCTAAACCTTGCAAACATTGGTATTCAAAAATATTTTGTTACTTTTCTTGGCAACTGGTTCCAAGAACGAATTGCAACAGAGTCTCAGAGTTAGGAGGCAACTTTCTGGGGAAAGGGGGGTGGGGTGGAGAAGTTTGGGGTTTGAATCAAAAACAGACCCAAGCTTTAATAAAATAAATGAAGCAGAGGCCTTTCTGCTCTGGGGGCACTGTGTTGGTACGGGTCAGTCTTTAACGTGCCTAGTGGAAATTGACAGTCTGAGAATTGGGGCATAAACAAAAATGTCCGTCCCTGGGAGTCTTGTTCACTGGACAATGTCTCAATTGTTCTCTTGCTTTTCAAGGCAGCGGGGGAGAGCGGAATATTAACTGTTTACTGCCCAAGGCTGGCTGGGGAATTGCTTGCAGAGGGAAAAAGAATGATAGAAAACTACATTTAAAAAAAATTTAGAAGCCATTAAACATGTCAGTAAGTGATAAGAAAAGAAGTTGTTTTTGCTGACATCTGCCATTCATTCACTCCATATTCCTGGGCACTGTTTTGGGGTATGTAAATGAGTGTAAGAAAAAGCAGGGTGTTCCCTCTTCAAATAGCATCAGTTTTTAGATATTGCTGCCTGGAGCTGCTCCGCTCCTGGCTTGGACTTCAGGGAAGGAAATGAGTCTTCTGATAACAGTTTAAATTTTAGCTTTCAGCTGGGTAAATCCTGTTAGTGTTTGCTCTTCTTACAGAGTGCCCCAGTGGAATTGCAACAAAAATCAAGCGGTTGGAATTAAAACAAAACTAGAAATTCTGAACCCTGTGTTTTTCTTTTTTCTTTTCTTTTTCTTGTTTTTTAAAATACACTTAGTGTTCAAGAAAAGTGCAGAAGTAACTTTGGGGAAAGTGGGAGGCAGAAAGTGAGGCCAGCTGCTATTCACACTTGAACTTAGTTGATTAGAGAAACAAACAGTACAGACTGCTGTATCAGTCTTTATCTGGGCAAAGTTCAAAACTCAACTGGTAATTATGTCCTTAGGAGCTTCAAAAGGGCTGTGTTGTTTCAAAAGCGGGAGCCCAGCTTGCTAACTTCGGGACTGAATGCTCTTGGGTTGTTTGTGAGATAAACTCCTTTTAATAAATAGGGGTCAGGAGAGAGGTGGCGATCTTGGAAGACTTGGGCTCTGAGTGGCTGATAAAGAGCTGTCTTCTGTTGGGGGGAACGCCAAGCGCTTCTCTCTGTCTGACTTTGCAGCCAGGGTGTCGTAGGCAACTCTGGCTCCTGCTTCCTGTCAGGCAGGAAGTCACTTCCCTTGCCAAAGTGACAAGCCATGGCCAAAGTCTCCAGCCATACCGAAACAAGCGTGTCTTTTTTTTTTTTTTCCCAGAAGTCTGTATTTCTAGATGCGGAAGCAGAAGCTGGGACGCCTTGTGATCTTGGGGTACCCAAAATATACAGGGAAGAGAGTTGCTGCCAAGAAGGCAAAGGTGCTACTCAGAATGGGGATCTACTTGGGTCCCCAAGAGGTGGCAGCAGCGACTCCATGAAGATGAGTCCCTTTCGCTGTCACAGCTTTTGTAGATGTCACATGTAAGCAGGACTTTACCTCGGTTGTCTGGGTTTTAAGGGGGGCTGCTCCTTGGGGACCTCAGGTTAAAGATCTTGGGACTCCACTGTTTTCAGGAATACTGTAGGTGTAACCCTCACCCCCTTTAAGATACTCTGAGGGGACTGGGGAAATCAGAGGTTAAAGCTTTGCTTGCAAGCAAAAGGACCTGAGTTCAGATCCCAGATCCCATGCCACGTGGATGTGGTGGCAGCCTGCGATCCTGGCCCTGGAATGGCAGAGCCTGGAAAACCCCAGAACAAAGCAGTAAGGAGATAGAGCAATCCAGAATGGTCCTCAGTGCTACCCTTGGACCTCCACAGACACATACTCAAGCTCTCTCTTGTATACACCCCCCACATATACACACATCAAAAAAACAAGATTGTCTTCAGAGATTGAACCCCTCTCAGTCCATCTTAGCTTTTGGCTGCTCCCCACCTCCAGTCTTTAGGAAAGTTGTTGCTCTTTCTTGGTTTCTTTGAGGAGATGGTCTGATGGCATTGGGTAATCAGGCATAGATGGCTTTGCCCCCACTCGCGGAGAGAAGGTTTGTGTGGTTTTGTGTGTATGGGGGCTGTGTGTTCATGTATTGGTTGAGGTATGATATTGCTTGTTTCTCTTAATCATACAGCACCACATTACTACTACTACTACTGTTGTTCTTGCTTGTTGTTGCTATTGTTAGTGTGTCTTGCTGGGCTTCGAGCTCTCAATTATGTTAGACTACTGGCCACCAATTCCCAGGGATGCTCCCGTCTCTGCCTCCCCAACTTTAGGATTGCTGGCACATGCTGCCATGCTCAGTAAACTGAGGACTTGAACTGCAGTCCTCATGCTTGAGTGGCAAATAACTCACCAATTGAGCTATTTCCCCAGTCCCTGAGAACTTGTGTTTTTTTTTTTTTTTTGTCATTTCATTGTAAGCTCATGGGTTAGAGTAGGTCCCATCTCCTTTGCTGGCTACTTCAAGATCCTTTGTAGGATGCCTGGGCACTCCCCCGGGAGGGGGCTCAGTGGACAGATTGCTGTTTGCTTTTGCACATCCTTGCTGTATGCTGTTAACAGGAGGATTAGCTGCTCACATGATTTGCCCAACTACAGCTTCCAGTATCCTTCTTGTGTCTGGGTATTAATGTATATTTGTAATGTGTGTAGCAGGCATTAGCAAGAGAGGCCTAAGTCATAAATATTTCACACATTCCTAGTTGGTCAAGACTTACCACCTAGGAAATTTGCTCTTCCTTTGAGATAAAAGAGCAGTGAATTAAGTTTGTTCTCTCTCTCTCTCTTTCTCCCTCTCCCTCTCCCTCTCCCTCTCCTTCTCCCTCTCCCCTCTAACGATTATTGATCTTCCCCCAGAACTATACAGTTCACATTCTGATCTCTTTTTCTCCACAAAGAGAATTCGCAGTTTGTTAGCTGGCATTCACACACGCTAGCTGCTTCGGAGTTAAAAGTTGATGATTCGTGTGTCCTTTTGAGAGCCAGGGCGTCTTCAGCCCCTTCTTAAGAGCTAGAAGATGGTTCTCAAAGACTCTCTTTGGCGGCTTACAAGCGGAGAGAACTTCAGAAGCAGGACATGAAGAATGAGAGGAAAGAGGGGATCACTGACGTAGTTCTACATCCGTCTCTTTTGTCAGTGACAAAAGGTTTCTGGGGGCGGGGGTGGTGGTGTGGAGAACACAGGTTTAACGTTACACCAAGGGCTGAAATACTTTGGAGTACTATCTGGTGGCAACCGTGTGAATGGAAAGGAAGTGAATTCTAGGACGATGATAATACCAAGACAGAGGGAGTCCCGAGACTCAAGTCCCAGGCCAGCCCTGCGCGGCTCTTGTCCCTTGCCTACACCTCCTTATCTGCCACATGGTCTCAACACTGATCACCTCCCCTGTAGACCCCAACTTCCTTAGCATCCCATGAGGTTTCCCCCTTGTTCCCATATGCTCACTGCATACAAGAAAACAGACCCCCTCACAGTTCTCCAGAATCCTTGCCATAAAAACCTGATCATGTCTCTGGCATGAACAGTTCTCTTGGACCAGAGCACTTTTTGTTGTGTACCCCCCCTCATTCCACCCACCGCTCTGCTGGAAGTAGGGTGGCAAGCATATAATGGGTAAAGAAAGTTGAGTCTTTCCAGGCAGATAATTTAGTGTTTGCCATTTAGATAAAATGCGCCCCAGTTAAGGGTCTGTTAGGTGTTTGTACAAGTTGGGGAAGGAGCCGAGCCCAGACACGGGAGGCCACAGTTTTGAGGTCTGTTATAGTCCTCTGGGGTCTGTGGCCTGAGGGACACTCAGGGGTCTTGCTAAATGAGTTTCATTTTGAGCTCTTTACCACTGATTGGATAGTAAACCAGGTGGGTTGTCTGAAATGCCAACAACCACAGAGGTAGAGCTGTGCTTGAGTATTTTGGGGAGCACACATCATCATTAATTTCGTGGGGACTCCATGCAGAATTTATCATCCTACAAGAGGATACACGGCACTGAATGGAACTCTGGACCCATGAACTTGAACTCGGTTCTTCTGCCCAGCTTTACCAAAGAGCTGGACAAGACAGTGTTTCGTGGTGGCGTCAGTTGTATCCTCCCTGTGGGGACAGCCTTCCTCGGCTGAGCTCTGAGATGACAGGGTGCTGAGTTCCGCGGCCCTGCCAGCTTGTGTCTGTGAGGGCGCGGGCCTGGGTGCTCTTACGCGAGGGAACCGCTTGTGTGGATTGATCAGTGTGGGCCTCGCAGTCACGGGCTTCAGAACCCACCAAACTGTTTGCCTGCTTTTGTGTTGGCTCAAACATGACCCTGGTTTCCTCACGATTTCTTCATCTCCTTCTCCTTCTCGTCTTCCTCCTCTTCCTCTCTTCTGCTATCACCTCCTCCTTTTTGCTTCTGCTCTCTCCTCCTCCTCCTCGCCCACCTCTGTCTTCCTCTCTTCTTCTCCTTTTCTCTTCCATTTTCTCTTCTGTCTTCTTCTCCTTTTCTCTTCCATCTCCTCTTCTCTTCCATCTCCTCTCCTCCTCTCCCCTCCCTCCCCTTTTCTTCCTTCTCCTTTTCTTCTACCTGCTCCTCTTTTGTTCTTTTCACCTTCTCTTCTTCCTCCTTTTCCTCATTTTATTTCTCTTTCTCTCTTCTTCCCTCTCTTTTTGATTTTTCCCCCTTGGTGCCAGAGACTCCAGGGTTGTTTCCAGCCGGGCTAACACTCTCAGCTAGGGACTTAATTTCCAGCCCCAAGTTTCATGAACAGCAGAGCGATGCCATCGTGCAGTGCGTCTGCACTGGCGAATGGACTGCAGTGCCCTGGGATGTGGCACTGGTCTGTCTGGCCACGTGAGGGACAGTCGGGGAGGAGATGGAGCCACAGGCTCTGGGGACCAATGGAGACGTAACGCTGGATGGAACGCTACTTCCGCTCTGTCAGGCCTGTCCCTTCCACCTTCTTTCCTCCTGACCAGCTTCTCTGGAGACCCACTCTTAACTGAGCTTTCTTCCATGGGCTCTGCTGCTGGAGGGGAGAAAAAAAAATAGGAAGAAAAAGGAGCCAAGAAAACAGCAGAGAAAGTTTTTATGCAGAAAAAGGGAAATATATGCCAAGAGATTTGGTAAGTATTAAACAGAAAGACTAAGTGCGAGAGGATGAGACAGTGGAGTAAGAATATGCATGCCTGTGTGTGTGTGTGTATGCATGTGTGTGCGTGTGCGTGTGTGCGTGTGTGTGTGCATGTGTATATGTGTGAGTGTGTGCTTGTGGACGTGTGTGCCTGTGTGCACGCATGTGTGTGCAAGTATGAGTGTGTGACTGTGTGTGCACATGTGTGTCCATGTGTGCGTGTATGTGTTTGAGTATGTACTTGTGTGTGAACGTGTGCCTGCACTTGCATTTTATCGCGTGGATGAGACTGTATGTTCTCCAGGAAGCTTGGAGGAGCTCCTCTAAGGCCACGGGGTTTCCGAAGCAGACAAGTCTAGGGAACAGCTGGGAGGAAGGGGAGGTGTTTATTGGTACATGGAGAGATGGTTACAAGGGCTTGCTGGAGTTGGCTGCGCCTATTCTATTTTGATTTTTGAGAGGGAAGTGCCCTTTGAGAAAGGCAACATGTCTCCAATCAGGCATGAGATATATCTGCTTGCTTGAGATATAGCTATTGGATCCTGGTGCATGTCAGGCCGACACTCCACCAGCGAGCTAATAATCTTCCAGGGACAAGCCTCCGTGGGTGAGAGGGAGTCATCAGGCTGGGCCAGCTCTGAGTTGTGGTCACAGACACAATTTCCAGCTAGCTCCCTCTCTTTGCAGGAGGTCGGTGAACATTTAAATGGGAGCGGGGGGGCTCACATCTGCTTCTGTTTTTCCCTTTTCTGCAGGCCAGACTGAAAACTTAATAAATTGTATGAAACCCAAGTAAGCATGGATGTGAAAGAACATTAAATAAATTACATAAGTATGCCTACCTGTAACACTTTTATAAGCTAAATGCATGTGGGTTATTTTGCCATAAATGTGCACATGAACCAGATTTATTCTAAAGCCCCCTTGTTTCAGCCCGGCTGTCAGTGAAGGTACTACTGTTCCCTGGCTCCTAGCGTCCCTCCCTCCTGTCCCCTGTCGCCGGGCTTGGAAAATGCGATAATGATGCCATAAGTGCCCTTGTGCAAAACTTGTTTTTTGTTCCAAAACATTGCCAGTTCACGGCATATAAAACTACCACGGATACTTCAGCCAGTTTTCTTTCTACCCAAATAAGGCAAACATTAATGAAGCAGCAGAGGGCCTGGGAAAATATTTTGTCACTCCTTCAAATGAAATTTCTCCTGTTCTTGGGGCAGGCCACGGATTGTTTGGCTGAAGGGCCGACCTGTTGAGGGGTACAGGCCACGAAGTGAAACGTGTTCATTACCATTGTGTCTTCGAAGGACCACGGATGTTCGTGATGTTTGATCCTCCCTTGTCCCACCTCCCATCTGTGCCTGGAAGCTTTTGTGGAAATGATGGTGGAATCGTCCCATTCCCTAGAGGGGAAGTTTAACAATCAGCTTGGTTTTCTGATTCCTCCTGTCAGGCTAGGTGGGCTCCAGTTTCCAGATACTTGTACCCCTTTGGTATCAGCTGCCCCTTGTGGAAGCCCTGTCTGAGGTCTGTGTAAGTGCTTGTTGCAACCTCTAGCTGCTTCTGTAAGAATCAGAGAAGCCTATTTCTTCCCTAGATGTGTGAGATCCAATATAGAGATACTTTGCTATATTGGTTGGTCTTCTTTGTTGCTGTGAGACAACACTCAAACTCAGGTAACTCAAAGGGAGAAAAGGAGATTTATTCAGCTTACAGTTCCAGAGGGGAGAGACAGTCCTTTATGGCAGCAAAGACATGACTGGCTGGCAGAAGCTGGAGGCGCCCTAAGTCATGGCCGTCATGAAGGATGACAGCGGCAAAACTGCCAACTGCAGACTGACCGAAGCAGATTTCACCACCGTGACTCCCTTCCTCAGGCAAATGTCCGCCTTCTACAGGTGCCACAACTTTCTCCAACAACTAAAAGTTCAAACACATGAGCCTGTGGGAAACGACTCACATTTCCAACCATGACATTTGAGCAGACTCAAAAGTCAGATACGCACAGATTCATTCTTGTTGGTGGAGACTTTATCCCAAATGGGGATGGGGACGGAACCCAGGACCTTGTGCTCTGTCAATGGGCCCCATCCCCAGCCCGGTAGTGTCTATTTATGTGGAGCGTTAGAAGTGTTTCCTGTCTCCCAACTTGCACAATGTTTGACTCCCACCCTCTCGACTGGCCCATGTACAGCTGTGGGATTTTCGATTGGTAGCTTCCTATAAAGTCTCGGTTTCCTCACCTACAAAGAATGGGATAAGCGTGCCTATGGCAGCCAAAGGGCCAGGTGACTCAGTGATGAGTCCGCTGATGTTAACAGCAGGCAGATTCTGGTCTTCATTGGGTCCAAACTGTCTCCTGAAAATAAGGGATGTGATTATCACTTTCCTTACACATAGCTGTCCAATGGAAGTACAATTGCTTCCCATCCCTCTCCTTGCCTAGTGTTTAGGAGAGATTCCCTGTGAATTCCTGGAGTGGTTTGCAGAGGTCTGTCACATGAATATCAGGTTGTGATTGTTCTTATCCAGGTCTTGTGTGAAGGCTTATAGGAATTAAGATTCAAGAGACTTTCCTCTCTTTCCTCAGTTCCAAGTAACACATTTTCAGGCAGAAAAGAATCACTGTTCAATTTGTATGAACCCAGCATCTAAATTTTAGAACCGTGAAAACATGTTAGAATGGAGGACGTAGTGTTTACGTCGCTGTCTATTTGGAACCAGAACTGTGCTGTAAATTTTAAAGAGATGCCGGAGGAAGCATCAGTACCTTCCTTCAACCACACACAGGGTCGGATCCAGACCAACTGTTCTTTAGCCACACGGAAAGAGTAACAGCAAATGTAGTCGTGAGACATGATAGACCCTGGGAAGATCCTAACTTGCAGGATTCTGTTATAAAGATCCTGCAATTGCAAATTTTCTCATTGTTTTCAAACCCCCTTAAGAGTTGCTGGCATTGAGACGAGATGGTCAGATTAGACTTTCATACATGCCGCCCTCTATGTGCCACATGCTCATGGTCCCCCCACAGGGAGGAGTCTGGCCATAATGTGAACGGGAACTATGAGCACAGAGTCTTTCCTGGGAGGTAATGTCGGAACATTCACTGTGATGCTGTTCCTGTAATATTCTGTGCATAGAATAGGCTCTGCACAGTTACCTTATTCTAAATGCAATACATTGTTGAAGAACACGTATATCTGCTGTGTGCGGTTCTGAACAAATCAATGGAGTAGCCCCTAGTTATCAACATGTTATGGGAGTTGAACAATGACACGTGCCCTGAACTAAATCCACCAGCTAGGAGGAAGCCCGTGGGGTGGAAACACTGGAGTTAAGGGCCTCGAGGTTGTCATGCAGAGAAGTCAAGAGCAAAACACTGACTGGCTGAAGAATTTTCTGGTAATATTCAACCTGAAGTAAATTTTCGGCTGTGGTATGAAATTGACTCCCATCAGGTTAGTTGGATCTAGCCTTCTAAGTGTGGGTCAGTTTGGGTGATTTTAGCAGCAAGAGGCCTCTTCGGAACCCACCTCGCATCCCGAAACTCTCGACCTTTGGATTTTCTGCCCCCAAAATGTTCTCTCAAAGTTTCTGAGAGGCTGTGTACTTTTCTGTCCGATTTCCTGAGAAATCGTGCTAGGTTTGGGTAAAAATATGTTTGGACTTCACAGAAACGCTCAGTGTGGTGAAAGTTAAATTCCAAGACAGAAAGGAATGAGTGCCGGACTCAGACCTGGAGCCAAAGTTCTTGTCCGATCCTCGTCACAGATTGCTGTGGGACCTTGGCTAAGTCTTGGCATGTTCTCCCTCATGAGGAAGGAGAAAAGCTTTTTTTCTTTTTTTTTTAAGGAGGAAGGGTTACAAAAGATGCTTTTTAAAAATGTCTTAAAGCTTTGAAGAACTTGGAAGTTGTGTTTTCTGACTTCGCCTACAAGAGGACAGACACAGTAATGACTGAGTCTCATTGTCTTCCAGAATCAGGGTCTTCTTTCACCCTTCTGGTTTAATCACTAGTGCCCTTACGCCCGCCTTTCACTGGGTCCCAGTCTTCATCTATGACTTTTATAGTTACCTGACTTCATAGACACAAGTTAGACTCTGCAGTCCCTTTAATAATTTTTTTTCTTCCATCTACTTGTACCTTCCCCTCCCCTTCTTCCTTTCCCTCCCCTTCTTCTTTTCCCTTCTTTCTCCCCTTTTCTCTCTTTTCCCCTTCTCTCCCTTTCTTCCCTTTTCCTCCTTCCCCCCTTCCCCTGCATGCCCATCCCCCTCTCCTTGGTGTGGGTGTCTTTGTGTGCACATGCGCGCATGTGTGGTCCTGGGTGTCCCCTGTGCACATGGGGAAGACAGAGGAGGATGACAGCTGTCCATCATCACTCTCCATCTTATTTCCATGGAGACGGGGTGTTTCACTGAACCTGGTGGCCTGCAAGCCTGGGTCATTTCCTGCCTCTGCTTTCTACACTGCCAGGATTCTAGGCAAGCCCACCATGTCCAGCTTTTCACGTAGGTGCTGGAATTTGAACTCAGGTCTTGAGACTTGCATAGCAAGTGCTCTTACTCACTAAACCATCTGTCCAGCCCCCACTTTCAGTGTGAAAGGCCTTGTTGAGCTTTCAGGGGCATGTAGACCCACCGCACCGTCTGTCTTGGGAACAACGTGCTAGACAAAGACAAGACTGATATGTAGACCAGTCTCCCGGTTGGACAAAGCACTCCGGCTGGACGAGGTTTAATAACTGCCCAGAAAGGCTTTGGGTATCTCTGTGCAGTAAACTTTCACTTTACTTCCTGTAGACACTGGTCCTGAGACTTTTGGGGACCACGGGAAGATGATCAACCAGAAGGTTTTACGAGTGATCTAGGATTGCTTGAAAGAGGGTGGGAGCAAGGAGTTCTCAGTCACTTCGCCTAAGACACAGAGAGTTCATGATAAAGCTGCACAAGAGTTGGTGCAAAGGCCCTGAGGCTTGCTAGGCCTCTTGACAAACAAGCACTCACAGTGTCCAAAACTCAGACACTATGCAGGGGCTATTGAATATTGGCCTTGGGAGGCCTTGAACCCCAGCCTGTTTGGGGGACCCTCACCAGCAGAGTCGAAACCCCCCTCTCGTGCCTCACTGTGGTTTTGTGTGGTCCTTCACTTGCTCTCTTGTCACCTTCTATCCCCGTGGAGCACCGTCCTCAGCCCACGGGCTCCTCCCCTGCCTCCACGTCCCCTCTCGCATGGGCCTCTCTCGATCTACCTTGGCCCTTTCTGCCAGGTGCTTGCCCTGTAGTTAGCCTTTCTCTGGGCTTCCCTATTCTTCCTGTGGTTTCTGACCAAAACAAAGAAGTCAACAAGCCAAGAGCAGAACAAGAATTTTGGTCTCCTGTGGAAGGAATGGCGGTTGGGCCAGACAGGGTCACACACGCTGTCTGTCCAGCTGATGGCCTTGAGTAATGTCCATCCAGCAGGGAGGCTGTCACCTGGCCCAGACAGGGGCGTCTCAGAGTGACGCAGAGTGGGGCAGACCTCCCTTCCCCAACAGGAAGGGGAAGTGTGGGAGACGGGCACTACGGATTGCTGGTCCAGCTCAGAGAGGACAAGCGTGTTGGTGAAAAGATGCTCTTTCTCTCCTGCTTGCTTGTGTCGAAGAAGCCTTCCAGGGGGTGTGAGAAGCCACCAGTTTTTAGAGTGAAATCAGGAGATGTTTAAAAGAACAACTGCCCCTGAAAGATCTCTGTGTGCGCACTCCTTCCACATGCATCCAATCTGCGTGTAGTCATGCACGTGCATATATTCCCGCATGTGCGTCCTGACCATGGCGTGAGCCTTGTTTTTAGAGGTTCACCTTCCTGCTTCTTAACACTGGGAGCAGTCGCCCTGGTTAAGGTTTTACTGAAGCCGCTATTCCAGAATATCAGAGAAAGGATGTTCTGCGGATGTTTCTTGGGTGGGACAGTTCCGCTTGCTAACGGTCCATCGAAGGTTTTCAACTTCAGTTCTGTGAAAGTGAGATGTGTGTGGTATTGCTCTTGTCGTGCCATACGGTTCCCCAGTGGAGATGCTGCTGTGTTCTTCTCGTATGTAGAGAATAAAAGTATCTTAGGGGGCATAAGCCAAGGAAACGCACGGGTCACTGTCACCCATGCGGCTGCAGGGCCTCCTGCTAATTTACTTTGGGAGTTTACTTACTTAGTAGAGGGCTCCCTGTGTTTGCATTTGACTTGTTTGAGCATTCTGTGTGTATTGTGAAAACATCCGAGGACCTCAGTGAATGACCTTGGAGTCCTGTTTTGGAATAGAGGGCTTCAGTAGGAATGGTGGGTTGATATAAGATACTAGAAAGGACCAACCAAGGCTCTGGACTGAAGGACGAAGACCAAAGGTCTTGGTAATAATATCCTCAATACTTGGATGACATAGTAAAGCTGCTGATGGTGGAAGCTCCTCCCCCTTCCATACCTCAAGAATTCATGTAATGATACTGGTGACTTGAGTCAGGCACTCAACTTGACAAAGGACAAACAGAAAAAAAGGGGGTCGGGATAGGGAGGGGTGACATATATCATCTGTAATACCCGCACTTGGGAAGCCGAGGTGGAGCAGCTATGAGTTTGAGGCTAACCTGGGAGACACAACAAGTTCTGGGCCAGCCTGAGCTATGAAAAGAAATCAAATCTTTAAAAATAAAATGGCGGGTGCTAGGGGGATGATTTGGGGTTAAGACTGCCTGGAAAGCAGAAGGTCCTGAGGTGGGATCCCAGGTCCCGTTTAAAAAACTCCAGACAGAAAGGGTGGCGGGCTTGCACGTCTGATCCTGGTGGGCAGAGCCTGGGAAATCTCTGAGAGAAGCAAGAAGGAGGGACACACACACACACACACACACACACACACACACACACACACACGAGTAAATAAATAGAATATTAAAAAAATAAAAGAGTGGCTCATTGGCTCTGATATCCAACTGTTGAGAGCCACAGAGATAACCATTTTTCTAGAGACATCTGAAAAGCCAACCCCTGTCAGCAGAATCCATAGTAGCGAGTGTTCTCTCTCTCTCTCTCTCTCTCTCTCTCATTCTTCAAGTCTCTGACTATACTCTCAAGGGAGGACTGCAGGCTCCTGTCAGCTGGCGTTTGGTAGACCCTTCCCTCCTCCTTCCTCAACAAAGCTTCCAGGGCAGGATTTTAGTTGACTTGCCTCCAGTTGGGTCAGCTTTGTCTGAACTAATCAGCCAGGTTAAGAGTGGGGAAGCTCCACGGGAGAAGATGGGGGTCTCGGTTGGATCCCATGACAGGGCAGTATGAGAGAGAGAGCGCTCTATGGGAGAATTAGCAGGAACCCAACCCATTTAGTTTATATCCTTCCATCTGTTTCATTTTGCATTCCCTGGACATGGAACTTTCTTTGCTGTGTGTCTCGTATCTGCTAGTATTGGTGTTTGTCTTCCCTTCCTCTGATATCGTTCGTCCTAGGAACTAGTCAGGAACGCCACCTTTCCTTGCATCTCTGGGAGTGGTCGACATGTTCCCACCTGTTTGCCTGGCTCTGATAGAGGAGAGCCCTTCAGCATGGCTCTGGGATGCATTATTAGACCTGTCTTAGCACATATAGCTTCTGGAAAGTTCCTTGGGCTTTTTTTTTTTTTTTGAGAAGTTGGTCAGTGTGGCAATATGGAAAACGAAGACAAATACTAGGAATAGTGAGTCCAGGCCAATCCAGCTGTTAGTCTGTAGCCTGTGGCTGACTGTTTCTACCTGAGTTGCCTATGGGTGGAGTCTGGGAAGATTCAAAATGGACCGGATCCATAGAAGGCCTGTTGTGTGCCAGGCGCCATGCTAGTCTCATTCCACACATTTTTAAATGAGGCCCACGTGGCATCTCAGAGTACATACTATTATGTGAAGGCGTCCAGGTCTCAAGTGCCTGGTCTCCAGGAGATAATACTTAGAGGCGAACAGGTCTGGGGAAAGTGAAAGCGGAATAAATGGGAATATGTCAATAACAGCTTTATTGAGATAATGTTCCCAGAGTCACACAGTCCACCCATGTAAAGTCCGCAGCTCAGTGACCCTGCCTACTTGAGAATTGCGACACTATCCGTGTAGCGTTAGAACGTTCACCTTAACCACCCACAAGTGCTGGGTGTCCATCGGGGCTGCTTTTCCTACCATAGCACCAATCCTAGGCGACCATGTATACCGTTTCTGTGGATTGGCCCGTTCCAGGCATTTTAGATCAGCAGATTCACAGGATTTGTGGTCTTGGGTAATGGTTTCATTCACTTAGCAAAGACTTGATCAAGCTCACTCAGTACTGGACGTCTGGAAGTCACTGTCCCTTCGCTTTGCTCTACTCCCCCCACACCTCCAAGCTGCCTTCCTTCTGAGGAGGCACGAGCCAGGTTATAATGAGTAGTAGTTGCGGGGCTCATGGTGGTGTGGGACAGGCGTTGTTTCCCTTACAACCTGTTCACTTGAGACACTGACCTAGCAGGAGCTTCTGCTTTTGGGGGTGCAGAGGTCCACCAGGGCATAGATGGGTGGTCCCTGATGTTATGAGAGAACCCTTGTCCTCACCATGCCCCTCCCAGTTCATACTCTGAATGGCAAGAACCTTCCGCTCTGAGGCCAGCAGCTGGAGGGGATGTTATCAGTGTTGCAAACTGGGCACGGGCCCAGACCCTGCTGGGTGCCTGCGTTGAACCGAGCCCAGCCTGGGACAGCCAGGCGCTTGTGTCGTGCGAGCTGATTGCCACCAGGCTTCTGGGACTGTCCCGAGGAGATCTGGCCTGGCCAGCCCGGCACGCTGGGGATGCCGACAGTGGCAGTGGTGCCATCTGCCAGGGGGCCGGTCACGCTGGTGTTGGGACAGGGAGGACTTTCACTTAACACGAAGGTCAGATGCTGGTTGGGCCAAGGATGCTGGAGGAAGATCATCTCCAGACTCTGTCTTTAGGACCCCTCCCCGATGACATTGTCTAGCCAGATACTCACATGCTCATCACAAATGCATTTGTGTGTGTGTGTGTGTGTGTGTGTGTGTGTGTGTGTGTGATCCTTTTCCACACACACACTTGCTGTTAAACTGCTTCCGTAATGAAGAGCGCCAACGTGTGAGTTGTACTTGGAGAGTTGGCGTGAGATATGGAGTGAGAGCAAGTGATTTGGGCGTGCTGTATGACTTCTCTCTCTCTCTCTCTCTCTCTGTCTCATTTCATGTTTACCTTGGTGAGAAAGGGAAGATGTGACTCTCCATGAGCGTCATGGCCTTGGCCATGCACTTTGCCTGACACCTCTCCTGGTGTCTAGGTGAAAAGACAAAGACCATGTTCTCGAAGTTTCTTAGGAAATCCAGATGTTCAGTGCTAGGCGATGTCCCCACAGGTAGAAGCTGTCCCTGGTGTGCTGGTGGCCAGCAGAGCTGTGTGTGGTCCTGTGAGTGGTAGATGGAGGTGTATGGTGAATATTTGGGTACACTTCTGGTTTTCAAGTAAGTCTTTTTTCCAGTCCACCCATCTGACCGCAGGTGGAGGGCAGAGTAGAGTCCCTTTGTGCTGGGGTCAGAGCGAAGATCTATCTTGGTGGTCGACGGACAGTTCTGATGGTCACGCGAGGCGTTCTTGATGTTTCTCTCTGGAACCACTTACCCCCCCCCCCCCGCCTTCATTTCCCAACCTGTAGGCCTCAGAATGAGTCACCCTGCCAGTCTGCCAGGCCCCGTCGCCTGCCGCCCTTCCTTGTCTCTCCTGGATGGTTCCCGGCGCGAGTTGTTGGCAGAGCATCCAGAAAGCCAGCCACACCCTAGACGTGACAGTGATGTATATCATTTCTTTGCTTTGGAAGGGAGACCCCAACCTAGGTCCTCACACTGAGCCTGGGGTCAACTGTGTGTTGACCATCCACGGCGAGTTGGCTTTGCTGGTCCACAAAGGGGTGTGTGCCCTTGGGGTGGCGGGAGGGCGGCCCGTGGCTGAGTCACACGCCAAAGGTCAGCTAGGCTGCCCATGCCAGCGCCTCTCTTCCCTCAGCGCACACATGGTCTTGGGCCTTGCAAGAGACTTGGACGCTTTTATGCAGAACATTCTGGATTTATGAGTTAGGCTTGGGCTCGGTTTATTATTTTGTACTTTGGATTCTTTCTTTAAGGAGGCAGGAGATAAAAATGCCTTTGTCTGACAGCTTGCTACCATCGATGTCCGCTCCCTCCAGAAAGAAGGTAGTTAGGTGGGGGTGTTTTTTTTAGAGTTATGGCCGGTCAGATTCTGAAAGTTGTGAGTTTTAAAGAGGCCTAAACACACCCATCGGCTGTCTGCATCTTCAGCTACTAGCTAGTACGACACGGTGGCTTCATGCTTTAGAATCTGCAGTATTAGGGTTGTGTGGTTTGGGCAGGTTCACTGCATGTTTGCGCTGTCGCTGCCTGTGTGCAGTTTTTTTATTCTCCATTGGTGATTTAGCTTTTGGCTTGAAGGTTCGGGGCTTGCTGTTGGCTGCTACAGCCATCTGTGTCCTCCTTCAGTCAGGATGTGCATCAACCCTGCCGTGGGAAGCATTTGGGAGCAGCACCCTTGACTCAGTGGTTTCCCCGGGGGACTGTTGCCCTGGACACAGCTTCGTCCATTCTGGGTTGTCCCAGCTGGCCAGGGGCTGCTACATCCTTCAGTGGATAGAAGCCAGGGTTGTAGCAAGGCTGTCTGCCCCTCCTCCTTAGCACAAAGGGACCCATGTACGGCAGCCCTCGGCCAAGAAGCTCTGCTTTATCATAAGGACTTACTGAGCAGCTAAAGCATAGACTAAGACATGGAGGGATACTGTAAGTGAATGACAACCCCGTTCTCAAATACTTGCTTTTAAACTTATGCCCTCCCCTCTTTATTCCTCTTTATTGCTACTTATTTAATAATGTGTTTTAAAAAGTCTTGGTAGGGAGTTGGGATGGCTCAGCAGTCAAAACACTTGCTGAGCAAGCAAAAGGACCAGAGTTCAAATCCCCAGATCTAATGTTAAAAGGCTGGGCAGGTGTAGCAGCCAGTCATGGAGGACAGAGACTAGACATTCACAGAGCAAACCGGCTAGCTAGACTAGCCCTCACGGGGTGCTCTGAATTTAATTAGAGACTCAGCCTCAAAAGGAGTAAAGTGGAAGAGTGATCGAAGGTGACTCCTGATATACGCTCACTCGAATGCAAGCATATACACAAGCAATAGGAAAAAGTCTTAATATTTACTGAGTTCTCACCCCCCCACTTTTGAGACAGTAACTCATAGCTCAGGCTAGACTCAGCTGAACTCATCATGTGGCTTTGAATTGCTGCTCTACTATCTCTGTGTTTCAGATTGTGGGATTACAGGTGTACATTACCACACCTGGCTGGTTTTCTGATTGTTCTTTACAATAAGAAAGAAACCACTGTA
Organism: Typhlomys cinereus; assembly: GCA_023101885.1. Classification (NCBI taxonomy): domain Eukaryota; kingdom Metazoa; phylum Chordata; class Mammalia; order Rodentia; family Platacanthomyidae; genus Typhlomys; species Typhlomys cinereus. Next base: position 1,453,012 of record JALPQD010000178.1, read on the forward strand.
AGCGCACCAACACAGTGCTGTAAGAAACAGGCACGTCTGCTGTGGAGCATGTGTGGTACATAGGTTGCTTCCTTTGGGCCGTGCTCCGCTTCCAATGATCCAGCAGGAGGTTCCCATACCACCTGAGTGATAAACGTGAGAACACGTCTCATTGTCTTGTGTTCTACTCAGATAAACTCTTTTTAAGATGGAGTGACCCAAAGCCAAATTATCTTGCTTCTTACAGAATGCTAGGGTTTATTTTTTTTAAAGGTACATACAGTTTCAGGGACTTTGGGAGATAGCTTACTGTACAAACATGAAGACCTGAGTTCAATTCCAGGACCCATACAAAGGACCCTTTGGTGCCTTGCACTTACAATCCCAGCGACCAGCAGTGGACACAAGAAAATCCCTGGGAGTGGAATTGGGCCGCTCCAGGTTCAACAAGAAATCCTGTCTCAAAAAACAGACAGTGATTGAGCAGCGACATCTGTAGCTGACCTCTGGCCTCGACAGACATGCACACACATGCACCACCCATGTACTGACACGCCATACCTACACACAAATAAAAAATTAAAAGTACAGTTTCAGGTTACCTTACGGAGCATACACACTTTTGTTTGGAATCAGTTCTGAAAGGAAACGCCCATCTCCCGTGCATCTTCAGTTCCCTGACTCTTCCCTGACATTTCTGGGGAAGGAAATGAAAGGTGCAAATTAAGAAAAGCAAGTGTTTGCGGTTCCCACTTGAACCTTCTGTTCCGTTAAATGGCTCTGCTGAAGAGGGCTGTCACTGCTTTTGAAAACTTGGGAAAATCCAAGCCAGCCTGTGCCATTAGTCGCCTTCGGGAGCCCAGGATGTTTGATGTGAAAATTATATGGACACATCTAATTGGGTGTATTTTCACCCTACCAGATAGCTACTCAAGTGGTGACTCTCCTTCCCTGAAATATGTGTGTGTGTGTGTGTATGTGTGTGTGTGTGTGTATTAAATTGTTTAACCTGAATTTTGTGGCATGTAGAATCACGTTCAAGTGAGTTGAGTGACATTTTTCAATGTCTTTTGTTTAGTAGCATTTTGTTCATATGATCTGACCATATACATGTTCTCAACATCTGGACAGAGCTGGCTGTTGATTCCTCCTTCATTTGAATGATGTGGCCCCCCTTCAACACTCCTCCTGTTTTCCCCTGTGTCCTCAGAAGCCCAGTCAGCCAGCAGGAAGAGAAAACAGAGTCTCTTAGAGCCTGGCTTCCTGGTTGTCATGATCCTTGGCCTGCCTGGTTCCCAGCGTCCCATGCGCACTTCCAGCAGCAGCTCTCAGCATGCAGACAGAGCAACCAACAGGGATAAGACCGCAGCGGGTTACGCTCTAGAGTTAAAAACACCAGTTTACTCATATACCGTAGAGTTCACCTATTTAAGTATATAGTCCAGTGGAGTTTAGTACAGCTATAGTTTGGACAACTATTACCGCAGTGTTAGACTCTCCTTTCTCCCTTGAAGAAACAAGCTCTTTACAATGTTCTCACCGTTAGCTGTCACTCTTGTGCTTGTATAACTCTCAGGATACTTTATCTTTCTATGGTCCTGAAGTTGGTGATCTTTTGAGATTGGCTTGTTTCTGTGACGTGGCGTATCAGTCTCCTTTCTTTTATACAGTTGAATAATATTCCATTGTCTAGCCAGACCAAATTTTATTGATGATAAACTTGCGAATTTAAAAAAATGCTGTGAGTAAGTTGATTTGCTTCATTTAACCCTTTCCTCCCTTCCCCTCTCCTCTCCTCTCCTCTTCCTGTCTTCTTCTTTCTGCACACACGTGCCTGTGCGCATGTCCACCACACAGGCGTGGGATTTGAGGATGGCTGGGTGGAAGGCCATCTGTCCTTCCATCTTGCTACCAAGGCAGAGTTTCTTTCCTCACCTGTGCTGCTTCGTTGCATTCACAGACCCCTGCAGGCATGCTGGGATTCCAGTGTGGGTCGCTGTACTCGACTTCTTCCCTTTTTATTTTAGTATGGGTTTTAGGGATTGCATTTAACATGCCCGGGTTGTCCTTTTACAACCCTGAGCCATCTCACTGGGCCTCATTTTAACAGTCAAAGTTTCTCTCTTTCCCTTTGGAAAGCTAAGGATTCTTGAGGTAGCAGCTGTTTAGGGGACAGAGATTGTCAGGTCTATGAAGGATTCGTGTATTTCAACAAGTGTCACCAATGTTTGTCTGTCCAGGAGTGAGCTTGGGAGCACAGCGACTTCAGAATTCAGGCTCTGGAAGCACTGGAGACGTGTGATCAATAAAGCAGTAGCCATTTCTAGTTAGTCTTTCTGCGGGCTGGCTAAGGATTAAGATGTTGTCTCTGGCGACTCAAGCATGTCTGATAGAGCTGTCTCGTTCGTCTCCATTTTCTCCTGAGCTGGTAATCCTTGACAGGGTGCTAATCAGTCGGCTGGCAGCTAGCAGCCCAAGTGGGCGTGGTTTTTGTCCATCCCGGGGAATCCTTTTCTTTTACCTTAGCTTTTCTTCTGGGTTATTGTTTTAGGCATTTTTTTTTTAACCTGTTGAAAAGATTAAGAGGCAGAGCTGTGTTTACATTCTGGAAAACTCACTTTCTGATTGGTCAAAGGCAGGATATCTCCACTCAGGATTAGGCACTCCAGGGCTGTTTTTGGCATTTGGGTGCCTTAAAGTAGCCCAGAAAGAAGTGTACAAGGAAAGCTTAAAATTTCACAGGCCAGGCTGCTCGTGTGACACACGGAAGGATGGTTTCATTTTACAAAGCGGAGGACCTTTAATGATCTTCAAGAAGACCCTATGACATGGTTGAACCAAGACCACTGGGATGTAAATATAGAAAGCCAGAGATTCTCATCCTGTACTCAGAACTTCAGCAACCAGACTTTTCATTTACCAGAGAGAGGGTGTGGAATTATTTTAGATTCATTACGTGTTCCTGCCATAAAATATTTGAGCCAAGCAATTTAAGGGACAGGGGGGGCTTAAAACCGACTCACAGTTACAGGTTCTGGTCTTTCATTGTGGGGAAGGAACAGCAGCTTGGAACTGGCTGCACCCCCATGGGAGCAAGAGCAGAAGCAAGGGCCAGGGCATGCGTGCTGCTTGCCAGTGCTCGGCCAACTCCAGTTCAGATCACTTACCTAGAGATCAGGCTATCCACAGCGGGCGGGCTCTTCACACACCAGAGAAGCAGTCCAGACCATCCCTCGCAGTCACGGCCGGAAGCCAGCCTTAATCTAGAGTCCCTCCAAGGTGCGCTCACAGACCTGCCATCTTGGCGTTAGGTTGTCGGTTAATAACACCAGCCAGCACAGGGATCAAGACGGCGCCGGGCTTACTCATGTGCACGAGGCCCTAGTTCACTCTCCAGTGCCACATACACCGGGTGTGACGACACATGCCCGCAAACCCAGCACCTGGGGATCGGAGGCAGGACGAGAAGAAACTCGGGGTCATCCTCAGCTGCAGAATGAGTCCCAGGTAGCCCTGAGAACACGACACCTCGTCTCAAAATAACAGCAACAACAAAAGATGGAGTACTCTCTCTGACACCCCCACTTTACTGATGAAGAGACAGTGTTTGGGTTAGAAGAAGGTAGCTGAAGACTTGGGGATCAGGATGAGTTGAGCCGGGCCTCGTATCCCTTATACCAGGACTCCTGACCCCCCCTCTCCCCTAAGCAGAAGCTCTCAAGTCTTGTGTGGTGAGAGAAGCAATTGCAACACAATTGAATCAGGTTGGGTCTAACCTGAGCCACCGATTCCTATTTGTGGCCACTTCACCATAGTTTGGGCCTCTGGAATTACCTTGAATACCCATAGCATATGCTCATAGGTCCCCCTACCCCCCTCGAATGTCCAGACTGACGATGTGGTTTTTTTGAGGGCAGTGCATCAGGGATGCCCTCATTTTGGACCCAGGGATGTGCATGGATGGAATGGGCGAGGCCTTCTTTAGGGTCTGTGTTTGCATTCTGTCAGAGACGGTGTCAATCAAGGCCAGTCCTGTCAATAGAGCTCATTATTTTTTTAAATATCATATCTTTACTTCTTTCTATTGTAATTCCTCTGTTTTCTGATACCTTTTAAATCATTTCCGTGTGATATGTTTTCATGCAATTAGCTTAGCGTCCGTCAGTGGAACATCCCAGCCAGCACAATTTGTTTTCATAAACACTCAAGAATGTTTAAATAATGTTTTCTCATAAATTAGTCCCTTGTTTGCACACTGTTTCTATTATTACACCAGGAAGACCCTCTCTGTAGCTTAGTGCTATTAGGAACCATGTTAGCAGAAAATAGTATGTTATTATCTAATGCTAATAATTGGTTACTACAGATGGGAAAAGGACCTGTAATGGGGGTTCCTGTGGCTAACAAGATGTGATTTTGAAAATATTTCCAGAGTTGTTCTAGAAACCTATTATTTGCCCTTTGAAAGCATTTGATTTCCAGTGGCAGGGGAAGGGAGCGTTCTTCCCCAAGTCACCTGAATTTCTTCAATGGAAAGTGAGGTGCCCAACAACTAAGTCACTGCCTTGACTGCTGTCACTGAATCCCCATCCAGACAGCTTGCTGTCCCTTTGTGGGAATCACATCAGCCTCGAAGACGAGATTCGCCCTGTAGACAGCACAGGTACCAATCAGACCCTCTTCCCATCTCAGTCCCAAGGCACTGGAGCCTTTGTTAACTGTGTGACCCAACACACATTCGCATACTTATATTATAAAAACATTGTGTGTACTTTTAAAAATTCAATTGTACAGTGCTCAAGCATGGAGGGAGAGCCTCCTGTCGGTCACAGTGACAAAAGGCTGAATGCAACGGTTTTCCTCCAAGCTGTCCCGGGAGAAGGAACTGCCCGCCAGGCAGAGTTCAGAGCAAGTGGGGCGTGGTGTTTGCACTCCTTGTTGGATCCCCCAAGTTTTTGCAGCCTCCTGTTTGGACACCTGCGGTCCTCCTTAGCCAGTCATTGCTGAGGAAGGTGCTTAAGGCCTGTGTGTTGCGTTGAGGTGGTCTTGAAGTCCTCATCGAGAGTGGGCTTCTAGGCCATTACTCACTGGCAGGACTACTGTGTTAAGAACCTGGTTCCACATGGAAGTAAAGACTCAGGAAAGTTAGAGGGAGAAGCTTCGTGTCCATCTGCTTGAGGTTGCGCAGAACCTCCTCCCTGTGCCAGGAAACACACCCCAGTAATTCACTGGTCCCTCTAGCATCAGTGTGTGAGTGTCCCCAGAATCAGGCTCACCTTCGGAAAGACTCCAACTTGGTGTTGCGACCAGTTCTGTTAGCACTCCACTCATTATGTTTCTGCAGCCTTGGCCAGTGTCCCAAGGTCTAGATAAGGTTACGGCGATCATTTCAACCTGTTGCCCTTTATTCCAGGAAAGCCTCGACCTTCAGGCTTAGGGATACTTTAGTGTTTGAAAAGTCACTGAAAATATCAGTTTAAAAAATAAAGAACATCTCTTTGATGCAAAATGACTCCCTTTTCCTCCCCTCTCCCCTTTCCCTTTTTCCCTCCTCTTTCTCCTCCTCCTCCTCTTCCTCTTCCTCCCCCTCCTTCTCCTCATTTTTCTCTTCCTCTCTTTCTCCTCCTCCCCTCTTGAAGGGGAGTAGACTATTTTGAGTCCACTTTTCCACTTTGGTTTATGATGTCTCAGTGGACAAGGAACATCCTGCCAATGTCTGTCTTTGGACTTACGTTCCTGTAGTGTGTATCTGGGGGTGGGGCCACAAGTCATCAGAACGTCCCTTTAACCGTAAGCACGTTAGAGAAAGACATGATCAGTTCCTGTTCTTGTATTTTTTGTGGCCACAAAGAATATCCATCTTCATATCACAGCCCAATGGCCATTGCTCTGTGAGTATAGCTTCCTTTAGCAAATACGCTCTCTTGTTATGTAATGGCTACGGCCAGACAGAAGGAGGCCCACTGCTTCTGGACTTAGCGATCTGTGACCTGCTACCCAGGCACCCTTAGAGATATGACCAGGGAGTGAAGATGTGCTGTTGGTGAATGGGGGAGCGAGAGCTGGAGACTCCCATTTGCATCTGTCTGAGGCTGAAGAGGGGTTCATGGTGCTGGGTAAACAAGCAGGAGCAAGTTGAGCTCACCTGCACTGACGGTTGCCATCTTTTTGGCTCTCTGCTTCCTCCCCTGTAAATTGGAGTACATGAGGGTCCAGGTGGATCGCTTTCTTGGATCTCTCTTAAATCTGAGGATGGTGGTTCCCTGCCAGCCCACACCAGTTCTGAACAGGATGCCTGACTGACAGGAACATGAGCCCTGGAAGGGGGACTGGCTATGTGTGACTCTGAGATTTGTCCCTCCTGACTCTGGGGTATCCTTGCCCATGGTGAAGGCATGGGAGCATATAGACGTCCCAATCCCTCCACTCACATATGCTTACAGTTCTGAAAAAATAATAAAAAATGCTGCATGCATTTGCATGTTAACAATGGTATCTAGGTTCTGGGAACAACTGGGCTTATTTTTAATGGTAAATATGGTAGTTTTCCTGGAAGCTGGATTATCGTTGCCTCTACTTTGGGTGATGAGACAACGTATTTCAAACCTAATTAGTTCCCATCAAAGTTCCCTCACCTTCCAAGGTGAGAATTGTCAATGGTGCTTAAAACTAGATCAGCGTGACCCTTAAAGACCTGCACTATCTCTTCAAGGTGATATTTTTGTGTATGTGGGTTGGTTTATTTGCTTGAATGGTCGCTATTACTTTTTAGTGACCTTGTTCCTCTGTGTGTGTGTGTGTGTGTGTGTGTGTGTGAGAGAGAGAGAGAGAGAGAGAGAGAGAGAGAGAGTGAGTGTGTGTAAAATAAAGGAGAGCTTTATCCTTTCACTAATTTCAAAATATTGTCCTTGTACTATTTGCTTGTTTTTGTAGACTGGCCCTTGTTAATATCATTCTTTCAAATGGATTCTAAACTCTTACAAAGAAGGAGCATTTTCACAGCATATGTAGAGTCCTGAAATCCTAATCTTTTGAAATCTGAGTTTTAGTTTCAGTACCTCAACATCCCAGCTGGGAGACCTGACTAGGTCCTTTCACATCTAGGATCAGGGATCGGTAAAATAGTAAGAAAGTGTCACACACAGTTAGAGAGAGGTGTCAACTTGACAGTTGAGGGTTTGAGCTCTGGGCATATTTGTAGAGAATTTATAGTTGAGTTAATTGTCTAGTTAATGGGCAAGGTCTAGACCATGGTTGGGTGCGATTAGTCCCAGGCAGGGGAATAAAATGGAACTGTTTGAGAAAGTTGGCATCCTTGTGTACACTTGGCCAGACATGCTGGTCTGGCAAGTAAGAGTCGTCCCTCTTTCAACCATTATGTGGATGTGGTGTGGCCGGTTCCCTTGGCTCTTGGTGTTCCCGTGTGCTCTCCTGTCAGGCTGGACAAGGAACCGTAACTAGACTGTCGTCAGAAAAAGTAAAATCCCTTGTTCCCTTAAGCTGTTTTGTCATGATTTTATCAGCAACTGCAGAGGAATTGCAACAGAGAGTTAGACCAGTGCAAGATTCATTCTGTGTTGCATTTCTGATCTCCTCCACAGACCCCATGCCTAGTCCTTCCCTCTTTTTCTGGGGGGAGCAAATACCTGAAAAATACAATCGAGTGTTGTGGTTACTCTTCTGTGCTGCTGCGAGACAACAGTCAAACACAGCTTAAGTGAGAAAGGGAGATTTATTTGCCTTAGAGTTCCAGGGGGGAGACAGCCCATCAAGATGGAGAATCCCATAGCAGAAGGCCTGGCAGACAGCAGAAGCTGGAGGGGGCTCAGGTCATGTTTGTTCTGGAAGCAGAGAGAACAAGCAGCAAACTGCTAGAGCAGACTACTGGGGGAAGCTGGGTGGGGCTACTCAAGCCCAAGGCCCTCCCCTTGGAATATGCCTTCGTCCAGCAAGGCTCCACCTCCTAAAGATGCCTCTACCTTCCCAAAGTTGACATCAATTACAGATGCAAACGCATGAGCCTGGAGGGGACAGCTCACATGTTCAAACCATGACCTCCAAGTGTTTTCGGGTTCTCCTGAGACACAGAACCGATGGAGTACAGGTGTAGATAGAGGTTCTGTACAAGGAAATGCACAACCGTCAACACTGAGAAGTCCCAGGTCTGCTGTCAACACTCAGGCAGTAGGATTCATGGCGACAGCAAGAGGTGGCCAGGCACTTTCTTCTGAGGCCTGGTGGCTGCCAAAGGAGTTATGTCTCTATCATGGTCAAAGGCAGCTGGGCCAGAGGAATCATCTCCTTTCTTCAGGAGTCCATCTTCTGCTCTGTTCAGATCGTAGCTGGAGGGGTCCACCACAATGCTGTCTGCTTTACCAAGTCTGTCTGTTCAACAGAGGGTCTTGAGTCTGGCTAGTCAAATTACTCTACCACTGAGCTGCACCCCGAGCCTGGATTAAGGTTTCATCAACTATCTGAACACTCTGGGGCCATTCACACTGACATATAAAATTGATCAAAGACACAGAAGCCATAGAACGTACATGTAGGTATACAGAAAAGAGGCTTAATTTAAGGAATTGGCTCACACCATTACGAAGGTTACAACTTTCCTGAGTAGAAAAGCAAAGCTTAAAAAGGTTTGCTTTCAGCCTAAGTTTCTAGGTCAATTCTACTGTGATATTCTTTCATATAAAATATCTCTGGTACTTTTTAGTTTTTTTTTTAAATTTGCTTATTTTTTATATCTCTCTTTCTCCCTCTCTCCTTTCTATACTTTCCATCTTTTGTGTATTCTTCCTGTTTAGAGCAGTTTGTACATTCTGCTCACTGGCTCCATTCTCCTGCATTGACTTTGACGATTGCCCTGCTATTATAGACGGTAATGGCAAGTTCACAAGGAAGAGAGATAGTGGAATATGCAAATACTGCTGGGACTTTATGGGCCGCACTCCTTGCTTCTGGGTTCCTGGGGCTGTGTGCAGATCTGGCCAACATCCAGTGTCATCTGGTGTTGGGTAACAAACAGGGAGACCCAAGCCCATCAGCCCACCTTCCCTGCCCTCTGTCTTGGCATAACTCAGTCCCATACTTGCACCTTCCCTCCCTGGAAGACATTGGGTCTAGAAACCCAGCTACACATAGGTGTTTTTAGAGAAAATTGGGGCGGAGCCTAGCACTGCCTTCACTTTAGCTTGCTGGGTTGCTGCAGTAGCTTTGGCACTGGGAGGGAGGCAGACCCCACAGAACAGCTCCCCCAGGTACACGGCTGCTGAAGCCTCCCCTCCCCCGCCCCCACAGACTGGCCATGAGCTTCATTTACATGTTAAGAAGTTCCAAGTGCCTTCCTCCAACCCCTCATCACAGCGGAAGCAGGGGACTGATGAGACCAGCATTTATTTTCTGTGGCGTCTCTCCATGTTTCTCCCACAGTACCGCTTGATTCATAGATAAACAAGTTACCGAATTCAGTCTGATTGTGGTGATAATGTTGTCCCTCTTATCTTTTCCTCCGTCTTCAACTCCCATCCAAATTGGCCCAAGAAAACAGATGCACTGGACCATAATGGAAAAATCTGGGGGACGCCACACATGCTAGGACTCCGAGGCTGTTTCCCACTAGTTGTCGGCTCTGTGGTCCTCCAAGTTGGTCACAGATGTCTGTGACTTTGGTTCTGAAACAGCATCTGTGGCAACGGCTCACTATGCTGGTGGGTGTAATGAGAAAACTCGCCCAACCCTGGCTCTGGGAGGGAGTGTGCACCCCTTAGGCTGTCACTTGATACAAGATTTTGGTACCAGAAGCAGAAAAAAATCAGGAGTGGCTACTGAGCCCAGAACTTGGCAGCTGCCCACTTTTAAACCTACAGAATCTGTTGACCTCTTGTTCCTTAGACCATGTACAGCTGTCGCTCTTCTTGCGGTATAAGCTGATTTCACTTTTGTATATATGTTTAAGACATCTTCATGCCCTAAAGTTTGAAATAGTTTACACAATGCTCTGTTCTAGGGCCAGAGAGATAGCTCTGAGTAGGATGCTTGCTTCCAAATCCAAGTTCAATCCTTAGAAGGCCACGTGGTAGAAGGAGAAAACTGACTTTCAAAAGTCATCCAAAAGGGGCTGGAGAGGTGGCTCAGGGGTTAAGCCTCTGCCTTGCAGGCGGAAGGTCCTGAGTTCAGATCCCAGATCCCACGTATAGACGCCAGGCGGAAGCGGGGGCGGCCTGCGCTTCTGGTCCTGGTAGGGCGGAGCCTATGAATCCCCGGGCAGAATAAACAAGGAGGAGGTGGAGGCGTCCATGGTGGTTCCCGAATTCGCCTGTGGTTCTGCACACACACACAACACACACACACACACACACACACACACACACACACACACACACACACACACACACACACACACACACACACGTGCCCGCACATACATACGCACACACGCACACTTGAATGAAAAGAAAAAGTCATCCAAAAAAAGTTGTTCCAAAAGTTGGCAAGCATGCGTGTACATCCTTTCTTTCTCTTGCTCTTTCAAATAAATAAATAATTCTAAAAATAAAATGCATTTTTAAATCCAATTAATTAATTTAAATTTGATTTCTGCCATAGGACTTTCTGTTGTACCAAAGGACTAGAAGGAAACGAGGAAAAGTTGGGGAACAGGCCTATTAGATCAGTGACAGGCCTCAGTGCACCTTATAGAGCCAAGACTGATAAATTGTAAAGGGAGAATATCCCCTCTTAATTTGCTGCTGAGGTTTCCAGGCATGGAAGCGAGAATATCTAGGGACCTATGTGGGTGCATGTGAACGTGTGTGTGTGTGTGTGTGTGTGTGTGTGTGTGCAGGACACAGACCTGTAGGGAGATAGGAAGTGAAGAAGTATCCGAAGCAACCCTTGTCTAGGTATTCTTTCCCTGAACTTCCCCCAAACTCTTTCTTTGTTCCTAACATCATGTTAGCAAATAAAGCAAAGGGACAAGGACTAAACCCTCAAGCTGCTGGGCTCCTTCCAGAAGCTTCTAGAGGGTTCACCATGTCACCTTTGAAGGGCAATGTGCAGGTGAGTCACACTATGGTGGGGTGGGATGTGGTCACTTCAGCTATAAAGTTGGGTTGATCTTCCAGATGGACTCATACATCTTGTGACTCAACCTGTCTACTAATGAGCACCCGTGAAAGGCATGCAGGGTGGGGGCCCTGCTTCCTACGTGGAGACCAAGGGGTCCACGATGGCGGGGTAGTACTCTTTCTCATGCTCGGTGGTCCTTCCTGGGACAGGTCCTGGGCTTCTGACAGTTGGTCAAGGGGCATCAGAGGGTCAGCTGCAGCCAGCGTGGGCTCCAGTTTCCAGGCAGTGAGGTCCTTTGTAGTCCTTGCCTGTGGATGGTTGTAACCCACCTGAAAGAAACTCAGTGTTCACGGGAAGATGGCTCAATATTCTGGTGGTCTTGTAAATGGCTCTGGAGTTGTAGCTTCTATTTATCAACTTGACCTTTGTTTTCATTTGACGCCTAGCTTCTAAAATCATTGGGGTGGGCAAGTTTCTGTCGTCATCTTTTACAGTGAATAGAAAAGACGCAGATTTCTCTCCTCTCCCTTCCCTTCCCCTCCCCTCCCCTCCCCTCCCTCTTGTCCCTCTGTTCTTCTTTCCTGTGCTGGAGGTAAATAGCTCAGTGGTAGAGCGCTTTCCTGGTAGGTTCAAGGCCCTGAGTTCAGTCCCAAGCACTGCTTACTAGCTCACAAGCAATTTAAAGAAAAGTGAAGCAGCCTTCTTCACACTTTAAATTGATCTTCCCATCCCTCCCTGAAAGTAGCACCGTAGGAAATGTCTGATGAGACACGTGGGCGCACACGGCAGCCCTTTAACACAAGCCGCCTGAAACATAGTCCACGCTCTCCTTCTGCCATTTTCTAGCTGTGTGACCTTGGGCATGCTCCTTCACATCTCTGAGTCGGTTTCCTCCTCTGTGAAATGGGCACAACACCCCCTAACCCCTGGGGTGGCTTTGGGGACTGATGGGACAGAGGCACTTCACTGTCAGGGTCCTGGGCGGAGTAGGCTGTCCTCTCCCCAGAGCAGCTCGTGGGATTGAATGTCTGCTGGGTCAGAAGTTCCTTCAGCCTGCTTCTCGAGCACCCAGAGTCCTGTGCTCCCCCGATTGAAGAGGGGTCCCGAGTTGGTGTTATAGTTACTTCTCTCAAAAGGATGCAGTGTGGGGCGAAGGGGAGGGAACAGAAGTGCTAAGACTACAGGTCCCCAAATAGTGAGAGGAATCTTATGTACATCTTTGAAGGGAGACTGTGGTAATTTCACCAAGTTTAGCCTAGTAGAAGCTGCAGTAAGGTAAGTTGAGAGAGACAGTGACAAGCAGAGAGAGAAGGGAGCCAGCTAGGTGGCTAGCAGGTGGTTCAGAAGAAGATGGACCATGCCCCATGTAGGAAGGAGGGCTGTGGATGGTGGGAAGGAACCCATCAGGAAGGCTGCCTGGAGGAGGCTGTGTTTGCGTTGTGCCCACAGACGTCAGCTGGGGAGCAGGGAGGTGTGGAAAGTTTCTGGGCTCTCGTTGGACCTCGACGCCTCTTGGTGTGGAGCTCTGGGAAGAAACATGGGTAAGGTAGAGAGTCAGGCTGGGGACCGCATATGCCTTGGTGACTGAGTCCCTCTTCTGCCCGCCGAGCCTCACCCTGTTCCCCTTTCTTCCTGGCAGCAGAGCCCCCTCCCTTGCTGCACTCAGGGACATGCCTGTCAGCACTTCTACCCCCCCTCAGACTTCACTGTCAGCACGCAAGTCTTCAGAGACATGAAAAGCAGCCACTCCTTACAAAAGGTTGGGGAGCCCTGGTGTCTGGAGGTAGGTCTCGGAGCAAGATGACGGTACGGGACGAGCCACGCATGAGGGCAGGGCCCATGCATCCTTCCTTCCTATCATGTTGGGCGCCATGATGTCTGGCCGTGCTGACCACTGATAGGGAAATCATAGCCATAAAATCACCGGTTTACAAGAAGAGGGTGGAGATAGTGCTGCTGCGAACGGATGATGGGCTGGTTCCTTGTACCTGCCATGTGACCTGTGAGGATGATCAACAGTACCAACATGCAGCCCCATTAAATTCACCCCGGAAGTTGCTTCCTCGGACTCTTTATGACTCCCAGGGGAAGGGAAGTTAGTACCTCAGCTTTGCAGGTGCTGTTAGCAATTAGGAACCTATAGATTTTCTTTTTTTCTTTTCAGATTCAGAGTGCTGAGAAATACCTTCCCCTCCCAAGGATTCCTAGTAGAGACCTTTTCCCAAATGTCTCTCTCTAAGGACTGGAAGCCTTGTTAATTTTCTTTAAATAATTCAATACAGTGCCAGTACCTCCATGCAGTTCCATGCTTGGGAATGACAGCTCTCTTTAAATTAGTGGTCTCTAAGTGTAAAGAAGATCTAGAACTTGCTTTTATCTTCAAGAAAGCAAAAGTCAATGCAGATTTAAAAAAATCGTAGTGACTCTTAGATTTAAAGGGTAGATAACTTAAAATTAATGCTAGTTTCTTTTCTCTTCATGAATATTCATGAGCCCATCAGTAAAGTGTCTTTTAAAAACAATTATTGCGTCCACACTAGGTGTAGGGTGGTGGGCTGGTCTAAGTCTGCGGAACAGAAAACAGGGTCTCTCCATCAGGAGTAAGAGAAGACACGTGTTACGCATGTCTTGCTTACAGAGAGAAAAACGTGGAGAATATCTTACTTAAACCTTTGGTCTACTTGAGAAATAGTAAATGGCCGCTTAAGAGAACTAAAGACAGGCAGAAAAGCTCGCAGAAAGCACGTAGGAGGAATGTCATACCCAGACAGCTACGTGTCCTGCTGATCATGTCTTCATTTCAGATCCTTCATGTTCATGAACTTTACAAGTGTTAACACTGGGACTGTGTTTTCTTTTCTCTTGTTGTGACGCCAGGGACTTTTCTGAACTGTAGCTTGTGTTAACTCTGGTGACCTTCTGTATTGGTGTCCTTTGGAATTCCCTCCATCTCACCATTCTAGTTCAGCTAGGCAGAGATAGTGTACGCCATGATTGTATTCTGATTAGTGTGTGTGTGCGTGCGTGTGCGTGTGTGCGTGTGCGTGTGTGCGTGTGTGTGTGTGTGCGTGTGTGTGTGTGTGTGTGTGTGTGTGTAACTAGCTCAGTCTGCCAGGGCACAGGTGTGTGTGTGTGTGTGTGTGCGTGCGTGCGTGCGTGCGTGTGTGTGTGTGTGTGTGTGTGTGTGTGACTGGCTTCAGTCTGCCAGGGCACAGAGGCCCCGACCCCTCTGCAGGGGTCCCGACCTGTCCACAGCTTTTTGTCGCAGCCCTCCCTCATCAGTTTTCCCTCGTCACAGCTGTTCATTCTGACTGTTGGGGAGAAGGTTCTTTGCCCACCCTGCAGGGCCGAGGTAACTCATTAACCTTTGGTCAGAGCTGGGAGGTAGATAAAGGAGAACTGGGAGCCGTCTTGCTAGGAGGAAACTGAAACAGAAAGACCAGATCTCTTCCTTATAACCAGAGATCTGCAGGAGCAGATTAGACCTGCGGCGCCTGGGACTGTCAGTGTTTCCCAGGCTCGGCCTCCGGATGGGAAAACAACCAACTTCCAGGAAGGCTCACCTCTGCTTGGGGCCTAAGCCCACCAGCTCTGAGTAGTCCAAACACAAAGGAGCCACTTAGAGGCAAGTTACCTGACTGCCTCGGTTTCCCCATCCCTTGGGCTGTGTATAAAGTGCGTGGGGAGAGTGCGGGTGTGCCCAGCGGAGCAGGTAGTGTTCTCCGGGAGCCCCATACTTCCTATACGTCCTCTTAACCGGCCAGTTTCTTGTGTTCAGCAGGTGTCTAGCACACTTTCCATATGGGCTCCGTGGAAATTTCTACGTCACGGTCGCCCGTACTTGCCGCTACAGGAATTTTGGTAGGGTGTGAAAATCCCAGTCCTCAGTGTAAGTGTGCTGGAAATGGCTCCGGGGAAGGAGTGGAAAACTTGTGTGATTGGCAGTCCCAGCTGGAGTCTGTCCCCTCTGCTGGCAAGGCTTTGGCTCTTCCATGATGCAATGTGGGCGCTGTTCGAGGCCTGATAATGGAATTCCGGCCAGGCTTGCTCCACTCGGTACCCAGGAGATGGCCTGACATTTCATGCAGGCTTCCTACGGTCCAGGAGTACTGTAATGATTTGTGCTACTGTATTAACTCTTGGAAACCTGACAACGGCCGAAGTGCCGAGGCACGGTGACTATTGCCATCTTGCCTAGAAGACAAGTGAACCACCATGGTGCAAGTGAGGAGGGAACTGAGACCACACAGCTAGAGAGTGGGGGCCGTTCTGCATCTTTCCCGCTGCCGAAGGAGGCTGCTTTTGGTCCTGTTTCATACCCTCCTGCCTGAGTGTTGGGAGGAAACTTTCGATTTGGGACAATCCAAAAGATTTCCGGTTCCTTTTCAAAAAAAAAAAAAAAATATACATATATATATATATACACACATACACACACACACGAGAGAGAGAGAGAGAGAGAGAGAGAGAGAGAGAGAGAGAGAGAGAGAGAACATGCATGCCATGGTGCACAGAGAGAGGTCAGAGGATAACTTTCAGGGGTGTCAGTTTTCTCCTTCCACCATGTGGGCATCCTGGGATCCAACTCAGGTCACTAATTTCCAAGCAGGTGTCTTTACCACTAAGCTTCTTGGACAGCCCAAGATTTCAGTTTTCAAGTCTTCCTTTTAGAAGACCTTGTAGCCACCCCTACTTAACATCCGTTGTCCCTTTTCCTTGCAATTCAGCTTGATTCCAACTTTTGCATATCCTCCTGTAGGGAATTCAGGTGGGTAACTTAGCTGTGTAAAACTGACTGAGAATGCCAGTACCTATCTGGGCAGGCATGAGTCACTTCTTTCTAGTTATCAGTTCATGTTCATTTTAAAACCACACACACACGCACACACACACACACACGCACACACACACACACACCACTTATGGAACTATGGTTATTGACATGTCGAATAGTGACTGTAATAGGGTGTGACATCCAGCATAATTGTGTTCAGATAAGAAAAGGTTGGAGCTTTTTTTCTTCCTGTAAATGCTTAGTCAATACCATGGCCACTGAAATTCTTGCAAACAAACTTTTATAAAAAGTTCTTTATCTGAACTCTTCCCTCATTCCCCCATTTCCTTCCTCTTTGGGGGTTCTGTAAACTTTTCCTAATCGGTGACTAGGGATTAGCAAGATGGTACGCTCTGTCCCTTCTGGTTTTATTTTTGGTCAGCCTCTCCTTTTTACGCCTCATGGAACCGTTTTTACTTTTCGGTGTTTTTAGAAGGGATGGATTATTGCTGCCACTTACTCATTAACCTCTCAACCATTAAAGTTAAGGGAAAAAGAGACTTCAGCTAAATCGGCAGAGCTGGTCACATAGACAGGGAGTTAACCAGTTTGGGGAGAGGAAATGAAACTCTTCTTAGGTTTATTAGACCACATCCTATAAATCTGTGGCTTGTTACATGATTTCTAAAAAGCATGGTAATTCTGCCAAAGTTTTATTTTTGCTTATTAGTCATTCGAAGCAAATATAGATATTACTTCATTTCCTGGGCTCTTTATTTTTCAGTACATGTTATGTATGGAAAAAAATTCTGTATTTATGTAACAGTATATTATAAGGGAGGGTCTTTCTTTCTTCTCTTTCTTTCTTTCTTTCTTTCTTTCTTTCTTTCTTTCTTTCTTTCTTTCTTTCTTTCTTTCTTTCTTTCTTTCTCTCTAATTTATAAATCTCTATGTGATAGCTGTAGATCAGGAAGCATTCAGCTGAAACTCTTTAAGAAATGTTTTGTTTCCTCACCCGTAATTAGAAGCAGAGTGAACATTATGGCAAAAACATCTCCCATGGGCAAAGTTTGCATTTGGACAAACTTCCCTTCCAGGTTTCCAGAGATGCGCTTTAAAAGTCCTAGGTGGGCACACACTTCCTGCATGCTGGACATCTGTCAGTGTAGGGATGTCCGCCCTGGTGTGCTGAGCAGATTCTTGGTAAAACTTTCTCTACTTGTCTCTCTATTGTAAGTCTTGATGACTTTCTCATTGCTCCAAAAGCAGGCCAAGTCTTCTCTAAGTTCTACGACTGTAGGGCAGTTGTCTGAGAGTGTAGCTTGAAAATACCTGAAGATAGAGATTCTGGAACGTTCTGTAATGCCCTCATGATGCGCATGAGCCATGACTTCCTTGTCATGTTCTTCTCCTACCCTCTGGGCTGGAACACAGGGCAGGAAGTCTCAGTGTATAGGGTGGTCACTTCAGGTCACCTGTGGATGATGTCTGGTTTTCCTGCCCTGTGCCTGGGTTCTGGGGTTTACCTGACTGGCCAGCAGCCTCCCATCTCCCTATTCTGGGTGAGTCATATGTGTTCTTTGACAAAGGTCATTATCAGAAGTGACTTGGGTCTTCTGTGTGTGACATGTCACTCCCTCGCTTCAATCTTAGACTCGTACATAATTCTGTGAGGGGACAGATTAGTTTCTCATGGGCTATACTGTGGTCAATGGGGGATACATCACTCTTAAGACTTCTTATTCCTTAAAAGGCCCCCCAAAATTAAAAGCACTCAGCACCTGGGCGGTGGTGATGATAACCAGTTCTGACATTATTTACCTGTCAGTCAGTCATTTTCTCTCTGATTCTGAGTCCTGCCTTGTATCAGTCCTTTTATTGACCTCTGAGAAGTAGAAATTTGGGAAGGTGTTTCATCTATATTCTGAGACATAATTTTCTCAGTTGTCTTAAGAGCAGTTTCTGCCAGGTAAGCAACTCAGATCCTCCCTACTGTGTTCTGTGAACCTCATTTGAAAGGTATTTATTGTCTCAACCACTAGTTTAGCAAGAGCCCGTAAAAGAAGCTACATCATCATTCATCCTGTATGCAGGCAGATCTTCCAGTCTTCTCTGTCATGAAGGGCCATTCCAGGCCTGTTTGTCTTTAAAAAAAAAAAAAAATTGTGTGTGTGTGTGTGTATGTTTGCGTGTGTGTGTTTGCATGCATGTGGAAGCCAGAGATCAACCTTAGGTGGTGTCATAGTTAGGCACAGGTGTCAGCTTGACCGTTCAGAGTTTGAGCTCTGGACACACTTATAGAGAATTAGTGGTTGAGTTAAGCCCAGAGCAAACCTGCAGGAGATTTGTCTAGAAGATGGAGAAGGCCCAGCCCATGGTGGGTAGGATTAGGCCCTGGAAAAAAGTACAGAGAGCTGGTTGAGAGAGTTGGCATCCTTGAGAGAGTTGGCCAGATGTGCTGGTCTGGCAAGTAAGGATTGTCCCTCTCTCAGCCGTTATATAGAGATGGTGTGGCCAGTTCAATCGGTCCTGGCCCTGTCAAGCTGGACTGAGAACTGTAACCAGACAATCATAAGAGAAAATAAACCCTTGTTCCCTTAAGCAGTTTGATGGTGATTTTATCGGCAACCATGCAGGCGAACATGTAACAGGTGGTTATCTTCCTCAGTCATTTTCCACCTACATTTTTGAGTCAGGGTCTCTGAACCTAGAGTTCACCGTCTGGCCAATGAGCTCTAGAAAATCGGCCTGATTTTGTGCCATGGTGCTGGGATTCCCTTTGTGTATCACTGTGCCCAACATTTTGCCTGGATTCAAACTCAGGTCCTCGTGTGTATGCAGCAAGCAAGCATTTTACCAGCTGAGCCATTTCCCCAATCCCCCCCTTTCCCTCCCCTGCCTTTTTTTTTTTAAAGTTTGGAAGCATGGTGGAGAAAGCCCACATGATCCTTGATAAGATCAGGGTCAAGTTTTGGCTGCTGCTCTATATCAACCTCTAGCCTCCTCTACTTGGGCTGAGAATGAGGAAGGAGGCAGCTTTTGTTCAACCAGTTTTTAACTTGATGGAAACCCCTCTGGGGCTGTCCGCTTGTCGGAACACACGTCTTTCCTTCTGGCCATACCACGTAGAATATGCCCACTGTCAGTCAGCTTCCATAGCCACAGGAGAGTGAAGGGTTTGGGGGGGGGGTCCTAAGTTAAAGAGCTGTTTTGTGCTGGGGAAGTTTCTGTTTTGGAAAAGCCAGTTCCTTCCAGAAGGGAGGTCGGGACAAGGAAGGCGCGAAGACACCAGAGAAAGAAGAAATGAGACTCAGAGAAGTGGGAAGGACTTGGGGTGACTGAAGGACAGACATATGGCTGACTCACTGTGTTTATTTCTCAACCCCTGTCGGGCACTTGGGCTGCTGAGTTTTGCATGGGCTTTGCACGGGCACTCTGGCCTTGGTGGAAGCTTCTCGGTAGGCAGCAAAGCAGAGTTGTGGGTGATGATGCTGGGTGTATGGGATGCGCAGGGTAGGTGCAGGTGGTCCTGGAGACCCTCGGTCACTGTGTCCTCAGTCCCTGTCCACCGTGTTATTGGCAGCCTGTGGTCAGGGGCCTGTGTGAGAAGCGTCCTTGGCTCTGAAGCAATGAAAAAAGCCCTTGGCTAAGAGCTGAAGACGAGTAACTGTAGTCTGTGTGCCGAGACTCTTTCTTAGACAGGTCCATTTCCTCTGACTGCTTTTCTGAGATTCCCCTGACAAAAGGTGGGTGGAGGAGAGAGAGAAGCGGGTCTACTTGTGGCCCCTCTTAATGACTTCAGAACATGGTGGTCCTGCAGGGATGGGGACCACCTCTTATCTTTCCTCTAGGTGGAGACAGCAGTCTGAGGATGGGAAGGTGGTTGTTATGTAGGATCTGTTTGCCTTATAAGGGAATCAGGTTCTCCCCCCAATAGCAAAATGCCCCCCACGTTGTGCTTCCCAGGGTCTTCCTCTCTGAGAAGTCTTGGTTGGCTAGGCACCTGCATCTGTCCTTCTCCATGTTTATACTCAGGGCATATGCTCCATTGAAGGAAGGCTTGGGGACAAGGTTTCTTTTTAATGGTGGAGTTAATAAATAAGGAAACTACATGCCCTTTTAGATCTTAGAATAACATTTGACTTTTCTTTGGTTCTACAGCACCATGACTAGGACACCAAGCAGTGCCATCTCCTTATATACATACGCCTTCTTGCTGTTCTTTCTAGTCATAGATGTGGGCTCTGTGTTGATGGTATTCATTTTTGTGTGCGTGCATGCATGAGTTTGTGTGCGCGCGTGTGCGTGCATGCACGAGTTTGTGTGCGCGCG
This sequence comes from Typhlomys cinereus, assembly GCA_023101885.1. Classification (NCBI taxonomy): domain Eukaryota; kingdom Metazoa; phylum Chordata; class Mammalia; order Rodentia; family Platacanthomyidae; genus Typhlomys; species Typhlomys cinereus. The sequence continues at coordinate 1,473,167 of JALPQD010000178.1, forward strand.
TGTGCATGCATGTAGAATTCAGAGAATGACCTTGGTTATGTTCAGGTGCTGTCTCTCTCTCCCCCTCCCCCCAGGCAGGATTTCTCATTGGTCAGAAAGCTATCTAGTAGGCTAGACTGGCTGGCCAGCGAGCCCCAGGGATGTTCCCTGTCCTTGCCTCTCCACTGATGGGATTATAAGTGAGCCGTCACACCTGGCTCAAAAACAAGCAAGCGAACAAAGAAACACCGGTTCTGGGAATGGAACCGCAAGCTCTGTGCTCTGTATTGACCGAGCCAGCTCTGCAACCCGAAGTTCTCCTTTGGCTGCAGGGTCGATGCTGCGCTTACTTGGAAGCTCAGCTTATTTTACTTCTCTCCAGACCCTCTCCCACACTCCACAGAACAGCGGGCTTCACATCACAGCTGCTGATTGGTGCATCTCGTGGCTTTTCCCAGCATCCATTCAGGACCATCTTTGCTTACATACCCAGAGTGCTTTGGGCCACCACCACCTTGTCAACTTGGGAGAGTTTGTGCTAATGCTAAGGGAGGGGGGCATGGTGTGGCTGAGCAGGCAGCAGGGTGGCATGAAATAACATGCAGAGCATGCTGCTCTGAGTTCTCTGGGCTGCTCTTCTGCCCGGGACAGATGGCTGGCATAGCGTCTGAAGATGAACGTGATCTGTAGGTTCTGTGGACCCTCTCAGATATCCTCACTCATCCCATTAGCTAGATGACAAGTAGAACTGGGTGATCCGAGCTCTGGAGTTGGTGGTACTGTTGGCTTTTGCCCCCAAACCAGGTTCCTCGAACTAACTGCTGCTGACGCTGGCCTAAGTCGGTAGAGCTTATGCTTTGTAAGGGAGACGTGAGAGGTTGGGAGGGTCCGGCATGTGAGCCTGGGTTCATGGGGAGTGGGGAGAGGTGACTTGAAAGGCTCTGGACTTACAGTGTCACACTCCAGTAAACCCAAGAGGGTGCTTTTGGCTGGGGAAGAGAGCGGCTACCGCACACATGTAATTCTTAGGCAATCTAATTCCTGTCTTTGTAATTACTTGGAGACCTGCTCCTCGTCCAGGTGACAGGTAGGAGCAGTGGCCCAGTGAAGAAAGTAGAATTGGCAGGTTGAAGAAGTGAGGTGGGGGGGTATCTAGAACACATTCTTAGCTCTTCTGCTAACCTTTTAGTTTTAAACCCCTAAGAAAAACATTACAATTGTCACCCTAAATTCCTCTCCGGGTCTCTGATCCCCACCCCTTCCTGGCCAGGTCAAAGGGGTCTCTCAGAGTATGATGGACTCTGGGCATCCGTGATTTAGCAGAGGAGAAAGACAGTTATTGACAAGAAAAGAAGCGATTGTTGGCTGATTGCTGATTATTTTAGGAAAAGTCCAGATGATCCTTACTTAAGAGAAAAGAAACCCAAAGAACCAAACTATGCGAAATGGCACACTCCAAGCATGGGAACCTAGTGATCAAAGAATTGACCATTCTGACCATTCTGGAAGCACACCATCAGCATTGTGACTGGGTCGATAGGAACACTTCCTGCTTGTAGTGGTGTAAGTGGAATTGTGGAGTCTTGATTCGCTCCCACCTGCTTCTAGAAAACAGAGCGCCTTGTGATCGATCATCTGTGCTCTCCGCTGTTCTCTGGATGTGTTTGCCATTTGCCTGATAGATGTAGGCAAGGTCGGAAATGTGACGTCATTTCTGTGAACACCGGCAGGAGAAGGTCCTGTCCCTCCCCTCCCCAACCCCAGCCTATTGGGGCGACAGGTTGCATGCTAGGGCACGAAAAGATGAAAGCACTAGATATTTGCTTTAGAAAAACAGTGTAAGATCCTCTCCAGCTGAGATCTGATAGGCTGGAATTCCATGAACAAAAGTGGTTGGCTACAGTTGAAGTCATTGCCATCCTCTGAACATGATTGACAAGTGGGGGAGCAAGTGGGTGCTGGTCAATGGAGGGTTATACTGGATGATTTTTTTTTTAAGTATGGCTTGGAATAAGTCAATAGAGTCTCGATTCTAATGCTGGTTAGCTGTAGCTTCAACTCTTGTTTCTTCCTTCTGACTTTCATTGGACGTCTCCTCAGTGGATTTTCCTTTTTCCTATAAAAAAAGAACCATTTGTTATCAGATTTAAGAAGAAAGTCTTTATTTTCTCTCTCTTTCTCTCTCTCTCTCTCTCTCTCTCTCTCTCCAGCCCATATAGACAAGGTTAGCCCTGAGCTTAACTGTGTAGCCAAGCATAACTTTGAACTTGCGGACCTCTGCATCCATTTCCTGAGTGCTAGGACTACTTGTATGCATCCCTCATCCCTAGTGTATGTGGTGCTGGACATTGAACTAGGACCTTGTACTGGCTGGCATGGTAACACTCTGCCCTCTGAGCCAGTCTTGCTTTCTTGAAACAGGTTCTCACTGAAGTAGCCCAGACTTGGCTTTGAACTCAAGATCCCCCTGCCTTACCCTCCCAAGTGCTGGGATTATAAGCACGTACCAAACCTAGCTGCAATATAATCAAAATTCCTGCAAGTCTTTTGTGGAAGGAAACCCCTCTGAAAGAGTAGCCCCGTGGGGTTGGCTCTAAGCTGCGGCAGCTATGCTAAAGTTAAACTTGTTTGGAATAGTTTGGAACATGGGGGCCGTGGCCCTATAAGTTCAACCTTGACTTTTCCAGTGACTGGCTGAATGATTCATGTGCACTTTATGGAATGTGTTTAGGCCTAAGCTTTTCCTTGAGTAAAACTGGGAAATTACCGTCTCTGCCTTCATTTATCAGAAAGGTTGAATCAGCAGTTGAGGCAGATGGTGTATGTGGAAATTGGCAAACACCTGTATCTTTTGTCTTTGATTCGGGAGGAAAGAAATTTGATTGAACCCTGTCCTTCATGGGTGTGGTAGGGTTTAATATTAACACTGCCCACCATGTGTGGAAGCGTGTCATCATAAATTGGGTGACATGCAACTAGTCCAAACTACTGAGAAACTAAGGTGGAGAGAACGCTTGAACTCAAGTATTGAAGGCCAGCCTAAGCAACATAGCAAGATCCCATCTTAAAAAAAAAATCAGACTGGAGAGATGGCTCAGGGATTAAGATTCTGTCTCACAAGCAGAAGGTCATGAGTTGGATACTAGGTCCTATGTAAAAACACCAGGCCTGCACTTCTGGCCTTGGTGGGCGGAGCCTGGGAAATCCCAGAGGGGAGCAAGGAGGAGATAGAAGCAATCCAGGATGATTCCCGAAGTCACCCTTTGTCCTTCACAGGGGAACACAGTGCCCTCTGATATATGCACATACATACACAATGAGCAAATAAATAAAAATTTAAGTTAAAAAAATCCCAAAACAGCTCTCCTCAATAGATATCAAATTAACCTTTTCATAAAGAACTTTGTAGCTCCCCCATGACACAAAAACTAGGTCATTCAAATCTGGCATATGAATAAAGTAGTAGCTCATGTTCATTGAGTACTTACTGTATACCAGGCTTCGGTTTAAGCATTTTGTTTTTTGGTGTAATAACTCATTTAATCCTCCCAGTCAGTAGCAACAGTTTTATTCATGGGAATAAGAAGAAACACAGTTTATTATTATCATTATTGTAAAATGATTTGTCTCTGGGTCCACTGAGACAAGGATTTGCCACCTGGAACTTCAGAAGTTTTCCAAGCCAGGGCGCCCACCTTCCCACCGTCTGGTGCCCTCTGCCCTGTGACATGTAAATGAGTCGAACTGCTGGGGACGCTCGGAGCAGAGTCGCACACATGCTGTCCAGACGCAGGCATTTAGGATAGTTGGGAAGAGAACCATCTCCCTTACCGGAAGTTGTGGCTTCGGAGTCTCTCAGCAACTGGCAACTCAGAGTTTTGTTTTGTTTTGTGTGTGTGGTTTTGTTTTTTAAATAATTAGAAACAGTTTGAGTCTTGTTACCACCCACACCAAAAAAAAAATTGCTTGAATCTCACAAATTAAGTGAGAGAGAGAGAAAGAGAAAGAGAGAGAAAGAGAGCGAGAGAGAGAGAGAAAGAGAGAAAGAGAGAGAGAGGAAGAAAGAAGGAAGGAAGGATCAAAGGAAGGAAGGAAGCAAGCAAACTAGCTAGATGAGGCCACTTGGTAGAATGATTAAAACAGGGACTTGAGGCAAAATGTTTTTTCATGGGAAGAGCTTAGGGCACCGGAGCGCCAGGGGTCCTGGGTTTTCACCCTTCTTTATCTGTTTGGGCACTCAAGGTGGTTGCCAGCAAAGCAAAGCATTGCGTCCCTGGGATGGCTCTGGGAGGAAATCCGCATTTTCTGTACTTATTAATGGTATGTCTTCCGAGTGAGTGGGTGTGATCTTTGTATGCATAAAATGCACACTCGGTGTGTGGCCTTTCCTGCTGCATTCCAGGATTCATGGTGGTGGCCCGTGAGGAGGAGGAGGAGGAGGAAGAGATTGCAGCTGCGCTATTATAGGACCAGATTATTTGAGAAACTCGGTTTCTTAAAATTGTGTTTAAGGGATCTAAGCTTCCCCACTCCCCTAACCTTGTGCACAAATAAAATCAAGGTCCATGCACATCCACGTCTCCCTTCATCCTCACCCTTTCTTAGGACTGAGGATGGCCAGAGTCTGAGTCGAATGTCAAGCCAGACGCTGCTGCCTAGTAGAGATCCTCTGTCATCTGCCCTGCTCCCGGTCCCTGTAAGTGGAGGCAAAGGAATTGACTGATGACTACATAATCCACAAGGAGCTGGAGAACTTGCTGTTGGGACGCAAGAAGCATCCCACTGACAGGGCCCCACTGTGGGACCCCACTAGTAGTCTGTAATACTTTGGGCCAAGCTCTGATTTAATTTTGCTCCCTGTGAGTTCCTAGAAATGATCTTCTCTTGCCTTCTGACTTGTTGAAGTCTATAATTTATTGACAAGCAGTTTTTGACACTTCTTGTAGGCCCAGGCTGCGATCCCTCATGGAGCAGCGCCTGAACTTAATGGGTGTCATCTGGCGCCGGGAGGGAGCATGTGGCACAGGGAGAGTGTGGACACCCCTTGTGCTGGCTTTTAGGCTCTTATATCACCTTGACCTTTTTTTGGACAGTGCAATGAGAGTGATTGGGGTAAGGGTGTGTGTTCCACAGTGTGTTGCAAACTATGTCTTAAAATTATAAGGTAAAGAATGCAGAAGCCCGATAGTCTTTCAGATGGCTTAAAAAATATCCATGCCAAATTTGACATGGGACCTTGTGGCTCCATAGGGATTTCTGCCTGGTTGCTTCCAGAGACTGGGCATGCACCTATATGGTTTGCAGTCTTGGGAGACCCTCTAGGATTGGCTATTCCACCCTTCTGATCCCCCCCTTATTGGGGGATCATTTCCAGACAGATTTTTCACTTGCTTCCTCCCTGTCACATGGGCAAGAAGATCAAAAACTGATCTTATACCCAGGAGATGTGTGTAACAGAGACTTCAGCCCCAGGAATGGTTGGACTCCAAGTCAAGGGTTCAATCCATTGCCCAGTGCTAGGTCCTGGTCTGGGGAGGATATAAGCAAACACAACCATCCCGCCCAGAGCTGGAAGTGATGTGCTCAGCCCAGCTTCCAGTTGTTCCCCACAGTGCCCCCAATCTACTCCAAGAACCACTTCCCTCCGAGGCAAGGGACTCTCCTTGGAATTTAGAGCTCTGTCTGGGGCTGGATCCCTCCATCTTTGTGTGAATAGTGGGAATGAACTTGAGGAATGAATCCCAGTCGTGGGGCTGCCAGGGAAAGCTGAGTCGAAGTAGGTGCTTGTTACATTGAGTTGACCTTCAAAGTCTTAAATGTGTGGCTGGCAAGATGGCTCAGTGGGTCAAAAGCTCATGACATGCAAGCTTGGCAACCTGAGTTTGGTCTCTGAACCCACAAGGTGGAAGAAAGGAACCAACTGCTAAAAGTTGTCCACTGACCTTCCCATGCATTTATTTCTCTCAGTCTCTCTTTGTCTTTCTGTCTCTGTCTCTCTCTCTCAATAGATGCAGACAAAAGTTTTGCAAGCCATCAGGCCCAGATGCAGAAGGGCCATTTCTCTGCTCCTTTGCCCTTTTTCCTTGGCTGGTGACCAAACTCCTTTTCCTCCCTACCCCCACACGTCATGAGGTTCTCCACCACGTTTCTTGCTTTTCCAACACTAAGGCTTTGCTCCTCCCTTCTTTCGATCACAGAGTTCTGAGGTGCGTGCCTACCTGTCAGAAGCCAAACCTCCAAGTTGTAGGCTGGCCTTGGTCTCTGAACACTCTAGCCATTTAACGTGGGAAAGAGGGAGTCTTAAAGCTCAGCTGAGCGATTCAGACTAAGGCAAACCATCTGGAAGATGGCAGCTGCCATGTTTAAAGTTTAGGAAAAGTTGTCCCTAGGACTGGCAAAGAAGGTGCCTCAGGATGAGAAGACTACCTGACAACTAGATAATGCAGGTGGGCTCAGATAATCCCTCTGGGCCTGGGTTTCTGGGGTAAGACAAGCGAAATAACTCAGTCAAGGAAATGGACTTCAAGCTGGCTTAAAACTCTGAATGTGCATAACATAGGCCTAGAGTAGGTATCACCAGCTGAGGTAATTTATTCATTGTGCTTGGAACGGGTTGATTGAGAAAGCCCACTACAGAATCTGGGCACTGTGACGGATTGATCGATAACTCTACCCTGCTTAGACTCAAGCCTTTCTCTAAGCCTTGGAAACCAAGGGAGGGGGAAAGTGTGTGTGTGTGTGTGTGTGTGTGTGTGTGTGTGTGTGTGTGTGTGTGTGAGAGAGAGAGAGAGAGAGAGAGAGAGAGGAGGGAGGAGAGAGAGGGAGGGAGAGAGAGGGAGGGAGAGAGAGGGAGGGAGAGAGGGAGGGAGAGAGAGGGAGAGAGAGAGGGAGGGAGAGGGAAGAGAGAGGGGGAGACAGAGAGAGAGAGAGGGAGAGAGAAGGAGAGAGAGAGAGAGAGAGAGGGAGAGAGAGAAGGAACTGCTGTAAGATCCTGCAGCCATGTTTCCAGCTGGCTGAGAAATCCCGACAGAAAGCAGCCTACCTGGTTTTCCTCTTCCCACCCTTCCTCCCCGGAGTCAAGGCAGAGTTTAATTTTGTATGCCATTCATGCTAAGTGCCATTAATTTTAAACTCTTCCGTGGATTAGTGTGTGAAATTCAGTGTGTTCCGTATGAATTCGATCATTTTCCACTTGAAATCCTGATTTTTCTCGGGTGCCCTGGGTGTGGATGTGCCTGCCTGTCAGGAGGCTCACCCTGGCGATGAGGAAGGATTAATGTAAGCATCTCTGTCGAAGGTTAGCTCGGAAGTAGAGCACTGGGATGCATGGGTAAAGACCACTGGAAACTTTGCAAGCAGTGACCAGGCTTTTAACAACACACAGAACCGAATCTGGCTGGGCGTAGTGGGGTCACTTGTAAGCCCAGCGCTCAGGTGGCCGAGGCTGAGGGTTGCAGTGAGTTTGAGGCCAGCCTGGACATTAGAGTGAAAAACTCTGTCGATAAATAAGTGAACGAATGAATGCACGAATGAATACATGCATACATGAATAAATACACACATAAATAGATAGATAAATAAGAGCTAGCAAGATGGCTCAGGAGGTGTGCGAAGGTGCTGCATGTAAATCTAATGACCCGTGTTCCATCCCTAGAACCTCAAGTAAAGACAGTAGGAGAAATGTCACCACAAACTGGGTCTTCTGGCCTCCACTGTACATGTGGCATACCTCCCCTCCAAATAGTAGTAATAATATTAGTAGTGGTAGTAATAATAGTAAAGTTTTGTTTAAAACTATCCAAAAAAATTAAAAGAAGAAAGGAAAGAAAGCTAAATCTTATTTCTGTGTGTGTGTGTGTGTGTGTGTGTGTGTGTGTGTGTGTTGTAGGCCAGAGGTCAGCGTTGGATGTCCCATGTTCCTTAGCTTCTGTCTGCCTTGTTTTGTGGGGAAAGGTTTCCCACAGGCCTGGAGCTCATCAAGTGGGCTAGACTGTAGGCCAGTGAACCTCAAGGGGCCTTCTGTACCCTCCCCCCCAAATGCTAGGGTTACAAATGTGTATCACCATACATGTGGGTTTTGGGAATCCAACTTAGTCTTCATGCCTGCACAGTAAGCACTTTGCAGCTGGATCATATACCAAGTGTGTTATGGTGTGCGCGTGTATGTGTGTGTGTGTGTGTGTGTGTGTGTGTGTGTGTGTGAGAAACATGTGTTTGTGCATTGAGTGATAGATGAACTGGGGAAAGAGTGGGTTGGGGATCACTTGAACCCGAAGTCAAGGCTGCTATGCTGTAGTTAACCAGGTCAGGCATAGACACAAGCCGTTGGGTGATTTTTACAGTTTTACTAAGAGATCCAGCCTGCCTGTGCCCACCCCATATCTTGTAACTAGTTTGTTTTGACTTGTGGCCCGTGAAGGGAGTGAAATCTTCAACGTGAATGTTAAACTGGGCCGAGAACGTCAGCGGGGCTCTGCTTGTCACAGCTGGATGAGTTGGCTGGGAGCAGGCTATGTTTACAGTGAGGAACCCAGCTCCCAGAGCAAAGGGGTGGGTGGGAGTCCCGCCATAAGGGAGGGATGAGTTTGGCTATTTCAAATATTAGTGCTGTATATACCATATAGCTCCCCTCAAAGTAGCTGGCTGACTTGCTAAGTGGAGCCTGATTAATCACTGTGTGCGAAAGGGACTGTTGACCTATGCCTAAGCGTTGGTGTAGAAATACGGGGTCTAGACACTAAGGTATTCCTTCTTCATTTGGGGTGCCAGGGGCATATGAAATACTTGCTGCAGAGACATTTGGTGAACTGTTGCTGGCGGGTTGCTCAGTAATTAAAAGAGTCATACAAAGCAAACACCAGGTTCCTTAATAAAAATGGCAGTGAACCCCAATAAAAATTTAAAGGAAAGAAAAAGGTGGCCAATAAAGATTCCAGAGTGAATTCAGGATTGGTCTGCTGACCTTCTTGGTCTTTATTTTGAGACTCTTTCTCCGTTGGCCCTCCGTCCACTCCCTGCAGAAGGTCTGTCTTGGCCCTTCTAGGGGACAAAACAATCCCATTTTTATGCAGATGTCTTTAGTTGAAGGTAAAAAAATAATCCAAAGCCATGTTTTCACAACCATCCCCAAACCACGAAGTTCTCACCCCCAACCATGAAAATGTTGGTCTTTGGTGCTGGGGCAGGGGGACGCCCTGCCCGAGGTGAACTGGAGCATTGCTTTTGTGCTCCGCTGAATGGACGTAAAGTGTTCACTGAACCTGGAAACACCTCTTTTTGTGCCTGGTGCTCCGCTAACACGGGCTGTTAAACTTGGGGCAATCGCTCATGGTGGGGGAATGAATTGGGGCCATTGTGGTGGGGGAGGGGCTCACACTGAAGCCATTGTGGACATAGAGATGCTATTGTTTTTCCAAGCATTAAGAAAGGAGAAGGACCCGCAGGCACCAGTGTGCTTGACCACTGTGCCGACTGCTCTCTCCTAAGCGCCCCCTAACCAGAAAGGTTGGGCGAGAACCATTCAGACAGGGCATGCCACGGAGCGCCCCCTACAGGACACATGTGACATTCCCTATGGGTATCCGCACACTGGGTCTCCTGCTTTTGGATGGATGGGCAGGGTGCTCCATCTATTACTTTCTGCCTTGATCCCTAGCCATCATTTCTGCGGGGAAGGTCGCTGTTAACCCTCCAGGCATCAGAGTTAAAACACGCGTGTTAAAATCACTTCTTCCACCTTAGGAATAACAAAACCGGCCCTGTTCCCTGCCGGAGACTTTTGGTTTCCAACTCCTTTCTGCCATATGGCCTTTCAGAGATCCTTCTGATCTGAATTACCGCATTCAGCCTCTGTTTGTTTAAAAATCAAAAGGCGGATAAGCTATTGAGTGTTTATCTGTATTAATTGCATCACCATACCTGCCAAATGTCCCTTCAGTTGGTAAAGGGAACTGCTACAATTCCTGCTGAGACAGTACACACACACACACACACACACACACACACACACACACACACACACAGAAAAAGAGACAGAGTCCTACATCTGGCCTTTTCCAGTGTGAGCCTCTGCCATATAGCATTATCTTAAAGGAAAGTTAGACATAGGGTGGAGAAGAACAGACCCCAGGGCTCAAATTCTGACACAGCCATTTACTATGATAGTTTGGGAAAGTAATCCCCCCCCCATAAATTTTCCATCTGCAAAATAAGGACAGTGGTATGTGAAACCCCTGGGAATGACGTAGGATTCAAGCAACGTTTAGAGAGGCTATCAGATGTGTTAGCAAATGGCAGGTAAGAAACCAAAGGTTCCACCAATGTTTGTAACCAAGAGGCTTCATGCAGTGGCATTGGTTGTTTTCAAAATGCAGTATTTCTCTTTTATCTGATGGTTTACTGATGTTAATACTCTAGTTAGACCATGATTTAGATCAGAACATGTTAGATTTCACAGGCCTTTAAAAAACTAGCTCTTGCTTGAAGATGATAATAAATCATTTCTCATAGAAAACAGCTTTTCAGTCTTCTACTTTTGAAAGGCCACTTGTTGAAACCAGCAAGGAGACTTGTCAGAAATGTGAATCATGTTAGTGTCACCTTGTTTTTAACAAGCATGGTAATTCTTGACATCTCATTCTGAATTTAAGAAGTCCTTCTGTTAAAGAAATCAATTTTTATAGATCTCTATGATTCCTGAGTAAAGGCACCTTAATTAAAAGCCTAGTATCTTTTCAGGTAATAATGAACTTTTAGTTGTCCATTAAGTTCATCAACTCATCACATTCTCAACAGTTGTTTTTAAGGAAATGGGTCTTAGGAACTATATTACAAAGTTTCTAACCTAGACTTCAAGATATTTTAAAATTACTGTGTTTTCCTCTTCCTCCTCCCCCCTCCTCCTCCCCTCCTCCTCCTCTTCTTCCTTCTCCCTCTGAGTATTTCATTCCAACAGTAGTCTTTTCAAATACAAATTCTTATGTCATGCATTTACTGAGAAGTTACCCAGCACTTAACTGGTTCTGTGTGCTCATACTTGGGACCAGCACTAAGTGTGTAATACACATGCTTGTACTTGGGATACAATAGTAAGCATGTAATACACCTTGGTGCTTCTTTGGCTTGTACGTGAAATCACAGCCGTAAGCATGTAATGTATGTAGCTCATTGCTTGAAGAAGTGCTTTTCCTGGCAAGCCTGGCTGCCTCAAAATTATAGTGAAGGACAAAGTAGATTCTAATTGCTGGCTCCTGATCTTTAGCAGCTGTATATTTTACCTAATTTATAGTTGGGAAAGCAGCTAAAAATGTTAAGTGTCCGTGGCAGTCATTTGAGTTGTTGTAGTTCATAAAACTTGGAATCAAACAGAGGTACTGGAAACCTGCTCTAAGTACTCCGTCAAAGAAATGAGATCCAAACTAATATTATATTCACAAACTCTGCCTGAGTGCTCATGATACTTCTTCCCCGGCCGGAGATTGATTTGGCCAACTGAATGGATCACAGGAAGCAAGTCCCGGTTTTCTTTTTCTTTTTTTTTTTTTTAAGTTCCGGTTTTCTGAGTGGAGAGTAGTGGAACATAAATGTCGTCTGATTGTGACCCAAGTGTTACTCTAGTTTGTAATCTTCTCTGCCCTTCATAGCAGTTCAGAGATGATTTGACAGCATAACTTAGCTCTTGGGATTTTTTAAAACAAATAGGCAATTTAAAACTTGGGCTTCTTCTCCAACATCTAAGCAAAGCACATTTTTAACTTGTGTGTTCTGGAAACAGTACTGTAAGGTGAATTGCACGCTGGGCTAGGTAGTCATGGGCTTGGTTTCTTCTGTGTGAGGTTGGTTGGCTCTGAGAACATGACACTATCCCCGGGCTCCTGGGCGTGTCCTTGAGCTTTGTGACTAAGTCTCCAGATTCGGAGCCCTTTGAGGACTGAACTTGAGGACAAGCCAGGCTTGTCAGATATGGCCGAACACCCACAGCAGTGTCAGGGTGCTGAGTGTTGTTTGCTGAGTCCCCGAAAAGGTGTGACTTGAGGGAAGGATGGAACGAAGACAACAGCGCCCCTAGGACCCCAACTTCCTCCTCCCCCTTTCTTCTTCTTCCTCTTCTTCCTCCTCCCTTTCTTCATCCCCCTCTTCCTCTTCCCTTTTCTTCCTCTTCTTCCTAACCCTTTTCTAATTCTTCTTCCTCCTTCTCTTTCTCTCCTTTTTCTCCCTCCCCTTTTTCCTCCTCCTTCTCTTCTTCCTTCTCCTTCTCCTCATTTTCTTTTGCTAAAATTTCCAGCCAGAGATATTCTTTCATATTCTCTGAGCTTGTGTTTTTATTTTTCTCCTGTCTGTAAAAGAAGGGTTGTTGTCATACGAGACTTTATTTGGGTATGAGAAATAGTCTCTCCTGAGCTTCCTTGAAGAGGCAGGCTAGACCAAAACAAGATGGTTTTATAAAAACAAGCCCCACTCCAGACTGTGTGAAGATGCTTGGTTGCATTTGGAACCAGTCTCACAACCTGCTTTACGTGGGCAATTGCAACATGCTTTCCATCTAGGCCTAATGTGAACACGTTCCCAACGCCACACTGGCAGGAGCCTTGGCAAGACTCTCCCTGGGAGAGCCAGATGGGTGTTGCTGCTATTGGGAGAGGCATGACATAATTTTAATTTTATTTTATTATTCACTGGATGTGCCCATTGTATGTTGCCCTCAGGGTGTGTTTACAAAGGGCTTAGGAAAGAGGTTGACGTTGTAATGTCTGTAAGGATCGTCTTCAGCCTCAAGATTCAGGCATAACACACATGTGCACGAACACCTGAATATGCCCAGCCACCCACACCTTTTGTTCTTTGGTATTCAGTATGAGTTCCGGGGCAGGGAGCTAAGCTCCTTCTATCTAGAGATTGGCCAGGACAGAAGGACTGGTGCTGTGAAAGTCTCCTCCCCTGAGCTCTGAAGTTCCCTGAGGCACCTTGGGCATGTGCAGTCTTCATTTTTCAAAGAACACACACGTGCTGCAAACAAGTCCCCGTGCTTAACTTAGTAGAGTACAAATCAACTTCCTGGATTTGGGTGACTATCTTTGGCAGTCTTTCCTTCTAAGATTCATATGACACCCAAAAGGTGAAAGTCCATAAAATATTGTTTATTAGTTCATGAAAACGAAGGACTTACAGGATGGGATCCAGTCTTCCTTCTGGTCCCTTGGCCCTGGCATTATGGGGTGGCAAGTGGCCTTTTTGCAGAGGTAAATGAAGGCATCTTTTCAGTACTGAGGTAATAAAGGGGCATTGAATTTTGTCAGTTCCTACATATTCAGATCTCCGTGTGTGTGTGTGTGTGTGTGTGTGTGTGTGTGTGTGTGTGTGTGTCTATGTATGAATAAAAGGTACAGAGCTATTCACTTTTTAAACATTTCCGATGGGTTTCTAATTTGTCATTGCTGTTGATAAGAATGACTTCACCCCTCCCCCTTTTCACAACTGATTTGTTAATTTTAACTATTGGTTCCAGTAGAGCGTCTTGGAGAGCTGAAAAAGCACATTTCCTGTGTTTTTGGTTGTTATCATCATTGTATTGTTAGGGTAGTTCTAAGTTAGGACCCATGAGTGACAGGTGTCTTTTGATGAAAAACACCAAAATCAACCCCAAACACCGGCTACGCAGGTCGACCCCTGGAAACTCGTGGCTTCTTAAGTTCCCTTCCCCATAGAAAGGTCACAGAAATGGCACGGCTCCAGTACATTTACACAAACCCCCTCCCCCAAAGGACCCTTATTTTGAAATATTTTCATTCCAATGGGATCAACAACTCCTAACTCCCAGAAGTAATCTGGTATCATTATTTAATCCCTTTTTCCCCAGTTGATTAACTGGTCAGTGGCTATGAAGTCTTGAACGCAGAATTAGGTACCTCTCTCCCTCTCTTGGGAGCTGGCCTAGGATGGACACACTGCTGGTGGGTCTTTTGCAGGGTCTCTGGGTGGCTGTCACCCTCACCTTCAGAGCAGTAAGACATCCTCTGGAATGGTTCCTTTGCTTTAGAAATCACCATGGCCAGACATTTGTCATCCCAGAGAACTCTGTGGCTTCGCTCCTTCCCCATCATTGTTAAGGAAATAATTAATTCCTTCCTCATTAAAGATCTATGGCATTGTGAGCATCCTGAACCCAAGATTTTCTATAACCAGCCACATACTTTTTTTTAATGCGTGGAAGCTAAATACTTGAGTCAAATATAAATATCAAAACCATCACTTTAAAACTAAACACATAGCCAGTTGTTTACTTTTGTATTTCCTACTGTTCTTCAACTTAAGAAATAAAACATCCATCAGGGTGGGTTAGCTTTTGACCATCAGCTGTTAAAGGTCAAATTCAATCTTGCAGTTGTTCAAATCTTAATAAAGTCTTCTCTAATCCTGTGATTTTATTTTATGAAAGAATTCCTGATGTGCTATCAGGAATTGCTGGTAGCAACTTTTTAATTATGGGTAATATCCACAGCTCAGCTCTCCCCTGGTTAATATGCTTGCTCAGAGATGGTGGTCGTTCATTTTATTTGTGTGTTTTATCAGAAATGCTCATCAGTAAGTTACATAATTAGGTACAGTACTTTTGTCTTACAGTATTTTCCCAAAGTGTGTTTGGAGAATTTCTTAGAAGACTCAGAATGTAATGGTCCTTGTTGTAGCACTGTGAATTTCGTAGGAAAATGTCTTCATGGATCCTGGTCTGTGAACTCGAACTTCATTTGCTGTTCTACATCTTGGCCTTCTTCTTTTGGTTCTCAGAGTAGAGCATTTCCCCCTGCACAACTCGTAGGCGCCCCGAATAGAGGCAATGGTGTGTGGTCCTGCGAGACACCCAATGTTGGCAGGTCAATGTTTCCCTCTGGTGTGGAATTTTGTCATTTCTAATGATGGCAGTCCATCAGTCCAGGCAGCTCAAAATGAAGACAAATTGAATTCATACATGTGAGTTAAATGAGTCATTGATATAATTACACTGTGACGATTTCTTCAGTGTAACCCAACACGTTTAGTGGTGTTAATTGTAACGGCTTTGCATGGGAGCTTTTAATTGCATAAGCAAACAGAATAATTTATTAATGCTCAAAAAGCTATTTCAAGGCCCAGACTTAGAAAGGATGTGCAGCTAGCTGGTCTTGTTAGGAGTTGGCTTATCAAATTGGTAATAGCTGGGAATTTGCCTTTTTCAATTCCAACTTTTATTGATACATGGCCACATTCACTTAGTTCAATAGTGGGTCGAAACGGAAGCAGGGATTTGGTGCCATCCGGTAAATCTTTAGTCCTTGGAAATCGGCAACACTGAATAATAAAGCAGTTCTAACTGCAGTTAGAAGTGTATTATGGCTACTGGAGGTAAAACAGCATTGGAAGGCAAAGTGGAAGGAGGGTAATACTCTGGCTTCAATGTGAGACTGGATTCAAATATTTTGTGAGATGTCAGCACACTGTGTAAACCCATTTTTTTTGTTGAAAAGCATGTTTTGTCTCATGTCAGAGACGATCACAGCAATCCCTTTAATATTCACTTAAATAGTTTTTAATTGGCTTCAGAGAGTTTAAAGTTCAGTGCGAAGGTGAGATCTAAGCTTACTAATTAGATCGAATGCAGTTTGACTAAAAGAGCAGACTTGATAATTAAAGAATTTCATACCAAATATACTTTTTTTTTTGAAAACAGTCTTTTTCATGTCCTCGAAGTGGAATCTTTCCCATTTTTCTAAATAGGAATTTCTCTTATAGAATCAGGATTTAAAAATAACCCCCTAAAAATTCCTTTGTGTCCCTTGTTAGGAAATGACAATCAGGGTTTCGGTGCAGACCTCTCATTTGTCATCACTTAGCCAACATTCTTGTTCTGTCTTCACTTTTCTCTGTCCAAGGAGGATCCCGACTCACCCGGAACGTTAGGAGGATGAACACAAGTTGTTGTGTCTTGTGTTTTCCCCCACGAAGTTGTTTGAAGCCGTTGAAATGGAAGGCTGAAGTAGAAGGGGGCACTTAAGCAGTGAAGGGTTTTCCTTTGTAAATAATAGATCAAGAGCCCTAGATGTGTGTCTAATGGAGCTGTGTGCGGCCTCTATTTCAAGGACAGCGCGCGATTTTAAATCCCACAACTACCGACCATCCCGTCTGCAACCTGTGGTCAGTTTTGTGGCCCCGTGTGTGTGTGTGTGTGTGTGTGTGTGTGTGTGTGTGTGTGTGTGTGTGTGTGTGTGTCTGAGCCTTGTATCACTATTCTTCCCATTAAATTGTTTGTTTGAATGCCATATTTTATTTCATGGATTAAAAAAAAAATCTCAAACAATAGTAAACCATGTATGTATTACTTTTCCCTCCTGTCAGCTTTCTTCAGCAGTCTTGGGATGATTTAAGGAGATCAGATTTGCATGACGGGCCTGAGGGAGGGAGTCCTTTTGGCCAGGCTGAGCGGATGCATAGCACTGGTGGGGATGCAGTGCTCGGCGTGTAAGAGGCTCAGAAGTATCAGCTTGGCTGTGTGTGCACACTAGTGTTGCCTGGATAATTTGACACAATTTTTGAATTTACCATTTTTTCCCCACTTTTGGGGCAGACAGATCTGTTCTCAGGTTTGCTGGTTTGAACCCTATATTTGAAAATTATAGATTTAAGACGTTGTGCATTTCTGGGTTACTTCATACGATTGCTAAAAGTGACCTGAAGCTTTCTTCTCTCCCAATAGGAATTAGTTATTTCCTTACTTGCAGTCTAAATATTGCCCATCATTAATACTTTAGAATGTATTATAAGAACATGGACATTCTCCAGTAATTTGAAATGTTTATTCTGTCAAAAATGTACTTGAAAGCAGAGAAGTGAATAGTCAAGTTAGATGAGTAGGAATCAGAGTAAAGAAGAGGACAACAAAAGAAATTCAATCCAGAGAAGATTAAAACCTCTATATCAAGCCAGTTCTTTGGGGGTGGGGACTTTTTCTAAGTATATTCCATTTATTTGAGTATGTCTTAAAGTGGTTAAAAGTCATTTTTTTCATCCAACACATTTCTAGATATATACAGATTTTAAAGTCAGACATGTTTTTCATTATATACAGAGAAGTACATGTTGAAAAATTAGTGCTCATTCTAGAGTCTAAAGTGTAAAGTTCATCCAGTTCTGCCTCCTTGCCCATAACTCGTTGATTATTGATTTGGAAGGAAAGCATCCAGAATGGGTGTTTTTTGGATTTTGACTTTGAGATCACAACTGTCCGGCCTGCTGACTGCAGTCAAGATCACAGCAGAGAGAGCCCATAGAAAGGGTGTTTTTTTTTTTTTTTTTTTAAAGCATTTCTGCCTGAGCATTATTAAACACAAATGATGTTTCAAATTTTGGAGTTTTTTTTTAAATAAAGAAAATAAAGTGAGGTTGGCCATACTGCCTTGAAGGGAAAAAACATAGTTTTGCTTGTCTTCAGGGGAAACAAGTAACAGGCGGCTATGTTCGTTCTTTCATAGGCTTTCATCCCCAAGTATAACAAATTGTTTCTTTTATTAATGTGGCATTTACTCTGTGGAAGCAGTTCTTAGGGGAAAATAATCAGGAAGAGATGCTTTACTTGGTTGAGATACGTTAGTATGTTCCTTAAAGGAGCATCTCTCTCTCTCTCTCTCTCTCTTTCTCTCTCTCTCTCTAATGTCTCTCTCCCCTTAACAATATAATGTAACAGAAATTACAGAAACAGAGTGAGGTTTCTTCCCTTTCTCTCACTGAACATTTTGCTTTGGTTGGCTAGGAAAGGGCAAGGTATTGGAATATGATTATCCCTATTTAAGGAAAAAATAATAATATAATTTGTCATCTTACCGGTTCTTGGTATTCTTTGTGGTACGCGCTTTTGTCAATGCCGGGGAAAAAAACGGCGTTGTGACAGCTAATAGATATCTCTGCCCTCGATTGTTCAGACATTTTTGTCTTTTGTGACATTGAAGAAAAGACAAGGCAGGGAATGGAAACAACTAGAAAAATGTCAAAAGATCAAAAAATCAATGGGCCGCAGGAACGCGATGTGTTTGCCAGGGTGATGCTGTTCTTTCTGTTCCACCACGAGCCCAAGGCGGCGTCTAGGGCAGCCACGGAAGTCCAGCCGCTCCCCTCCCTCAGAGATGCCACATAGCACGCCTAGCAGACACATTAGCTCACACCACAACTGCCCCTCCATAAATAAAAAAGGTAAATAAAAACGCTTTCTTCCTATGAATACACAAAGCCATTTTTTTTTTTCTGTGCCTTTTCTGCTCTTTTCCAAAACCATTCCCAGATTCTCCTGGGCTCTGCCCAGCAGATGAGTTAGAAAGGTTTTAATTTTCTGGCTCAGGGAGAACTCTTGACATTACTATTATTAAGTCAGTCAGTGAGAGTGAAGTGGACATCATTAGGCTGGATTTGGGAGGATGTGGAGATTTTACTTGAAAACTTGTTTCCTAGGGAAAGAGATGGGTAGGTAGGTAGACAAACATTTTTAATTTTATAGAGAGACGTAGTGTTACTTCCCATTAAAACCCCTTTGTATTTTAGATTATAGACCGTAGTTATCTTTTTATTTCTTAAAACTTTTCAATTAATTGGGTCATCTGGTGTGTGTGTGTGTGTGCGTGTGTGTGTGTGTTCTTGCATTCTTGCGTTCCATCATTCTACACATTTGCCTCTCATACAGTGCAGCCCAGGAAAATGGAAAGACCTTTCCAGGCAAGGCGACAATCTATCAGGGGTTGGGGGGTGAGTTTTTTCCAAGCCTTGTAGTTGCTATTTGATAGTAAGCGTGGTCTAGACTGAATATTTTATAAAGTTTCTATTAAAGTTGTGGCATGTTATCATAAAACTCAATTGCGATACTTTGTATTACGCTCTGGGATTGAGAGATAGACATAGGATTAAAAAAACAATTTCTAGGCATTTCTAGATGATAAATTTAATTTTCTTTGCTATTTGGAAGTCTTCTTTGAAAATGCAATTGTAATGAGCGCATTCAGAACTGGAGAATAGATTTACCCTTGGCTTCAAATAGTCGACGTTATCAGACGCTGTCATTCGTTCCTTCCTATTTTCGGGCTGCTAATTGATGTTTTTGATGTCAGCAAGAAAATTGAAGAAAATGTCATGTGTGAACCAGTGCGGAAGTTAATAAGATTGACTTCGTTGACAGAATTTACAATGAGAGCAGAGACCGCATAATGGGACCACTGCGAATTCGTGTGCTCTCTTTGGAGTCAAAATTGACACCTCACGCTAGGCCAGTGGTCGATAGGAGAGATGAACATTTGGGAAAGTTCCTAATCTCATTTTTCCCCCCTTACCTTTTGGTCTCCAATGGTTATTTAGTCTCCCTAGCAGCTGCTTATCCAGGGGGCAGTCGCTGCGGACCACACCAGACCCTTAGTTCAGGCTCCTGGTGCCACCAACAATGCTTATTTCTTATGCTGTTTTGAGTTTGAAAGCAAAAGAGTCTTAAAAAGGTTAGATTAAGATGTGTCTTAAGGAGAGATATACTAATATCGGTCAGGGTCATTGTAGATGCTTGGGTTATGTGCAAGAAAGCCGAAACGAAATCCTTCCCTGAATAGAGACCGCATTGGCACTAAGATCAGTCCTTGAATACAACAGAAAGTAAAAAAGAAAAAAAAAGAATAAAGTTCAGAGCCACATGTCTCTGTCCCCTAAAGAAACATTTCAGCTATGGCGCCCTTTATATTTTAAAAATAATAATAATTATTATGACTTAAGTTATTGAAGGTTTCAGTGTCATAGTTCAATTTTCCAGGAATGGGACAAAGTTTATTGGAGCTGTGTGTATAATTATGGATTGGATTAGTTGAGTTTGGTTCAGTGCATCTGATTATCTTCTGGCCTTTAGGGAAATGCGCTAAAACCCTAATATGTCCAGTACCCCCAAGCGGTCTCTTTTTGAAGGCGCCGCAGAAAATGTGGTCCCGACCAGCGCTCGGCCTCCAAGGATCTTCAGTGAGAGACATTATTCTTGGAATATCCAATTAATTCCACGAGCAGTGATCAGTTAGCGCTTCTTCTTCCTTTCTCGCCATTTGAAATGCTAACACAATGAATATTTTCTCATTGGTCTGTGTCCCTCGGCTAAGCTGTTGCCGCGGGCTGAGAATTTCATCGACTGATGAGACCAGAGGCTCCGCCAATAAAAGGTTACAGTACGTGATTTGCATGCCAAGTGGGGTTTGGTTTCATGAACTTAAAAGTTCTTTAACTTTTATTTGACTTTTTTTTCCTTTTGTTCAAAGTAGAGAGAGGGGGTAGAGTATTTGTGACTGGTAAAGTATGAGAAAATATATCTGTGACAGTAGGTTGTCATGTTATTTTGGACCATTGAGAGAGAGAGAGAGAGAGAGAGAGAGAGAGATGGCCTTTGTGTTATTAGTTTTTATGGAAACCAAACACAGCAACTCTAGGATGAGGTCAACGGAAAGGCATCTTGCAAATGTGGTTTAGTATCAAGTCCTACCAGGGTCCTTAAGTAGTTTGACAATTGAGAAACAGTAGAGGAAGAGCATCTTGTAATGTAAACATCTTTTGCAATAGTTCAGGAGCCATTCCGTAGGCATTTGGAGGAGGAAGGATCATCCTTTTCTTTGGAGAGGTCGGTAAACCATCTTGGGTACTAGGAAAATACTCTTCTAGTTTTACCATTTAGAGGTAGAACAAATCTTTTGCATTCAAGGGTTGTTAGAGGAAGTTGGTTAGAGGAAATTGACTCATGTTGAGCCCAAGAAAATATACAGGGAACCCAGTACACTTTCACTGGAGGGTCCTGGTGGGAGCCCATGGGATCATCACCTACCAGACCCTATTTTTAGGATGTTTCTCTACTGCATAAAACCCTACAAGTGTGGCACCAACTGCAGTTGGCTTGGCGAAACACTCAGCTCAGAAAAAGAACATCTGATTTTGCCCTTTGCATCTCTTTGGTCTTCCAGAATCTCCCAAACATGGATTTTTATGAAGCCAAGATATTCCTAGGGGGTGGAAAGTCAGCTAGCTGTCTTCTCATCTGAACAATCCTGGTAGACAGGAAGGGAGAGGAGGTGGTAAAATAAAGTCCCCTCCATCCCTTAGCAAGTTGGAGGGGAAAAAAGATTGAGGTAGAAGAAGGCGTCAGCCCTCAGACCACTTTCGTCTTCCAGGACTGGTACTATGATTGGAGACTTGACACATTTCCGTAGAATGAAGACTCATGATGCTCAAATCATTAGCAAAAGGGAACTGGCAGGGTGGAGATGGAAGGTCTTTCCCCTTTTCTCCCCCTCTCCCTCCCTCCTTCCTTCCTTCCTTCCTTCCTTCCTTCCTTCCTTCCTTCCTTCCTTCCTTCCTTCCTTCCTTCCTTCCTTCCTTCCTTCCTTCCTTCCTTCCTTCCTTCCTTCCTTCCTTCCTTCCTTCCTTCCTTCCTTCTCCTTTTTCCCTCCCTCCTTCCTTAGTTGTCTGTGAGGCGCCAAGCAGGTGATTCCGAGTGACTGACTTTTCGTGACAACGCCGTTAGAAATTGCCATCCGGTTGATCCTTCCTCTCGACGTGACAGATTTGCCGCGAGGCCCGGCTCTTTGAGCGCCAGCACTGTGGCTTTCCCCTCCTTTTTTCCTGCACTAATTGGTGAAAGTTTTTTTTTTAAACTGTGCTAGTGGCAGAGGAAATTCTTTTGAACATTGTCACAATCAAGTGTAGATTTCTTTAGAATTGCAAGTAGATTAAGTGAGTATCAACATGGGGGGGCACAGGCACTACTATTGCCTACATTTTATTATTAGAATAGTGTTGGGGAAACCAGCTAATTGGATTTGTCACTACCCCAAACACAAGCGTGTGCGTGCATGATTGGAGGCATGTATTAAAATTATGGTCCTTCTAAATTTCCATCATGTTTTGCCATAGAATAGGGGTGGCTCCTCACATTTGGAATAGGGAAAACACATCCCCATACGGATTGAGGAAAAGGTACCTACTACTTTCCTCTTATAATCAACAAATTCAGATCCACCGTGACATGCATATGAGCTAATAAGTATGCTATAAATCAAAGACTCCCAATTGCCAAGTAGAGTTTGCTTTGACTTACGGAGCCCTTCTGTCCCGAATTAACACACGAAGAGTCTTCTGGTAAGGGTTTGTTCTCTGGTATTAATCCTTCAGGTGAGGATCTGGAGACTTGTATTTTGCCATTTTGGTTCTATATATCAGATTTTTTTTTTGACTCCAGTATCATACAAAACTTGCTTTGTGTTCCATACATCCACATTTCTCATGGAAACAAACTGATGTGGCTCATCTGTCTATTGAGAAAACCTTTTTCGTATCTGTGACTCAAAAAAAATATTTGCTAAAGGAATTTGAAACACTAATCAGTGCTTCAACAGTGATTCTTGTTTCAGAAACATCACTTTAGATCTAAAGTTGTATTGTGATAGCTTAAGAGAGGGTGTGCATTTAAGTTCCATGTCACAAAACTGTTGTCTGTGTTGTCACTTCAGGTAATTTGGGGGAAAAATAGTAATAGAGGATATGAAATCCTCAATGTTACTATGGAAGTGTGAGTCTCCGAAGAAATTGTGGGCAAAAAAAGAAAAAAATTTTTTTTTGTTTTGACCACGATACCACATATTCAAAAAAGGGGGCTGCTTCTATCCAAAAGTAGCTATATAATAGATAGGTAGGTAGGTAGATTAGGAAATTCGAATTACAAGAAGAGGGTTCTAGAATTATTGGGGAGAAGGGCAGTGTTAATGAATTAAGCTGACATACCAAACAAAAAAAAAAAAGAAAGAAAATTGTAAAGTTGTCCAGAATTACCTGATTTGCTATCCCTCCTAAGCCATCAGAACTGGCCATTTGTTACATTACAGGGGAGTAAAGGCACAGGAACCCCTATTGCAAGAAGCAGCCATTCATATAATTAATTTCGCCATTGTAAAAATCATTTGTAAAATTTGCATTATTAACATTATCAAGTCACTCGTTGGTGAGACATCAGACATGACGAGAGTGGAGGGCAGCTTAGGGAGAACTGGGCTTTAAACCCTCAGTAGATCGGAGTTAGGATCAAAGGCGCTTGCTTTATGTGGCTGTGCTAGACTTTGAAGTCATGACTGCACCTACAGCACTCATTTCATCAAGTTCACTGGTGTCTTAATAGCAGATCAATAAGTTTCAAAGTCGGAGAGTTAATTTGATACTAGTGCTGATGCAGTCGTGCTGGGGAAGCCGAGAGAGAGAGAGAGAGAGAGAGAGAGAGAGAGAGAGAGAAGAGAGAGAGAGAGAGAGAGAGAGAGAGAGAGAGGGGCAGGGAAGCCTGCCTATTAACAACTCTCCTTCAGAGTGCTCAAAGATGCAGATTATGTGTGTGTGCTCCGCCAGAGAAAGGAGAAGCTGCAGACTGAGAGTCGGGGCTCCTTAATTTAGATGTCTCAGGCTCTTTGGAAGCTAAGTTCATACGTGGGCATGTTTGCATATATCTCAGTTTATTATAGACAGATGATAGATGCACAGGCCTTTCCAAAATAGAGAGTTGTAAGGCCCCTTATTTTATCACCTAAAGACCATTTGCTGATTTTATGAGATGACACGAGGGCACAAAACAAGATCTGTTTGTGGTTTTTGAAAGAAACTTTGAAGGCATGCTTTTTTTTTTCACATCGCAAAAAGTATATTGATGACTTTTTAAAAAAATGACATTGAAAACATCCTTAAGTATATTACAATAGATAGGCATTAATAATTTGATGCCAGTCCATCTTGATATATTTATTTAAAAAAAGATTCAAGGAAAGTATAAGGCCCAAATTCCTTTCCTTCATTACAGTATAATTCAACGCTTGTGAAAGCACATGGGATCTTCATAGCACTTGGTTACTATTACCTGTAAGATTTGTCTCAGTTTGCCCAGCTTAGGACAGTGATACATTTCAATGATCTAGTCCCAAAGACTTGTTGGCCATAAAGAAAGCAGTAGATAAAGGCACACTGGTCAATGGAAAGAGAAGATGACAAGTTGGGGCAAGGTGGCATGTGTG
This sequence comes from Typhlomys cinereus, assembly GCA_023101885.1. NCBI lineage: Eukaryota > Metazoa > Chordata > Mammalia > Rodentia > Platacanthomyidae > Typhlomys > Typhlomys cinereus. The sequence continues at coordinate 1,497,217 of JALPQD010000178.1, forward strand.
GATGTGTGTTTGGGAGTTAGTTGCCTTTGTTTTCAGTGATTTTGCTTTGGGTCTTTCAGTGTAAACATTGTGGGGTGTGCGGGAGAGATGACATGAGTGGCAGTTGCAGGAGAGGTTTGGGAGGGTGCCTTTTTGTGTGAAACAGAGGATGTAAAGAGTTCAAAGATGCAAATCGTAAGAAAGTAAAACCTTTAAAAAATTTTTTGTAATAAGAACTTTGCCATCTGTGTGCGCCTCCCAAGCCGCCCAGCATCGAAGGTCAGATTCACACCCTTTTCCAACAAAACTCTAATTTAGAATGTTCATCTGAGGGTTGATAATGGCATTCGGAGGCTGGTGGGGTGGTCAGTGGGTATTGAAGATTAGCTCAGTGGCCAGGATGGCTTTACCTAGACCCCTGCGATTCACTGGGTAGATTAACCATCACATCTGTCATTTTATCCCTTTTACCACATTTAAAATACGAAAGGGGGGGGGAGTTAGAAGTACCGTCTCGAAGACAATTTATATGGAGCAAGCGAATCAAGCAGGCTATTCCTAAAACGCCTAAGAAATCACTGTGTCTGTGTGTATGTATGATACCGAAATGCTTGCCCTTAAGTCTGCATGACCCAGAGGTATAGATGTTGAAATGATTTGGGTGAATTCAGATAAGTTGGTTACGCCAGGTAAGCTTTGAGCTTTTAAATTTAATTCCTTTAAATCCGTCTTTTGGCTATTTTGTAGAAAAGGTTCTGGACTGTAGTGGTCTCACAAATCTCTTGCTACTGAGATGGTTGGCAGTTCCACCAAGTTACTGTCCGTCGAATTTCTGAGGGAACATCCATTTCCACCGTGTGTGTGTGTGTGTACCCCAAACTTGTCGATACTGGCTCCTCAGGAACGTAGAAGGACAGTTTTTTAATGGTGTTTCTGGATTCCGCAGAGTGCATGAGGGGCTTCGCCCAGTTGTGTTGTTTTCCGGGTGCTGATGGTAAAAGGGAAGTTAGGAGTTTCCGCAAATGGAACGGTTCATCCTGAATAAAGTGGGAGAGACAGTGCCTGGAATCTAGGGAATAAGGGAGGAAGGAGTGGAGCTGATGAAGGTGTTTCTTGTCAAATTTGTGTAGGGATTATTTATCTCACTGTCTTGCCTCAGCCGCAGTAAACGTGAAAGCATGAAAAATTATCCCAGATGGGACGAACCGCCCATTCTCTGTTCTTTCTTTTTTTTTAATGGAAAAGATTTCAGGCAAAAAAAAAAAAAAAGTCATCTTTTTCTTCAGAACAGTATGAATAAAATCTGGACAGCTGTCGAAAAAGATATGCCGTTTGCATTTTTTTTTCTAGAAAATTTCTAGCCTCTACCATAACTAAATAGCTTGAATCGTACATCTTTTCTTTTTTTCCTTTTCATACATAATGATCTCTACTTCATTAAAAGCGTATTAATCTGGTTCCCAGTCTCTTGGGAGACACCTTAAGATGATGATATTGTGGGTTTTTTTCCCCCCGAATTGTTTAAAAAAAATTCTAGCAGATTTGGTCCCTGTCAGTCAGAAATAATTGTGTTCTTAATCTTGTCCCTGATGGATGACTTGGAGTTCAGCAACGGACCGGCTCCAATGACAAATACAATATTAATATTCATTAACTGCTTTGACAATGCTAATTTTGATGCGGTAGTAAAGGGCCTTCCAAAGTTAGCGGCCAGAGCATCAGAGCTGCGCAAGGTGGCAAGATAATTTGCGCTGGTTTGCTGAGCGGAGGGCTTTTAAAGTCTATAGCAAAAAGCTAGGTACCACAAACAAAAAAGAAAGGGGGAAAAGTTCTGAGACATTGGAAGGCAGGGCTGCGGAAATAATACGATCACAGTCCGCTAAAAAATTTGACACCTCTGATGCAGTTTCTTTGAGTGAAATTTCTACAAAGTTGCAACAAAAAAGCATAGCATGGTAAGTCAGCACATTCTTGATTTTGTTTAATCTTTTTGATCTTTTCAATTATCGCTATTTGAAGATCAATAGTCATTTTTTCCTACTATGCTTAGAAGATGCGCAGCGGTGGTTTAATATGTGTTAGGATAATTTACTTTAAAGAGACACATCCACAAGTTTTGGTAGTTTTTTTTTTTTAAGTTAGTCATGACAAAAATGTTATACAGTAAATTGTTCTGCATTCTCTTACAAACGTGTGTTTTTAATGGTCTAGTTTGGTTTTTGTGTTCCCGCCCCTTAAAAAATAGAATTCAGCAAGATAAGATCTGGATGTTGTCAAGAATTTTATAGGGTACTTTTAGTTGGCAGGGACAAAAAAAACTAAGTTGGTAGAGAAGTAGTCTCTCTAACTTTATCTAAATTCAGCTAGCTTCCTCCACTTCCTTCCCTGAATGGCATCAGATAGCTATTAAAGCTTAATTTCACTGGAGAACTGCGAAGCATTACTTTCACTAACTTAGGTGAACTCATTGGGACTATTGAAATTGCCTTTATGTTTGCCAAGTCGGCAAACAAAATATCAGGCTTTGTTCTTTTGAGTGTCGGGTTGCGGGTTTGGGGGGGTGGGAGTAAGAAAGTCCTGCCTTTTCTTTTTCTTTCTTTCTTCTTTTTTATTTTTTTATAACACCCCCTCCCTCGTTTGGGGGGTGGACTGTGGTGGAAGCGGGGAGATCGCGGTGACTGTGCGCTCACCGGTGAATGGAACTGCGCGCGAGCATCCTGCCGGGCTGTGCGCTGCTGCTGTGCGCTGCGCCCCAGAGCTGCGGGCGCGCGGCTCGGGCTGCAGGGCGGGTGCTGCCCTCCAGTGGAGCCGGCGGCCGGCGCGGGCCCGGGCGGTGGGGCACGGCAGCATGCCCGCGAGCCGGCGGCGGGAAGGACCGCGCCACGCGCTCTAGATGGTAAGCGGATGTGGGCGCGGGGCGTGCGGGCGGACGGGCCGGCAGCGCGCGGTGGCCGGTCCCGCAGCATCCTGCCCGGCCGCGTGCCCAGCACGCTGGCATGCGCTGCGTCCTCTGTCACTTCGCAGTAACTTTAAGATTGATGTCTTTGGACGGGTAAGTTGCAGAAGGGATGGAGTTGATGTGTTTTTAACTGTCTTGAAAGAAAAAAAAAAAAGATTTAGAACAAGAAATAGTTTTTTTTTTTAGTTAGCACTTTCCCTACAAAACACACGTCGTTATTATTATTATAATTGTTTAATTGGGAAGTTATGCACCGGGAGGGGGGCTCTTCCATTTTCATTCACTAAGTTGAAGTGACAGCGCTCCACCCTCCTTGGCTCCCCTCCTCCCCAGCGCCTGAGTGTATACGGGCTTTGGAGAACTAGCAGTCCTATAATCTTTTCTTTCCAGATTTCTCTCTCTTTTCCTCCAAAACCTGTTTTCTTGTTCTCCTTTTTATTTCAAGCAACAAAACTTTTGCAAAAGCAAAATAGAAGTAGGGTGTGAAGGGGCCGTTTCTCTCTGGCTTTGACTCTGCCCAAGTCACCGCAGTTAAAAAGAAAGGACTGCTCCCCGGTTTGGGTTTGGGGAAGTTTTTGTTTTGTTTTCCGACCCTTCGTGATCCCAATAGATCTCCTTAGCAAACTTCTGCCTTTTTTTTTTTTTTTCTTTTAAAGGAAATGTTCACAGGAGCATACGTCTGACAAATAGGGATGCTGTAGGACAAGCTTGGGACAGTGCTGTGAGACAGGAGTTTCTCAGGAGAAGTTCTGGTGTGAAAAGATTGTAGAGATTTTGTCCTTCTTTAAAGGGGTGGAGAAAGACTTTCTGGGCCGAGTTGGCTGCCTCTTGTCCTTTATATTTCCTACAAGACACATTCCTGCACCCGGTTGTCCCGCGCAATGTTTGCCGCATTTTCTAAGTGATTGTTGCCGAATGATTGCAACCTGTCGGTCAGCCGCCAGAGAACTGGCAGTTTATTTAAGAAATTTCGAGAGGGACAAAGCAGCTGCCCTGGTGTGGTGGTCTGCGTGAATAGAGGGAGGGAAGGCAATTAGGGGACTGTGTGGTTGGAGCTTTTTACTTGTCAGACTGGAAGCTTATTGCCTTTGTCGCCAGCATGTAAAGAGAAATGGCAGAGTTTTGTTTTGGTATTAAGAGCCTTAAAGATTGCTGGCTTGACACTTAAAACCGGAAGGCCAGAGAAGTCCAGAAAGGGGCCAGTATTTTCAGAAAAAGGAGAATAGAAAATGTAGCATTCCTATTTTTTTTTCTTTATTTATCTTGAAGTCTTTCTAGCCTTGTTTTTATTGATTTGTTATTTTTTTGGGGGGGAGGGGAAATTAGCAGAAACCAAGATGATTAACTTGTCCCATGTATTAACAGAGTGCTTAAAGAGCTACGTCATGAAAACATGCCTGTGAAGTTGGAGATAAACAGCCTGCCGGGCTTTCAGTGCAGTCCATGAAAACCATCTTTTCTAGTGAATGCATCCTACCTTTAGGAAACCTTATCTGGGTCACTGGTTAGCAAGACAGATCTGGGGTGGTTTCTTACCTCCATGCAAATCAGCGCTGTGTGTTTGATTTGGAAGAGCGCGGGGTGGTTCTGGAGTTTTGTCCTCCAGACTTTCCTGCGTTGCAACTTAGCCGACCCTTCCCTCCACGGGCAGCCATGAAAGGGACCATTTCGAATGTGTGATGTCTGTCTCATTAAGTTAAATCCGTACCAATGTACCGACTCAGGATCCTATGAGGATCCCAGGAAAAGTAAGTGGGGTGTGTGGAATATAAACGCTGGATCCCTTTCCTCTCCCCTTCTCTTCTCTCCTTCCTTTTCTTCTTCTCTCTTCCTGGGGGAAAAAAAACTCAACAAAAACTGCAACAACTAAAGAAGCCAGGTAGCCAGAGAGCCACTCTGCGATGCCACCACGTGCTTCTGGGGAGATCAGCTGAAAACCTTCAGGCAGCCTCCTTGTGCTCCTACAAGGAAGAGAAGGGTGCGCAGGAGTGGCAGGCGAAGCCCTCCAAAGTGTCACTTCTGTGTCACCATGACAAGAAAATACACTTTCCTCCTCCCTCCCTCTCTCCCGTTGCAGACCTCTCCCTAAGAAATTTGTTTTGAAGGATTTGACAATCTTGCAGATAAAGTGCCTGCCTCCTGCCTCTGGTTGATCATTTTCCCTCATGGCTGACCGTAATTTCCCTGCTCCTCTGAGCGGCAGCTCTCCCCCTGCCACCCAAGGTGAGGGAGGGGGGCTTTTCTTAGGTGCACTGAGCTTGCTGGAGAAAATGGACCTTCCCCCTCTTTCCTTCATAGATCCTGGAGTAGTAAAGATTAGAAACTAGAGGCAGGTCCTTAATTAAAAAATTCAATTCCATCCACAAACAGCTGAATTAGATGATTTTTAGGAAAAAAAAAAAACATTTTTGAACTTATTTTTTTCCCAGGGAAGAGTTGTGCAGTGAGAAGAATTAGCAAAGTAATTATCTGCCATCCAAGTGAGACGTTGGAGTTTTCACAGTGTGTCAGCCCAGAAATCTAGAGCCATCCTGAAGGTCTTTTAAGATGCTTTTTTCTAGCGCTTTAAGTGAGCCGTGTAGAGGGAGGGGAAGCTGGGAGGAAAAGGAAAAGTGAGCAAAAAGTCAGGAGAAAGGAAGGGGGGGAACTGGTCTTGGCCCATCTTGAAGGTACAGAGAAAGTTTTTTTAGAAGTGGGGAAGAGGGCAAAGCCCAGTTACTATGTACCCTAGGGATGCAATGTTAGTGGGAATGGAAGATCTGAGTGGGAAGCCAGGCACGGTGGCCCCGGGGGTCTCTCTCTTACAGCACTTGGGCGCTTGGCACCTCAATTTGAATTGCTGGGTGAGTAGTGTTTGTGAGTTAGTGTGTGTGCACAAGTGAGTGTGCATTTCTGCGTCTGTATGTCCTTGCTCCTCATGGGCTTGACCGTGAAGCCCGTGCTTTTCTTTTTCTTTCTTTCTCTCTTTCTTTCTTCTTCCTTTCTTTCTTTCTCTCTTTTCTTTCTCTCTTCTCTCTCTCTCTCTCTCTCTCTCTCTCTCTCTCTCTCTCTCTCTCTCAATTCAGGCAGTGAGAAAACAAAACAAAACTCCAAGACTGAATGGTCAGCTAAGGCTGTGTGGTACAAATGCAGCAGCATTTTTTGGGGGGGGAGGGAAGGGTTAAAGGAAGATGGGGAGGAGAGTCTGATTCCGTTCCAGTCCTGCAAGTCTATGGCAAGTGAACTGGAAGCTGGGAAGGAGTGGTGGGACTTGGAGCTTCCTCTTACCAGTGGGGTACCCATCACCCACTAGAGAGACGGCAGGCAGGAGAAGAAGGGGAAGTGGCCTTGCCCTGCATGCTCTCGAATCCCCCCCATGCTGTGAGCCACCAGGCTTCTCCAGTAGTGGGGAGGGGGCGAGTTGTGAGGGGCTGTCCTAATTTGTTTCATGTTTAATGCTGAGTTTCTCTTGTTCTGTCTTTGGCTTGTGTTTATTTTTCAATTTAACAAATTTAGATGTTGGCCTTTCCGGGTTCTGGTGTTGTTGGTAGAGTTTATATCTTCCGAGCTTAATAAAAAAAATGTGTTTTTGGAAACCGGAGTGTGGGACAGGTGACAGACAGCTGGTGCTACTGACAGTACCAGAGCCCGCTCTTTGGCAGCACGGGTTCGGGGGCTTGGATCTGTTCCTTCCCTGCCTATCTTTGGCCATGCCAGCAAGGACTTGCTCCCGAATTTGCAGGCAATTCTTTCATTATTTTCATGGTCACTTTCTTCATTATTTTGTTGTTTGAATGGAAAGAGATACCGAGGTGACCAGTTCAGATCCAAAACTGGGGGAAACGGGCTTAGAAGGAATGAGATCCAGTACAGGACTGTAAGAATCGCTGTTTGCAGAATCACGCACCACATTCTGTGTGCTCTAGCAAAGGCCAAAGCAGCACACGAAGCAATGCATACAGCTGTGCGATGTCTTCCTTTCCGCTGCCTTCTGGTTCAGTCCAGTTGTGTCAGCTGTGGGGAATTGCAGGCGCCGACCCTTACTCTGTTACAAGGTTTACATTCAGATCCGAGAGTGTCAGGATTCCTGCGATGTTCCTCACCCTTGTTGGAGCAAGTGACTTGGTGTTTAATAGCTAGCCTGCAGCTGTGGGGAAGGTAAACTTCCGTTCTTGAGTGAAATCAGGTGAGAAAGGAGCTTGTTTTCAAAGGACGAGTTACTCCTGACTGCATTGGTGGAGATACTATAATCTTCGTACTGTCTGACCAGGCCGTCCTGTTGAGATGGTTTTGAAGGCAGCAGAACCTGCAACCTTGTCTTCTAGGAAACCTCCCTTTAGTGTTTTTCGTGGAGAGCCTGGCTGAACTATGGGATGGCATTCTCTCCTCCTGCATGAGTGCACAATGTTAGAGACCCTGGCATCTGCCCATCCATTGCATACTTCTGCACCCATTGCAAGAATCTTCCCCATGGAATGTTCCCTCCGACTTCCCTCATATCGGAGGGAACAGCAACCAGGGCCTCTTTTGGCCCATGGTCTCTCGTGGGTCCTCTCCTTCTAGGGAATTTACTGTGTCTAGGTGCCCTTTGAAAGGTGCCCATGTTTGGCACATTAGCAGGGCATAGTAGAACAGCACCGTCCCATGTGCCTTCCTTTCGATGCGTCTGTGTGGACTCCTTGCCGAATCAGTTCCACGGCTAGGAGTTTGCGTTTGTCTGGCCACGTGAATGACGTGTCCGTTCCTCCACTTGGTTTAACCACTCGGTTCTCTGTTAGGGAGGAAAATGTACTTGCTGGACGGAAGGAACTGTCTCTGGGGCAGGCACGATTTCAAATAGAGCCCCAAATTTCAGAGTTAGGCCCTGCTGCCAGAGCACACAGCAAAAGAGATGTGGGGAAGCTATTCCTCGAAAGAAAATTCAGAAGGTGGCTGTAGATTGTGCACGTTGCATTTCTTAAATTTCCTGGGATATAGTAACCAGGATGCACTTAAAATCAGTGATTTCCTTTCCATTGTATTTAGGAACCCCTAGATTTAGACTTGTGTTTGGGGATGATGGGGGAGGCCTAGAAATCGTTACTGTGTGTGAGAGCAGCCTCACCTTGTGGCTTTTGGAGATCTTCATTTTGTAAGAGGCTGTATTTATTCCTGGCTCTGTTTTGAAGATCACCTCTCCTAAAAACAGCTGTTCCCTCTTCCCCAGTTCCCAAACATTCTCAGCACACCCAGCCACTCAGCGAGATTGATTATATACACGTTCACCATATAATGCCCATGCAGTTGAGAAATATTTGGTAGGAAGACTGAGGTGGTAAATTCCTGGGAAATCACTTAGGGACGAAGCGGCTGCCCGTCATCTCCAAGGATCAGGACAGTCGGGCAGACCCCATCATGCCTGACCTCGGGGTGGAGAATTTCCATGCTGCTGGAAGAGAAGCAGCCAGGAGGAAAACTCTGGAATTCAGCCGTCCGAGGGTGAGCCTGAACCGGCAGCCAAAACTTAAGCATGCAAATGTTTTAAAGGTGAGCTGAGGGTTGCACAATGGGATGTTCCTCCCGTTCTGAAATAAATCAGAACGAGAGGAAATAAATTATGTTTAATGAACTTCCTGGAAGGGATTGTTCAAGCACAGCTTTGTTGGGTCCAGGCAACGGTTTGCACAAAGCCAAGCTCCTGGGACAGATCTGTCTTTCAGGTTCAAAGCCCCCCATCCCTTTGCCAGTGTGCCCCCCACATCTTCATCCTCAGCTCTCGCCACATCCCAGCTCCTTTTTCAGGCATTAAGAAAAGGTCACTGAGAAGAGCTAAACTTGACCCTCTAGGTCCTCAGTGACCAAGACTGATGGGCGTGGGCGATCTAGAAAGCTCCTTGGCCCTAACAAAGGCCTGGTCAGAGTTGGCTTGATTTTGTTGTATGCATACATGTGCGTGTGAGGCTTGGCATGCAAGCAGACCCGTGTTCTGCCGTGTCTTTGCAAGCCAAGTTGTCCCGCTTCCGGAATCCACGAGAGAAAGTATGAGTCACAGACAGCAGGACAATCTTCACACTTCTTTTTGTTGTCTAAATGAATTTGATGAGAGGGAGAGGGAGGCGTCGGCCATTGATGATTACAGAACAAACGGCGCCCTTCACTCTGGACTCTGAGCTGTAAACACTGGGACTTTGCCGCCTGGTGGGTGCATGGCGCAGTACCCGGCCTGAAGTGTAGGCTGTGCACTCCACTGCAGGTGGACATTTAAACATCTCGCAGACACATCGCCCACCACCCTGTCTCTCCACGTAAAACTCAAACCCAGGGAAACCTTTCCTCTTTTATTTATTACTTTCAGCAGCAGCGCTGCGGCTCTCAATAGATGTCTTGTACAGGAACACAATGCTCCAATAGCTAGGAGCAAAGCCTTCTGCAGAAAGGAACATGGTTCGGCTATGAAAGGACCCTGGCCACTGCGCAGTGTGTCCTGGCTGGGCTCCTCGGGACTCTGAGGGGAAGGGTGAAAGGTTCTGAAGAAACCCACTTGGACCGCAGCAAGCAAGCATCCATGTAAGGGGTTCACAGGATGCAGGACGCCGGCCAGCCCTGATCCAAACCGCTCTGTGTGTCTCCCACTAGGTGGTTCCTGGTGCTCGGGGCAGCAGGCTGTTGGATCGGGCGATTTCACTCTGCTTGACCTTTCTACCACCTTTGGTGCACGGTCTGTGGAGTTGCCCAAAGGCTGAGGACTCACAAGGAGCAGCCCCCCCTCCTTGTTCTCACCTCAGCCCCTCCTCCTCACCAGCTCTCCAAGGCCCCAGAGAGGAGACACCTGTGCATGTTCATCGAGTTGCCATTGGTCAGCGCAGCCGCCGTAGAGCATCCGGAACAATGAGTGGCTACATTGTAACTCTTTTTCCCCCTATAGTCCGGAGCCCGTGGGTGCTTGCCTGAGGCTGATTGAAGCCCTCAGGAGAGCTGGTCGCTTAGAATCCCTGAAGACCGTCCCTTGCCACCGCCGCCTGCCTTTTCTTACAATATGCTGGGCTCCCAAAGGCACTTTCTGACCCTATTTTTTTTTTCTTCCTTGCAAAAAAGAGGGAGTCGGAAGGAATTGTGGGGAAGCATTAAAGAGATTGTTTTCTGTGTCTTTGACTAATAGGTCACGGAAGTGGATGGCAAGCTCGCCTTCCCTTCAGGTCACCCCATGTTAGAGGGGGCTGAGGGGTTGGGGCCACAGAGGACCAGTGGAAAGACCCACAAGGTGCATCGCCTTGATCAATCTTTCACTTGCCCGGTCCAGATTTATAAGCATCCTTTGGAGGGCGTGTGGGTGCTGGGTGACCAGGGTGGCCAGCTAAGTTCTAGAATTGCTACACTTAAGGGTTCTTGAGGTCAAAGGTCAGCCACGGGGTGGGGGGGGGTCCATTGCTCTGCCCCTCTGTCCCTCTCCACTAGAGTTAGATGAATGCTCCCAGTGGAAGGGCTCTGTGTGCTTTGAGGGCCTTAAAGAATCTTTTTAAAAATAGTTTAACTATTCAGAGCTTATTCCTATGTGTTTAATGAGAAATGGCGGGGGCCTGGGGGTGGGGGGAGGGGGGAGGGGACGACGACACCTCTGCTTGGGGATTGGTAGACTGTCCAGGTAGAAAGCATGAAGCCCTAATGATCCCAAACCCCTTTCATATACATAGTGTGTGCTTTGTTGAATGGGCTTAAGTTTGGTTTTTTTTTGGGGGGGGTGACTTTTTCTCTGGATTCTTATCAACTAGCCTTGTATAGTAATTTTATCCCAAGAATCCTGCTGGTTCCTAACACTCCTGTTTACATTAGGGAAGCAGAATATCCTCTTAAATGCCCCAGTCACCTTCTTTCTGCCCCTCCTATAGCCAGCTCCGTTCTGTAAAAGGGCTGCTTGCGTGTCAGCCCTGGACTGCATTTGGAGATGACCCTGGTGGGCAGGAGGCAGTGTCTGCCAGCACTGGTGTAGATTACAGGGAGGCATCAGTGGGGGCCTGGAAGACTGATTCCCTCTGAGTCCTGAGGCATTTATGCAGGCTAGCCCAGGCCTGGCTCACGGCTGCCTCTCTGTAACGTGGAGAGTGTCCATCCCTGTAGTTTGAATCTCCACAGATGCTACTGAGATAGCTGCAGGGTGGGATGGTCCAGGCAGGCAGGTGGGGCTTCGAGGCACGTGTGACCTGGGAAATACTTCCGCATCCACTGCGTAATCAGTTCTTTGTGGGGTTTCACAGAACAAACATGACCAGCGCTCGATACAGTGATTGGAATGTAGCTCTGCTCCACGAAGCAGGTGCAGCTCTGAGCTGCGTTGGGATGGGTGATGGAGTAGCGATTTGTCAGTCTGTCCTGCCCTGGGACCAACCAGACTAGCGACTTGCAATGCCTCCCTAGGAATTTCTGGTAGTAATAAATAGAGCTGGTTGGTATATGTGAACAGCTGTGGTGCTGTGGCTTCAGGATTGTACACTGTTTACGGATGTGTTTTATGATTCAGATGCATAGTTTTCCTCACCTTTCAAAGAGTTAAAAATACTCGCAAGAGGCTCTTCAAGGAAGCACCCTGCCTGTCACTGCCATGACCTTGTCCATTAGCTATGGGGTGGCCCTGCGCTAAAGGTACTTTTGAAGACACACTTCCCTAAAAGGCAGGTCTTGTGTCGCAGTTGGTTGCCTTGAATGTGGGACTCTCTTCTATTTAAAAGATGAAAGGAGATAAATATTGAAGGCTATTTAATACTCCCCCCCTCCCGCAAGTGATAACAGCTTTAGTTTAGTTCCCATAATGCATTTCTGGAAGCTCACCTGTGGCCCTCCTCTGGTAAAGTACTTTTCTCACAGTATCTAGGGTGATGCAGTTTAGAATACAACACTTCAAGATCTCTTTAGAGAAGTGGGAGCTGTTGAAAGGAAGAGGAATGTTGAAGGGACCACTTGCAATCTCAATTTCTGTTTCTGTTATGTTAGTTCTTATTTAAAGATTCTCCACCCTGATTCTAGAAGGACTTGGAACTCTCCAAGGTTTTTTTTTTTTTTAAAATCCGAGATCCTCTGTGGCATAATGATTTCCCCATGCTATTAAAATATGTATTAAATATCATATTATAAAAAACAGCATGTGACTTGGGCAGGGTCGCCACAGGTCACCCCCACACTCCTTCTCTGATAATGACATTCTGTCTTTGCAGCAAGGAGTGCGGTCTGGGACTATGTTCTTCCCCCCATGTGACGAGACTGGACTGGTAGCTAGCCATGTGTGCGTTTGTATTTCCTAGATTTCATTTTTCGGGTTCTCTGCATTGCATGCATTGCCCAGCCCTGAGCACTTGAACACTTTGCATATATGATCTCATTTGATTTTCACAACCCTACAAAGGCAGACACAAAGCTCATCTAGACTTAGAGAGGCAGAATTGAAATTGGGGTTGGGGGGAGGGAGAGGGATGAGAGAAAAAGGGGAGTATCACTCAACCAGTTCAGTGAAGCAGAATTTCTGCATTCGTGGTCATTCTTGGGCCCCATGAGAAGTCAGTAGACTCTAAAGCCATTTGCAAGGCACTGGTAACAGTGAGATGGTATCTGTAGGACTGCGGGCCCCATGGTTTCTGAAAGTTCATCCAACCCTTAGCTCTGACCCCAAGTAGACCACAGCGGAAAAACCCGGCATTTCTGTGAAACCAATGGGCAGGATGTGACAGGAAAGAAAGGACTGGGATTCTGCAAGAGTTTGCAGGAAAACTTTCCATCTTAAAGCCCATGAGATACGGGCACGGTGGGTGCAGCAGCAGGTAGACCCTGCCTTCTGTGTGTGGAGCTCCTCCTTGCTTAAGACCCCAACAGCATGGACCGCCCAGTGGCTGTGTGCTCTCTGGAGACCTGCTTGACCTGCAGTGAAAGGCACAGAGGAGGACCCCGCTCCAGCACAGGTGGCACCCAAGATTCCCTGTTCCCTTCCACCCTGTCCACCACCCTGCCTGAAAGTTTTGACTGAACAACAACAGCAAAAATAGTTGTCTAGAAGGACTCAGGAGCTATCACAGAGCCCAGGCTTTTGTTAAGATTTGTTTTACGACTTTTATTATACGTGCATCTAAAAGGAAGAAGGGAGAGTTACTAAAGCCCACATCTGTTTTCCTGTTGCCCAAATGCCCTTGTTATCTTTGTCAATACTTGCATGTCTTGCATGGAAAGCGGCTTGGGATTGGTGACAGAACCTTGCCACCTGTCCTCCCTTTGCTAATCCTAAGAATGGTAACAAGCCATTGTAACTAGTAAACAGGCCGCGTGCTAGGTCTGCGCGCACTTTCCCCTTGTCTTCTGTAAGAACTAGGCCGTGAGTCAGGGTTAGAACCCAGGTCTCTAACCTCTAGGTTTGCCTGTGCTTCTGTGGCTCTGTAGTCTGAGGGCTTCTCTGTCATGGCTGATGGTATCGTGTCTGGGTCCTGAACGTAGAACTATTGGATCAGGTTTCTCTGGAGACCTAGCCCTGGGGTTCCTCTAGTCTTCTCTCCCTCCATGATGGATTGTCTACCTGCTACTGTTGCTCACAGTGGTCCTGCTCTTCTCACTACTTGCCCACCCTTAGCCTAACCTGTCGGGGACCCATCCTTGTTTATATCAGCAGCGGTTCTCTCTCTAAGCAAGTTGAAAACTATCAGAAGGTAATTCCAATGTTTTCTTTTCTTCTGGGTGGTCTTGGTTTTATTCATGTCTCTGTCTTTCCCACCTTCCCAGTTGGAAATGTGATTATTCTCGATCACTTTTAAATACAAGTGTTTCCCTAAACAGTCTTCTCCTACAGGATAGTCAGTGCATGTCCATGAGGCATGACTGTGGGCCTAGATACAGTAGCCCTGGCGCACACAACCTGTTCAGAAATTTCCTAGCTGCTGACCCTTAAGAGACCTACCTCGTTTCCAGGGCTTTGGTAGCCTTTTCCTTAATGGTTTTAATTACAAAATGGTAATGAGGCCTCCCAGTACCTAGTTAGCTCTCTTCTCTGAAAAAGCTATACTTTATAGAAGTTATAAACAAACTCTTGGGTATGTTCTTTTTTTCTCTAGTTCTTCCTGGATTGTCTAGGAAGACCATCTTTTCCTTCCCAGGCACATCTATGTAAAAGGAAGAAGCACTTTTAAAAGGTGCCTTACCCCTCGTTAACCATGGGAGGAAACATGCTGCCTGTATCATATGCCTCTCTCTGCCATTGGGGGTGGGGGTGGGGGTAGGGGAGGAAACATGGTTGGAGAACTCCTTAACTGCTCAGTGGTCCCTGAACTTAAGAGGCGCTAGTTGGCAGCACTAGAACCTGACTTCTTTGAATGCAATTTCTTTTCCTTGATGTTAATGCAAGTTGTGCCTTTCTAAAAGTAATAAAAGGGGATGAAGACGCATTCTGAAATGAAACTTGACTCTAATCCATTCATCATCTAATACCAGCCTCTTCATCTTGGCTGGTACCTAATCTGGTTAAATGTCCCTGTTGTAGGATTTTACTGAAAATCCTCTATTGGGAATAGGGTTTTTTGCAATTGGATTACTCTCAGTAAATGGCCCAGTAGTTCGCTTGTTTCAGCTTAATTTTTTTTTCTTTGTGATCTTGCTGGGCTGAGTTATAGCTAGCATAAAGGAGGAGGGGCGGAGATGGAGCGAGGGGTTTGGGGGAGACAAGAGTGATTTGGAAAGGCCTGGGGAGATGACTGCAAGAAACATACTTGATGCTTTTATTTTCTTTGTTCTTTGCTCCTTTGCACCGACGCGCTCCTGCCCAAACACAAAACCCACATACACTGTGTTGGCCAGAACCACCCATTTCTCAAATGCATACCTTTTATTAGCCCAATTCATCATCGTCCAGTTAATTTAGTAGTGGTCCCTGGTGACTTCCTAATGAATCGGCGCTAAAATGCACAGGTGCTCGCCAGGCTGGGCGAAGTTCCCTCTTCCACCCAAGCTTGAATGGCAAGCTCCTTGTTTCTAAGGACAGAGTGGAATAAGGAGGGAGGGAAGGAGGCCAGGTGGGTGGGATTTGGGCCCTGGAGCGTTTCTTGTACATGAGGGTTTTCCCAGCCCTGTCTGTGAAATCAGCCTGTCTTCTAGGGGTCCTGCCGTGGGGCCTTGTGCAGAGTTTAGTTGGCCTGGGAGATTAAAGTTCCTATTTCCCGCTCACCTGCTGACGGGAGAAGCGCAAACCCTCGGTTTCGTGATGGGTGATGATGGAGGCGTTTCCAAGCCACCGTCCGTGGGTTGGTGACCCTGAAGCAGGCCGTGGTGGCAGACCTCCCTGAGGCTGAATGCTACTTGAAATGGATTGGGGGAGAGGCCGGGAGAGTTGACTCCACCGTGTAGAGTCAAGCTGGGGGGATGTTGTAGGGACGTTAGCACTTGCTGCGAAGTCAGGGGCTGCCGGCGCCCCGCTGACCTTGTCTGCCTCTTTCCCCCCCACAGTCGAACAAAGTGCCGGTGGTGCAGCACCCCCACCATGTGCACCCACTCACGCCTCTCATCACCTACAGCAACGAACACTTCACCCCAGGAAACCCACCCCCACACTTACCAGCTGACGTAGACCCCAAAACAGGTAAGCCGGGGCGAAGCTGCAGAGCACCATGGAGGCCTTGGTGCAGACGGGCTTCCTGATTCCTCCTCTGGGGGCTGCAAAGGAAGCTGGGAAGGGAGGTGAGAGCTTGAACGGCAGTATTTCCGCCTCCTTGGGGACATCCATTTGTAGGCGTAACACGTATGGTGGGGGTGTCTGGGGGAACTTGACTGTGGGTACCGGACAAACCAGGAAGCAGAAATAGGATCGGAGGCATCTGCTGGGGGCTTTCCAGCTTCTCAACGGGAAAAGAAGCCCCGCACTCGGCTTCAGGGGGACCAGTCTCTTAGAGAGGCTTGAGGGCGGCACTTTGAGGAACCACGTCGTGGGATCCTCTTAGGATCGTCCCCCTTTCAATGTCTTGAGTATCAATTGCTGCGCCCGTTTCGTGGATGTGAACATCAAGGCCTCAGGGCATCCAACAGGGTCCGAGGCGGAAGCCGCCTTCAGCGTATGTTCTTATCCTTTCTTTCCATCCCTTCAGCCGGAAGATGGCAAAGCTACCGACAGCCAAAGCTCCTCCATAGGCTCCCTTGGGAGACTAGGCAAGATTTTTTTGGGGGGGGGGAGGGGCTGTCCAGGGACCCCTGTTCCCAGCTAGCTCATCAGAAGGATGGATTTTAAGTATCTCTTCCACGACCCCTGTCTGGAGGACCTGTTGGTGCCGGTTCAGGCCGGGTACCCCTGAAAGAAGCCTCACGGGAGGCTGAGGAGGCGGCCAGCCCCGCTGCCCCAGGCTCAGCAAGTGAATGGCAGCAACAACTTCTCATTTCAATAATGGTAGGCCAGGGAATAGCTTTTACATGGCTATCGTAAAACACATGATTAACGTCTGTGGACTGTTTACTTTGCCTCTGCGAACATTCTTTCAAGCGTGTGCAAATGGCTTAGTGTAGGGTCCAAGCCCAGCTAATCTGTTTGGTTTTTGGTAATAGAGAGAGAGAGCAGTGTCACTGAGGGAGACTTAATTTACAGATTAAAAGCTTCCTGGATGAATTTAAAATTTAAAAAAAAAATGAGTTTTCATCCTTGAGTGGTGCAGCTCTGTCCCTTTGATGGCTGTTTAATTTGGGGCACTGCACACCTGCTCCTGCCTGGACCATGCAGACTGCTGTACCTCTCCGGCTAAAATGCTCCCAGAGCTTGGATTGCTGAGAATTGATGGCCGGATATGCCCCGTGCACTGAGGAAGCATGCCGGGAATGTACATACCTTCAGTGTGCACTCCTGTGGGTCTCTAAAGACCAGTGTCTTATGACACAGGAGGTATCCAATCAGCAGGTGGGGCTGGTTCCCACAGATGGCTCCGCCCCTTAGGAAAGGATCGTCTACAGCGCAGCATAGACGGCCTCCATCTTCACCTTGTCTGTTTGTGGATGTGAATCCTGGAGAGAAGACACTGATGGGTGTTTAGTGCTTTCAGCTTGCAGTTCCTCTCAGGACAGGCATTGGCGATCTGTGGGAGGAGACTCTTTGGAAAGAAGACAAGGCCACCTTTATGAGCCATAGCTTCAAATCAGCTCCGAGGCATGCCTGTGATCATGGCACTGAGGGCTGAGGCTGGAGGATTGTGAGTTCAATGCCAGCCTAGGCTATGTAGCCAGACCGTGCCTCAAATAGGAATTAAATAACGAATAAAGAAATAAATTTCACAAATCAGAGAAGTAATTCATGCAGGCAAGTCATTAGAATTAAAGAGTGAAGGGTCATATTCCAAAGGCAAAAGAAATAGAATCAGAAATGACCTTCTACTGAAGCGCAAGAGGGAACAGAACCCCTGTGGGAACAGAACCCCTGTCCCTCCTTTTTCTACCCCACCCCCACCCCAACATACCCTGGCATTCTCCCTCTCTGTCCTTCCTGAAATGTGTTGCTCCTTCTCGCAGGGATTCCACGGCCTCCGCACCCTCCAGATATCTCTCCATACTATCCGCTGTCGCCCGGCACCGTAGGACAAATCCCCCATCCGCTAGGATGGTTAGTACCACAGTAAGGAGTTCCATTTTTTAATTTACTTTTTGTTTCTTGTCATGAGCATGTGTGTGCATGTGTGCGTGCATATGTATATGTGTGGGCTGGTGGAGGGTATAGAGAAGAAGCTGCTACTGTGTCCTGTGTGCGCACGTGCACACACGCACATGCTGCTGGGGGTGGGGCATAGGGAAGAAGCTGTTAAGATGTCCTGTGAACTCTCAGGCAGATCTCAGCATTCCAATGGGCTATATGGAAAAGGGTGGGTGGTTGTTGGCATTGCGACCTCATGGTCTACAAAAGTGTCCTTAAGATACTTTGGGAATTGGAGATGCTCCTGAGGCTGACACAACTCCTCCTCAGTGACAGCCTGAATTGGACTTGTGTCAATGAGTTGAACCCTTCCTTTTAGATGTCTATATGGCAGAAAGGGGGTGGGAGCAAGAAGAGTCCAGTTGTGAAATCTAGGGGTGAGAGGTATGGTTCATTTCCTTTCAGCTCCAGTACCCTCTCTCCCAAGGTTAGCTCAGTAGTGGAAACTTGCTTGTGTTGAGCAGCTGGTGTCTCACCAGCATGTCGCTGAGATTCTTCGCACAGCCGATGCTTTACCCAGCTATGGGGTTGGGAAGGGAAGCTTCCCTTTGCCCGCAAGGGCTCGCTGACTCTTGGTCCTAAAACTCAAGCACACTATGTTTCAAAAGTAGAGCAGAAAGGTCTTTTAGCAGAGCATACCTCGATACATGTTGCATCTGTGTGTCTGTGCGCCTGCGAACGTCATGTTTTGAGACTGCTGATCTCTGTGCACCTACTTTGCCATGTTTTTAGTGATCTATTCTTCGGAAAACAGAACAATGTTGAATGCTAGAAGAAACAAATTGGGGTCTTAATCTTTTTATAGGCTTAAAGACAATAGAATGTTGGACTAGTTCCCTCCCAGTCTTCTTTTTTTTCCCCCTCTGTGTGGATCCTGTGCTATGCTGTGTGTGTGTGTGTATACATGTGCGAGTGCACACACGCAAGCCAAAAGATTGAACTATGTAGTAGCTAAACTAAATACTGGCCCTGGGTGCGGTTTCTGCTTCTGTTTTTTGTTTGTTTATTTGTTTGTTTGGCGAAGTAGACAGGATCCTAGGACCTGTTTCTTCTCTACTGGATGAGGTTAAGCCTTGATAGTTCTCAGTCATCACCAGCCCCATTTGGCTGATGGGGAGATAGTGAAGACTGGATAAAAAGGAATACCCAACTCTGACAACCCTCTGTCAGGAGAAGTTGTGTGTCTTTCATGAGGATGCTATTTTGCATGTTGCTGTATTTTTTAATTATTGTAATGAGGTATGATTGTCTATTGGTTACCCACAATTCTTCTTGGGGACTCTCCCCCCGGTAACTCTTGTCAACACTTGTTAATTTGACAAAAGGCTACAAATTAAGCTCTGTTAATTTAATGTTTTCTCACCGAGATCTAAATACCGAAAGAGGCCCAAAGCGCAACTGAAGTCCTTTGATTCACTGTACTTTATTTTGGTATAAATTTACATTCATTATTGTTTTCCTTTGGATGTGTAGCCCTCAATTAGTATGATGGCTCCATTAAAGCAAGCGAGACTTCGCCTTTAATTATTACAACAAAACACCTAGTTTCAGCTTGGGGAGAGGGTCTCTATTGACATAAGCAGAGGTTATAAAATTTAATTAGCCATTCCTATCAGATTTATAGCATTCAAATTGTTCTGTGTTTCTTCTCTTTGATCCTTCCTGTACAATCCCCAAGATTTTTGTTCTGATCAAATGAGAGTAAAGCATCCTATACAGAGAGAACTTTCCCCTGCTCTTCTTTTCCTGATCCCCACCCCGACCTCCTTTCCAGTCTCTCACCTCTGAATGCCTCTTCCTCATAGGCAAGGTCAGCCTGTGTATCCAATCACGACAGGAGGATTCAGACACCCCTACCCCACGGCACTGACGGTCAATGCTTCCATGTCCAGGTGAGTTCCCAAAACCAGACCTTAATATTAAGACCACCATGGATGACCTCTCACCAGGCCACCCAAGAGCTGCGGTTATATGTAGGTCTAATAATACAAAGCTGGTATGGCCTGAAGCTTTTCTCCTAGAAAACATCGAAAAATTGCCTTGAATGTCCAAGGTAAGCCACGCCTTCCCAGGCTGAGTTTTTCTGAGTCGGTCAATTAAACAATGCAGTGTCCCAAATTAAAAAGACGGATGGGGCTTTTTAAAGAATCACTTCTCTTTTGTCCTCTGCTAGGTGAGAAAGAAGGGATTGTAGTAATTTTAATCATTATGCAAAAGAGTATGAAGAAAAAATAAAGGATTGGTGTTTTTAAAACTCAAGATTCTGATCAAGTTCACAAGAAAGGACTGAAAAGATGACTTAGCTGTTGCTGCCCCACAGAAAGACTGGAATTCAATCCCCCAGACTCTGGGTGGAGGGGTGACAGCTGCCTATAACTCCAGCCTTGGAACGTGGAGACTGGGAATCCCCAGAGCAAGCTGGCTAGCCACATTAGCACCATTGGTGAGGCATGCCTCAAAAGAATAAGGTAGAAAAACAATGGGAGATGATTCCTGATATCAGCCTCAGACCTCCACATACAGGTGCACACATAAGAACGTACCTATGTGCATACCCACCTTCCCACACATGCGAAAATAGAGGCAAAAAGAGTCTATAATAAGCTGCAGTTCTGCCTCCTCTAAGCAGTGGCCAGTAGAAACTGAATGGGATATACATTATGTTTATATTGCATAGTCCTTCCTTCCTTCCTTCCTTCCTTCCTTCCTTCCTTCCTTCCTTCCTTCCTTCCTTCCTACTTTCCTTCCTCCCTCCCTCCTCCCTCCCTCCCTCCCTCCCTCCTTCCTTCCCTCCCTCCCTCCCCCTTCCCTCCCCCTCCCTCCCCCTTCCCTCCCTCCCTCCCTCCCCCTTCCCTCTCTCCCTCCTCCTCCACTCCCCCCCCCTCCCTCCTTCCTTCCCTTCTTCCTTGGTTTTCATCCTTTCTTTCTTTCTGCTTGACTTTCTTCCTTTCTCCCGCCCTCCTTCCCTCTCTTTCTCTCTTCCTTCTTTCCTCCCTCCTTTCCTTTCCTCTCTCCCTTCCCTCCTTCCTTCTTTCTCTCCTTCTTTCCTCTCTTCTTTCTTTTTCCCTCTTCCTTCCTTTTTCCTCTCCTTCCTCCCTCCCTTCCTCCTTTCTCCTCCTTTATTCCTATCTCCCTTCCTCCATTTTCTCCTTTCTTTCATCCTTCTCTTTCTTTTATCCTCTTCTCTCCTTTCCTCTTTCCTCCCTCTCTCCTTCTTCCCCTCCCTCCTTCCAAGGAACTTGCCTGAACTTCCAAGGTAAGTAAGCATTTCTAAGCTGACCTTTTATGAGAGTCAGTCATAAAACTCTCACATTCTAAAATTCTTCCCTCTTTCCCTTCCTTCCTTTCTCCCTTCTTTCCTTCTTCACTCTATCCCTCCCTTCCTGACTTCTCTCCTTCCCTCTCTCTCTTCCTTCTTCCCTTCCTGACTTCTCTCTTTCCTTCTCTCCCTCCTTCCCTTCCTTCCTCTCTTCTTTCTTTCTCTCTTTTCCCTCTTTCCTTTCTTTTTCACTTCACAGGGTCATTTCACTTTTAAGAAGTATTCTCTTCTTCAATTTTCTGCACTGTTTTTCAGCTGCAGTAAAGTGTGGCTGAAGTGCTATCTTTTCAACATTCATCCCCTGTGCAACAATTACTAAAGGAATTTTCCTTCATTTGGACTTAAAATGCACGCATTTCATGCTTGCAGAGCATTTTAAGGTGGATCAGTTGCCTTTAAAGCGCTCAGTAGCCCCATGTGCCTGGCCGTGTTGGCCTACAAAATGCTAAATCTGAAACTTTAAAAAGAAATTGTGTGTGTGTGTGAATCCTGTACATTTATGTTGAAGCACATCTATAATATGTATACAACATCTATCCATATCCTCCGTCTCATTCTTCTCCCTGCAATTAATTCTAATTTCTCAGTGACTGTGAGTTTATTTACAAACTGCTTGGCAGCAGCTTGTTAAGTAGTCACTAATTGTTCCTAATGATAGTTTTATCTTCTGTTCATCTGATTTTCAGTCAAGTTAATTAAATCGGTGGAGGTTTAGACTTTCCTGATGGGCCAAAGCAACCAATCCATTTTGATGATGGCCCATAATTAAATTAGCATGCATTACATGGCAAGGATGCTTGCCTCCCTCCCTGTGCCCCCCCCTTCCTTCATCCTGTGAGTGAACATGGGGAACCTGGAAAGGTTGCTCGTGGCCGTGGATGTTGGCGTAAGGCGGAAGCAGGATCAAACACACGGAGACAAGAAGACCATAGCGTTTATAAGATCACATCACAGCCATCACATGGCTATAAAGACCCACCGTCTCCCATGTTGCTACATTATCTAGGTTTCAGATTCCATGGCGGTATACATTAGGCAGGAAGATGCTTCTCTCTGTCCTTTCGATTAGCCAGAGGAAGAAGGTTATTCTCGTTAAATAATGTCATCATGCCCCTCCCCCCCAAAGCCTGGGATTGAGTGGGAAACCTCCTGGGAGACTAAAGCCTCCGACAGTCTCAGCTCACTCTCCCGCCATCGCCACCCGCCCACGTTTCTCCTGACCACTCTTCCTGTTTGTTTATTTGGTGCATCCCCAGGTTGCAAGCGGCGAAGCGATGGTAGGATCCAGATCAGGGTTAAGCTTATCGATTGAATTATCATTAGGAGGCTAGCGGATGATTTATCGGTGGGCAGAGGTGGGGGAAAGGAAGGGGGAGCAGTGAGAAGAAAGGTTAGGAGGCTGGAGGTTCAGGGGGAAGGCGGCCGATTCCCCAGGTAGGCCATATGAAAGGTAGCTAGTTAAAAAGCGTATACAGCAAATTAAATACATTATTGTGGTAATGGGGCGACAGAAGTATAGGTCTATTATACTTATGGCAGTTATAGCAAATGCAGGCAGCTTGCCCTGCTCCAGAACACCCTTTGATATTCATTCTATTCAGCAGCAGGGCCAGGACTTCTCAGAATTAAGTGATGGGTCATTATACTTTAAACACCATGGAGAAGCCTAGATTGGCAATTAAACAGCTCTTGCTGACACTTACTTGTGCCACCCTGTGACCCCCTTTAGATTGAGATGTTGGAGCTCCGGGCCCTCAGCCTGCTAAATTGGCGCAAGGCTCTTCTCCTGACGAGAGCGGGCTCTGAAATCTGCCGGCTTCAAAGGGAGCGAGATCATGTATAAACCATAATGTGGGTGCACCGTGGCTCACAAAAAATAAGGCAGGAAGAGATGAAATGTTACAAGTGCAAGGGGGAAAATGAGAGAATAATGACAAACCTAATGCAACTCAAAGCGGGATTGTTGCAGGAGAAAAAAATGCATCCCACTGGCTCGCGCATAAAATCAAGGCCGGCAGATGACATCCAGTTAACAGAAACGCGTCAGCAGAGAATTAAAGTGAGAGTGAGCGCGAGGAAGGCCCCTGAGACAGCCAGAAACAAAAATTAGTTGTCCTTAACAAGTTAAGGTTCATCATTATATTCTGGCTTGGAGCCATAGAAGCAGACGGGGGTATATAATGAGCTGCTTCGAATTTTTTTGGGTGTTTATTGCAGTTCGCGACACAGTTGTCTGCAGAAAGGGATTTCTCGGGCCAAGGTATGCGCATGGGCCACATAGCTGGCACCTCGCCTGTTGGTTGTGCATTTTCCAGATGTGTGGAGCGTGCATAGGTCAGGGAGCTCAGAAATGTTTCTTCTTCATGGGCTACACCCAAAATATGCCCCTTACCTGGAATATACTCATATTGAGGTGTTTCCCCTTGGTATTTGATACACACACACACACACACACACACACACACACACACACACGCACACAGAAGCACACACATATAATTACATAACATTGCACCGTTCTCCTCCTTCATCTCCCTCCATATCTGTATATATATATACCTTTGTTCTGCAGAAAGCGAACATATGTATTTGAGATGTATCAAGCCTTTTGAATTCTCAGTAAAAACTGCCATTCCATCCACCCCTTCACCCAAGGGCTTCCAAGAACACATGTTCTAGCATTTCCTGTGAGGCTTTGGAGCAATGGGAAGGAGCAGATGTAATGTGGGAGCCCAAGGGTTCGCCTTCTTTTTTTCCAGTTTTTTGAGGGAAAGAAGGTGAGAGTGAACTTGTACCTTCCTTGGCTTTTGCTTTCTTTCTGCCCCTCCTTCCTTCTCCTTCCTTTTCTCTCTGATTCTTACTAAATCATGTCGTGGTTATCAAACTTGAAGTGGCTTAAGTTTATAAAGGCCTCTACCCAAGGGTAGAACTCCTGAGTCAGGTGTCTGCTGTGACTCAGGGGTCCCTGAAAAGATCAACATCCTCTGAGAATATTTTCATTTCATCAATATTATTCATTCTTTTATTTTTTAATGATTTTTTTCCAATTAACATTTGTTACATTATTTAGATCCGTGTTCCACTTATGGAAGGCATGTTGTAAATAAATACAAAAGTTCCTTTTGAAATAACTGTCATGATTAAGTTTTGCGAGGGCCACTCATCCCCACTGGACCGGTTTTCTGAAGTTTGTTCCCAGAATAGCAGTTGGCTTGTTCTGGGCTTATTAGGAGGGTATTGCTTCTATTCTCCTGTTTGCCCCACTTTTTCTACAGTATTGCATTCAGACAAAAAGTGTCTTCCTACTCAGTACAAGTCAAGGGAACTCTAGACATACCGGAAAATGTGGAAACCATTTTTCCCACATAGCTATCAGTTAGGAGATAGGCCAAGAGAAGTTTGATGGTGATTTCTATGGCTAATCTGCGTGGTTGGAAAGTACCAATTCAGAGACTCAAATGTGTTCTAGAGAACTTTCTAGGAAATGAAATTATTACAGGAGAAACTAGAAACTTTGTCATATATATATATATATATATATATATATATATATATATATATAATAAATAAATTAAAAGGCTTTGGAATGATTCCCAGGAGAGCATGTAGTAAAAGTAGAATTTCTAAATTTTAAAGAGGAAAGCACACACAAATCAGAATTTAACACTTTAGTTGTGTTTATGTGTGTGCAATTTCCTCCCCATTCTTCTACGAAAGGACATAAATGTAGAAAGGCACACAACTCAGGATAAGTCCAAAGAGGAAGTTTTTGGATTTTTCTCTTTCCGTTTTACTCTCTTCCATTCCTGTCAAAGAATAGGAACAAAAAAAAAAAGAGAAAAATAAAATTTTTATCGCCCTCCATCTCCAGAATGAGCCCTAATGAGGCCTGTTCCACATTGTCAAGAATGTATGTATATTTCAGCCACGTTAATATTTTATTTAGCTGTCAATATACAACAAAAGAGTTTCCCCTTTCGCTCCAGAACTGAGCAGGACTTAGGCAACTGTCTTCTCAGATGCCTCTAATAACTCCTCCAATAAACAAGAGGACGTGTGATTTCCAGCTGGTCGTCCAAGCCCACTTTTCCACCCAAGTACATGAGTTGAATTTGTCTTTTGCTAAAGATGTTAAAAATCATAATGTCTCATGTCAGTAGCAATCATGAAGGGGAAGATTGGCTTTAATGACATTATGAGAATCATTATGTTTAATTTATCACTAATTAATGCTGACAGGTTTCATATGCCTTGGGTTGCTTTCATGTGACTGTTACATTTTTTTTCCTTTCGTCTTCTTTAATTTTGTGTACACATCCCTCCTCATTCATTCATTTTGATTCTGACGATTTACACAGCTTTCTGTCTTCTAGGTTCCCTCCCCATATGGTCCCTCCACACCACACCCTCCACACGACCGGCATCCCACACCCGGCCATCGTCACACCCACAGTCAAGCAGGAATCCTCGCAGAGTGATGTCGGCTCGCTCCATAGCTCGTAAGTGTTGCCCTTGTCACCGTGCGCTCTGTGGCTGTGCGCTGAGCTGCTCAGATGGTTGTGTTGGCTCGTGGGTGTTTCTCTGCCCAAGGCCGGGCTTGCCGGCTTCGATTCCTGTGAGCACCAGCCCTTGCGGTGCAGGCCCTGGCTCCCCGTCGAAGGAGGAAATACACGCTGGAGACCCACTGCCACTTAGAACAGAGTTCTGTGGTGGACCACGGCTTTCAGTCACTTTCTGCTTTCCCCCAAGTGGACTCTTGGGAGCTTTGTTCCCTGAGAAGTGGAGTTCCCCTGCCCACGAGTCTTCCCTCTGTCCCGAGCAAGTATCTGCTTGCGAAGCTTGAGGAAGCGATTCAGTATCTTTCACCAAACCCACCTGCCCTCCCCCCGAGTTATTTTTAATCCCATGTTCTTGGGGTTCCAGAGAGAGATTCAAGAGCTTGCATGAGAAGGAGTCAGGTTGGACTATCTGCTTCGGAAGAAGTCGATCTTGCGGTGGCTTATTGGGTGGTTTGCATCCCTCTGTTTTATCTTTACCCAGAAAGCATCAGGACTCCAAAAAAGAAGAAGAGAAGAAGAAACCCCACATAAAGAAGCCCCTTAACGCATTCATGTTGTATATGAAGGAGATGAGGGCCAAGGTGGTCGCCGAATGTACATTGAAAGAGAGCGCGGCCATCAACCAGATCCTCGGGCGCAGGGTAGGTGGCCCCTCCACGGGGAGAAGAGGCGTGAAGTGGACCATAGGCAGGTGTCAGGAGACCATGGATCCCACGCTGCCTTTCCATAACGTCCTTTCCCCACCAGCAGTTCTGAATACTCCAGTGGTCTTCATTCATCAAGACAGTTGTACATTGGAATGCCACTAGGGACCGTGACAGTCCCTAATCCTCTTGCTCCTGAGAGCAAATGACAGAATAACACAGACGGTGAATACGTCTTCTCTGCGCACTCCTAGTTGTACCAGCACCCAGCAAGCTGGCAGTATCTGCACAGTTGACCATTTCTGGATGGATTCCCACCCCCCACCCCCCCTCAAACACACACACACAAGAAGCACTTGCCATCTGTGGGCCGTGGGTTTTTTAAATGTATTTTGTGATGTTTTTGTATGTCTTTCTCTCCCCCACCTCGTCCCTCCAGTGGCATGCCCTGTCCAGGGAAGAGCAAGCAAAATATTATGAGCTGGCCCGGAAGGAGCGACAGCTTCACATGCAACTGTACCCTGGCTGGTCTGCGCGGGATAACTATGTAGGTGCACTGCTTTCTGCAGAATTCAGTCTATAAGGATGCATTGGCCTCCAGTCCTCGGGACCATTGATCCAACCACTCCTCAAAACTGAGGGTCTGTCCTGGCTTGTAGTGCAGCTCTTAGTGCACAGTCAGTCCCAAGAGAATAAGGAAGAAATGGCATCCATCTATGTTCTCATGTAGGACCCCGGAGGCTAATTTGGGGCATCCCTATCTTCTTGCCTACTTCTTAGAAGAATTGGCACTTCAAGATCGATCCAAAGGGGCTCACAGTCCCAATCAAGTCCTTGCTCGGCTGTTGCTCAATGGTGTGTCTCTTAAGGGAGGAGGGCGTGTGCTTCACGCTTCACGGACCTTTGAGCAGGATCTATATCCTTAAGGAGAAAGCGCAGAAGAGCACCTTAGGCTGTGGTGGGAGTTTTGTTTTGTTCTGAGAGGTGCATGATGGGAATATCCCTGAGAGAACACATTTCTTGGTGTAGGGCTTGTAATGACTCTGGGCTCAAGGGCAGAGAAGGATGTGTGTCATGTGTTCCGTCCATTATGTGACGTGTGCTCCTGAATTCTGCTGGCACAGTAAGATCAGCCTGAGTTTCTCTTCACGCCTTTTACACGACACTGCAAAGGACTATTTGCCAGCACAGCTTGTTCTGCCACAGCCTCCCTGTTCTCACCATCATTCACATCCTGCATTTTACCCAGCAGCTCCGAGGTCTGGGCTCCCTCCCCTCTCGCCGAGTCTGGTGCAGGGTCCTGGCCCCCGTCTGAGGTCAAAGGCAGTACAGTGTTTATCCATCAAGGGTCGCTGTCTCCACCCTCTTGTTGGAGTCATTCATGGGATGTTGGAGTCCTCTGCAGGGCTGAAGTCACTGCTGATCCCAAGCTTGCTCTTTGCATGCCACCGCAGGGTTCGGAGATGTCATTATTGTCCCTTCTCTCAGATCTTGCCATTTACCAGCGCATAGATCACCAACTTAGCTCAGCTAGTAGCCATAAAGGAAGGTTGCTTTCCAGGACTCTGACCGGTCGTTCCAGGTTTCCTTCCTTCCCTTCTTCTACACCTTCTCAGCAGGGGCAGCCTCTCTGCTCCCTGCCATGTTGCTCAGCAGAAGGAAGGATGAGCTCTCCGGGCCTCACTGCCCTGCTTCCACCCCTCAGGGCTGCTCCACCCTCAGTAGCAATATTAGTCTGTACTTGCTGGAAGCTGAGACAGAAATAGTGTCAGTACCTTCTGGATGGTGCATCCACTCTCATGAGAGCTCACAGTCATGGGGTCTTAGCTACCAGGACCTTTTCTGCTTGTCTTTGGTGCATGTGCTATGGGGACACCATTTTTCTGGGGCCCACAGGAAGAGATGAGGCAGTTAAGCCCTCCCAGCGGCTCGCTGTGCATCTCACCCCACCACAGTGAACTCTAAGCAGTAGGGCCATCTGCAGACACAATTACAGGATAGTTGCTCTCTTGCAGTCCATTCAGAATCCTTCAAGTTCATCTCTAGTTTCTGCCCACTGCAGACGCACTGTTGGAGTCATCTAGAGGAATCAGCTTATGTGTAGGACACATCTCTAGTAGGCACACAAGCCATCCTAGGGTCTGTAGCACAAGTGCCCAGTTCATATACTACACGGGGTTGATCCTGTGGGCCATAAAGCTGGTGACTCACCTCTGGGGGTGCATAGGGTAAAATAAAGGGACAAGACACTCCAGGCATCCTGCATTTTATTATATGAGTCATTAAACAGCACCACTTTAGGTGATAGCCTTCTTCAATAAGGCCCCTAGGCACTTCCCTTGAGGTCTCAGTGTGACATTCGGAAGTGGATAATGGAGAGCTTCTGGCTCCTGGGCAAGCTAGAGCTTTAGAGGTGGTCAGAAGGTGGGGTTTACAGGTAATCTGGATACAGGGCGGTTGGGGAAGCAGTTGCCAAGTTCTTGTTTTGATGCCTAAGAAGGCACTTGGCTCGTTCCTTCCACGCCCTGGGGGGACAATGTTTGGTCAGCAGTCCCATACCCGAAGCCTTAATGGATTTGGTAATGATGGGCCCTCGTAATGGTCATTGTTAACTAACTTGACCGTGGAGACTCTGCAGACTGCTGTGATTAATACAGATACAGTTCGTAGGCTTCCCCACCAAAAAAACAAAACAAAACAAAACAAAACAAAAAAAAACCCACAGTCTGAGCTATCCTGCCATTCCAGTCGAGTGGTGGCATGTCGTCTGTCAGCCTTGTGAAGTAAAGTTGAGTAATGTGTGGGACTTGGCTCATCTTTGAGGACTAAGAGAAGAAAGTTGAGTTTCTCCATAGCAGCCCACCTACCCTGACGCCCTAAAACATAGCCAATCCTGTCCCAACCATGTCTCTCTCTCTCTCTCTCTGATTTCTTAGGCTTTTCTTGTTCTTGCTGCATTTAAAGCATTTACTTTCTAATGCTTTCACATCTGCTTACTGTTAAAACCCTATTCCTGTCCTCTAGAAACCAGTAGTCAACACAGCTCTCCACTTGGTCATGAATGTGTCAATTACTCATTCTGCCTCTAGGTGCCCCAAGTATCTGACTGGTACCCAGAGACAGGGAACCCTAATATAGAGGTTATGGGGCAGCCCCGAATGGGCTGTGTCCTTGGAGCTTTACTTCTGGTCCCTCAGTTGCTCCACCCTCCTACCCACTATGAGATGGCTACGTGGCACTTGGGTTCATTGGTTTGTGTTTGTGTGCTAAGGAGCGTAGCACTATGTGACATACACAGATGGCCAAAGCACATGCCCACAGTGGCATAGACCCTGTGTATTGGGAGGAAGTGATGTTCAGTCTGAAACAGGCAGGCTACAGCAGGGGTTCTATCACGTCTCCACCCCCAACCTTCAGATCCAGGGTTACCACCCATCTTTTTCTCTTTGGTGGGTCAGCGTCAACATCCCATGGGAACTTCTGGATACTCCCCAGCACAGGGATGTGGAGGACCATTGCTTTCAGTTCACACTGGGCAGCTGGCTCCCAGGGGCTGGGCAGGTGTGATGAGGGGACAGAGAACTTCCCACATCCTTACAATGAGGCAAGCAACCCCCCCCAGAGTCCTATCCCATTGGCACAGCCCTAACCAACTGCCAAGGTGCCCCAAAAATCCAACTGGAGTGTGCAAATGACATAGGACAGTCTCTCACTCGGGAAGTATTGAAGAGCTTCTGGCATTTACCCAGCTTCTTTTTGCCTCAGTTTCCCCATCTGTAACCTTGGAATGGTGACACTAGATGTGCTATGTAAGACTGTTGTCAGTTGAGGGTCATGCCTAGCCTCTTGTGTGTTACTCACCAAATGTTGGCTGTTAGGATTAGGAGTGGCTATTATAAGGAAGAATTAGCCTTTCCAGTGATTCATAATCCTACTAACTGCTTCTGTGCTAGCCATTCTAACCAGTGCGACCGCAAGCATGATACAGATGATCCCTGACTTGCCATGGTGGTGGGAAAATGGAGAGCTGTTCTGATTTTCACTTTCTGTGAAAGCACCAGTAGACAGCGTGAGCATTTGACATTTTATGATAAAGCAGGCTTTATGTGGACACCCACCTTGTAAGCCACCCTTAAAGTGTTGTGTGCATGTTCCAAGCCAGCTTGACTGAGCTGTGATGTTCCACAGGTCAGACATAGGAAACTGCATTTGTGGACTATACTTCTGACTGGGGAGGAGTGTATTGGGAGGCAGCCCCGTCATTACCAGAAGGGTGTGTCTACCAGACAGGGAAGAAAGAGGGTGGCACTTGTTCTCTGCAGTTTTGAAAAGAGCTCAGATAATTTCGGATTCTGTTGCGAATCTCCCCTTCATCATCATCTTTCGAAAGCAAGGCTGTCACTCTACCTCTGAGAGAAAGAAACCCCTTCTACGAGGTCATACTCGTCACTCAAAATGGACACTCGGGCTTCCCTAAGGGCGAGCTCACAGGACCATCAGGGCAGCCATAGCCACTGGGCAGCATCACGCTGTCCTCTGAGGCCTCCTGCCCTGGGGCTCCGCCCCTTCCTGAATCTTCATGTCCTCCTCCTCTTTATGGAATCAGTTGCCCTGGGTCAGGGTTGAGTGTGGATGGGTGCCCTGAGGTCTTGGGGGGAGGGGCAGGTTGGGACAGGCTTGGGGAATGGAGAACAGGGATGAGAGAGGATCGGGTGCCTCCTCTGCCATCTCTCCTTGTCTGCTTCTTGCACTGATTTCCTGCGTGCCATCTGTTTTTCTAGGGGAAGAAGAAGAAGAGGAAAAGGGACAAGCAGCCAGGCGAGACCAATGGTAAGTGGCAATATTTGGGGTGGCAGAAGCACCAGTGAGAGGACCACTCTTATGTCAGGCTTCCACCTTGGGGGGGAGGCAGGAGAAATTCAAGGCCAGGATACTGTGGGGGGGGAACCCCTTTTAGGCAGCCTTTTTGTTTATGCATTTTAATTAATTGCTTCACAACTGCCCGTTTAAAGCTAGTAACATCCATTGTTGCATGAAAAGCACATTGTAATTCTAGCGGAATGTGTTTTCAAATAACCAAGCCCCTGACTGGAGAGCTAGCAGTCCACAAGCCTCTGCCTGGGCTTAGGCCATCTGCTTATTTGTGTGTGTGTGTGTGTGTGTGTGTGTGTGTGTGTGTATCTGAGAAAGGATGCGGAGGGGTCTTGGGGAGCAGAAGGGGCGTGTGTGAGTGCCGGGTCTTAACTGGGCTGCTTCTGAATGTTCTGATGCATGCCTTTACAGTGGTAAATTGCACCCATTTTAAATTAAGGAGGTTTGTCATTCTCTAGAAGAAATTAGAAATACTGCATAGACAATCTCAGAGGTCCCTTGGAGAAGACCAGGTTTTTACAAACAACAAAAATTTTGAAGACTTGTATAATTTGTTCTTTTTTTTCAGAACACAGCGAATGTTTCCTAAATCCTTGCCTTTCACTTCCTCCGATTACAGGTGCTAATGTCATTTTGAGTCATTCAAATAGTTGATAAACTGCTTTTTAATTTTTCTTGCCATTGTAAGTTTTATTAACATGAAACACGTATGATGTTTGAACATCCGTTTACAATGACCATCGACACGGTTTCGTATGCTTTCGTAGATTTTTTTTCCCTCCAGTTGCTTTTGTTGCTTTTATTTATTTCTCATTTAATTTAACTTCTGTTTCGTTTACTTACTTTTCCCATGACAGTCGTTTAAAGCCGCGATGACAGTGGTTTAGAGCTGAACTAACTGTGCAAATTGAATATGCAGTATTTCTTTAAAAGAGACTGGTAAAGAAAAAGAAAAACCAAAATGGAAGGAATTCAGTCATAAACCTCCTTAATCTAATGGTACTATTTTCCATTGCCCCCACTAAGTTTGCTCACGCCAGCATGCAGTCGCAGTTTGGTTATGTTTTCCCTTTGCTTTTTGTTTTGTTTTGTTTTGTTTCATTTGCTCTTCCTTTTTGCCCCCCTTCCTCCCCATCATCTGCAAATCCGCTAGCTTTCGGACTGATCATGCCTGCTCCTTTGCTAAGAGCTAACACTTAACAGCTCGTTCACACAGCCTGTTGACCTTCATCTGTTCACCTCTTAATATTACCGAAAATAGATTCGAAGCAGAAAGAAAAGACAAACTATCCAGAAGCTGCAATATCCCAACACCCATGACCTTTTTCTTTCTTTCTTTCTGTTTCGTTTCATTTCCTTCTGTTTTTATTTGTAGTTTTGGTTTTATCTCCCCCCCCCACCTTGGAAAACTGCCATCCTAAGAAGAAAAAAGCATGTTACAAACTTAATTCCCTCCTCTGCTTTATTTTCTTCTTTAAGAGAAAGAAAATTGAGATAAATTTCATATTTTTTTTAAAAAGGGAAAACAGAACTAAAACAAAGGAAAAAAAAAGGATCATTGACACATCCAGTTGTTTAATATCAATTTGTGGTTCGGCTGGGACCAGATCTGAGACAGTCCTTCAATAAGGGATACTGCAGCTTTATTTGCAACAGCTATTTTCACAAGTTGAATAAGAAATGTTATTTTTACTTTTTTTTAATTAAAGAAAGTTTAAAAAAAAAAAGAAAGTCAATATTTTGCCGTTAGTAACCAGGTCATTGATTATATTCCCTTTTTTATTTTTATTTTTTCTTATTTGTATCTCTCTCCCCCTTCCTTCCCCTTCCCTCCCTTCTTCCCACCCTCCTTCCCTCCCTTCCTCTCTCTATCTCTCTCTCTCTCTCTCTCCTCTTCCTCTCTCTCCCTTCCTCCCACGTCCTTCTCCTCTGCTCGCTCCTTTCTTGAACTCATTCAGACCTGAGCGCTCCTAAGAAATGCCGAGCGCGCTTTGGCCTTGATCAACAGAATAACTGGTGCGGCCCCTGCAGGTGTGTATAGTCTCCCAGATTCGCTGTGCTGGTTTGCAGCTGGTCTCTTCCATTCCTCCCCCTCTGGCCTGTTGCTTTGTAGCTCTGTGTGTGGATCGTAGGAGACTCAGGGAGCGGGACACTGCCGAGTGTGCGGGCTCCGTGAGCGACGTGCTTGTTGACTCGCTGCTGCTAGCCAAAATGCCACTCTAAAACAGTGTGTGTGCCTCTTGGGCTGCGGCTCAGACCCCAGTGCGCCCTTCTCCCAGGGGTGTTGTCTGCCAGCCCCCTTGCCTAGTGACAGCCCAGAATCCTCCTCCTGGCCTAGGTAGATGCCAATGATGTCACCTTCTCCCCTCCTCTTCTCTCTCTCTCTCTCTCTTTTTATTTATTTCTCATTTTTTTTTTTTTTGGTTTGGTTTTGGTTTGGTTTCTGGTTGTTGTTTTTTATGTGTGTGTTTTATCGTTTTGATTTATTTTTTTTTTTTCGTTTGACTCATAGAAGTCCTTTCCTTTCATGCCCTTGGTGAGGGAAGATTGTCAAGTAGAACCAAGGTGATCCAGAAGACAAGTAGCTGAGGTCTCACATCCAACTGAGCACGACCCACCATTGTGTTGTATTTTTTTTTGTGTTTACCTTATGCTAACAGATGCAAATACTCCAAAGAAGTGTCGGGCACTGTTCGGGCTTGACCGACAGACTTTATGGTGCAAACCCTGCAGGTACATCACCATTGCAAGGCCTTGGGGGACAATCAGTGCCTTCTGCCCTTCTGCTACCTGAGTGGGATGATTTATTTTGCCCTCATTCCCATCTGCTTCTCCCCTCCCCCAAAACCGGGATCAATGACTAATGATGTCTTCACTCTTCAAAATTTTCCTTGCTAATTTCGTTCCATTTCCTCTCCCGACTTCCTCGATTTCTCTTTCTTCCCTTGCTCTTATGAACATGTCCCTGGTGGCAGGGTTGACACTATGACCTTAGCAAACAAGGACAACGACCACTGAGGCTTCTCCTTTGAAAATCAGAGGCCTGGAACTGACCGGCCCCGTGAACGCTTCAGTGGCCAGTGCACTGAGCATATCAAGCCGCCATTTCCCAAGGGATGAATGAGCTAGAACTGGAACTTGGCAGCGGTAGCAATTCCCATGCACATGAGTCAAGATGCTCAGAGAAATGCTGTGGGCAGGCTGTTTTTGTTTTGTTTTGTTTTGTTTGTTTTCTGGTTTGTTTTTCTTTTCTTTTTTTTTCCCTCCTCTCCTTGGTTGTTTTGTGTTTAAAAGCCACTTCTCTGTACAGAGAGGAGCTCGTTACAGTTTTAAAGTGCTTTAAAGAAGCGTGGCATTGAGCGGCATGCACCAGCTAACGGTCTGCAAGCAGCGAGATCCGCAGTCAGATAGCTGTGATGTTGCCAGACCTGCAGAGTGAAAAGTTGGCATAGGACTGCATGGACACAGCATTGATCCCCTCCACCCCATCCCCAATTCCCCCATGAATCTGACCAGCTCGGAAGAGTCCAAATTGAGCCCCAGTTTTCTCCCCTCTCAGAGTATTGACAGGGAAGGTGTAGGTTCACTTCCTTCTTGGTGGAGGGATGCGCTCTAAATTCCCGTCTCTTTTCCTTTCCTTTTAATAACCACTTTTGGTTAAATTTGTTGTTTCTTTGTTCTGATACAAGCAGTCTTTGAATTTGGAATATTATGATGGTAGGTATCTCAACAACCCCCAAACACACATCCCCTGTTTGTAGTGCCTCCCTCGTCACGTGTTCCTCTTCTCCATCCCTTTGCCGTGCTCCGTGTCTAGACGTTAGATCAGATGTTCATCCCATCACGTGCATGTCCACGAAGTCTGCTGTGTCTCCGACCCCTCTTCTCTGGTGCCAGTAGGAGAGATGGCTGACCACACGGACCAAAGGGAGAAAGGGCCCAAGAATCTGACAGGGAACTACACAGGCAACTTTGTGTTCAGGAGTAAGGGGTTTGGGCCTTAGATCAGACAACCTGCAGAAGTTCAACTCCCATCTTCCTCTGAGCTGCCAGCACTCACAGAAGTGATCAATGTCCTTGCCACGCAGCCCCCTGGGGCTTCTTGGACTACAGCAAGAAGCTCCGTAAGGAAATTGCTCAAGGATGTTGGATGTTAAACTGAGGCTGAGCCAAGGAGACACGGGGCTTTCTAACCTGAACCTTGTAGGCAGTGAATCAACCAACCCTTAACTGCAGCCTGTTCCAAGACATCCTGTTATGACAGATCACAGGGGCTACCCCCAAAGAGAGAGCACCTCAGAAACATAACATTAGCCACAGTAAGGCCAGTGGGAGGACTGACGGGTGGTGGGTTTTGGATCCTTTTGGTTTCAGAATTCATTCAGAATTTCATTGCTGCAAAGTTAGACTTGGCTTTTCCTTGACCTAGAACTGACCAAGACAGGTGTCCTGTGCTCAGACATGACCCATCTCTTGTTTAAAACTATAGTCGGTTAGTGTCCTCAGAAATTTCTTGATATCTCCCCCCCCACACACACACACAAAATGATGGTTTTGGAGACGTTTTTGCTTTTTGGATCAGCCCCAAACTTCGTAACTCTCTGTGCTTTAGTAGGATGTTTCTCTAAAATGCAGCTTCAAGGGGATGTGGTCCTTATGCATTGACTAAGAGGCCCCTGAAAAGAGGAAATGGAGTCCACAGGTCCCCATTCCGCCTAATCCCAAAGTTTTCCTTCTAGCAGCCATTTTTCTTATGTTGGTGGCATTTTTTTTTCATGCTAGGAATGCATTTGCAAGTTCATTTCTACACCTCCTTTGAAAGGACATAGAGCTTGCATGGGTCTCAGTGCAGACTGGGTACCAGCAGTTACCAATCCCCTTTCCCCCAATTCTTAATTTTTGACCTTGTCAGGGCCATGCTGGCTAGATGCGAAAACAAACAGTTCCTATCCCCTGAAGTATTTTCTGAATAGCCCAAGAGGAAAAGCCCTTACTAACCTCACAATGCATGAATCTCAGCTGCCTCTTGCTCAGTTAGCGCAGCTGGGGTCGTCAGTGTGTCTGCCTTCAGAGTACTCCCATCTCCTGTTCAAAATGTCCCCCACCCCATGATCTGGAAACAAGGAGGGAAGAAGAGCAAGGAAAGCTCCAGAAGTGCTTCTAGCTGGTCTGGGTTTTATTTGAGGCGTTTGAGGACATTTTAATTAGACTCTGTTTTGAGCCCACCGAGTTGCTTTCCCATCTCCTCACCCGCGCCGTCACAGAGCCTGGAATGCCGCTACTTCGTGCTATCCTCTCGTTTCTTGGTCGAACCCCCATCCCACCCCTCACTTTGCCCTCCTTCCCCTTCTCTCCTTCCTCCCTGCTGCTGTCTCCCATTTCGCTCCTGCTTTCTCCACCCAGCCTCCTTTTCTCCTCCAGTGCATGGACTTTAGTTTGTGAGCATGCGTTGATCTGCAGGCTAAGGTGGTTTAAAACAGAGAGGCTTAATTACTTTGTTCCTGGAGTGGGAGCAGATCCTGCAGTCTATGTCAGTCTATTCCAGGGAGAGAAGAAAGGACCTTGCCAGGCAGGGTGAGGGGGGCCTTCCCTGTTTCCCTATAGCTCCTTTCCACCCAGACAGACCTAGGGACACTTGCCCAATGGCTTTCAGCCTCTGCAGGCAGGAAGGACTGTGCATGCTTTCTGCCGGTCTGCCTACTTTCTACCCCCTTCTGCCACCCTTTGGAATCCATGTCGTGTACACTGACAACTCTGGGGTTTGGACCAGAGGAAGAACCCAGCCCAGCCCCTTCTTTGCAAAGGCCAGAGACTGTCCCACCTCGCCAGGGCTGCCCCCACACGGACAGTGTGTTGGTGGTTCTGCAGCAGCAGAAAGCTGACCGGTGGGCACCATGTTTCTGATGGAGCGATACTGGGCCATGTTTCTGAGTGTATGTTGGATGAGAACATCCCAGATCTGCATTATTTTTATAGCATTAGTGGCTTGATCCCTGGGATCACCTTTCCTACCAAGGACGATCCCATCAGAGCAGGATTAATGGTTGGAGACGGCTTTGATGTCACATGCCCAATTTCTCCAGTTGATTCCCCTGACCTCATCCTTTGATGATAAGAGAGGAAGGTTGTGAAATTCTCATTCCTGTTGCTTACATAAACGGGTTGTAGAAAGGGGAGACTCTTTCTTCCTTTGCAGGGTAGAGCTAGTCTTTCTGGTTCAACCCCCCCCCCATCACATTAACCCCAACCCACAAAAGTCTACCCTACCTGCAGTCCCCCGGGGCACTTCTTCTTCATGTCAATTCTACGTGACTGGCTTGTGCTGTGCCCCCCATTTCTGGCCTCCACATATAGAATCAGGGCAAGATACCCCTGCATCCCATCCATCCTCACCCTACCCCACCCTGCGCTCCTTCCAGCCTTCTCACTTGGGGTGGTGAGGGAGAAGCCCCAAAACTTCTAAAGGGGGAAAAAATACAAAACCAAAAATGTTCTAAAAATCAGCTTTGAATCTTAATCTAATCCGCAACCTGCAGGCCATACAACCAGTTATTCTCGTTCATTTGAATCATTTTCTGTTTTTTCTTATTCTTCCTCCCTCCCCCCCAACTTTGTTTAACCTCTTCTACCTGTGTTTTGGTGGTTCTTTTTTGTTGTTGTTGTTTCTTGTTGTTTTTGGTTGATTTTTTTTTTTTTAATTTTAGTTTGTTTAGTTTTTGTTCTCCCCCCTCCCCCTCCCCCTCTCTCCTCTCACCTGATTCTGACCTCTCGATTTGGTGCGGTTCTTCACAGACAAGCCCCAAAGCTCTCTGGGTACCAGCAACCTCACCGTGGTGGTGTGTTTAAAACCTTTAAGCCTCTTGCTAGCTCTGCCTTCAGCTATGTGGGCTCAACAGTCAGCATTTTGAGAGTTTCGTATTGATAAGAAGCGGCTGGGGAAGGAGCTCTGTCTTTTCTCTTTTAAATACACTCACACATCATTGGGGGCTGGGGGGTGGGAAAGGATGGGGGAGGGAAGGACGGGGGGGGGGGAATATGTGATGGGAAAGGGGAGGCATGTCAAAGTCCAAAGAGAACTAAGTGCTTCTTTCTAACAGTCTCCATTTTGAAGGAAGCCACACCCTGGCAAATGTGCAC
Organism: Typhlomys cinereus; assembly: GCA_023101885.1. NCBI lineage: Eukaryota > Metazoa > Chordata > Mammalia > Rodentia > Platacanthomyidae > Typhlomys > Typhlomys cinereus. The sequence goes on from JALPQD010000178.1 coordinate 1,535,324, forward strand.
CCGACTTCCTTGAGTCTGCTGTGTGCTTACACATGGGCAGGAGGGGGTGTCTAGTGGGGGAGGAGTGGTAGAGAAGTAGGTAGGGCCCCCTCCCTGGCCAGAACAGACTGAGTGAGAGCCACGCAGCCTAGGGGCGTTACTGTAGTTGCTCTCTGGCCACCACTGGCATGCCCCCCACTCTGGGACCTCCTTAGGTGACATCGACCAGACCCCGAGGTTAGATAAACTCTCTCCCTTGGCACCTCTGCCCTTTATTCACACGGAACTCTCTCCCCCTGTTTCTAGGAGAAAAAAAAAGTGCGTTCGCTACATACAAGGTGAAGGCAGCTGCCTCAGCCCACCCTCTTCAGATGGAAGCTTACTAGACTCGCCGCCCCCCTCCCCGCACCTGCTAGGCTCCCCTCCCCGAGACGCCAAGTCACAGACTGAGCAGACGCAGCCCCTGTCGCTGTGCCTGAAGCCCGACCCCCTGGCCCACCTGTCCATGATGCCGCCGCCTGCGCTCCTGCTGGCTGAGGCCGCCCACGGCAAGACCCCCGCCCTGTGTCCCAACGGGGCCCTGGACGTGCCACCTGCCGCCCTGCAGCCACCCCTGGTGCCCCCGTCGCTGTCACAGCCGGCAACATCTTCCTTACATTCCCAGAACTCGCTGGCGGGGACCCAGCCCCAGCCTCTGTCCCTCGTCACCAAGTCTTTAGAGTAGCTAGGCTCGCCCACCCCCCTGCTTGATTGATTGGAGTGTGTCCTTCCGGTTCTTGGTTTGCCTCCCCCCCCCACTTCGAAAGCTTTTGTTTCGTCCTCCTAATTTTGTGCCAGAGTGGCGACATGAGTTGATGTTTATCGAGTTCATTGGTCAATATTTGACCCATTCTTATTTCGATTTCTCCTTTTAAATATGTAGATGAGAGAAGAACCTCATGATTCTACCAAAATTTTTATCAACAGCTGTTTAAAGTCTTTGTAGTGTTTAAAATATATATATATATACATAACTGTTATGTAGTTCGGATAGCTTAGTTTTAAAAAGACTGATTAAAAAACAAAAAGGAAAAAAAAAAGAGAAGCAATTTTGAAGCACCCTCCAGAAGGAGTTGGTTCTCTATTATTTGTATTAAATACGAGCTTGTGAACCAATCACTTTACACCTGGTTTTTAAACCACAAGGGCACAACGAATGCTGTGCTGTTATTTTTTTTTTCCTGTGTGAAACAACTTTTATTGTGATGTTACTTGTTATTGTTTAAATGTACAGAAACAAAGGGTTAAAAATGTGTTAATATACCTTGTTCCATGGTGTTGTTCTTTTTTGGGGGGAGGGGAACGCTACACAACAACGAATGGAATCACACCACCGTCGGACCAGTAGTATTTATTGCTTTAGAGGTTGCTTGTCTTACCTGTACGTTGTCCCTTTTAAAATATGTTTTCCTTTTCCTTGAAACTGTACAAAATTTTCCCCCCTTAGCATAAGCATCTTATATATAACAACTCATTTGTACAAGGTTTTTAAGTTTATATATAAAATGTGTACATATATTTTTTCGTTGCCCTTTTTGACTTTATTTTGTTGTTGTCGTTTGTTTGTTTGTTCGTTTCTGTATAAAACCCAGATGCCACCAAATGGACATTAATAGTCGCATTGAGGATCGGTAGCATTAACGAAAGTTGCTTTAAAAGCCATTATGTAAAACAAGACTTGAACGTTAGTGAGGGAACCTTTGCAAGCTGTCTGCACAGCCGCGGGAACTGTCCCATAGACCCCTGTCACTTGCCCTGTGCCCTTTGAACATGGACTGGCCGTGTGCAAAACTTTGATGTGCCAAAACTCTCAGTGACTTTCAGCTTTCTCCCTCTTTTCCAATGCTGTGCTTTTTTTCGTTCACCATGTTTTACTGTGATGCTACATAGGTAGATTTGTATGTAGTTTTAATGTCACCTATAACAAAATGTGTTTGGTAGCAGACTGTCCAGAAAGCATTTTACATGAAGAGGTCTAAACCCTTAAGGGCCAAAATTCTGTATATTAGATTACTCTTAAATGGAAAAACCAGCTGCCGCTTTTATGTGCGCATATGACATACAAGTAGGTAGCGAACTTTAAAAATAAGAAAACCTAGGCATGTTGATGTTGCAAAATGCTGTATAAAGCTGAAACCTGTCCATTCAGTGCCATTGTAGTTGACATGAAGCGATTGTAAAACTGTCTCCGGTTTTCTCTGGTTTATTAAAATGCTAACTATAACATTTTTTTTTGTGAATACTTTGAATGTTTCCTAACAGTTGTGATGTTACTGTTCTGTTTTATGCTCTTATTCCAAGTTCATTTTTAATGGTTTGGAAGCCATTTTTGTAATGAATAAATGTTCATGCTGTACAGTATCTGTAGCATGCCGTTCTGGATTAATAAAAGCAACTTAGTATGTGCAGAGAAAAGACTGGTCCCTTGCTTCTGGGGTTTCGGGCTTTGTCTATTTTAAACCTAAGACCTCCCCTTCATCAGAAGGGACACATTTCCAAGTGGGGGCTGGTGACCATGTGGCATGTGGTATTGGGTGGTGACTAGTTTCCATATGTCTTTTGACTTCCCTCTCCGACCCTTGATGCATGCTTGGTGCGCCCTGGGTACCTGGTTTATGCCATGCTTCCTTTGCAGTGAACGCTGCCTGTATACAGAGATAGGGGTCGGGGGGTCTACAGGGCTGTCTTTTCTCTATTTGACTATGCCATCACACCAATGGTTTGTTTCAAAGGCAAAGCACAATAGCAAAGCAAATGATGTGGTTTAGCTGTTAGGTAATAATTGTTTTGTTGTAGTCTACTCGTCTCATGGTGTACAACAGAAAGGATTTAATTCTAGCCAATGAGACCTAGTTCGTTTCATCCTGAGTGGTCTTAATCATGGGTCCTACTTAAGGAGAGACTATAGGTGTGTCCTGAGGTCTTCCCAAGGAGCCAAAGTGGGGGGGCGAGGGTACAAGAGTGTGTAGAATCTTTAGCACTGAAGGATTGGTCATTCAGGAGGCCCCTTAGAAACGTGGAACAGGGCGACTCGCTAGCTGCGTGTGGAGGGGTCTGGCCGTGTGGGTGGACCCGCGTGCCTGACTGTTCCCTGGCACGACTGCAGATGCAGCTCTGTCACCCAGGAAGGCTCCTAAGGTGGCCCAGGTGTCTCTCCTCTCCCTGATCAGATGGACGGGTGTGTACATCTAGGACACCCCATGCCTTCGAGGGGGCGACGCCTTCCTGTTGCTGTTGTTACTACAGGTCACACCCCCCATGGGTGTTCTGTGGAGAACTTTTGGAGACCGTACCTTGTTGGAGCTAGTTTCTCTTCTGTGAAATTTCGGCATTTTGCTCCCTCTGTGCTTCGTCCTCCTGGTGGAGCATTTCGGCTTGCTCTCCCCTGCCGTATTCTCATGCCGGTCCCACAGTGACCTTTGAGGACACCAGTAAAAGCACCGTGCGGTATTGGTGGCGGAGTGCCAAGCTGCCCGTGTGTGTTTTCTCAATCCTCAAACACCACCACCTGAAGCCAACAGACGCTGCCCTTGGGCCGACTTTCTAAAAGTGATCAGAAACCCAGACTGTTCCTACCCCAAAGCCATGTGAGATTCGTAACTTTAATGGATACCTGACTCGGAGCCACGTTCTAAACACTGAACGAAACCCTTGTGTGCTACTTTCTCCCCAACAGAAGTCGTCGGGATAGTCCTTCCACGCTTTCCTGCCTGTCTGCCTTGGCCCCCCATACACCCACTTTCTGATTCCAGCTCCATAAAGAGCTCGGCTTGCGGAAAACACCGCTACTGTCCCTGTCTGGAACGCGCGGCTCCTGGCAGACCTGGCTTGTTCCCCGAGGCCCTCTGCCCCGTGCGCCTACCACCCCGCTTGAGCTTCCCACCCACCACCATGCCGTGCCGTGCCTTCTCAAGGCATCCCCCAACCAACAGCAGGGCTGACGCTTTGGAGGGGCGCATCCTCGGTCATGAAGATCGTCTCTGTGCCGTTCAAGGTGTTTTTCACGGCCTCTGCCCTCCGTGCTCGCAGCATCCACTAGCGCTGCCAATCATGGCCAGCAGAAGGGTCTCCAGTCACGCAGACATCCCCCTGAGGAGGGGTGGAGGCAGAAGCTTGCCAGTTGAATACCCCTCTACAGAGCCCTCCAAAAGGACGGGAATGTGGCTTTCATGTTCACAGGTGTGTATGAGGGTCCTGGGCATCTGGTGGGTTTCTGCACACGCTTTTGTTGAAGGAAGAAAAGCGGTTGTTCTACCCAACAGGTGTACTGAGAAGCAAAGTGTAGTCACCTTGATTATTGCCTCTCGGTATCCACAGCTCCTAGGGTCTTGGCGACCTCCTTAACCCCTCAGCATGCAGGGGGAGCCCAGAACAGTCCCTCAAACACTAGCCAACCCGAGGGCAGTTCCGGTTCTTGTTCCAGTTCAAAGTAGGGGGCACCTGGCTGACCTGCCTCACTGTGCTTAATCTGTGGTTATATCGTCGTCCTCCCTAATGTGAAACTTCCATTTCCCCAAGTGTCTTGTTTTGGAAAATTTAGATTCTAGTCTCCCAAATGCTGGCACTTTCCTCATTCCTCACGTCATCTCTGCACCATGTTCCTACCTCAGACTTATTGCCATGATGATCATCTTCCAGTCCCCCTATGAACACATCTTCAGATCGTAGATGCTCAGAGACCCTGAAGCAACTTCCAGGAGATTCTTAGCTCTCGCCCTGTGAGCCACATCATTCCTGGCTGCTGGGACCTCCAGCAAACACGTGGGCACACACACGTGCAGGTGTCCCTTGGCTTCACCAACAAGTCACCAAAACTTTCATGGCTTTACCTTTATTTCCTTAGAGCTTTGCGGGCGTGAAGTCTGAAACCGAAGATGTCCTGGTGCTGCCTCTGAAGGTGACAGAGGCTCCCCTGGGCCTCTTCCATCTTCTGGGCCCTCAGCATTCCTTGCCATGGAGACATGTCACCTTAATCTCTACTTCTATATGCACATCACATTATCTGCCTCTCTCTCTACATCACCTATGCCTCTCCCCAAATTCTCTCTTGCAAGGATACTTGTGATTGTATTTCAGGCTCGTTCATCTGCTAATCCTGCCTATCCCATTCTCTCATGATTCTTAGTCACATCTTTTGTGTATATGTGTGTTCGTTTTGTTGTGGCTGTTGTTTGGTGTATTCTGTTTGAGATGAGGCCTTGTTATGAAACTCTGACTGGTCTGGTTCTCACCATGTAATCCAGGCTGGCTTAGAATTTGCTCCAATTTCACTGCCTCAGCCTCCTGGGTATTGGGATTACAGGTGTGTACCACTGGTGATGTGGGTATATATTTGGGGGGGACCACTCCACTTTGCGGATCAGCAGCAGTTCTACTATTGATATCTAATTGTGGGACTTGGAGAGAAGCAGCGTGAGGCAGAGGGGAAAGTCGGAGCCTGTGGCATCCTGCACCTGACTCTCACTGTTACCCCAAAGTTAAGCCCCTCACCCCTCTTTCTGGGTTCCTGTGTCTTTAGCTTGGAGGTAACAATCATGTTCATTTTCACAGGTTGCTATAAGGACTAACATGCAGAGTGTCTGGCATGACAAACCGTAGTGTTTATGGTCAAAACAGTCAAGGTCAGTTGGCTATGTCTTCTTTATCTCTCTGGAATTTTGAGTGGCCTTTTTTTCATGCATGTGTGTATGGGGTGTGTACATATGTAATGTGTGTTTTGAAAGTAGGTATATGTGTACAGATATGTATATAAGAGGGCACCCGAGTGTGTGTGCCTGTGGAGGTCCGAGGATGATATTACGACTCATCCTGAATCCCTCTTCTACTTTATGACTTTCCTCTGGAGATCCGAGGCTCTGTCTTCCAGCTCCAGAATTGCGGGCCACTGCTATGTCCACCTGGCATTTTTATATGGCATGTGGTGACCCAAGGATCTGAACTCAGTACCTTTTGCTTGCAAGACAAAAGTTTTCACCACAGAGCCATCTCCCAGGCCCCAGGGTTCAATTTGTCTCAAGTTAGAGGATCCCATACATCTACATATGAATGAGCTATGTGTGCGTGGTTCAGGGCCCTCATGACTCATCAATGCCCGATTATTTTATTGGAAACTTAATGACCCTCTAAAAATGACATCCAGTCTTTGGAGAGCCACATCCCGGGCTGGCTTGCTTTTTGTGGCAGGGAAATGGGTTTTTAATTGAAGCCCTTTAGAAAGACACTCAGGTGTAGCCTGCAAGTTTCTTGTAACGGTGCCTGAGGCAGGTGTGGCAGACCAGAACTACGATTGCTGAGGAACCGGACATGGACTGGATTTCCTGAAGCCTTTCCAGCTCAGATCCAGACTACATCTCTCACCTCGAGGCCAGGTGAGCATTTCCCAACCGAAGGAGCATACCTGGGTCCCGGGGATGGGTGAGAGGCTTTCCTTGAGTTGACATGAGGCTGACAGGTAGTAGCACTGGTAAGGTCTAGCTGGGGCTTTGTAAAGTCTTCTGTGAGTAGCTTGCCGTGAAGTGTAAATAAGCACATTCATTCATTCATTCATTCATTCATTTTCTAGTTCTTGGACATTTGCACAAGGTGTGGATATAGGCAATTGCATGTGTGTAAATGAAGCCAGGGTAGTCCCTCACACCCGCATTTTTCCCCTCTGATGATCTCTACAGGACATTTTCCTGTCCTTACTCAAGGATAATAAAAATAGCACGTCAGATGCTCTTCATACACTTCTCGCTTAGTCTTTGTATGGATAGAAGTTGCTTTTATGTCATCTATTAAGAGCAAGGTTTGGGGTTAGTAGGTTTTCCAGATGGACCCAAGGTTTGACCTCAGCAGCTCGTCCAGGAGCCCAGAAGCGAAACCCTATGCAAATGGATTATGATAAAAGACAGACTACAAAGTGATAAAGTAGAGGTGCAGGGCAGGGCTTCGTCAGCCATGCCCATGGTTGAGGCTGTTGCTGAGAAACCCCCCCAGAGGTATGCTCTTTACCAACCCATGTACAGGAAGGTTTAAGTCTTTTTGATTGTGTTTTCTCATCCTGGTTTCTAGGCATGTAATAATAATAATAATAATAAACAGTTAACTCCAGAGCGAGCCATTTTGGACTAGCACTAGAAGCTGAAGAATCTTCCAACTTCAAGAAAATAGGGAGTGTGTGAACATATTTGTACAGCATTATACATTCACATTATGCAGTGCTTTTCACGTGTAACCCATTGGAGGTCAGGAGATCGATTTAATGTATCAAGGCCAGCATTGAAAACAGCAAAATAGAGTGACATAGGAAAGAGAATTTATTGTTGTGTGTGTAAGCGGCATTATGGAAAACCTTTCTTGCTCTGGTTAGAGTAAGAAAGGCCGAAAGCCAAGTCCGAACAATACCGATGACTGTAACATATTGAGTAAAATAATTTTAATCTATTAAATGCAGTAACTGTATGCATGCAATGTAGTCGGTAGAAATAAGCTTACGGATGAGCATCTTACCAAGTGCATTAGGCCGGCCTTTCCCCCAAATGGAACGCTAGCCCTGTGGAATCTCCTCGCTCGGCTCTGTCAATATATTCAGTGCTTCGACTCCTCTCACTGCTTCAGAATGCTCATTAATTAATAAGGTTCCATGAACGTCTGCTACAAACTCCTCTTTCACATTACCTACATTTCCCAAATGTAATTGACCACAGGAGATTTTTTTTTTCAGACCAAAATGCCTGTTAACTTCTTTCTGAATTAATATTCCTTAGGAGGTGTCTTCAGAAATATGACCTTTTACATGCATTTTAACTGCCTGATCTTTTAACGGTTCTGTCCTGTTATATTATCTTCAATTCTCAAATGAAGAGTCAGGCTTAAGTTAAATAGGTGACTACCTACTGAGTACTAATTATATGTCAAGTGTATTTGTCAGCTAGTTCTACCATAAGGCCATGTAACACACTATCCCAAAGCACAGATGCTTACAAGAGCAAGCATTTTTCTCTTTCTTTTCTTCTGACTGTTAAAGCAATGAGTTGATTGTAACTCCAAGGAGCTAGGTGAGCTTGGTTCTAGGAGAAGTTGCAGATCTGTTTATTGTGTGTCTTTATCGGAGACTATGGCTGTCTGGGGGAATTTTCCTAAAGTTTTGGCAGGAATATGAGTCATCTTAAGGACTCAGTTTGAAAGCATTAGAGTGTTAATTCTGATCATAGTCCATTGACCAAAACATGTGGTTCAGTCACACGCCAACAGGCGGGGGTTGATAGTCTCCGTCCATAGTTAAAGGAACAATAAGCTCGAATGGCAGTGAGATGGCTATATAATTTTATGAAAGGAGGAATACTTAGCAAAATAATAACAATAATTTACTAAGCATCTTAGTAGGGACTTTTTTCCATCTTGTTTAACCCTTACAGCAGTTCTTCAAGTTAGGCATAATTATTGTCCCTGTTTGACACACAGTAAACTGAGACTTAGAGATTCAAGCCTTTCTGTGGCAAGACCCTACAACAGTGTCGAATAATAGGAACAGAAACACTAGCTTCCTTATCTTCTCTTGAACTCAGGGAGAAAGGCCATCCCTATTTCACCACAAATAGATAGCAGTTGTGTGGCTTTGTAGATATGTGTTATCAAGTTAAGAAAACTCCTTTCTGGTCTTAGTTAAAAGTACTTACCATTAAAGTCATTTGAAAAGCCAGAAGGCAAGCCATGGTCTGGAAGATAATGTCTCTAGCACAGTGGCGTGACAAAGGACTGATTTTTCAGAAGGCAAAAGGAATTCCTAAAATTCAAAGGCAAAATCAAACCCCCAAACTGAGACTCAGTGATGCACAAAAAGAAATATGTGAATGCAATATGCTTAATAGCATATGAATGAACACAATGCCTCATTCATAATTGGTCAAAACCTGGCATAAGCTATCTGTCCATCAGTAGTAGAGCAGATAAATACATAATAGTTCTCACGTGACAGAGGAAGAATTCTTGTCTAGTGCCTGCATATTCTTTTTCCTTGTAAATTATGCACACTCCATTCCATTATAGCGATGAAGGGGATGTTAGGTGAAGGAGAGGATTTAAAGGCTTCTAGATTGCTGTATTGTTTGTAGTCATTAACAAAGTATAGAGGCTGTGCCTGCCACACTGAATCATGGAATGAGGTCTGAGGATGGACCCCCGCCAGGACTAATGTCACCACACACACCTTTTCTCAGAATCAATAAGACCCCTTGGTCGCTTCATTTCAGGAATGATACATTCAGGTTTAAGCAGGTTCCTCTAGATCCTAAAGGTGTTCATGGTGGTTGCTACTTAAATAAAGCAAAATAAGGCATGGAGTCCACTCTCTCTCCCACCTTCTTAATAAGTTTTATGAAACCAAGCAGAGCGTAGATGGAGTGGCACTGCTGGAATGACCTCTAAGAACACACAACTAATGGACAGATGAGGTTCTTTTGAATACCTGCAAATAGCAGTTCCAGAATCATCTATTTATATTCACTTGATGGAAGGCAAGAGGAATGGAGCAGCCCGTGGGTGGATTAGGGACATTGTTGGAGCTTCCCCTTGGTGTCAGGATATGTAGGAACTCACATTCCCAGAACCCCTTGTGATCGGTTTTCTTTCCCTTGGATCTCAGAGAGGGCAGCAAGCAGGAACTGAATTAGTTCTAGCCTTTAAATTAAAAGTGACTTTTTACATTATTTGTTTATCGTGTGGGGGGGAATACATGCACACGCACACACATGCGTGCATATGGAGGTCAGAGGACAACGTGTAGGAGTTGGTTCTGTCCTTTGACCATGTGGATTCCTGGACTCGAACTCCTCAGGTTGTCAGACTTGTTGTCAATCACCTTTACCAGTGGAACCATCTCACTAACTCAACTCCAGCCTTTGTGGCTAGCATTCTAGGAAGTCTTTGTAGATAAGAGGACCAGCTCTCACCAGAGTCAGACTGGCTTGTAAGAGTCGGAAAGATGGGCCAAAGGAAACTGAAGCCCAAAGAAAGTGCCCTAGAGGTGTCTTGCCTAAAGCCACACAGCGGAGAGCTTGCTGCAAGGTCTAGTTTAGAGCTGGGGATTCCATGCAATCCAGATCAGGAATCTTTCTGGTAACATCTGCTGGCTTCCTTTGATGTGGGAACATCACTCCTGCCGCCAGCTTCAAGACTTGATTGCAGTGCTGGATGTGGCATTTGGAGATTCAAAGCAATGCAGGGCTGGAGTGTGAGGTTCCCTGAAGCCCTAGTGGTGTACCCAACATCTCGATACTCGGCTCCCAAGCAGGCAGAACAGCGTGCGTTCTTTCATTCAGTGCTCCGCTGCTGTGCTGCCAATCTTACCTCCATCACGATGGGAAGGAGCCAAGGGATATGCTCAGGATCACTGGCCAAAATGTAACAGATCTGGGATTATAATTAGGTTTAGGATTCCAGGGTCAGTTTTTTCAAATAATCACTCTACAGTTACATAAGGCCATTTTCATGCAAATATTTAATGAACTTTGAGCACATTCTGCCCCATACTGCACTTCCCTCCTTGCTTCTGACCTCTGTTCCCCGTTAGCTTGGAGCCAATTTTCTTCACTCACCCTGTGAACGAGAATCTTATAAAGAAACCTGATCTCAGTGTTTCCTCTAAGCTTGGGTAATGCCATCAGGGGCTAAGCCAGATTGGGACATAGGTCCACTTGGGAGCGAGGGGACTGTCTGCTGTGGACCTGCGTGTTCTGATATGGACCTCGCCTTAGGGTTAGGGCAACGTGTGGTAGCCTGGCTAGCAGAGCTCTGGCTGGTCCTCGGAGCTTCATGTTTCACCGCGTAGTCCAGCTGAGGTAGTCTGTGAGTTACCATCACAGCCCAGGCCAAACCTGGTTGCAACAGGACATAGCCGTCTGGGTCAAGGAGGGGCTGGGTGGGTGTCTGCAATGACCAGAACCGGGCAGCCTAAGGGGACAACTGGCTGGACTCTCGGGACCTCTGGCTTGTGTTGAGCATTTGGGGTGACAGCTCTGCTTTTGGAGGAGACCACCCCGGGACCTTGCAAGACTGTCTGTTTTCTGAAGGGGGCTCTGCCTACCACACTGCATCCATCCTTCCGCCTTTGCCCCTCCACCTTACATAACAGCACCTTATACAACATCACAAAGCAGGTGGTATTTTTAAAGACAGCAAGTGAGCATTTTTTTTTTTTTTTGGCCTAAATTTGGGAATGAGACAGATGGATTTTTAAGACTCTGGGCTTCTCCTATGAATAGTAACCGTTGTTCTCTCTGTCTTTAAACCCCAGTTTCTAGACCACCTCCAGCAACCAATCAGCACTCTGTTATTTAATTATAACAAAATTCTTAGCTCTGTCTGCTGCCGCTCGGACAAGTGGGGGGCACTGGATCAATTTCTGGAGCCAGGCAGACTTGCCAACAACAATTTTCCTTTCCCCAGAGAGCCTCGGAGGCCTGGAGCGGGTTCCAAGTTCCTCCTCTCCCGCCTGCTCCGGGTGGACTTCGTGACAGCCGCTTGAAAAGGGTTATAGAGAGGCAGATAAAGAGCGGGCTTGTTGGGCCCTTCCCTGACAGCCCGACCCTGCGCCAGTGAGCTCATGCCGGCCTCATTACGGCTGCTGCCAGATTTTTTCCATTAACAGGTAATTGAGTAGAAACGAAAATAAGCGAAGTTTGTTTCATCCCTTGGATTTTCTTGCTGGGGTTTGAAAGAAAAACACTTTAGCATCGTTAACGGAGGAGTGTCCTTGAAAATGTATTTATGTTTTTTGCCGGGGTGATTTGTCGCTTGGTAGGTATAATTAGCCCATTCCGTAGGCCTCTCCCCCTTGTCTTTCTCTTTAAAAGACATGGTATTTGCAGAGAATTGGAGCTGCTTCCCAGACACCTGGCTGTCCAGCACCCTGTTCCAAGAGTGCTGGGTTAGGTATGATTATGTGCGCAGTAGATAACTTGATTTTCTCATCTTTCAGGCATGCACACACACACACACACACACACACACACACACACACACACACACAAGCTTGTTAACACAGGGACAGCCTGTTATCACAGCCTCAGCAGTCTACCCAGAATGCCCTGCTCCTGGGCCCTGCTGGGCTTGGCCAACCACACCCTCCTGGTGAGTTTCTCTCTTCCAGGTGCTGCAGGTAGATAGATAACTGAGGGCCGCGAAGGGGGTTCTGCCTTAGTTTCTCTCTCTGTAGCCTTCTGGCCCAGGTTCTTATTTTCAATTAATCCCAGGAGCCGAAGACTTGACCTTCCTGAGCTCCTGTGGTAGCTGCTTCTACCTCTTGTCCCAAGAACCTCGCCTCACCATGAGGCCTCGCTGAGATGGCAGTTGGCCAGACCTGTGGTTGCTATAGCCTTTGAGATGGGGGTGGGGAGAGGCAGGAGGGGGTGGCTGTCTGTAAGGACTACAGCCAAGCATTTGGGCACTTCCCAAAGATTCCCCAACACTGCCCAGCCTAGAGTATTTTAAGTCCAAAGGTGGAGAGAGGAGAGAGAGAGAGAGAGAGAGAGAGCATATGAATACTTGGTCTCTATTTTTAGGAGTTTCATTTTACCCAGACCACCAGAGAATTGTGATATGTTCCTCATGACCCCCTCTGAGATTCTGGTAAGTGCCACAGACTACCATCGCACCCTCCAAATATAAGCGCATGATTGTTTCATGAGCCTTTGGTTCAGGATGAGAATCCCTACCCGACACACACAGGACAAATGAATCCATGTAATTAAAGCAATCTCCATCCTGCCCATCCAGAGTTATATACTGGACAGGGATGTCTTTCTGAGGTCAAGATAGTTTCCAGGAATCTGCAAATTTTTGATGCGCAAACTTAGTTTATACGTCTTGCATTTGTTCATTTGTTTTTCAATCAGTGTCAGTTATAAGTAATATTTATACATCTCTCTCTTCTGTGCCAATGTGGGGCATCCTTATAACAAAGATGGTCACAGGAGATCAGGTTGTCTCCTGCCTGCAGCTACCATTCTTGTGTGTGTGTGTGTGTGTGTGTGTGTGTGTGTGTGTGTCAGGGGCAAGCGGGGGACAGACAAGAAGTCAGCTGAGTCCAAGAGTCCCATGAGATTTCAGCCAGTCCACTGTTGGATAAGTGTGACAACCTCCAAGAGTCAAGGATGGCTTCTCAAGGAGATGCTGTCTTCCTTCAGGCCTGGAGATGAAAGGCAACCCACGTGTGCTCAGATGGAGTGTCCTGCGACCATTGCCCTCAGACCCTCACATGCCCGCGCTAAGGACTCTAAGCACACCTATTAGTTTAGGTAAGAAACTGCCCCTGAAAGGTTCGTGTGCTGGGAGTTTGGTCCACTTTAAACGAGGTGGGATGTGGTGGGTATGGTGGGTAGTGATCTAATCCTTGCCCTCCCCTCCATGGAAGTAGATTAGAGCCTGCTTGGCTAGATGCGTTCTCGTAAGAGTGGGTTGTTACAATGCGAGGCCGTCTCACCTCGATGCTGCTGCCGGAGAACGGAAACAAGCAATCTTCTGGGCCTCAGTTTCCTCCTCTGCAAATCAGGCCACATCCTCTGGCCACAGGGTACCTGGCAGTTATCTACAGTCACATCTGCCTGACGGTAGCAGGTGGTGCTGTAACGGCGTGTCTATCTACAACACTCGCGCAGTGTATACACATCCTTGCCTCCAAGGGGAGAGCTGCCCTTTGACATTTGCCCTTCTGTATTCCATCCCTTGCTCCATTCTTGTCTCCCTGGACTCTGCCATGTCTGGCATTCTTTGGCTCTGTTACCTGGATCCGACCAACACTGGTTCTTTACAGGAATCAAGTGGTTTTTCTCCCCTTGCTGCACATCTTCTGGTGTCAGCAGTCAGTACCTTGGGGGGGGGCAATTACTTAGACCTTGGCTCCCTGCAAGGGCAGACGTGTTTTGGAAGCTGTAGTCAAAAGTCTGAAGGGAGAGTCCTGGAACCATGCTCATGTGGGTGGGCTTCCTTCCAGGAGCTTCTTAGATGAACTCAGGCCTCATAAAATTATGAAGAGTAATCAAGAAGTAGACTTTCTTTGATGGTGATTTTTTTGTGTGTTGTATAGAGGTGTTGGTATGTATGTGTATGGAGGTATGCATGGATGAGGACATACTGTGTGTGCCTGTGGAGGCCCAGGGTGACTTTGGGAATCATTCTGGATTGCTTCCTTGTTGTTTTGACCAGGAGTTTCCCAGGCTCTGCTTTCCAGGGCTGAAAGTGCAGGCTGCCACCATTTCTACCTGGCATTTTTAGGTGGGATCTGGGATCTGAACTCAGACGCCATCTCTCCACCCCTTGAACGTGCTTTGTAGAGAAAGTCTTGGGAAAGAAAAAAAAACTGTAACATGTCCTCTTTTTACGTGGGGTTTGCCCGGTGGCATTCTCCTGAGTGTGTGGTTAGGGATACTTACATCCAGGTGCCCTGACATCTCCAAGTATCTGTTATGTCTAGGCATAGTAGCGTACCCCTGTAATCCCAGCACTAGGGAGTTAAAGCAAGAGGATCTCAAATTTGAGGTGAGGCCAACCTGGGCCACACAAAACAAACAATATGTTTCTCTTTACAAACTAAAATCATTCAAGGCAGGTACCAAGTCTCCTGCATCAGGGGAAATAAAATAACTAGGGCTTCACCTTGCAGGGAGTAGACATGCTCTGAACACTTGTACACTGTAAGGGCGAAGGAATGCCAACCAAGGGGAAGGGGCAGCAGTCAGCTTCCTTGAGCACATTGGATTTAGTCTCGTTTCAGCTTCACTATTTTTTTTTTTTGTTTGGTAGGCATGAGGCACCATGGATTGAATTCAGTACCTTGCACATTTAAGGTAAGTGTGTACCAGTGAGTTGTATCCTCAAACTCAAGCCAGCCTATTCTTGTATGTGTGTGCACGCGCGTATGTGTGATGTATGCTTGTGTGTCTATGTGACATATGTGCATGTTTGAGTGTATGAGTCCAGGCATGTTCATGCACAGCACATGTGTGGAGCTCAGAGACCTCTCGGGTGCCAGTCCGCTCTTTCGACTCTATCTGAGACAGGACCTCTCTTTTTTGTTGTCATGTGCCTCTGCGTTCATCGGCCTCCCTACCCGGGAGCTTTTGGGGACTATCCCAGTCTCCGTCCCCCATCTCTCCGCAGTAGTGCTGGGATTGCAGCTGTGTGCTATATCCAGCTTTCTGGGTGTTCTGGGGACTTGAACTACAGTCTTCTCACTTACCCATCAAACTCCCTCCCCAGCACTCCACCCATTCTTAACTCTCCAATCACCATCCCCTATCCATTTTTTGTCTCTGCCGATCAGAGATCAGATCTGGGTAGAAGACAGCTGGCAGAGTTTACCATCATTGAGCCAAAAAAAAAAAAGAGTCATCTTTTGGGAAATGAATTGAGAGAGGCACGAAGAGAGAACTCTAGAGTTACACTGCCTGGGTTCAAGAGCCCGCGGCTCTCTGGCTGAGCAGCCTGAGTAACACTAAGGGACCTCTCCGAATCTTGGTTCCTTAGTTGGAAGACAGGAGCAGGACACTATTTACTTCTGGGAGGCTCAGATGAGATCAGAGTACTTCGGTCAAAGGTCAACATTACAGGCCTGGTGCAGAATGATTTGCTCTGATTATTATTGCAGTTGTCTTATTTTCTCTGGGGGAGGGCAGAGGGAACAGCCTTGAGCAAGGGCAGCAAGGGAGGGAGCTGATAGTTGCCCGTATGATGTAGTTTGGGATGCTCATGAGGCTCAGGTTTGCAGATCACTTCCACACATGGACATGCACATGCACACGTGTGTGCACACTTGTGCAAACACATATACATGCACATGCATATACACACACACCTATACATACATGTGCACATGAGCATCTACCCACATACACATGTTCATGCACTCAGATGTACACACATATTTGCAAATACACACATGTACACACATCAGATACTGGATCAGATTATTCATAAAAGGGATTAGATAAGAAATGATTTAAAAAAAAGAAATGATTTTTTTATGACACATTTCCTTTAACAGAAAGATGATGATGATGGGGCTGGAGAGGTGGCTCAGGGGTTAAGCCTCTGCCTTGCAGGTGGAAGGTCCTGAGTTCGGATCCTAGACCCCATGTATAGATGCCAGGCGGAAGCGGGGGCGGCCTACGCTTCGGGTCCTGGTAGGGCGGAGCCTGTGAATCCCAGGGCAGAATAAAAGGAGGAGGTGGAGGCATCCATGATGGTTTCTGAATTCGCCCGTGGTTCTACACACACACACACACACACACACACACACACACACACACAACACGTGCACACACGCACAATTGAATAAATAATAAAAAAAGATGATGGATGGATGGATGGCTGGGTGGATGGATGAATGGGTGGGTGGATGGGTGGATGGGTGGGTGGATGGGTGGATGGGTGGATGGGTGGGTGGATGGGTGGATGGGTGGGTGGATGGGTGGATGGGTGGGTGGATGGGTGGATGGGTGGATGGGTGGGTGGATGGGTGGATGGGTGGGTGGATGGGTGGGTGGGTGGATGGGTGGGTGGGTGGATGGGTGGGTGGGTGGGTGGATGGATGGGTGGGTGGGTGGGTGGGTGGGTGGATGGGTGGATGGATGGTGCACGTGCAAACACAGGGCCCAGAAGCTCAGAAGTTGTTGCTTCATACTTTCATGTAGTTCTCTTTCTAAGCAACCTAGTATTTCACCACTTCTTCCTTTCTTTATGCCCACTTGGGTCAGAGAGAAAGTAATTTGCTTTACTGACGGTGTGTCTGGTCCAAAGCACCCTCCAGACATAAACTGGTAAATGTTCAGCTGTGAGCACTGCAAGGAAAAAGGACCTAGAGGTGTGGCCTGGCCAATTCATGTGGCATAAGTACTCCATTGTAGTTAGTTTCCAGTTCTCAGGGTGACATCATTGTACCTGGAGTTGGGTACAAAGTGCACTATCATGTTGTGTCCCCACTGTTAGCATACAATGATAATGCGTGACCTCAAGAGCCCGGAGTACTATAAATAAGTAGGAGTGATGTATTTTATAAGTTTGTGTAACTTAATTTTTTAATTATCTTTTTTGTAATTATGGTTAGTTAAGTCATCTCAGAGGTTAATTCAGATACATAGGGTTCCCTTGCCCCATTAATTTATTATTTGTTTGAAAGAGAGAGAAAAGGTATGTGTGAGTTATGGCAAACACGTACAGGGGGAGATCAGAGGATTTTCAGAAGTGGGTTCTCTCCTTCCAACCATATGTGCTTCCGGGTATTGAACTTGGGTCAGCAGGTTTGTAGGCAGGCCCTGACCCACTGAACCATCTCACCAGTTCCCCTAATTTGATGTTTACAAACTGGCTTGTCAGAAGAATGATGGCGTTTTAGCATTCAACTATAAGGCAGGATGAGTTGGATCTGGTAGCTACTGCCCCCAACAGGAACCTGGGGAAGGCTTCCATTCAGCTGAAACCTTCCTTTCCGTCTCCAGCCTTAAGCATTCCATGTTGCTGGGTCAGCGCATGCCCACCAAGATAGCCGCCATCACCTCTGGCCCTTAGAGTTCAAAGATGAGTAGAGACCAGCTAACCCACAAACTCATTCTTAACCATCTTCCGCAGCATCTTCCAAAGAAGTCTGGGTTTGTCCCGGATGTCTTCCAAAAACAGATCCCAAGACATTCATGGTTCAGATCACTTGCTACTTAAGAACATTCTAGCAACTCTCACAAAGGAAGTTTCATGTGAAAGGAAAAGTGCTCAGTGTCCCGAGAAATCCGAGTGGGGAATTCTACTTTCCTTTAAGGATGAGGAAGGCATTTTGTCAGGAGAGCAGGGCATCGTGGGTAACTTCTGCCACCAAAAGGAGCAAAATCAAGATCGAAGCCCAGTGCTGGGGTCCATTTGCCTCCTGGGCACTGTGCAGGGACTGGCAACAGGAGGTCATCTGTCCCCCTGCCTCACCCCTGACTCCCCTGCACATGCTGTTGGCTCTGGGAGCTGGCTGGCACATTATTCTGGAAGAAAGGCGTCCAGGCTGAATGGGCAACGTCTGTTTTTCTCAAAGTAGCAGCTCTGCTGCCCTAAGCCCGCCTGGCTCCTGGCCCTGCACCATTGTGCAAGGGACAAAGCTGACATACACGACAATTCCGTGACAGTCTCCCCCTCTGCCTTTTCTTCTTTATCATGGTTGGGATTGCGCTTCAAACAGGCCAGCTCCTTGGACTCGTTATTACCGCTGAGGCCTTTGGCCAAAGTGTGTAGGGGCCCCCCCTCTTCTCCCTCCTCCTCCCCCCTGGCCCTCCCAGGCCCAACCTCACTGCTGCTGGCTCTTTGACAAAATACATAAAACCAATACTGATCGGTTAACATACATGACATCTTTAAACTTGAATCCATTTTCCTTCTCTCGACGCGGCGGGCCGGCCTCTGAGAGGTGCCTGCCCATTGTTTCCTGTCAAAGCCTTCTTGAGTGGGTTTCCCACTGGGTCACTTTTGTGTCAGTCGCATCAAGATTATAGGTAGTGGAGAAGAAAAAGCCGAGAAGAGAAGGTTAGCCCCTCATTTCAGACTTTAAGAAAAATCTACCAGCAGGTGCCAGTCAGAGTGGGTAACGCACATGAAAGACTAAGTCCAAGCTGGGTCGCCGTGTCACAAGAGGGGTTTTTCAAGGAGAAGCACACAAAACACACATTGTCACGATCGCACACAGAGACATAAATTTAGGAACATGTTCGCCCTTCGCCTGAACATAGTTAGCTCTGATAACGAGGAACAATGGGCCAGACGAAGCCTCCGCACCGAGCAGGGAAGACATCGAGACTCGCTCATGCTCCTGAAAGAGCGGCTTCTCCTCTTTCTCTTCCTGGCCTTCTTCCAGGGCCATCCCACCCCTCCGCTGCTCACCGTTGTCCTCCTGCATCCTTGCCTGGGGAATGGTCCAGAGGACACCTGCTCAGCATGAGGCCAATGGACTGGGTGACCTTCCTGTCTTGGAGAAAAAGTCTTCGCAGCTCAGAAGTTCTTCGGACTGTGTCTCTTGTGGTGGGCAAGGGGTGGATGTGAGACGTCAAGGGGGTGGTCTGAGAACTGAGCCAGCAAGCAGAAGACTATAGAGCTGGAAGCAGACTAGCTGACTTGAGTCCCCGCCACCCTTACCTTTAGTTGTGGGACTGTGGCCAGCTGTCCCAAGCATCCGCATTTGCCTCCAATAAGGCAGGGGAGTATCACTTCCAAGGTAAAACATGTCTCAAGCACGCAGCTCACTGCGGGCCCTCCCAAAGGGCTGACTGTCCATCTGCAACCCTGTGCGCCAGTCCCAAAATTACAGGAAGTTTATCTAGATCATAAAGCAACAGCCAAAAGAACAGTGGCTCTCATGTGACTTTCCTCCTTAATCTGAAGATGGATTCAACAGTCCCCGTCTCATGGTTAAGGAAATCAGGGTCGAGGAAGAGTGATTGCCATGAGCAAGGTAATTAATGAAGGTGTATGCGTAGGTTTCCCCCTCTACACACAAAGAGGAGATGCTACTCTGAAATTTAACAGTCAGTGACTAAGACATAGTAGTGTTTTCAGGCAACCCACAGATATTTGAAGTAAGACAAGTTGAAAGAAAAATGACTTGGAGATTATGTTTTGGTTATTTAAATCCACCATTCCCTTAATAACCTGGCAAGACCAGGTCTCTTGGTAAATAAGGTTTGGAGCACATGGTCTCTAAGCAATGTTAGCTTAGTCCAGTGGTTCAACAGCTGGGATTTTCTTGTCTGATGCCTACGGGCAAATTACTTAATTTTTTTCATTCTGTCCCCCCACCTCTCTTTGCAGTTTTAAAATAACAGGTTTAATATGTAAGTGGTAATATTTACACTTTTAGTACACACTTTGATAAGTTTTGACAAATACAATGGTTGGATCACTGTCTCAAAATACATATAAAACATTTTCAAGTTCCCTTGTCCATTCCTGCCCTTTTATAGTTACTTCCTTCTACCCATATCCTCCAGCTCTCGCAAAAGATTGGCCTGGTTTCTATCCTTAAGGCTTTCCCCGTGAGAGGCCGTCCTATCAGTGTGTGTCTTGGGCTAATGGAATTCTCCCTTCAAGATAATACATTAGAGGATTATCCAGCTTTGGCAAGTATCAGTAGTGTGTTCTTTGGAAGAAACGCTCTTGTTGTTTGCTAAAGTGTTCATGCCCCTTGCACTGCCTCCTTATGCATGGAAGTTTCAGGTGCTCCTGTGTCCTTACTGACTTTTGATATCAGGGTTTTTTTTGTTTTTTTTTTTTGTAGGTGGATCACATTTTCTTTATTCATCTAATGACAGGCCTGGCAATTTTAAAAATTTATAATATCTAGTACAATGTAAATACAAATACAGTTTTGAGGAAATAGTAAAAAATGACACATATTCATTTCAAATGCACTCCCCTGCTTACTCCAGTGCATACTGACCACATAGCTTGGCTAATGTAAATAATATTCCAATGAAGATGAGCGTGCACTTATCAATGTGACATACTGACTTCCTGCATCAAATACATGCCCAGTGTTGGATCTCACAAAGCAGTTCCACTGAGGCACTGCCATGCTATTCTCCATTCACTCATACCAATTTATACTCCCACCAAGGACGTATGCAAGTCTTTTTCTCCGCACTGTCTCCACATCACAATCTTTTGTCTTTTTCTACTGTGGGTGTGTCCAAATTTTTATTCTATTATAATTTCATTCACAAATACAATGAATTTAAGTCATTTTCACCCTCTATTGTTCAATCCCCTCCCCCCTCCTCCTGATACGAAGCTCCTTCTTCCTAACCTACCTCATACTGGCTCTCATGGCTTCTTGCTTGTAGGGTTTCCATCTGGGTTCCCTCGACTGGTCTGTGCCCGAGCCCTTGCTAGGGCATGGGCTTGATATCAGCGAGGAAGGTAGCTCCCCTTCCTCCATCCAGCGTATATCCTCAGTAGTCTCCCAGGGTGACACACGGTCTCCCCTCTTGCCTCCCTGATGGTCCAACTCTTATCCAAGTCCTGTTCATATTGTTGCAGGGAAGGGGGAGGGGTGTTCAGGAGTCAAAGATCGAAACCAGAACATGTAGAGAGGATTAAGGTAGGTTTTATAAGAGGAGAGGAAAGAAAGGGAGCTCACGGACATGGAGTCTAGTTCATCGAGGGAGCCATCCTTGGTATCAGTTTTAAAACTCTTCAGATCATTTCATGGGCGTGTGAACTTTGGTTTCTAGGCCGGGAGTGGAGACCATCGCTGAGCTTTTGCGGCGTGCTAATGTGAGCAAATGGACATGGGCTGACCAAGGCCCTCAGTGTGGTGCCTGGCTTGCGGGGAGGCTTCGCTAAACACGAGCGGCTTTATTTACTATTCCATCCCGGCCAACTCTCTCGCACGTGATGCATATTGTAGATTATGTCTCCCGAGGCCCCTTCCCTGCATGCAGACATCAGTATGTATTGGTCCCAGTGGCTGCCGGCCTCTGAGAAGAGACCACTCTATGTCTCTGTTTTAAATCAGGCTCTGTTTTCTCTCCCTGGCTCTGCAGAGGGACCGAGCAGTGGCTGCTGGCAGTCGGCCAGCCAGTCCCGGAGAGCTCCCAGGCCGGGCTTTGGTGAGCGGGCTATGGGCACGAGGCCTCCTGCTCAGCCTGAGGCCTGGGGGGTTTTTCTTGGCCTGATCTAACGCTGCTGTTGGGCTTTCTTGCTAGCCTGGCCTGCCAGTTCTGGGTTCCTGGCTGGAGGCACAGGGGTGCTACACATGGCTCCCTATTGAGCATAGATTATCAAAACGAAAGTGGAGAAAGAAAAACCACAAGGGTAAACGAGCCTGTCTCTGGGGGATATGGCCTTGGAGGTCTCGCGGAGGGAAACAAGCCATACAAACGCTCCTTTCAAAGCAAGAGTCATTAGCCTAATCGCAGTGGTCACTGCTGGAGGACAGGCATGGGACCATTCGTGGCCTTCCTGACACCACTGTATGGACAAGCGTTAACGTTCCAGGTAGCGTGATATTGAACAGCAACCCAAGCTCCCAGGGCTTGGGGCAGTCTGGCCGCAGGCACAAATGCATGACACATCCACTTCAAATAATCCAGATGGTGAATCTAACACAACGTGGCACAGACCTAAAGATGTCAGGAGGCCTCTCCAGGGCTTAGGCCATGTGCCTACGTCACCTAAGGGAAGGTGAAAAGATGATGAGTGGCAGGCCTAATGTGATAGACGGGGCAGTGGGGCTAGGAGCTGGCTCAGTCGGAAGAGTGCTTGTTGCACAAGCACAAGGACTGAAGTCCAAGCCCCAGAACCTATATAAAAAAATCAGGTGTGGTAATGAGATCTTGCTATCCAGATGCCAGGGAAGCAGAGACAGGCGGATCCCTAGACAAGCCATACAGCCCAATTGGTGAGTTCTTTGGCCAACCGATGAGAGACTGTAGCTCAAAAATGGAAGCAGATGGATCCTGAGGAATAACACCTGAGATTGACCCCTGACCCTCACATGAATGTGTACACACTTGCACCTGCACACCCAAGTATCCAATATGACCATGCCGCCCCCCCCCCAATGCACACAGAAAAGCTAGGCAATGAACTCAATGAGATCCATCCATTCTGTCAGCAATAAGAAATGCAGGTAGACAATTCCAACATAGGATTCTGGGACGTAGCTTACATGCCGCGTCTGCAAACATAGTTCTTTGGGGTGTCTTACTTTCCCAAGAACTCCTCTGGATTTCTAAGTGCCTTCTTGAGGTCACCGAGTGTACCCCACTTATGAGTCATGCTGTAGCCTCCTCTCTGTGGATCGCTGGAGTTACTGTCCGCTATGGCTCTAGGGAAGGAAGGCCTGTCCAGAAGAGGCCTCGGGCTCTGGGAGACACACCCACGGGAAGCCAGGCTTGGAGAGCCCTTGCCGTGGGGAGACAGAGGCTGACCTGAAGTCGTGTTGGCACGGCGAGGGTTGTCAGCAAGAGATCAGCATCTCTGGCCTCCTGGGTTGCGCCAGGGAGACCTGCAAACAGAGGGCAAGAAAGGACCAGGGAGTTGCTTGGTGCCAGGATTTGGAAGGAGGGCAGAGGGACTGCCCTGTGCCAGTGGCTAGCGGGAGGGTGTGGTGCCACTCAGAGCATCTGGTCCGGGGACCAGGGAGGGAATTTTCAGTTCAGCAGGAGGTGGGGTTCACTCTGGGAGGTCTGGGGGAGAGACCGGAGAAGCAAATTTAAAGAGGGAAAACAACTCAAACCTCCCTTGCTTTAGCTCTGAATCCTGGGAGCTCTCTGTCTCCAGCTAATCTCATCCAGACCCACAACATGAAATAGCGCTGTCTTCGTTTGGGTCGCTCTAAGAAATTACCACAGATCGGAGGTCCTAAACAATAGATATTTATTCCTGATGGTTGCGGAGGCTGGGAGGTCCACAGTCAAGACCTGGGCACACTTGGTGTGTGGTGAGGGTTCTGCTGTGAAAAATGATGGGCTTCTCATACCGTCACATGACAGAGAGCAGAAAGCAGGCAAGCGCTTGTGTCTTTCTGCAAAGGCATAGATTCCATTTCTGAGATTCTGTCCTTGTAACTGTTCTCCATGCTTATCATACTGAGGGATAATTTTCTTTTTTTTAAAATTTTTATTATCTATTCAATTGTGCATGTGTGCATGTGTGTGTGTGTGTGTGTGTGTGTGTGTGTAGAACCACGGACGAATTCGGGAACCGCCATG
The DNA here is from genome assembly GCA_023101885.1 of Typhlomys cinereus. Lineage (NCBI taxonomy): Eukaryota > Metazoa > Chordata > Mammalia > Rodentia > Platacanthomyidae > Typhlomys > Typhlomys cinereus. The sequence goes on from JALPQD010000178.1 coordinate 1,559,059, forward strand.
GACAGCCTCCACCTCCTCCTTGTTTACTCTGCCCTGGTATTCACAGGCTCTGCCCTACCAGGACCAGAAATGCAGGCCGCCCCCGCTTCTGCCCGGCGTCTATACGTGGGGTCTAGGATCTGAACTCAGGACCTTCCGCCTGCAAGGCAGAGGCTTAACCCCTGAGCCACCTCTCCAGCCCCTGAGGGATAATTTTCAACACACTCATTTGCCAGGGCGGTGGTAGGGGTATGAATAGAGATGGGGGAGGGGCAGCCATAAACATTCAGTCCAAAATATTCTACTTACACCTTGGCTCTCCAGACAATCTGACCTAGAGCTATAATGCTAAATGTAATCAAAAGCAGATGACTCTCAAATCTGCATGTCCAGTCTTATTCACCCCTGAAATATCACTCTTGAATAGCTAACCTTGAAATGAAACTTCTTTTAGAGGCCTTATAGACATCTAGAAGTTAATAGGGCCTAATAAATCTTGACTACCTTAAGCGTTCTCCTCTCCCTTCCCCTTTTAAGGTAAACGTCGTCCCATCTACTCAGTTTCTTTGATTCCCTTTTCCCTATCACCTGTCTAATGTTCTTTCCATCAAGCCTGTACTTTCTGAAACATGAACACATTCAAGAAATTCATCCAACATGGGTCCGTCTACTTCCCTACATCACTGATGAGCCTTAAGGGAGCGTCACCGTCCGCTTGGACTGGGAGTCCTGCTCATTCCCCTTCTACTCCCATCTCTGCCGCTCTGTCCTGTTTTACAAGGACAGATGAATCTTCTAAAAGTCATGAATTCTATCACATCGCGTTCAGCCTAAAGCCCGCCAATGTTCTTCTGGTCTACTTGATGGTCTTTCTCATGCTCCAACACACTTTGCAGACACTGGTCCAAACCCATGTCTCTGGCCTTATCTCTAACGGGCTCTCTTTGGTCTAATGTCTTCCGTCCTATCGACCTTTTTCTACTTCAACCTTCCCACAGTGCGGCTGTCATCCCCACTGTCTCTTCCCTGGAACCCTTGCACTTCACAAGGCCAGCTCTTTTAGTGTTTGTTGTTCTTGCTCCATCCCGTCTTCACAGAGGCCCCCGCCGCTGTCTGACCTTAAGTACCATCAGTTTAATCACCAGCTGTTTTCCTGGTGCCTCTAGCATTTATCACTCTCTTGACTCCTCACTGTCTGTCCTTTCCTGCTGGAATTCAAACTCCTTGAGAACAATGTACCCGCCTTTCTGCCCACGACATGCCCAGCACTTGGCAGAGGGCCTGGATTGTTAAAAAGGTTCACCAAATATTAGTGGGATGAGTAAGTAACTACATGAAAGAAAGAAGGATCCCTGGACTCACTGAGGACTGTCTCACTCTTCAGTTCTATGCTTATGAGAAATCAGTATGTGTTTATTGAATCTGTGTATATTTTCTGGTTCCTAATCCAAAGAAGTGGCCCCTACTCTCAAATAACTCATATTCCTGATGAGAGACAGACAATCGTGGACTCTGGACACCAGGAGAAGAGTGAGGGATTGGAGGGAGGTAAGGTGAGGCTCTCCCAACTCAGAGGAAATGATAGTTAAATCAAGACCTCGAAAATGACCAGGTAGGGGCTGGAGAGACGGTTCAGGGGTTAAGACTCTGCCTTAACTGTTTATAATATCAAAGTCATGGAATCAGCCCAAATGTCCAACAGTTGACGAGTGGATAAGGAAACTGTGGTACATCTATACAATGGAGTACTACTCAGCCATCAAAAATGATGAATTACTGGAATTTGCCGGGAAATGGATGTCATTAGAAACAATTATATTAAGTGAAGTATCCCAGACCCAGAAAATTAAGCGCCGTATGTACTCCCTAATAGGTGGCTCCTAGTACCAAACCCACCCAGCCCACCTAGAGACAGTAATTCCAAGGATTATGAACAGGAGGGATGGGGTAGGAGGGCCACACTAGAAAGAAGGAGAGAAGGGACCATGTTACAGCAGGGAAAATAGGCCTCCACCAAGGACCCAAATAAGTAATGAGACATCTGATTAAGTTCACAGACTTTTGTTCCTGATCATTTACTACTGAGGGGGAGTGATCTCACCAGAAGAGGAGGGCATATAGTCTGGCAGATAAAAAGTAACAATTTTGCATATGGGTGATAGACCCCTCCCTCACTGTGATTTCCCACTTTTATTACATCTACCTTTGAATGTGCTTTTATCACAAGACTCTAACAGCTTTTTGTCTCTGGCCAGGGGGTAACATACAATGCCCACCAGGATGGAGTGAAGGGCATTGCAGGAGCAGCAAAACTGCAAAAGAAAATCAACAAACCACAATCCAGAACTTCAGAGACTCTATATCAACCACCTAGAACTAGGCCAGCTTAGTCTCTCCCCATCTTGAAGCTCAGGGAAATTTGCGGAAGAGGGGGCGGTAAGAGTGTAAGAGCATAAGGATGGGAGGAGCAATGATATGTAAGATACTCTATACTAGTTAGGGCTGAAGCAATCATAATTGGACTTTGCATGCCCTGCGCATTGTCCAACACACTGTTGACCTCACAAAGTCTAGCATCTGCTAAAGGCACCAAGATCCTTGGAGGCAAAGGATTGGCAGCCACAGCAGTGTTCCTATACCTAAGGGGAACACGGGAAAGGGTTCGGGAAAGGCCACTAGGTCCTTGTACGTCATCGGAGAGGAGGACCCAGAGGAAAATCAGACATGCACAAGAAAGGACTCTCTGGGAATTGGGGTGGGAGGCACTGGGGGATGGGGAGGGAGAGGGATGGGGAGGGGGAGCAGGGAGTACGGGGGGAGGAGGAGGGAGGGAGGGAACTGGTGTACCTAATAAGTTTGTATGAGCTGAAATAAAAAAAAAAAAAAAAGACTCTGCCTTAGAAACAGAAGGCCCTGAGTTTAGATCCCAGGTCCCATGTAAAATCATCAGGTAGACTGAGCCTGGGAAATCCCAGAGCAAAGCAAAAAAAAGATAGAAGCAATCCAGGGTGATGCCCAAAGTCATCCTTGCTCTTCCATAAAGATACACAATTCTCCCCCCTCCCCCATCTCTCTCTCTCTCACACACACACACACACACACACACACACACACACAAAGTATAGTTAAAAAATGATCAGGCAATCTAGGGAGATACTCACAAGTTCAAGTGCTTTTGTGCAAATGAAAGGAGCAGCGTTCTTATCTCCAGATCCAAGGTAGACGCGATGACCTGTCCACGAAGGCAGAGGCTGGGAATCCCCAGAGTAAGATGGCCAGCCAGACTAACTGTGTCGCCGAGCTCCGGCCTTAATTACAGACCAGCTTCAGAAGGGTAAGACGGAAGAGTGACTGGGGGCGATTGCCAGTATCAACATCAGCCTGTCATGTGCATATGCACATGAAACAGAAGGAACAAAGACCCCAAGACGGCAAAAAGCAGGTGTGGTGGAGAGTCATCACAATGACTAAAGCCAGAAAGAAGGTGGGGAAAGCGAAAGAAGGGAGGAATGGCAGGCAGAGAAGGAAGAGGGAGAAAGGGAGAAAAGGGAGAAGGTCAAAGCCAAAACAAATTGAAAAGAATTTTTACTTATTCTTTCACAATTTCATACCTATGTAAAGCACTTGAATCACATCCTCCCAATTTTCAGAACCTTCTTTCTCCCCAAATCTCCCTCTAACCTTGACATTTTCTCTTTCCTCCTTCTTTCCTTCCTTCCTTCCTTCCTTCCTTCCTTCCTTCCTTCCTTCCTTCCTTCCTTCCTTCCTTCCTTCCTTCCTTCCTTCCTCTCTGTCTCCTTCCTGTCTCCTTCCTCTGTCTCCTTCCTCTCTGTCTCCTTTCCTTTCCTTTCCTTTCCTTTCCTTTCCTTTCCTTTCCTTTCCTTTCCTTTCCTTTCCTTTCCTTTCCTTTCCTTTCCTTTCCTTTCCTTTCTTCTTTATTTCCTTTCTCTCTTTCTCTTTCTTTTTTCTCTTTCCCTTCTCTCCTTCCTTCCCTCCTTCCCCTCTCCCTCCCCCCTCCCTCCCTCCGTCCCTCCCTTCCTTTCTTTCTCTCTCAACCTTGCTGCATTTAATTAGGCCCCTCTGCATGAGCATAGCTGGGGAGTCCTTTACTTGAGCACCACTGAGGAATATGGCTCCGCCCATTAACTGCCTGTAGCTCCTCAGGGAGGAGTGGGGCCTCTTGAGCCCCACCTCACATGGAAAAAATTGGGACTTTGTGTTCAGGACCTTTCTGTCTGGAAACTTGGAGGCCCCGGGAGGCCCTGGTCCTTGGGTCCTTGTTCCCGATGCCGGCTGTGGCAACGGGAGATATGAAGGTTGTTCAGACCACTGTCATTCGACCACCTCCAGCCTCTGCAGTGCCTTACAGTGGGCTCTTTGAGCGGCCAGTGTCGGGGAAGTGGCCTCCACTTGCAGGGAAGTCACTGGCTAGAGAGCTGCTCAGAGCTGCAGAGCAGGGGTGAGAGCCAACTGTCCCTCGCCGTGTTCTCTCCTGAGATTTTTTTTTTGAGTAGATGCTTAGCCTCCGCCCTGGGAATGTGTTCTGAAAGTTCCAAAAGACTCTTATCTGGCACCTTCCACAGGATCCCCTGCCGTGTTCCCTCATTTCTGAGCGTCTTTCTACAGAGCTCCAGGCCAAGCCGATGGCACCTGCCTCAACTCAAAGTATTTATTTTGAGATTTCTGTGTGGTCGAAGCTGCGTGTTCCTTGGCAGAGCCACTGGCAATGAGCTTGGCCTGTGGCGGAACCTGGTTCTCAATGGCGGTGCCCGTGCTATGGGTAAGACCCGGCAGAGGCTCCCGGGTGCATCAAGAGGGCCTGGTGCTCCCTGGCTTCCAGCTTCACCAGCTACTGTTAGGGAGACGAGAAAAGAGCTGGAGAGAGACCCTGTACCGAATGGGAAACTTCCTCTCATGCTCACTAGAATAAGGAGACAATGCTAACTACTTCATAGAGTTCCTGAGAGAGAGTGGCAAAGCTGGAGAAATGCAGATTGCTGGACATTCAGAAAGAGGGACAGCAGTTGGGGATGACTAAAACCAGAGGAGTAACACAGGTGTCACTGGGCCTTCACTTCAGTGACCTGAGCTGATCCACTGGAAACACAGTCAGCAAGAACACTTGGCAGCTGTCTCTGTCTTCAGCCATAATAATCCTCCCACCTGAGCCTTTACTATCAAGAACAGTTCTTCATGATTAATAACATTCTTTAACATTAATAATAATGTTCTTAGGGGTCCTAGGACCAAGCCCTGTGATTTGCATGGGTGATCTTTTACAACCTGCACCACCATTCCCAGGGGACGAGACATTGGCCATGTGTCTTAAACTATGGAAACGGGGCTCACAGATGCTTTAGAAATGCCACTTAATGGACAAAGAAGCAAATCTAGGCTTTGAGCACAGGTTGCCCTGATCCCAAAGCCCCTGTTCATAACCTGTATTCAAAAGAGCAAGCGCACCGTGGGAGAGGTAACCACCAGCCAGGAGTGTGGTGAAGGTCACGTGAGTCACCTCTGCCTGAGGCACCTAGGCAGCACCTCAATGAGGAAGGATCTGTGGGCAAAGAGAAGCAGCTGCCGTGGGAAGGAGCAGGCATTTTGCTCGTGGATAACCACCCCAGGCCTCAGATTGCACTTCTTTGCATCTGGATCCACATTCTGCAGGTGGGTGCATCACCTTGGTGCTGTATCTGCATGCCCACCTCACACTGTCGTCTTGGAAACTCTTCACTGTTATGAGGAGTAAAGTACACACAGGTGGAGGCCCTAGGTTGATCTCAGGAATCATGCTTGATCATTCTTCCACTTTGTTCTTTGTAATACAGGGTCGCTAATCAAACCCAGAGCTGGCAAATCGGGTGAATCTAGCTGCCTAGCTTGCTCTGGAAATAGCCTTCTGAGACTGAAATGACAGGCATGCTACCACATTTTGTGTGGAACTTGGGGCTATATCTGAGTCCGAACCCTTTTGCTTGCATGACAAATATTTTTTAGTCCTTGAATCATCTTCCTCTTCTCAATGAACTTTTAAAAAATTTGTTGTTTAAATTTTATTCTTTTAGCATTCCATACATGCATATAGTGAATCTATGATATTGTCACACCTTAATCCCTGATCCCATCCTATCCCTTTTCCTGTTATAGCCCTTCTTGTCCCCTGTCAGGCTCCCTCCTATTTTCATGTCGTTTTGTATGTGTGGCTCACTGAGTTTCATTTGGTTTGCTTTTGAAGATGTATGTGTGGGTACTTGCTGGAGCATATGAACTTTTGAATAGAATTCATGTGGTTGTTTATCCTTTTCATCCCTAAAAGATGCAAAAAGGAGATTAATTGAAGAATTTGCATTGGTAAACCCAAAGACTTTGTTGGGGTTGGCTACTGTAATTAGGATTTAACTTTCAGCATCTTATTTTCAGTTGTTTTTGTTTGTTTGTTTTTCAAACAATTTACTCTGTAGCTAAGGCTGGCCTCTAAATGATGACAATCCTCCTACCTTGGTCTCCTGAATGCTGGAATTACAGGTATGATTCTCCATTCCCAGTTCCCCAAGTGTTTTGAGGTCTGACAGCTTTCCTGCTCAGTACTAATAAAGCAGGGGCTAAAGACATAATCGTCAAGTGCATTATGTTTTTTATTCTATAAGCATTTCTAGATATGCCTATTTGTAAAACTGAGCAACAGATATGTCATAGATGTTGTACACTTAGAAAATAGATCAAAGCTATTAAATATGGATAATAGGAAGTTAATAAAAAGATAAATTGTGGTAGATCCACATTGAGAAATACCCACATGATCTTTTAAAAAAAATAAGTGCATAGAGTCAAGAAAACTTCCACATACATTGTTGAAAACTTTATATTGAAATATTCATATAAAATAGCTTATATGATAAAAGTGCCAATATATATTTATAGATGCTAAAGAAGAGAAATGGACTTAGGGGCAAGAGGACTGGGAATGTGGGAAAAGTTAATACATTGGAAAGTTTAGTATATTGCACCAAAATATTTGTGTTCATTGACTCTGTACGAGGGAATGTATTTAAGCCAGATATGGTAGTGCACATTTGTAATTCTAGTACTTGTAAGATGAAAGCAGGACTATTTTCCAAATTCTTCCTTTTTCTTTTCCCCTCAGTTATGCTTTCCTAAAATCCCTTATCAGATTATATAAACTTACTGCTCTTAATCTTGAAACAAACTGCTTTTTTCCTATCTGCATTTGTTGTCCTATTTGATCAGTTCTCCTCTTTCCTGGATTCCCATTTCCCTTTTTCTTTTTACTCCCTTGTTTTGTTAGAGTATGACTTGAAATAACTTCCAAAGAAGCAATTCAACAGAAGTGAAAATTCTGTCTTTGCATATCCAACAATGTCTTTAGTCTACCATGTGTCTTCTAGTGCTAGTTTTCCTGGGTATAAAAGTATATGAGACCCTCACCAAAGGCATTTATTTCTCTATTACCTCCTGGTAACCAGGGAGTTGATACATATGATACATTATCAATTGGATTCTGCTTTTTTTTCTAAGGTTATTTTATAGGTATTTTTTTCACTCAGTGTTGTAAAATACTGTTTATCTGCCACTAGATCATTTTTTCATTCATTGTCCCATTCTAATCTGTAGATTGTATACTTGAAATTTAGGAGAGTCAATAACTTTGTCTTCAGTTTTCTTTCTGTCTTTCAGTAATTTCTTTTTTTAATATTTTATTTATTTATTTACTTAATTATTTTCTCTGTGTGTGTGTGTGTGTGTGTGTGTGTGTGTGTGTGTGTGTGTGTGTGTGTATGTATCAGAGGGCACTGTGTGTCCCTGTGGAGGACAAGGGTAACTTCTGGATTATCCACCAGGGCTGGAAGTGCAGGCTGCCTGGCACTTTTACTTGGGACCTGGGACCCGAGCTCAGGACCTTATGCTTGCAAGACAGAATCTTAACCCCTGAGCCACCTCTTCAGCCCAGTAATTCCTTTTTAGATGTAGAAAAGAGATATCTTTCATTCACATCTATTATCTTTTAACATACACGCATGTTAAAGACTTCTCTTTAGCTCTCAGTATTGTTGGTATCTTATTTTCAAGATTCAAATTTCAAGAATCTTTCTTACCTGGTTGTTTTCTTTTCTCTTTCTATTCTCTCTTTCTGTCTGTACTTGTGTCTTGAAACATTATTAAATATCCTTTTCTTCTGTTTCCAAGTGCAGTTTCCTTAGCATCATTTTCCCGCTATTTATTTTGATATTTTCTTTCTCCTTTAATTTTCATTTATATTTAAGAAAAAAATTAATAAGTTACTTTGAAGCTATTCATACTTGGGCTTTCTCATGGTTTGAATGTGAATTGTCCCCTACAGGCTCATGTGTTTAAATCCTTAGTTGATGCTGACATTTAGAAAGGTAGCAGCACCTTTAGGAGGTGGAGCCTTATTGGATAGTGACATATCATAGGGGTGGACCTTGAGCCTGGATAGCCCATTGTGCTTCCACTAGTAGTATGTCCTTGTCGTTTTCTCTTGTTCTCTGTCTCTGTGATGGCTGCTGTGACCGGAACCAGCCTCCATCTTCTGCTGTCCTCCATGTTCTTTCTGTCCAAAAGGACTGTTTATTTTCCCTCTGTACTGTAAGCCAAACAAACCTCCTTTTCTCCCCTTCAGTTGTGTTTGAGTATTGTCTCAGCAGCAGACAGAGAAGAGCAACTGCAACCTAGTTGTTTATTTCACTCCTGCCCTTCCACAAAAACCACTCTCCTGAAACCGATTAGGGCTTTCTCCTCAGAAAGCATCTCATTAGCACTCAAAAGATGGAAAACACCAAGTGTTTCAAGAGATCTGTGCCAGAACCTGGTGATGATTGCCATATATTTATTTTATGCTATGCATATCTTTGATTCATCAAGTTTTCCTCATTTCTTTTTTATTTTTTTATTTTTATTTATTTATTAATTTTTTCTATGTGGGATGGTTGATCTTGAGCCTGCTGAGGGCAAGCTGGTCCCAGATTTCTCCAAATCTGCATTTCTTTGCCTCCAAGTCCTCATTTCTTTTTTTAAAGACAAAGTCTGATGATACAGTTTAGGTTGACCTGAAATTCACCATCTTCCTGCTTCAGATTCCCCAGTGCTAAGTCCTGATTCACCACTTTGTCCCATTCCATCAAGATTTTAGAAGTGTGTTATTTAATTTCTGAGTCTTTGAGAGTCATTCTTGATGTCCTCTGTGTTTATTTTTATTTTTATTGTGGTCAGATAACATATTCTGCACAATTTCAGTCCTTTAATGTTATGAAACTTGTTCGGATTCCAGCATATGGCCCATCTTAGGAAACTTACCCTGTACCCTTGAAGTCGGTGTGAATCCTGCTGGCTCTGAGAACTATGCTCTTTGAATGTCAGTTAATCAATATAGTTGTCATTGTTGTTCAGAATTTTATCTTAACTTGATAAATGAAATGACAGAGGAACAGTGGTGTTAAATACCAATTATGATTGTGAATTTGACAGTCTCTGAAAAAGAGCTGTTCTTTTCAATATGTATGTATACACACATACTTTGAGGTACACATACATCTATATGTGTTTGTGTATCTATATATAAACATTTTGAAATTTTGTTACCAAACGATATTCATGATATGTCTTCTTAATAAATTTATACTTTTAAAATTGGGAAATATTTCTCCTTTTGTTGTATAATGTTCTTTGTTTTCGAACTCTCTTCTATCTGGTGATGAAATAATAACTCTAACTTTCTTATGACTGATGTTTGGATGACATATGTCTGTCTATATTTTCCTTTAGCTACTAGGGCTTTTGTATTTAAAGCATGCCTGTTATTAACAGCATATAGTTAGATCTTTTTTTTCATGATTTCTTAGAGTTTTTTAAGTCCATTTACTCTTATTGCAGTTGGTTAAATGATTGGATTTTTTAGCATCATTTTCTTTTTTTTTCTATGCTAATACTTTTTTTTTTATTAAAAATTTAATTATACATTTTAAAATTTTTTACCAGTTCCCTCCCTCCCCCTCCTCCCCCTCCCCTTCCCCCAGTGCCTCCCCCCCAATTCCCAGAGAGTCCTTTAATTTACTTTACATTTGTTTTTTGTTTGTCTATTCCTTGTTTCTGGCTTTATTTTGGCTTATTGAATGTTTTAAGAATTTTATTTTAATTTACATTTATTATACTTTAGAATGCTTTTATAGAGGAAGCCAAAAAGTAGAGCATATTTCTCTTTTTCATAATCTCTCTCTCTCTCTTCCCCCTTCTCTCTCTATATAAACATATACACACACACACATATATATAGGTCTTATACATGCTAAGCAAATGCTCTACTACTTAGCTACATCTCAGCTCTTGTCTTTTTTAATTTAAAAATCAATTAATAATTTTATTTATTTGTGTGTGTTCATGTGGAGGTCAGAGGGTAATTTCCAGGAGTTGGTTCTTGCCTTTCACCTTGTTGAGGTGGGGGTCTCTCTTGTTTCTGTCTCTCTGTACATCATTTCAGTGGCCAGTGGGCTTCTGGCCAATTCTCATGATGGGAGTGGGTGGCATTTCAGATGCACCCCCTGCATCTGGGTTTTTACCTGGGTTTCAGGGGTTGAACTTAGGCCGTCAGGCTGGCACGCTATTGCTTTTACCCATAGAGCCATCTGCTCTGCAGATGTTCTTGTGGACCTTAATGTACAAATTTTAAAACTTTTTCTATTGTCAGAGTACATCAGCTACTTCAGTCTTACTTCCTGTGGTTGGCACTGGCACTTCTCAATAGTTTGATCATTTCAGTGGTTTTTCTTCCTCTATGTCCCAGATTCTCTGTGTGCCTGCGTATTTTTTTTTTTTTAAATTTTTTTATTATTATTATTTATTCAACTGTGTGCATATGCGTGTGTATGTGCGCGCGTGCGTCTGTGTGTGTATGTGTGTGTGTGTGTGTGTGTCTGTGTATGAGTAGAACCATGGACGAATTCGCGAACCACCATGGACGCCTCCACCTCCTTCTGCCCCGGGATTCACAGGCTCCGCCCTACCAGGACCAGAAGCGCAGGCCGCCCCCGCTTCCGCCTGGCGTCTATACGTGGGATCTGGGATCTGAACTCAGGACCTTCCACCTGCAAGGCGGAGGCTTAGCCCTTGAGCCACCTCTCCAGCCCGCGTATTCTTTTTTAATGTGGCCTGGGAGAGAGATTTGGGGAATCCCATTATACCAATGTCCTATATTGGCATTAAAATCAAGAAGTGAATTTAAGTTATGTCTTTTTGACACAAAACTTAAATGATCTTGAAAGTCAACCCATGAAGGACTACCATGCAAATGAGCTCTAGAAAGTTACTTAAGACCTTGTCCTTTACCTATGTTGGGAAAATGATACCAAAGTGTAAGTTCCTGGCAGTAGGATAAGGAAAAGTCAAGGTGGACTTTCAAGAAGCCTGGCTCTGATCTTGGTCAGTGATATTTAGAATCACAAATACTTTACTGCCCTAGCTGTATGTAATATTCCATTTCCCAACCCAAGAGTATAGAGGGCTTCATGTGGTGTCATGGGGTAGAACGAAAGGGGACCTGGAAGATCCCTTGTTTCCTGACTGTCACCATCTGTGTCTCTCAAGATCCAAGAGACAACAGAAATGAAGTCGATGGTACAGTCTTGAGCATCATGCATGAGCTGTAGTTTTGTCCGCTTGGCCTAATTTCCCAGGACACACTGCTGGGTCTAATTTCTGTGCTCACTTATGCTGCTGGGATCGAAGATCTTTAAGAGCACAAAAAGGATGTAGGCAGCATTAGAAGTATGCAAAGCTGTTGTGCACACTGATGCTGCTCTCTTGTAATTCGATGTTTCCCCCAGGACAGCATCTAATTGCTACTAGAACAAACCCACCTGTCTTTACCTCACCAGCCCGGCCCAGTAGGCCATTGCAAACATTTATTATTCTTTGAGTGACAACGCTTTTCTCATCTATCTGTTCGGAATTTTTTTTGAACTTCCGCTTCTGCCTACACTCCTGTCATAGAGGCAATATCAAAAGTAGCAACATGCATTGATATGATTCACTCTGCTAAAGATCTTGTATACAGCAGTCTACCCCCTTCAATGTCTTTTTTGAAGTGAGAGAGAGAGAGTAGATTTTTTTTAACCTTTCAGGAAATTGCACATTTTTCTGAGGAAATCAACCTGAGAGAAAATATTTGCTAACATCTGACTTCTCATCAACCAAACCTATGAGCTCTGGAAAAACTGCCGGAGAAACACATTTCCAGAAGGTTCATTTTGGAGACAAAATGGTTGTCTTAACTCGCTTGACTAGTGCGTAATGTGCTCGGAAGAAAGAGAGGAAATGTCAAGTGTGCAACTAGATGATTGAAAGACAGAGCTGAGAAAAGGCGCCTTAAAGAAGCAGTGATGGTACCCAATAGGGCTGATCCTCAGCCGGGCCTGGTTCACCACGTCTCAGTCCATATGAACATCCTATAAGAAAGGTTTTGATATCATCATTTATATATTTTTATTGTGGGAGAGAAATACAGGTAGTGAGAAGGAGAGGGGGGGAAGGGAGAGAGACAGAGAGAGAGAGAAGAGGAAAGAAAACCATCCACACATATGGAAGTCAGAGGATAGCTTTTTGGAAGTTTTTTCTTTCTTTTTCTTTTTTAACATGTGTACCAGAGGTGGGCACGTTTGAGTGTATGTGTCTGCGGAGGTCCATGGGTGATGTCAGGAATCATCCTGGATTGCTCTACTCCTTATTGCTTTGCTCTGGGGATTCTCAGGCTCAGTTTTCCAGGGCAGGAATTATAGATCACGGCCATATCTGCCCCGCATTTTTATGTAAGATCTAGAGATCTGAACTCAGGTCCTTTTGCTTGTGAGTCTTTAACCCCTGAGTCAATCCCCAGCCCTGGGTTTCTTTTTCTACCACGTGGGCTCCAGGGATCGAACCGAGGTTATCAGGTTTCAGAGAAGCGACTCTGAACTCTCACACCAGCCTGTCATTTTCTTTTGATAAGTAAGACATCTGAGACCAAATAGATCAATGCAGCAATAAGGATGGCTGCATTTACTGTTCATATCCTGACAGGCATCTGCCTTACTCGAGGCAGGTAGCACTCATGCAGCTTTTGTGGTAGTTAGTCGCTGGGTTACCACGTCACTCTGGGCTGTCTGACTTTCATATCATCGCTTACTATGTTCCTATGATGGCTTTGACAATTACTAGGATCTTTCAAGTGAGTTTTTTTTCATTGTTTTCTTTCCACATACTCCCTAAATTCTTTCCTCTCACCATTTTGCTAATAAGCCAAGTAAAAAAAATTTTACTTTCACTGTTCACTGATCCCTAGATCAGAGCTGTTGGCCCAAGACCTCTCGCTCAGCCCCTCTGCCCAATATTGCTGTGTTGGGACCAAGTCTCATCATGAATTTAGGCAGGGATGAACCATCAAACTGGAGCAGTCTGCCATCTGCTGTGCCATATAAAGAGAGTCTGTCTGGGCTGGAGAGATGGCTCAAAGGTTAAGACTCTGTCTCACAAGTAGAAGGTCCTGAGTTCAGATCCCAGGTCCCATGTAAAAAAATGCTAGGTGGAAATGATAGTGGTCTGCACTTCCGGCCCTGCTGGGTGGAGCCTGGGACAATCCCAGAGCAAAGCAAAGAGGTAGAAGCAATCCAGGATGATTCCCGAAGTCACCCTTGGTTTTCCACAGGGACACACAGTACCTTCTGACACACACACGCAAACACACACACACACACCACACACGATAAATAAATAAAATATTAGAAAGCGAGTCTGTCTGTAGATTAGGAATGCCACAGGGAGGGCAGAACTAAATGATGCAGAGATGAAGATTTAACATTATCTTCTAAGTTTTTGAATGCAGCCATCTCTAGAGCAGTTCTCCTCCTGGACTTCTTAGTTGTAACGACAGGAAAATCTCCCTTCTTGCTTTAGCCAGTTGGAATAGCCTTTCCGTTACTTGTAATCAGTTCTCTAGAAGCGGGAAAATCAGTTTTGATTTTTTGTGTTATTAATTGTCATGGTGTAACTTACTCCCGCCACAGCAGACATCAAGCTTCAAATTTCTGAATATTTAACAGTTGTCTTCTTCTTACCTTGATTTTTTCTTTTCTTTTCCAAATCAGGGTCTCAATCTTCAACAGTTTGGTCCTGTAACTCAGGCTTGCTTGCATTTGTGATCCTCCTGCTTCTTCCTTCCAAGTGCTAAGTGGATAGGCCTATACCACCATATGCCCACTTAACAATAGTCTTTTGCAAGCAAGTACCAGCTAGCTCCAGCCTACCATTGCTTGCAAGAGCCTGGATGAATTTTTTCTCTTGTGGAGCTATTGGGGTAAGCGAAGGGGTTATCAGGGCCCTCCATTGCCCCTTCTATGCCCTAAAAAATTGCTTGGATGTCCACAGGTGCTCTTGGGTGAGGAAGGAGGAATGCTGGGTAATAGCAACCAGTAAACTTGCAGGGAATTAAAATGTCTTTTCCTTATGTCTTGGCAGTGCTGCGAATGGAAACTAGGGCCGTGTACATGCAGGCAGGAGCGCTGCTGCTGAATTGTATCTCCAGCAAGCAATGAAAATATCCATAATTGTCATTTTCCGAGTGTGGTTTGTGGCCGCCTCTGCCCTGAATTCAGAGGCACTTCCTGACCCAGCGTCCACCTACCAGTCAGCACACGTCACGTCCTCCTCTGGGCACCGTCCTTCTGCCTCTGGTTTGGTGTTCTATGTGCCCCAAGGCTGGGACTCTGCAGAGCCCAACAAAAGGCCCCCGGGTAGGTTCGGAAAAGGTCCTAGGATTTTCCCCATAGCTCAGCAACCTGGTCTTTCTGCAAGATCCAGGTTTCCAAAGGGAAAAGGGCCAAAGGAGATGGGGGAAAATATGTGTATGTGGGATTTTCATAGGTCAATTCCTGAGACTTCTGGGTACTGGGAGAAAGGCATTGCCCGGTGCCCAGTGCCTGGTGCCCAGCAGCCTGCGGATGCCCAATGTACATCATCCCCAACCTACTTTCTGAGGGTTTCCCTCTCCCCCTCTCTTGGTACCTGGCTACATTCTGAGTGACTGACAGAGGCCCATTGGACCCGAGAACTGAGAAAGTCACTTAAATCTGTTTTCCAGTTTCTAGGTGACACTTCTCCGTGTTGATATTTGTGGATTCGGGCTCAGTTTTTTTGTAGTGACATCATCTTGTTGACCTATATCCGGAGGATGTTTCCTTAGGTTCCACAGATGGCGAGGAAGGGGAACTGCTGCTGACAGAGCCAGGGGACTGATTCAGGGCCCGCTCCCTCTTAGGCAGCGGCGGGAATCTACTTCCACCCGGGGCCGTGACTCACCCCGTATTAATTGCACTGCAATTATCTCAGAGAGCATGAGTTTCCTCTTGGTGTCTCCAGTCTGGTTTCCTTTTGACCTGCACAGCTGTCTATAATAGAGATGGCTTTTGCGATTGCTTAGTTAACGCGCTTCATTATTTCCAGTGCTGCCTTCTGCCTTCCGTGGCTGGAAGATTCTTTTTTTTTTTTTTTTTCTTCCCCCAACTCTGACTTGGAGACTTTCATGAGTTGTGTCTTCAATCAGGGCTCCGTGCTGCCTGCATTGTCTGTGGGAGAAACTTCATTTGCAAATCACAAGGAGTTCACAGAGCGTGTCTCCGCGTTGCTTCACCAGCCGCCTTTTTCATCTTGCCTGCGTCTCTCCCCAGTCTCCTCCACGTGCCTCGGTTGAGGAAGATAAAGTCCCCATCTCCCAGACCTCTGCGAGAGCCACGGAGACGAGCAGTAGGCAGGAACTGGTTTGTACCTTAGCTGTGCTAATTATCTGCAGCGCGCATGGCGTCTCTTCTCCCGGCATCTCGCCTCACGCTGGGTCAGGCCTCTGAGACACAGGTGTCTGGAGTCCTAGAAGCTTCTGATGTCAAATGTCTTTAGGAAATTACACAAATGGCAGCAGCTCACCTGAAACTTTCAGTCCCCCCCCCCCCAACTCAGCACAGCCCGGGGTGCCTCAGGGAAATTTCTGAGCCAACACTTTTTCTTTTTGTTAATTTTTATTCTTTGACACTTTCATACTTAAATACAACGAATCTGTGTTTTCACCCTTTACTTCCACCTTTATACATTCTTCCTAGTCAATCTTGCGCCTACTTTCTTTCCCTCCTTTTTCGCGTATGTGACCCTCTGGGTTTCCTATGGAATGTCAATTGCCGGATCACCTCCTGGATCTTGGATGACCCATCAGTGGCAAATTGTTGAGCAGAGAAGCCTGCCTTCTCTTGTCTGACACTATCCCTCAATAGTCTCTTGGAGAGATATGTTATTTCTTGAGGACTTCCCTGATTCATGATGGCCAACATTCATTCTTATAAAGTCAGGCCAAATATAGTCTAAAGTAGTTTCCTGTTCAATAATATTTTGTTGACTCGAAGGATCAGTTTTCATGGAATGCTAAATATCTTTATCTCTACCAGGAACTGGGGAGGGGGCGGTATAATGAAAGCAAAGAACAACAGCTCTCCCATCTTGGGACTCATTATCAGGTTCCAAAATGATTGCTCTTTGGGAACAAGGACAAAGGTGGACGAGATCACGGGAGGACCCAAGGATGGGAAGATGAGATATTCTGTCACCTGATGGGACTCGGTCACATGCCTGAGACAGGACATGCACTTCCACGCAAGAGGAGACTGACACGAAAGGAGAAGGTGGAAGAGGAACAGCAGTGGTCAGAAGCAGTCACGGGGCAGGAGGGAGAGGAGAAAGGACCGTCCCCCAACAGCGGCGGCAGAAGTTGTTGAAGAAGAGAGGAACATAGGATTGCAGGATGGTTCTGTGGTAAGGAACATGGAAAGCTGGGCCCATCACAGCTATCCTTTGGAAACATGGCCTCTCATCAGTTCAAACTCTGCTTTGTGTGTGGAGGTCCAAGGGGGGAGATGCACAGTAATAATCAGAACAAGTTCCTCAAAGACGGAACAAAACCTCCAGTCACCTAGGCAACACCCGGGATCTAAAACCATCTGCTTCCGATGGCGATGAACAGTTAAGCTGCCAGTGGAAGACATGATCCCTACCTTCAAGGAGCTGACGTTCAATTAGAGACAGAGCACTAAGAATTAATACGTACTGAGCACCGATTACACACTGTGCCTTGCGTTGGGTAGTAATTTCCATGAAACGTCACGGGCGGATATTGAGTGGCCGAGAAGGAAGTGACCATGATGAATAACCTCAGGACTCAGAAAAGAGTGGGGACGTTGGAGAGAGACTTGTGAGAATGCTTAACTTGTTTGTCCACATGTCCGTTCTTCTGGAAGGTAAGGGATGTGCTTCCCGTATTTGAACTACTATCTAAACTGGCTGGTTCCTGTCAGTTCCTCCTCCACGTTTGGGAGAATTGCCTTTCCCTGGCATAGTGCGGGAAACAGAAGGGGAAGAACCTTGTGTGTGCATGTGCTCGTGGTAGTGGCGGGGGTCGGGGAGGTTAAGTTTTTAGGAGCTTAAGGGCCAGAGTCTGACCATAGAGGTCCACGTGGAGCCCTGACTGTATCGGTCCCCATCTGCAGCATCTGACCAGTCCTTGGCTAGGGAAAGGATTTAAGTCAGAGATTATGTTTATTGCTTGTTTTTTTAAGGAGGAGGATATTCTTTCTTCTAGGGGCAAGCATTCTTAGGAAACGTTGACCATCATCTTTGTATCCCGGGGCCAGAATTGCTAAGTGTCTCTTTGAACTTGCTATGGTAAGGAGAAGTCAAAGGTAAGCTAGAGTAGGAGTCCTTTTCTTTTCTGAAGAAATGAAAGAAGAGATGTCGTTTGAGCTATACTTAGCTGTAGCTTCAGAACTATTTAAGAAAAATAGGGGCTGGAGAGGTGGCTCATGGGTTAAGCCTCTGCCTTGTGGGCAGAAGGTCCTGAGTTCGGATCCTAGACCTCACGTATAGACGCCAGGCGGAAGCGGGGGCGACCTGCGTTTCTGGTCCTGGTGGGGCGGAGCCTGTGAATTCCCCGGCAGAGTAAACAAGGAGGAGGTGGAAGCGTCCATGGTGGTTCCCGAATTTGCCTGTGGTTCTACACACACACACACACACATACACACACACACACACACATAATTGAATAAGTAATAAAAAAAGAATAAAAAAGAAAAATAAAAGAGAAAGTAAGATGTGTCAGGAGGATGTTCAGCATGGCTTATGTAGATGGTTGATCTCAACCTTTTCAATCATAGATTGTGACCCCATGGTGGGTCATATAACCCAATTCAGGGGTCACAAAAGATTTGGCCAACAGTAAAAGGTTTCTTTTTTTTTAAGTTTTTTTTAATTATTTATTTTTTATTCAATTGTGCATGTATGTGTATGTGCACGTGTGTATGTATGTGTGTGTGTGTGTGTGTGTGTGTGTACGTGTGTGTAGAACCACGGATGAATTCAGGAACCACCATGGACCGCCTCCTCCTTGTTTACTCTGCCCAGGGATTCACAGGCTCCGCCCTACCAGGACCAGAAGCGCAGGCCGTCCCAGCTGCCACTCGGCGTCTATATGTGGGGTCTAGGATCCGAACTCAGGACCTTTCGCCTGCAAGGAAGAGGCTTAACCCCTAGCCACCTCTCCAGCCCCAGTAAAAGGTTTCTGAATGTGTAAGGACTAAGAATTCATTCTTAATCAGATCCCTAGAAAGTCCGAGGTGTTTGTGGCTGTTCTCGCCCGTGTTTCGCCACACAACTTCGCTGCAGTCTTGGTTCTGAACACACCACGTTCACGCTTTATGCTGCACCTGCCATCATGCCATGCAGTGCCAGCAAATGCTGTCCAAAGCACCTTGATTCACTCAGACTCAAGTCGATTGTGTGCTATGTGTTTGCCTGTTTTGCTGTGCACACAGAGTTTTCCCATTTCAGGAAAGTGTAATGCTTTGGTCACAGGAAGTGAAGACTTCCAGTATCTTCTTCCCACAGTCACTCTTCAGAGTCATTGCTGGGAGAAAATACTCTGACCCAGGCAAGTTGGGGAGAAAGGATTCTGCATTGGACTTACGGTTCCAGAGGGGACAGAGTCCATTAATGATTAAAAAAAATGTATAGTAGAAGGCGTGGCAAGGCAGAGGTGGTTCAAATCATAGCAGCATGAGAAAGGCAGAGAGAGCAAGAGAATGAAGAAGAGGGTAGCCAGAGCTACCAAACCTCAAGGCCAACCCCCTTCCTCCTTCATATGCCTCTTCCACCAAGGCTCCTGCTCTTGATGGTCCCTCAACCTCTCCAAATAGTGCCACCAACTTGAGACCAGCATCAAACACGCGGTGAGAGACAATTTGCCTTCAAACCATGGCAAACAGGGATCAAACTACTAAGTATATCTTTGATCCAGCGACCCCCTCATGTGCCAGGCGTCCCACCACTGAGCTACCATAAGAAGCCTTACGGATGGTATTTTGTAAGGACATTTGCTTTTAAAAAAATTGCTGCTCAAGTTGCTGACTTGAGTTGCATAAAAAGAAAAGGCATTCAATGAATTTGGGTTTGGGATGAGAACAGGATTTCCAATAATTTCTGAAACTGACCCTAAACATCCTTCTGCTATTTTGTGCTGCAAATTCATGCAAATTGGCGTTCTAGCTATTGATGATTAGGTCAAAATCGCTCAACTCTGAAAAATGTTGAAGAATCTATGTGTCTTGCAGTAGCAAATATTCAGCCATAATTGAATTCTTTATGTAAAAATAAATAAGCACATCCATCTCATTAGAATGCAAATTAGCTTTCATCTTTAATTAAATAGCAATTAACTTAATAATTTAATTATTATAGTTCAAAGAAATATTTAAAATAAATTTATGATTTCTTTTATCCATACATCTTTAACTCATATATCTGTTTTATATACCGATAGACCTGGGGTTATGTAAAAATTTCTCAGGTACAAAAGGGTTACAAGGTGGAAAAGTTTAAGTTGGAAGCGCTGGTTGCTTTTAGCATTTGCATGGAGGAACCTCACGAGGAAACATCATAGAGAAGGATCGAAGATATGCACAGCAGCTAGAATAGAAAACAGAAACCTGGGGTTGACTAGATGGCTCAGCAGGTAAAGAAGTCTGCATGCAAACCTGGCAGCCCGTGTTCAATCCTCAGCATTCATATGATGAAAAGAAACAACAGATTCCCAAAAGTCCTTGTATGTTAACACCTATGTACTTATAGAGTGTCTGCACATTTAATCTTTTCCCCTCTCTCACACACATATACACACAAATAAACAAGTAAATAATTAAGTAAAATATGACTAAAAGAAAAGAAAGAAAGGAAGAAAGAAAGGAAGAAGGAAAGGAGGAGGAAATAAAAACTAGAAAGTAGAAAAGAGACCAGCAATCCCAGCTACTTGGGAAGCTGAAGCAGGAAGATCGAAACCTCAAGTCCTCCCTGCACTACAAAGTAAATTCAAGACCAGATTGGGCAACGTAGGTTCTGTCTCAAAAGAAAAAGTAAGATGTTCCGAAGATGCAGCCCTGTGGGACTGCTGCCCAGCATACACGAGCCCTGGGTTCAGTCCTCAGTACTGGGAGGTAGTGGTAATTCCATGACAGTCACCCAAAGTTACACCCAATGATAGACATCCGTAGTGAGAGGAATAAGAGACACTTTCGAGAAGGAAAGAAAGACTTTGAATGACCCTTAACAATGGTAGGATTTCTTTCCCTCACTGTTTAATAATGATTATAGTGCTTACAAATTATATAAGCGATATGTAGTTTCCCCTCATTTTCATGTGGTTTGTGTATTTAGAGTGTGTGTATGCATGTTTTCATGTGTATGATTACATGTGCCATGTGTGTGTGTGTGTGTGTGTGCGTGTGTGTGTGTGTGTGTGCGCGCGCGCACAATGCATGCACATGCATATAGAGACCCAAGTTATCTTAGGAATCAGCCTTGATGGCTCTTCCTCCTTATTCTTTTGGGCCTAGATCTCTAATTAAATTCCGAACTTGCTATAGGGCTGCTTTGACTAGCCAGCTGGGGTATCCCAAGTTCCTGCTTCCGGCGCTGCCATGCCAACCCGACATTTTTTATGAGGTTTGGGGATCTGAACTCTCATCCTTTGGCTTGCACAGCAGGCATTCTCATCACTGAGCCCCTCCCCAATATTTATTCATCACAGAAAAATTAAAATACATAGACAGCTAAAGTACTCTTAGTCCCAGCACACAGAAAGAAAACCTAGTCTTTTGCCTATATGTTCTCACACACATTTTTCAGAAAAGTAGGCTTATATACATGATGGCTACTTTTGAGGATTACTCACCAAGTAGAATAATGAGTTTTTACAAATCATTAAAATGTCATCAGTGACATGATTTATAAATTTGTCATGTGTAAGGTGGTTTTTCATCACTTGACAAATACCTAACAGAAAGTTAAAAGTCACAAAGATTTGTCTTGGCTCACAGTTTCAGAAGCTGGCTGAATTCATTGCTCAGGGCCTGATGCAAGGTAGAATATCATGGTGGCGGGAGCGTATATTCCAAGCTACTCACCTGAGGATAGTGAGGTGGGGAAAAGAGGGAGGGAGGTAGGGAGAGGAAAGAGGAGAGAAGAGAGATGAGAGAGAGGAGAGGAGAGAGGAGAGAGAGAGAAAGAGAGAGGAGAGGAAGGGAGGGGAGAGGAGGGAAGAGAAGAGTGGAGAGAGAGAATAAGTTAACTTTCTCCAAGAACACACACACCCAGTGGCCGACTCCCCCAGCGAGGCTCCATTATGAGTCATCAATAGATTTGTCCACTTATTACTCGGAATCCTTGAAAGATCCAATCATCTCTGGAGGTGCCTTCAAAGGCTCACCCCCAGCTGTGCTTCCTTAATGTAGGCATTTCTCAATCTGATAAATTAACAAGAAGATCAAACATCGCATGCGGCATGCTTGTCCAGCAGTATCTATTTTTCTATTTTTGCTCACTATTATGAATAATGGTGGTTGAGTAATATTTAGTTTTACTTATTTTCTGTGTATGAGAGAGAGAGAAAGAGAGAGAGGAGAGGGCGTTAGAAAGATGGATGGATAGATAGATATAGATAGATAGATGGTAGACAGATGATAGATGATAGATAGATAGATAGATAGATAGATAGATGATAGTTAGATGATAGATGATAGATAGGTGATAGATGATAGATAGATGATAGGTAGGTAGATAGATAGATAGATAGATAGATGATAGGTAGGTAGATAGATAGATGATAGGTAGGTAGATAGATAGATAGATGATAGATAGGTAGATAGATAGATAGATAGATGATAGGTAGGTAGGTAGGTAGATAGAGATAGATAGATAGATAGATAGATAGATAGATAGATAGATAGATAGATAGATAGATAGACAGATAGAATGTATGTGCCACACACACAAGTCTGTCCTCTCCTTCCACTGTGTGGGCTCTGGGGATTAAACTCAGGTCGCGGGATTTGTGTGTAAGCACTGTTGCTTGCTGAGCCGTCTCATGGGCTCCTTGCTGAATGTTCTTTATATACATAAGTCAAATAGAAAGGATCTTGCTAGGCAGAGATTAGAATGAGGGTTGAAGCAGCCATAGGAGGCACATTTTGGAAAGAGCCTTCGGTGTGAGCAGGTGTGTGGAGAAGGGAAGCCCAGAGGTGCACAAAGAGCAGGAGGTGCAGTTTGGTGAAAAGCAGGTAGAATGTGAGCCAAAAGGTAGGTGGAGGTAGATTGTAGAGACTGTGACTGGCTGCCTGAGGGCTTGCACTTAATCAGTTGGCGATGGTGGTAGAATTTGAACAAGTTAAGGACAACCCAGAGACGGATTTCTGAGGGTGCTGACAGTGGTATTGAACAGAGTAAAAGAAGGGAGAAGGAAGAAACCAAAGACTGGGCGATGGTTTAGGAGCCTCTGGTCAGAGTCAAGGCAAGACCAGGCTAAGGGTGGCCGGGTCAGTGAACGCTTGTGCGGAGATCGCTCTAGCTGGATCGAAAGGGAGGAGAGCTGGACTCTGACTCCAGTGAACGCTGAGCCATCAAGAAGAGCCTTTGGGAAGACCCAAGGCCCAGAAGGGGCGGTGACCCCCGCAGACCTCTGACGTCCCTGGAGATTGTGTCAGGCCAGTAGCCAGATTTTCTGTCTTTGTCAGGAAACAAGCCAAGCATGAATGTGGCCATTGTTAAAACAAGGCATGGCGCGTCCTGGAGCCCTTAAGCCTAGAAGCAGATCATCCCCAGGTGAACTCCTGTCGGCTGCGACTTGGCCCTTATTGTTGATCGGAACATGGATTGGGCACTGTGCATGGGCTGGGCGCAGAGGCAAACAAATCAGACTCTTGTTTAGTTTTTCAAATCGGTGCCTTGCTAGACGCAGGTCAGTTACACCGACCAGTAAAAGATGCGAACTCCTTTCGTTTGTCGTGTCCGAGGATGGAATGGAGACTTGTTTCTTTGTGGAGAAAGGTCTTTGGATTTCTTGCTGCAGCTCGTGGTCGCTTGTCCTTGGTGGCAACTCATCTCCAGAGTTACCAGTTGCAGGGGCACAGCAACAACATCCTGCCAGATAGCCAACGATTGGTCCCATTGGGTGACCGTGTCCTTACCCGGGCACATCCCGTTCCTTTTTATCTGACATTTACACAGCGGTTTTCCTTCCCTGATTGGTTTTTGTAACATCAAACAGTTTTCACCAATTTCAAAAATCAAGACCAGCGTGGCACAACACAAATAAAAACAAGAACAAGGGGGAAAAAAAAAAGCCTCACTTGGTCTTCCAGCCTCTTGCAGCTGCTTTGGAAACAGAGCTATGCGTGGGATATTGGCGGCTAACGACCATGGAAATAATAAAAAAAAGATTTTTGATCTCGAGGCCTAATATTATTCATATTTTTTCATAGCCTCAAACGCTGTCTTCAGATAATTCAGGTAAAGGCAAGCCAGCAACAGAACAACATCATAAAGGCATTATTATACACAGACACTTTGAGCTACGCTACACGCCTCTTAGTGTCTTTGAACCTCGAGTGATGAGCATACATCTTGCATTCCTGGGGATACTCTGGGAGTTGTTTTGACTCTAGCAGACGCCAGAGAAACAAAATTCTTTGACTTTAGATCAGTGCGTGTCGCTGGCTCCACCGAGCACTACCTACTTCTTCCATGTTTACCACCCATTCATTAGTCCGCGGGTTGGGAGGCTGAGATATGCCTAGGTGCTCACCCCACGTGCTGCTCAGGGGTCTTGCTCCTGGGGTTGGAGGTCTGGGTCAGCCCTCCCCACGTGGGTGGAGGTTAGGTAGTTGAAGAGAAGGTTTTCATCAGGAGGAATTTGGTGGGAACCTTTCCCAGAGCTCCGGTCCTTCTTCAATGACTCTGGCCCGCTTCATCAACTCGGATACTGTCTGGGGAGCAGGATGTTCTTTGAGAGAACAGAGAAACAGCGGAAGGCAGAGAGCGATGTCCCCCTGGGAAAACTCTCACTCCTGTCCAAACGATCTGTTCCCTGCTTTGAAGGTGCCTCTCAGCCATCTCAGCCAAGGAATGCGGTTCCTTTCCTCCCTGCCTCCCTGGGGGCATTCTGAAAATTCCTCACCTGCAGGAGGCTCTTCAAGGCTCCATCAGCCTCAAGTTCAAGTCTCGCACTCTCAAGCCAGTCTTCCCAGCTGCCAGAGCCAGTGTGGGGTCGTTCCCTGTTCATTTTCTACAACACCGGCATTCAGTATTCTCCCTTGGAGTTGTTAGGCTTGGCTGATGGGGCTGATGGGTAATCTACCCACTGATACTTTGCATTGACTGTCAGTTGCTGAAGGTTGTCTGCTTTCTTTCTTTCTTCTGTAGCATCCGAGTGTTTGGTGGGATCGGGGGTAGGGACTGAACGTCTGGCACGTGTGTGCAGATCCACCCTGCAAAGCTGGAAGGCTGGAAGATTACACAGTCAGTACAAAGCGCGCCTGTCTTGAAAGTGCCAGGAGCTGAGTTCGATCCCCAGAACACATGTTAAAAAGTATGTATTCATGGCAGTGCACACACGAAATTCCAGCTAGGGAAGCCAGAGACAGGTGGATCCCCGGAGCTTCTGGCCAGTCAGCTTAGCCTACTTGGCGAGTTCTAGACCAGCAAGAGAACATGTCCCAAAATTCAAGGCCCCTCAGGACTGACAGCCAAGGTTATTTTCTGACTTCCGCATCATGTGCACGTGTACACACACGTGTTTGTTCACCTGTGCCTACACCAACACACACCAGCACCTGGATTCGAGGGTGTGAATCGAAGATATGAAATTGCTTCCAAGAGTTTTGACTCTCGTCGTTACTGGAAGTTCTGGGGAATCTGTGGCTGACATAACTCCGATGGCCTCTCTCCTGCCCTGAGAACCAATGGTTTTCTCTTTCTTTCCCCTGAAGGCCACCTCCACTAAGAAGCCTTGCTTGTATCCCGTCCTGCCCCTAGAATAATTTACCCCATCAACTTGCTCTGTATCATCGCAGGCAGCTGGCCTGCAGCTAGCACTATAGATTTGGTCACTGTCTCTCTCCTTAGCGAGACCCCGAGAGACAGGGCCAGTTCTCCCGTGGCATTCACACGTTCTTTCTGCCCCCTACTCTACCATATCACAGGCTGGCAAACAGCGTCCCAGCAAATCAGCCTGATCAGGTCTAGTAATAGAAAAACACGGATTTACTGACAAGAGAAAAAGAAGCTGTTTAGACAGGGACCATAGACTGCCCCCCAAAATCACAAGGCTATAGGTGTGTCTGTCAGACAGCTCCGTCCTTTCTCCCCCAAAGTGCCCTCCCCAAGTGGCAGCTCCCCCATCCTGGACTCTGTGCTTCAACAAGGATGGCCACTCACTGGGATCCAATTTCAGTGTTTCAAAGGTTAATTTCTCTCTCTTTTTTCAGGCTATGTACTCATTTAAGTCAAAATTACCCAGCCACTAGCGTTCTGGATAGCTATTACACCCAATGAAAGCAACCACAGAGCTTCATGTATTGGTAATGGCTTTCCTTTCGAGATGTGTCCTTAGGGATAAAATTGGATGGGGAAATTAGTCACATTAAGCTAGAAAAATAGTGAACAAAATGCATATTTTATATATTTTTTGAAAAAAATTCTCCTGCTGCCAATTATGGTCTTTATTAGAAACAGGTATTTTCATAGTCTGGGGCCTGTCTTTATATTAAACAGAGCAAATCCAAATGAATAGTTCCTTAAGAGGATCTTTTTAATAAATACTCAAGTCCATTTTAATATCTAATAATAGTGGCTGCCTCAAGTATTCAAATTTTAGCATAACCAGCAGGAAAACTGTTTGATGTTTTAATTATGTCCCTGAAAATGCTGAATGGGTTATAAAAAGCAATTGAGAGAATTTTTTTTTAAAAAAGCCTTTTTCTTTATGATTAGTATTGCGTGGGGAAAGACATTTCCATGTCTTATTAGAAATCTTCCTGCATTGCAAAAATGCTATCTTTGCTGATGAACTATTTCAAATAAGCAGAGGATTTGCGTCTTGCCTAAGTGTTCTAATTGTGGACAGTGGGTGGGGGAAGTCTGCAAAAGAAAGGAAAGAAAGAAAAGATCTCAGAGGAAATACATTGCAAGGAGGGGAAGATGTAGAAATTGAGCATGCCTCGGAAGAAAATCTTTTAATTACATTTAAAATTACCCAGAGCCTTGCGCTTGTCCCAGAGAGACTCCTGGGAGGCTGCAACATTTCTGATGAACGGGCTGATGTCATCACTTCAAAAGCCCCACCTGGAAGTCTGGACGTAGGAAGAGGCTATGGGGACATTCCCGGGCTGGATCCTGCTGGCCTCGGGTCATACTTCTGGGCAGGAATCAGGAAAGTGGTCCCCAAGGAGAGGGAAGCAGAATGAAGGGAAGACATTTCCAAGGAATGGAACCAGATGTGCAGCCAGGCAGATGGGACTTGGCAGAGCGTCGGTGCTTGGAATGGGGAGACAGCAGCTCTCTCAATGTGTAGTGTCAGCCTCGGGGGGGGAGGGGAGCACACTTGGGGGATACTAAAGCCTCCTTCTCAGGGCCGGATACTGTGACAAACTCAGGGAAGACTCCAGAAGGAGGTGCATCCTTAGTCTGCGTTATCCACCTGGGCTCCGAGTGGGAATTCTCTGCTGGGATTCTAATTACTTTCCTCCTCCCCTTCTTCTCCTCCCCAATCTTTCTTCTTTCTCTTTCTTTCCCCTTCCCCATCCATTTTTCCTTCCTTCTCTCTTTCCAGTCATTTAAAAATTTTTTTCTACTTTTATAAGCATATTGAGTACTTACCCTTGCTTCTCTCCATCCCCTCTCCCATTCCCTCCCTTCCCTTCCTCAATCCCTCCCACTCCCTCCCACTCTCCTGCCTTATCTGCTTCTATGGACCTCAGGGTTCCCTCTGGCTTGTCTACTCTTGTGGGGATTCAGACCTCTTGTGGTCATACCAAGTTGTCTCTCTTTGGGCCACCCCACAGACAGTACTAAAGGTTTCCACTGTATGTTTTTATCTTTCTTGAGTTCCTAGGTAGTCCATGAGGACATGTTGGTATGTCAGTCATTATGCAGTTCTGGGAAGGACAAGTCTCACTGCAGTGAGTTCTTAGATGTAGCAGTCCTGATGCCAGTGGAATGTCTTGTCCGAAGGTGAACCTTCCCATCTTTAGGTTCTTACAGTCTCACTGACCCCTCTTCTGTGAGGTTCCCAAAGCCTTGGGATGGAGAGAGGTCAGGTTGGCCTGATTCTGGGTGAGTCTTGCGGAATTGCTGGTACTCTGCGTTATGGCTGGCCATTGCTGTCCACTTCACTGCTCCTCCACTGCCCTAGGCTGCAGTCCTCTCAGGATGTTGAGAGCCTCTGTTGTAGAAGACTTCTAGGCTGAATGTTAAGTGTTCTTCCAACTTATGTTATAATAACAGCTATTTACAGAGCAGTTTGATGTACTGTTTTACTACCTGTAGGTTCATTGGTTGTCTTTCCTAATGATCTATTTCCTTCCCTGTTTTTAGGTTCTTGTTCCAATTAACAGTAACAGGAATGCAGTACTACTGATAAGTGGGTCTTGAGTCCAATCAGAAAGCTGTTCTCTTTTCAATCATTTTGTCCAAATTTCATTCCACATCAAATATCTGAACATGTTAGAGGCAGAACCCAGCTATTGTTTTTCTTTCTTTCTTTCTTTTTCTTTCTTTCTTTCTTTCTTTCTTTCTTTCTTTCTTTCTTTCTTTCTTTCTTTCTTTCTTCTTTCTTTTCTTTCTTTCTTCTTCTTTCTTTTTCTTTCTTCTTTCTTTCTTTCTCTCTCTCTCTTTCTTTCTTTCTTCTCTCTTTCTTTCTCTCTTTCTCTTTTTTTTCTCTCTTTCTTCCTTTCTTTCTCTCTTTTTCTTCTTCTCTCTTTCTTTCTCTCTTTCTTTCTTTCTCTCTCTCTCTCTTTCTTTCTGTTTTGCCTTCTTTCCGTATCTGTATGCATGCATGTTTGTGAATGTGTCTATATGCATGTGTGCATGTAACTGCTTATAAGGCTTCCAAATCTGTAAATTTCTTCTACAAAATGGTACCATATGTGCATGTACTCTTTACATTTCCTATTGACTACTTCGAATTACCCCTAGATTATTTGAAATATCCAATACAATGCAAAAAAAAAGTTATGGTTTATTGTTGAAGGAAAATGACAAAATTCTTTGCATATTTGGTAGACGTCATCATTTCCAAAATATTTTCAGCCCTTGGTTGACTGATTCTTAGGATACAAAACCTTCAGAGGCTAGGCTTCTTTCACTTACTCATCAAGTATTGATAAAGTTCGCAATATGTGCGGCCACCATGTCGGGCAGGTGGGAGAGGGAATGAGTCATTGGGTTAGGACTAGCTGTCATCCACTAGCAGGACACGTATTTTCTGGGAACACATAAGTGCAGTTGATGAGCTCCGCTTCTTGTGTGGCCTGTTGCGTGGTTCTTGTCTTACTCAGATGTCTGAAGTGCTTCCTGCTCTCTTAGTACCCCTTGCATGCTGTGTCCTGCATGCCTTAGAGTTGGAGGAAGGAACCAACAATGTGGGGTTCCAATCTCTGCCTGATGCTGTATGAGGGCCATTTTGCAGCAACCCTTCGAGGTTGGGTGCTAATGTGTCCATCTTTAGATGGAGAATTATGAAAGGTGTCACAGTTAGATAAAGGCGCCAACTTGATGGTTGAAGGTTTGAGCTCTGGGCACATTTGCCAAGAATCAGTGCTTGAGTTAGGCTCTGAACAAGCCTGCAGGAGATTGTCTAGTTAATGCAGAAGCCTAGTGTAGGGTAGGTGGGACAGGAGAAAAGATGAAGGGGACTGATTAGGGAAGTTGGCATCCTTTGGAATACTTGGTCAGACATGTTGGTCTGGCACATAGGGTTGTCCCTTTCTCAACAATCCTGTGGATGGATGGATATAGTGTGGTCAGTTCTTTGGGCCCTTGGTGTTGGTATGGGCTCTCCTGCCAAGCTGAACAAGGTAGTGTAACCAAAAATCATAAGCCAAAATAAGACCCCTTGTCCCCTTAGGCCATTTGGTTGTGAATTTATTGACAATAATTCAGAGTAGCTGTGACAGAGGGACTTGGACAGTCAGGTTGCTTGCTAGCAGGAGAATAACAACTCAGCTTTTTCTTCAGGGAGTCGTCCTCGTGTAGACAACGGCTGAGGATCAAAAGGAGGTAAATGCTAGAGGGCACTCGAGAAATAATTGCAATTACTGTAACCCTTCTTTTTGCTGATGAGGTAATTGAGATTCCGTTTGGATAGATACTTGCTGAATGAATAGGTGAATGATGAAAGGCCAGGTCTGGCCTGCGCCCTCCTGCCTTCTCACAGAGCAAGCGCACCTCTCCCTTCACCCTGCCCAGGAGCCTTCTTGATGATGGGAAGCCCAAGAGGAAGAGATCTACTTCAGACACTGTTCTCGTGAGGCTGACATGCTTAATATTTTACCCAGCACTGTCGACCATTTCCTAGCATTTAACTTCATCTTCAAGTGTAATCCTTACAGATGAAAAAAAAAAAACCTAACAAGGTTCAGAAAAGTGAGCTCACAAGTAACCTGGCTAGTGCTGGCAGAGCCAATGGACATCCAAGTTCAAGCTTAGATTTCAAAGCCCAACCTCTCACATGATATCACCCTCTTCCAAATGAAGCTTCCCTCAGGTCTTTAAGCTCATTCCCGGGAGGATGCTAGAGCAGAGGCTGTTGGGGGCTCTCGTGCATACCCATTGACCCCAAAGAGCTCGCCAGAAGACAGTTCTCCAATACTCTGACTCCTGGCTACATGGCCAAATCACACAGCAAGGACACACCTAGCAGTGCTCCTGAGTGCATGGGAATTGGACAAATGCTCACCTTCCTGGGCCCGAACACAGCCTTGAAGAAGGTGCCACACAGCCCCTCAGGACTGTCGTGGGGCTGAGCCGCAATGTTCACAGACGCAGCCGCTCACAGGCACATCCTTCTGTGAGTCTCACATCTTTTCTCACTGAGCTCTCAGGTCAGTCGTTCACGCCTATGATTTGTTTTCTTTAGACTTTACTTCGGGGCATCCCAAACTAACAAAGTCATCTCTTTTTCAATGTCCAGAAGTTTGGGACCCTCTTCCTTACTACCCTCTCTCCAGCCCTGAGAAGGTGATGAGAATAAAAAAGCTACTTACAATTAAGTGTCTTAAAATTTCTTTTTCTTTTTTTTGTGTGTGTGTCTGTGCAGGTATGCATGAACATATGTGTGTTCTCATGTGTATGAACACACATGTGTACACGTATGCATGCAAATATTTACATGGGTGCGTAGAGACCTGAAGTTAATGTCAGGCGGCTTTCTACTTTATTGAATACACTGAGACAGAGTTTCAACTGAGCCCAGAGACCCCTATCAGCTAGTCTATAGAGCCAGCTTACACTGAGATCTCTGTCTCTTACCGCCCTAGTATTTTGATTACAGGCAGCCACCATACCTGCCTGCCTTTTACATGGGGTCTGGCAGATATCAACTCTGGTCTCCTCAGCCCCTGAGTATCATTTTTAATGGAGGAAAAGTTTCCTTCTTTTACCTTGCTTCTCTGGAGGGAGACTGACTGGTGGGAAGAGTTGGTAGCTAGTTGGTTTCACCTTCTTGAAAGACTGAATGGATTTTCCTAGTCACATGACTTCTGCTAAGGTGGAGTTTCGGCCAACAGTGAGACATATATCTCTTCCCTTGGTGTCAGCCTCAGACTTACGATTTAGTACCCAGGTAAGGTAAACAGGCATGGGGATGTGTCTGCTATGGGGCCCTTGCAGGCTTGAGTGCAGAGGGGAAGTACTTAGAGGGACTCAGGCAGGAAGCTGACCATGTTACCTTGCTAAGAAAATGTGCTAGGCCAACTGCATGGGGAGAGAGAGCAGAAACACAAGGCAAAAGGAAGTTGCAAGATCAAGATGAAAATCCTAACTTTAGTGTTTCAGGTGACCCGTGATAACTGAGCACCTACTGTGTGCAGGCTAGAATAATATGAAAAACCTTTAGTCATCATGACCCACGTGGTAAGCATTACCTCTTTAATTACTGGAAATCAGGGTGATCTAGAAGACCGGGGGTGAGGAGGGAAGGTAGGTCTGCAGGAGACCATGAGATACTTGCTAGGTTTGCAGCGTAGTTGATCACAGGTGGGTACAGAAACAATTCAATATTTTAACAACTGTACCTGTCATATGGGTGTGTAATGACTGATGATGACCAGCACTATGCTAGATTGCTGGGAAAATAACAGGGGAGTGGGCAGGATTTCATCCTTCTCATCTGGGGATGCAGACTGTCTTCACTTCATCATGCTAATGACTGTGTGCTTAGAAACCCGGATGAATGTTCACATGGAAAGAAACTTTAATGTGACAGTAGGAAGTACAGGAGCTTTGCTCAGTGCCAGGTTACAGCAGGCTTCCCCGAGGAAGTCTCGCCTAATGCACGGGAATTAAGTGGGCGGGGACAAGACCTTTCCAGAAAGGGAATAACATCTCTGGAAAAGTCCTGCGGAAGAGAGAATCTGGTATATTTGGAGTAGAGAAAGAAAGCGTGCCTTGTAGAGTGGTCTAAAGATGGCATGAGAGATGTACCCAGGAGCCAGGCAGGGTTTGGTAAGCCGCCTGGTTTAGAGATTTCTCTAAAGGACCACTGACAGGCAGCTTAGCGTGTCCATGTGTCTGTAACCGTCATTGTAGACCACTGACAGGCAGCTTAGCGTGTCCATGTGTCTGGAACCGTCAGTGTAGGCGCAGCTTCGGAATGATTAAGGCAGAGCCAACGGCAGATGTTGGAGTACAGTTCAGAGTTCAAACAAAGGAAACACGGGCCTGCTCTGTGGTGCTGGCCACCAAGGCGAAGGGGACCTGCTTAGAAAGGCTGAATCAGGGAGAGATCAGATAGGGAAGGAGAAAATTAGAGGGGCTGGAAGGCAGATTTCACTTCACAATTCCATTAACTGCAGATTGGGCGGGCCCTTTGCTAGGATGGGACGCTGGGGTAGGATTATCACGGCGCCTGTCCTAAGGTCTGCGGGAGGGGGGATACTCCCTCAATTGTGGAACAACTTGAGAACCGGGGTTCAGTCCAGGCTAGGCATGCAGGGTTTACACTCCCAGAATTGAGGCTACCTTTGTCCTTACTGTGGGGAGAGGTATTTATATATCTGTCATTTTTTTTACCAGTTCCACGGCTCCTTGGTGATGTCCCAGAAGGCAGCTGTGCTGTGCTGTTGGTGGGGGTGGGAGGGTGGGGGGGCTCTCCCCTCTTCCTTTTCACATTACTGGCTGGGCGTACAATCCATTAGCATTGCCTTTTCTTGATCATCCAAGATGTTACGGCCATCGCTCAAGTCATCCACATGGCATTTCTGCCTTTCACTGGAAGACAATTGTGTCTTCAGTCAAAGATCTCTTGACAAGAGAAAATGGGGACTCGGGATGGAATATTGCAGCCGAGTGCTCGCTGTCCACCTGCAGAATGTGACTCTGTGTGCCATTACTTCCCAAATTGTCGGGCTGAAAGAGTTCTCTTGTTTACATCTCTTTACGCCCTGGCATTTAACCTTGGGGTCTGAAGACTCTCTTCCTTCTTCTTACAACAGCAATTATTTCCTTTGTGGCTTTCATTTTATGTAATTACGCCAGCAGTCATCACGCAAGTATTTGCAGAACAGCATTGCAGAACGAGACTGTGACCCCCTCTACTCTGGAAACCCATGTGGGTCATTTGCTGCCTTGAATTGTTTGGATTCTCTCAAGAGTTATGGTCCTGCAAATGAAATGGAGAGGATATATGCACCTAATTTCAAACAACAGGGGCTTGCAAATGACAATGGTTCTGAGCTAATCTTAGCGTGTCCATGTCTATCATCAAACTGGGTGGTTTTCAGCCTGTGGAGGTGGGTTTTCAAAAAAATTATTATGGAAAATTTCAAATGCACAAAAATAGACAAGATATTGCTTTTGGGGATAGGGAGCGGCAAAACCACTTTGGAAAACAGATGGGGGATTTCTTAAATGGTTGTACAGAGTTGCCCTATGATTTAACAGTTTGACTCCTGAAGACCTATGCAAAAACTTACACAGATGCTCATAGAAGTGCTAGTCAAACTGCCCCAAAGTGGGAAGAAACCTTAATGCCTATTGGCTGATGATATCATTCATCAAAATAAAATGTAGTTTATCCATAAAATAGACTATTATTGGCCTTAAATTCAGTACTGATCCATGCCTGGATGTAATGTGCTGAATGAAAGAGGCACATGGGATTCCATTCATGTGAAATGTCCAGGTAACAAATCTATAGAGGTGGATGTTAGCTCCCTGAACTAGGGAGGAACGTGGAGGAGAACTGGGAAATTATGGCTGAGTGGTAGTAGCTATCGTTTGGAAATGAGGACACATGAAGCATTGGCTGTGGGGCTGGGGAGATGGCTCAGTGTGTACTTAAAATGCTTGCTGCACAAATTGCAAGAGGACCAGAGGTCAGGCCTCCTGAACCCACTTAAATGATGGGTAGCTATGGCATCCTGCCTAAAATCTGAGCCTTGAAAGGCAGAAACAAGGAATCGCTGGAGCAAGCTGCCTAGCAACATGAGCAGGTTTCAGTGAGTTTTGACCTTGATTTCAAGTCCCTTCCTCACGGAATAAGGTGGAAAATGACAGAGAAAGACCCCTGACATCAACCACCACATGGTCATACACGCATGTATACATGCACCTTCTCATACATGCACCCCCGCATGTGCCAACACACACGCACATACGCACGAAGAGGGACTCATCTGAAGTATTTAAGAAATAAAGCGGCGCGTCCCAGGCAGCGTTTAGAATCTGCTGACTGCGTCTCTGTCATGCAGTTGGGTGCATTCCCCTGTGCCTGGGTCTCCCGTAGATCACTAGTTCCTTCTAGAGCCTGCTTCAGATTCTCCAATGCTTGTCGTGAGCTTCCATCGGGAGCCCAAGATCCTCAGTCGTCCCTCTTTGTGATATTAATCACGTCTAACCACCAGGGACTAGATCACTCAATGCATTGGGATGATAGCACTTTTTTCTTTTTGTGAAGAAGGCCTATGATTCCTTCCCCATGTGCAGGTGGAAGCCAGCTTTCTTTACCTCATTTCCCAGTACTGTGCTGTCCTGAGACAGGGTGCTGTGCTGAGCTTTGGAAACGAACACAAGACTAGATGACACTAGTCTGGAATTTCTAGAAACCCATTGTCTTCCTCCAGCACTCAGTGGTAGCTGATCTGATGCCCAGCGCAGGGGTTCAGAATAGCCGGGACCTGCCCACCTCCTGCCCCTCCCCCTCCCAGGGCCATGTGCCCTTTCTTTGGCCCTCTGCATGCTCACACATCTCCCACCCTCACTCGTGCTGTTCTCTGCTTGGCATGCGCATTTCTTCACCAAATATTTATGGAACACCTGCTGCGTACCCAGCACCATGCCAGGAATTAAGGAGAGAAAAATAAACAAGAAACTGTTTTAACCCCCTGAGAAGCTCACAGTCCAGCGAGGGTGGGGAGCCCACGAGTGAATGGCTCATTGTGCAATTCCTCTCCATCAAGACTCGCTTCCTTGTCGCCTCCTGCGAGAGGTCTTCTCCTTCCACGCTGTTGCTCACCCAGCCTAACAGACGGATCTCTGTGTGGTCCTTCGTCCCCGGCTATTGGTCCAGGGCTCATGGCGCCAAAGTGGAGTCAGGAACGCGGCTGTCTACAATGGCTCTCCTCTGGATCTCCAGCTTCCTTGGGAAACAATCTGCAGAGAGATCTCACTTGTCTTTTCTTTCTGTTGCTTCCTAGCTGTGTGGCTGGGGAGTCAGTCGGGTTGGTTCCTTCTTCTCTCTGGTCCCTGTCGGAATCTGGGGCTCACCCTAAGACCTTTGTGAATGGGTCACGTCAAGGACAGAAAATCGATCATTTCATGACCATCTGATTAATAGGTACATTGCTTGGCACCCCCTAAGTATTCTCTGGGTTTATGATTAATGGACATGATGTGATCTTTGGTTTTAAGCAATGTATAAATCAGGAACTAGACTAAGCATGAAAAGGTAGTCAACAGGGGAAGATGCTGGGGTGTTGGCCCAGGAGATGCTAGGTCTCTGTCCCTCTATAGCAGCAACCCCAATTGGGAGCAATTGTGTTCTCCTCCAAGGACATTCAATAACATCTGGAGATATTTCAGTGGTCCCAGCTAAGGGAGGTGTTGGCCTTTAGGGAATAAGGGGTGCTCCCTTTACATTATATTATATTATATTACATTGCTCAAGACAACCCCCTCTCACCCCTGTCCCTATTAAAGAATCTTCATTCCAAAGTTTCAATAGCCCTGAGGTTGGGAGACCCAGTCTTAACACTTTCCTACTCAAACTATGATTCTCAGACCAGCAGCATCAATATCACCTGGAAGAAGGCTACAAATGCAGAATCCTGAACTGTAGCCCACACCTACTATGCCAGAATCTGCATTTTGCCAAACCGCCCTAGAGGCACATGCATGGTCCAGTTAGGAAAACAGAGTTCTAGAATATTGCTTCTCAACCACAGAGGTCTGTGATGATCATCTAGAGGTGGGAGGTGGTGATAAAATTCCAGTGCCCACGCCGTATCCCATACCAGTGAAATCAGAGTCTTGGTGATCCGACATTAATATTTTCAAAACCTATTGGGGGACTCCACCAGTTGGGGTTGACAATCACTCATCTATGAGCCCACAATCTGATGAGGTAGGAGGGATTGTCAGTATCTCACAGTGAAGAGTGAAGGTCAGTTAAAAACGAAAACAAAAACAAAGCCCAGAGACCAGAGACTGGGCATGATGGCTCCGTCGGTAAAGTGCTTGTGGCGCAAGCATGAGAAGCCAAGTCCAATCCCTAGTGCCAAAGTAAAAGGCTGGTCATGGTACTGCATGCCTTTCGTCTCAGTACTGGGGAACTGCAAATAGTTAGATCCCTGGCATTTGCTGGCCAGCCAGTCTGACCTAACCAGTGAGCCTCAGTTTCTAGTGAGAGACCCTGTTTCAAAAAACAAGGTGAAAAGCTCCTGGGGAATCATGCCTTTCTCCACCTGTATGCATCCATATGCATGTGTACCTGTGCACATTTATACACATGCACACTCTTGCATTCCCCCCCAAACAGAGTCTATGTGGAAGTACTAAACCATCAGTGGGGACCAATTCATCAAGATCTGTGGGAACCCAGAAACTCCAGTAAAACAACTGAGATCCTTGGCAAGTCACATCCCATCCCTGCCCGTTCTCTAGCACTGTCTTGGTCTGGTCTCTCTTGTAGTTGTTTTTGGCCTCAAATCTAATGGGCCTCTAGCATGGTTTTATAAAGGTTTTAGCAAATGAATGAATCAATGAATGAGTGAATGATGTTATACTAAGGGTCAAAGAAGTGGTGTGGAAGACGGATGCTCTGGAGATCAGAAGGGGAGGGTGTTGCTCATTAGAAGACCCTTCGTGGGTGAAATGGGATTTTAGCAGGACTCTGGGAGCCAGCACTCCACTGG
This sequence comes from Typhlomys cinereus, assembly GCA_023101885.1. NCBI lineage: Eukaryota > Metazoa > Chordata > Mammalia > Rodentia > Platacanthomyidae > Typhlomys > Typhlomys cinereus. Next base: position 1,596,087 of record JALPQD010000178.1, read on the forward strand.
AGGAAGGGAACACATTTATTTCATTTTGCTGCTGTTAAGGAAGGGAGTCTACTTAGGGAGAAGCATCCACCACAAACATCTCCCACCCTGACTTTCTAATTGACACTAGTCCCCGTTTCCCACCAGCTGTAAGCCAGTAGCTGTTGTTTTCATTAGAAAAAAAAAAAGGTTCTAGCACGTTCCACAACTCCCGCCTGCTGGTGTTGTATGTGGAATGGGAGTCCTGCACATTAGAGCCCTTCACTTCTTAAAACAGATGATGGTTTTAAACATTGGAATAAAAGCTTGGGAATGGACTTAACCTCATCAAACACTTTCATATCTGATTTTTACCTTCCAAGCGGCAGGCGAGTCAGAGCCAACATGAAAGGGTCCCAATTGCAGGCCGATTTTTAATTTTTTTTCACCCTTAGAGTTTTGGCTATTGAGCTAGGACCAAGAGTTGAGTGGGTCTGTAGTAGTTACCTGTAGGGTAGATATTTCTGTTTCTTGGTTTTTGAGAAACTACAGGGGAAGCGGTGAAAAATGCCCCCCCCCAGCCTGGTTGGAGGTGTTTGGCCAGCTTCCTAGGAAAGCTGTCCTCTGGCATTGACTTCGGCCCGGAGAAGCCATGTTCTTTTCTAGAGAGACTACATCTGAAACTCCTACTTGGGGAATTCTCTGAGATAGAAGGGGGTAGAACCTAACTTCTTGGTGCTCCCAGAAGCTAGATGATGGATAAATGCCTTGATTCCAGTCAATCTGACTTACAGTAGGAAAAGCCATCTAAAATGGTAGGAACTGTGTTGCATAGATAACCTACTCTGACCACTTCATCCTTGCCTTTCCCTTCTTCCCTCCATTGGCGGGGGGAGGGGGGAAGTAGCTGCAGTGTTGGTTTTCAATTCCCACCACCACTGTACACACCATGTCCTTGGTTCTCATCCACTGACTCAATCCATCTGCATGTGGTCCAGACCCCAGATATGCTAAAGATCTTAAGGTGAAACACATCCCATGTTGCAATTTGGAAATCTGATCTTCTGACCTGGGAGGGATGGGCTGGGGGTGGGAGGGAGGGCAGGAAGATCGATGAGTCTCATGGAGAAGGCCGAGCAGGCTCTAAGGCTGAGGGGAGAAGGTTAGCGCTCATGGCGCCCTCCTCCTCTTCTGCAGCTTGGCCATCTCGTGATAAAGTGGGAAGATCGTGGGAAGTTCTAGTGGGAAGGCTGTGTGCATGCAGGTTGAGGTTGTGTATTGGTATCTGTGTTTTAAGCAGGCCACTGGTTTCTGCTGGAGAGGGGATTCAAGGAAGCAGGAAAGCTAAGGCGCAGAGAGGGAGAGAGGGGGCAAGTCTGTGTTGGGTGTAGTTTAACCAGCCCACAGCTCCTGTTGCCTGTGTTGGGTGTAGTTTAGCCAGTCCACAGCTCCTGTTACCTGGCCCACGAGCTTGCTGGGCATTGTTCTTACTTTCCAAACCGCCCCTCCCATGATGCTCAGCCTCTCTTCTCCAGGGAGAAAGAACCAGTCAGAGTGAATCAGAAGCAGAGGAAAGGATGGCTGGAAATGACCTTGGGCTGGAATGACCCCCATAGGAAGCCATCAGCCCGTCAAATCACCTTCCTCTTGGGCTCAGCTTTGATGTCTCCCCAAATCCAGGTCAAAGTGAGGCCTCGGGCATCTTTTCCAGAAAGCTGTGCCCAGCGCACCTCTGTCTGTGTCCCCCAGGCCTCCGGACAGCACCGGGTTCTCCTGAGTCCTCAAACTCTTGCAGTGTGACAGGGAGCTGCCTGCCGGCGCAGGGCCGAGCAATTAAGAAGCCGCGTTTTTCTCCTCTTCGCTCCCCTAATTGTTATTTTTGTCTCTGCTTTCAAACCATCCCTGGTTCTCATTTCATCTTGCCCCAGCCCCGTGCGCCCGGCAGAAAAAGCCATCGTGCTCAGCGGGAGGCAATTTTCCCAGCGTGTCCAGCGATAATTCCAACACGACTGCTTTGTACATATAATTATAAAAACCAGGGGCCACCATAGAGCACCCATAGAGCAGAGTCTTGACTGTTCTTGGTTCTGTTTTAATTATTAAGCCTTAAAGCAAAAACTAGGTTTCAAAGAAAACTTTCTGCACAGTCCTCAATAGAGTTAAAGGAAGAACGTTTTAGGCTGATGAGCTGACACTTGTAGAAGCAAATATATTAAATAAATCATGATTCGTTTTGGGGGCAAAGTCTGACTTCCATCAACTCTGGAAAAAATGGATCTTAATGAGTGACAGTTGGGTGTTTTCTGTCACTTCCTGAGGTAATGGCCGCAAGCTGACATTGCTCAGTGGGTGTCTTATACTTCTGAACAAAAGTTTTTTGGAGTGAGATCGACAAGGTAGAAATCCCAAGGTGACTAGGAGGAATGTCTAATGAGTGGAAAGACATATTTACTGGCAGTCTGTATGTAAGCTGTGACAGTTGACAGGACTTGATTGTAACAAATATAGTTGATGAAGAAAAGACTGACAGACTGGGAGGGGGGGCGGTAGTGTGGGGGGGAGAGTCAAAAGCCCTACATTGGCTGAGCCCTGTTAATGGTAAGTTGGATACAAAGCTCTCAGGCATGAAAGGGAGCCAGAATTTTGCACTGATGTCTAAACACAGAAATACATCGAGCTCGCTGGAGGAAGTAATAGGTTCAGATCCGTTGACCTTTTTTTGCCCATAACTCGACAGGCCGCTGCTTCTGGGAATATCTAGGGCCGGAAGATGACCCTGGATCTAAGGGGCACAGAGCCCATCTGTGACCTTTGGGGCCTAGGCTATCCACGTCTGGGGTATAGGCAAGTCTTGGGTCTTTAATTTGTGGCTCCCGCACCTGGGCAGCTGCAATGACCAAGAGCCACCGGGCTCTGAGTGGTCTCCCCCACCGGGCTCTGAGTGGTCTCCCCCTTGGTGGGCGCCAGAAGATGAGAGGGGGCTGGAGCAAGAAGACATTTCTGTAATCTTCATTCTTGGATCCCTGACCCCCCTCCTTCTGCTGTCCCCCCACTCCCCTCTTGCTCTCCTTCTCCTCTGCACCCCACTCCCACCCACTTCTCCAGCACAAAAGGAGTGATTGGCCTGGGAGAGGCAGAGCTGCCTGGCATATTAAATGCTGACACTTTGTAACTGGCTGGTCAGAGCTTCAACAGTCGGCTTGCCAATGAGCTCTGCACTTCTTCCCCCAGGCAAATGTCACACTGAAACTAAACAGGATCTTTTTTCATCCTACATGCTGTTTTCTATGCCACATATTATTTTATAGTTGAAAATAGGCTCACTCTTTAAAATGCACAGAGCTCCGCCACACTTTCATCGCACACTCATTTGGGCGCAGGGACTGACCCGCGGGGGAGGGACGGCGAAAGGAAGGTGTCCGGTGGTGATGAAGGGGTGGCCGAGACATCTTGACCATGACTTTCTCCGGTGAATGAATGACTGACTGAAGGTTTAAACAAAAGAAAGAAAACGTTAAACATTGAAAGAAAGTTGGTCGGAAGTGGTTCATGAAGACATGACTAATGAGCCTCCTGATACATCCATCAGAGCAAGATGGGATGCTTCTCTGGGCCTCCTCATGGACACCTTGATTTGTTACGGGCATTGTGTTTCTTTTTTTAACTGAGCAGGGCAAATAACTATGCCTTCCCCCGTGTTGATTTTGGGGTCTGCTGTGTGATTTGGAAGGGGGGGTCTATTCTTCTTAATTTCTTTCTCTGTCTCTCTTTCTGTTTCTCTCTCTGCCTCTGTCTCTGTCTGTCTGTCTGTCTGTCTCTTTCTCCCTCTTCATGAGTACACTTGAATGTATGTGTGGAGACCCCGGGGTCACATTGGGAATCATCCTGGGGTGCTCTATCTCCTTTTGCTTTGCTCTAGGGTTTCTCAGGTTCAGCTTCTAGCCTTCAGGACTCAAATTGCTGGCCACTGCCATTTCCACCCAACATTGTTACGTGGGATCTAGGGATCTGAACTTAGGTCTCTTTTTGTGTGTGTGCTTGTGAGGCAAAGCTATATATAGCTCCTGAGCAATCTCCACAGCCCCTATTCTTGTTAAGTTCTAAAGTCCTAAGCAAAGACTCAGGGTCCTGGCTTTGACCTTAGCCCAGTTCCATGGACAGTCCTTTCCAATCGTCTTGGCTAGCCTGACCCAGTTCCTTCAGGTCAGTTCACGGTAACACCATTGGCTTCCTTAGGAAAAGATGTCAGGCAACGGGAAGCTGAATGGAGCCCCTTCTGTGCCAGCAGGATGGCTTGACTCGGGGTTGAAGATGCTTTTTCAACTTGTTTAGCTGACTCAGGTGGCAGAGAGATGGGCTATTATGACTTACCCAGAAGCAAGGGCTTCTAACCAACAGAACAGCAATATTTAGAATAAGATCCAGTGTCTGAGAGGAGATGGCCCAAGCAGAGGGGCTGGTGCGGCTCAAGAAAGAGAATTCATTCGGCTTGTTATGAGGCAGTCACTATTTGGGAAAGGCTGAGCCTCACTGTCATCTGCGCCAGAGGCATAAGTCTATTATTATAAATCTTTACTTTTTCTCGACTTGAACGAGTTACTTTTTGTGTGTGTTCCGAGTTTCAGCCTCCTCATCTGTAGAATATAAAGTTGGGAGTCTAGATGACCTCAGGTGTCTCTTAAGCTCGGCCGCTTTCTTTGGACTTCACGATCTATCGTAGCAGGAGAGAGAACCGAGTTAGGGTCAGTAAGCACTCAGAAGTCACTTCATTCAGGTAGGCATGTCCTTGTGGCCAGCTGGTGAGTCAGACTCTAAACCACGAGGAGAAACGTGAAAGAATCTAGGGAGAGGCGCTGCATGAGACGCCCAACCAAAGTCAAGACTTGACTGATCTGGGCTCTACGGCCCACGTGAGTTATCGCTGCTGATGGCTGGTGAGAGAGTACTAGGAAAGGCCCTATCAGAAGGACCTGTGACATTTTCATATCGGAGGTGTGGGTGAGTAGGCATTGGCTCCCTTTTTCACCATAAAGGATACCCCAGTTCTCCATCATACCAGCAACTGGGAGGCAGGACAGTCTGCATAACGGATTCAGTCCAAGATCTTTGGATAACAGGAAAAGATAACCAACTGTTCTTTGGTTCTTCCCTCTAGTTGTGAAGCTCACTCTTCCACACCCACTGTTCCGCAATCCCAGAACCAGGACAGGACTGGGCTCTGGGTCTGTCCTGGGTTGATACTTCCTGTGTGCTGAAGTCATGGTGCCTTCCTTAGGTTCCAGCTCTTTCTAATGTAATGGGAAGGAGACTGACCCAACTAGTCTTTCAGTTCTTTTAACTTTAAAAGAGGTGCATTACTTCTCTCCTAATGACACCATTTCTGAAACCTTTGGTGATAGATCTCAAACCCTTGGTGATATATATTGTAGTGCTTTGTTGTGTGTGTGTGTGGGGGGGGAAGCAATGTCCTTCCCCCTTTGTCTCCCTAATCTCATCAACCACTCAAGTCTCTCTAGAGCCCCCGCTTACAGTAGAAGTATCACAGGTACAGGCAATGGTTAAGCTTGTTTTTGGCTGGTCTCCTGTCCCCCTCTGCCTGAGTTTTGAGACAAGGAAAGTTCCCAGAACCATCTCATCGACCTGGGATGCTACTGTGGTCTTGAGTTCAGTAGGATTTTTCTTTTCCTTGAAGCCTTAAATCATCAGCTGAGGAAGGAAGCAGATTTCTCCTTTAACCCTCCTTTAAGCCGTTCTGGCTTGTGTGACTTGGTCCTTCCTGTGGAGGAAAGACAGGCTCCCTTAGGATTTAACCCTTCTTTTCCTAGACCTTTTTCTTCTCCAGGGGGAAGTGGGTTAGAAGGAGGAATGAGCCTCAGAGGTGGGCGCCCCGGGATTCTGGTCTTTGGAAAACCTCAGTACTGGAAAGGTTGCTTCTCATTGGAAAGTTAGTGGCTGTGACTATGACAGCAGGTCAGATCAAAACATGAGGTTTCCACATTCATCCTTTCTTCAAACAAGAGCAACTCCATCCCACAGCTTTGACCACGCCCCCAAGAGCCTGAATCAGAATTACATCAACTCTTCCCTGTGATCTTGCCCCCGAGAACTTCATGAGGTTGATCGCTTAAAGCAGCAAACCAGAGACAGATGTCCTTCTGAAGATCCTTGTTCCACTTAGGCACCCGGAAGGCTAAGCAATCAGCTCACAGTCACATGGAATCTGAAGAAAGGAGCAGGATTTGAATTTGTGACTCTTGGTATCACCACCTACTGTCGTTTCTCAGTGATCCTACTTGACATCAGAGAGACGAGCTATCAGTTCTATCAGGCAGGATTGGGAGGTACTTGCTAGCTATGTCACCCTAGGGACAGTAATTCCTACTGTAAGGGTTGTCCCAAAAATATGTAAGATCCCATCACCTATGTGCAATGCACGTCAGTCCCTCGCTCACACGCAGTGTTATACAACTGAGTGGCCAACTATGCATCATGTTCTACGAGCCCATGTCATCCTGAGTCATTTGTTTTTATCTCCCTTTTTCTGCTGAGAAAGACGTAGCACACAGAGAGGTTGAGAAACTGACCTGACGTGGCCCAGCCAGCAGCAGCAGTAGATATGAAGGCAGGCCAGCTGCATACGGAGTCTGCGGGTGAAGCACTACTCTGTGGCTTTGTCCTTTTAAGTTATCTGATGATTTCAAGAAGCATTTGTGGAATGTTTATGATGCTGTCTAGCCCAGTGCGGGCAGTGATGGTGACAGAGGGCGGAACAAATAGGCATGATTCTTACTCCCTCCCCCCATTCACATCCAGAGAGGGGGAGACCAACGGGAAGCACAGGTGTGTAAGCGCAGTGTACGTGGAGAACCTCAGCCTCAGCCAGGACTCTGGAAGGGGGGATCACGGTGATCTGAGAGCCTGTGGCTGGGAAGCTGACTTAGGTGGGGATTGCAAGGAGGACTTCCTAGAGGAAGAGGCAATCAGCTGAGAATGGGGGTAGCAGGAGTGTAGTAAGCAGAAGGCTGTGTCAGAAGTTGGGGGGGGCAACATCTGCAAAGGCTTCTGGTAGGGGTGGGCGATTGTGCAGCAGGAGCAGGGTCTTTCTCTCTCTCTCTCTCTGTCTCTCTCTCTGTCTCTCTTTCTCTCTGTGTTATGGCTTGCGTAGCTGCCCAGGTTACACGCTTATGAAACCCGTCCGAGAGGCTGGGGGAAGAAGTCAGGACAAATTCTAGACCCCCTTCAAGGCCAGTTCTGGATTGCCCAGAGCACTGCAGTGGTGAAAAACGTCCCACCACAGGGCGATCCGGCTCATCCGGGTCCCTCTGCTGCCGGTAGAGAAGCATTTCAAGGCCTGGCAGGTGGGCAAAGCTGACACAGCAAAAGGGAGCAGGGAGCCAAGCAAGCCGGGGAGGGTCTGTCGACTCCACACCCGGCCCGCTTTTCTTCTCCGTGGGAAAGAGGTGGATGACCTTAGTTTGGCGACCAGAAAGCGTGGGCCGAGATCTGGGCCATAAGAACCTTTTCGCAGCCCATTTGCGTGGAGCTGGCACAAAAGCTCGGCGGGTCACTTCCCACTGACATCCCCAGGCTGGTGGGAGAGCGTGACTCCCTCTGATGATGTCCAAAGCCAAGGGAGGTGGGGACGGTTTTTGAAGAGCTTTTTAAAAGGGGACGTCAAGGGCTGAGGGCACGGAGGACTGAATCCCCCCCCTTCAGCCTCTCACCTTCATTTCAATGTACAGTGCTGCTCCCGTGTGCATATATATTTTTATGGACAGAGAGACATTTGTGACAAAGCAAAACCAGCCAGAACAGTCTCTTTTCTGAGCTACAGAGAACTTTTCAGAACACACACACACACACACACAAAATCAATGGTTTCCCCCTCCCCAAGCTGGCTGTTATATGCAGACAGACATCTTACTGTAACAATTATAATAGCTCAGTTGGAAATTACTGTCTGGCTAGGGAGCTGAATCCAAGCCTGGATCCCAGCTTCAAACGCAGGTACCAAGGGTAAATTAGCCCCGACATCCAGTTTGGGATTTTATAAAAAGTGCCAGGTTGAGAGGAGAGTCGGGTAATTGTTCCTGCAGCCCCAGGTGAAGGTTAATACTCTGTGGACCCTGGCTGCTGACATCAGGAAGGTGTGTGTATATGAGGGTGGGGGCTCCCCTACACCACGCAGCGCTCCGTTCTGAAGACCACCAAGCACAGTGAGGGTGGCTATAATATTTGTTTTCATAGAACGCACCTCCTGGAACGCCCATCCTGTCTTCGACTGCTCTGAAGAAGGCTGTGGGGGACTCATCCTTCTCTTCTCTCCTGTCCCCTTCACTCAAAGGGAGTCCCCTGCCTCAACCTAGAGATCTTTGGGACAGAAGAAGCCGCACCCCCCATTGTCTTTGGCGCTTGTCTGTTTAGGCTAATTACCCAGATAACAAGGCATTGATGCTTTCTCGCCCGGGTTGGTTGGCAAACTTGACTAGACTCAGAATGAACCTCTTTGATTCCATCTGCAAAATTAGATCAGATTTGATAAAGTAAAGATGTACCCTTTGAAGTATTCCCTATCAACATAAGTGCTCAGAACACTTGAGTGAAGGAATTTGAGCAGTTTTGAAAGCAGCAGCCCAGGAACTTCAATGAGGATTGCAGCTGAGGGCATGCCCAGAAGGCACGGGACTAACTGCGTCTATCCTGCGGGCAAGAAGCAATCGCTAAAGATTCCAGACTTCTCCAAGTTCAGAGTTCACTGTGGGAAAAAAAAAAAAAAAAACAACTTTGTTGAACTTGTGATAGGCTGGGCTCTGCGGCTCACATTCTGTTTTCCGGGGGCTCTTGCAGTTCTTGCAGTTTCTCGAGTTGTGTGTGGTGTCTCTTCACAGCAGGAACATTGCTCTTCCATTCTCTTCAGCTCTAGGGGAGAGGAATGGATTAAAACCCTCAGCAGCTTCCCCGGGATGTGGTCCCCCCAGAGCTACGGGGCAGGACTTTGGCAAGTCAAAAGAGTCTGTTTATCCCAATGAAAGGCGGGCGATCGGCGTCAAAGCTCAACTCTGTCACTAGCTTAGCCGTGTGTCCCTCGGTGAGGTCTTTTGACTGCCTGGAGTTACTGCGTCTGTGTCTCGCCAATATTGCACGACCCAGTCCCCGAGTCCATTCTTTGTGCCAATAATCCCCTACCTCATGACTGAGCTGCTCGTAAGCCTGGTGAGCGAACCCCTCTCTACACCACAGCCCACGTCAGGTGCTGGGGAGAAGATGCTAAATGAACCACCGCATGCGCCCTCCAGGTCTAGCGGCGTACAGAGAGCACTGAACGGGGGCTTTCATGGAAAGTACCAAGCGTGGCAGGAGGTGCACCTATGAAGTGCTGTGGGAATTCAGAGCAGGGAGCAATTAATTCTGCCAGGGGGGAGCCCAGCAAAGCCCAGAGGTGAGAGGAGAGGGTCTGATGTGAGGAACCAATGAAGAAGAAAGCACGGAGCGATTTGTGCAGAGTTGTAAAAGGTGATCTCTGATTCTCCTATCAGGTAGTGCAGGACTGCTTGCAATCGGATTCTGTGCTCTCAGCTCAGGATGGATTGATGGTAACTTGGGGAGCTCTTTAGCTTCAAAAGAACAAAGGGCTGCGGTGAAGGTTTGAATCCAATAATCAATGCTAAGGGGAAATAGTCTATTAAAAAATATTAACACTTGTGAGCAAAGCCAGAGGAGAGACCAGAGATGGACAGCCTGCAGTTTGGGTACTTAGAGACCTAAGATGGGGCCCTGGGTGAATTTCTCAGGTCCATACCTATCTTGAGTGTGGCCAGGGATCCAGATGTATGACTCCCACTACTGGAGATTCAGAAAAGCCCACTAACTATGTTGCTTTCCCCAGTATTACATTGAATGAGAGTAAAGAAAATGGATTCATTCGGCTTGTTTTTGGGCTTGGGAGCACTCAGTCTTTTACCATTAAGAATGACGTTAGAGGGTCAATATGATCTAAGGATGTTATGTGCATATATGAAAAAGCCACAATGAAACCCATCAGTTCTTATAATCAATACATGCAAATAAAAATATTTCATGTGTGGAAATACACGTGTTTGCATGTTTGACGTAACATGTGTGTACATGTGGGATATGTGTGATACATAATATTATTCCTCACGTTCCAACCACCTTTATTTTTAAGACGAGGTCTCTCACTAGCCTGGAAGTTGCCAACTAGGCCAGGCTGGCAGGCCAGTGGGCACCAGGCCTCGCGCCTGTCTCTGCCTTCCTAGAACTGTGATTTCAAGCACATAGCACCACATTCTGTGTGTGTGTGTGTGTGTGTGTGTGTGTGTTCGTTCACATGAGCATGTGTGTGTGTTCATGTGAGCATACAGTGTGCATGTGCCACGGTGTAACAAGTATAGAGTCCAAGGGCAAATTTTGAAAGTTAGTCTTTTCCTTCTGCCTCGTCTTGGGGACAGGGTTTACCTTGTTCTTCCTGCCATTGCTCAGATGCACGGACCCGCCTGTCTCATCCTCCTCTCAGGCCTTAGGAGTGTTGGGACTACAGACTTGACCACTTTTCTGTGCATTCCTGGAGATCGAACTCAGATCATCAGAGTTGTGTGGCAGGTGCTTTTGCCTACCGAACCATCTCACCAGCCCCTCTGGTTTGTTTGTTGGTTTGTTTGTTTTTAATGTGAGTTTTGAAGATTGAACTCAGGCCCTCTTGGTTGCAAGGCAAGCATTTTACTGACTGAACTTGCTTCCCAGCACCTAATAAGAATGATTTTAGAAGCTCCTACTATCGGCGGGGGGTGTTTGTGCATGGTCAAGGTGAGGAAGCTCCTCACTAGTCCCGCCTCCTCTGGTTCTGGACTCCTTTTGTCCTGCAACCCAGGACTAGCTGGTCCAATCCCCTTCATTCCTCTTCTGTTCTCGCTCTTCTGTCTTCTGTCACTTATAATGACCTGGTATTCGCACTGGACCCACTGGAATTATCCAGCATGGCTCCATCATAAGATCAGCTTAGTTCCATTTGCACCCTTCATGACTTCTTTCCATTTAATGTGACTTAGTCACAGGTTCTGGGGATTTAGACAACTTTGGGGGCCATCACCATAAAATATGCCATATGTGGTTTTTGCATGTGCAGGTCTTCTTAATCTACATGACTAAATTGGATTGTAGATCTCTTTCTCATGATTCCTTTTTTTTAACCCACACAATTGTGTCAGTGTTGTATATTTACATAGCAAATCTTGCAAATTTCTGTACTATATTCCACAACAAATGTTCAGGTAATCTTCTCATTCATTTCTAGGTGATAGACAACAAGTGCTTCTTAGTTTACTGTAGTGCATCTGATGTTGTGATGAATACCATATCTATCCCAGTATGGTGTGGTCGAATTGTCTTAATTTTCCCAAGATAAGATTCATCTACCCTACTGAATGCTCCCACCAGCTGTGTCTGGGAGTTTTTCTTTTTAAATTTTTTATTTTACTCTTTGATGATTTCATGTATGTATGCAATGTAGCTTCAGTCCTGCCTCCCATACCTCCTTCCACTTCCCTTAAACATCAATGATTTTTTTTTTATGACCTGCCATATCCCTTTAGTGCTACCCACATACTTATGGCGCCACCCAAAGCCTTAAGCCTTGAAGAAAAATGATTTTTCCTTTCCCAACCACCATCAACTGCTGATAGCTGCTCAGCTAGGGGTGAGGTCTCAGGAGCCCCTCCCCAATCCATGAGAGAATACTGACCATCTGGATCTCCTGTAGGTAGTCTTTAGTAGCTGCTGTGAGTTCATGAGTACAATGCCCATACCAGGTTTGGAAGATGGTGCTTCAAAGCGCTCCTCTCCTTTCTCTGGCTTCTACACTCATTCCACCCCTTCTTCCATGATGTTCCCTGAATCTTGGGGGTAGGCATTTGATAAACACCATTTAGAGCTGATTATTCAGTAGTCGCTTACTCTCAGCACTTCGGCCAGTTATAAGTCTCTGCATTAACCACTAGTGCCTGGGAGTTCTTGTTTTTCTATGCCCTGTGGGCTTATTTCTGCTCTGGGGTGTCAGCTTCAACATTTTTCCAATAACAACAACAATGTGGGAGAGCAATACGAACTGAGCATCCTTTAGATGAGGATGTGCTAGATGCCTTCCGTCCTTTGACCCATTCCATACTAAGACCATCCTATGCTGTCACTAAACCTGAGAAGGGTTCACTACATTATCTTCCCTGGCTCTCATGTTTAATAAGTGATGGATCCAGACTTGAATTGAAATTGGGCAGTGTCCACTCTTGGTATGCTCATTATTCCTGGACACATCTAATTCTTCCTCTACACAAGAGCTGAAAGTTAAAGATACATATGGTAGAGTGGGTAAGAAGGGTCTTTGAAGCTAAGTCTCTGCGCACATCTTAGCTACGTCACCTTTTCACCTACATGACTTTAGCTGAGGTCCCTTGGTTTTATCATCTGGAGATGGGAGCAATGTCTGTCAATCATATTTTCAAACAATTTACTCAGCAGTGTGTGGTGGTTAGAAGGGCTGGGTAGATGGTAGATATCATTAGAGTACTCTACCTGTGTCTCTCCCCTGAGTTCCTCATGGATAAAGACTGCTTCATTCATCTTCAGACCAACTTTTGAACAAGGCCAGAGTCTTGCTCATGATTGATTGTACTCTGCTCAACCCCAAAGCTCATTTGAACAGCACTGAAGAGATCCATGGCCCTTGGGTGAGAATGGCTTGGATCTGCTGAAGTCTTAGGATGACAGAGGGAGAAAAGAGTTTTTTGCTCCATTCCCTTGGAGATCTTTGGCAGACCTTCTTCTTTGTATTCATTCTCTTGATTCTTCCTCAGTCTCCCCAATGGATCTCTTAACTCATACACAAGATCCTACTGGGGGAGTCAAGGTGCCATTCTCTCTATGCTAGAGGAAGTTGTATTTAACAATGGTTTCTTCCTTCATAGGAAGGAAGCTCACCCCAACTCTTAGCTTTCCATCAATGAGGAACTCAGTGATTTTCTTGAGTGCTTAATAAAACACGAGTGATTTGAGGATCTGGGACAGCACCTTCTCACACAGTCATTAAACAAGCATTACAGATGGAAGGAGCTACAACCAGCCAATGTGTGGGAGTGTGTCTGCTTGCAACATGCACCCTTTTCAAGTCAGAATAAATGTGTAATCAAAATACAACAGAAAACAATTTCAAAGTTCTGAGCCTTCTCTGGTAACATCAACCCACTGAAATTGCTGCCTGAAGGGTTAGGTGAAGATGGACAGCGTGTAGCGTTCCGAGTAGTTCACCACATATACGTGCTTTTCACTCCTCGTCTTTTCCTCTTTTGAGGGATATCTTTGCAGCCTGTCAGTTGGAGACATTGTGATTGAAACAGGTTCTAACTTGATATTTGAAATACATCCACGGGAGACTGTTCCTTAAAAGTCTGCTGGGATTCAAAAATCTAGACTCAACATTTAAAAATATTCAGGCCTCTCTATTCAAAGAGATCATGTCTCCTCCCTTCACCACCAGTTGTCAAACTCCATGGTGCAAAGAAATACAAGGGGACTTATTTCAAGTGCAGATCCCTGGTGGCCACAAGAAAAGATGATGATTCTGACAGAACAGGTACCCAGAAAACTACAATTCTAACCACGCAAAGGGTTCCTAGGCTGCACTTTGAAAAGATGCAGATTCATGTCATTAAAAGATGTCCACTCGAAGAAGGAAAAGTAGGGGTGGATATAACCTTCAAAATATAACCTTCAAAAGCCTGTTCCTGTTGACCACCTTCTACCAGCTGGACCCCATCTCTTAAAGGTTCCACAGCCTTCCAAAGCGCAGGCATCAGCTGGCCAACGAGGATTCAATACAACAGACTCAAACTATAACAACACAGGTCAGAGGCCCAGGCGTGTGGATTTTCTCAAAACCACCTTCTGAAAGGCAGTTTAACAAATACATGCCAAAGGCCTTAAAAAACACACCTACCTAGAGACACAGCAATTCCAAAAATGTTACCCTAAGGAAATAACAGAAATGTGTTCAAGGACCTACATATGTGAAGATTCATCGTAAGCAATTCTGTATAGTAGGGAGAAAAAAAACTGAAAAGATTTTTCAAAAAGTTTGTTTGAAAAGTGAGGTGCTATAAGGGAGCCACTGAAACTGGAAAATTAGGAGCTGGGGGGGGGGGTTCAGTGGTTAAAGCATTTGTGGCACAAGCAAAGCGACCAAAGTTCAGATCCTCAGATGCACCATGAAATCCTGGTTGAATGTGATGCGTCTGTAATTCCAACCTCAGATGGCTGAGACTGGGAATCCCCAGAGCAAGTTGGCTCAACAGACCAGTCTATCGGTGAGCTCTAGGTTTGATTGGAAACCCTGTCTCAAAAGCAATAAGGTAAAAGAGAAATCTAGGATGATTCCCAGCATCATCTTGAGCTTCTACATGCGCATGCGCACATGTGGACCTATACACATGCAAATATACATATATGTGCATGTACCCCCTACATACATACCCATTAAAATGGAAAAAGAAGAAAATTGATAATTTTTTTATTAAAATGTAGAATTTTTAAATTACAGTATAAAGAAAAAGCAGAAGCATGATTTTGGTGCAAATGGTTCTTGTGTGTAGGAAGAGTTAGGTGTGCCCAGGGGTAATGCAAGTGTCAGGAGTGGACACTGCCCAATTTCAGTTCCAGTCTAGAGTCAGCACTTACGGAACATGAGACCTGGGAAAGAGAATGTAATGACCCCTCTCAGGTTTAGAGGCCGCATAGGATGGTGTAGAATGGGATGGAAGGCGCCCAACACATCTTCATCTAGCAGGGCACACAGTGTCTGTTCAGTTAGTATTGCATTCTTGCCCCCATCTGGCTGCTTTTCATTTGGGAAAAGGTTAAAGCCGACACCCCAGATTGCTCCCAGGGAAGCCTATTCACTTGGAATTTATGACTCTTGGGTCCTATGGTGACGGTGTTGCCAATGGTCTATGAAAACGGATTAGCACTCAGCACATGTTTTCCCACATAGCGAGCCCTGCAGCAGGGTTCCGCGCCACCTTCCCGAGGCTGTGCCGGAACAGTGGGTTAAGATGAGGGCTGGTGTGTTGGAGTGAGGGTGCCAAGCAGCTGCATCGTCTTGCTTGAGTTTATTCCCCGTACTCTCTGGTGGTTCAGGTTTGTAGCCTGAAAGGTTGCCGTCAGCATCCAAGGATCAGGAGCAAACAGTGGGGTGAGACAGAAAGCGAGAGATGGGTTTAGCCTCAGGTCAAAAAACCCTTAGAGGAGACCTAGACTGGGGCTAGGTCCCACTGCAAAGTGGTATGGACCAGGCAAACCTCAGTTCTCGGGGTCTTGCTGCATTGATTAGCCGCACTAGCCACTTGTCGCTATGTTATGACAAAATCAACTCAAGGGAGGAAGGAAGGGTTCATTTCGGCTTACGGTTTGCGGTACGGTGCATCATGGCAGGGAAGGCCTGGTGGCAGAATCTTGAAGCTGCTGGTCACCTTGTGTCTCTAGTTAGAAAGCAGAAGGGATGCATGCGGGCGCTCAGTTTGCCTTTCTCTACAACGTGGGATCATAGCCTATGGGATGGTGCAACCCACAATCAGGGCGAGTCTGCCTTCTTTAGGTAAATCTTTCTGGAAACGCCCTCATAGGCACAGCCAGAGGTACGTTTCCATGGTGACTCGAAATCTCAGCAAGTAGACAAGATCAGCCATCATACTGGCCAAAGCAGGACATACTCGACCCAGGGAAGGGATGGGAGAAGATATATATACAGGATGAAATGAGATCTAGAGCAGAAACTCCTAGCCATTGGTATGACTGGATGGACCGTTGCTACCCCTAGCTAAAGGTTGGGGTTTGGGGAGGGGGTGGGCTCCTCTGAGCTGGGGGCAGCCGACCCTGAAGGCTGAGGACCACCTCTCTCACTCTGAAGGGATGTCGGGAGATCAGGTCCGGAGAAGTCCTGGATCACATCTCCACCTGCGTCATTCATATAAACGGGAACTAGATGCCTCTGCGGGACATAAGTGTCACTTGACCCCCCTGCGCTCTGACTTGGCCCAGGGTGAACCTCTCCAGTGACTCTGTGGGAAACATCAGATCTCTGCTGAACCTCATTTCTCACAGTTCCTGTTTCCTGCTGCCACCTCAAGCAGCAATTGTCCCTCTTGCTAATGGGGCTGGGGTGGCCAGGAAATAAAGTCCTTCGGGAACTGGGGGGGACTTGGGGCTGAAAGGGGGTGGGAGGTGCAAAGTCCAAGAGTCTTAACAGCTTCCCGGGTGTTTCCTGCAGACGCCCTCCAGTCCTCGCCACCTTGATGCACCTGGGAGGGGGCCGTACCTGTAGCTGCAAGAGGAGGCGCAAGGTCTCCAGCATCCTCCCTGGAGACCTGCAGGTCTCTTCAGTCTTTCTGATTTTGTAATAACGACACTTTTTTTGCAGTGTCTTATTTTTTTTTTTTCCGTTCTTCCTGAAAAACCAAGAGGTGGCTGGGCCCAGATAATTACCGAGCACCTGCGTGAAGCCGGCCGGGCGCCATGAGCTTGGTGGAGGGAAGAGATCACTGACTGTCCCCGTCCCCCTAACTCCCCAACACCTGCAGAGGCCTGCCACTCAGGACCGGAAGGCCTATTAGGATGGTTGTAATTGAGATGGGGTGAGGGAGTGTACAGGGGTTCCAGAGTGGGAGAGAGGGAATTGACTTAGGGGACAGGAAACCCTTGTCCCCTTGGCTTGGTAGAGCAGACCGAGAAAGGTGGTCCGGGTAATAATGGGGCGAGCTAATCCTGATAGTATTAAGGCCAGGAGGGTCTGTCATCTTAATCACAGCTAATGGGTTCCAGATGGGGAACTATAATTGTTCTCATTAACATGGGTACACACACACACACACACACACACACACACACACACACACACAGAGTTGCATGCATGCAGGCTGCACACACACATACACACACTTAGCATGTACACTCTAAGAGACCTGTTCTACCTGACTTTGGTTAAATGCTGTCTGATAAAATAACCTGCTAGAGAGAGAGAGAAAGAGAGAGCGAGAGAGAGAATTGTCAGTTAGGACTCTCCCTGCCAACCCTTTCCACAACACCCATGCATACATAATGGTTTCATTAACCTCAAGACTTCTGCAGATTGAGAGTTGAAAACCCAGGCTTACACGGCCAATTAATTGGCAGTACATTTTTGCACAAGGGGTGTGGAAGTCCCTTCCCCTCTCTCTCTAAATACTGCCTGACTTTTTGGTGGTATTTTTTAAGTGTTAATGTAGTGTTGCTGAAAGGAAATATGGACCAAAGCAGGAAACTCCTCGCCCTCCCCTTCTCTGGGATGCAGCTGTTCGTTTGGTCTGGGTTGTTAATTCAAACCACTCCCAGGTGCCTATTTCATATTATCTCTTGTTTAGAACAAAATAAAGTGAAACTGTCAGAAGAAAAAAAAAAACCAAAACGAAACTTTTCTGCCTCGGTCAGCCCTGGGCTTCGCAGTCTCATAAAGGGACCAAGGCCCGGAAGTGGTTGCTTGAATTCCTCTTTCGTCAGTGAGACATGAGACCCTTGGCCATCTCCAGGTCTTCAAGTGAGACCCCAATCTGGAACCTGTAGACTTCTGGCGGGAAGATCTTTCTTTGTAGCAGTTCAGCTCAGGGCCTGCAATCCTACTTCCAGGTCTCCACTCCCAACCTTCCTGGCTAAGAGAGCTGTTTCCACTTCATTCCAAACACACCCTACAAGGTTTCTTCTCTGAATCCTTCCTTGCACACCCGGACTTCAGTCTGGACATCTAGTACGTGCTCAATGAATGCTGCTCATCATTAAAATAGTTAGCAGTGTGTGAACTCACAAGCACATTTGCCTGTGATCTGCATTTGTCCTGGTGTGCCACTGGTAGATTTGCCTATGATTTACATATGTCCTGCTGCGCTGTTCATTCACAGTGGTGTGCTTGCTTTTCCCTTCCGGAATGCCGAATGCCTCCATAACCTGGACTTCCTTGTTCTTTGCCATTTTCTCTCAGCTTTTCCAGTTCTTCGTCAGAAGCCATCATTAGAGAGACTTGGAGCCAGACCGGAGTGGGGGGCGAGCGGGGGAGAGGGACTCTTGAGTTCCAAGCTGTCTGGATATTCCCTGATTGCTTCTTTTGTGTCCAAAGTGATCTCTTATTCCTGGCAGCACGAGGCTCCTTTGGGGCTCCTTCGTTTACTCGCTAGATCTTGGGACTGAGCTCCGTGGTATCTGGATCTGCAAATAGTTGTCACTTTCCCCTGTCTTAGTGAGAAATGTTCTCTTACTGACTAGAACCTTGACCCTAACACTTGACTCACATGACAGCGGAGATCTAAGTAGCCTCCCGGCATTCCACTTGACTGTTGTATGACTGGAAGGATGTGGGGTCTGTTCCTTTTCGTGGGGACATTTTGATATGGTGCCCCACAATATCAGCCCACGTCCTTCTTTCTCTCTCTCTCTCTGTGTCTCTCTGTTACATGGTTTCCTTTTTGTAGGAGCCCATAGTCAGCAAAAGGCAGGCAAAGGGCCCTACCTTCTCAACGGGAGGAATTTGTGGAAAGCAAGACCTCAATGAGTGACTGTCTTGAGGTGATTACCGGCATGTGTGTGCTTTGGTTTTATTTTAATGATCATTAAAACAACTGGACCACCTTGGACTCACAGGTGCACCGGTGAGGAAAAGGGTCCGAGAGCACCCGGTCTCTGGGAAGGACACGTGTGCCTTATGTCCAAGACGACATTTTTCTTTTAAGAACCTGAAGTTTGGAGTTGTGTTCATTTTAGGTCCAGCCTCACATCTTAGCCTGGAAGTCTGTGGGGGAGTGGGAGAGACTGAAAGTAACAACTCGGACCCAGGGCCCCGGGTCTCTGACACATGACCCTCCATCTGTTGACAATCAAATACTGAGCCTATTAAGAGTGGCAGGTCCCTGAGCAGGGAGGAAGGAAGG
Source organism: Typhlomys cinereus (assembly GCA_023101885.1). NCBI lineage: Eukaryota > Metazoa > Chordata > Mammalia > Rodentia > Platacanthomyidae > Typhlomys > Typhlomys cinereus. The sequence goes on from JALPQD010000178.1 coordinate 1,615,058, forward strand.
AATTTCCCATAATCCCCGGAGACAAAGGACCTTTTGACTACACCTGGGGGTGAAGGGTAACCGGCCTGGGTCAGAGCCAGCTAGGGGTCAGATGCGCGGGATTGCAGCTGGTGTGACGGGAACTGTATATCCATCTAGCAGCGTGGGGGAGGGGTGAGGCAAAGGAGGACAACACAGCTATGGGAGACCCCAGGATGTAGACCTCAGGCAGCCTCCTTGAGCCCCTCTTGGTGCCTTCCCGTGATCTCAGTGTGTGCCCACCTTTAGATCTCCAACTTCTCGCCTTTAATGAACCAGCTACATGTAGCAGACCCTCTCGGAAGGTTCAAGGAATAAGCAAATGGAGGGGTTCAAATAGGTAAGAGCTCTCATTTAATGCTTTCAAAACCCTCCAGGTCAGCTGAGGATGGACTCATCGGATGGTTACTGAATGCGAGACCGACTGTATATTTTGCTTTGCTGCCGTCATCTATCTACACGCAGCTCCTGCTGGCTGCACAGATCTCAAGGGTCCTTGTCCCTCCTTTCGCTTCTTCTTGTTTTCTTATGGCCACAGTGCCCATTCACAGACCGCACAGACACTGTGAGAGCCACAGTCATTTCCCTGTTAATGTGAAGGAAGCCAAGGGTGCAAGCCTGGGAGCTCAGAGGGAGTTTTGCGAATGTCTCAGCTCCATGTTTGGGCAACCCCAGCACATAAACAATGATTCTCTTTGTGGCTTTTCTAGTGAAACAGTGGAGCAAGCTGAGGGACTATGTCATCGGTGTGTGTGTGTGTGTGTGTGTGTGTGTGTGTGTGTGTGTGTACACAAGAGGGCACTTGAATGTGCGTGCGTGAGGAATCCCAAGGGTGACATGAAGAATCGTCCTGGATTGCTTTACTTTAGGGTTTCCCAGGCTCCACCTTTCAGGGCCAGAATTACAGCTGGTCACCATTTCCAACCTGCATTTTTTATGGGGGAACCGGGGAATCTGAACTCAGGTCTTTTTGCTTGTGAGGCAAAGATTTTAACCCCTGGACCACCTCCCCAACCACATAGGCCGTTCTTACCCCTGCTTCCTGGTAGTAACAGGCAACGGATGCGCAGATGGGGAAATCTACCTACAGCACAGAGACAAAACAGAAGGAATGTGTCTGCGTAAGAATTTATTTCTAGCTCCAAACTCAGCGACCCACTGACCTGGCGAGCTATGCAACCTGTCTTGGTGTCTCCCCTCAGTGTACTCGCTGCAAGATGGGGCTCCCCTGTCTTCTTAGCCAGCCTCCAGGTCACGATTGTTAAAGGATTTTTCCAGCAGATCTTATCAGGCATCCTGGGAATATGAACACAGGAGGAGGAGAAGTTAATCAGATTTCATTCCAGTGCTTCCATTTCTTGACTCTGGAAGACTCAGGAAGTGCCAGAGGGATTTTGTCCCGGAAGGTTCTCCATGGAGACCCACCCCACACAATGGACCTGTGACTTACACAATGGGATAAGAATGATCTCTACCCTTTTCGCTTTCCATAACGTTGTAGAAAATACAGTGAGCTGGTAGAACTGAAAGTGCTTTGAGAGCCTCAGGGATGGCTCGGCTGTGAAAGTGCTGGCTGCACAAGTCTGGTGACCTGAGTTCGATCCTGGGAAACCCATGTAAAAAAATCGGACCCAGGGACGTGCATCTGTAATCTCACACTCCCATGGTGAGAGGGGAAGTGGAAACAGAAGAATCATCTAGAATCTCGTAGATCAGCTATCCTGGAACACGCTATGTAGCCAACGTCAGGAGCAAGAGAGATTCTGCTTCAACAGAGCGGAAGGAGAGAACCAGCTTCTGAAAGTTGTCCTCTGATCTCTCCACATGTGTACAGTGTCATGGTGCACCTGTGTGCACATATATGTGTGTACATGCATGCACATACATACATGCATGCATGGAAGCACACATCACCGAGAGTGCTTTGAGAATGACCAAGCAATCCTCTTGACATTAATTGTAGAAACAGTAATGCTAGTTGATCATTCTGGACCATTTCTTTAGCTGATGAATGAGTCATTTGAAAAATGAAAGTTCTGTGTTCCATTTATTTCATGTGTATTGTGTGATTTCACTCTCAACTTAGCATGTGTAGATGAGTCATAAACATTCAAGTATTTTAAACAATTCTCAGTCCCTTTCCCCAAAGTTCTGGCCTCTGGGCACTTTGCACTGTTGGCCCGAGTTTACAAGTTTACATGTAGGTAAGAGCTATTCAGTGACCTGCAGCAGGGAGACCCTTACTGCTGAGGTGGGGCTCAGGTACAGGAAGGGAATGGGGAGGCAAAAGAGGAGAGGAGAAGATGCCAAGAATTAGGGCTTGTTCATGGAGACAGGCCAGAGATGAATTAATCATGACATCCTACAGAAAACCAAACAAACAAAAAAACCCCACGGCAAACAAAAGGGCCTGGCTTTCATTTACCAGTCAATCAAAAGGCGAAGAAACCTCAGGCCTCTTTCTGATGAGGAAACCAGATACGTCAGTCGGTCAGGTCTGCAGTGAGTCAAGGGGAGGAGGCAGCGTAAGGACCAGGCATGTCGGTGACCATTTGGCTTATAGCAATCATCAGAGGCCAGGGCTGCGGGAGAAAAGAGCCAGGGGATGAGCAGAGAGCCACTCGCCGGGCCTCATGTTCTGTGCAGTGTAAACAGCCGTACATCTGGGCACCTCATGTTCTTCTACCTTGGCGTGGGGAAGCCACGAGAGCTGCTGACAGATGAGCCAAGCTTGGGGAAGGAGCTGGAAGGCGCAGCAGATGATAAAGTGTTTAGATAATGCCACATCTGCTCCAGGAAAGGACATCAGGGTTGCACGGGATGGAGAGTTTTAGAGATGGGAGGTTCGCATTCTTTCTGGAGTGGCCCTCACGGGGTCTGTTCCCCTGTGGCTGTGTGGGACAAAGAGAGCAAACCGAATGGCAGGAATGGCAACAATCACAGAAGATGTGTGCAATATGTCAGTGCGCCAGGATTTTGTCGCTGCTCAGAGGGGCCTTTTGACCAAGGCAGGAAGGAAAAAGATAATGATGATTACTACTCTTGCCTGCTGAGCACTGATACTGTCCTCTAGCCCTGCTTGTGGCAAAATCCACCCTCCTTGTGACTGAGCTTGCATCAGGCCCAAGACTACCTCTTCTTAGCCATATGACTGTCTAAAGAATTTGCATGGCCAATGGGAGTCTTGTCCTGAGACTGAGCGGCCCTCCAGGTGGGAGAACTAAGGTTGCTATGGAGTTGGGGCTGAGCTTCAGGCGTGTGAAGACTGCACAGCCCCATCAGTAAAGACGCTGAGATTTAGCGCGCAGGCTCGGTCATCTCACGCGCTGATGTTTAGCTCAGCCCTGGCCAGCAGAACAGCCTTCAAGATATTAGTTTCTTTGTCTCTAACACAGGGTTCACAATTGTAGCCATTTCAAGAGATTAACAATTGTGATAGCTGATCGCACCCAACGTAGAGAAGAGCCCTTTACCCCAAGAAACGCTACGAAGGGATTATAGATGGGGAATGGGGAATCTGATTATAAGCCTCCTATACTTGGAAGCTGGCATGAAGGGGCTTAGCAGCTTGGAAGAGCCACGGTACAATGCTATAAGAATAAGTGCGCTACATGTGAAGAACTGAGTTGGTTCTCTCCTTCCACCGTGCAGGCTCCTGGGAATCAAACTCAGGTCATTAGGTTTGTGTGCAGCTATTTTACCCGCTGAGCCATCGCTCCCGCCCCATGCTTTACACTTTCAAAGTATCTTTTTAGAGGATAAAGGGATGAACTCTTCTAGAAAATCATTTTTCCAACATGGAAAATGGTTAAACATGGAGTTACCGTATAATCCATCCTTTTTACTCTTGGATGTGCTAATGAGAACTAGAAGCATATATGCCCACTCAAAAACCTGTACACACATTCAAAGCAGTATTGTTGGTAATAACTAAAATGTGAAAGCAACCGGAATGTATGTCCAACCAAGGAACAGATAAATAAGAATGTGGCGTGTCCACAAAAATGCTATATTATGAAGTGCTGACTCATGGATAAAACTTGAGATTTGTGACAACGTAAGATGTTAGATACAAAGACACTGCCTATCAGATTTCACTTCTGTGAAACGTCCAGAGTCGGCATATTTGTAAAGACAAAACGGATTAGTGGTTCCCCAGACCTGGACAAGTGGAAGGGCTGGTGGGGTGAGGGTGACAGTTAAAAAAGTAGGTGACTTTTATTACTGGAATGATGATATTCCAAAATTGATTGAAATGATGCATTTGCAGTCGGCGAGTATGTTAAAAGCCACTGGATTGTATGTGTTAAGTGCTGGGTTTGGAGCGACAAACCAGATAGCCTGACAAAACTTCATGTGTGTGGCGAGCCATGCTTGGCGACTCTCCTTTCTTCTCTCATCCTCTGCCCCTGGGAAACGCTGAATTCCTTTGCTCCAGCAGCACTGGGCTTTCCCAGCTCCTGGTTCTTCCAGCGGTTCTGGGGAGCAGCGCAAATCTTCAGTCAGGGCCTCCTGACAGGGGCAGGTTCTTTGGCATTATAAAGGGTGACTTTTTTTCTTGCGGTGACACGTGAAATTGGGACCCGGGCCTGAGGCCGGCTGAGTAGTCCCGTGCGTTTTTGAATTCCAGTCTTCCCAAAGAGGACTCAGCCCCACTCAGGCCTCTGTGGCTGCCACGAGACCTCCATCCATGCATTCACGCGTAACTCTGGGACGATCTCTGTTGTTACCTCCAAGAGCCTGCCTTTAACATTCACGGCAGCGATTTCTCCTCTGTTTCCTCTTGCCTCTGCTTTCTCTTTGGCTCACAGCCCCCTGCACTTGCTCCATCGGTCATCTCTGTCAGGAACAGGCTCCTACTAGCCCAGGCCCATAGTGAAACTGGGGTCTGGGGAGCCAGCCCTTATCATCAGACTCGTTAACCCAGGTCTTGTGCATTCGAGGGCCTTCTAAGGAAAGGCTTGCCTGCTTCCTTGGAATCTGGAGGTGCTGTCTGGTGCTCAGGGATTCTGGGTCGCAGCACCCCAGCCCTGGCCGCGTGCGCGTGGAAAGTCAGCCTGACCCTTTTTCCTGCTCCAGCCCTCTCCCTTGTTTCTTGGGGAGTGCAAAAACAAGTTCCCCCTTTCACAGTTGTTCAATGGCAGGCAGATGAATGAGCTTGAGCCCGGCACCGAGGCCGACCTGCCAAAAATGTCCGCAGTGCATTCAGGGGTCCCCACAGCAGGCTGCGGGAAGGACAATTGCGGCGACAAAAGACATGGGGCGACTCAGTCAAGTTCTCAGCAGCGGCTGCAGCTCGGTCTGACCCCCAAGTTCCACTGCGGAAATGATCTTCCACTCCCAGATCCTTGTGAGCCCATCCAAGGCCCTCCTTCTGGCTCGGCTCTGGCCATGCCATAAACACCCAGTGCCTGGCGAGCTTCATGAAGGCTCTGGCGTGGAGCAGTGATGGATGGGAATGGAGAGGACGAGGCCCTCTTGTTCGCAGGCACACTGCCAGCCCTCGGCAGCCCCTCACTCCTTTGTTAGACTGCAGGCTCGGGGCAGGACCCGTTGGGTGTGTGAAGGAGGCTGTTTCTTTTCTTTCTTTGCATGGCATTCTTAACAAACTTCTGTATAGGACTCAACTCCTTCAAATGGGAAACAGATGGTCCTGTGTGGACCTTGGGGATATTTACTTTGGAAACACCCTTTGTGACAGGGGCTGTGAAAGCATTCTAGCAGTTGGGGTCCTACCAGCCTCAGTCAAGAGACCAGGGAGCATGTTGATCCCTGAGAAAGGTAGTAACCGAAGCTGGTGTAACCCCAGACTACTTCACAGTCATAACTAGGTCTGAAGAGCCAGAATTAATAGCATTAATAACATTGATAGAATTAATAGCATTAATAACATTGGGGTGTTAATATGGTGGGGTACCCTCTTGATGAACTGGGGTATTAATACAGTGCTGTACCCTCTTGATGGATTGAAATTTGCCACTCCTCATTTGCAGGATGATATTTCTTCACCTGAGGCTGATGTAAAACACCAGAGTTAAATACCAGAGTTACCATGGATCAGCTTGCTGATTGGCAGATTTGTCCATCCTACTAGACGGTGCTCTTTCATATAGCCCACCTATGTACCAGGAGGTCAGGTTCTTAGGACAGATAGGTAACTCTTGAAGACATAAATCCAGAGTTAACATGGAATGGCTTGATGGTTGAGATTAGTCTATAGGAAGCTCTGCTCTAGCTGGAGAATGTGGTGGGAACATCTTCACCAGCAAAGTGGCACAACTGATTGTCAAGAAAAAAAAGCTGATTTGGCTTATGGCGCCTGGAAGCTTTCGTTCATGCGTGCACGTGCACGCACACAGGCACGGACCCCCTAATATACAGAGATGTTTTGTAAATATTTCTACCTTGTCTTTGTCATACTGATGCTCCCTATATTTGTTTTGATTTTATTCATTCATTTATTTACTTTGTATGCACTAAGATTTCTCTCCTTTATTCTGCTAAGATAGAGAAGATTTTTAGTATTAGTTACAGTTTTCCTTTTGATGTGAAGAAAATACGCAGACTAAGCAACTTTAGGGGAGAAAAGGATGCTCATTTTGGCTTACAGCTCCAGAGGGGATACAGTTTATTATGGCAGGAGTTGCGTCGCAGGAGGCATGGCTGGAAGCAGACACAGAAGACGAGTTCAGGTCGCCACAGCCATCAGGAGGCAGAGGGAGCAAGCACAGCTGGAGGAAGCACAGCTGGAGGAAGCACAGCTGGAGGAAGCACTGCTGGAGGAAGCACTGCTGGAGGAAGCACTGCTGGAGGAAGCACAGCTGGAGGAAGCACTGCTGGAGGAAGCACTGCTGGAGGAAGCACAGCTGGAGGAAGCACAGCTGGAGGAAGCACAGCTGGACTACCAAACTTCAAAACTCACTCCTGGGCTGGAGCGATGGCTCAGGGTTTAAGACTCTGCCTTGCAAGTAGAAGGTTCTGAGTTGGGATCTCAGGTCTCACATAAAAATGCCAAGTGGAAACAGTGGTAGGCTGCCCTTCCGGCCCTGGTGGGTGGAGCCTTTGGAATCCCAGAGCCAAGCAAAAAAGAGGTAGAAGCAATCAGGGTGATTCCTGAAGTCACCCTTGGGCCTCCATGGGACACCCAGTGCACTCTGACACACACACACACACACACACACACACACACATCCCTCTCCTTTGACGTACCCTCTTCTAGTGAGGCTCTACTTCGAAGGTACCACAACCTTCCCAATCATTAGCATCAGTCAAGGATGAATCAAACACATGAGCCTGAGCCGTGGGGGGCAAGTCACACTCAGACCATGGCAGTATCATTAATGAAATCTGTCTTCTGTCCTTTGACAACAGATAGCCAGGCACCCCATCAGAATGTCTTCTTTAGTGCTCTCAACGTAAATTCTTACTCGATGCAAGTAGATCTATGTCAGTTCTCCTTATTTCTAACTTTCTATGTCACTGTACTTTTAGCTTGGATTGTGACTCACATGCAATTATATGTAAAAAAAAGATTGAATATCTTGGACCTTTCATAAAAGAATCTTCTTCATTCATGGTTCCTGTGATCACAGATATGAATATACTTATTCTTGGCATTTTATTTTATGTTTTATACTGGCTGTGAATTTTTCCATGACTATTGTTCACTTTTTTGTGCATTTGGATAGAATTTTTGAGTTTTGATTTAAATCATCCCCCTCTCCCTGCCCTGGAGTATAGAAGTGATATGTATTATTTCACACATACTGTAGCTAAGAACGGCCGTGGACCGGAAGGCAGAAGACAAGAGTCTATTCTTAGTTGGTCACTAGCTTTTGTGACTTTTAGGTAAGTTACTTCCCTTCTTTGAGCATTAGGTATCTCCACCATAAAGAGAAATGAAGTGATTTTGAAGACATCCATCTTTTACGGTTGGAGCGTTGAGAGAAATCTGAAGGAGGCTCTTGTCCACCCGGAAAATGTGATCCTCCAGGGTGGACAGGTAGTCTGCATCGCTATTCCTGAATCTCTTGATTCAGTTCATTATTGCCTCAGAAGACTAGACACTGGCCACCTCTTATCTGGGATAAGCGCGAGCGAGATGTTTGTAACCTGAAATGCTTTGTAAAAATAGTTATGCTTGAGCATGTGTTAGTGTTTAACAAGAACCTTTATCAGTCACCAAACAATGTGTTCCCCCACGGTTCCAGACTCTCTTATAGTTAGAGAGACCATGTGATGAAGCCTGGCCAATGGACTGTGAGCTTCCCTTGTGAAAATTATTTCATTCTTGGGTTCATGCATTTAAAAGCTGGTGCCTGCCTTCCTCCCTCATTCTCTTTTCCTGCTGCAAGGGGGAGACATACAGCTGGTGTGGGCCCCACCAATTAACATGGGTCTCTGGGTGACTGCGTGACCAGAGTTCTCTGCCGCCCTTCTTTGGCCAGGTCACGTTAACAAGAAATGAACTCATGCAAAGCCACTGGGATTTACTTATTACAAGGCGACGCTGCCAATCCTAAGTAATGCATGTGATTAGCATAGTGCGGACATTGTCACGTTGGTGCATGTTCCACTCTCTCATCGTGGATAAAAAGGGCTCAGAGGACAAGGATGGCTAATCTAGTTAACTCCTTCCTCTTCTCCTGGCATGGTAGCCGAGGCTGTCAGAATCCTGTCCCAGTTAAAGAAAAGCTTCCACCGTAACCTTAGCATTAGCTCAGAGGTTCTTCCTCTCCAATCTCTCCACCTATGTAAACCTTCACTAGCCTTCTATTATGCATGGGATAAAGACCCAGATCCCTGACTTGGCCGCAGGACCCTTTTTCATGTGGTTCCGTCTTCTACTCCCTCATGCCCTTTAACTTATGTGGCACCATCCCCTGTCACTTCTTCAAGTATACTGAGTGCCTTCCTGCCTAGGTGCCGTGTCCCTACAACTTAACCCTTGTCAGTCCAAAGTATCTTTCAGGTGCCCTTAAGTTGTTTTCTTTTTCTCCAGGCTGGGTTACACATGCCATAGCAAAATTCACTCCCTGCCATTCTCCGACTGTCTTTTCAGAGGAATCCTTTGCTTGGCATGTTTCCATATCATGTTGCACAGGTGGGGAAGAATGGTGTTTCCCCAGGGTTGAGCACATGTGAAGTCTGATGGGTGATGGTGATTTAATGCTCAGACGAATGGGAAAAGAGTCAATCCTCAAGATGTGGACTTGTCTCCAGTTTAGTGTGCATCAGTCAGAATAACCCAACAGGCTTAAAAATATCTGTTTTATTTGAGTGTTGTGTGCGTGCGATGTGTGTGTGTGTGTGTGTGTGTGTGTGTGTGTGTGTGTGTGTGTGTGTGAGTGAATTATGGGATTATACACATGTTCCATCATGCCTGGCCTTAAGGAACTTGTAAACACACCTATTTCTGGAACCAACTACCAAAGTTTATGAGTTAGCTCTGGGGAGGGACCAAAAATTTGCATTGCTTGGAGCACATGGCTTGATTCCTCCCACTAAGCTTTTGCCACATTTCCTGCGCACTTCAGGAGCTCAGAAAATATCAGCAATGATGGGTTCATTACAAGCAACTGCCTATGGGAGAACGAGTTCTTTGAGCTACAGCTTGAGGGGCTTTCCTAGCTTTTGGCTTCTCTGGGTCATGTTAGACAAAAAAGGATTATCATGGATCACACATTAAATCTGGGGTTATCTAAAGGGCAGCCTGCAAGTTGCCAGAATATATGTATATTTGTTTTGCTGCCATTGCAATTAAGACACATTGGCAAAAGTTTCAATTAAGTTATAAAAACAACATCATGTACTGGAGAGAGAAATGGCTCAGCAAGTAAGCACTTGATATGCGAATGTGAGGGCCTGAGTTCTAATCCCTGGAAGTCAGGCAAACCCAGGCCTCCTACCGTTTTGGTAATGATGGGAGGAAGAGAAAGGAGAATCCCTAGAAGTTCACAGGCCAGACAGTCTTGTTATGTTGTTGCAAAGTAAGTATAGATGGACGTCGAGGGCAAACACCGAGGTTGTCTTCTGACCTTCTCATGTGTGCTCGGACACACATGTGTACATATGCACACCTATAGAAAAAGGCCACAAAAACCTTATATTTAAAAAATCTCTTAGTGTTTTAAGCAGGTTTTTATTTTATGTTGAGCCACTTTCAAAGCTATCTTCGTCACATGTGGCCCTCAGGCTATGGGCTAGACACCCCTGGAAGGCGCAGGTTTGCCAACCTGGCCCATTATTATATCTATGTGAGGAGACTTCTAAAATTTCCAGTGTGCGGGTCTCACTGCAGCAAATGAAATTGCAAGGAGTGGAAGCCCCGGGCAGAGCATTTCCAGATGATTCTGGTTTGGGACTCAGGGGTGAAAATCACTGAGTTAAGCAAAGAGAGGAGAAAGGAAAATAGAGAGAGGCAGGTAGAAACTGAAAAGGGAATCACACGTAGATATTTGTGTACAAGTCTTAGCATTAGTGCAAGTGTAGTACTTTGCCAAGGTTGTTGGGGGACAAGGACACCCTTCCCAACTGGGTTCTCCAGGGACAGATTATGCTGTTCCCTGAGATCTGGGCTAGTAGGAGCGCTTCGTGGAGGAGCTAACCTCCTCCTAGCCAACTTCCCCTCGGGCTATTATTTCTGGACATCATTTGGAATTTACATGAGTGTACAATGTTATCTTCAGGTGTATTCTGCCGGTTTTCCTGACCCTCCCTTGAATTCACAGCCACCCTCTTGGCGTTTTCACAGCAATTTCGGGATAAGGGATCTTTTCTCTATTTGTTGGTTTAAGTGAGGAGACCCCCTGGGTTACCATGGAGCCCACCTTGCTATATTAAACCTGACCAAGGCATCTTCATTCTACAGTGGAAGCTGCTTACCAAGCTCCTCAGCTCGGGACGTTAGAATCTCAGCAACAATAATGACAGGTCACTGCAGTTATTCTAGTTTCTCTTCTTTTCCCGTAAGAGCAGTTTAAGGGAGAGAAGATTTTTTCTTCTTTTGACTTATACCTCCAGAGGGAGAGAGACTATTGAAGCATGGCAGCAGAGAGAACAGAGAGAGGTGAGAGAAGGAGAGAGAGAGAGAGAGAGAGAGAGAGGGAGGGAGGGAGAAACAGGAAGTGGGGCTGGGTTATCAAACCCGAAAGCCAGCCCTAAGCCCCTGGGGACATACATCCTCTGGTGGGGCCCCATCTGCTAGAAGTTTCACAGCCTTCTCAAACAGCGCCACCAACTGGGACCAAGCGTTCAAGCGGTAGTGGAGCTCTTGCTATCCTGCCGGAAGGCAGGTCTAGACTATGACACCTGATACTTAGACACAGGTACAGCAACCTGGCAAGGACGTGACACCCAAGTGTAGTGGCGTTGTCTTGGTGAGGAAGGAATTAGTCTGTTCAGAATCATGCGGCACACAAGTCTCAGGTAAGTAGGTGTGGAACACGGCTCACCTGCAGGCCCGCATGTCCAGGATCAACCTCTCTGCTTCTGTTTTCCATGTGTGTATTCTAAGTGGAATGTGTGGATTTTTTATTGTGATGCCCTGCTGACAGCTAAAGTTACTAAAGTTGGCTCTTTGCCCACATTTATTGGTCTTTTGTGCCTCCTATTTGCAAGTGTCTGGGCTATTTTTCTATTGGGTTTTCATTCTTATCAAAGAGTACTTTAATATTCTGGAAATAATTCTTTGGTCCATGGATACTTAAAAATAAGCAAAAAAGTTTTTTTATTCATATAAAAGTTTGCTTTTTTCCTATTTCCCTCCCTTGCTATTTGACATCCATGCTTTTGAATTCTGTAGCTTAAGAAAGAGGGTCACTAGAGTTAACCTTGTGGTCTTATCCATGATAATACCTTGAGGGATTCTTTCTGAAGGCCAGGAAAGATGAGTGAGAAATTGATGGTTGGTTTCCTCAGGCAGCACCGTTAAAGTTATATGTATGCAAGTATCAAATGCCCAATTCAAACCAACCTGAACAAGTAAAGGGGGTCTATCAGCAGACAGGATTAGGATTGATTCAGAGATGCCTCGATCCCTGTGTTCAAGGCTTCCCTCACCTTTATCTCGCTCCACATTTGCTGTGTTGGCTTTAGCCTCTGGCAAATCTAGTGTTTCTATTCTAGAGAATCAACCCAGAAACATCAGACTTGTAGTGTTCTTGCTTGGTCCTGCTTACGAGACATCTTGTGCCCCCCCCCCCACTCTCCCTACTAGTGGCTAAATAAATTCTCCCGAGGCCTTTGATGAATTTCACTTGGCTTATGAATCCCATGAGAGAGACCACTCTGTATAGAGGACTCAGAGCACCATGCTTCCGAACTCTATAACTCAGAATATGAGTCTTTACTTATTGCGAAGGTGACAGGAACCCTTGAGAGGCTTTGGAGCAAGGACGGACAGTGGAGGAAGAGGAAGGTGTGACGTGATCACTGTTGTAATAGAGAGATTAGTTTTGGGGTGTGATGGGTGATCAAAAACAAGGAAAAAAAAAGGGGGTGGTGGGTGAATGTTTGACCTTTATCTCTCTCTCTTCATTGTTATTCATTTGTTTATGTATTCATGCAACAGCTCTTTTATTTTATATGTGTATATGCATGTTTCTGTGTGTGCGCATGCGTGGAGAAATTTATTATTTAGCAGGTGCATATTCAGAATGTATGGAGGACCATCCCGAAACCTTAAACTGGCACAGTGAGCAGGGGGCTCACACGAGTGTTGCAAACTGTGTTTTATCCATTCTCCTCAATTTCTTCCCAAGTCATCTCATCATGTGCAATAAGAAGCATATCAAATTGCTTCCCCCCAAGCCCCAGTGTGCACAGGAAGGGCTTTTCGGACCTTCCAGACAGAGATTTGAGTTTGCTTGCTTCATATTTCCCTCCCGTGCTCTTTGGCTTGGGCATCCATGCTTTTGAATTCCTATTAGGTGCTGGCATGCCCACTTTCCTCGTGTCCTCTCACTGCGGGTCGGCCTTTTTCAGTTCTGGTTCCTAGTATCCACTCCTCCCTGTAACCAAGAAGACAAATGTGGCAGGAATAGTTGGAAGGAGAGAGAGAGAGAGAGAGAGAAAGGGAGAAAGGGCAGAGAGTCTAGCTCCAATGAAGGACAAATAGTGACCTCTACTAGAGCAGGTCCATGTCTAGATGGAGAGTCAAGTTTTTAAATCAAGTGCAGGCAAGTGACATAGAGGGACCTTGTGGGAAGACTATTCAGGAAGTGAGAGCAGCCGATGAGAAGAATAAATTAAAGATTGTTTCATATTAAAAAGACTTTAAGAAACTTAACATGTTTGAGAAAAAGATCAATGCTCAATGGAGACTTCCGCCAATCAATTATGATGAAGAGATGAGGGAATCCTTATTTTTATCTGCAAAATCTTCCCCTTGCCCCGCCAGAAGCCCAGGTGGTCCTGGGGGACGCTCTTGAGGCTGGGGAGGCCCAGGGCCCACAGGCATGGCTGTTCCAGCCTTGGGGGGTGTGGGAGGATGGGGCGATGCACAGCCCAAACTTCTGGGTAACTAGAGTCATTTCAGTTTTCACTTAGCCCTGGGCCGTTTTTAATTTTGATCTGCCCACCTCAGATCGTGTCAAAAGCATTAAAGGCACCCACTTTATAGCAAACTTTGTTTCTTGCTATAAAAAACTTCAAAGGATTTCGATGATTTGGCTTTTGAAATGAGTTGACTGGGAGTAACTCATTTATTTTGTGATTAGCCTTGGTGTCTCAGGTTGTTCGATTGCTTACGCACCATGAAGCAAGGAAGCCCAGCCTGCGCGTCGCTATAAACTGTTAAGACATACTCAATTTAATAAGTCACGGCATTCATGGGTCTAATCAGGCATTACTTATTTGCATAATAGTTTGCACTTTGCTGTGTGTGTTTGTGAATGTTATTGCGTGTGTTTGTGCATGTTTGTGTATTCACGTGTGTGTGCATGTTCACATGATTGCGCATGTTTGAGCATGTGTTTGTGTGTACCTTTGCGCATGTTTTGTTCATGTACATCCTTTGTGTGTTTTTTATGTTCACATGTATCTGTACATGTCTATGCATGCCATGTAAATTTGTATGAGTTCATGTAAGTTTGCGTGTTCATGTGTGTTTGCATGTTTATGTGCATATGCTTGCATGTTTACATGTATATTTGTGCATATTCACACACGTGTTTGTACATGTTCCTATATGTGTGTATGTGCATGTTCATGTGTGAATGGATGTACATACAGGCATGTGCACATGTGTGTGCAGGCCAGAGGATAATCTTGTATTGTTTCTGTGAAGCTGTCTGCCTTGTTCTTTTGAAACAAGGTCTCTCACTGGGACCAGGGACACAACAATTAGGCTGGGCTGACTGGCCAGCGAGCCCAGGATCCTACTGTCTCTACCTCCTCAATGCTGGCTTTTTCCCCGGCCTCTGGGGATCCCACTCAGGGACATGTGTTGGTGTGAGAAGCACTTTGCTGTCTCAGTCATCTCCCTAGCTTCTGGGTTTTTTTTTTTTTTTCCTTTTTTTTGTATTTTTGGCCCAAAGACAGTTTAGATCTCCAGCACCTTTGAAAGCCCTTACAAAGAGGGTGGGCCCCATGTGCTGTACCTCTAATACTTTGTGGGTACAATGGCCTCGAAGACGAGGGCTAGCACATGCCGGCTGGGACAGACCTCTCTTTAACTGCCAGGGATTTGATGTAGAAAGGACACGGTCATTGTGCTTCTGAGTTCACAGCTCGCTGAAGCCTCCCCGTCAGTTTAAATCCTCATTTAGGGGAGTAGTAGGTTTGTTCAGCCAACTGTTTTTATTAGGAAGGAGGTCTCGGCGTGGGACCATCAGCCCTGACATTGGAGATTAGTGTTTTTGTCCTGCTGGCTGCGCTAGAGCAATCAAGGACTGTGCGGCAGCTATGTGACTGCCGGGGGACTTAGTTTCCTAATCTATGGAATTGGCTAATAATGTCAGCCTGTCCTCTCCTGCAGTTGTTTTGAAGCTCTCAGGGCATGATCCACAAGCAAGTTCTCTCTTAGATGACTGTTGTGGTCACTCTCCTGTTGCAGTGAGAAAATGCTCTGACCCAAGCACGTGAAGGGAGAAAGGGTGATTTATTTAATTTGGCTTATAGTCGCAGAGGTGATTGAGCCTATTACGTAAGGAAGCGCATAGCTTGGCGGCAGAGTCAGGAAGTTGGATCACAGCACAGCAGCCACTAGGAAGGAGACTGAAGGCAAGAGGGAGAGAGAAGGGAGTGGGACCGAGTCCCCCAAAACCTCAAGGCCCACCCTCAGTGACATCCGTCCCCAGAAAGGTCCACTGAGCACCATTCTCAGCTGATTAAATCAGATTTGCAGAGGAAAGAAAGCGTTGCTGGATTTTGTAAAAGTTGCCTCCTGGTGATTTCAGCACACGGTCGCTGTCGGGATCAGAGGGCCCAGGGAGGACTTCGGTGGGTGTCCCCTGCTGGGAGTATGGAGCAGGTTGCTAGATCTAGGGGTCCGTCAGTCTCCATGCCCACTCCCCTGACTCGTCCTGTGGTGGGATTTCAGCCTGTTCTAGCTGCCAGGTGTCTTGACTGCTGGTTCTCTAAGTTTGGTAGAAGCTGTTCAGGATACGGAGTACCCATGCTTTCCTGGCTGCAAGCCCACCGGGCTTCTCACCATCTGGTGCTGCACACGTGAGATGGAGGCGCTATTTCCTGGGTACCAAGGCTGTGTCTGGTCATTTCTGCCAGAAACAAGCTTAGGACCGTGGGATGCAAGTTTAGGACCATGGGATGCAAGCTTAGGACCAAGGGAATTTCTCTCAGTGTTGTGGAGACGAGAAGTCTGAAATCCAGATGTTGGCTCGATGATGTTCTCCCCCCAGGGGCTCCAAGGAAACTCCTTTTTACCTCTTCCAGTTGCTGGTAGATCAAGGCACTCCTGGCTAGGGTCACATTACTCTGGTCCCAATTTGAGTCTTTAAATGGCCTTGTCTCATTTCTCTTCTTCAGGTCTCTCTCTGTCTCTGTTTCTGTCTCTCTGTCTCTCTGTCTCTCTGTCTCTCTGTCTCTCTGTCTCTCTGTCTCTCTCTCTCTCTCTCCCTCTCTGTCTCTCCTATTGGGAATTGAACCTAAGGACTTACACATGCTAGACATTCTACCACTTAACTACATCTTCACCCCCTCCCCCAAACACACTTCATTATCTTTTCTTTTGTGACGAGACCTCAATAAGTTGCCTGGGTTGGCCTTGAACTTGTGGTTTGCCTCAACCTCCCCTGCAGCTGGGACCACAGGCTTGCAACACCAGGTCAGGCTAGACAGGATGGACTTAACCCAGGATGATTCCACCCTTAATCCTATCTGAGATTTTTTTTTTTTTTCTCAAATAAGCCTCACACTCATTGGTACCCCGGCTCAGGATTTGGGCCCAGGGAGGCCGCCACGGAGACCATGGCCCAGCTGAGTGATGTGACTTAGAGGCAGGCATCCGCAGCCATCATTTTACTCTCCTTCCTCCAGTGCTCTGGCCGCTGGTCCCCCTGCTCAGGTGGGCACGTTCAGAACGCTCTTAGGATTCACTGCCTTTAGATTCATGGAAAGACAGAGTGACAGCTTATGTGCTATCTTGGTACAAGAATTTGGTGCCTGGCTTAAACAAAAGGCCCCTTCTCTTGTCACTGGAAAGAAGCCTTTTATTGTCTGGCAGAGGTCTTGGGGTGTGTGTGTGTGTGTGTGTGTGTGTGTGTGTGTGTGTGTGTATTTGTCTGCATGTAAGTGTGCACGTATATGCATGTCTATGCATGCGCAGGTCAGAGAGCAACCTCGGATATAATTTCTCAGGTGCTATCCACCTTGTTTTTTGAGTCAGAGTCCTTCACTGGTCTAGAACTTTCCAAGTTGGTGAGGCTGGCTGACCGGCCACCCCAGCTTTGCCTCTTCAGTGCTAGAATTACAAGCATGTGCCAACTTACCTGTTAGGGGTTCTGGGAATCAAGCGCAAGTCCTTGTGTTTGTGCAGCGAGCATTTTACCAGCTGATCCATCTCTCAGTCTCTCGTGCTGCCTTTGGTCTTCAGAACGACCAGGAAAATGCCTGAGCTTTCGTGAAAAGTCTCAGTGGACTCGCTTATCCAGAAAACTCCCGGGGCAGTAATTTCAGACCAAGCTGATTTGGGGGGGGGTGATTCGGGCCTGGCGAAGGGTGGAGAAGCCAGGTCTGTGTGCTGCGGAGCAGGACACGGCTGTAGGCCAGCAGGAGGTCGGTCCTACTGGTTGTCTGTCCAGAGCCCCCCTCCGAGGGGTGAAACAGGTGTGCGATAGCACCCACACAGTATCCATCTGATAGTGACCCAGGGATATCTTAGAGACCCCCACACCCCGGCTTTTCCAGCCTGGTCTGCTAAGGAACACAATAAGCTCTGGGGTCTTAGAGAGACCCTCAGAGTCCGCCACAGAAAGCCTTTGGCCCTGCGGTGAACAGTTCGGGCCTGGCTCTGGAGGGGTCTCACGTGACTCCAAAGTTCTCCCTCTTTGTGCCATGCCACAGAGCCTTGCCCCACCTTGGGAGCACAGCCAGGACTCCCCCAGCCCGCCCGTCACTCGCCCCGCAATCACTTCCCACTCCAGCCCCTGTGCTGTGCGCAAGACATCCTGACGCCTGAAGAAGACTTTGAGATCAAATCCAGAAGATCCTTGTCTTGGATGCCTCTGCACTGTGTGTTTTTTTGTGTGATGGGTTCTGTGTGACCCAGTGACATGCATCACACTTGAAATACTTCCACTGCTGACAAAATAAATCAGCTCTGCCCGCCGCGGTGCTCGGCTTATTAGGGGAAAATGGAAAGGGGGCATTAAATATTAATGCTGCATATTTTCCTCTCCCTCCTTTTTCTCCCTTCTACTCCGCTGATGGGTGCCCAGCCAGCTCAGCCTTCTGTCTTGTCTCTCCTCGCAATGATAGGGGACAGGAAGGACCTTTGACGAGGCATCGAGGGGCAGGCGTGCAAAATGCGGCTCCGGCTGCACTGGATGTCAAGCCTAAGGAAGAATATCCCGAGGCCTCAATTGTGGCAGAAGCTTGCCACTCTGTGTGTGGTGGCCTCTTCGCAGCGAGGAGCTTCTAGAAGGGAAAGTGGTTTCCTAGGAAGGCAGCCAGAGGGAGGTTTGGCGAATCCTAAACTCACAGACAGACCGCAGCTCGGCCTTTTGTCTTGCTAATTATCAGCAAAACTTTGATGGAGGGGTTCTGCTCTGTCCAAGCCAGGCCAGGTGAGGAGGTGGGCGGAGCAAGTATGAAAGGCGGCAGAAAGGAAAGGATTCTAGAGATGCTGGTACTTCATTTTGGCTGATCTTTGAAAACTTCTGTATATACGGGGGAAAAAAATCAAAACGTGGTTCCTAGGAGCAATTTGCTTTTTAGGAAGTAGGGAGGTTGGATTTCTTAGTTTTTCCTCCCTCTTTCAGTTCATTTTTTTTTTTTAACGATACAAGCAAAGCATTAATCTAATTTTGTACAAATTAAATCGTGACACATCGAGGAGGTGGTTGCTTACCGGGCACGAAGTGCCCTCCCAGGGAAGCAAATACCTTCCGGGAAGGGGCAAGTCTGTCAGGACCAGCCTCTCTGTGCCCTCTTGTGCTGTCACAGAGACACAATGTGCAGATGAATGTCGTCTCAGTGACCCCTGAATCCTCCGTGTCTACTCTCACGGGCTCTCTATGTCCTGCGGCATCGGGCGGCGCATCTCTGCCCAGCTTTCCACAGTTGTCCACAGCTGTCTTCTCTCTGCTCTGCCCCGTCTTCTGTCCTCGGCCCGTGTGAGGCAGCTAGGGCCCACCCTCTCCGGCACCTTAGATTCTTGTGCGTGGTTGGCTTCCCAGCCAGCTTCCCTCCTTCTCTCTGAATCACGGAGACCCGCGTCCCCGGCATCTATTCTTGTCCATTTTTCAACCCACAGACTCTGCTACTAACTGCTCCCCTTAGGTAGTGCTCTGGAAGAAGGGTGTGTGTGGGGGGGACACTTGGCAGTTTCCTGGTGGGCTGCGTGTGAGCTTATTCTCCCTCTAGTCCTAGAGATTCTTCAATCGGCTGGTTGGCTTCTTTATCTCAGTTGTTTTTCAGCCTATCTTCTTCCCACCTTGGTTCTACTCCACATCCTTCCTCTTCCTGTCACCCCTGTGCGTGGCTAAGGACTGGGGACAGGGAAAGACCTTTCCCATACCTAGTCCCATACCTAGTAGGGTCTGAAGTGGGATTCAGGGGCTGAGGCGATGGCTCGGTTGGTAAAGTGTTTCCACGCATGCACGAGGGCCTGAGTTTGAGATCTGGCACCCACGTAAAAGCCAGGCACAGAGTTGGCGGGACAGAGGCAGGAGGATCTCAGGGTCTCTCTGGTCAGCTGGTCTGACCTAACTGGTAAGTTTTGGGTCCAATGAGGAATTCTGTCTCAAAAAATAAGGTAGAGAGCAATTGAGAAAGATGCGCTTTTGGCGTCCTGTGACACACGTACCAACATGCGTGTGCACACAAGTCACCCATCCTCCGCATGAATACAGATACATGCAGGAGCACATGCACACAGACATGGGGTTTAACCCAAAGCTAACTCCCAAGAGATGAACAGGGATGATGTGCAGTTTCTCCTGCTCCTCTCAGGGACTGTGCTCATCCCAATCGCCACATCTGGGTCAGGGGAGCCTGTGTGGAGGGCAGGTGTCCGACTTTGTGGCCCCTCTGCCCACCACTGCCCAGACGCTTGGAGAGCTGTGATCCTCAAGGAGAGGGGAGGCTGCCTGTCAGCGGGTAGAAACTCTCAGGGACCCCCGAGGGCTGTCAGCAATTTAGGTTCAATGAGTGACAATCCAAAGGCCAGCACCCCAGGAAGATCATGGGAAGACATTATCCATGGCTGTTCACAAGCGAGAGGGGGAAACGCCTCAGTGGCCTTCTTGAAGAGGGAAGACATGTCCCTTGAGGGAAAATTAGGCAAATTGTGTGCCCACTTGGGTCACGCGTGCCTCATTCCAGCAGGGAAATTAACTCGTCACCCTGGGCAGGTGCTACGCTCCTTTCCCGGTTTCCCACCTTCCAGGATCACTGCAGCCACAGGGAGATGTGTGCACATGATCCTGAACCACTCTGGACCCAGGAGGGGGCTTCGCTTAGAGGGTCTCACGCGTTCACACCAGGGTGCTGCTATTCTGTTCTCTTGGCCACACCTGCAGAGCCGTCCTTTTCCTTCCTTCTGGCCTCTCCACTCAGGATGCAATAACTTGCGAGAGCGGGAGGGTCCTCACATCCAAGAGGATGAGCAGATAACTCACAAGAATATGACTTCATCAGTGGTCAGCTTCACGGGGAAATACTCTTCCAAATATCTTTCAGAACTTGTCAGATCCATCTGTGTTGGGAGAGGAATGACCCTGTTTCCCAACAGCTTTGGTCGAGCAGTGTTTTTGATGGTTTCTACTTTTTCTAGAAAGTCTAGTCCTCACTGTGTAAGACATAGTGGTATGGAGAAAAAAGAAGAAGAAGAATCCAGAGCTCGAGAGAGCTCTTCTTCCTGTCCTCAGCGGCCTGGCGTGGTTCCCTTTCTCCTGCTGCTGTGATGCTCGTTATAACCTAAAGAGAGAAAGGGAGATTAATTTGACTTACGGTTCCAGAGGGCAGATGTAGTCCTTAGAGCAGGAATCTCAGCACGAGGCGTGGCTTGGAGGTGGAAGCTGGAGGTGGTTCGGGTCACAGCTCTCATCTTCCAGGTAGAGAGAGAGCAAGAACCAAAGTACAGGAGAAGGCAGGGCTGGACCACCTACCTCAGACCCACCCCCTTTGCCCCTTCTTCCTCCAGCGAAGCTCCATCTCCTAAAGATGCCATAACTTTCCCCAGATAGTAACATCATCTCAGGAAGCAAGCACATGAGTCTATGGGGGGCAAGTCACATGCAAACAAGGACAAGTGCAAGGCCTTAAGTGCAAGGTCTTCTTCATAGTTCATAGTGAGCTTAAGACCTGGTCTCGAAAATAAATAACTAATACAATTTTATCAGAGCATAACCATGCCCATGTGTTTATGGCTTTTCTAGCTTTTCATCTGCTCTACCATGGCAAGATTAGTTGCAGCGAAGACTGACTGTCTTCCACACTTAAAGTACGGATCACCTCTGCCTGGTCTACTGAAGTTTCCTGTTAGATAATGATAGTATTCTTCTCAGACAGGAACTTGCATGGCCTCTGAACTTGTGCTGAGTTTGGAAAGGAGAGAAAGAGAAAGAGAAAGAGAGAGAGAGAAAGAGAAAGGAAGAAAGCGAGAAGAAGAAAAGAAGAGAGAAAGGAAAAAAAGAAGAAAGGAAGAAGGGGGAAGAAGTAAAGGAAGGAAGGAAAAGGAAAAGGAAAGGAAAGAAAAGAAGCAAAGCAAAGCAAAGCAAAGCAAAGCAAAGACATGCCCATGAGGTCATTAGCGACTGCTCAAAGAAACCTCTTAGCTGTCAAAGTTGATGCTGACCCTTTAGTCTTTACCCAGTTCTCTCTTGCTTGCTGGAAACCACCACCACGCCCTCCCCGTTGACCCCTTTGTCTCTTCTGTCCTCAGCAACCTCCTTTCTCTAGTCCTTGCCTGTTTTCTTCCTCCCATCCACAGCACGGTTCTGCAGTGAGGAGTCTGCGTTGGGGAAACACTGGTGTGACTTTACATCCCAACTCCTTTTTAAAATAGAAATTGGCCTTGAGGCATTTCACTGTCTGATAAACAAGTCAATCAAAATGTATGTTCTAAAAGATCTCAGCTCTGTGCCTAGCACATTCTAAGCGCTGAATAAAGCCGACTAAATTTCTCAGTTCCAGCATCTTTTCCTTGTCTACTTTCCTTTGAAATAATGGCCTTTCTCAGGCTCTCTCTTCCGTCTATTTGCCTTCCTTAAGTTGTGAATCATCGCTCAGCTGGCCGAATCACTCCATCCTGCACTTCACATTATTCTCTGCATAGGAAACAGCCTCTTTCCTCCCTTTCTCCCTCTTTTCCTCCCCCTTCCCTCCCTTCCTATTGCCCTTTTCCTTCCTTCCTTCCTTCCTTCCTTCCTTCCTTCCTTCCTTCCTTCCTTCCTTCCTTCCTCCCTCCCTCCCTCCCTCCCTCCCTCCCTTCTTTCCTTCCTCCCTCCCTCCCTCCCTCCCTCCCTTCCTCCCTCCCTCCCTCCCTCCCTCCCTCCCTTCCTTCCTTCCTCCCTCCCTTCCTCCCTTCCTTCTTCTCTCCCTTCCTCACTTCCTCCTTCCCTCCCCCCTCCCCTCCCTTTCCTTCTTCTCCCCTCCCCTCCTCTCCCCTCCTCTCCCCTCCCCTCCCCTCTTCTCCCCTCCCCTCTTCTCCCTCCTCCCCTCTTCTCCCCTCCTCTTCCTTTCCCTTCCTTTCTTTCATCTGTCCTTTTCTTCCTTCCTTCTTTCCCTGTCTTCTTTGACGAGGTTTTGCTGTGTAACTGGCCTTTCTGACTCCCTGACCTCAAGCTAACGCCAGCCTTCTGCTCGTCTCCTCCTGAACACTGGATTCCAGATGACGCCACGCCCAGGTCTGTATGTGGAACTTCTATAATAATAATCTCTATAATGATTTGGAATCGTTACATGATGGCCAACTATGTCTCAGCAGAGGAACCCATGGAAACCTTTGTCCAAAGACATCAACTTTCTCTTCACAAACACATTCATAATAAAAGCCTTTATTTGAGTTAAATAAAAATCCCTGTCTCAACGGTTACCCCTCCTATTTCCTGTCTTCTTTCCACCTCTGGCACTGGTCACGAGAAGTTTGTCTGGAGACAATTTCTGATAACTATATAGGACTTCAACTCAACAGGAAAGGCATGAGTCCAACTCCTTCTGGCCAAAGGATATTTCCAGAAGGTTCGACAGCGTATCAGTCTCATCTTCCAAATCATGGCTCATCCTCCAAAATATTTAACTGCAATCAATTATTGATTTTTTTTAACGCTGCCTGATTTTCCTTTTGCTTCCCAGAGAGAAAACACTGAGCAAGTGCACGCACACATATTCCAGGAGAACTGGTATGTTTGACTTTGAGCCACTTATCCTGATCCAAAAGATTGACTCAGAGGCATAATTAATTGGAACTTATTTCAGTGGAAGTTATTTCCCTTCATCTCATTACAGAAACAAAAGAAGATTATAGACCAGGGAATCCACGAGGTTTCAAGAGACTCTATTGATGAATGAAGTTGGAAAGCCTTGACACGCGGTCAGAGATGGTTAGCATCCAGAAATTCTTACAAAGAAACAGCAACTCTTCCCCATTAATCCCGCCCTGCTGCTTTGATCCGGAGGGGTACTGTGGCTGCGAGCCAAGCACAAAGCCACCCTGGTGTTAAAGGTCCCTGGAGATCTTGCCCTGGAGAAAGATTCTTCGTGGACCTGGAAGATTAAAAGTAACAACAAGGATACTAAGATAATAATTGTAACAGTATAAATGAAGCAGCAGCTAAATGAGCAAACTCACGAAACAAAAGCCCTAAGAAATGTGAATGAAGAGAGAATCTGTTTGGAAAACCTTACAGCTATAAACGTACCATCTATCCCTGATATAACAACATGACAAAGGCCTCCGTACTAATTTATGACCCCAGCCAGTAGGGAAATGGGTTAGAGTAGATCTGCAAACTTTGTCTCATAGGTAATCTTTCTATAAGATGAAATTCTTCTCTTTTTTTTGCATATGTTTGCGTGTGTATGTGAGGGCACTTGAGTTTGTGTGCCCGTGAGCCCCAAGGGTGACACTGGGCAAATGTTCTGGATTGCTCTATCTCCTTTGTGCTTTGCTCTGGGGTTTCTCAGGCTCCGTGTTCCAGGATCAGAATTACAGGCCACCACCATTGCTGCTCGGAATTTTTACATGGTGTCCGGGGATCCAAACTCAAAGGGACCCTCCTTAGCCCAAGATGAAATTCTTTTGCAAAAGGGAGGGTTGGGAGAAGGAATAGTTGCGGTGCATATTTCAAAGTTATTGTACTAATTTTCATTATCTATTTCCCCTTTGCCCCTGGTTTTAGTAGATCCCTTAGGTTCCATGAGCGTCTTCAAAGCTCTCAGTACTCTTACAGGAATACCCTGTGAAGTTGGCCACTATTTGAGACACTGAATATTGGGACGAACCAGAAGACTTATGTTTCCAGGGTGTATCATCTTCTGACCCCAGTAGACTGATCCCCAATTCCTTCCACACTTTTTAACTCTGGAGATGAGCCAAAGCCATTAAACATTCCTTTAATTCTGGAAATGGGGAGGGGTGGTAGTGGCGGGAAGGCCTGTGGATGTAGAGCTAGAATATTCTTTCCCCACACAGCTGGTGGTGGCAGCTCAGTGCTCAAGATTGTCCAATTGAAGAGATGAAAAATGTGAAATCGTGGCAGAAAAAAATGCAAATAAGGTGACTCGGGGTTAAGATCTTGAGTGGTTTGGTGGTTAAGATTACACTCTTGTTTATGAAAGCAACTGGATACTGTACACAATTGGGTGAATTAGGCAACTATCTATTATGTAATTGAGTCACAACATAATCCACCATAAGGGCTGTGAGGCCGGCCAAAGCCACAGCCAGCTTGGGGCATTAATGTTGACCCAGGATTCCTACGTTGGCCTTCGCAAGAGCAAGCATTCTGAGGGATTCTCTCCATCTCTCTCTGTCTCTCGCTGTCTCTGTCTCCCTCAGAGGGCGATGTCGCACAGCACTTTCTTGTCTCTTGTCTAATGGCCAGCACAGGACTCGCATTTGCTTTGCTTCATAGCTGCATGTCCTCCCAGTGGCCCAGTAAGGTGCAGATTGAGAAGCACAAGTTACTGAGACCACCGGACTATTTTATGCCCCATTGAGCCAGAAGGGATAGCTCTGCCTCATGTTTATGACCGCTTTAGACAGGTGAAGAAAATGAAGTAGTCAAGTGCTTTCTGCGCTGTGGGTTTTCATATTGTTCTAGTTCACAGTGTTCTAGTTGATGCTGGGGGAGGATCAAATGGGCTGCAGAGACAGGGGTGTGTGTGTGTGTGTGTGTGTGTGTGTGTGTGTGTGTGTGTGTTTATTTAACCTGCATGTACCTGTACCACGCACATTCTAAAGCCACTAGAGTGGAGGCCATAGTGCGCCCTTACGTCATTCCTGAGGAGGCTCAAGGTATCTCCCATTCAGTTGCCGACAGGGTTGGTGGCTGCAGGATCTCAACTAGGAACCGGCATCCACCAAAGGGAGCCGGCTCGCTCACGCTGTCCGAACACCGGGGCATTCCGCAGGCACTGCGGGCCTTGTGGGCAGAGTCTTCAGGCCCCTGCCTGAAGTCAGGGCAGCATAGACTTTGCCTCCCCCTCCAGTTCCTGGCAGAAACCTCTCTCATCGAGATTGAGCTTATCTGCCTCCTCTTGCCTCCCCCTTCCAGTGCAGGGTCCTGGGAGGTTCATCATAGGCACATTCTTGTCTCTGTATCTGCCCATCGACCAGGCGCCTGCTCCTTTTCAGCTCAGGTGGACGGGGAGCGGACACTGGTCCACTAGTGCTGACCTGCTCTGGTGTGATGACGACTGCGGAGTGATTCCACACAGCCACGGGCTGTGCAGGAAAGCGTCTCCCGAGGACCCAGAGATGCTGACTGGTGCTCAGAGGCCTGGAGGCGGTGGGATGCTTCTTTCCATATGTCCCGTCACTCTGCCTTCTTGCTTCTTTCTTGCTTCTTTCTTCTTTCTTTCTTTCTTTCTTTCTTTCTTTCTTTCTTTCTTTCTTTCTTTCTTTCTTTCTTTCTTTCTTTCTTTCTTTCTTTCTTTCTCTTTCTCTCTTTTGTTCTTTCTTTCTCTCCTTTGTCCTTCTTTCTCTCCTTTGTCCTTCTTTCTCTCCGCCCTCCCTCCCTCCTCCCTCCCTCCCTCCCTCCTCCCTCCCTCTCTCCCTCCTCCCTCCTTCCCTCCCTCCTCCTCCTTCCTTCCTTCCTTCCTTCTTTCTTTCAACTAAATATTTATTGATTCCCATGGGAAACCCTTTGAAATCGCAGTGTGGTTTTATGGAGACAGTCCATGTTTAAAATTCTCTCCACTGGTCAGCTGTGTGATTTTAAAGTTGATAAAGTGCTCCCCCCCCGGGGCCTTGGAGTTCTTTGGTAAGCCGAGGGGCTTCAGACATGATATCAGTCTACCTCAGAGAGCAGGAGTGAGATTCCACGAGAGGTTTTTGTGGACAGCAGGCGGAACGCCGGCATTAGTCCATGTCGCGTGAGGAGGATAATGTCTTAGTGCATCAGTTAGCATCATGGCAGGACCTTATCCACCAGCCCAAGCCAGACCCTGCCAAAGACAGGCTAGCGAAGATCCTGGAAGGACTCCTAGGTCTAACCTCAGGTTTCCAGACCAGGCAGAACAGGGGTTAGGGGGGTTCAAATCTCATTTCTGCCAATCATTTGGGAAAGGTCAGTGGGCTTCTGTTTCCTTGTCTATCAGCCACCAGAGAGCTAGTCACCAATTTACTGGAGAGTTAAGCAGAGGATTTCGGGAACAATTCACGATAGCTTTGCTAGTGGCAGAGCAGAGCAGACTTCCAGCTCTAGTACCTGCGAAGTAGGTGATAGAGTTAATATTCTCTCTAAGCCTCAGTTTGCTTATCTGCAAAATGACGCGGTACCCTGGGCTTTATACGATTCTGTTAGAGATATGTGGCCCCGCACTCCAGCTCTGGCTACCGATACTATTTCATTGTTCACGCAGCAGTGATCTCTGGTAAAATGGGTGTTTCCAAGGTCCCAGCATTGATGGGTCCCAGTTTTCTCACCGAGCGTGGGAAGTTCCCCAGCGACTTCTCTTGCCGAGTCATTTATTTCCCAGCAAGGAGACAGCACACGGGATTTGGTGGCCCCTGGGTCCAGTCTCACTGAATTCTGGCAAACCACCCTTATGTCAGGATTTGCAACACCAGCGCTGGCCCAGCAGAGCAGGGGAGCCGCCGGGCCTCACACAAAGACTGCTTTTCTGCTTTTGGTCCCTGGGCTGACTGCGAGGCCGCCTCCGCCAGGGCTGCGTGCTGTTTGGCTCTCAGGTGTCACGTGACCATCCCTCCTAAGAGCTCCTCAGATAGAACCTTGAGTCCTTGCTGGACCTTGTATCCCAGTCACAGGCTGTGAACGCAGGCAAATTCTTTTCTGCCTCCAAGTGCTTCAACAGACGTCATGGATGCCAAGGCGTCTGCCTGACATGCAAAGAGGAAGCAGGTGTCCCAAGGATGCAGGACGGTCGCTTGCTGGGTCTCTCTGGCAACTCGCGTCCAGGATTTTGCGTTGTAGGGGGAAAAGTTTGTTTGGTTAATTCCTGGAATGCATAGGGGTCTTGTTCTAAGTATTCAGGGGCAGCCCCTGAGACTGCGTCGTGGGAAGTGCAGGCTGGCCTCACAGTGAGTGAGAAGTTACTGTGTCTCTCTGACGTCCCATAGATGCTATCTGTGCTGCTGTCCCTACACTTTCCACCCACAGACAGACTCCCCCAGCCAGGTCCATATTCTCCTCCTGCCCTGCCTTTGAGTGGCTGTAACTGATTCCAGACTTGATGCTCTCTGTCATTGGCCGGCACACTGGTGACCGGCATCTGATGATTTCAATTTCAAGGAGAATTTGATTGGGTCAAGTGTTAGCTGTAGGTCCAACTAGCTGGGCCTGGGGAAATGGCTCTCATGATACAGTAGCCTGATCTCTCTCTCTCTCTCTCTCTCTCTCTCTCACTATTGCAGTAGACAGAGCAGGACCGCCAATAAGTAGATGTAGGTGGAGAAGAATTCATAGACTTTTAGAGAGATTGCTTCAATTTCCTGAGCTTTCTTTTCCTCAGCTGAAATAGCACTTACTGGTCATGAAGTACAGGATCATATCATTTTACATGTGGACCTCAGCTGACATCTTCATGGTCCGCTCCATCCCCTCACCCATAGGTGGTCACTAATAGCTCATTCTCCAAGGAGTTCTCTTCTCTAAGGCTGTATCCATTAAGTACTTTTCTCATTGTTGTGAAAAGCGCCTGGCAACAGCACCTGGAGGAAGGAAGAAGTGTTGCAGATGCCCTTCTTTTACCTTGAGACACTCTGTTCACACTGCATGGGGGAGAAAGGGAGGTTTATTCGGCTTATTATTATTCTCCATTCTGGTGAGAATCACATGGCAGAAGGCATGACTGGAGGCAGAAGTAGAAGGTGGTGTGGTCACTGCAGGCGTAGGAGGCAGAGCAGAGCGGCAGGAAGAGAAAGCAGGGCCAGGTGGATAACCTGGATGTCCCTCCCTCCAGCACAGTTCTACCTCTTTAAGGTGCCGCCACCTACCCAAACATTAACACCAGCTCAGAATTCAAATTCATGAGGCAACTTGCACTGAAACCATGACCGAGGGCTCCCTTGGGCTCTTTCATGGCTTGAGAGCACAGTCCATCCGCGGGCGATGGGATCGTGGCAGGAGTGAGAGGTAGCTGGTCATATACATCTATCCTCAGGAGAAAGAGGACGCAGTTGCACATCTTCTGTCTGATTTTTCCCTTTCACATAGCTTGTGACTCTGGCCTTTTGGTGCCAACCACCTTCAGGGTGAGTTTCCCCCACCCACTTACTTAAATCAGTCTGGAAATTCTCTGAAAGACATAGTCTTTGTGTCTCCTAGATGGTTCTAGATCCAGACAACTGACAACAAAAATTAACCTTCCCAAAAGTATTGCAAAATTCCAAGGAATGTATATATGTCCCATACGTACCTGTATGTCCCATATGTGTGTCCCATCTGTCACCCGTGCTAGCATCTTGCTCTTCATTCTGCTTTCTATCATGCTGGAGCTAACCCTTGCACATCTTTATTCTTGGATGCAGCTTCTTCCTCTATCTCTAAAACAGAACGGAAACAGGACCGTAATGGTATGTCATTGAACACGCATCCATGGCCTCTAGAATTTAGATAAAAGAGTAGCTTCTTCTTTTTTTTAATCTTCTCTTGGGCCTTCATAATGTTAGAGGACCCTAAAGGAACCTCCTTAAGGTGCCAGCACCTTTCCAAACATTAACATCAACATTTGTGTTGATGAGTACCAGGTTACTCTCAGAGAGGGAAAACGCTCCATCCCTTTCAGTCCCAAGTGTCTTGTTTTCGTAGAATTTAACCCTATTCTTTCTGAAGGGCAGCCCCCCCCTTTTCTGGCGCTGTCAGTGCCTGTGCCAGGTTCTCATGTTCCTAACCAGCTTTGCTTCTTTGGCTTGAACAGTCCCACTAAAGCAACGCAGTAGCCGGGGCACAGATTTGGAGGTTATGTCTAGAGTCCAGTCTTTTCAAGATCCATCTGCCAACTTTTGTTGAAGAGAAGACGGGTCCGCGTCTCCATCGTGGAGGGGCACTGAGATCACTTGTGAGCCCATTCCTGGTCAAAAAGATAAACTCAAAGAACATACAGTGATTTTTCTCAGGCAGGGGAAGCTTGAAGCGCCATGCTTTACAGAAAAGAATTCTTGACTTTAGGCTTCCCCTAAAGTCTCCAAAAAGACATTTGCTAGTGGTATCTCTTAGCAGGAGGCATGGCCTCCGTGATGCAGCCAGGCCTTAACCCTGGCAGTGCTGCAAAATCAAGATCAGTGCTGTCTTCATAGACCAGAGATAGTCAGTCCCCAACGGCCACTTTCTAGCCTGAAACGCTAACGAGATGCCTCGTTATAATGAATGGACTCCATTGATCCTTTCCTCCACTTACAGGGCAGGGGTGCCTTCTTTTGACAAGGGGAAAACAGAGGCCATCTGGCAGTCACAGGGTGAATTCTGGTCCCAGCTGGGACTACACCCCATGGGCATGCTACATCATGCCTTTCCTGTGACACTTCCAGCCGTAGAGTCTGAGTCTATATACGACCAGAGAGAAGGCATAGCCCAGGGTCATGGGCTGGGAAGCTCCAGAGTTCACATCTAAAAACAGGGTTGGCATTCCGTGTGATTTACACGGTCTGGCGTGAAATGGAACGCTAACCTTCTTTCGAAAGTTACTGGGCTGAGGAAAATGGCTCAGTAAAAAGTACTTGCTACATAAGGTCAAAGGACGACAGCCAGGATCCCCGGATGCCACATAGAATGCTAGGTGGGTATGGTGGCCCACCTGTGATTACAGCCTGGGAAGGCGGAGCCTGGGAACCCCTACAGCAAGCTGAATAGCCAGCGTAGCTCCATTGGCAAGTTCTAGGTTTAACGAGAGACCCAACCGCAAAAGAATAAGGTGGAAGGCCGGTCCTGCACAATGGCCGGTCCATCAACATTTCACTGTGGAAGTGGGAGGGCCCCAAAAAACTAATGCCACCCTGACAGACTGTTTGGTATTGGTGCCAAACAAAGCAGGGGGAGGGTAAGACAAGAGAGCTTCCTGAAGACTGGATTTCCTTTCAGGGCTGTGACACCCCAAAACACAGACAATACGAACAAGAATAAACAGATAGGATTGTGCCGTACCAACAAGCTTCTGCCAGCAATGGAACTGGCCACCAGATGTCTACAGAACAAGAGTGAGCTCTGGGGGCTGGAGAGGTGTTCGGATCCTAGACCCCACATATAGACGCCAGGCGGAAGCGGGGGCGGCCTGCGCTTCTGGTCCTGGTAGGGCGGAGCCTGTGAATCCCGGGGCAGAAGGAGGTGGAGGTGTCCATGATGGTTTGCGAATTCGTCCGTGGTTCTACACATACACAGACACACACACACACACACACACACACACACACACACATGCGCGCGCGCGCGCGCACATACACACGCATATGCACACAGTTGAATAAATAATAATAATAATAAAAAAATTAAAAAAAAAAGAGTGAGCTCTGAAAGGAAGCCTGTGAGTTCTAAACCACTTCTCATCAATTAAGCACATGTGTTCCTTAATTCCCAATGGTTGAACTCTTGGACATTTTTCTTAGAGAAGTAAAATCCTGCCTGTAGAGAAAGCCAGGCAAACATCAGCCCATCATGAATACTCATGGGGACTTTATTAAAAATAAATTATTTGCGTATGTGCGTGTGTGTTTCCATGTGCGTGTGCAAGTGTGTGTGTGTGTGTGTGTGTGTGTGTGTGTGTGTGTGAGAAAGGGTACTGTGTGTCCCTGTGGAGGACCAAGGAATCATTCTGGATTGCATTTACCTTCTTCTTGCTTTGTTCTGGGATTTCCCAGGCTCTACCCACCAGGGCCGGACGTGCAGGCCACTGCCTTTCTGCCTGGCGTTTTTACGTGGGACCTGGGATCCCAAGTCAGGACCTTCTGCTTGCGACGCAGAGTCTTAACCCCTGAGCCATCTCTTCAGCCCTCGTGGCAACTTTTTTTTTGTGATGGTCTAACGCTGGAAACACTCCGAGGGCCTTCCGTGTCGAAGAGCTAAAAGAAACTGTCACGTGTCGTGCAGCGGGTGGTGTGCCGCTCGTAAAGAAGGACGCTTCCTCAGAGCATGAAGCGCTAGTATGCTGAGGTGGCTGCCATGCAGTGTCACAAGCAGAGTGTCCGGAATGATGGAAGTGTGCTTCATTGCTCTGGAGAAGCATGCTTCTCTGACCATGGCGAAAGGGTGGACTCGACCTCTCTCCTACCTTCTGGTAGCTCCTAGGCTGCACACACGTATCAGTGCTTCTCCTTTTTTCTGGCTTAGCAGCAGCCCATCACATGTATCGCCTACGTTTGCTCATGCGTCCTTCGTCGGTGATGCAGAAGAAAGCTGCTGGTCAGTCCCCACCTCCAAATCACACAATTCGAAGGAGCTAATGAGGGCAGATCAACAACAGCGCTACTAATGGTGTGTGGAGAGCAGGGAGGGCTCAGCGTCACACCTTCATGCCGCCATGAACATGTGACCCCAAGCCGTTTGCAGGAACAAGGAGATTTTAAACTCCAGCTTAAGAGTTCGTCCTGGTCCATCTGGCAGAAGTCACTCTAACATGGGTCCCGGAGAGCTGGTCATATCATACCCACAGCAAGAGTGGGGGAGGCAGGAAGCAGTGCCTCATGCTTAACTTTCTTTTTCTTTTTAATTATTTTACAAGCATATTGAGTACTTACCCTGCTTCCTTCCATTCCCCCTCCCCACCCAGTCCCTTCCCTTCCCTTCATCAATCCATCCCACTCCCACTCCCTTGCCTGTCTTCTTCTATAGACCTCAGAGTTCCCTCTAGCTTGTCTACTCTTTGGGGGGTTCAGACCTCTTGTGGCATACTAAATTGCCTCTCTTTGGGCCACCCCACTGATAGGGGCATTTCCTTTCACTCATCCAGTTTTAGTCCCCAAGGTTTCTACTGTATGTTCTTATCTCTCCTGAGCTCCTCTATGGTCTATGGTATGTCAGTCATTCTGCAAGTCTGGTAAGGACAAGTCTCACTGCAGTGAGTTCCTGGATGCAGGAGTCCTGCCTTGAATAGAATGTCTTGTCCAACTGTGACTCTCCCCATCTTTAAGTTCTTACAATTTCACTGTCCCCTCTTCTGCGAGCTTCCTAAAGCCTTAGGATGGGGAGAGATTGGGTTCGTCTGATTCTGGGTGAGCCTTGCTGGGTTGCGGATGCTCTGAATTATGGCTGGAGATTGATGTCCACTTTACTTCTCTCCTGCCCTGGGCTTCATCCTGTCAGGGTGCTGAAATCCTCTACCTCTGTTGTAGAAGAGGACTTCTAGACTGAATGTTCTTCTGATCTATGGGTATAATAGCAGCTACTTCCAGAGCAGTTTGGTGTACTGTCTTCCTGCCTATAGGTTCATTGGCTGTTTTTCCCTATTGATGCATTTCTTTCCTTTTTTAGGTTCTTATACATGCTTGCTTTCTAGGCTACCACCTGGTCACAAAAGCTAACCAGCTGTCTCCATTTTTACCTATTTGCCCAGAGAATCATCCCACCCACTATGGCTGTGTCTCCCCACATCGATCTACAATTAAGATAATCATCTACAAGCCCGTCCCAGAGCCTGCCTTAAAAATCATTCCTCATAGCTGTGCCCAAGAGGCCCACCTCAAATGTCAAGTGGACAGCGGAGTCTGACTAACGTAAAGGGTAAGGAGGCCAGTGAGGGACACAAGGCATCAGTGCTCGCAAGAGCAGGAACGCATCACCACCTTTAGCTTGCAAGGGTGATGGGAGGGTCCCGAGGGGCAGAGCTGCCTGGCAGAAACCGAGGCCTTCCAAAAATACATTTATCGGCCAGCAGTCCACAGGCTGGACCAAAGGTAGAGAGGAGGTAGGAGCCCACATTGCCTTCCCCTCCAGTCTTCCAGTCTTCCAAGTTCCTACCGGGTCTCATGTTAGTCAAACCTGTGTGGAAACGAAAGGGCCAGAGCATTAGCACTCTGGAGAAAATGGAGAATTTGTGTGTATCTCACATCTGTGTATGTATTTGTGTTTATGTCTCTCTCTCTCTAGCTGGATATGTGTGTGTATGTGTCTCTGTCATGTGTGTGTGTGTGTGTGTGTGTGTGTGTGTGTGGTGTGTGTGTAAACTGAGACCATCCAGATCGACTCTACAGCCAGAGTGGGGCTTGATGTAGGGTCTGCTAACTTCAGATCTTAGGTGCCTTCCACTCCAGCTCCCTCCTCTTCCTCCCCCCCTTCCCAGCCGCAGCTGCCTCTGTGGCAGCAGCTTTGCCCCTTCCTTCCCTTTGAGGGCTGCAGAAGGCTGCCGCAGAGGTGCAAGTCTCGGCTTCTCAACCTTCCTCCCCCTCCGCCCGCTGGGGCTGCTGTCAGAGCAACATCTAGTGCAGAGGCGCTTTGCAGGATCGCGGGCCTCTGCCGTGGACCGGTGGGCCCCCGGGGGACTGGGGGGCTTTTCTTCTTCCTCCCTTGTTCATGTTCATTTGGGAGCCCATAAGAGAGCCATGGAGAGAAAGAACTGAGAAAACCAGGGGCTCAGAGACTGTTGTGAAAAGCGTCCAGGAGACAATACAGCAAGTGCTTAGTGAGGTCCTGAATGCCGGGCTTAGGGGGCTGTGCCCGGCCCCCAATAGGCCTTTTGTGCTCCTTTCTATTGACTGTTGCTAAACCCTTCAATGGCCTGGCATTGTACTAGGAATAAAATCCAAACCCCCCACCCAGACTGGCTTCATCTCCCTGGGCTGGCCTCCCTCCCTCTCCACCCGCCCTTCTGTAGCCCCTGGGGCGACCCAGCACCTCTCACCTCTGAACCTTTGTACCTGCTGGACTCCTACCCTGGGAGGGCTTCCTCTACCCTTCCCCCCACCCCCCACCCCCAGATGGTACCACTTCCTGCTCCAGGTTCCATCGCAGTGCTCTCTTCAGAAAGGCTTTTCCCGGCCTAAATGAAGAACCCCTTTTCCTCCACCGCAGTGCTCTGATGACCTCTTGGTATTGGGTATGTATCTCCCGTTAGGCTGTTTCTCCACCAGGATGTGAAACTTATCAGTGTCCAACCCAGCACGAGGCAAGCCTCTGCGTGTGTGCAGAGAACCAGCAAACACAGGGCAGGCACATCATGGCAGACCTAGGAAGCAGGTGAGGTTATTTTTAGCACTTCGTCGGTGGAGAGCGTGCCTTTAAATCCTCAGCCTACAAAAGCGTCTCTGAGCCTCAGGGTGGTGTTCGTCTGGTCTTTTGCTGAAAGTGGTTGTGTGGCCCGCGATGCTTAGTCTCAGCTGTCCCCCTGAGCTGGGTCGGGTGGGTCTCTGGCTGTGCCCACGAGGACTCATCTACTGAAGCCAGGCCTCTTGGGCAAGCCCATATGGGGCTGTCTTGACTGCTGTCATTGAAGCGGGGAGACCTGACCGCTGTGGGTGGCCCAGTTCTTCGTGCGGTGTAAGCAAGTGAGCCGAGTACAGCAAGAGGGCTGCCATGTCTTGGTTCTTTCCCTCTGCCCTTGGTTTTGGATAGTGGGGCCAGTTTACTCGACTCCTGCTGGCATGACCTTCTTACAGTGATGGACTGTTACCTGGAATCGTGAGTTGAGACAAAACCCTCTCCTTCTCCTAAATTGTTAGGCCAGGTGTTATTTCGGCAGCTAGTTATGAACTAAAACATGGTCTTTTCTCCGTGGTGGCCCCTCTGTGCTTGTAAGGCCACAAGGAATATCTGTTGCTCATGAATCCTTGCAGTCTTGGTAAATTTAAATTTGACATACTAAATAGTCACAGGGTCTAATAAACAGGGGTTCTTTCTCCTTTCCGACTTCTTTTCCCTCTGTGATACTTTTGAAAAAGTTTTCAAATGTCTGGTTATTTTGATTAAATATTATTTTGCTATGATTTTGACCTTTGCTAAGAATGAGTAGTTGGCACCGCTGCTGCCTAGCAGTTACTAAACAGGAAAGAATTTAGTTCTGACTTTAATTTCTCAATGTGGGTCCTTTAGCGAGGATCCAAAGTCTCTTCCACATTGTATTTTAATTGGACAGTGACCTCAGGCTTTTGTGAAGTTCGAGGTTGTCGGTGGAGTGCCTCATTACAGGACTGTTTTGGGATGCTATGGAGCATGTGAGATCCCGGGAGAGGCAGAGCTGCTTTTGTGCCTGGATATTACTTCTAAACCCAGAGGCTGAAGACAAAGTCTTCCTGCTTCTTAGACCTCCACTTGCACTTCTGTTAGTGAAACTGTCTGAAAAGGGTGTGGCTTCTGACAGTCCTCTGAAGGTCAAAGTTTGATTATCCAGCTTCCTCCCTTTCTTCGTTCTGTAGACCAGCTCTACTTTCTTTAATCAAGAATGTCCAAAGAAAGGAGAAAGCCAACCAGTTAAAAGGGCTAAAAGGCCCTTTCAAAGATTCATTTCCACCATGAAGGCAGTTCTTGCAATTGTTCCTCTTCTTTCTTCTTTTTCCCCACCCTGTTCTTTGCTGTCTCTTTTCTCATTCTCTTCCTCCTCTTCTTCCTCCTCTTTTTCTTCTTCTCAATTTTAAATTCAGAACACTGTAGACAGGACCCTCTATCTGTTCCCGGGTGCATGCTGGCAGTCGAGCTATGCTGTGATGGATAAATCCTCTTGTCCGCAACGAACTGCTGCTATTGTGACCTTCCATAAAGGAGACAATCACCACTGTTTATATGGACCCAGTGTTTATATGCAGTCCATTCACAATGTTTTGTTTAGCACACAAGACTTCTTTACAGCTCCTAGTGAGGGATCCATTTGGTTTTATAAGTTGCACCAAACTACTATTTCTGTAAGTGTCTTTTCTTATTCTTGGGTTAGATCAATAAACCATGAAATGTCTGTATTGAAAAATGATATGACCATGCTCTGTCTGAGAATTCAGGGGTTAAAACGTGGTTTGAGGCTTAAGGGCCCATTAAGATACTATTGGATTAGGGTGAAAGCCTTCTGAATTTTACTGGGTTTTGGCTTGGAAACCTAACCCAGCCCCAAGTTCTGAATACTGCTTTTAGAATACATTAGCACGGTGAAAGCTGCGGATAGGCGGAACATCTTGAAAATATGACCCAATAGGTCTCCACTTGTAATGACCCGGAAAGGGAGCCCCTTTCTCATTTGGCAGTCAGAAAATATAATCGAATGACCAGCTAGGGAGCATTATTAAGTTAGAATATGCCACAAGTGTCAGATCCACGCATTTGCTTAGAGCTTTTTGATCTTGATCTTGAAATCTTGATTTTGCTTTAAGCTGGAAGAAAAAAACTGTCGTCACCATGCCTCGTTCTACATTTTACTGGGGGACCAGAGTGCCAAGAAAGATCCGACTCGCCCGATTGCTACCATCCAACTGGTCCAGTGAGAATGAGTTCTAATTTTTGGAGCTGATTCAGAAGGAGAGTTTAGCCCTGAACTATTTCTTTCTTTTCCTCTGTTAAAGATGTATAATAATGTTAAAATGGAGCAGACTATGAAGACAGGTTCAATTCTATGACTTGGATCGTTCATCAAAGCCCTGGTCTTTCTAATCTTTAGTGATTAGTGAGCATCATCACAGAGCGTCCTCGTGGCCCGAAAATTAAGATCAGGCAGTGCAGAAAGTCAGAATTGTACCTCTGCTGACTCGGACAGTTGACTTATTTCATAAATATAGTCAGAAGTCCTGGGCAGAGATGAATGCCGTGTGCCCTCTTATAGTGCTGCCATCTCTGTGTCGAATATACTTATTTTGAGACAGGGCTTGATGTATTTCAAGCTGGCCTTAAACTAAGTAGCCGAGGATGATGTTGCATTTCTATTCCTCTCGTCTCTACTTTCCAAGGACTGGGATGACAGACCTGTTCTACCACACTTGGTTTAAACAGTTTGGGGGATGGAACCCTGGGCTCGGAACATGCTAGATAAACACTCTACCACCTGGGCTATGTCCCCGGCTCCTCTGTGTGGATGTTTTAAAGGTTGAAAATGATCTGTGAGCTTGCTTCCTCTACACAGGCAAATTCATGGTGAAATTGTCCCCCCAAAAATCTCTCCACTGAACTGGGATTAGTGTAAATAAGACCAGATGGGATGGGGTGGTCATAGAAATTAAGGAATTTTTGAATATTACCAGCACATGAAAGCCATAAGAAAAGTCTGTTGAAGTAAATACCACTGAGCAGAGTGAGAAACGGGATCTTAAGACAGATTTAACAGATCCCAGGAAGCAGGCACTTCATTCAAATCTCTTAATCTCATGGAGTAGGGATGACAAATACCATTTTCTTATTCCATGCTTAGGGCAGACATCACTAATCCATCCCAGTGCTCTTATCTCCCAAACCGATATCCATTTATACATGTGTCTTTCCTGCTAGACGCTAGGCCCGTGGAGAGAGCTGGCAGAACTGTGCTTCTTTATCTCCCACAAATCTCCCATAGAATAGATGTTTGATGTTTGTTGAATGATTGAGCTTAGAGTAAGGGTTAAGGAAGTTGCCAGGGCCACATAGGAAGTAAAACTGATCTGTAGTGACATTTCCTTCCCAAGCCAAGCAAACAGGAGTGTTGTGGGTAAGTTCGATTATACTGTTGGGTAATGATGAGAAATTTTTAAGTATTTTTTAAATTTTTTTAGCGTTTTATACATGAATATAGTGAATTTATTATATCTCCTTACCTTAATCCCCAATCTTAGTCCCCTCCTCTTTCTGTTATAACCCTTCTTCTTAAATTGAAATGTAACTTACATAGGATAAAATATATACCTTTTTGCATAGTTCCATAAGTATGGAAACCTATATATATTCATAGGCCACATCCTAGGTGAGCTGAACATAAACATGTTCCCTTCAAATATGAGACCATATAGATTGTGAGGGACACTGTCTTGAAGGGAATTTAGTATATAGAAATTGGTAATTAATAAGAAATCTTATAAAAATATTCTTGACAAATACGTTTAAGGACGTGATATATATATATATTTTAATTTTTTTATTATTTATTCAACTATGCGCATGTGCATATGTATGTGCGGCGTGCGCACGCGCGTAGAACCACGGACGAATTTGCGAACCACCATGGACGCCTCCACCTCCTTCTGTCCCGGGATTCGCAGGCTCCGCCCTACCAGGACCAGAAGCGCAGGCCGCCCCCGCTTCCGCCTGGCGTCTATACGAGGGATCTGGGATCCGAAC
This sequence comes from Typhlomys cinereus, assembly GCA_023101885.1. Classification (NCBI taxonomy): domain Eukaryota; kingdom Metazoa; phylum Chordata; class Mammalia; order Rodentia; family Platacanthomyidae; genus Typhlomys; species Typhlomys cinereus. The sequence continues at coordinate 1,653,589 of JALPQD010000178.1, forward strand.
TCAGGACCTTCCGCCTGCAAGGCGGAGGCTTAACCCCTGAGCCACCTCTCCAGCCCGGACGTGATACATATTTTAAAGACATTCTATAATGCCTTCTCTACTTGCTCATAGCTCCGATTACCCTGTCCATTCAAACTTAGTGTCAGGCCCTTGTTGCCTTAGAGGAGGATTATTAATGTCTACAAGGCCTCCTGTTTTTAAGTTTTGAATTTTAAGAGCTGAGGTTTAGGAACAGGAGGGACTAATTGCCTCACATCCCCAGGCATATCCCAAGAGAGCCTCCAGGTCCCAGATTGTTATATGCAAGGTGTGTCCAATGGTACTGTGAGCTGAACGTAAATATGTTCCTCATATAGATCGCGTGTCTCAGCTTGGTTCCCAGCTGCTGGTGAGATGAGAGATGAGTGAATTACGTCAGTTCCAAGACATCGGTGGGCTGGTGCGGTGACGAGTTCATACTAGGAAGTGGGGCTGGTTGGAGGAAGCGGGTCACCTAGAGTGTGTTTTTAAAGGTATCTGTGTGTGTGCGTGCGTGCGCGCGCATGCATGTGTGTGTGGGAGCCCTGTGTGTGTGTGTACACGTGTATAAGAACCCTGTGTGTGTGTCTGTGGAAGAAAGAGGTGGTCACTGGTTTTTCTTTCTCAATCACTCTAATTCTTTTCCGAGTCAGGGCCCCTCCACTGAATCTGGACTTCACCATTTTGGCTAGGGTGGCTGGCCAACAAATTCCAGGGGGAACCCTCTCCCCCATCTCTGCTCTTCTGTGCTGAGGTTACAGGTGGTTATGGCCATTTCTGATTTTTTTTTCTTCTTTTTTTACATGGGTCTTGGGGGTCCAAGGTCAGGACCTCACAGAGATTCCCAAGTAATCATCATCCCGAGGGGCACATTAAACCAAGCACTTTCAGTTTGGAGTTTCATTTGCCCTAAGAACTTGCAGAATGTCAAGTTGGCACGCGTCTATAATCCCAGCATGCCAAGGGCTGAGACAGGAGGATTTGGGGGTTGAAACCAGCCTGAACTATACAGAAAGTTCAAGACCAATGGAGCTGCATAGCGAGACTTTGTCTCAAAACACCAGAAATTCAAACCCAATGAATCAAATTTTTAAAAAACTACAGATTGTCAGGGAGACTGTGAATTCCAGGACCAGGTACAATTCCTTCATTCATAAAGGCTCTGCCCTAAGTATTCACAAGAGATGTGCTTGTGACGTGGTCTAATCATCTCATGTGTGAGAGTCCAGTAAAAATATTGTGATGGTCAGTTTCAAATGTTACTCTGACAGCTAAGAAGTGCACTTATGAGAACGCACATGAGAAATTGCCTAGTTAAAATAGGCCTCTGAGCAGACCCATACACTGTCTTAAATGCTTTAAGCAGTAAGCTGCTTGAGTCACCTATTCATTGAGGTGGTACCATTCTCTAGGCAGATGGTGTATACAAAGGTGTGGCTTGTGTACAGGGGTGAGCATGCGTTTCTTCCCCGCCTGTGCTCTAGGTTCTTGACTTTGGACATGTTATGGCCAGTCACTTCTGCTCCTACTGCCATGATAGACTATAACATGGAATTATTAGTTAGAATAAAATCTCTTGTTCTCCTAAGTTGTTTGGGTCACGTGTTTATTGAAATGAGTTATGAAACTAAAATATCAAAATGTGGAACGCCAACATTGTCCAACAGAATGAGAATTATCACTGCTTTGAAGATGCACAAAAGTGCCTGTTACTGATTTTATGGAAAAGTTTAAGATTTTTCTTTATCCTAAGGTGGTGGGTTGGTATAAAACATCGTGTGGACTTGGTTTGTGATTAAAATAAGATGCCAGAAAGATGAGTGGTTGAAAAACGCAGGCTCTGCGACAGGAGTGTGTGCAAACGGAAGCTCAACTTCCTTCGCAAGTGTTTCTTTGGACAAGTGACTCATCACATGCGAACCTCTATCTTACCGGGGATTGGAAATGTATGACCCGACATGTCCTTGTTCATCCAACACAGCTGGATGAGGATGATGAAGCAGATGAAAGTGCCTCTCCCTGTCTTTCCTAGGCCAAATGTCAACAGCAAGCTGCAGAGAAGAGTGAAACATGATGTGGAGACAAGCCCTCCTCTCTCTTGGACCCAGGCAAGCCTGAGATTCCAACACATCACTGCTCTGTGCCACAGAAAAAGCGGAATCGACCACACTTAACCAGACAAGGGGAATGCATGGAAGGGAAGGAAGGCAGAATCCCACACAATCTGTCTTGTCCCCAGTCTCTTATCCATGAAGCCTCTCCTCTGTTTTTAAGGTGGAGCAGCAGGAGGGAGACAAGGCCTGATATCGGTTTTTAGGGGCTTTCCCCAAGGCATCAGCAGGAATTGAGTGTCCCCTAACAGACCCCGGGCAGCGAGCTCTGTACGGCGCAAGGACTCTAGCTTGTGTGGCAGGCATGGCACAAATCACAGCCCTCCGCCGCACATCCGTCCTTTGGATTTTTTATAAAATGACTTGAAATCCTACATATGTGGAGAAAAATGAACAGCTTCCGATATTGCTGCTTCTACTTAGTTTCTGTCTATTTTTTTATATTTTTATTCCCTTCCTCTACTTGATCATGTACCAGACAAGGAAAAACACGTTTTCCGAGGAGCTGGACTCCCAGCGTGCTTGAGGACACTTTGCAGCATGTCAAGCAGATATTGACTTTCGAGCCCACACTTGGTGCAGCGCGATCGATGCGCAGCGCTCCCGGCCCCCGGGCTCTTCCCCACGTAGAGCTGGCTCAGCTCTTAGCCATGGGGCTGCGGAGGGCACCAGGGGCACGGAGGCAGATTGTTCCGCACCGCACAACAATGTCAGGGACTTTGCGTGCAGCGTGGAGAGCTGTGCCGATGTGTGGGGAGCATCCCTGTGGGGGTTGAGGAGAGCCGTGGCTTCTCCTCCAGTCTGACCTCTGCAAAGAGCTCTTCTGGGCTCTTTTTATTTCTTCTTATTCCTTTTCTTGAAGACTGTGCTCTTGACTGACATCCACATACGTCTCTACTGAGTTTCAGATCTAGAGAAACAGCAGGGAAGGGGACGCCCTGAGTGGTTTGCCTCAGTGGAGTTGACGGTATGGTGCGTGCGTGTGTTTGTGCGTGCGTGCATGCGTGTGTGCGTGCATGCGTGTGTGTGTGTGTGTGTGTGTGTGTGTGTGTGTATGTGTGTACTTATCCTGAGGCCGCTCAGCACACTCTTGTCTTAACTCATCAAAGCTAACAGCACAGTAAGTTAAAACAGATTCAGGAGCCAGACTGGCAGCCATCAAATTTGACCACTTACTTCCCCATGACCTTGCCAATGACCTTGTCTTGCTCCATATCATAGGGTTCCTGTTATACTGGTGAGACTATCATTTTGGGATAAATGTGAGATGTTTGACAGGGAGTACACACAGCTCATATATTTGAACTAAAATCGCCGGTGAAAGAGAAATGGAAATAGCAAGAAAGGCGTGCAGATTAAAGCAAATATCAGATTAGGCGGGGACGTGGGGGCTGTGGAGGGGCTCAGCGGCAGAGGAGAACGTTATAGAATTTTAAAAATCAGAATGTAGGTGTAAATAGAGTTGTTGTGATCAGTTATTCACTTGGTTCTGCACTTCCAGAAAATCTAGTCAAAAAAGAAAAACAGCCTCACACCAGCCTGGCATAAACTCGACTAAATATTAGAATTTGGAAGGTCAAGATTAGAACCTCTTGGTATTACCTGTTAGTCTCTAAGCTAGTGGCCCTTCTGTTTTGCGAAAGTTATAAACTTCACCATTAATAGTCACTGGTCCGCATGTCCTGTGGCTAGTTTGCTCCTGATCTTAGAAAGGAAGGCTCCTGGGGCTGGAGAGGTGGCTCAGGGGTTAAGCCTCTGGCTTGGAGGCGGAAGGTCTTGAGTTTGGATCCTAGACCCCAATATAGCCGCTGGGTGGAAGTGGGGGCGGCCTGTGTTTCTGGTCCTAGTAGGGCGGAGCCTGTGAATCCCAGCGCAGAGTAAACGAGGAGGTGGAGGCGGTCCATGGTGGTTCCCGAATTCGTCCGTGGTTCTACACACACATACACACACATATACATACACACACACACACATGCACACACATGCATACTCTCACAATTGAATAAATAATAAAAAAATTAATAAAAAAATTTAAAAGAAAAGAAAGGAAGGCTCCTCACTGATGCTTTCCAATGAACTCACTCGCTCCGCTTTCCTTAAAGACCTCCCAAGGCTGTTCACAGAGCTGTTCTTGCCCCTCCTGCCACCACCAAGTTGGTTCCACAACACTGCCATGGTTAACGTTGATGTACACTTGAAAAGATCTAGAATCACCCAGAGACAAATCTTTGGGTATGTCTGTGAGGGGATTTCTAGGTGGGGTTAATGGCAGCGGGAATGCCCCGCTCTAAATGTGGTGGGACCATCTCACGGACCGAGGTGCCGCAGCACAGAAAAAAGGATGAAGAAGTGGAACACTAGCGTTCATCTCTCTGCTTCCTGACTGCAGATGCAATGGGATGAGCTGCTTTTCATGATTTCCCCACTGTGGGACGCTGTGCTCTCAAGTTGTGAGATGATCTAGAGCTAAACTCTTCCTTTCTTAAATTACTTCATCAGGTATTATGAGAACAGTAACTAATATACTAACTGCTTCTCCTGACCCTCTGGCCTTTGGGTCTGCCTCCCATGGGTGGCTCTTAGGTCTCCTAGAGTAGGTACTGTCTCTGTCCATGTTTTCTCCCTCAGGGCTGTCCCCAGTGGCCAGACTTAGAATAGGAACTTCATTAAAGCATCCCATGGGACGTCACCTGCATTGGTGCGTCTATCACGGCTCTGAATCAACAAGGGATTCAGACAAAAGGAACGCAAGGAGATATCAGAAGTCCACTGTGGCTTGAGAGAATAACTCCGAGGAGGAGCGATGCGATGATGTCCTCTCCAAGTGGTACCAAGTGTGGCTCCTTGTAGCTTCTGTGTGTATCAATTACATCTAAGCAGAAGCTGTTTGCAGGTCCCAGGCGTCCACCATAGTAGAACAACAGGACTGCACGTGTCTGTCCTGAGCTGAATGATTTGGTGATCAAAAGCTTCCGTGGTCTGAAACACATCACCAAGTTTGTGTTGAACCATGTTTCCTGTTGGTTGTTCCCAATTGGTGATGCACAGCAGGGATACCAGGGCCAGCATGTTCCAGGAGGTATAGGACATCCTGGGTATAGGACATCCCTCCCCCCCCAGCCCCGGAAGCCTTATCCCACTTTCCTCAGTCTGCACAGTAACCCGGGGTGCTACAGCTACCTGTGTTGCGCCCCTACCTCAGCGGGAGCTCCTCCACCTTGGCAACCCCCCCCCACCAGCGTAACAAATGCTAATAGCTAATTTCTTGAGAGAGGACCAGGCAGAAACTAGCCGCTGATGTAGCCCAATCTCAGAAAATATAGCATCAGCTCTAGTGTATTCCATTCTTTGGAAGCAAGTCGAAAATGCAGCCCATATTGGAGAGGGGTGAACCAGCCTCTATCTTCATGGAGACCATGTCCAAATATGCACAGACATGTTTTAACTAATGGAGGGGTGCAGTATCTTTCCTTTGCAATGAGTCTTGTGGGGGTTCCAAAGTCATAGATTGACATCCTTTTATAAGAGGGGCAGCAGTATAATAAGCTCTGAGGAGCTTCATGGTAATCATTGGTTATCTTTTTAACCATCTTGCTGGTCTCCTGTGCTTGTTAATGGGTCTGTTTCTTGTACCCACGAGGTGGGCCTCGCAGGACTGCCTGCTTTCTCTGCAATACTGAAATGAATGGCATCGTCCTCTCTGTCTTTCACCAGCATGTCATTTGCAAGAGAACTGAACTGAAGAGAAACATGCGAGAGGGGGTCCCTACCTGCTCTTGGCCAGAGACGGATCATATCAAATACCACTGCATCTCCCTCCTCACCCCTTCCCCCTCAGCTGGCCGTCTCTAACTGCCAGCCATGAATGTATTATTTTAAAACCTCACAGCGGTTCTTTGTTACTGTCTGTTTTCATTTTGCCTTCCCTCTCTCTGGGTCACCCGTGAAGATGTTAAGAAAAAAAAAAAAAGCAAGTTAAGAAAGTGAAATGAAATCGCTGACGTGTGCTGCTCAGCCTCACTCAGCACCCCACTTCCCTGGGCAGAACAACTCAAGACTTGACGGGGACAGCGAGACAGGGAAGGCAGACTGCTCACAGTTCCATGCAAAACCTTCCTTTCACTGTTCTCATTTCTCACGCAACAGAATCAAAACAAGCGGACGACCAAGATCCAATACACCCATCATACAGAGACTCTGTGTTACTTTAACGAAGTAAAGGAAAACTCGGAGCACAAAAATCTTTATTTATTAATGAGATGAAGCTGATTTGGCAATGGTATTTTTCCACCTTCCCATCCTATAAAACAGCAATCTGCCAGCCCAAGAGAAGTAATCTTAATTTCACAAGAAGGGACACTTGAACCCCATTTTGCAGAACTGCTCTGATTAGACCATCAAAGACCAACTCTGGAAACCTGTGCAGATATTATTCCAGAAAAAAAAGCAAACAGTCATTTTCTTAGTTGTGACAGAAATTCACGTTATGTTAGATGCTAAGAAGATGATTGGTGCGGAAGTTCTCCAGAAAACCCACAATTATTAGTTGGGAGCCTTATACTGTTTTTAGCATTTCTATGGAGACTGGGATATACTTATTATTCTCATCAAGAAAGTCTCCATATGCCTATGTGGTTATCCTTGTACAAACAAGGTTATAATATTCTTTCTATGGGGTCCTCTGAATCGTCACAAGATACTTCTGTTAGAGACTTTGGCCACCTCGTCTGGTTTTCTGAGGACACCAATATCTTGCTGCTTCCATGCACCAAGACTGCTCTGGGCTGAGATCTCACATATAAGACGTGCTCTTTAAAAGCACAAAGTAGAGGGGTCGAGGAGATGGCTCAGTCAGTCAGAGGCTTGCCTCGCAAGCATGAGGATCTGAGTTCGGTCTCCAGCATTGATATAAAGAAAGCTCGGTGTGCTGGCGCCTGCACTTGTAATCCCAGAGTTGGGAAGCTGCTGGCCAGCTGACTTAGCTTATTTGGTGGATTCTTGTCTCAAAAAACAAGATGGGTGGTAACTGAAGAACAGTCGCAGAGACTTTTCTCTGGCCTCCACAGGCAAGTAAGCACACAGGCCTGCACACACACATACACATGAACACACGTGTATGCACGTACACTCATTTACAGATACAAGGTAGAACCTGAGAGAGGCAGGGAGTAGAATGTCTGTCTTTTCCAAATCTTGGGTGTCCCGGGCTAAGAACCGCGTAGGCACCAGTGCAAAGTTAAAGGGAACAGACTGTGAAACTGGGCTTTTTAGAAGTCCTGAAGCCCATCCCTTGCTTTTCCTCCGGATTGGTCAGGCGAGGCCTCTTGGGAAGCCCAGAGCCCATGTCCGTGGTCCTGGAGCAGCCTTATCCTGAATCCAGGTCAGGGCTGGTGAATAGCTAGACTCCCAGTGGGCCAGCTCTGTGGGCAGAGGCCTGCGTGGGGAGGGAAGACTGGGCCTTCTTCTCCGGGTGTGATGTGTAAGGAGAAATGTGAGGAAATGACAGAAACTAGAGATCTGCACTGCTTCCCACAGCCAGCTTCCCACAGCCTAGAAGGTTAGAGACAGCGAGGTCGCTGATCTCACATCAGAACCAGAACATCGTGGTAACTGCTCAGAGACACCATCTCTTGCGCGACAGTTCTATAAGGTGACAAGCAGCCTGTCCGTGCCCACTGTTCTGAGTCCCGACTCGTGCCCGCCCCCAAGGAGAATGCAGCTTTCACAGTAAAAGCTAGTCTTGGAAAACATTCAAGTACGAGTGGGCATGCCCTGGGGACTCTTCATTTGTACTCTCTGGAAATCCTTTATTGCTGCGGCCTGCCACCAGCAAAACTGGTCTTACCAGTCTGCTGTACTTTTTTTTAAAGGTCTAAAAATATTAATATATGGCCTTGTAAAGCTTTGTAAAGACGGGCTGTCCGTGTTGAGCTGTGTCTAATAATACCAGAGTAATTGTTTGAAATGAGCTTTGGGTACCCTCTGGATAATGTTCACTCTGAGGGGTGTCATTTAAAACCCATCATAATCTTGTGAGCCCCCCCCAACAGCTCAGTATTCCTAGTGGCCCCTGTTCAGATGTGTTGTCCTTGGCCACCCCGCCCACCTAGATGCCTCGCTGAGATTTCAAGGTCTTCTTTGGCGTCCAGTCCTTGCTGGGCCTCCACTGCCTGTCCTCTTTAGTGACTAGACTCCTGTTTATTGTGCAGAACTCAGTCTGAGACCACCTCCTCTGGAAGACTTGGATGATGCTCATCCTGTCTCTGGGGATGGGGGGGGGCACAAAGAAGAACCCAGAAAGCCCAAGGATTAAGTTAAAACACGTACCTTCAGTCAGCAAAATGTTCCCAAATGAAGACCCATCCCCAGGACAAGTAGAGCCACAAGAACCTGCTTGTCATATGTGTTCGAACCCCTCACTGATTTTGCCACTTAAGTCCTCGCACTCGCGTGGGTATTTCAGGTTAAAGGGGCTTCAGAGAGTCTCGGCAAGGCCTTCCAAGCTCAAAACACCTACCATTAAGTCTACTGGAGGAGACAAATGTGAAACAAACCCAGAATATAAACTTCCAAGCTAAAATCAAACTCCTGAAAGTTGCTATTGGCTGTAGAGCTTTCTGGAACCAAACTTATTTAAAAGTTGACCATAGCTGGGAATGTTGGTGCAAGACTGTCATACTTGGGAAGTGGAAATAAAAAAAAAAGATCAGGAGTTCAAGGTGATCCTTATACAAAGCTCAAGACTGGCTGTGGGAAGCCCTATACATGCACACACACACGCGCACACACGCACACACGCACACACACACACGCATGAACACATGTTAGAAATAATCATGGCAAAGCAGTATCTGAGAGAGCTGTATTGTACAAAGTGCCATCAATCCAGACTAGAGGCTCAATGAATGTCCATGACGTCACCTTCTTCTCTGGGCCCAGGATTCGTGGGTGAGCTATAGGCTACCACAGCTGCTCAGCCTTGAAGACAAACACGATCTCTGAAGTCACATCATGGAGAAGGTGGGGCTTCCCCAGAATAGTACTGGGGAGCCCTGGAGAACAATTTAGGAATGGCCGTTTCTCTTAAAACATGTGACCCAAGAGTCAGCAAGGGTGTTCTTGACCTGCTCCAAGGAGCGTTCGGAAATTCTTTGAGTTTGTTGGAGTTCTATGTTTGAGTTCTCCTGAGGAACAAACCCAGCAGCACGTGTTGGCTTGTTTGTTTATAAGGTTGTGGAAACTTAGCAAGTGCCATTTGTCAGCCTAGAGTGACAGGAGGGAGACACTGTATAGATCCAAAACAGTCTGTGGAGGAACCCCAAAACTGCCTGCTGGAGAAGTCCTTGCCTGGAGATCTTTGTGTTCTATTAAAGCATTTACGTGTTTGGATGAAGTCCACTCATATATGAAAATTAGTCTGTACCACCTGAAGCCCCTCATGTACAATAGTCCTACACGCCTCCCTCGCAGAAGCATATAGAATAATATTTGACCTGTGCACAATGGCTCAGCCAGGCTCAGAGATGAAATCAACTGAGTTCTGGATGCCGCCCCTTTTCCCCCTTCCAGTTGTGGGTACTTGCTGCAGCCCTTTCATCCAGTATTGGTTGCACAAGGGAGATGTTAATCATTTGTCTGCTAATAATAGGTCTTTCATCAATAGAAGCCACTCCCAGATTTGATATAGATTATGAATTCTTGGATGCAGATCTGAGGTCCTGATTGGATAGGCTTTGGAATGTTTCTCTGGGGGGAAAATGAATGCACTTTTCCCCCCCATGGGAAGAATCTGAATATTTGTGATCAAGAAGGCAGATGGTGGTGTGTTGGGTGCTGGTGGTCCATGATCCACACCAGACATTCCTGCCTCTTTGTCTTTGACCTTGCGTATTTGACTTGCTCTGACCATTAACACGTGCAGGAGGGCCCTTGTGCTAGTTCTGAGTGGAGAGCTGCTTCTGGTGTCCTCTTAAGCTTTGTTCTCTCCGGGGAGGACCTAAGGCAGCCTCGGCCTGGGCCCCTGAAGGAGAACACAAGTCCCCGAACGCAGCAAAGTACAGCCAAGCGCAGCTGAGCTCGGCAGAGCCGATCACTCAGCAGTCCTCACTGTTGCCAAGCAACGCATCGGTGTTGTTGGGCTGAAGTGCGGCTCGATGGTAGAGTGATACCCAGCGTGTGTGAGCCCTGAACCGGGTATCCAATGCCTTGGAGGGTGGAGATAAATTAATAGATATTTGAATTATTGGGATGTTGGGAATGCTTGTTACTGCATCAAAACTGGATCCTTGTAAACCGTGTGGGCAGATTAGGTGCCGGAGGGCTTCCAAATAGGAAGGCTGAGCTTGAATGGAACAGATATTCTCCCTATTACCTCACTCTTTTTTTCTCACTGAAACACACACACACACACACACACACACACACACACACACACACACACACACACACGTTTGTGGTTCTAGAACTCAAACCCCGGTTTTGTGCATGCCAGGCAAGTATTCTATCACTCAGCCGTACCTCTAAAACACAAAAGGTATTTTCAGAGCATATTATAAAGGCTCCACTCACTTTTATTGTAGGATTTTGAACCGCACTGGAACTCAGAATCTAGCACTCTGGAGGGATGGAAGGGGTCCCTGGCTCTTGGGCTGTGACAACCCCTGTGTCCTGACATGGGCTGGCTCAGGGTGACCTTCGCAGGGAACTTGCCACTTCTCTCTTGCTTCTATTCTCTTCTTTCAGTTTGTGTCTGGGCTGGAGGGAAAAGAGGCTTTGTGGCTTCTCTAGACAATGCCAATAGATTCCAAAAGAGCACTGTCCATTAAAAAAAAAACGTTGAGAAAGTACAGCTTGAACCTAGAATCGCTTGGGTACCTTTTGTTTTCTAGAAGATTATGTGTGTGTGTGTATATATATATATATATATATATATATATATATATATATATAAATTCCATTCACTTTTTCCTGTTTTTCTATTTTTTCATCTGATTAGTTGCTTGATTTATACTGGGAAACTCAACTCGTCATTTTTTTTCAGGGCTGATTCTTAAGCCCAATTCCTCTGCAATTGCATTTAACCTTACGGCTTTGTGGGAGGATATAAGATTATTTTTGCTATCATAACTTGGGTTGAATTTTTGAAATGAGAACATTTGTTCTGAGTAATAAAAGACTTCAATTCAATAAATGCAAGCAGTAACTTTGCACAAACAACCACGAGGCTGGGTCTTATACAACTCATCTGGATATTTTAAGAAGAGGACAGGCCAATGAGTGTTCACACAGACGGTTGGAGAACTAGGTTAAAGAAAAAAAGAGAGAGAGAGAGAAAAGAACTTGCTTATCCATGTGACTCTTCCATCCCCCTGAGACAGGCAAAATGACTCAGGCTTTCAAGTAGGTGACAATGTTTACAGAATATGACCTAGTGGTTTTTCTCAGTGCTTCTCAGTTGGCTGGTTGCTTTGCTTTTGATTCTCCTGCATCCCTGAGGAATCTGGGGGTATTTTGGGCCTTTTCACAGAATGGTCCAAAGGGCCCCACTGACAGTTCACAAGAAACCCCATGAATGTCTAGATGCTAACTTTGACATTCACAAAGGCTCCTGGCAGAAGAGCTGATGAAACTCACCAGGAGAAATCAAGCCTCAAGGCTGTGTTCGCGCGCCCCGGGCCTGCTCGGAACAGTCCTATTCATACCCAGAAGCTGTCAGTCTTCTGCTGAGGTCAGCTCCAGCTCGCAGCCGCATCTCCAAGCTCCTGGCTACTGCCTGACTATCCAGAGCCCACTGGCAGCAGAAGCGTTGGTTGGAGGCTTTGGTTGGCAGGAAGAGTCTAGGGTTTCAGATCAGCTTTGCCCGGGCTCGGATGGGATCCCCTCAGGCTTCTCTTTCTTCTTTAGTGGTATGGCTGTATGTGTAGTCGGGCGTGCGTGGGCTTTCGAGGCTTTCGGATGGGTTCTGTGGGGGGTGATCGGGTTGCGACGTCTGGTGTTCTCGGTGCGGCGTGCGAGGGAGGGACTTTGCTTTCTGTCTCGCTTGTCGTTCGTTCTTCCTTTTCTGCGTCGTCTCTTTCTTCTTGCCCTGTTCTTTCTGTTCTTTTTGTCTATCTTCTCGCTCTCATGTCTTTTTTTGCTTGGTATCTCTTCGCCTTTCGCGTGCATTATCGCGATTTGTCTCTCTTCTTCATTATCTTTTTCTTTCTCTCTCTTATTTCTCTCTTTCTTCCTTCTTTATCCCTTTTCTTCTCTCTTTCTTATTCCTTCCTTCCCTTCTCTATCTCTCTCTCTCTCTCTCTCTCTCTCTCTTCTTTCTTTCTTTCTTTCTTTCTTTCTTTCTTTCTTTCTTCTTTCTTTCTTTCTTCTTTCTTTCTTTCTTTCTTTCTTTCTTTCTTAGCTGAACAGGGACAATCTCTCAGCCTCCTTTGCTCAGTTTCTGTCTGAATGAGCCAGATAACCAATCTGCGTGGAACCTTTGGAATTTGATGCAGCCCAAAGACACTAGGAATCTCAACTCTTCTGATGCTGAGGAAAGGCCCTGCTGTTGGGCTTGCTCGGAGTGGATATGACATGAAACAAGGTGTGGTATCCTATGCCCCCCACACCATCTTTCTTAAAAATGACAGTTTTGGTATATACGTATGGTGACTTGCTCTGTGTCTTGTGTCTTATGGGCGCCCGTGACCTGTCCTCAGATTCCCTAGATTCCATGGGCTTCTTTTTTTTTTTTCTGTTCGAATATGTAAGACTTGATTTGGGGGTACTGGTCTCTTTCTCCTTACCATATTTTGGAAGAACTGGGAATTGAACCTGGTGCTTTACACACACCAGACCAAGGACTCTACCACTGAGCTGTATCTCCAGTTATCTTTCCTCACCTCCCTTGGCAACCTGCACTTGGCATCTGTCTACGGCTAAGTCGCAGATCCTTTTCTCAGCTGTAGGTGCCACAAAATTGTAAGCCAAATCACACAGGGCCTTGTTTCTTTACGTAGCACATTCAAAAGAAGTGCTGTTTTGAATCCGAAGACCGCAAAGAGTAGAATTTTGTAGCAAGGGAGTAAATTAATTATCCAGCACCCCTCTGGTTCTCCTTACAATGAGGACTCTGTCGTTCTGTGAGCTGCCTGTAGCAAGGGAACGAAGAACAAGTGGCAAGGTATACCTGAAGCTTAAAAACACGGGTACGTTTCTCTCTGTTAATCAGCATGAGCCCCCACAATAATCACACTTGCCATTGAATCGTGCTCCCCAACTGGACACAATTTAGAATTTTCAAAGACTTTGTACAGATGTCATTTCTTTGATCCTCAGCAGTTCTGTGAGGTGGTCGCATCTTTCAATCATTCAACAAATACTCACTGAAATCTCTGTTGAGGGCAGCTGAGGGGATTCCCAGGACTTAGGGCTTTCTGTTTTAAACACAGGACAGTCCGGGCAAACTGCCAGTCAACCTTCTGTCGTCCGTGCCACAGGGCTGCTGAGATGCAGGGAATGGCATGTGTGGTGCCTTATGAAGGCATCTTTATGCGTTTGATGGCTACTGGGTATTGAGCTGAGTTAGAACATTTTAAAATTTGATGTTGCAATGCCTGTCCTTCAGATTTTTGGTTCATTTATTAGGGAGAGCTAGATCCTAGTAGGTAAAGACAAAAAGTGGCAGGAAGTACTTTCCCAACATTTAATAAGCTTTTTTTTCTGGAGATAAGGGCATGTTGGGGAAACTGCTGCCCTTTGAGGCTTCCGGATGGGTGTCTCTAAGATACTGCACCCCACTTCTTGTCTGATTCCTCTGTTATCTTCTGGTCCTCCTCCCATGCATCCTTCTTGTGACCCTTCTTCCTTTAGAGGTGACTTTATCTTTTTCCACATCTTCAGTAATTACTTCTACCTGGATGACATGTTAAAACTGGGATTAGAATAACTAAACTGACCGAATGAAACGATGTGGGGTTTTTTTGGTTGTTTCATGTTTGAGACAGGGCGTCCTACATGTCACGCTCTCTATATATCCAAGGATGACCCTGAGCTTTTGGTCCTCTAGCCTCTAGCTCCCTAGTGATGGGGATGGTTGAACCCAGACGTGGTGCATGCTGGTCCAGCACTCTACCACATCCTTAGTATGACATACAATTTTGTGCATGTAGAGCAACGTTCTGGTCTCAAAGAGACATCCCAGAAGACTCCTCCTGGAAGATTCCAGAATATTCTGGAAGAGAGAATATTCTGACCAAGAGATAAGAGTTTCTTGGAGTTGACAGGAACATCACTGACTTGTTGAGCAAGACAAGCCGGGGCCAGGTTGAGCCGAAGGAGCCAGATTCCACTGTGTTACAAGGCTTCCTCTAAACACAACTACTTCTCCTATACATTTCAGAGCAACCCAGGAACTTCCTAATTGAATAGTGTCCCATTATGTGACCAGATCATGCATTTCCAGGAAGGACAAAGTAATCCAATTAGTGTTGAAATGTCAGCCCAAGCTGCAGACACTGCTTTGGACTGAGCTGGAACATTTTCTCCAGCTGTTAGCCAACAGCGCAGTTTAACTCAAACAGCTACGTATGGCCTTTGGCAGGGATGGACGCTCTCCTGTTTGAAGTACAATTCTCAGCACACTGTTTTTTGTTTTTGTTTTTTTTTTTTTGTCTGAATTTACATTTTCTGGTTTTTGCAAATAGGGCTGGCTGAGAATTTGAAGGGTGTGAATTTATTTTGCCTAAACTACAGGGCAGGCCTCACAGAAAGAATGATCTTTATCTTAGTCACTTTTCCAGTGGCTGTGATAAGATAAAATACCCTAACCAAAACAACTTAAGGAAGAAAGGATTTCTGCTGGTTTACAGTTCAAGGAAGGGATAAGAGCCAGGTGGGGAAGTCAAGAAGGCAGGAGCTTGTAGCTGCTGGTCACATTGCAGTTGCGATTGAAAAGCAGAGCAGTTGAATGCCTGAACTCAGCTTTCCAGAACAGTAACCCTAAAGAATGACGCCATTCACTTTTAGGCTGGGTTTCCCCACATCAATTAGTATCACCCAGATAATCACTCCTAGGCATCCTACAAGGCTAAACTCAGTCTAGGTAATTCCTTACAGGTGTGCCTACAGGAACTACCTCTAGTTCTTAAGCTGATAATTAACACAAACATCAGGTCATCCTTTACTTAACATGTATTGTCTTTCTCTGAAAAGCCTATCTGGTTGCTTTGACTCTTCAGTCCACACACAGCCTCAAAGTGTTTGCTGCACATCAGGCATGCTTTAGGAAACAGCTGAAAACAGGGTGCTGAGAGCAGAGTCCGAGTTGAGATTCCAAAGATCCAGGTGCAGAGAGTTCCAGCCAGAACAGTGCAGACTCGTTGAAGAGCAAAGAACTTGGTTTGTTCACAAGCTAAAGGAAAACCAGTGGCTGAAGGAGTAAGCTAGGAGCTTGCGTGCCCTGAGGAGGTCAAGAGAGATAGAAGGAGCCCAGTGACTTTAGGCCTTGGGATTTCAACAAAGATGATCCTGATCCCTTTGGATACCTGATGGGAAATTGAGTTAGGCGGAGGCAAAAATGGACTGGCCAAGAAAAATATTGTGAAATGGTAGGTGAAAAGTGAGAGGGGCTTGGATGTGCATTGTGGCAGTGGGTGGCAGAGAAGTGGCAGATTCAAGGTGTGTTTGCATGATCCGCCTGCTGATGGATTTGCTACTGAGTGGATGAGCAGGGGCGAGAGAACAATCAGGATGATTCCGAGGATTTGGCAGATGGTTTGCCCCGGGTAGAGAGCTGTAGGTGACATATTGTCATCACATGTGGATCACATCTGTAGCCCCCACTGCCACTGCCAATGGTTTTTGAGGCCAAGGACACATGATCTCTTTGGCTTCATGAACCAGGACCACGACTCTCAGACATCAGCTGAGACTTGGGGATTACAACCTTCCGAGTACTAGCGGCAGACCAAGAGAGAAACTGAGCTTTGTTTGCCTGCAGAAGCAGGGCATGCTTCTGCACACGCGATGCGGCTTTTGAAGTGCCATTTCTCTGGCTCCAGGTTCTGACATTGCAACCAGTGATGATGCAGCATTAGCGAGTCAGTGGCGAGCGCCAGGTATGGTTCTAAGTGATTCGCACAGCCTAGGATGTGACATGGGTCCTTCAATCCACCTTAAGACAAAGAAACCAAAACTTGCAGAGGTAAGTACCTGCTGGAGGGCACACGGTGGGGAAGCAGGGGCAGACCCTCAAGCTGTATATCTGAGTTCCACAAGCATGGCAGGATCCCACCCCCATCTTCCGGACCTGGCCAGAGGTGTCAGCACACAACTGCTAGGATCATCTGCCTCTGGGCAGCTGGGACAGCCATGGTGGTGAGGCGGCTCAGCCTGCTATAAAAGGAACACACTGTGGGTGTTTTATAGGTGTGAACAAATCATGGCCAACTGAGGCTGCTGGGAAGGTCTTTCTTTGAAAGTGAGGGAGAATATGGTAACGCTTGGAGATACCTGTTTGACATAGTGACTGACATTTTGTTTTGGTTCACAGACAGAAAGAACAAGAGGTATTAAAGACTCTGGTATGCAGAGGCCAACTGTGTCATTCGTGCAAGAAATACCAGTAAAACCCTGGACCATCCAATTAGGCTTTAAATACTAGAGTATGAATGAGAAGCATTTCTCCCATAGTTGACTCTGCTCATAGCATTTGGATTGAGGATTTGAACTGACGATTGATCTAGAAAGGATTGGGCATTTTGAGGTGATTATTTTTAAAATTTAATTTATCCGTTTTTATATGTATGTGCATATGTGTGTGTGGAGTTCATGAAGGTGTATCCATATGTGCGTGCACCAAGATAGGTGTGTGTGTGTGTGTGTGTGTGTGTGTAATGCCTATGCATATGTGTGGAGGCTGGAGGGTGATAGTTGGAATCACCCTTAATCTCTTTTCCACCTTATTTTTGATCCTGGGTCTCGAATGAAACCCCAGTAAACCATCCATTAGGAATAGTCTGGCTAGCCAATTTATACGCCAAGACATTATTTTATGGCTTTCAGGCATTTTACCTTTGCGTGGGGTCTGGGGATCTGAACTCAGGTCCTTATCTTGTGTGACATGCGCTTTAAAGACTGAACCATTTCCCCCATCCAAAACTGAGCTAATTCTGAATGTCTGTTAGAAGTGTTCCCTCTATTTTCTTCTACTACTTAAAAAAATATTTTTTCTGCCAGTAAAATAAGTGCTTAACTAGGAAGCTACAGCAGGCATGGCTGGTATTATAATACACTCGAGAGCCCTTAACAAAAGAATATTTGATTATAGAAGGAAACTAGAATCTGTTTGTTTTCTGTTCATTTAATTTGATGTTTTAATGATACTGTGAGTTATTTGAAATGTTCCATTTTAATATCCCCTTTATTTGCTGTACTTGCACATTGAGGCAGGCTTGCAAAGGGTGATGTGTTTAAAAGTTTGTCTTCAAATAATCAATTTCCAAGGGAGCCAGAGGCAGAAGAGTTTTTACCTCAGGAATGCTTTAGGATCTTTAAAAAGAATCCATCCTAATTAGGGTCCAGAAATAAGCATAGGTAGACAGACTCCTCTACACTCAACTTTCTTTTATATATTAGAAGCACAGCAATATTGTGCATCAGATAAGCAGAGATACTGAGCTTTTAGTTCAAGATGTTGGGAAGCAGACCATCAATACATAGTACAGGCTACTTACATAGCTGAATTTCTATTTCCTCCCCACTGTTATTTCAAATTGGTCAGGACATCTGATTTATGTCAGTTGGATTTGCTCTCTGTTTCTGTACTGTCTCCCCAGGCCTGAGGCGAGCTCCCTCATCCCAGGACCCTATATGTCCCTCCTCTTTTCTAGCCTTCATACCTGGGGAGACAGATCCTGGATGTGCTCAATAAATATCTGATCCATGCAGTAGACAGAATGGTTCTCCAGATGCCCAAGGTCTGATCAATGGGTTCTGCAAATAGGTTGTGTTTCATGGAAAGGGGGAATTAAGGTTCTTGGTGGAGCTAAACCAGCTGATCGTCTAATAAGATAAGAACAATTCCAGGCTGTCCATCAGGCACAATGCAGCCCCAGGGGTGCCTCCAAGAAGGAGGTAGAAGGTTGCAAACATGACTCGGGAGAAGAACTCGTTGACTTTGACACCAGAAAAAGAGGGCATAGGCCGGTGAATGTGAGTGACTCTGGAAGGTGGGAAAGGCCAGAAAGTGACTCTCCTTTAAAACTTCCAGCAAGCGGCATGACTTGTCTTCTCCTAAATATTATTCTAAAGATCCCACCCAAGTACCAACCTACAGAAATGCAGGATGATAAATCACTGTAGTTGTAAGCCACTAAGGTTATGGTAAACTTTGACAGCCACAATAGAAAACGAACAAACATAGAGAATGAATCTGAGCCCAGCCTATTAGTCGCCCACACAACAAGCCATTCTTGAAAGGTATACTGCTTGTCTCAGGTCTGTGGCACCGAGGTTAGCAGATGCTCTTTCCACATCACCCCTCTACCCAAAGCTTGGTACCCACAGCCGTGGCTAACTCTTTCAGACTTGGGGGAATGTTTCCTGAAGTCCTTGTAGTTAATTCCTGAAACTTCTCTTCAGAAGTGCATATCATTGTGATGTTTTTAAGCGAAATGTAGTCCCAACACACAATGTAACATAGCAAGTGCCACTTCCGGAATCTGTCCGTGAATGATGTGGACACCACACCACTACAGCGTACTCCAGTCTAGAGTTAGGTGTGTTCGCACGTTCTTCTATTCTCTGTGCTCCAAGAAGTTGGCTCTGAGTTTCACTTTAAAAATTTGATTGGTTTGGGTTTTGTAATTTACAGTTCTTGGTCCAGTTTGGCAGGAAAACTCACACCATCAACAAAGGGCCGAGGGAACCAGCCCTGTTACATATCCTTGTAACAGCTGAGGGAGGGACAATCTTACTTGCCAGACCAGCATGTCTGGCCAAGTATACACAAGGATGTCTCATTTCGCGAATAGTTCCCTCCATTTTATTTACCTGCTTGGAGACTAGCCCCACCCATCATGGGTTACGTCTTCCCCATCAACTAGACAATCTCCTGCAGGTTCACTTTGGGCTTAACTCAACTAATTCTCTACAAATGTGCCCAGAGCTGAAACCCTCAGCTATTAACTCGATACCTGTACCAAACTATGACAGAGGGAGAGTAATTTTTATTTTGTGGCAAAACAACCTTATAGGAAGTGGGGAGGCCCTTTTTCCATCCAGAGGCTTTTGATATCTGGTTGAATTTTCAATGTTAGTAGGAGCTTTTATTTTATTTTATTTTATTTTATTTTATTTTATTTTATTTTATTTTATTTTATTTTATTTTATGTGGTATAGATGTGTTGATCAAGTGTGTTGAGTATGGGTACACGTGTGCACATGTGTGTGTATGTGGGAGCCGGAGGCTGGTGTCAGGAATATTCCTCGCTCATGTGTTCATTCTGTTCTTTGAGACAGCATCTCAAGTGAAGCTGTATTGATGGTCTCACTAGCCCGTTTCCTCTGGCGCTCCCTGCTTCTGACATCTGAGGCAGAAGTTACAAGAGGGTTGCCATGCCCACTTGCATTGTGTGAGTTTTGAGGAGCCGAATTCAGGTTCTCTTGCTTGACAGGCAGGGGGTTTCACGACTGAACCATCCCCTCAGCCCCTAATATTTGCATTTTTAAATATTTGACTTAGAAAAATTCATTGATCAAGAGGTACAGAACTGTGATATACAAATTGTGTGTGTATGTCCATATGTATGTAGTATAGGTGAATATACATGTTCGCGTGTGTGTGTGAGTGCATGTGTGTGTGCACGCGTGTGTAAGGGCATGTGTGTGCATGCGTACATGCGTGCATGTGTGCATGTGTGTGCATATGTGCACGTGCATGCATATGAGTGCGCGTGCATGTGTGCGTGTGCGCATGCATGTGTGTGCTCAAGTATGCGTGCGTGCATGCGCGTGTATGTTCATGCATGTATGTGCAGGCGTGCACATGTGTGCATGTGTACATGTGTGCACATGTGTGTGCGTGTGTGCGTGTGTGTGCACGTGCATGTGTGTGTGCGCGTGTGTACGTGCTCAAGTGTGCATGCGTGCACATGTGTGGAGGCCAGAGACTGCCGTTAGGCACCTCGTGCTTCCACCTTGTTTTGTGACAACAGGCCTCTCGCTGAACCTGGAGCTCATGGTTCAGCTGCGCTGCTGGCCCACAAGCCACAGGGCTCCCCCGTCTCTGCCTCCCCAGCTGGCAACACTGACTTTTGATGTGAGTGCTGGGATCTGAACTCAGGGCCTCGTGCTGATGTAGCAAACACTCTGCCTACTGAGCCCTTGTCCTCAGTCCTGTAATATCTTTCTTTCTTTATGTATTAGGTGAGATATGTGTAAAAAGAGAGGGATCATCTCCACTTTATTCAATTACCCACAATCCTAGTTCATAGGTAGAAAATGGAATCAAATTTTCATCAAATTTTCCTTTATTCATCATAATTCAAATAAGTGATTCAACTTCCTCGTATCTCATCATTAATCACTTAGTGTCTTCTTCTTTCTGACATCTACCTGGAATGCTCAACGGGGCAGGCATACATTCAGTGACTCCCAAGACCAGGGCCAGATACAGGCCCGTCCTGTGATAGACTGCTTCTTCACTGAATGAAAATGAGGGAATTTTTCCTACCTCTTCCCTCTCGTTCCCTCCACTACCTCTACATTCATTTAGCTTCACGGAGCTAAACCATGGGTAGAAGCAATTTGGATCAAACCCATAAAATTAGTGAAGAAAAGCCCCCAGAGACATCAAAAGTACAGTTGGTCTCCCTGACCCCTCCTTCCTCCAAAAGAAAACCTTACTTAAAAGTATCCAAGGCAGGCATCTGATAGAGACCCACATGGGCATTTCAACATCTTGATTTGTTGCTTGTCTTCTGAGCAGTGGCACCCTAGGGAGCTTCCTAGTGAGGTTCCTAAGAAAATGTAGATCAGTATAGCAAAGACTTAGCTAACCACATACAGTCTACCTTCTGAATGGTTCAAAGCAATTCCACATCGAATATTCCATTTGTCCTCAAAAGCATCCCTTCCCATTGGAGGGCCCAGCTTCTGAGATATGCAGAGAGGAAATGATGAGCACCATGATATTTTTTAATTGAAAATGGGTCTAGGGAGGTTATAAGTGCATTAGTGTCTCTTGGGTACAGTTAGGGCTGGACATTGGTCCACAGGCTGGATCAATTTCTAAGTCGGTGGCAGAACTTGAGGTGGAATGACGTCAGAGATGATTCAATGCGACCATATGTATCAGCGGTGCGTGGCCGACATAAGGCTACATGACAGACAGCAAACAGCCAGAATCTGCGTTGCTCCTCTTAGACGGTCACTCATCACTCATGTCCCTGAAGATCGGCTGGCTGTTGACTGACTCAAGGCCTGACTTTGGCTGGGAATCAGTGTGGGCTTGAATTTGATTCATGTGTCGCTGTTTCCCTGGCATATGAAATCAGAGAGTGAATGCAAACACCGGGGCTCCCCAAGGCACTTTTGCATGCTATCAGCCAACCCAAGTTGCAGGACCAACCCAGATTTAGAGAGTGGAGAAATCCATTCATTCTCTTTGGCGAGAGAATTGCAAACTCCCTGATAAAGGACATGAATTTAGGGAGGGACAAAGAAATGGGGCCTGCATGCAATCAGTCAATCACCAGGCCACATGGTTTGAGAAAAGCCAAGTTTTTCAGGATGACTTGTCAGAATTGAGTTCAAGCTCTGGGCACATTTTTAAAGAATCAGTGGTTGAATTAGACTTGGAGCACATCTGTAGGAGATTGCCCAGTTGATGGGGGAGGCCCATGGTGGGTGGGACGAGTGAATAAGATGGAAGAAGCTGGTTAAGGAAGTTGGTATCCTTCTGTCTATGGGGCCAGAGATACTGATGTGGCACGTGAGGATTGTCCTCTCAGTGGCCCTGTGGATGTCGTGTGGTCAATTCTCTTGGCTCCTGATGTTGGTACGAATTCTCCTGTCAAGATGGACAAGAAACTGTAACCAAGAATCCTAAGAGAGAATAAAACCCCTTGCTCCCCCTTAAACTGTTTGGTCATGAATTTATCAGCAACATGCTAAAGTTTGCAACTTGTCCGAGGTCACATGACAGAGTGGGGATGAGCTCCCAGGACTCTTGCCTCCCACTCTGGTGGTCTTTCCATCACTCCCAACCATAGGCAGAGGCCATTGCTTCCACCTTCACTGTGCGTTCAGCAAATAACTCACTAGTGTGTCGCTTGTGCTGTGTGCTAAAGAAAAGCAAGTTCATTAATGGACAAGTGAACTTCATTTGTCTCATTCGCCCTCAGCTTTAGATAACAGACTTCCAGACAAGGGGTGAGTGGCCAGGTTCCTACCTGCCCTTCCTTGGCCTCTTAAAAGCCACAGTGTAGGGAGCCTTCACTGCCTAGAACAAGCTACTCGCTTCAGACAATGCAATCCCACACAGTCCTTCTCTGAACAGAAATGTCAGTTCCACGTCTGCATTCCAAAGACATCTCTTCACCTATCAGCAAACAGGTGGTTTTGGCAAGAGAGTATTTTGTACCATGGTTTCCCTCTGACTCCAGGGGCAAATAACTCAGTCATTTCTGAAGTCTGTTTAGTCTCAAAAGGAAACAACTTACTAATTAGGGTAAGGGACTTTACAAAAATATGTTTTCGATTCCACTGATGGTCAGTTACAAGCGATAACACTGTTAAATGTAGTGCCTAATAAATCTGGAAAAACTACCTAATAAATGTTAGTAATAAAAATGATTAACAATAAATTAAATGCAGAGAACCGGGAATGTACCACATTATTTTTAACTAGTTTGGACCATCGGGTTCTGATTATTCAGTTTGTCCTGTACACCTGGAGTTTATTAGAGTGTAATACAAACTAAACGGCCCCTCAGAGAGGCCACTGAAAGGACTTAGTATAAAACAATATACAAGTTTAATAGTGGTAACTGACCTTAGTTTCTTTTACAAAAACATATCTTTGTAACTGGAGCCCCAAGGAAATGTAATGCTTTTTACCTAATCCTGATTGTTAATTTTCCTTTTATTTAATTTAGAAGGTTTCATTTGTTTCGTGCGATAGGAAGATACAATTTATATTCAATAATTCTTCCTGCTCTGGAAAGAGATCCGAGATGGCTAAGTATTGCTTTCCTTTGGCTGTGTCTATTACCAGAAGGGAGAAAAACAGACGGGCAGGGCACTTTGCTATTTATGGCAGTCGGTTAAAACCCACATTCTGAAATAGCCAAATGAAATGGGTACATGTGTTTATAATCAAGGTGCATTTGACTAATTCATTTGTCTCGTTTCCCTAAACCTTTAAATATTACTCATTCTCAAATACCAGAAAATTGGGCCTCTTTTTGGTAGAGGACAGAAAGGCAGAGACAGTTCTTCGATGGCGACTTTTCATAACGTCCTCCAACGTCTATCTGCCCAAGGACTATCCTACTTCAGCGATGCACTCTGTGGGCTTTAGCGTCGCCCTGTGGGTGGATGCCATTCTCGTCTCGACACTGTTCTGTTATGTTTTGAGGAAGTGCATATTTACAGTGCCCTTCTCTCCATCCGGGGCTTCTCACTTCCTGCAGCCCACACCGTAAATCCTGAACCAAATGCATTTTGCACAAAGAGTGCCTTAACTGGGGCCGACTCTTGTAAACATCTGAAACCTGACGTGCCTCCAACGAAGCCAGGGTCTGGCAGATTGTCCATAAAACCTGACCTCCCAATAATTAAATAAAACGCTCACCAGGGAGAGTAAACGTGGCATTGCCCAAGGGTCAGCAGAGCAGGAGACTGTTTTCTTTCGCCTGAGAGTCCATATGGTTGCCTCCAGGCCTCGCGCGGACCTTCTGCGGAGCTCCAGACAGCACCTCCCCGGCTAACTCCGTGTCATAGTCAAAAATCATTTTTTGTTCAGAGGTCGCTCTTCATCTCTGTATCTGAGCACATTTGACCTACACCCAGAAGAATTCGTCTCCAAAGCCAAAGGTAAAGTGATCTCCCTGTCAATTGTACTTGATGGGCCGAAGGGAGATTGGAGAGTTCAAAGGAACATTCTGAAGATCAGAGTGGCTCTGCCCCTGGATGGGAGGAGTGGACAGAAGGGAAGAGGATGCGCTAGATGCTTTGCGACTCTTATCCAGGAGCACGTCATCAGTTGCTACAGATGCGCCTGAAAAGTGAGGGTTCTCTGAGGACTTCTTGGATGCCAAGCACTGTGCTTGCTTCTCATAGGTATTTTCATATTTAAGCTGCACAGAGATGTTACCGAGTGTCATCAGTTTCTCCACTTGAATTCTCAGTGGTTCCTGGCCCTAGTTTGGAGCTGCTGTCACTGAGTTATGGAGACCTTTGTAGTTATTTTGCATGTTGCTGATAAATTAACAACATAACAACTTATGGGGGAACAAGGGGTTTTGATTTGGGTTACAATGGTCCAGTTACAGTTCCCTGTCCAGCTTGGCAGGAGAGCTCATGCCAGTACCAAGGGCCAGGAAACTGGTCATACCATAGCCACACATCATGGAATGACTGAGAAAGTGTCATAGTTGGGTACAGGTGTCAACTTGACAGTCGAGGGCACATTTGTAGAGAGTTAATGGTTGAGTTAAGCCCAGAGCATACCTGCAGGATATTGTCTAGTTGATGGGGCAGACCCAGCCCATGTTGGGTGGGACTTAGGCCCTGAAGAGGTGAATAAAATACAGAGAGCTGGTTGAGGAAGTTGGCGTCTTTGTGTACACTTGGCCAAACATGCTGGTCTGGCCAAATAAGGATCGTCCCTCTCTCAGCCATTATATAGAGATACTGTGGCCAGTTCCTTCAGCCCTGGTGCTGGTACGTGCTCTCCCGTCAAGCTGGACTGAGAACTGTAACCAGTCTATCGTAACAGAATAAACCCTTGTTCTCTTAAGCCATTTGATGATCATTTATCAGCAACCATGCAGGTGAACTGCTGCAGAGAGGAACAATCCTTACTTGCCAGATCATCATATCCGACCATGTATAGCAAAGGTTGTTAACTTTCTCAACCGGCTCCTTCCATTTTATTCACCTGCCCAGAGACCACTCCCACCCACCGAAGGCTGGGCCTTTCTATCCACCAGACAATATCCTGCAGTTTGCTCTACTAATTCTCTACAAGTGTGCCCAAAGCTTGAACCCCCAACCATTCAGTTGGCACCCGTATCTAACTATGAGAGTGACCATGAAATACACCATGTGGACCTCCCGTTGTGGAGAGGCCTGCTGGGTCAGCTGCTGCTCCTCTGCACCGGACACCCAGATTTCCTGGGCACTTCATTTCTTCTCAACGTTCTGCTCTCTGCCCACGAGTGTACCTGACAGTGCACGGTTTATGCGATACCAAGGATCCAGTCCAGGGCTTGGTGTGTATTAGGAAAGCTCTCCATCAGTGGTGAGCTTCCTCTCCAGCCCTCCGTAGTGTACTAATTGAGTTATTGGATGCAAAGTGTTCAGCTCAGAGCCTAGCAGAAATAAATGCCCAATACATGTGCCATGGTTTGAAATGTGCGTTGTCCCCACAGACTCATGTATTGGAATCTTTAGTTGTTTGGGGAGGTCATGGCACAGAAGGGCAATCACAGGGGGCGGGCCTTGAGGTTGGATAGCCCTGCTCGGCTCCAGGTAGTTAGTCTGCTTTTGCAGCAGTTTGTGGCTCTCAGACACCATGATGGATGCGACTAAGGCCACCACCAGTTTCTACCCCCCAGCCATGCCTTTCCCACCACAAGAGACTGTTTCTCCCCTCTGGAACTGCAAGCTGAATAAACCTCCCTTTCTCCCTTAAGTTGCTTGAGTTTGAGTGTTGTCTCACAGCAACAGAGAAGAGTAACTTGCACATCGTGGTAGCTGTTTCTCATGGTTAGAATTGTTATTATCTCTAACTGCAATACACGTCTAAGAATCACAAACAGGGGTTCAGAACACCATTTCAACCAGTTTGACGGCTCAATCGCCTCCTTTAAAACATCAGAGAAGTTGCTTATAGAACAAAATATCAATAATACATTTAGGATCCGGTTCCCCCATCATGAAATTTCGTATTAAAGGTCGACTTTTCCACTGAAGCCCTGGGAAAGGCTTGGCAGTACGAATGCAGTGTTTGATTTTAGCTGCGGTGTTATGTCTTCTTAGAGGAAGGAGAAAGCGGGCTGCTCATTGGGTAGCTCGCTTCAGGGAAGAACCCGAAATATCTTTGTGGTAACCCTAAAAAGATGAAAATGATACTCCCGGGCACTACTCTTGACTGCTTTTTGGAGAAAAAAGCCAGGTCTTTTTCCGTCTCCAACCCCAAAGGAAGAATGCTTTTAAAGAGGATGATTTCACTTAGCTCATTTTTTTCTGGGAGGGGGATCCACACTTCTTTCTTTAGAGTTTTGTTCAACTTCATAGGCAAAGCAAGAGAGCCCTTGACGATAAGCCTCAGAATATGTCCTAGACTTGGCCATCCCCTCCTGTTTCTCGGATGCGGGCAGTTTTGTATTGTAGCCATCATTTCATGTGCCCCGCAGCCAACAAACTAATCACAGAGGACTGAGGCGGTCTCGGCACTTCAGTCAGCGAGGTCCCTGCCATCAGTGATGGCCGGAGCTTTAATTCTGAGTGACAGTGGATGAGAACTTGGTCCTGGGCTGGACGTGAGTCTTCTAGCTGTTCCTTTCATCCTGCATCCAGAAAGCCAGCCACACATTCCCTCAGCTCATCTGTGCATTCTTGATCCGGCCTCTAACATTTTATTTCTAATTCCCTTGATAGCCTCAGTGAAAGTTCCCGGCAAAGATTGATTGCAGGGCATGACCCAAATTTGTAACTGGCCACGAAATGCTGTAAAAAACAAAGTTCACCGAATGTCTTGAGCTGATTGTGAGTGAGTTTTCAAAATGGTCCAGTTATGCTTTCCTTCTTCATTTTTTTCCTCCCCCCCCCAACTTAACAGTGTCTGAAAAGAAGAACTTCTCTACAGGCTTTGAATTTTTGTAACACTGCCCGTCAAACATGAAAATGTGGGCTTTGTGAACACACTCGGGGGAGCTGGAGCCCTGGAGCTGGTGGGATTCCATTGGCTGGCGTACAACTGTTCACAGAAAACAAAGACAGAAATGGGGTCCAGGCAAGGGCAGTCAAAGACCTAGGCTCTAGAAACTCTTGGGAGATTTCTGAGTTTCCCTTGTGGGGGTTTGGTTCACTTGTAAAATGCAGAAGAGTGTATCTCTAGAAACCTTTCTCAGGAATAGACTCAGACAAGGCTTCTCTAGGTCTGCAGCATCTGTCCAAGTGATTTGAGAGATGCCTCTCCCTCTCTTTGTCTTGTTTGTTGTACTTCTTAATCAGTGCTGGGAATGGAACTCAGGGTCTCTGACCGACTAGGAGGTTCTCTACTTATGGATGGAGCCATGTCCCAGGCCCTATGCCAAGCATTTGCCCATACAGTTATCCTATGCCTTTGACACCTGCTGTTCGCTACAAATGAAAAAACAAAACACGCAATGTGCTGGGGAAAAATCCCGAAATGTGTCTTTGAAAGAAGCTACATCCTTCTGGTGTTCTGAACACGCAGAACCGAGTCCTGTCTTTGTCAGTGAAATTGCTCCTGGCTCACAGTATGGAATGGACCATCTACAAAAGTCTTTATTCTAGGATTCATGGGTGTCTGGGCTAGTGTGGCAGCAATAGGGGTGTGCCTTCCCAGGATCTGGGGCAACAAGAAAGTGAGTTCCTTCTGGAAAAGACTTAGTGAAGGCCGTGGGGGAGAGCAGATGAGCAGTGGGTGGGGTCGTACATTTAGATCATCTTCTTATTCTCCACCCCAGACTTTATCCTTATAGCCCCAGATGTAGGGATCTGCAGAAGTCAACAGGGAGAAAGTGCCAAACTTCCCAATAATCATCAGGGGCATCATGGGTGTTTGGGTCTCATTGTGACATCCTCCATTTGGGACTGCGTTTAGTAGGCACTGAAATCCTCCAGTTGAATTCTATCAGGATTAGCGTTCTGGGGCAAGAAGAAAGCCGCTGGACTGGTTTTGAAGGACAATGCTGAGTCAGAAAGGCACCTGGGGGGCGGGTGCTGAAGTCTTAGGAAAACGGGTTGAATGGAGGGGCAAGGGACGATGGAGGCCAGCGGGTCAATCAGGTGACTGTTTCCAGCCATCCACTTCAGAGAGTCACGCTGGAGGCCTGAACAGGGGTGAGAGCTAGAAGGGTCAGTCCAAAACTTGAGCAGACACCGTTCCACATCCAGCTGGAGAGAGGTCTCAGAACACAGCGTGGATACTCGTGCCAAGTGACTCGCAGCACGCACCGTCTCTGGGTGCGAGCCATACATCTGGTCAGATGAACCCGAACCAACTGGACCGTCATCAAGGAATCTAGCAACCCGACCACCGAGAGGTGAGCCAGGACCCTGACCTGAGACTGAGCTCCTACCCTTTGGGGCTCCTTTCAAGTAAGGGGGATGGAACAGGGAACCGATAGGTGCCGTTGAGATCTACGGTCTTCTGAGAAATCCCTGGGCCTCCCTTGGTGTAGAAGGAGGCAGAACCAGGATGGCGACCGGGAGGCCAGCCGTCATGCAGACCTCGCCTTCCCTTCAGCTGGATCCCCTCAAAGGAAAGGCATCGAAAGTTAGGTCAGCTCCAGCTGGTCTTCCGGGGTCTGGGCAGCTCCGTCCTTCATACCAATGTAGCCTTATCCCTCCCGCTTTCTTTTCCATGCCGGAACGAATGATTGTTTCCTAGCAACCAGACACTGACACTCTGTGACCGAACAATGGAAGCGCATGGTTTGGTAGACTCAGTTCTGGACAAACACGGAGCCACAGTCCCATGTTCTGGTCCTGCCACAGACCAGCTGTACTCTTGCTCTGGCCTGTTCGCCGGGTCAGTGAGACGCTAGGGCTTAGTGGGTGGGAAGGCCTCACCCAACACTGACTCTGGGCTCCAAGGAGAGGCCGCTTAATTGTTCTTCCTCTGTTAGCAAGAAATACTTTGATCCCCTCCCTTGTCTCCACAGAGGAAATATGAGTGGCAGTTAAGAGCTCAGGCTCTGGATTCGAAATTTGGCTCTATAGACAACCAGCAGTGGCTTTGGACAAGTTATATAATAAGTCTGACGTTCAGGTCGGTGTCCATGAAATAGGGTCTCACACACACACTTCAGGGTGGAGATAGAGTTCACAGGAGGCATGGTGCGGTATGGACGGTGGTAGTGGCATCGATGTAGCTGGTGCTGAAAGAGTTAAATGTGGACACACCTGTTGGGTGTGACTCACCAGTTGGGAACTGCAGAGCTCCCCAAAACAAGAAGAGAAATGGATCATTTTCCTGTAAATGTTGAAGAGAAGTGATCTATACACACCTTATAAAAAATCATAATGTACAGACCAGCGATACTGTAAGCATGGAGAAAGCATATTTCCACCATGGTAGCCAAAGGATGTCATTCCATCTGCGCCGCAGCGATGTGGATGGGCATGTCCTCGCCCCGGAGCCTGCGAGTAGGTTGCTCTACATGGTAAAGGGGATTTTGAGAGCATGATGATGTTACAGACCTTGAGGCTGTGGGATTGTGTGGAGCGCCAAATGTAATCACAAGGGTGGGAAGGTCAGAGTCTGAGCGGGTGTGGGGAGACGCAGGGAGAGGAGGGTGTGGGGAGGCGAGGTCAGGCTGCGGTGAGGGTTACGAGCCAAGTACTGCAGGTGGTCCTTGGAGGCTGGAGAAGCAAAGAACGGACGCTCCCCTCGGACTTCCTTGGAGTCCAGCTTAGAGAAACCTTTCAGATTTCTGACTCCCAGGGCTACAAGATAATAAATTGGTGCCATTTAAAACTACTAAGGATGGCTGTTTTTATTAGAACAGCAAGAGAAAGGAACATTTTCCCCAAGATCATGATCATAATTTATTATACATGCGTATACCCTTCTAGATCTTTATTATATATGTGTATATCCTTCTAGATCTTTATGCACATACATGCATGCTTGGGGGGGGCAGGGATGTCTCTTCCAGTCCACATGAGATGATGCTATATATCTTCCTTCATATCTACTTTTTTGGATAACAATCTTCATCTTCTCATCTTAGTAACTTTCCCTCGTTTCTGAAAGTTAGACCATATTTCAATTCCCCCAGCTGACTCCAAAATGCTTTTTATAGGTATTTTCCAAAAACACTATGTAAGCAGGCATTGCATACTGTATTTAGCTGCCTTGGCCTTCCAGTCTTCTCCATAGGACACATCCCCTTGATGGTATTGATTAACAGAGGAGGTCGGTCCCAAGGTCATATGGCATGTCCTGCCTTCTGTATTTATCTGGTTGTTTCCTTGTAGTATTGGTGCTTCATCCCTTACCCTTTTTTTTTTAATTATTTGCTAGATAGATGAGAGATAGATAGATAGATAGATAGATAGATAGATAGATAGATAGATAGATAGAAAGATAGATAGATAGATAGACAGACAGACAGAAAGATAGATAAATGTGTGTGTGTGTGAGAGAAGAGAGAGAGAGAACATTCATTCATGCATGCCTGCATGCCAAGCACATGTGTGGAGGTGAAGACTAGCTTCAGAAATTGCTTCTCTCCTTCCACCATGTGGGTTCCCGGGATCAAACTCAGGTCTCCAAGGCTGCTCAGTCACCTTTACCCACTGAGTCATATCGCTGACTCTTCTCTGCCTTTATTGTAAGCTTGACACCCTATGAAGCCTTCATGGTCAATCACCCACTTGGGGTTAACATGCCGTCACGTAAGCGATCCTTGATGTTACAACCTGCCATTTTCAGTTGACCTACTCGGCTGCTTTCTTTGCTAAAGACTGGCTCCAGGCCCAGAATACCAGCTGCTATGGGGTCCAGATGCACTAAGAGAATAAGGAATTCCTCTTGATTCTGAAGGACCCAAACACTACTTGGAGAACACAACTTCCAGGAACCACTTAAATTCAAGGCAGCCATTTGCCAGCTTCCGGGAGCAGAGTCCTAACTCAGCCTCAAGGAAAGGCAGAAGGCAGGAAGCTCAGACCTACAGAGTACATGCAGGCTCATAAATAACAAGACCGAGCGTGAAGAAAACAGAGGGGTTCAATTTCCACAGACCTTTCTCAGCTAGGCGTCCCAGCATCTAACTGTTTAGACATCATTAAAATACATGGCACCCAATACATTTACCCACAGTCAACTGTATCACCTGGCCAGGCCATTTGTCAGCTTGTCAATTGAAATGGATTTCTGTATATAAGTGACTGTCTAACTTGCCGAGAACTCTTGAGAAGAAATGGAGTCCCGCTCTTTGGAACACTGTATTAAAAGTATTCAAATCCTTTCACACAGACCCTCCTTGCCCTCATCCATCGAATGCCAACATTCTCTGGCAATTATTCCTGTTTTAAGTGATTAGCATAGTTATGCTGAATATAATAATGATAAAAAGCATCATTAAGTGTTTACATAGAAAATTTTGTTAGAAAAATGTTCTGAAATTCTCATTTATTTCGTGGCCTGGGGCTGAACTATTATTGCATTTAGCACACACGTATCCCTGTGCACGCTCATGTGTGTTCACTGCATCCTATCCAAGTGTTTCTCGCACATAATTAAGAGTATCGATGACATCACAGAAACTGAGCCAATCTTTTGGTTTATATCACTTTCCGGAGATTATAAACTCTTAATTCAAGTTTTCCAAAGTCTGGCTGAATCTGAGGTGCTCTCAGCTGGAATATAGTATTTCGAGACTTACTTTAACATGTAATGAGAAACTCTTTGTGTGGATTGTTTTCTCTCTCTCTCTCTCTCTCTCTCTCTCTCTCTCTTTCTCTCCTCTCTTGTTCTTTCCTCTTTCTGTTTCTCTCTTTCTAAAACCTAAAATTTACATAGCATAAGTAAGCATGCTTTGGGCAGACTAGGAGACTGAGATGTTTTTATTTTATCATTTGGAAGAAAAGATAGGAACAGGAAACTTCGCAAATGAAAGACATGATTAAAAGTCACCAAAGAGTGAGTGCCCTGTAGGCTTTGTAAAGAGAATCTTCCTAAGACACCGGAAGACAGTGTATTCTTCGCATTTCTGCACCACTCTTTGGCATGAATTAAAGATGTGGGGAGTCCATGAATGGACAGCCCCTGCATAATGAGAACTCCAGACAGCCCTGTGTAGGAAATGTAAAGAAAGCAAAACCCCTTGTAAAATTTTATATATCATCCCGTTCACCAAAATATGAAAAACAGATTAGAAAGGGGAGAGAGAAGCTCTTCTATAAATAAGTTTGAAGAAACATTGGACAAAAAGGAGACACTTGTTTAAATACAATGTCCAAGAGAGAAAAATCGTCAAATAAACAAGCATGCATACTTTCTACGGCGCGGCTCCGGCGTTGAGTGCCCCTCGCTCTGGCAGACTCGTCCTCCAACCTGCCCTTGGGTGCTGCCTTTCTCAACTCGGTCTTCTTTGACGATCACATCTGTTAAGGATAATGAATAATGGGACTGTGGATCTGCAGCCTTCTCGTGAGCGCACTGTGGACATTTTTATAAAGACTTTATTTTTAATCAAGTGTCTATTGAAATCTATAGGTTTCTGTTTGGCCTAGATTTTTGAGTTACTGGCTGACGTTTTTAGTCTGCTTGTGGCTTTTTTTTTTTTTTTTTCCCCTTTCTCCCTTCAATGCACCTTGGATCATCGCTGCTCTCAAATCATAAACAATTTGCCATTTGCAGAGTTGTCATTGAACTATCGAGAGAAAAATGCCCGTAGGCGAGCGACCCCTGCCAGAGGCCTTGCTGAGAAGCTGAGCTTGCAGATCACGTGGCCACCATACCCGGCAACCAGCGGTGCACAGTATGTGCAAAAAGGAAGAAAACATATCCGATTCAAACTTGATGGTTTTTTTCAAAAATGGCTCTCCTCGGGTCTTAGGGTCCGTGTGAGGGGTGTGGGGGAGGTGGGATGGAGACAGTACTCCTGAGAGCCATGGAAGAATTTGAACCTGCTACAGTGGGCAGGAAGTCTGGCAGGGTGGGGTAAGGGGAGAGGCTGAACAAATGCTGGGCTTCTATGGGTTTATTCATTTACACGTTGCTTTCACTTGGGCAAGCATTTACTTGCTTAGAGTTTCCGCTATCTTGTGACAAACCTGTCCCTTTGAGCAAGTCTCTGCTTGGAGCACTGTATAGAACCCAGAGAGACCTTCCAGGGTCTTTTGTCTTCTCCCTTGCCTGTTCTCATTGGTCTTATCTGCATCTGACTTTTAATGATTGACTTTGCGATCTGCCAGTCCTGTTGGATTCCGGGACTTCTGATGCTCAGAGCCTCCTGGGGGATCACACCTTGGCTCCTGACAGCCGCCTCCCCCTGGCTGGGCTCTGGTCATGACTCTATAGCTCTAAAGTTACATCATACCATGGGCACTGGGGGTCTTTTCTTTTCCACTCCACTGCGTGACACATTCATACCCTGGGGGATGGCAGCTCAATAGCATTTGCAATGTCTCCTGATTCTTAGCATGTGCTCTCCCTCCCCCCTCCCCGTGTGCTGTGTGCTCCCTAGTTGGATCTCACAGCAAACCTCTCTCTCTCTCTCTCTCTCTCTCTCTCTCTCTCTCTCTCTCTCTCTCTCTTTCTCTCAGAGAGGACAACTGAGGCACAGAGCACATCCCTACTTTCCAAGGTTACAGAGAGCAAGTGGAGTGGAGCTGGAACTTGAATCCAGGCCAAGGACCAACAAGGGCCTCAGTCTCTGGTCTGAAGGTCTCACTCACAGCTGATTAACTCTGCTGCTGCAGCCCATTGGGACAGACAATATGGAAGCCATCAGACGGGGCTCTGTCCCAATCAAACTGTATTGATAGACATTCGTTTCAAATTTCATATAATTTTCATGTGTTAAATTGCAGCGATTGCTACCATTTTGAATTTTGAAAGCCATTTTCTGAACTAGGGGATTGTACCTGAAGGCAAAGCGTTTACCCAGCATGCACAAGGTTCTGGATTCCATCTCTAGAACCATTAAATAAATAGATGATGAGAGATGATAGAGATAGATTGATAGATACCCTGTGCAAATATGAAAACCAATGTTAACTTGAAAGCCACATAAGAACAGTAGGTTTACCCCTGAGCTAGTCTTCATTTGTAACCCTTGCTTCCTTGACTGTCATGGTCAGAGGTCAACTGTCTCTCAACAGGACTGTGATCATCTCGATTTCCACGAGAAACTGAGGCCACACAGAGCCAACAGGGAGAGGGCAAGTGGACCCTGGGCATAGGAAGCCCAGGGCCAGTTTCACCTCCAATCCATGGCAAATATTTGAGGTAGGCTGGAGCTACTTCATGGCGTGAATGTGAAGATGAGGCAGGATCCTGCATCTGGCATACATGAAACCCACTGGTCCTGTGGCAGGGTTCCGAAGACATGCATAAAAGCTCCTACAAATTGTACCCTATAAGTAACTGAGATCAGGTTAGCTTCTAAAAAAACTCCCTAATGCAAAATGCACTGAAAGTTTCTGTTCATTTTAGACTCATTTGTCAAGTTCTGAGTCTGTGCCAAGCAGACCAGGCACTGGTGGTTGTGGGTGACAGGTACTTAGCTTAGCCAGAGACAAACACATCCATGGGTGTTTATGTTGCTAAAGGTTAACTGCTGCCAGGAGTGGGGTGCAGAGATAGGGCCACGGCTGCATTCATATCCAGTGGGTAGACAGAAGGGAAGATGTGCCCCGGCAATGTGCATGCTGGGAGCTTCCAGGTTGGTGGGAGAAGAGATTCCCAGTCTGAAGGGCCTGAGCACAGAAGATCAGCAGGACTGTCATGTCTGAAGTCTGGGTCCTGTGGTAGAAACTAAGCCAGAGGCGGAACTGGCTAGTCTAGGACTTAGGGTCAAAGCTACCATCTTGGACTTAGATGCCTTGAGACCTAGGATGAGTTTCAGGGGTCCACAAGCGAGGAGTGCTGAGGGGTTCACGATGCCAGAAGGTGATGAAGCAACGGTGCTCCAGGGCCTTCAGTTTAATGAGAGGTTTTCGGATGAAAATGATCTCACTTGAAAATGAAAACAAAACCAAGCAGAGTTCTTTTGAGCACCACAAGCGAGCTGGATTAAAGCATGAGATTTCAAGGTGATTCAAAGCAGACAGCTCAACAGTTGACCCGTTCACAACTTTTGTGTTGTGGGATGGAGGTGGGACGTTCTGAAGGGAGCGGGCGGATTTATTTTTGTAGAATTACGAGGCTACTGGCAGTGGGAAGGAAGATAGAAAGGAAGTTCCCAGGCTTAGCTACTATAGGAACTAAGGAAAGGACAAATGGGTCAAGCAGCCTACTACAGAGGGAGATATATATTGTCACTGAATGTACATTCACATTCTATCAAGATATAGTGCAGTGAGAAAGGAACACTCGCCTTAGAGTCAAAATATCAAGACAGAGATATTGGGCTAAAAGATGGCCCAGTAGGTAAAGGCACTCGTTATGTAGGTGTAGCAACCGGAGTTCAAATCTCCAGAATCGATGTAAAAGCCAGACGCGTGGAGTGTGACCATCTTTAATTCCAGCTCCTTCTACAGACAGATGGGAGTTAGAGACAGGAAAGTACTCAGAAGATAGCAGAATAGCAAGTAGACTGGACAGTGGAAAGACAACACAGAAATGCTGTGTTAAACAAGCTAGAGGGTGAGGATTGACACTTGAGGGTGTCCTTTAACCCCTACATATGCATGGGGCATGACACACTAAATCCACACACATAAATGTGCACACGCACACACACACATACATATATTCATATACATGCACACATTATTCAGAAAAAGGGAGAGAAACTTCTAATATTGATTAGCTGTGTGACCTTAGGTAAAGAACTCAGACTCTCTGAGTTGGCTTTTCTTATCTTTCAAAAGAGTCCTCATCAGTCTTGTGTACTTCTGAACCTTATTCTATGACATCTATGAAAGATCTTTGTGGGCAGCTTGCACGCCACTGGTGGTTTTCCAGGGAACACGAGGCCAGAGATCTTTCTGCTTGGTGGCCTTTCCAAGACGAGCCAATTGCTGTTTCTGCCCCACGTTCAGCTGTCTGAGCTGTGGATCAATTGCAACCAGGCTCAACAACAACCAACCCCCCACCCCCCAAAAAAAGGTAGTCATACATGATCAGCAAAATGGGCCAAATGATGTCATCCATCAAGATGGACATTGCAATTTGCCAACTATTTTCTCATAAATCAAACCGTGGTCCCTGAAGGAAGAGGGGCAGGGCTGAAGGAGCAAGCATCGCAGCCGCATCAGAAGACCAGCCGCGGAGAAGCGCTCCCTGAAGGATACAGTCATTATTTTCATTCGATGGGAAATAAAGAGGGGCGCAATGGGAGGGGGGCTGCGGAGTGTCCGCCTCACTTCATTACTGCTCCCCAGGCAGGGGACACAACATATGCTTTTCATTGGGAAGCCAATAATTTTGAAGCATGGGACAGGTGAAAACTTAAATGACATTTGCAAACCTTGATTTATTTTTCTGCTTAACTCCGGAACATGCTGGAGACTCAGCCCCGTAAGTTTCCATAGATTAGTGGTCAGCATCAAGTATTCTCAATGACATGTTTGAGCGTTCCTGTCCCTATCAGTTAATTAAATATTTTCAGTACTAATCTCTTCTTATTGCGATAGCTTCCCCTCTCCCTCCCCCTTTTATTCGGTTATGGGTTTGGAAAAACAGCGCTATTGGAGTCTGTGCTTTATTGAACACAAAATAATTTTTTTTAAAAAAAGAGAGAATACTTTTCTCCCCCATGTGCTATTTTACTTGCTGGAAATCTCATTAAAAGTTATTTATGAGCTGTTAGGGATCCCATAAGGATTACACCTAATTCACTCTGTAAAGCTTTTGAGTTTCTTTTACGCGAAGGATCTCCTTCCCCATCGTTCCACTCTCCCTTGCACCCAAATAAATACTGCAGATTAAATTCCGGCAGAAGGGGGCTCCCTGCTTCCTACCTCACAGCACCCACGCAGCTTGCGCCTCTTCTCCCACCGCCTTTTCTGCTAGACTCACTCAGATGAGACCAGGGTGAAATCGAAACCTATCACCATTGATAAATGATTGATTTTGTTAGATGAGAATGACAGCTACAATGCCAGGGCCGACGGGACCCTTCATAACTCTGAGGTTGTAGCCTTTGCCATAATTGACTCTCCTGATTTTTTTTCTGTACCGTCTCTCCTTACTCCCTTGGAAATAAGCAAATGAAATTTTATCAGAATGAGGAATTTTCTAAGTCTCTTTTCAAAGCCTCTATGTCCAGTTTTCATTTTGTGTGTGTGTGTGTGTGTGTGTGTGTGTGTGTGTGTGTGTGTGTGTGCACAACAACGGGGCATTTTAGAATGTGTGACCCAAGAGTGATATTGGGAATCATCCTGTATTGCTCCACGTCTTTATTGTTTTGCTCTGGGGTTTCCCAGGCTCTACCTTCCAAGGTTGGAATTGCAGGCCACCTCCACATCTGCCTGGCATTTTTGCATAAAATCCGAGGATCTGAACTGAGGTCCTTTTGCTTGGGATTTTTCCAGCATCTCTTAAAAGCTGCTCTCAGGTGGTGAAGACGGAACTACATCCTTCGTCCTTGTAGGCTCTTGATAAAATATCCCAAGTGGAAAGGTATCAATTCCAAAGCATCTGCTTTGTGGTGTCATTTCTATAGTGCACAGGAGAAAGTAGCTGCTTGAGTGGTTCAAAACTCAACACTGAGTGTTGGCAGCTGTAATACTGCCCTAAAAAAATGAACGACTAATGGAGACTTCAACTCTAATGTCACATGCATTGCTCATGTGTTCGCTATTATTACCAGTGTTTCCACTTTTTGTTCTCCTGAAACCCGAGTTCGTTTCTGCATGAACCTGCTCCATAGTCAAGACACAAAGCACCCACAGCACCATAGACCACACTGAGCCAGCCAGATAGACTGAGTATAAACCTGGGATATCATTTTGGCCTTCACATGAGTGGCATCTTCCTGGCCAGTTGTGTCTTTCCCTCTTGCATCTCAGGGCATTTGCAGGATGGAAATCTCGGCCTCTGCCTCCCTCCGTGGAGGCCACGGTTGGTCCCCTGAAGGTAGACAGACAATAGTGCAGTGGCTGCATATGTTAGGAAAGAGTATATTTTCCCTTAATCTCAACCATCTGGAGAATTTTCACATTCTAACATTCTCTATGGGATTCTACAGAAGAGGTCAGTTTAATTTTTAAAGAGTCATTTAAACATCTCAAATAACATGGGAACCTTCCTCCCACCCCCGAGCAAGCCGTGCCTCTCTGACTAGCCCAAGGAAAAGCACCTGGAGTGTTTGTGTGTTTAGTCTGGTGCTGTGTGGTGCGGCGTTTACAGACAGTGATGTCTGCGGTCCACTCTCCTGTCTTCCCGTCTCCAGCATCATTGCTCGTTGATTTTAATTTTGTTTTAAGAGCTTACAGGTGATCCTAATGTGCCTTGAGAATCATCAGTCTAGAACAGTCTGAATTTAATGATAAAGACAGGCTTAGGTCTTGCCAAGAATACTTGCCTTCCTGAATTTTGGCTCAGCCTTCCTGGTACCACCCACTTACATGCTGTAGGTTGACTAATGCCTTTCTGCCTTGTCCCAATCCTCCAGATAATATGACATTGAAGTCCTAATCTCCTGTGCTTTTAAATAGGGTCTTATCGGAGTCAGGATCTTTAGAAAGACCCAGTTACTAAGATCTCATTAGGGCGGGTCCTAATCCAAGCAGTTGTATCCTTATAACAAGGGT
The DNA here is from genome assembly GCA_023101885.1 of Typhlomys cinereus. NCBI lineage: Eukaryota > Metazoa > Chordata > Mammalia > Rodentia > Platacanthomyidae > Typhlomys > Typhlomys cinereus. Next base: position 1,692,609 of record JALPQD010000178.1, read on the forward strand.
AAATTTGAACACAGACAGTTATGCACAGGGAAATGTCACGGGAAGGCGAAGGAAGACTTGACAATAGTTTCGACCAAGGAGGGGACAGGGAAGAACACAGCAAACCAGCAGAAGCCAGGAGAAGGACATGCAGCAGATGCTCCTTGTGGTCCTTGGAAGAAACCAGTCTGCCCACGCAGACGTTGGACTTCTGGATTCTAGAACTATAAGATGAAAAACCTCTGGGGTTTAAAGGTCCAGTGCGTGGTAAAGGAGTCCTAGGAAATGGATTCCCCCAGAGACTCAGTCCAGGCTGCCCTCAAGCTTCAGGCTGATGAAGCGTGCTCCGTCCACCTACCGTCTAACTTAAAGTGACGATAGCATCCAGTTGACACCAAGAGTAGTAGAATGAGGATTATTTGCAGTGACGTGTCTGACTTGAGCTTTGGAGAAGTGTTTTGACAAAAGTGAGGAGAAGCAAAGAAATTCCAAGGGCGAAGTTCCTTAGTTGTGGGCCAGAAAGGAATGTGAAAGCCAGTAAGGAGAGAGAGTCTTGGCCCAGGTATCAGTAAATGTGTCCTGTGAATACTGCACCATGAGGGTGTGTGTGCACGCACATGCATGCATGTGCATGTATGTATGTGTGGGATGTGTATATGCATCTTGACTGTATGTGCTTGTGTATGCACATTTGCACATGTATATGTATACATATGTGTACACGTTTGCATGTGCATCTGAGTGTAGTGTGCATGCATGCATGCATGTGCATGTATCTGTGCATGCATGTATACATGTATGTATATGTGTGTACCTATGTGTGCATGAATGCATGTGAGTGTGTGTGTGTGTGTGTGTATGTTTTGTATCTCATAGATTGCTTGCCTTGGGAACTTGTCTTATTGAACTAATTTCTCTGCAAAAATCAAACTTGCTATTGCAAGCACTGTTCTAAAGTCACCTAACCCAGGAGTGTGTGTGTGTGTGTGTGTGTGTGTGTGTGTGTGTGTGTGTGCTATATGTGTCTCGAATTGGGAGTCTGGCTTAGCTGTAAATAATAAAAATCATGGTCAGTGTTTATAGAGTGCATGTTCTAAATGGCACACTATGCCAAATCATATTTAACCCTGCAAGCCTCATGGTTCTCCAAAGCCATATTACTCCTGCTTTATTATAGATAGGGAAAATGAGACCCTAAAAGTTGAATTGGACTCTGCAACAGATCCCACGTGTTTATTACTACATTCCATTGACTGCCATCAGAGTAGGATATGGATGGAGTTGGAGAGATGATGACAGACTTGAAGGAAATACTCATCTTTGCTTGGGCAGCAGAGGGCAAGTTTGGGGTCCCCCTCCATGTGTGGGAACAAAGTTCCCTGCCACTGTTCCCAGTTTCAGGGGTTACCCACCGGCCAGGAAAACCCGTACAGAACAGAGTGCTCTCTCTGACTGAAACCCAGCTTTGTTCTTCCACTCAAATGTTACAGGGGAAAGCAGAGAAGGGAAGAGGAGGAAACATAAAAAAGCCCCAGCTTACGAGTGGCATTTGCAATGTAATCTGTGCGTTCTGAGCCAAGTTACTGTGCACGCTCTGGGGAGAATTACAAATAAATGACGGAACGTTTTGAAACATGGCTTATACCTAATTAATCATGGAACTTAGAGAACAAAGAAGGCATTTCTTCAAAGTTTTCAACGTTCTCCCTGTTAAGTGAAGGGGTAGAGTGAGGGGAGGGGAAGTCTCATGCCCCGAAATGGAGGCACTGTGCATTGCATTTGGGGGAGAAGAATCTCTTAATCCCCCTTGGCCTCCCGCAACCTCTGAATCCTTACATCTTTAATACGTTATGTCGAACATCTTCTTATTAAAGGAACTGAAAGTTTCCAGATCATGAAATATTCCTTGAGCTGTGTGCCTCTTGATCCCTCAGCCCCAACCATGATCGGCCTGGAGATTATGAGATTACCCCGAATCTCTTCAATATCCATGACGTGGTGCCTTGGGATTCTCCAGCCACAGTGATTTGCCACTGCCACTCAGGGACGTCCGTAGGCACATCCTGAGTTGAAGGTAAAGCCCCGAGGTCCAGCTTTGGTGACACACTTGCATTTATTCCTCTATCTGTGACTTCTGGAGCCCCAATCCCCACCCCCATTTTGAAGGTGTGGATGATAACAACATATTGTGGCCTTTCTTCAAATGTCAAGTAGTGTCACAAAAACACTTAGCCAGGTGTCCACGATGTACAATGGAGTATGCGATTCAATCGTCTAGGGACAATTTTCATTTTTCCCTACCGATTGACTTCATGGAGTCATCAGCTTGCTCTCCTGGCTAAGGTATGTCTTTAGGTGTCTTTCTCACCAGTGCTGTGGAAATCAGGGACCCAAACTCAGAAACTTTTCCTTATGAGGGAAAGATTTTAACCCATGAGCCATCTCCTAACCCTGGGAAGCTATAGCTCTGTTCCCTTCTGAATTTTCCCACTGTTACCCAATGAGCTAGTTGTGGATAGTTCTTAAGAATGGGAGATCTAAATGTTTTCCTGTCCAATAGTGTTACTCGAATATGGCTTTGGAAGAATGGACCACACTATTTGGATGCGGTCTCTCCTCTTTGTTGAAAGGCAAGCGAAAAGTGTATTACATGAAAGTCATCAGGAGCAAAATCTGAATCCCAAACTCTCTCCTCTGCCAGTGCCATATGGAATGTAAGATGAGGAGACGCACTGGCTGAGAGTGTCATTGTATCATGGTGAGCATCTTCCAAGGTTCCAGCAGCTTATTTTCTCCTCTCGTCTACCAGCAGTGCAGCTGTCATCATGTGATTCAGAGTCAGCCAATCAGAGAGGCTGCATTTCAGTGGCACCAAGTTCCCCCATGACAATAGTGACTATTTTCTTCTCCACCCTCATCATGAACCCTGAAAACTACATCCACCTCTTGCAGGATGTAGATTTAGCCACCAGGTCACCCTGCTCACAATTTAAAAACCTACATTAAGGGAAAAAAAGCTATGCTCTCAACCTACTATGTGTCGAGTACATTGCAGATACGGAAACCAGAAGAATCATAACTTGTCAAAGCCACCAAACTAGGAAGTGGTAGTCCTTTGAGTTCAGCTCCAATCTGTCTGACTTTTCCATTAAATGGAAGGTAAACTCAGAACACGCAATCATCCATATCTTCTTTGACCCTGTCTCCTAGTTGAGGCTTCTGGAGGCTTCTAATACTGACCTGGACACTATTTCCTTCTTATATCCTCATTCCTTCTTCTTTCCCTGCCCTAACCTGGTGACTCGCTATTTGAGAATCTCACTGAACGTGAAGTATTTCCAGTGCTGAGAGTCATCATGAGTTTGTGCCTTAGTGAGAGGCAGTGAAGGTCAAAGGGACCAAATGAGGTGAACTTGACTTTACATCACGGTGTCGCTCTCCTCGGTGCATTCCCTTGACTGCACATGCTCGGGAAGGTTTGGCTTGTCTGGTTTTCCTCGAGTTCTTGCATCTGCTGTTTCTTCAACCAATGACATCACTCTCACTTCTTGGCCTCTTAGGCTGGTCAGTGCCACGTTGCCATCTGCTTTCAGAATTCCAAACCCACTGGCGCTTCTCCTTAGGAGCGGGAAGCCACCAGTGTAGACATCTGCATGTGGCTAGCCCCATTTTCTCCCCTAAACCAAGGAGGCTTGTCACTCTCTGGGCACTTGACTTTACAGCAGCTTGCCTATAGACAGGCCCACACAAGACCATGTTATGTCTGGGCACCCCCCCCCTATTTAGCAGATCATGCAGAACATCAGTCTGGCCACAACATGGTCATTTCACTTCTCCACATATTTTTTTTTTTTTAGAAGCCAATGGTCGAAGATTGAAAGTAGCGAAAGCTGTAGTCTATAACACTGCACCACGTGAAACACACAGCAGTGAATGAAATGCAGCTTGATGGTACACGCTGTATCTTAATGAAAACAAAGGCCCGGGAACACTGTTTGTGGACGTGTTACCCAATAAAGTGTTAGCAAAGGCGCTCATAAAGCTGCCAGCAAGATTTAACCATTGCGTTGGGCACTGATCTGTCAGGCTGGAAGCTGAGAGGGAGGTCTATTGACTCGGTCACAGATGCTAGAGTTTTTTTTTTTTTTTATTTAAAACACATGGAACAAAGACACTTGGGTTTGGTACCACAATGTCTTATGGTAGAGCGAGAGAGAGATAAAGGTACTTAAAATAAATTGGGGAGGGGAGGCCAGATGTGAAGAAATGCAAGGGTCTGACGTGAGGTGTGGGGTTAGATTGACTGAAGAGGTGGCCAAAGGGAGGAGCCAGAAACAACCTTTCTCCGTGGCAGCTGATAGACGCGAGCAATTGAACTAGTTCACACCCTCTCTGTTGTCCCTGTCACAGGATTTGTAGGTCGCTCTCAGTCAGCCACTGGGGGTAAAGGGCACAGGTCACGACCTGCTGATTCACCAAAGTATGATCAACTCACACAAATTATAGGCGTAAGAGAGGCCTGACAACTTCAATATGATGCGCAAGGAGCGCAATTATTTGTGACATGTGAAACCAGGGTGAGACCATAATTCTGTCACTGCGTGACAAGGCATTATTAGTTGGGGCAGGCAGCGGCTTGAACCAGGAGCAGCTGGAGGAGAGGAGGGGAGAGAGAGAGAGAGACAGAGAGAGAGAGAGAGAGAGAGAGAGAGAGAGAGAGAGAGAGAGAGAGAGCTCCGTGGGAGAAAGGCCCAAGAAGGGCTTTCTCTCCCAGACTGGTTAATTGTGATGGCCCCTTTGTGCAATGCAGAGCCCAGGAGGACAAAGGGGTCCAAGGAAGAATAAAGAAAAGCAGAGGTGGGAGCCCCCCTTGCTGACTTGGTGTATCATCCAGGTGCATTCTTTGAAATCAGACATGGTACTTTTTTTGTGAGGTGAATTGGGATGATCTGCAGTGGGCCCCACAAAATAGATGCAGAAGAAAGGCCAGGGTTTCTATGGCTGGGCACAAACCTAAGCTCCATCCTGCCTCCTTCCCAATAGGGAAGCTAGTCTGGCTGGGGGGTAGAGGAAGAGACCCCCTGGGTTTCTCTTGTTTGTGGAGAGTTCGTTTCTTGTGGGGTTTGGCTCAAGGGTGTTTACCCTCTTTTGGTGAAGTTCTAGAGGCTTCTTTCTAGATGGTAAGAGAACAGAACCGCTGTTCCCTGCTACTGTTCCCAAGTAACAGTCGGCTTCCTTAGGGTAAATGGAGAAGTCACATGACAGGTAGCGTACCAGTAATCCTTTTTTTTGTAGACTGGGAAGCTGGAAGGTTCTGTAAATCACATGCCTGCCTTCCTCAACTAGTCAGCTCATACCAGGATGTGCATGATGTGTTGCGAACAGCTTCCCGGGCGCCTGAGGACAGCCACCACGGGATACAGATGTGCCGAGCTTCCATTTGCCTGCAGCACTCAGTCAGGGTGGTAGATGATAAGAAAAGAACATTTAAAGCTCAGCATAGGAATCCCAGGTGTGTAAAGGAAGCCTGTATCGTCCAGGTATTTGATCGAATGCCCTGTGTCCCCAGGGGACTCTTCTGGGTAGACCATCTGTATCAGGTACTTGTGTGTCATTGAGACAAAACACCTGACAGAAACAAGGGAGGGGGGTTTTATTTTGGCCCACAGTTCCAGTCTGTCCTAGCAGGGTGATAGGTTGTGGTTGTGATGTGATAAAGATGTTTCACATGGCAGCACACCAGGAAGAAACAGAGAGAGAGAGAGAGACAGAGACAGAGACAGAGAGACAGAGATAGAGACAGGGAGACAGGGAGACAGAGAGACAGACAGAGAAACCAGGAAGGTAACAACTTCGAAATGTTGTTCCTTTGGATCTACTTCCACTAGCCAGACCCCACTTTGTTTTTGAGTGGTGTGTGTGTGTGTGTGTGTGTGTGTGTGTGTGTGTGTGTGTGCAGAAGGGGCAGTGTGTGTTTCTGTGGAGGCCCAGTGGTCATATTGGGAATCATCCTGAATTGCTCTATCTCCTTATCGCTTTGCTCTGGGGTTTCCCAAGCTCTGCCTTCCAAGGCCAGAAGTTCAGTCCTCTGTCATTTCTACCCAGCATTTTTACATAGGATCTGGGATCTGAACTCAGGTCCTTTCGCTTGCAAGGCAAAAGCTTTAACTCTTCAGCCATCTCTCCAACCCATCAGCCTCACTTCTTAAAGGCCCACAGCCTCCCACCATTTAAAATATGAGCCCCATCACAGCATATACCAAAGGTCTTCCATCTCTTGGTCTCTGCTTCCCTGTCTTGCCTCACTTCGATAGAGCTTCTTGATCTAGGCATGATCTAAGAGATCAATATCAAGAAGAATCCTCACAAGCAATTTGGCTTTTTATGCAGCCGCCTGCGCAGCTGAAATCAGAACCTGACATTATATTATTTATTCTTGATCATTTAAAGCACTAGGAGGTGAGGGACTTTCCTTGCTCTTTTTAATATCCCCATTACCCCAGCAGTATTGGGCACAAAGCACTTGTCCAAATAAGTACATACTTGAAATGCGTGAAAGTCAAATTCTATTCCATATGTTCTTGTTTCCAAATACATTAGCCTGTTTAATCCTCCCAACAACCCACGTAGGTAAGCATGTCAGTCACCTATCGCCACATAACAAATCATCTCCCAAAGTAAGGACTTAAACTAACAATATTTATCATTTCTGACAATTTTGTGGCTTGGCTGGGGTTCAACAGGGCAGGGTTTTCTGTTGGTCTTGCTTGGAGTTTTTCATGCGGCTGTGTTTGCTGGGAGAGCTGGGTCAGAATCTGAACACTTAGGATGGGTTTCTAATCACTCAAGCTTTAGGTTGAGAGTCTTTGAAGCCAAGGGGCTGGATTCTAAGGGACGTGAAGCAAGCAGTAGCTTAAGGCGTGGCCTTGGGAATTTGAGAATGTGATTCCCTGATCCCAATTCTACTGGCACAAGTAAGTACTGAAGCCAGTCCACATTTAAGAAGAGGAAATTGAATTCTCCGTGTGTGTATGGGGGGGGGGGGAGACCCCTGTTTTGATGCAAGGGGCAATGTGATGTAGGGATTCTATTTTTTTTCCAAGGGCAATGTGATGTAATGAATTGCTGGCAAGTGAATTTGGAGACCGCCTCTTGCTTCTTTGCTTCATCGCAGAGAAGACAAGATCTACAGGGAAAAGGGACTAGGTCCAATAACACCGAGGAAGACAGGGAAGTATCAGGATGTCAGCCCCTAAGACTAACTCCAAGTCCAATGTGCTTTGCTCCTGGTAACTCTTAGCATTCTCTCATGAATCACTGCTGGAAGACCAGTCTCTCCTCAAGTTCATGCTTCTGCATTCTATTTTCTCAGCATACTCTCTAGGACTCACAGAATGCTCCGGACCTGGAGTTTCACCCAGTTTCCACAGCTCGTTCTTGTATGACCTTGTCCAAGTTTTGGAGCCCCTTACTCTCTTACTTCTGTGAAGTGAATAGGAATGGTACCTGCCATACGAGATGTTGGGGAGACATCAGTAAGTGCATGTGCAGTGCTCAGCACAAAGTACAGTACCCCATTTCCAATATGTGGAGTAAATCTCCAGATGGACCCCCCCAAAGGGTTCACCTTCACTATTGCACGAGAACTGTAAGAATGTCCATGACTCAACTTCTCGTCCACCTTCTCTGCTTCCTCACATGTGATAGAAAAGGGTAGTAATTAAAACAAGATGAACAAGATGTATGAGCTGACCGAGGTCAAAGTGCCAGAGAATGCAAGCTGATTGATTACCCAATATCAGGGCCTGCCTTGGCTCAAGGTAAGCATTCTGTGATCGATATGTCTATGGTTTGAAGACAGATCCATAGAGGAAGAAAGGGTGAGGGAGCTTCCCGCAAGGTTACCTGGACATGTTCCATTATAGCTAAGCTCAGGATTTACAAAGATCTCTAGAGAAAGACTTATGTCACCATGAACTCAGCCGTGTGATGCGGCCCATGTGAGTGGCCGGGGATGTTTTTGCATTGATAATTTCGTGGTGACCTGCTTGTTCTGTTATTTGTGGATATTTATTTCCCTACCAAAATACAGAAATACTCAAAATAAGCACATAACCAAACCTCACAGCTTCCAATTTAGCATTCAAACAGCACCACATTTATTTTGCAGCCCCTGGATTAACCAACTTTCACTTAATAAAGCAAAACTTGTGAAAAAGATATTATTTCTTTTATTTGTCCCCAAATGTTTCCATTGTATACAAAAATGAGACAGTGCTCCTTTTGGGAAAAAAGTTTCTACTTTGGGTTTAAACCAAACCAAATAATATTTAAGGAAACATTAAAATAAATTATTTATCATGCTAGTCAACGGGTCGGGGAATATAGCTTAGATAAACACATTTCTAAGGTCAGCCACTCTAAGGGCTAGGTTTTATAAAAACAACCTCCGAGGAACTTTTATAAATCTTGGAAAAAAATAGAAAACACCAAGCACTTGTTTCCATTACAGAATCATTTGCCATTGCTGAATAATGGGTACTTAGCAGTGAGCTTACCAGCCACAATAGCTCTCTGAGAAGCTAGCGCACTATGAAGCATCTACATGATGGTGGGCACTGTTGGCCTTGCCTTATATGTGTAAAAAGCAGTCCAGTCTTTGGTTGCATTTAAATCAGATTAATGGACACAGCTAGGCGATTGGAGTTATAAACTTGTTAAAGAAAGGTAAGTTCATTCTGCATAATGGGAGACTTCAGAGTTGAATTAGAATGCGTATGTATTTTTTTAAACGTGTTTTAGTTGTCCCCTGAAAATAAACAAAATGACCAGGTTCGTTGAGAGCAGTTAATTCATCTCGTGTATCCTCCATTTCTTCAAGATGTAACCTAAAGGCATCTTGACATGGTTTCCATGGTTAAGTGGCCTTTCTGTAGAGTTAAGTGACATTTCTCAGCCAGAGAGTAGTTTGAGGGGGAGAGGACAGGAAGCTTAGATGAGAAGGAATGGTTGTTGAGGAGGAGAGATTTAAAGAGGAAGCGTTTCAGAGGCAGCCCAGCCCTGGGAGTGGACATAGGAAGAGGATCTGGGCAGAACACAGCAGAGGCAGGAAGGAGAAGTTGGGGGAAGGCTGCCTTTGTTAGGCCCCAGTGAGAGACGGGGTCTCCAGCGCTGTTCTGTGTGGCCGTGGGCTTCGGCCTAGTGTGTCTCCCAAAATAACTGACGTTTGAAAGACCCCCTAAGAATATTGATTCTTGTCTATGCCAAGAGGAAACAACCAAGGTACAGGACGAAGCCCCCAGGTGACAGATTGACAGGGACTGGGAATGAACCTCTAGCTCCTGAATCTGCCTCTTTCAAGGGTGGAAGGAGTTGCAGGAGAATTTCCTGGCTTCCAAAAGAAGGATCCTTCCTCCGTGCAAGTGGAAGGAATGTGGCTGAAGAGTTGAAGAGTTGAGGTTGCATTACCATGCAAAGCCTCGGGGCTTGAAGGTTCAGGAGAACAGAGCCCTGGCTAACCACATCTAGGTCTTGAGGTTTGATGGCACTGGGGATGAAAATAATCTTTGCAAAATATTTTGAAAATATTTGATAAAAACACAGGCTGATGACTGACATTAAATTTTTAAAAAATATTTGAATTCAGATTAGCAACCTGCTAGCCACTGGCCTGTACTTGGGTTTGGACATAAAACAGAAAGAGTAGAAATGAATGCAAGCTTCGGAGTGATGTGGAATGGAGTCTAGATGGCACTCTGAGCTTTCAGAGTGATAAAACCATGGGCATTGCACTTGGCATCTCGCTGGCTTTGTGTGTTCAGCCGTCCAGTAGACATAAGAGCCCCTTCCTAGGCTGAACATGGTGAATTGTGTGACGATGATAATTTAACAGATTTGTCTTCTCCCCTATAATGATTCAGATTCTGTATTAAGACGGAAGGTCTGTTTCTCCTCCTTTTGAATCTTGCTTTAGCAATTACTCAGGGCATTGACAAATAGGAAGAGGGCAAGTAGGTTGAAAGATTGTTTGCCCAGAGTGGGAGAGATGGCTCAATGGTTAAAGCCTTCGCTTCACAAGCAAGAGAACCTGAGTTCGGATCCCCAGATTCCAAGTAAAAATGTTGGGTGGAAATATTGGTGGTCTACAATTCTGGCCCTGGAAGGTATGATCTGGGGAACCCCAGAGCAAAGGCGGTATGGAGGTAGAGCAATCCAGGATGATTCCCAGTGTCACCCTTGGGCCCCCATAGGCACATACATTCAAGTACCCTTTGGTACACACATAAACACACACACACACACACACACACACACACACACACACACACATACACACAATGAGATTTCTCTCTGTAGCCTGGCTTGGAAGCTTGACCCTGGTGTGTACATGCTTCCTAGAGGATGAAAGACCTTGTGAGGAGAAACCAGCTATTTCTGCTGACACCCTGGCATCTGGGTGGACGAGAGACCCTTGCAGATCACACAGCCACCAATCAGCTGACTGCAGAAGAATGAGAAAGACCAGCAGCCAAGGTAACTGAGTCAGCTGAGAGCGGCCCACATACCCGACCCACAAAACCACAGGTGAAACCTAAGGTGGGTGTTTTAAACCACTATGTTTTGGGGTGACTTATTATAGAACCAAACTGATCCTTGCAGGCAAAGCCAACTCTTACTAATTGGACAAACTAGTCACTGCATTCGTTCTACTTTCATGCTAAGTGTTTTCTTCTTTGCAGAGATTGTCGGGATAGGAAGCCTCACAGTGACTATAATTTGTAGTCACTTGGTTTAAGATAAATTGCAAGAAACAAGGGTTGAGACATCAATAAAATTGTCTTATTTTTCCAAAAGTTTTTTAAATTCTTTCCCTTCATGGCATTTTGAAAGCTTAACACCAGCATGTCAAAAGCGAGAATAATGTGTGAAGTAAATCCAAAATACTGGAGCTCAATGAGGTTCAAATATAGGGACTGATACAAACAGAATGTAGCTAGGAAACGCTACTGCACCCTTGACCGGGGAATCAACTGGAATGGAAAAGAATAAAGTGGTGTAAAAAGGGGTGGCACTTGGCGGGAGAAAGGCCAGTGTCTTGGAAACCATCTGCATTCTCTTCTCAGAATGACAGGTTTTTATCACAGGCAGAAGAATTTACAAAGTAAAACAGTGCAGAACACCTTTACCTGAGTTCACTAGTGTGAGCGATGATTTCCATTATCTAGAGAGCTCAATACCATCAGCTTTCCAGTTCCAGCTTTCTGCTGTATTCTTCGTCAAGAGTATTGTTCTCAAATATTTTGATAGTAAGATATGTAAGTTCTGGAACAAATTTTTGACCTGAAGAATACAAAACATTTATTCAATTTAACATGTCTTTGCTGTTCATTGTGAAGTGTGGAGATTGTGATAGAGATTGACGTTGCCCCAAGAGACAAGATGCCTCATCTGGGAGCTTATGGTTTTGGGAGACAAGATTCATAACCAGACAGCTTTGAAACGATTTAATAAATGCTGCAATGGAAAGATACGGTACAGGGCATCTTGGAGAGTATTGGATGAGTACCCAGATCAGATTTGGTCTAAGTGTCGTAAAGTCACAGAAGTAGTGATATCAATGGTTAAAGACAAAGAACAAGGACCAGAAGGAACTCTGAAGAGGCAGAGGACAGAGACCATGAAAGTCAGCTTGCAAGACTTAGAGAACGAGATATTCGGAGTGGAGGCTTGAATGAGCTCCAGGTGGTGAGCGGGACTTCAATAGAAGCTTATATTGGAAGTGAGAGCACTTCCGCCTTATCCCATTGTCTAAAGACAAGTCAGTGAATCCATGCTGCTTGGGTCTTACAGACACAAGGCACAGGGGTCATCTTACAGAATGACTCCCACAGTGCCCCAAATGTAATTATTGTGTATGTTCTTCCTTCTGCACAATGCTGGGTTTATCTTGATCTCAACACTGGGAGAATCTGACCACTCAGTCCAACCCCCATGCCCAGTGCTCCGTGCCAGCTCAGCTTGGAGGTCTCTACCCACTCTTCCTGGTTGCCACACACTTCTTTGTTGAAGGCTGAAATACAGCCAAAGGCACTTTTATTTGCTTGGTCCAAATTTTCCATCTCTCTCCTCTTACCCCAAGACAATGTGGTATTTGACTTAAAACACATTCACTGTTCTCCTGAGTGACTCACCTATGCCTTCATTTCTTTTTCTTCATTCTTTCTACTGTATGTCTTAAACAAGTTATTTCTGGCCAATAAAAATGTGACTTCCTATCCAAACATGCTACCTTCTTTTATTAGTTCTAACAGTTTGTGGGTCCTTTTGTAATTTCCAAATATATTCATAGCATCTACAAATTACAGTTCTTCTGCTCTTTTTCCAATCCGTAAGTACCATTTTCCCCCTTGTCGGTTGGCACAAACTAGAACTTCCAGACCCCACTTTTTTTTTTCCTTCCAATTTTCTATTGGCGTATATTCATTGTGCATAGTGCTGGGATTTACACAGGTAATTCTGCCATAGACTCAATATCATATACTTCATCATATTCCCCACACTCCACACTGACCCACTTTCCTCTCTTTCCCCAGTCTGCCTTCTAGTCCCTCTTCCAGTGTCTGACTCGCTTTCATTTTATAACTGTGTCAAATAGTCGTGAGCACCTTTGTTTTTTGCTAAGTTCTTGCTCTGTCTGGGTGTTAGGGTCTTCTCATAAGAGCTGCGCCCATCACGTCTATTGGCATTCAAATGAAGGGAGTGAAGAGATGTCGTCATAATACTTCCAGGCAACTGTGAGAAAATGCCAGACTGGCAACTTCTAATGTGTGTGTGTGTGTGTGTGTGTGCGTGTGAGTACCTGTGTGTACACACATACATATGCAAGCATCTGGCCCTGAGTCTCTGGTCTCTGATCCCTGGGCTCACAGACTCATCCCCTCCTCTCTTGTAGGAACATCAGTTCCATGGAGATCTCCGTCTCTAGCAAGGGATGAACTGGCCCACGGGAAACAGATAGCTGCTCTCCTCCTGACAAAGCCAGACTCACTTTTCACTGTTCAGGCCAAGAAAACTTCCCTCCCAGGTTGGCTTTTGAATCCAAGGTATTTAGGGACTAATTATTTGCCTTTGTTTGCTTCCTGCCATAAATCCTGTTCTGCAAGGGCTGAAGCCAGAAAAGTGGGGCTGGAGCTGAGCATTAAGATGAGACCTGACAATTTGGAAAGACTTCTAGCATGTTTAGAACCACTGATGGAGAACAACTGTTTCTATCCAGGACATCCAAACCTGTGCCAGGGACTTGGAAAAGAAACGGTGGACGTCTGGAGGGAAGAGGGAGATAAAGCAAGAAGGGATGCAATTATATTCACAGGGACGTTGGAAGAAGCCCTGTGGAAAAAGTTTGGCATCTGGTGGATTTCAAGATCTAGGATTAACGTCTCTAAGTCAGGAGAACAATTTTTTGGTTTTCCATCAAGTACCTCTTGGGGCAATAATTTTCAGGGAAAGGTAGCTCATAACACTGCACATAATATTAATGTAGCAGGCTACTTGCCCAAACTTATTTTATTTTCATTTGTGTTATTGGTTTGAAAACTCCCCCCGGGCCCTGATCCATATCATGTTGGCACAGGTCCCCGCAGAAACTCAAGTGCTGAGCCAGCATTATGTGCTCACTCTTTTTCTTGACTTGGGAGAGGCCCAAAGAAATCGAGGTTGCAACAGAAAGAGTGATAAAATTTGGGTCCCTGCACCTCAACAGATCACACCCCCAAAGGGACATTTAAAGGCTGGCTATTTTTCAGCTGAAACCCAAGAACAATGGTTATACAAAGCCTTTGCTCTCTCTCTCTCTCTCTCTCTCTCTCTCTCTCTCTCTCTCTCTCTCTCTCTCTTGTGTGTGTGTGTGTGTGTGTGTGTGTGTGTGTGTGTGTGTTTGCAAGAAAATTACAGGGGAGGATTTACTTTCAGTTTCACACCAATCTAGACAATTGCTAATGGAATACCTTAATAGCGATGGTGATATCACTTTGTATGATTTTTTTCAGCCATATTTACAATACAGTTGTGGCTCCTTTTCACTCCCACCAGCTGGTCGTTCAGCTGCGTGGTCTTGATTGCCTCTATTCCAGTGGCGGACACTGAGAAACTTGCCTTAAGTCACAGAACTGGATGGAGAAAGCAGAACCAGGATTCTGAACTTTAAGCTTCTCGTTGATATTCGATTCTAGTTCCTGAGGACTCTGAAATTTCCTATACAAAAAGAAATCGCCCAGGGAAAGAACCTGGTCAGTAACAAGGGTCACTGGTCCCAGTCAGGCTGGGAATGTGTGAGAAAAGCTTCTTCCAGACTCTGCTGCAGCCCGAGGGGCCTTGGTGTCGCCTGACAGTATTCACGGGCAAGGGGCACCCACTGGTCCTCTGTAGTCCTCTCCTTGGTCCTGACCACAGGCCATCATCTGCATGGGAGACATTGAGTTTTGGGTCATATATATAATGTGTTGAGTTTTTCTATTTTTGAATGGGGTCTGACCTTCTCCCCCATGTGAAACTTTGGCAAGGCTATAAGGCCTAGTGACCCCTTCCCTGCATAGAAGCTGGAGACTAGTAATTCCTTCCTCTGGCTGCTCACACCCCCGGGGCTAGGTAGAGAGCGACTAGGTTCTTTCTCTTGGCTCTCTGAATGGAAGCTGCCCCATCATATGTTACCTGGTGAATTTCCAGCTTCCTCTTCCCCTTTTCCAGGCTTCTGGCAATAGGAAACTTACCTATTTCAGTGTTTTCCAGGCTAATCAAAAAAAAAAAAAAAAAAAAAAAAAAAGCCAACACTGAAATTCTCAGAAGTCCTTTAAGCCGAGAGACCCTCAGCTATGAGGAAGAGGGAGCCAGGTGCCTGCTGGAACTTGGAGGCTGTAGATGGCGTTCTGGATGGTTGGGGTGTCACCAGGAAAGTTACGGAGGCGGCGAAGCAGAATATGTAGCGTGGAGAGCCACGGAAGTATAGAAAGGGAAGTACAGTTGATACGTAAAGTTTCCACTGGTAAGTTAAGAGTTTAGAGGGCAGGTACGGGGTAGGGGGGTGGGAACCTGAGGTGTCATCAGGAACCTCTCAGAGACATCAGAGTCTGCTTGCTTTGTTACACTTCCTCCTTTGGCTCTGTCATGGCTCGAACGTGAGTCGTCTCCCACGTGTCGCCGCCTTAACGGATGTTATTTGGGAAAGTCGTGGCCCCTTGGAGAAGTAACACCCTGCTGGAGGAGGGCATGTCACAGGGTGGGCTTGAGGTCAGTTAGCCCCATCTACCCCCCCCCACCACACACACACACATACCTCTGCTTACAGTCTGCAACTTGCTCTCTGGGTCTCCATGATGTCTAAAGTGACCTAAATCTCTTCCCGTTTCTGTTGCCGACAGGCCTTTCCCACCATAATGGACCGTCTCTCCCCTCTGGAACCATCAACCAAATACACACCTCCAACTCTTCTCCCCTGAAGTTACCTAAGTCAGAGCGTCATCTCACAGCAACAGAGCAGCAGTGACCGTGACAGGCTCCCGTCCCTAATGTTCCTCACAGACTCATGTGCTGGGACACTTAGTTCTGAGCAAGTGGTGCTGTTTTGGGCCATGATGGGCTGAGATCCTCTAAACCCATGATGCAAACAAGTCCTTCCTCCTCCCTTACCTGCTTCTGTCAGATATTTTGTTGCAGATTAGAAGAGTAAGTAATACATTCTATAGGACTCCCCAACACAGCGTCCTCTTCGGCCAGATTCTGAGATTCTATCTGGAAGCTCCATAGAGGACTGCTGCACTTTCGCTGTAGAATGGACTAGACTTTTCCAGTTGCACAACGAGACAACCTTGTCATCATGGCTGATCATTCTGTGAAGTTTCTCCACTAATACAATCCCATAAAGACTGATAAGCTAGTTCCTGCCAGTTCTAGCCCCCATTCACTCACCTCTCAGGATGATCACGCCACCCTCTGTAACTCATGAGCTAGCTTAGCCATCATATCACTGGTTATAGTTAGGTACAAGTGTCAACTTGACAGTTGAGGGTTTGAGCTCTGGGCACATTTGTAGAGAATTAATGGTTGTCTTAAGCCCAGAGCAAACCTGCAGGAGATTGTCTAGCTGATGGGGAAGGTCCAGACCACGGTGGGTGGGGACTAGGCCCTGGAATAACATATGGAGAGCTGATTGAGAAAGTTGGCATCCTTGTGTACACTTGACCAGACATGCTGGTCTGGTAAGTGAGGATCGTACCCTCGCTCAGGTGTTGTGTAGAGATGGTGTGGCCAGTTCCCTCAGCCTGGTGTTGGTGTGAGCTCTCCCAACAAGCTGGACTATAGACTGTAATCAGACTATCAGTAAGAAAATAAACCCCTGTTCTCTTAAGACATTTGATGGTCATTTATCAGCAGCCACACAGGCGGACTGCTCCATCACCCTTGTAGCAGTGCCCCAGGTACCTGACTTGCTCCCAGCTCTACTGTCTCTGTCTCTCCCACGGTGGACTCAAGATCCCTCTGCCGCAGCCTGCAAAAGTGACTTCTCTAGTACGAGGCTTCATTCCACAAGTCAATTTCTTCCTGACCCTGCCTGCATTTGGACATGGACAACTCGCTGTGACTTCAGGTCCTGAGAACACCCCAATTTCCTCCTCCTTTTTTCCGCACGTCATCTCCCTGCGTCCCACAAACCCTGCCTTTGCCATTTCCCACCTCCTTGATTTTGCACGCACTGTTCTTTCTCCCCAGGACACCCCTTTCAGTCTCCAGAAAACTCTTTATCATCTTTCCAGACTTTGCGTACGTGTCACAGTGGGAGCCTTGCCTGGCGTGCAGTAACTACTCATCACAACTCTATCACAGCCAAACCTTTTTGCCTGTCCCTCATCCCTATTATTCCTTTCTTCGGGTCCCCAGTGCTCTTTGTGTGTATACACCTCTTCTATAGCATTTCTTACATTGTATTATAATCTTTGATTCCCTTATCACTCCACAGCAGGTTACCTGAACCCTTGAGTATAGGGTGTATACGAGTGTGTGTGTGTGTGTGTGTGTGTGTGTGTGTGTGTGTGTGTGTGTGTGTTCCCTGCTACCCTGCATCTAATCTAGTGTTTTCTTCTAAGAATTCTCAGTCTTCCGTAGGAACTTTTTCTTACTTCCTACTGTAGACAAGCAGTAGTTGTGGGACCCGAGTTTGGCTAACAAAGCCCTCATCTCCGCTTCAGAGCTAGGCGCCAAAGACAGAGGCCTGCAACTCTCAGGGAGGGCATCAGCAGGTGCCCATGATGAGCTCCATGCCCTCATGATTAGCTCCTGTTTGTCCCTCTCTGGACTCTACAGGTTCCCTTTCCATCCCTGCATGCTTCAAATCCCTCTGGTAGGTTCACCTTTCCTAGCCATTTCAGGGTATCAATGTGAGTTTCTGTGGCTGCCAACCAAAATAATCCTTATGATGTGTTGGGGTCAGAGTAACTGGACAATATTGTCTGTGATTGTCTAGCTGTGTGATTTCTGGTGGTGCAAGCAATGGAAATCATTCACATCAAATCTAGGAAATGAAAGTTGTTAGTTAGTTGTAAAGATACAGAAAAAGCTGAATTGTAATGTAGAAAAGGAACCAAGGTATGTGGGGGAGTAGTATGTGTGTGTATGTATGTGTGTGTGTGTCCATGAATCTCTTAGTGGGGAGGTAATGTGTATACATACGTATCCATGAATCTCTCCTGTTCCACCCCACAATTTCTGTTTACATGGAAGCCTGTTATAATGGTGGTGTGGCTCCTCGTACAGCACTTTCAAAGTCGCACACCTCTGGAAACATCTGTTCAGGTCCAAATGAACAGCACTCAGGACTTTTCTTGTGAGCTTTATACAGGGCAAAGCAGAAGCTCTGGAGAATCAACACCCCTATGAGTGACTTCAAGCCGCAATTAGCGGCCTGAAGCAGGTCTTGCTCCGACATCCAGAGCACTCTAGCAGGTTTATGGAAATGTACTTGACTGTTGTACCCTTTTCTGTCTCCAGGGCCTGTTCTCTAACCAGTGTTTCTTGGACCACCTCCTGCATAAACTCGGTGGTCTACTGAAGGATCCACGGAAGCAGCCTGTCATGACCCCGCCCAGCGTTCACGACCACCCAGAGCTCACTGTCTTCAAGTTCTCAGAGCTGAGATGGGCTGGGCTTATCTTACAAGTCATGCTGCATTCACGGGGTGGGGGGATGTTATACACATGGGCCACCGTGGTTCAGAAAACCACCCCAGTTAGTCTGTCTAGTCAAGAGGAGCAAATCATAAGGCTGATTGTCAGTCCATTGTACTGTGGGTAAGAAGACACACCCCTGAGACTCATCTATAACCAGGCACCATTCAGACAACTTTTACACTAGTGGGTCCATGGCAAACCCAACGGGAAGGGTTGTTGATCAAATACTAAGTGATTTTTATTTTCAAACAATAAGTGCAAAACGATCTGAGACATACAGCTTGCATTTCCACTAGGATACACAATTGGATTTGCAAATTAGCAGGGTATGTACTTGGTAAGATATTTTTCTCTTGTTTCTGTTCACTAACTCATTTTCTAAATAATCTGAGTTAGCAGACTGTTTTCTAAATAATCTAACAGTAAGTTTCACATCCCACACACTCTCACTGATGTTCCCTCATATGGAGTTAATTAATAACACAGCATTTGTCAAATACTGAAAGTCATGGCGTGCTGTGCTGTTGTATAGAGTTGGAGGTAGGTGTGATAATCTATGAGACAGATGTTGCTCATTATACATATGCTGTGTGTTGGGGTCACGATGCAGAGCATATAATGTGATCATTAACCCCATGGACCTATGAGACTGTTCTTCATGAGCATAGTAGACAATGAGATTTAAGGTTAAGAGTCAAGAGCTAGTAAGTAGCAGAGATAGCATTTGAAATTTCTTCTTGAGAAACCTTAGATACTTGCAGTGGTTAGTTGTCAACTTGATGGGCTCTAGACTCACCTAGGAGATAAGGCACTGGCATACTTGTGAGGGATTACCTAGGTTAAGGTTAACCTCTAAGAATGCCTGTGAGGAATTATCTTGATTATGCTAATTAAGGTGGAAGACCCACCCACTATGAGCAGCACCATTCCCTGGCTGGTATCCCAGAGTAGTATAAATTATTCCTCTCGACTTCTTGACCGTGGATGTGATGTAACCAGTCACTTCAAGCTTCTGAGGTTTTGACGTCCCTATCACAATGCAGTGAGTCTTGAACTGTGAGCCAAAATAAGTCCTTTCTCTCTGACATTGCTTCTGTCAGGGTATCTTATCAAATCAACAGAAAAAGAAGCTAGGATGCCAAGACCTTAATACCAAACTCCTAGGAGAGGAGATATCATTGACGCAGCTTTGAGTTTTGTGTAAACTCCTGGTTCAGTTCACTGCAGTCTGCTATCTGGATCTCCAATATGACCACAACTGAATGCATCTGTTCCTATAGCCAGAAGAGAGAGGTGTGGCTTGGGGAATACAATTCAACTCTCTATCACCTTGAGAATGTCCCAGACACTCATATTGATAATCCCCGATACTTCTTGTCCTTTCTTTGATAACAATAGGACTCCTTGGGGGTGGAGAGATGGCTCAGGGGTTAAGCCTCTGACTTGCAAACAGTAGGACCTGAGTTCAGATCCCAAATCTCATGTAAAAATGCTGGGTACAAATAGTAGTGGCCTGCATTTCTAGCCCTGGAAACTCCAAAGCAAAGCGAAAAGGAGGTAAAGCAACCAGGGTGATTCCTGAAGTCCCCTTGGGCCTCCACAGGCACAGACGCATGCGGTGCCCTCTGATACGTACAGATACACAAACACACATATACCCCCACACACACATACCACACATATGTACACATATGCACACACACACATACACATACACAAAACAACGCCCCAAAACAATAGAATCCCTTGACTTTCAGCTAAGTACATGGCCTCCCCAAGGAAAGGCTACATTCCCCACTTCTCTTGCAGTCAACAAAGGCCAGTCCGGCTTTACCTCTGCGGTGCTACTTTCAGGATGGTCTGGTTATGAAGAACTGCTGCAGCATCGTTCTCCTTGATCTGAACGTACTACAATGTCTAGCGATGAAAGGGCCCCCTCCGCTCACACAGCAGAAGTGGCTTGTGGGGATGGAAGAGCAACTTACAGGATGGTCTGAGATCCTGCTCATTGTGGCCTCTCTCTCGGCCCTGGCCAGCTCAGACTGACCTCCCCACGACAGACCAACAAACATATCTTGTTTATGGATTTTTTTCCCTTTTAGCTCTCTCTCATTCTCAGCCCCAAATAGCCCTTTATGTAAGAGAGCCTGTGGGAACGCAAACCTGGGAGAGTCTTTCTTTCCCTGTTCATTTTACATACTTCACCTACACACACACCACACGTAGAGTCACCATAGAGCAAGACGGACGGAGTATTTCTTGGACTTGCAGGGACCCTGTGGACATCTTATCTTTCCTTCGCAGAAGGCTAGAGTCTTCTGCAACCTTTTGACATAACTGAGGGATCATTTGGGCAGATAATCAGGATTCATAGGGGGATTTCCTGCTAAAGGACAGATTCTCTTTCCTGCTAATGATAGGAGATCTTGTGAAACAATGGAAGCCTTTACTCTTTGTTCTCAAGGAGACAAATTATTATTTCTCGCCTCTGAAGAAGTTTCTCAAACTAGGGGTGAAATATCACAAATGATTAGGCCCAGAAGTCCCACTAGAGATAATGCCTCCGTTTCTTCTCTTTCTCATCACTGCCAGGACTTCTGCCTTCTGTGTTGCTGCAAGGATAGCTGTGAGTGCCTCCCCCCAGAACTCTAATCACGTTCTTTACTGAATGTTTACTGTTTCTGTTTGATTCTTCTCTTCTTGATCCATTGTCTTGTAATTTTAAAGTTCTGCTGCTAGTTTGATCTCCAGTAAGGTCTCTGCAGTTTTGTGGACATCTTGTTGCTAAGTCTCTTCATGTCTTAAGGAAACATCTGGAGGCAGGATTGAAAGGCTAATGGGTTGTGCCAACTCTGTGCCTTTAGGGGTGTTAATGACAAAGGGGCTTTCTGTAAACTCCTCCGGAGGTCTAGTGAGCTACCTAAGCCACTCAGATACCTAAAACAGAGGCCTGGCATGAGGGTCACCAGGATTGGTATCGCTTCCCATGAGTGAACACTGGAAGGTATTGCAGTTTCTCTTCCATTGCTATTGCAATGATTAAATTCTCTGGCCCAAGTAACTTAATGGAGAAAGGGTTGATTTGGCTTATGGTTTCAGAAGCTATAGTGTGGGAATGTAGGGAGACAGACAAGATGGCCAAAGCAGGCCAGTACATGCGACAGCAGCCACCAGGAGGCAGAGAGAGCAAGACAGAGGGAAGCCAGGCTACGCAACCTCAAGGCCCTAGTGACATGCTTTTGCCAGCAATGCTTCACCTCCTAAAGGTCTCATTATCTTCCCAAGCAGTGTCATCGACTGGGTGGGGGCCAAATACTTAAACACACGAACCTATGAAAGACAATTCACTTTCAAACTGCAACAGATAGGGAATGATGGAGATTCTGGACAGTTTGCTGGCATTGAATGAATGGGCTGGGAAGATGGCTTAGTGAGCAAGTTCCTTGCGGGCTGGAGAGACGGCTCAGGGGTTAAGCCTCTGTCTTGCAAGCAGAAGTTCCTGAGGTTCGGATCCCAGGTCCTACCATAAAAGTGCCAGGCAGAAATGGCAGCGGCCTGCACTTCCAGCCCCGATGGGCAGAGTCTGAGAAATCCCAGAGCAAAATCAGAAAGGAGATAGAAACAATCCAGGGTGATTCCTGAAGTCACCCTTGGCCCTCCACAGGGACACACAGTGCCATCTGATGCACACACACACACACACACACACACACACACACACACACGCACAAAATAAAGTTAAAAAATAAGTTTCTTGCCAACAAGTGTGAGAGCTGGAGGGCAGGTTCCCAGAACCCATGTAAAAGCTGGGAAGGTGCTATGTTCACCTGTAATCAAAGCACTCAGGAAGCAAAGACGGGATCCCAAAGCAAGGTAAAGACCAGTCAATTGACTCTGCGGTCAATTGAAAGACTCAATAAGTAAGACGGAAACAGTGATGAAGACATCAGCGTCAACTTTGATCTTCCCATCCACACACACAGATATATAGTGCACCCGAATATGTCCATGCACCCACACCTCCATGAACATGCATCTACACATACACCATACACATATACAAGCGAAAAAGAAAACTTTGTTTGCAATAGATTGGATGAAGAGTGCGAGAGTTGTAAGACAAATGTCCTGCTTCCATTAAACATAAGATGTTGACTAAATTCTGCATTGCTTGCTTCTTGCTTCAGCTCTGAATACTGAGTTGCTGTTTGCAGGAGAGTCCTCTTGATACCATCAACCAATAAGGTAGCATGAGGCAAATCATCACTGTGTATTCAGGACTGTGCCCAATGTCATGAGTCTTAGAGACAGGAGACTCATTTCCTGCCTCTGAATGCTTTCCAATCCTAATCTCAATGAGGGACCAGCATAACAAGGGTACATGGATGTATATAAATAATGAGATTTATGCCATGAGCCAGGCACCGATTACTTAATGGTAGGGAATCAACATCCAGGTTTATTCCTGTTTGAAAGACCATAACAATCATTACCTGAATTCCAAATTCCTAGGAGAAAAAGATATATATGTATATATATAATTGATACATTGAGTGGATGGAAATGAGAGACAAATCTTGGCAGTGGCAGGCAAATCTTGGACAAGGTTGTTGAATAGAATATAATAAATGAAAGGTATAATCTAAAAGTTTTAGCTCATTTTTCATTGCTATAGTAGAATATCCCAGACCAGGTAATTTATAAAGAGTAGAAGGATATTTAGTTCATGATACTAGAGACTGGGAAGTTTAATATCAAAGTGCCAGAACCGTCTTGCTGCAGCCTAACAGGATGTAGGGTAGCATATGACCAGACAAAGCAAGTTTGCAAATGCGATTCATTCTCTCTCTTTCTTTCTCTCTCTCTCACTCTTTGGCTCCTAAAAAATTGTTAGGGGGCTTTGCCTGCATGACCTCATCTAATGTTAATTATCTTCTCCAAAAATTCCACTTCCATATGCCATTAACAAATTTTGGGAGTAAGTCTTTAACACGTGAATTTGGAGGAGGATACAGTTGATGCTATCACCATGGTAAGGTTCTGGGAGAAAACACATCTGGGCTTCCAGCTCTCCAACACATCAACCTTGCTTATGACTTCAACCGTATTATATAGACACTTCTGAGCCCCACTTTCTTCTTATGGAAAGCAAAAGTATTACTAATAATGGAATATGCATTATGGGATTTTTGAGGATTAAGTAAGGCAGTGCACATACAGTGCCTGACTTATAATAATGCCATTGGATCTTAGCTTAGTTGCATAATGGAGATGATAATCATAAGTGTAAGGTTAAAGTTTACAGCAGACGTGTTCACTTAATCATGAGTTCACTCAGAAACTATTCTCAGGACATGACCATGAGTTGATAAGTAGAAAAAGATGAGAATTCTACTCTTACAAGACTTACAGCATAAAAGGATTGATACACATTAGCAACAGTGATACTAATGGATTCATGAAATTAAGTGGAAATACAGTTTTGTAAAAGTTGGAAACTAAGAAACCCCATGCAAAGCTAAGGGGCTAAAGAAAGCGTCCCAGGGAAAGAAAGGGAAGATAAGTCTGAAAAACTAGTGGAAGCTTTCAAGAGAAAAGGAGAGAGCAAGTCGTCAAGCTAGGCAGAAGAAGTGCAAAGAGATACTATCAAGGGAAGGGAGAGAGGATGAAAGTGGAGGGTCAAAAGTCAGACATTAGCAGGAATGGAGTAGGAGCTAGTGATAGGGTGCTAGGAAAGATGCCCAAATCATTTGGGTCCTATAACCCTTGCTGGCAATGCTGGTCTTGAGTCTTCAGTGGCGACCACTCATCTGAAGGTCTGAAGCTTTCCTTGGTGGGGATCGTGGCTCCTTCTCTCAGCACATCCCGAGTCAAAGCACCATTACTTGAAGCTACTACTTCTGCATATGTGCGCTTTTCCTGCAGAGAACACACATTCTCCAGGGGCCAGAAACTTGGGTTCCATGTATTGGCGTAGCATATCAAACACTTAGACAGGCTACATACAGGAATGTAGGAGAATGTCCAGATATGAGGCATGGCTCATTTTCCAAAGAGAAAGCCACCTTGACTATACAAACTTTCACAAGATACTAAGCTGTCTCGTTTCATAATAAACTTTCATATGCTATTCATTACATCCATAATATAAACATTGAGTCATATCATTTCTCGCTCCCCTAGTCTTTCCTTTTAAAAAAATCAGTTCATGAAATAAACACATTCACACTCTTCCCCTGGCCTTTCTTTTTGCTATGGATGTTATCAAGAGACATCTGTAAGCCTCTTGTCCAATCTATCTTGACAACTCTTACCCACCGAGGTCAGTTCAGGATAATGCTGTCTTTCTCCAAGCATTTCCTTCTTGTTCAAAATAAAATAATTGAGAAAATGTTGGGATAAGAGATTTCGAAGGACTTACACTTCTGTTGAACACAGCTTTTGGGTACAAAGTTGGCTTCACAAGCACAAAGGCACACTCTATGCTTATCATTCAAATACATTTTCTTGCTTGGCCTTTGGGTAAGGCTCAAACGACAAGGTATGCTGCAATAAGAAGAAGGGGTATTTATATGACCTGCAGTTTCCATGAGAGATACAGTCCATTTATGGCTGAAATCGCATTGTAGAAAGCATGACTGGAGGCAAAGCAGGAGGCCGGTTCAGGTCACTGAAGCCATCAGAAGGCAGAAAGCACAGGAGAACTAGAGGAAGAGGGATGGGCTACCAAACCTCGAGGCCCGCCCCCAGTGACATGCTCCTTCAGCAAGGGTGTATTCTCAAAGATGCTACAAGTCTCTGAAACATGAAGCTAAGCTAAGCTAGCTAAGGATTCAAACCCATGAGGCAGCGGAGGGTAACTCCCATTCGAACCATGACACAGGATAACATGGACTCTTTCATTGGAAGTAACGTAGACCACTCTTTTGGGAATGGGGCAGATTTCGTCTTAGGGTGCTTTTGATAGTGTCTGGAGACATCTTTGTTGTCTGTCTGACAGCAGGGCTTAGAGTACAACAAGGACAGAAGCGGGAAGAAGGGTTATGACCACACAGTTCATCTCTGGAAGGGGACCACCCTACAAATCCCTCTGCAGACACCATCTCCTTGCTTGCTCTTTTGACCACTGTGAACTGACAATCCACAAGTGAAGTGTACAGTCAATGCTGAGTGCTGGCTGGGGAGTCACCAAAAACAATCATTTAATGCACCTATTCTAGACTTCTCAGAGCACCAAGAAACACAGCCTCATGTCATAAAAAAGGGGTTCTGGAAGCCCTCATGCCTCCCCTCCAAGCTATGGGTAAATATGCAGCCTGCTGGAGTGAAGATTGGCTGGAAGTCTTTTCTGCACATGAAGCTGTGTTTGGCTGAAGATGCTGCAGGTACCACTTGGAAGCTGGCTGGCCTCAGCCCGTGCTGTGTTCTCAGAGGCAAATGGTGGGTGATATGAGAGAAGGAGAAGGATCAATCATCAGCTCGGAGTTAACCTTCCTTTCACATTAGCATCCACTTCAGACTGTTTGAACACATGTTAAGGAAAGATTGCCCCTCACTTCCAAAGTGATCCTGATGGACTCTGAGGTTTTTATGATTATTAATAAAATCCTCAAGGTGGAATTTTATGGGCACACGGAGACTCTAAAAAGTCATTCTTTGCCTCGAAAAATTGTGTATGTTAAAGGATGATGGAGGAAATTTTAAATAAAATGCTTATGTGGAAAGTCAGGGTGCAAAAGACAGGATATAAAGAATCAACTGTGACCCTGAAAGATTGAATTTGCTTCCTGCCAAAGCCTTCATGGATGTGTTTCCTGGATATAGCACCCCCCCCAGGAAGTATCGTGGTGACTGACCGAAGCCCCAACCATGGTTTATGTTTAGGTGGGCGACGGAAAGACCCTTTGTGAAATGAATTGCTAACTATTCTCTGGTGTGTTTATTATCATCTGCACCACTCCCCACACCCCCCACGTTGCTTCTTTGCTCTCCCCCACATCCATTCTGTCAACACAGTCTTCAAGAGTTTCATGGATCAGTTCGCTGAAACGGTGTAAAATCAAAGCAACTGGAAACGGAAACACAAGTTTCTTTTTAGTCTCCAAAGGAGAAAGGGTTGAGAAAGGAGGTAAAGGCAAGGGGCAGGTGAGACACACACTGGATGCCAACTAAGCAAACAGGGAGGGCAGAACCTTGGCATCTGGCTAGAAGTCAGCCTCATAATTCATGCAGATATTGGGCAGAGCTCTCCTCTGGGAGTCCTGGAAGAATTCAGCTTTGCTCAATGCAAGGAACAAACCAGCATGGTTTCCTTGTGGACCCCTTGCTCTGGAGAGAAGCAAGACCAAGTCCTACCTGGGCCTCTGCTTCCCCTTTTCCCTGTTCTCCCCAATTTCATGACCCCTGTGAAATACTGTGTTTAAAATAGGTTCCTGGAAAGATTGGTTCCTAAGTTCCTGAGGACAGATTGGGCAGTGAATGAATGGCGTGCGTTCAACCACTAGACTAGGGCAAACAAGGAAAGCGAATTGTGATAATGAACAGATTGGAAGCAACCAGCTGACAGGATCCTCAGTAGGTAGTTCCCTAGCAGCCATGTTTATGTTTAGACTTGGCACTGATTTTAGAAACGGCTGAACACAGCATGCCAAATGGGTTGACTGAAATAGAGCTACAACCTGCTGTCAGGTGCGAGAGGCAAGAGGTCGCTGAGGAGCGTGGCTATGGTGGGTCTCAGTGCTCACCTGGTGAGGGAGTTTGTGGTCCAGGAGTTGCCTTGGTGACAGATGCTCTGGTCTTTCCATTCGCTGTCATTTCTCTGTGCATAACTCTACTTGTTCTTTTATACCTCCATTTATTCCACAATCGTTTCAGTTATATTTGCCAGTGTAGACCTGGACAATACCTTGAACATTGTCTTTTTCATCAAAGGTATGTAGACTATTCTTCATGAAGAATTTTCTTGAATTGGTCATTTCAAATAATCTACTTATTAGTAAAGGGATAACGAACTGTTATAGATCTTTTAAACCCCACAGCGTGTAGTTGCTGGAGAAAGAAAGGAAAGGAGGGAGGATGGAAGGGAAGAAGACAAAGGAGGAAGGGAAGGAAAGAAAAAGAAGGAAAGAAGGAAGGGCGAAGAGAGGAAAAGGAGCGAGAAGGAGATAAATTGGTTTGTGATATTACGTTCAGGCAAACTCTACCGAAACACTTGCCCTTTCTTTAAATAAGAAATACTGGCCGTGAAATTGTTGAACTTTAAATCATATGATAAAGTGGTGCTTAAGGACGCTGTACACCAATCAAGATAAACATTTTAGTTCCCGTGGGATTTCTATTTAAAAGCAGGGAGGATTACTTTAACGGAGCAGTGTATAATAACACACACAGTAGCTGGCTTATAATAAAATTACAAATGTTAATTTTCGAATCACGTTTTCTCAGAACTGTTAGTGATCAGGGTTCCACACACAGAGTATAATTTTAAGGCAGTTGAAACAAGCCCTTGTTTTTAAGGGGAGCCCTTGCTAGAAGGAAAAGTCCCCCTGAATCCTGGTGAGTTACTTCAGACAAACATTCAGAACTACCTCTTGGCTAACCAAGTGAGTCGGGGGTACAGGAGGGGGGGAGAAGGAAGAAGAAGAAAACAAATCTCTATGAAGACCGCACTGGCAAGTGGACTTGGAACAGCTCATGATTTGAGCTGTTAGCTATTTTCGGCTGGGCCGGGAACTATCTGATGTGATTCGTTTCATCCAGGAGGAGTTCTTGATTTTTAAAGCATCCGTCCTTGTCGCGAAGATAAATAAATAAACGTTCCGACATTCAGGGGGAATTTGACTTTTATTTCCTTCTTTCTCATTAGGATCTGTTTGGACTCCCTGCCTTGCTATCTTTGCAAGCTTTTCTCTGTCATGTGAACTCTTCGAGGAAGAGAAAGTAGGGTAAAACACACAGCAGTTAGAACAAGCCCCCTCACACCTCGCGTGGAGAATTCCGGCAATTATATTTAGAAAAGAAAACACAGCTCTTCCGATTGTCTCAGAGAGCATTACGAAACCCCTCTAAGGGGGCCACTGGTAATGAGAGAGAGGCATGGTTTTGATTAACTATGGTCGTTTAAATAGATTTCAATCCACTGGCATTGTTTGTCTCAATTCTTCTATCCATTTTTCTCTCAGTTCACCGACTTCTCAAAGAAAGACCTTTCCAACATAGCCGACCGTTTCCCAGTATGACAAGGGAGACCAGTGAGAAAGTTTTGTGGTTATTTTCTTTGTCTTGTTCAAACCCCCCCTCCCAATCCTGCAACACTCGGAGACCCTGGGGAGATCCTTGGAGTATACTTGGCAAGTTTGGATGTTTCGAAATGAAATACAAATCAAAAGCATCGTTTCACTAGCTCCTTTAGGTTCTTAAGCAGAAGAATGTTCTGATCACTGAAACCATTTCAGGGCCTGAAATTAGAAAGTAATAAAAAATATCACACTCTCCCTGGTGGGCAGTTCATTTAATTGGCTCCTCAGCAGGAATCCAGCTGGAAGTCAGAAATGCTTACCCTGTCGATCCCCGCTTTGGAAGGGCTGCATGCAAACACTACCAAATAAGTCAAAGATCCGGGAAAGGAAAGAAAGCAGGAGAATCGGAGACAGAATCGGAAAGGGCCAGGAAGCACAAAGGAAGAAGGCTGTGTGCGCTCCGCGCTTCTTTAAACACACTCCAGACGAAAACAACAAGTTGGGTGCCTTCCGATGGGCCCAGGCCCACATCTCTGTTCAGAACGGAAGATCTCTTGGATTAAATGTTGGCTGCCAGGTGTTCTTTGGGAGCAAATGGACCGTGTTCACACACTTCTGGCTATTTGGGGGCTGTTCTTACAAGGCCAGCCAGAGCCTTGGTTTGCAGCTCCTTCTTGGCCTAACCACAGCCTTCTGGGCGGGTCTGGGCTTAGGGCTTGTGGAGTTTGGATGCACAAGGGTTGGGACTTCCAGCATCCACCAGGGCTGCTTAGACCCCGGAGTCTGATGCTCTGCTGCCACCTTCTGTCCCAGCTACTGTGTCAAGAGGCGACTTGACTCTGGGCTGTCAGGAAAACACAGCAACTGAAACCTTTCGCCTTGGAGAATCAGCTTTACCGTGAGCCGTGCCCTTCCCAAAGCACAAAAGTCCTCTCAAGTCTGGGGCGGGGGTGGGTGTTGGCCTCTTGAAATAGTGTCTTTCTGTGTCAGCTCCTTCCTTCCTTCCTCCCTCCCTCCCTTCCAGATCTGGAAGTTTCCACAGGTAGGAAGATCTGGAAATGGAAGGGAAAGCAAAGACAGGGCGTTTTTGTTTTCCAACATCAGCAACTCTCTCGTCTTGATCATTGTCAAAGACAAACAGGCTGACGTGAAGGCACAGAAAAGTGAGACTGAAGAGCAGGAAGAAGACCCTGACAGGCAAGATCTATGGCCCCGCGGAGAGGCGTCCCCAGGGCTGAGCCATTGCTCAAGATATTTAAAACTCAAGCGGACAAAACATGAGCTATTTCACCACAGGGAACAGGGCTACCGCGACTCTGGGGACCTGACCCTCAGTAAGCACAAGTTCCTTCCCAACTCAATTTTTTTATGATTTCTCAATTGACTTCCCTGTCTATAAAAAGTATTCTGTTTGGCGCTGAAAAATCCAACTGCTTTGACACTCCGTCTGAGGTCAGGATGGTTTCAATACACTTTTCTTTCTGTGGAGCATTAAAAAAATGCCCCGACGTCTCCTTTCTTTGAGCGAATTCACATAATTAAGCCTATAAATACACATTTGAGGCAGGAGATGGGGGGGGTCTGCCCTTGCTGACCAGCCAAGGTGCAATTCTGAGAGCAGCCCAGACTTGCCGGGCAATCTTGGGCAAATGCTTGGCCCCTCCTGAGTCTCAGTTTTAGTTTGTCTCTTCAGTCAGGGCGGTGATATCTGATGCCTCTTGAGACCGGGGTTGAGGATGGAAGGAAGCGCTTAGTTTGCATCTCTGCCAGTCTCTGCCGATCCCTCTTCCCTGGTATGTATTCTGTTCCACTTAGGCCAGGACCACAGAAGACAGGAGGAGGAAGTAGGTATGTGGCCATGTATGGTTAACCAATCTTCTGTGCCGTGACTTGGTTCCAGGATCCAATTGAACACTGCTGGGTTTCCATGTGATGCCAGGCATTGGGTGCTGATTTGGTGGAGCAAAGTTGAATGAATAACGGGCTCTATAAGGAGAAATCTCTGAGGGGCTCTGAACTGTTCCCAGGGCAAAGTTCAAAATCCCACACTCTGCGAAGCACCCTGGGACCCCGCCCCTTCCTGCATCTTCCATCCCACAGCGCTGTTCCTCTGTTCTTCCATTCCTTCCAGCTTGCCCTAACATGGCCAGCCTTCCTCCCCAGCCCTCTCACCTCATCAGCCTGTCCCTTCATCTTCCGGTTCCCAGCTGAAAAGTCACTTGCCCAGGGAAGGCTTCCCAGACCTCCCATTTGGGTCAGATCTCTGGAGAATTCCTACCCTTGGCCCTTGGCCCATCAGAGCACATGTCATAAGGACAACACACAAGACCAGGACTAGTGATCTTGCGTTGATCTCCTGGACAGAATATGTCCAGTCCAGGTGGGCACCTCCCCTGTGTTGTTTACCTTGCTTCCCAGGCCTCCCGCTGGACTTGGCTCATGGGGCAGCTGTTAGGTGAGCAGATAAATAAAATGGGGGCATGAACAAAGTCCATCGCACTAGCAGGCGGGAGGTGTTCTTGCAACAGACATGATGGGTTTCCCAAAGGAAGTAAAGTTCTAAGGAGAAAGTTTGTTGTGGAGAGAGTCTAGGGACAGTTTCCATAGATCACATCACCACCAATCTAAACACGGGGCCATGTTATTCAATGTAATGTTTCAATGTGTATTTGTGGTAAGAAGTTTGAATATCACTGAATTATAAAGTATGAGCTACCGTCAGCATTCTCGTCCGCCATATGCCCTTATCCCTGGAAAGCAGCTGCATTTATGCATGTTCTCGTCTTCCCTTCCAAACTATTTTCTACATCTTTTCTTGAGTTATGAAGTAATTTTAAATAGTGTTTTGTTATTTTGCCCCAAAAGATGTATTGCTGGGGTTCCTAAGAGGAGTTGTTCTCATTCTTTTACTTAACCAGGGTTCTTAGGCAAGTCCGAAGGAGTTTGTAGGCCATGGGTTTGCTTCCCACAAGCCAAGGATGATTCTTAAGCAGAAGTTTTACCCATTATGATAAAGTCCATTTGGCCCTAACTTCCCGGCTTTAAGAAACTGAGCTCTTGATCTGGAAAGATCTCTCTGTCAATAGATACCAAGACTGTTGGGTTTGTCACTTAAGGATGATTGAAAAACTCATAGCAGAAAATCTTAATGGAGTAGAAAATATGAATGATTTAAATGTATTTATTATACCAATAATTATAATTCAGGTATGTTGATTCTCCCTCTCTCTCTCTCTCTCTCTCTCTCCCCTCTCTCCCTCTCTCTCAAGTGCTAATCTTTCTCATGATGACCAGACTTGGTGAAAGGAGAAGATCAGTTATGACAGCTGCCAGTGTGTGTCTGGCCTTGAGCTGAGTGTTCCTCTCATTCCCTCTGCATGTCAACTGTGTGAACCAGGTCCTGCTGTTCTTTTAAAGACGAAGGAACCAGGAGCGTGTCAACAAAGCAGACGAGAATTGCTTTTGGCTTTGCCATGGCCAAATACCCGATGAGCAGCCTCGAGGAAAGAATTATTTATTTTGGCTCACAGCTTCAGAGGTGCCAATTGCATTACAAGGAGCATGTGGTTGCGTCGTGGTTGCGTCGTCGAGCAGGTCACACCATAGCAGAAAGAAAACAGACAAAGGGAGTACAGGAAGAGGCCAGATACAGCCCTTAAAGGTGACCCTAGCGGCCTGCTTCTTCCTCCAACTAGGTTTCATTTCCTACTTTAGTCACCAACCAGCAAAGCCCCCAATAAATTAAAAATTCCATTAAGTTAGAGCCCCCGGGAATTCACTTATCACCGGAAACACCTGCACAGGTTTTTGGGTTTTGTCAAGCAAGTTGACAATCAGGAGCTAGGACTTGACCTCACAATCTTACCCAAGATCCTGTTGCCAGCTAAATTCAAGGATGCAGAATAAGACGCGAAGTCGGGTGTCCTACCTTTATTCCCCTCCTAGCTCTGAGGGTTGGAAGTCCTTTTTATGGTCTCTGAGTTTCAGCTCAGAGTCAATGGAAATAATACTTGTCGTCACATGGGATGGGGGGGGCTCCTAAATGGAATCACGGGAGAAGTATGTGGTCAGTCATTCTCTTGGTAGTGCTTTTCAACTTAGTTTAGATTGGTTGAGGAACAAGAATAACAATGCTGAATAGCAGGGCGGGAGTAGGTAGCTGACCAATAAGGATTCCCATGTCAAAGTCGGAAGTAGTCAGAGAATGAGAAAGTTTTTCTTGTCTGCTCACAACTGTGCACTCATTCTTACCTTTCTCTCCAGCTTCGTGGTTATTATTGATATAGTTTCTATTTCTTTGTGGCCCTTAGTGACTACTTTTTAAAAACAAATGTCTTCATCAAGCAATTCGTGCTAATAATAGAGGCAAATAACACAGCAAAAAACAAATTCACCATAGTGTACACCTCTGTACTTTCAGGGTACTTCAAATTTTGGTTCTAAGCCTGTGGACTAGAAACTCCGTATCCCACAGAACAAATTTTTAAAGTGCCATGCAAATATTATGCTTTTCCCTGGTCTTGTGGAAATAGTGGTGGGTAGAGTAAATAAAAGAAGGTTGAGAGATGGCTCACGGGGTAAAAGCATTTGTACAGCAAACATGAGGATCTGAATTCAAACTCCCAGCACTGCACAGTACCTGTCTATAACCCAACATTGATGGGCAGAGATAAATGGATCCCAGAGGTTCACTGGCTGGTAAGCCTAGCTGAACCTTCGATTCAGTGAGAGATCCTATCTCAAGAAAATAAGCTAGTGTGTTCTATAGTGGAATCTATTTCCTGAAACTGTGAGCCAAAATCAATTCTTCCTTCTGTAAGCTGTTTCTGCCAGTGTTTGTTCACAGTGGTAAAGAAAAAAGCTCACAAGTGGACTAACAAATACTTTATGCAATTATTTCAATGTTTTGTAAAATACTTGTATGTCATCGTCCATCGCTAAATAAAATTATTAAAGATAAAAAAAGAAAATAAGCTAGTGTGTGATAGAGAAAGACACCTGATGTTCTTTCTCTGGCATGCATAATACACACACACACACACACACACACACACACACACGCACACACACACACACGCAACACACACACACACACACACGCACACACACACCATAAAGAAAACCCATTCAAGGAAGCAGACCATATTCTTAACCTTGGCAGCTGAAAGTCAAATTTCTCTCTTGCTTGTGATAGTTTCTATGTCAATACCACATGGGGGGAAATTAAACTTGCTTTATAATGTCCCGTGAATGTCAATTTTACTTTTCATTTAGAAACAAACCCCAAACACTCACAGAGAAGGTAAACATACTTCCTCCCGTGCTTCAGCAAACACGTGTGAAATTTCACACATATTCATGCGCAGGGAGGCCGATGGTCCAGCTGAAGATGGCGAGGCTGTTCAACATATGTGTGTCTGAGGCGCCAAATCCCCAAGGCCAATCAAGGCCAGACGGGGAAACCACAAGACCAGGCGTCCTGTCCTTTGGCACCTCATTCAGTTGTCCATCAAGTGAGGAGTCGAAGAGGGTCTGCCGCACCTTTGAGGCTCGCTGAGCCAATGGAGCACTCTAATCTTGATGGTTAGAAAGCCACGGACACGTTCCTGTACTGTTCATCATCTTTCTTGCTGCAGAACAGATTCTGGAAATGGAAACCAGATGCCCTGTGTGGACACAGGACATCCGAACAGCAACTGTGGAGCACCGGTTCATAATGAGTTCCCTTCCCCACTTAGACTTGGTGACGCGGACAGAGAGCATGGAGTTCTTTGTCCCTTTCTCCAGTAGAGAAAGGTACAGAGCATGAGGGTACCCAGAAAATACTCTCCTATTGGGATCTTTGACCTGCTCAGGGATCTCAGTGAGCCACGCGAAGGTCTTGTCTCTGTTGCGTAGAGGAAGATATTGAAACTCACCATGCCTTTATGTTCAAGTTTATCTTTGGGGGAATTCCTTTGATTTGCTGTTTGTGGAGCAGAAGATGAACTTGGAAGAATGACTTGAGCCCCCCGATCTTTTCATGCTCACTTTTTTGGGGCCCAATTTTTAGTTCCTTGCTGGGCTCTGTGGGGCGCGCCCAGTGCCTGGTCTAGCCACATGGCCCGCTTCTCTTCTCCCACACAGCAGCTTGTCACGATCGGAGCAGAAAGCTGACACTGACTGGCGGGTCTCCGTGAGCATGGCCAGGAGCGGGGGCAGGGGCGCCTGTCCCAGGTGATATTTTTCAAACTTGTTTTTGTAAAACTGAAAAATCAAGTCTGGTTAGTGTCTGGCTGTTCTGAAGGGACGGTTGTAGGTAGCATCAGACAAGGTGATCCTCACTTGCCTGAGGGTAGAAAGAAGCTGAGAGCAGAAACATGGTTTTTGACTTGCAGGAATCTGAAGAAGTGACATACAAGAGCTGGGTCGGCCCTTGGTTCCAGCGGCTGGGACTGATCAAAGACCCCAGTGTTGGCCGTGACCCTGCCCACTTACCCACTTGGATTTGCTGGGGGAATCTTCAAGCAAGGACCTGAAGCTGTTCTACGAGGCTAGCCACTTGGTCGTGATTTACACACACTTCTGTAAGCTGGTATCCGAGATCTGCCCTGTTTAAACTGCATTCAGTTTCAAGTTCTAGAAGAATCTCCTATACTTGTTTTGCAGTAGCTTCCTCTCCTGTCCCCCTTCCAGCCGTTAGGATCCACTCAAATCAGAGACAGATGTGGATCAGAAAAATAGTTGGGACTGGAATAGGATTGTCCCCACCAAGCAAGGAGTCCTTTGCTCATTGGCTGAATTTGAAAGAAAAGAACATCCTTGTAATAATAATAATGACCCAAGCACTCTGCTAAGGACTTTATAAACACAGTCTTACTTAATTCTTAGAGTATTTGACCATATATAGAGACTTTAGTGTCCTCAATGTGTAGATGAGGAAAAAAACGACTTTTTAAAGGACCTAAGCCGAAGACCGACTTGCTCTTGAACTTGCAGCATGAGCTGCTGTCCGCAGACCTCAGTGACCGCCCAACTCTTGGTACAGTTTCCAAGAAGTACATGCACGCACTTTGACCTCATCTGCACGTTTGCAGGGCAAATTTTATTCTCTAGCTCTGTCAGTGCCAGAGTGTGGACTGAACCTTTGTCCCTTTTGACTCTGGGGACCGTCTACCACGGTCAGTAACTCAGCTACTTTGAGGGTTCAACCCTTACTAAACTAGGGCATCATGCTAGAACAAAGGAAATAAAACCCTCAAGTATAGAAATCCCTTTTGCTGAACCAAGCATTAACAGGTAAAAGTACAGGTGCATAGTTAAACTTGCATCTCAGATACACAAGGAATAAATTTTTAGGACAAGTATGTTTCATCTAATATTGGGCTATACTTAGCATTAAAAACTATTCATTGCTTATCTGAAAAGCAAACATATAAATGTTTTGTTATTAATCTATGGACACTGATAACTCTGTTAAAGTCAAACAAATACATCTAAACCAACCAAAAACAATGTGATGGAGACTGGGTCCAATTATACCTCAGAGACATAATTAATATGGTCATAGCAATTAATACTATTACTACGAATGAAACACAGGGGCACTGGGATTTCTGACAAATTTTTTATGACTTCTGCAGGACTTCTTTGGCAGATGTTTGGATCTGCAGCAGTGGTTGCTGTAGCATGTATAGGAGGTAACTTAGTCTTTTGATTAGAATGATTCACTATATTGACTATGTGCTGGAATTACACAAGAAGCTTTAGAAATACTAACCCCACGCCTAGAAGTTCTGGAGTAGTTGGTCCAAGGTGGTTGGAAGGATTCTCATGGTGTTGGTGGAGGAAGAGGGAAGCTGGCAAGTGGGAGGGTGGGTAGAGATTGGAGTGACAGGGAAAGAAGGTCAGACAGTGAGAATGATGCAGCCAGGTTAGGAGATATGCAAGGCACGTACGGAGTGCAGGTCAGGTCATCTGCTTTTTCCTGCTTTGTATAAAAATAGTATGTTAAGTTGTAGGCTTTGAGGAGATACTGTAAAACACGATGAAACGTTGGTTCTCGCTTCATCATAAATGAAGATCACTTTTCAATTTTGGGTATCATTTTATATGCTGTGGACACCGCTGAGGATGTATATCGTATAGCAATTTTGTTCCATCATATTTTTAAAAGATTGATGTGTGTGTGTGTGTGTGTGTGTGCGCGCGTGTGTGTAGAGAGGTAGGTCAGAGGATAACATTGAGGACTCATTTCTCACCATCCACCTTCTTAAGGCACGCCCTCTTCTATTGCAACCACCAGACACTTACTCCATGCTAGCTAACCCAAGAGCTTCCAGTGATTCTCCGTCTCCACTTCCCATCTCACTGTTGGAGTGCTAGGTTGGCAGACAAATGCTATTGCATCCAGTCTTTTTTTTAATATGGCTTCCAGAAACTGAACTCAGATCACCGAGGTTATACAGCAAGCACTTTTATCCCTACCCCCACCCCCGGGGACATCTCTCCATCCAGTGTCCCACTGTTTAAAAGTTACATCACACCACAAGCATCTCTCCACATCCGTAAGTAATTCTTCGTGAGAAGCCATGTGGGCTGCAGTGGTTGCTATGTTACCAAGGTGGTACAAGATGATCAACATTTCTCCTTAAGTTGACATTCAGATTGTCTCCAATGGGTTATATCCTTAGGGGAGTTGATTCTGGACTTACAAGGTAATGAGTGGTCGAACATGAACTATACATGTTTCTCCGGTAGTCTGTGAGCTCAAAGAATTTCCAGGTGCCTATACCAATTCCTGGAAAAGAGCCTTGAGGTCCTCTACATACACACCAGACTTCAGGTTCATCCTCAAGGTCAAAATGGCACCTACTAAGGGGTATTCTAAGTAATATGCCCAAATTCTCTCTCCAGTCCCGAAACCACAAATCCTAGCCAACAGAGGTACTGTTCCTTACCAACACAGCCCTTTGTGGCCAAAGAACTACTGTTGGGACCCAAGATATTTTTAACACCCAATTAACTTGGTGTAATTGGATAAAACTACAACTTCTTTGCCTCCAGCTGGGAGCCATAATCTGTTTCACACCTGAGTGTTGTTTTAGTGGCTTTAGCACTTTTCCCAGACTTGTGGAGATGCGGTGATTGCTTTCTCAATTTCTGATTCATGGATTTTCTCATCATTTTGCAGTCACGAGTAGTTGGGATATATGTGTGCTTATGCACACCAAGTTGAGCATCACTTAACTTCTCTTGGGCTGGGACTGTGTCGTGAGCCTAAGATTTTAGCTCCCCACTTTCTGTGGAGTTACTACTTAATATGGAAGCAACGTGGAAGGGAGCCAATCAGAAAGGAATTGTGTTTAAGTCTCAGCTCTTGTGCCAGTTGTTAACCAAATGCAGAATTATTCTTCAGGTTCACGTGGTCTAGCTCCCAAGACCTGGGAATGAACAGATGATGCTCTTATGTTAAGTCTTGGCCAGTCTTAAAAAGACATGTCCAGACATACATCTCGTCCATCAGAAAATCAACTCAACTCGACTGGGGGAGACCAAAGAAAGATGCTTTAATTTTATTATTTAAATTTAATAATATTTAATTATTCTTAATCACAGCTTTACAGTTGAATTGAGGCAAGTAGGGAAGAGTGTTTCTGTCCTAGTTTCAATTATGTTCTAGACCCTTCTGTGCCCTTGGGACAAGCTAATCTTGAGCTTTATTACACCTGGCTTCAGCTGATATTGGTCAATTCTATAAAAGACATACAGTTGGATTAATATGTGTTCTCGTGGCCTGGCTCACTCCAGAATCACCTTGGTAGAGACTGCAGAGGTCCTCTCCTGACGCAGTAGATCTGGGGCTCGGCTTAGTGGCTCTCCAGGGGATGGTGCTGCTGCCGTGGGGTCCAACTTCAAGAGTGACCTTTAGCCTCTCACAGCCTCCATTATGAGCATAGTTTGCTTGTTGCATATCTACAATCGTGCCACCACCCTGGATAAGGTATAATTAAACATGCCCTCATTTCTTTTTCCCTGTGGGCCACACTAGCTGCAAATTTTTCCCCAATGTAGCAGTTTAGTACCCAAGGGAGGCTGCAGAGACCAAGAGCATTGCATTCCTTGGGATCCTGGCAACTTTGGAATCTGAAATCTAGCTCCAGGACCACTGAGCCACAGTCTGTACTGCAGAGATCCTGGAGGAGCACGGGTCTGGGTCCAGTGTTAGACTGGAGAGGAAGCCTATCTGTGTACTATAACTCAGCCATGTGATGATAGAAATGAGAAAGCAAGAACCTGCAAAAATCAAACCATGTATCCTCTTACATGTGAAAGACTTCTATGCTTAGGTTGGCAATTTACTTAAGGTAAAGCGGATAAGGTTAAAAAAAAAAGGAAAAAAGAGTGAAGAGAGCAAATAAGAGGAGGAAGAAGGGCATAAGAAGAAAGTAAAAGTGAAAATGGAAGAAAGAAAGAACGGCAACAAGAAAGAAAGCGAATGGATGGAATATATTGAAGAAAAAAGAAGAAAGTAGAAGAACAGGAGAAAAGGAAACGTAATAGAAATAGAATAGGACAGGGCATTATGGAAAGAATTCAAAGTTTAAGAAAAAAAAAGGAAATGAATATGACAAGAAAGGAAGAAGAAAGAAAGAAATTAGAGAAAGATAAGAAAGAACAGAAAGAAAGAAAGAGAGGTAAGCAGAAATGAAAGCAAGATAAAGAAAGAAAGGAAGACAGGGATTAAGAAAGGGTGGGAAAGAAAAAAGATAGAAAGGAAAGGAAAGCAAGGGAAAGGGCGAAAGGAGGGAAAAACGAACCTGAACCGAAAGCACGCAGGCTATAGGGGAAATGGGGAAAGAAATGAAAGACTCGAAATGCGAGAATAGCAAGTGGGGCGTGAACCATAAGCGACACAGGCAAGAAGGACCGAACGAACCATAAATCAAGAACGAAAAAGAAAGAAAGAAGTTACTCAGCGCGGAAGACGGAATGGGTTTCCGGACGACAGCAAGACAGCAGAAAGACAGACATAGGAAAGTACGTTGGGCATCCAGACACAAGAAGGCCCCAAGGGGGAAAGAAATAAGAAGAAGAAATGAATCCAGCCACGAAAGATAAGCGCGTACGAAGGAAGGAAGGAAGGAAAATACAGAAAGACATCACAAGAAAATAACTCATGATGCTGAAGACGTGAGGAAAAGGGTCGATAAGATACAGAAACGAACGAAATACATCAGAGCGGAAGAAGGAATGAGGATTAGGATTGCCGACCGAATTAAGCCTGCACTCAATCCTTCCGCCCTCCGACTTTCCTCCCTTCCTTCCCTCCCTCCCTCCCTCCTTCCTCCCTTCCTTTCTTCCTTCCTTCCTTCCTTCCTCCTTTTTTTCACTTTTTTTCACTTGTGCTTCAAGACGGTGTCTTACTATGCAGATAGTTGGTCTCAAAGTCCTCCTACTTTTGTCTCAGGGCTGGGATGACAGATATGTCACCACATTTAGCTCCAGTTGCATTTCAATGGGTCTTAATCATTGGAAAATCTGGACTTGAAGAGAAGGTATAAAGAACCAGGACAAATACCACTTCATCAAATGGATGCTGAGACATATAGAAGCCTCTAGCCGTCTACCCTACCTCTCTCTCCCTGGCTGGAATCATGTGCTACAGGGCCCAATGTCTACTTGAACAGATACTCTATCAATCAGGGCAGAAGGACTTTATTAGCTTCATGGTCCTGACTAGACACTTGCCTTCCCTTTCTCAGGTACATCCCCCAAAGGTAGGCTTATAGACAGAACATTAGTCTGGGAAGTAGCAAAGCAGTTTAGTACCAAGTTGTCCTCGTTATTAAAGGTAGAGAAGGAAAGGGAAGGCACAGGCTTGAACGTAGAGCTGAAAGGAACAATGACAAGGAGCCAACAGGTCTGAGTCCTGGTTAGCAGAGCTCTTTGGTATCAGAGCCTGGGGCAGAGCTGAGAGAGTGACTTTTAAGAAGAGACTGGAAGGAAAGGCCAAGGGGGATGTAGACCAGCAGAAGTATCCAGAGCTAGGTGCACGTGGTGCTAACAATCTTGATTTATACTCTAAGCATGCCTAATTTAATCTCTTCTGCCACCATCTAATTCTTAGAGAAACAGACAGGAGATCTTCACTTCTGGTATACAATCCTCAGGGAAACTGATCAACGTTATGGAGTATGCTCTTGGGCATACATCTAAGCATACAATTTCGGGGATTTCAGGGTCCCAGAATATGAATATCCAGGGGATCCAAAGCTATGTAGCTGATCAGTTGTAGGAAGAGCTTCCCAAATCTCTCTGCAGAGTTCTCCAGAATATCCCAAAAATCTATCCCTGAGAGACACTTAAGGTAGCACAAATTTAAGAGCTTAAACCAACTATGTCTAAACCTCAAGCAATATCGCCTGTGCATCTGCATTTGTCAGTGTCCTCTAGAGGAACAGAGCCAATGGAATGATGGACTATATTCTAAGAGGGTTTATTAGAATGGCTTGCACCCGAAGGTCTGTGTAGTCCAGCGATGGCTGGCTGAAGCTGCTCAGTCCATGAGACCGACTTCCTCAGCAGTCCCTGTCGGACCCAGAGACTTCCTGGGGAGCCACTGGTTTTCAGTCTACATCGGAAGACTGAAGAACTTGAGTTCTGATGTCAGTGAAGAATGGCAGAAGCGGTGGGAGGGGAGGGCAAAAGCAAGCTTTCCTTTTCAGCTTTCTTTTCTAGGTCTCAACCAGAAGGCATCTTTACTTTCAGAAGCATGTCTTTCCGGGTATCAGAGAACTAGACCAGACAGTGCCTTACAAGTGTGCCCAATAGCTGGACCATTAATTGATTCCAGGTCCAGTCAAGTCGATAACGAAGTTGATACCATCGCAGCACCTTTGAGAGAGAAACGAAAAGCAATGATCTAAACTGATATGCTCAATCTATAAATATGCATTAAGCACCTACTATGTAAAAGCATGTTCCAAACACAGGCGCAGTCAAATCAGTCAGATACTGGCCCTGCCTTGGGACATCTACGGTCTAACAGGAAGACGGAACAGGAACAAGTCCTAATTATTACAAGTTGCTGCTTAATGAGCATGGTAAAGGTTAGCCTGAACTCTTTTGGAGAAATTGTGCTAAATAAATGATTAACTTTAATACTATAAATAGTGTGAAACCCCTGTGTTGATGAATAATTAAAGGTGCTTCCGTTATAGACACTCAAAGCTCAAGGCACCTCTCTCTGTTCAGCTGTTCCTTGTTGGAACGGTTGTCCCAGCTCGGAGCCACGGTCCTCCCTGCCCCTGTAGGGTTCTCCCGTCTCGTGCGCACAGCAGATCCTGCCTCGCCTGCGGCAGAGATGGGGTGAACCACATGGAGCAAGCCAGCTGCTCTGATAGCAGTCCTCTGTAAATATTCACAGTGTCCTCCACACTTCCTATCGTACAGAATGCTGGGGATCACTAGAAAAACTAATGAGCTCAGGCCTGCGTGATGCTCTGGTGAATATTTAGATGCTGGTGTATCAAGGGAGCCTGGCTGCCGAGCTGAGGGGTCGTGGCTGTGGTACCTTGTTCTAGAGAACATGTAACCAGCTTTTCTCTGTGTCCAAACATCCAAAGGGATAAGAGAACATCCCTCTGGTGCTCGGTCTAATTTTATTTGTGGCCAAAGGAAGTAGGATCTTCTCTTGTGAGCTCCGGATTAGTTGGAAGCCTGGGCATTGTGGGAAAACTGCGAGTTCCCCAGAGTAGTAATAGAACTTTGTGTGTTTGTGCCCTCTAAGTTTGTCGTTGCAGATGTTAGTGGTTTTTAAAATTTTTTAAGTGTGTGAGAAAGCTGTTAAATGAGCCCACATCCAGAACTGGTGCCTGCCCTGGTCTCAATGTACTCTGAGAGCTTATGAGTTGGAAGTTTATATGTGGATGGTGTTTAGAGGATGGGTCTTTGTGTTAGATGACATTATGAGGTTGGGGTCCCAAAATAAAATTAGTGGCCTTATAAGTAGCAGAAAGGAGGCCTGAGCTGACACTCTCTTGTGCTCTCGGCCCGTGGTGATCTCTGCCACATTGTGGCAACACAGGCTGACCCTCACCTGAGGCAGTCTCTCCATCTCAGACTTAGCCCCAGTACCATGAGACAGATAAACTACTGATGAATTACCCAGTCTCCATTACGCTATCATAGCAACTCAAAGGCAGCAACCAATCGTTCACATACTGAGCCATGCTAGAAAAAGACTCAAAAGTGTCTGTGGAATTTGTTTCCATATATGTGTATATGGAGTCCATTCGTGTGTGTGTGTGTGTGTGTGTGTGTGTGTGTGTGTGTGTGTGCATGTGGATGGATATGTACAGATATGTACACATGAATGCACTTGACTGTGTATCTGTGGAGGCTCAAGGGTAATATCGGGAATCTTCCTTGATTACTTTTCTACCTTATTGTGAGCTGGGTCTCTAATTAAACCCAGAGCACATCATTAGGGCAAGTCTGGTTAGCCAGCCTGCTCTGAGGATTCCCAGGTTCCACCTTCCAGGGCTAAAATTATAGGTGGGCCACCATACTGTCAGGCATTTTAACGTGGGATCTGGGGATCCAAACTCAGATACATACATACATACATACGTATATACATACATAGACAGACAGATGATAGATGAATAGATGGATACACAGATGATAGATAAATAGATGGATAGACAGATGATAGATAAATAGATTAGACACACAGACAGATATAAATAGATGGATGGATAGACAGACAGATACATACATACATACATACATACATACATACATACATACATATATACATACATAGACAGACAGATGATAGATGAATAGATGGGTAGACAGATGATAGATAAATAGATTAGATACACAGACAGATATAAATAGATGGATGGATAGACAGACAGATAGATAGATAGATACATACATACATACATACATACATACATACATATATACATACATAGACAAATGATAGATGAATAGATGGATAGACAGATGATAGATAAATAGATGGATAGACATGATAGATAAATAGATTAGATACACAGACAGATATAAATAGATGGATGGATAGACAGACAGATAGATAGATACATACATACATACATACATATATACATATATACATACATAGACAAATGATAGATGAATAGATGGATAGACAGATGATAGATAAATAGATTAGATAGACAGACAGATATAAATAGATGGATGGATAGACAGACAGATAGATAGATAGATACATACATACATACATACATACATACATATATACATACATAGACAAATGATAGATGAATAGATGGATAGACAGATGATAGATAAATAGATTAGATAGACAAAGATAAATAGATGGATGATAGATAGATAGATAGATAAATAGATAGATAGATAGATAGATAGATGGATAGATAGATAGATAGATAGATAGATAGATGATAGATAGATAGCTAGATAGATAGATAGATGATAGATAGATAGATAGATAGATAGATAGATAGATAGATAGATAGATGATAGATAGATAGATAGATAGATACATATATACATACATAGACAAATGATAGATGAATAGATGGATAGACAGATGATAGATAAATAGATTAGATAGACAGACAGATATAAATAGATGGATGGATAGACA
Organism: Typhlomys cinereus; assembly: GCA_023101885.1. Lineage (NCBI taxonomy): Eukaryota > Metazoa > Chordata > Mammalia > Rodentia > Platacanthomyidae > Typhlomys > Typhlomys cinereus. The sequence goes on from JALPQD010000178.1 coordinate 1,736,690, forward strand.
GACAGATAGATAGATAGATACATACATACATACATATATACATACATAGACAAATGATAGATGAATAGATGGATAGACAGATGATAGATAAATAGATTAGATAGACAGACAAAGATAAATAGATGGATGATAGATAGATAGATAGATAGATAAATAGATAGATAGATAGATAGATGGATGGATGGATAGATAGATAGATAGATAGATAGATAGATGATAGATAGATAGATAGATAGATAGATAGATAGATACATACATACATATATACATACATATATACATACATAGACAAATGATAGATGAATAGATGGATAGACAGATGATAGATAAATAGATTAGATAGACAGACAGATATAAATAGATGGATGGATAGACAGACAGATAGATAGATAGATAGATAGATAGATAGATACATACATACATACATACATACATACATATATACATACATAGACAAATGATAGATGAATAGATGGATAGACAGATGATAGATAAATAGATTAGATAGACAGACAAAGATAAATAGATGGATGATAGATAGATAGATAGATAGATAGATAGATAGATAGATAGATAGATAGATGATATAGATAGAATAGATGGATAGATAGATAGATAGATATATAGATAGATATATAGATAGATGATGATGATAGATAGATAGATTCTATAGATTAGACAGAGAGTAGATTATATATGAATAATACGATAGATGATAGATGATAGATAGATAGATAGATGATAGATAGATTAGATGATAGATGATAGATTATAGGATGATAGATAATAGATACTAATACTACATAAATACATATATCATACAATAGAACAAATGATAGCTTACTACATGGATAGACAGATGATGATAAATGATTAGATAGACAGACATAGATAAATAGATGGATGATAGATGATAGATAGATAGATAGATAGATAGATAGATAGATAGATAGATAGATAGATAGATAGAATACTTACAGTGGGATTGAATCAGTTTAAAAGTCCGGTCATGCTTCCAGTATAGACAGACGGCAGATATTGCTGCATACATCTGACATGGCCAAGGCTGCAGGAATCGGTTTTTGGCTGAACCATCTTTGATATCATGCCTTTGTGGGGGTGGAGTCTCTGACCCCTTCCCTCCCCCGCAGGCGTGGCTCTGCTGTCCAGTCGCTGGCAGTCTTGGAAACATTAAGCCAGTGGTCCATTGTCCTTAACTGTGTGCATGTCAGAGTTGCTTCCCGGCTTCTCTGGAAGTCTCAGGGAAGTTCATGCGCTCAGAAAGAGAGCTCAGCAAAGTAGAGGGCACTGGCTCATCTCATAGACAGAGGAGCCCTCATTGCTTCGGGGGCTGCAACCAAGTACATATTCGACTTGGACATCGATCTAGGCTAGACCTTTTAGCTATGGAAGCCAACAAGGAAATGCCTCATTTGACACAGCACCACCACCATCCCCCCCACGGCCCAGAACATTCTCATTCATGAACAACTCTGTTGCACGTGAGAAACCCAAGGCAAAATCAGCAAGAGCTGTGATGTGGTGACTTGTAACAATTTTCCACGATTTGCTTGGAAAACCAGGGGATGATTTTATTCTATTTCTGACTCTTAAGCAATTTTGATACTCCATTTAGCATCGAATTAACACTTTTCTGGGGCCGGCCCAGCTGTGACTTTTGCCAAAGACTTGTCTCAAGATTTTGTGCTTCCAGGATTCTTAGCTCTTCTTCCCAGCAACTTGGTCAAACAGAGGAGAGAGTTCACGGTCTTCCGTGATTCACACCTGGCAGGGTAGGTGGTGCCGGTAGGAGGGAACGAGAGCGGCCTAAGCTCTGGCTTCTTTATCGGTTACATGGAGATGAACTTTCTTACCTTTGGAACATTTAGGTGAGCTCACGGTGAGGGGGTCTGAGTGCATCGTGGGAATCTTGAGTTACGGCAGCAGCACGGAGGAAGCATCCAGAGAATTCTGGCATCTCCCCTTAGAGACATCAGGATGCGATGCACGACCAGATGAGATGGGGGAGAGGCAGGGGCACAAGCCTGTGTTTTGTAAGGATGGGCTAGGCCCTCCCCCGCTGCCGTCAGATGGAGATAGAGCACTTAGGATAGTGCTTCCTGGCCCTCTCTGGAGACCAGCTAGCAGAGAACCGAACCAAGGCAGTGTTCTCTGCGCATGCGAAAGGTAAGCAGAGAGGAAGAGGATGAAAGGCCGTGGAGCGCTCACTATGGGCCAGGCATCTGCTCAGTGCTGCCACGAGACATTCCATCTTGGAGCAGCTCTGGAAGTCAGACGATGTCGGTCACGCCCCAGTGCTGTGGCGATGGCTAAGCTTGGCCGTCAGTGTGACTGGATCTAGAGTCGATGAAGCTGATGGATGCAGCTGCGAAAAATTTTCTTGATGCGTTATTCTAAGGCCTTCCCTCCGCGTGGGAGACTCCTCCTGGGAGCAGCCTAGATTGAAGGGAGTCTGAGGGCAAAGAAATCAAGTTCCTCTACCTTGCCTGAGAGTTCACTTGTCCTGTTGGCTGCCGCTGCATCCTTTGCCAACATCCGAAATCAGCTTCTTCAGGTTTCCACTGGACCAAAGACCTGTGGCTCTCAGGGGCGCCCCAGGCTTGTAGCACCAAATTGTGACAGCTGAGACCCCTCCAGCCTCACGGACTGAACAGCCCCTCAGTTCTCAGTGTCTCTAATGGAAGACAGTCATTACCAGACTACCTAGACCGTATCATGTAAGCCAATCTAATTAATAGTCCTTTTATAAACATATGCATTCATTCTATAGGTCTGTTCCTCTAGAGAACATATAGGTTCTGTTCTTCTAGAGAATAATATGGCAATATTGAGACACAAAAAGACAAGTAATTTGACCACAGTATGTAATAGATTCCTATGATGCCATGGTGTAGAGTAAGCAGATATAAGCAACAGTCTCTCTCTCTGTCTCTCTCTCTCCTTTCTCTTCTTATATGGCCCCTGGTCATATTAGGTCAGGGCCCACCTAATGTCCACTCTTAAGTAAATTATATGTGTGAGGATTATATTTCCAAGTAAGGTCACAGGTGTAAAGATGTCACACATGTTTTTGGAGAACACAACCAACCCCATCATACTTAATGTGTCAGTTAGATACTGGTGCCAGTTTGACAACTGAGGGATGAGACTTTAAACACATTGGTAAAGAATTGGCCGCTAAAGCGAGTCCTGAGCAAGCCGGCAGGAGGTGTCTAATTGATGAGAGAAGATTCAGTTTACAGTGAGGGGACCGCTCCCCGGGCAGGTGGGCAAGATGGAGGAAGTGTTCGGTGGTGTGGTACAGCTCAGCCTCCTTTGGCAGATCTGTAGTCTGGTGAGTGAGGGGGTTCGTCCTCTCTCAGCAATCCCTGTGGCTAAGGTGTGGCTAATTCCCTCGGCTCCTGGCATTGGTGTGAGCTCTCCTGCCAAGCTGGAATATGAACTATAACCAGACTGGTAAACGACAATAACCCCTCTCCCTTTTTACATTGTTTGATGGTATATTTATCAGCAACAAGCAGACAAACTACAACACTTAGTAGAATAAGTTGTCACGTATCAAGGTGTGAATCCGGAGTCTAATCTTGAGTCTGACTCCTTAATTATGTTGAACTTCCCTGGAAACAGGCAGGTAGGTGTACACACACCCAAAGGAGAGCCTCTCCCTCGCATGAACATGTCCTCCCTCGCATGAACATGTCCTCCCTCGCACGAACATGTCCTCCCTCGCACGAACATGTCCTCCCTCGCATGAACATGTCCTCCCTCGCATGAACATGGCTTCTTCTCTTCTTTTAGCAGCCTTACATGGGTTTAAAAAAAAAGAGAAAGAAAAAGTTACCCACTATGAGTCACCATCTATAAGAGGGTGAATCTCACTTGTGAGTGGGGAGCCTTAATCACCTTCTGAGGACCCACCTCTTATCCCCACATAGTAGCTCTGGGGGACCCAAACATTCCGACCATAGTAGACTGTGGGACGCTGGTTGACAGAGCTGTCCTTTAGCAGGCTGAAGCTCACAGGGACGATCAGGAAGGCAATCACAGCTGGTTGATAGGCACAGCTGTCGTGAGATAGAAAAACCCGCAGAAGTGCCCCATCCGATGCTTCCATGGCCGATGGCTGGAGGTAGAGCTTGAAGGTTCACATCTGGACTCAAGCCCTGCTTCCTACAACTCCGTGTGTCTCTGGGCAAGTTTCTTGGCTTCCCAGAGCCTCGTTTTTCTCAGTTGCAAGATGGTACCGTCATTTGTTTCCTTTCTAGCAGGGTTGAGTGCAATGGCTGCCTGTGGAATGAGATGGAACGTGTGTGATATGCTTAGCCCCGGATCTGACAGCAAACAAGTCCCCAATACACAGCCATTATTGAGAAAAATGTTCTCTCGTAATGACGGCAATGGCCCAGGTTGTAAGCCGTGATGGTGGCTTCATTTAATAAGCACATTGGGACCCCCACCTCCCACCCCCTTTGCTAAGTACAACTCTCAACAGCAGCCACGGGAATTTTTGCAAGATCGCCCAGAATGCTCTTTGAAATGAATCAGCCTCTTGACACAGGTGTATTTTCACGACCCAAACGTTTCTTGAGAAATTACATTTTCAGGGTCCGTTTTCCTCTCAACAATAGTTCAGGAATCCCAGAAAGTCAGGTATTTGATCTTTTTTCTCTGACTGGCTGAAAGGCGGAAATAGTGCTCAAGGTCAGAGTCGACTGTGAAATCCGTGGATAGAGAGAGAGAAAGGGGTCTCCGCAGGAGGGTGAGCCCCCTGTGGAGCAGTGAGATGCATGGGGCCTGGACGGAATGTGGCTTGCCCACACTTCTCGCCAACAGACCCCTGGGAACTTTCTGCCTGCACATTGTTCTCCCCAAAGCAGGTGCACATTCCTGAGCTGTAAACATTGGGAAGCCATTGTGAAGAGTCAGCGTGGTGTTGTAGCTCTGGGTTCTCACTGAGGGTCACTGGGCGAGTTATAACACTTAACCTCTTTAAACTTTGCTTCCTCATCTGCCGAAGGAGCGTTGAGCCAATTGGAGGCGCTCCCCAGCCTCGACCTTCATGGACACACAGCTTTCCCTTGACCAGCTTTCTGCTGCGTATCTACTGGACAGGGACTTCCATTCACACGGAAAGACTGTCAGAGTTGAATGCAAATCTCAGGATTGTCACCTAGCCTGATGGCCTGGGGGTATGTCTTAAGACCATCAAAATGGGAAGCTGTGGGCAGTCTCAAGCAGAAGTCCCCTGAGGTTTCCAGCCAGTCTCCTCTGGTACCAGCAGGCAGCGGGTGGGAGTTTAGCTTCTCTTTCCTTTACTCATCTTTTCCCATGTCCCCATTCTCTTTCCACAAATCCCACATCAGGAAGGTGCAAGTCTTGGGAATCTTTCTTCTCCATGGATGCTCAGAGGAGCCCTTCCCTAGGTTGCAGCCAAGCAGCCCTTCCGAATCTTCGAACCCTTTTCCTTCCAACGAGGCTGCGAGGCGTGTCTGTCGCATCTCTGCGCTGTCATCTGAGGTGCACTCTGGGCTTTCTTTGCTACACACAATGAAGATTCCTGACACACACTTAACGTATGAGGAGATGGAGGTGTAGGGACATTTGATGACCCGTCCATCAGCAGGACGGCGGTCAAACCCAGGCTGTGCTGCATCTCTAGCTCTTCTCTGTTAATGGTATTAAAGCCGAAGTCTTCGGCCAGGCAGGAAGGACAGAATTGTGTGCATGGTTGGAGGGGTACAGTTGGAAGTGTGAGGTGGTGGTGGTAGTGGTGGTGGGGGGACCTTCTATAACCTGGTGGCTCCTCTTCCAAATCCCTCCTTGCCTTGTTTCTATAGTGTCACCATGAAAGTGAATCCCACTGCCTTACACCACTAACTACCCAGTGGTGTTGCTAGGTTCTGACTGGTTATTAGTTACAGCGATGGCAAGGACTGGGAGAAGAGGTCATCCTATTTCCAACCATGACCCCGCAGACTCAGCTTGTATCCCTGCTTGAGAGTAGGGGAATTGTGACCTGCAGGATAGAAATGACTCTCGCATTGTGAGAGGGGCAAGAGAGATCTTTGTCCTATCTCTGCAGGGAGTGGGGGAGCAATGGCTTTGCTCTGACTGACAAGATAAAGTGCATTTACTACCCATCCCTTGAGGTTGCCTCAGGGTCAACACAGAGGTCAAGCTCAGTGCAATGGAAGGAAAATGTCCCATCATTGGGTTGAAAAATGTCCCCTAAAGGAAAGACGGGGCAGTCTTAACCCCTAATACCTTCAGTATGACCTTACTTGGATGCAGGGTCCCACTGGTGACCGCTGCCCTTATTAGCAAAGAAACATCTGGACAGGAGACATGGACACGCATGGCGATGACCATAAGATAACACTGATGGAGATGCGCTGGACAATGTAGCCACAGGCCAGGAATGACAGGGGTTCCCGGCCTCTACCAGAAGCAAGGAAGCACAAGAGAAGACCATCTCCCTGAAGTCTTCAGGGGAGGAGCATGCCCTGCCCACACCTCAATTCCAGAATGTGCTAGAACACAATTCCATTTGAAGCACTTGGTCTTTGGCCACTTGTCCTCTCATCTGTCAGCAGGGAAATGCTCAATCTCACTGGAATCTAAAGACAGTTGAAACTTGGGGAAACTGAGCCTAGGACTTATGCATGGGCCTTTTTGTTCAGGGCAGAGGTGACAGGAGGTTGTGGATGGTTAGATGTTCTGGAGTCTCCAGTGGGCGTGGCTAGTGCTCAGGGCCCCCCAGCACAGTGGCTCTTCTGCTCAGGGATGGGGTGGGGATTCCCCAGGCTTCCATGTTCTTATTAGAACAAACATGTTGATGTTGGTAGAGGTCCTAGGAAGGGGGCCTGGAAGAGGCCCCCTGGAAGGCTCTGCTCACTCTAACATAGATGGAGGCTCATGGGCAGAGCAGATTTCAGATGTCAGCTTGCTCTCTGGGCTCCTTTCCTCATGCTGTGGGGAGGGAAGGTGGGGTACTTGATAGTGTGATCCTGTATCTGACAGGCTTCCACATGACACCAACTCAGTTCTCTCTCTCTTGAGCTGAGCTATCAAAGCTACCTGAAGATTTCACCATTGATCTTTGTGGGGAGACATTAGAATCCCAGAGGGATTCTTCTATGGAAGATGCATGGAGAGTAGTGCCAAGGGGGAGGCCTTGCCCCCGACCCCGGAGCCTGCTGGGAGACTACAGAGCACAACTGTCCTGCCTAGTGGAGCTGAGAGTCAGGGAGCTCTTGGCACACCAGAACCCAGCCCAAGGCTCTGTCCCCTTTAGGAGATGTACTTTGGAGCTCCAATGTATGAATACTTGGCAGGGCTGCATTTGCCTGCACACAAGGTTGTCTGGTTTACTGAGCTTTGTAGGACCAGCTCTGTGGAAATTAGTTACTTATGTCAACATAACACTTTAGAAATGAGCTTCTAGGCCATTCTGAAGAATTATTTAGTTGAAGCAAACTTCTAAGCAAACCTACAAAAATTTATCTAAATTGATGTCAGAAGATCCAGCCCACAGTGGGTGGGACCAACCATTCCCTGAGCAGGTAGAGAGAGAGAGAGAGAGAGAGAGAGAGAGAGAGAGAGAGAGAGAATACTGGTTGGCTTTGGCAGGCCAACAAGCTAGATAGTGCGTCCTTCTTAGCTCTTCCGGTGGATGTAGCGCGAGGCCACTTCTCTCAGCATCTGATGTTAGTATGAATTCTCTTGCCATCATAATGAACTGCAAGTCAAGAAGAAAACCCCTTGTTCCCCTAAATTGCTTGGGTTATTTTCAGAAATGAGACAAAAATAATTTCTACCCCCTTCCTAGGGTCAACACCTTTGGGACCTGAACGAGTTCATCTGCTTCTCTCTCTTAGTTGCCAGCACGGCAAATAATTTTCCTTTTCACACACATACATGAGCGACTCTTTGAGAACCTTCACTGTAAGTACTTGAATCTTTTATTTTCTTTTTATTAGATTCTGCCACCTTTTCAAGCTACTCTGAGTCATATTTTCTTCTTCAAAAACTCTCAAATAGGAAATTACCGCTGTTTCCCTCTTCATAAAGATGTCAGTCAGCTCAGTGATGAACTGTAAGCTCACAAACTCTAGTGTCAGGTTCAGATTCCTATGAGCCCCGTAAACAGAGATTTAACTGTACTGAGCCTGCAGAGGACCAGGTGGTTCCAGAAACTTCCTTCCTGGCCTAGAGAATGAGGGGAACAGAGGTATGTAGTGGTGTCTTCACTGGCTGTACCCCTCTCTCTCCTAAATTTTACTCACCACCCCAGAAACAAAGAAAAGACAGTTATCTTATTTTTCAGTCAAGCAGCTAATGGCTGGGGGAAACTTCCAGAAACACAAGCGTTGTATATCCGTGGCCCTTTGGGAAGGAGAATCAATCACCTTGACTGGATCAATTCAGTTCTGGAGGAAAACAAGAATGTCAGCTGGGTTTGGATTTTCCAGCTAGTTGGTAAACGCACCCACAGCTCCCCACGGGTGGGTGAACCTCCGAGTGCCCTGGAGGATTTAAGGTGGAGAAGTTTGCAAATGGAAGGTCCTCTAACTTCTTCAGCTGTCTCTCTCCCTCTCCCCCTTTCTGCATCACATTGGCTCAGCCTTGACTGAGAGGCTGGGGACTGATTTTGGTGTCGCCAGTGAAGGCACGTCTACATTCAGCCGTGCCCCCAGCGTGCCCTGGATACAAACATGGGCCATGCCTCTACCTGCCAAAGTCCCATCACCTTTGGCTTCTGGCCTCAACCTGGGGTTCACACGGAGTCCCTGTGTCATGTCCTGCAAAACCAGTTTCTAAAGTAGGGGAGGATCCCCAGTGGGAACGAAAGTGCCCCAACACACGAAAAGAGGCACCACCCCTATCTGTCCACCCAGAGTTATACCCCTGAGGTCCTCTGTGCAATAGACCACCCAGCCTCCAGCAGCTGGGCTTCCTGCTCCAGGGTGTCCCTCCTAAGTCCTACTTGGAGCCTTCTTCCCACGTGCTGATCCCTCCTCTTCCTCCTCCTCCCTCTCATCTTCTTCATCTGGACACCTGTTTCTCTACCTGTAACATCACTCTCCAGAGTGGCTGCTAACATCCCACAAGCATCTTCTTTCCTCCTCCCACCCCCTCCACCCCCCACCAAATGCTGCTAAGTCCTTTCAGGTACATCTCTACCAGGAGGTTTCCGGGCAGATGTCATTTCTCAACTGTGGCCGATGATATTAAATGACTTCTTGATAGCAACAATTTCACTCTTAAACACAAAGCTGCTCTTTTTCAAAAGCTCCCCGGAGGGCCAGAACATGCCCTGCTGATAGAGAAGGAAACACTTTACCCCAGCTATTCTTAAGCAGAGAAACACCCAATTGATTTGGCCACCGAAGTGTGAAATCACTTCCGAAGCACGCCAGCACACTGGCCGCAGCTTGCTGAGGCTCCCTGGCCAAGCTCTGGGTCAGCCAGTTCTTGGTGAATTGTGTCCTCGGCCCTGACCTATCATGCCACAGCGGCCAAGGCCAGAGCTTAGTGCAGAATTAGGTCATTTGTGCATGAGGAGCTGGTGAGGAACCAATCAGCTACCACGTGCCTGCACATCAGTCGTACCCCCGTGGCTTAGTTGAAACAGTCACACGCTCTGTATGATGAACTCTGACTTTGGCCTGCAGATTCCTGAGGAGGAAGCTGCTGAAGTGTTTTCTCTTCCTGTGAGACAATCTACATAGACTGAAGCAACTGAGGGGAGACAGGGAGATTTATGTGGCTTAGGGGTCCAGAGGGGCTATAGTCCATTGTGGCAGGGAATTGCATAGCAATTCAGCTGGAGGCCGAAAGAGGGGGCCCCCTGAAGTCACTACAGCCATCAAGAGACAGAGCAGAACAAACACGGATAGAGGATCAGGGCAGGGCTACCAAACCTCAAGGCCCACCCCCGTAACAAGGCTTCCTCACCACCTTTCCAAACATTAACATCAACTAAGGATTCAAAGGTATGTGCTATGTGCTGTGCTTTACCTGCATGTTGCCAACAAGTTTACAACCAAATAGTTTAGGGAATAAGGGGGTTTTGATCCTTCTTATGATTCTCAGTTACAGTTCTTAGTTCAGCTTGGCTGATATGCCAACCCCAGAAGTTGAGGGAACTAGCCGCACCAAACGCAGGAATTACTGAGAGAGGGGCAAACCTCACTTACAAGACTGCAAGTCTGTCCAAATATGACGCAAACTATCCAACCAGCTCCCTCCCTCTTATCCACTTGCCCAGGGCATGATACTACCCCATGGGCTGGGGTTTCCCACATCAACCAGATAATCTCCTGCATGTTTGCTTAGGGCTTAATTTAACCATCAAGTCTTCATGGTTGTGCCCAAAGCTCAGCTTTCAGTTGTCCAGGTGACACTCTAATTAGCACCTTATGGAAGGCAACTCACACTCAAACCATGATAGAAATCAATGTCCAAATTAACTCTGCCTCCTGCTCATTGTTGCAGGAGGAGGTCATATTGGAATGAATGCTTCTAAGAAATGTTGATGCTAGATTCTTTGGGGGGGATTCCAATTAACCTTGTACAAATAGGATCTCAAGGCCATTAAAGCAGCAAGTCAGCAGAAATGTTCAAGCAGAGGCTGTGGGAGAAGTCTTAGTGCAGTGAAGGATGTCTGACCCCCACCCCCACACTTCACAGCCTTAATATAAGACCCATATAGCTATGGAAACAGTAACCTTGCACATAGCATTGGTCCATTAGCTAGAGACCATTGATCCTTTGTGCCTTCTACAACTTTTTATTGAGTGCTTCTTAGGTGTTGGTCTAGGTATTAAGGAGACCACACAAAGTTTAAAAAGATAAAAAGAAATAGCAAGTAGGGATGAAACATGATGAAGCAGGAGACAGATGTGGCTACTGTAAATACAAGGCAAGGTTGATCCTAGGAGGTAACACTGGGTCTGAAATGAGAAGAGCCAGCTATGCAAAAGTCAAGATGCCAGGCAGTAATAGCAGACACTGGGATCATGACTTGGAATTAGTTCCACATGTTGTCTGGATCTGGTAACCAAGGGAAGCAGAGAACGACACATAGCTGGGACTCTAGATGCACAAGGAAGTGGGCGGGATTTTATTCTAAGACAATGGGAAGCCGCTAGAGTAGAGTAAGCAGGGATGACATCATCGGGCTAACCCACCATGAATGACCTCCCTTTGTCATTGTTACTTTCAAAAGTTGAGAGTTTTCTTTTGCAAGGGTGGACTAGAGAAGGAAATGAAAATTCTGCTAATGAGTCCACGGAAGGAAATGCAGAACCGGAATCCTGTTTTACAGTGAAGGGACTTTGAAATGCCTTGGAATTATTCCCAGCCGGTTCCTGGGTTACCTTCAAGTCACTTGAGCTGAGATGAAGGTGGCCCTTATCAGTCAGAGCTTGAGCTGCCTTAATTAGACTGAGATTCTCTATCTTTAAATTGGTCTTACATCAAAGCTAGAGTTATAATTGCAGGTGATGTATTTGCAAGGAGCATTGTTAATGTAGAACACATCTGCCAGCAGGTTGGGCAGGGGGGCTTATTGAAAAGCAATTTGCGGGCGAGGTCTATGGGGGAAAGGTAATTCACCTCACTAAGCCTAAAAGAAAGGAGAGAAAGAGAGAGGGAGAGAGAGAGAAAGAAAGAGAGAGAACACAATGAGTAGCTGGAGGTCTTGGAAAATCATGTCTAACAAAAGGTATTAAAAAAAAATAGGCTTTCGATATTTTACCAGGTCTATGTTGCATGCACATCTGATTTAGGCCACTCTTGGCTCCCAGACACAGGATCCTTAAGTTCCGTGTTGTTACAGGCCATTACTGGTCTGCATTCAATATGGCTGAGGGATTGGTTGGTTTGGGAGTCAGAAGGGGTTATCAGGAAAGGCTCGGGCAGCTGGAGGCAATACCCTAGCCACTCACTTTGAGTTTAGGAAACAGGGAGATTTTTGGTTTCTGAGGTGGTCGTAGAAAGCACTCACCTAGAACTGATCCTGACTTGACTCTTGACAGGGGAGAACAGGCATCTATGACACAGTGTTTCCAAACCTTTTGGGGGAAATGCCTCTAAATGCAACTGGACGACACAGGTGGATCTGGAAAGCGCGATGTTAGGGGAAATCAACCAGGCACAGGAAGATGACCGCTGTGTGTTCTCACCGATTGAAGGAAGCCAAATAAATAAATAACAATAAAATACAATATAAAGTGGTGGAGAATAGAGTGGTGCTAGCAGGGGCTAGAGAGCTGGGGAGGAGGGCATTGGGAGAGGCGGCTGCAAAGCCGCAATCAGACAGGAGAAATAAGTCAGGATTTTTCTGACCTTTCAAGTCTTGGATGAAGTCGCATCGACTATCCTTGTGCCCATAGCTCCCTCCTGGTGACCCGAGGCTTCAGTGAGCTGGGGGGAGGGAGAGAGGAGAGCCGCCATCTGTCAAAAGTTGGGCAACTCCCCATTGGGCAGCAGAAGTTTTTACTTCCAACTGTTTGCTCTGGAGTGAACAGTCTTGGCTTCTGGGGAGATAAGTGACCTCTCTCCTCTTAAATTGAGATAATTCTCCCCCTCTCCCTGTCAGAAGGCGGCTTCATGGACAAAGGGCTTAGGCCGGGGGAGAGGAGGCCAAGTTAGTCATCGACAAGGATTCCAGGCCTTCGCTCCAAACCACACTCACTTCCCTAATCAAACTGGCTCATATGATTCCAATTATTTTCCCATCCTCTCCCAGGGCAGTGGGCCGTGGCGTAGGCTGATGACCTGTGAAATTTCAATTAAAAAAAAAAAAAGGAAAAGAAACTGGTTTTGATTTACTCAAGAATCAGTCCATTCCTCCTGTTCAGTGTGGATGGAGAGAGAGAGAGTAAGAAAAACAGTGTCAGGAGACAGGTCACAATTGATGACGGTTCCCTGCCCCGGCAGCCCCGTGCCCAAGCCTCTGTGCGACGACTCAAGCAAATGCTCCCACGGCTCTGTGGCGCAGCGGTCTGCAGGCCCAAAGCTACCACGCTGTGCACTGCTGTGAGGCTGGGACAGGCAGGCATGAAAATGAAAGGGGCACGCTTGCCGGACGAGCATCCCGTCTAAGTCAGTGCAACAAACTTGATCCTGACTTATGTCCTCTGTCCCTCTCATCCCCACTGGCGTGCGACCCTCAGCCTAGAAATGAATACAGAGGATGGAGGCATAGCCTCTATTTAAACCAGCAAGCGAAAATGGAGGCCCACATCTGTGGCACAGCTTGAACGGGAGGGCCTGGGAGATGCACGGGCCGCCACGGAGCACCGCTGTCCTTGTTTCCCATCACCCCTCCCACTATGGCCGGGCTCGGCGCTCAGTTGTGCTGACTACACAAACTGTCTTCTGCAAATGTAAGGACTTTCAGGACCCAGGCCGCTGACTCATTTCAGTTTTAGCAGTGATTACAGCAGTCAGTGGATCCAAAGCCCTTCCAAGTTATGAATCTCTTTCGAACTATGCAGACAGCAACGAGCCATCTTCAGGCTCTTCGGTTCGAGATGTGTATATATCATTATGGGGCTTGCCATCCCTCCCAGCCCAATCCTTGGCTCATCTGCACAGACCCCTGTGCCCATCGGTTCCTCTGGTGAGCTCACAAGATTTCTTTTGGCTGGTGTCTCTTGGTGGCAACCTGGGAAGCTCAGTTGATCCAGTCACGAAATTGGTTCTGTAGCCCGGGCTGAGTGAGGTGGGACACATCTATAACATTTGGGAGGTGGAGGCAGGATGATCAGTAGTTCACATTCATCCCTGGCTGCATAGTGAGTTCAAAGTCAGCCCGAGTTACAAAAGACCCTATCTCAAAAAAAAAAAAAAAAAAAAAGTACCACACATACATATAAATTGATTTTGTGTCCTGTATGTGACCTCTTGCCTGGGAGATTTTCCAAAGTGACCAGGCCGAAGCTATTTTGCAGGGTGGTAATGGGAAGAAGCATATGTGTGTATGTGTGTAAGGGGGATTCAGGACTTGTTTTTAATTTAATGCCTTTGCTTTTGTAAGCAGAGAGAGGAGAGATGATCTATCGCCCCCAGAGACTTTCCTGTACTCCCTCCTTTCTAAGATTGGAGAGGCTATGGAGTGACAGGAAGAACATTCATGTGGAGTCTGTCCTTGAGATTCCTAGTAGGATATGGTTTGCTAAATGCTTTCCTTAAAATTCCAGAACCTTCCAGGACAGAGCCAGGCTACAAATATTCCCATTTTCTTTCTTTCTTTTTTCTTTGCATGTATAGATATGATATAGATATAGACATAAACCTAGACCTAGACCTAGACCTAGACATAGACATAGACAAAGGCATAGGCATAGATATAGATAGACAGATACAGATAGATATAGATAGGGGTGTGTGTGTGTGTGTGTGTGTGTGTGTGTGTGTGTGTGTGTGTCTGATGTGCAGGTGTGTGTCTGTGTCTGCGTGTGTGTGAGTGTACTGAAATAGGTTCGTTCACTGAACCTTCCGGCTAATGTAGCTAGCCAGCTCACCCTAGTAATCCCGTCTGCCTCCTGAGCATCGGGTTACAGTCAGCCATGTCTGCCCATCCTTTTATGTAGGTGACGGGGCCTCGCTGTGGCTTGACAAGCAAGAACCACGTCCCATCCTCGTGTGCTTTTCATAATCATTATTTCTTTGGAATAGAGGATGTTTCCTACTCCATTTTATTGGGGAGCTTAAAAAAACACTCCTTAATTTTACTTCTTTTGTCATGCTATATTATGTATGGAACTTTTCTAGTACTACATAGCCAGTTTGGAGTATTTTTAAAACTGACATGAAAGCCTTTATCGTTTAGTATGGAGGCTTTGATCCATTCACATTTATTATGATCACTCAGCTGCTCGGATTTGTTCAAGGGTGCTCCTTTTGTGTTGTTTCCGTTACCGTGTCTTTGTGTCTCCCCAGTGTGCCTCGTGTGGAACAGAGCAATGAGAGGGGACATTCTGTTGCCTTGTGTAAAGACCACACAACGAGCTTCCCTCACTCCTTCACAACGTCTGTCCTTTATATCCTAGGTCTTTCACTTCCCTGGGGCCTGAGGATCAAGTATAGGAAAGAAAAAAAAGTTTCTTGGCTCAGAGAATAGAATGTCGCCCCCTCTTTCTATCCGCATAGAAGCAGAGGGAGAAGGTGAGGGATGGATTCTGTGAGAACAGATTAAACAAGTAGCTTAACGCTTTGCCATGGAGAGTCAGATAAGCCACAAAAATCCACCATAGAATATCGTTTTCCTCATGGGAGAAAGGAGTATCGGTGTTCTGAATCTTTGAGGCTAGCAATAAAGTTGACTTTCTCTCTGGTGCAGTCACAATCTTCAAGATTTTTCTCTTCCATGACGCAGCCAAGAAGCAGCACTGGGAACCCAAAGTCATAGTCTCCAGATGTCTGCAGTTGCCTTTGGTTTCTAGCAGACTTCCCCCAACCTTCAACCCTGCAGCTTCTCCTGTGGCAAGCCCCCCCTGGCCACACACCCTCCATTTGGCCAGGCTCTGGGAACAAGTGGAAGGCTGCGTATGTGTGGCCCAGCCGAAAGCTCTTCCAGGAGGCTGTGTGTCACCCAACCTCAGCAAGCAGCTGTGCGCTATCCCGTTCTTACGCCTCCGGTCAGAGGTCGATGCTTTCCCAGTTGTCTAAGGGAGGAGAAAGTCACTCCAGTGCCTTGGTGCTCCCTGCCAGCCTGGAAGAGCTACATGCACACAGACAGAAAGCACGAGGCACGGGGACCAACACAGGTGCCCACGCTGAAGGGAGGAGCCCAGCTGTGCCAGCCAGCCTGAGACCCGGGCTGGTTCCCTGCTTTGCTTGCACAGAGCCTGCCCGAGCTCGGTTGCCTCCAGTGACTGTCTGGGGCAGTGGCCTGCTGCAGGCGGGCTTGGCCGAGACACAGAACACACACAGCCTGGGCCCCGGCGGCCGTCTCGGCGCTGACTGCGGTGGGGCTGTGCTGAGGCCAGGATCTGGATGCAGTTCAACTGCAGGGACATCGCCCAGAGATTGGGGGTCTCTGCTAGAATGAGCATTGGGAGCCCAGCAGCTTCCAGACACAATCCTTGACTTTCAGAGACTAGCATACCATGGAGAGTTGAGCAGAAGTGAGATTTGTGTGTGGAAATGATGGAAGTGCGCAGTTCAGGGGACAGTTGTCACTGGGTTTCCTGAGCCTCAGAAGACTCCGGGCAAGTGCCAGAAGCCACATTTCTGCTCCCTCCATATCCGGGCTTGAGCCTGTGTTCTGATTCTGCTTGCAGATGATGTGGATTTTGGTAAAATGTTCCCTTCAGTGGAAGCGAGTATTGTAGGCTAGTTAGGGAAGGTTAAATGAGATATTGTTGGATTAGCAGAGGAAGGACAGGTAGGAAGTGTTCCATGAATGAAGAAAGTTGCTATGACTTCTAAGAGAATGTGGTTAACTTGTGACTTTGAAGGCCTCCCAAGAAGAGAGAAAGAGACAGAGACAGGGGGAGAGAGAGAGAAAGAGAGAGAATATTTTTGAAGCAAAGATGCAAATACAGGTTAATAAAAAGGTATAGGCCATGAAAAAAATAATTTTTGTGGGTGGGGGAAATTTTCATGCAAATGATAAATACTGAGTTACTATTCTCCAAGCAGAATGAACGATAGTGGGGAGCCAAAGAAGTAATCCTTGTTTTCACTGGCCATTGTTGTGGAAGGATAAGGGACATGTTGAGATAGTCTCTTCTTTCTTTCTTTTTCTCTCTTTCTTTCCCTTCCTTCCTTCCTTCCTTCCTTCCTTCCTTCCTCCCTTCTTTCCCTCCCTCCCTTCTTTCCCTCCCTCCCTCCCTCCCTCCCTCCCTCCCTCCTCCCTCCCTCCCTCCCTCCCTCCCTTCTTTCTTTCTTTCTTTCTTTCTTTCTTTCTTTCTTTCTTTCTTTCTTTCTTTCTTTCTTTCTTTCTTCTCTTTCTTTCTTTCCCTGGGGAATCATACTCAGGAGCCCATGCATGCTTGGCCAATACTTTACTCATCTACAACAGCATAAAGGTCAATGCGAAGGCTTTGGTAGGGGGAAAATGCACAGTGGGCCTTATATATCATCATATATTCCAGAAAAGCCTTACCTTAGAATTCCGTTCCTAGACATTTCCACCAAGCAGGATGGTCTCCTGAATCAGCCAGCACCACAGAACTCCTGGCAAGTAATGGAACCATGAACCAGTTGCCCCAGAAACTCTCCTGGTCCCGATGCAGTTCTACTTGACTATTAATCCACACCTACAGAGTGACAGACAATGAAGTGACTCCCTGGTGTGTGCCTATCCATCTTCTATTGAACAGCCTTCCTGCCGCTTTGTGCTTAAACCACAGATTTGAAGGTTTCCCTACACTCTGGACAGCAGCAGGTGGCAGAATAACGAGGGGTCAACTGAAGGCAATGGAATATGAGGGCAGTTGCAGGAGGCTTCCGAGAACATCTGTCCCGACACAGGCCTTCCAGAGACTATCTCCACGTGCCACTTCTTCATGGACTGTATTAGTTACTTCCCTGATAAGCGGCAAGATATCTGGCATAAACTATCTACAGGGGCAAAGCTTTATTTTAGCTCATGGTTTCAGAAGGTTCCTTCTGTAGTTACTTACCTCTGTGTGCTTGGGCAGAAAATTATGGCGGGAGGAACGTTTTGCAAAGTATCTTCTTTATGGCACACAGGAAGCAGAGACTGTGACGGGGAGGGGCCAGAGGAAGTGGTCTGCTTCTTTGAGCTAGGCCTCTCCTATCTTAATCTCCCAATAGCATCATCCTATTTTTAATCTATTGTATTAATATTTAATAATATTAATTATTAATTACAATATATACAATAATAATTAATATTATTGTATTAGTTCAGAGCCCTCAGGATCTCTAAAAAACAACCAGAATTATGTTTTACTAAACCTCCTAGGAGTTTTTTAATCATGCTACTAGTCAAAATTAGCCATCATATAGACATGAAAGGGAACCCCTCGGACTGACTGGCAATGTCAGCTGTACTATAGTCATTCGGAACAGGTCTTGAGATGGTATCAATTCTATGGGCATCAGCATGGAGAGATGAGAGGAACCTTAGTCTTTGATGTTCTAGTTCATGGTCCAGAATCAACATGGAACCAACCACCTCTAGATTTTCTTCATGAGATCTATAACTGCATTCCTCAGGGTTTAGGCCAACTACAATGGAGGAGTTTTCTATCGTTTACATACTCGCCCATAACCAGACATCTCTTTAAATGCTACATCTGAATTGGCTCTACTGGGGCTGTGTTGTTCTCCTCAGAGAAAACACCCTCTGCTAAGCTGCATTCCTGTACATCCAACCACCTCTCAATTGCTTCCAGGAACTCTCCTTGGTGTGGATGCAGTTTGACTTGAAGCACGACTTTGTGGTGCTATCAACATTCTAGGTTAGGTCAACTTAGATAAAAGCAAACCCTTGATTTTGCATAGGCTGTTATATGTGCACTGAGGACTTACCGGACACCATTCACTTACTCTTCTGTGAATGACCCCGTGGGGTGAGCCCCATCACTGTAAATCAAGACACAGAGATCCCAAGCCACTTGTTCAAAGACACGCAGCTACTAAGTGACTAGAAACTAGAAGCACATTTGTTATTTTGATTTCAGAATCTGTGATACTGGCTGACTTCCTTTTCATACAAGGTGGGTCTAATGTCCACAAATAGAAAGTGAATGGAGGAGGGGCAGAAATGCTTAATTTTGAAATTACAAAATGGGGAAAAAACTCCCATTCAGGATTTTGCCCTTGCCCAGGAAGGGGGCGCAGGCTTTGGACAGCAGAGCTCAAGGTTAGACAGTTAACTGTGACGTCTTGCTGTGAGTACTTTTCCACATCCTCTATCTGCGGCCACCATCCCACTTCCCACTCTCATCTGCGCCAAGGACACATAGAACAGCATCCACCGTCGGATGGAGCTCGCAGCCTCTTCTCGCCCATAACTCAGGCAAGAGAGACTCTCAGAATGGAAAAGAAAGCCCATCCCAGTCTTCCTCTCTCCCAAGTATCCCGACTCTGCCCGACGCTTGAATTCTGCATGTTATTTGTGTTGCATCTCCCGATTCCCGTGGCCGGTTCATGGAAGGGAGGCTCTTGGGGATGAGACGCCTGGCTTGGCCACCGTGGTGGGCCGCAGGTGCTTGGAAAGGCCGGCCAATGGGAAATTCTTCTTGGAGCAGGTCTGACAAGTGACTTCTGGCTCAAACCATGGGCCCCATCTCCCTCAGCTCGGTCCCAGGTTGCCAAAAGGAAATGTATTTAATTTCCAAATCCCTCCTGGAGCCCAAAGGAATTCCTTCCAAACAGCCATAAACATTGAAAAAGTCTTGTCTGATTTAGGAAAACATTCCATTGGATTTAAAATGAAATATCCTGTGACTAATCTCATGAAGGACTGGGACCAGGTCTCCCTGTTCAGTTTGGTGGGCAGCTAGGGGGCTGATAGCTGCCACGCCCCTCCTCCATCCCACTTGGGGAAAGACAATAAATCAGCTGGGGTGAGTTTTCAAACAAGGATTGGGAAGGGGTTGCTGTTTGATCCTTAGGACCCTCCTTTTCTCAATTTGTCATTGATTTCCCATCAGGAGAGTTTGTGCAACCGAATCCCCCCGTGCGATCCTGGCACTTTCTGAGCCAGTAAATAAAACCCAAATGTTAATTCTTACTAGCGTAGCATTCCCTGCCAAGAAATGAATAATGCTCTGTGAAAGAAATGGCATGGGGGAACAGGAACTGGAGGGGTAGAGCCGGGGCACAGGAGGGAGGCAATGGCAGAAGGGACGAGACCCAGGAGAGAGGAAGAGCAAGTTAAACGGGTCCTGTGGTACATGCGCTGTGGCCTCAACTACCTTGAGTGTAGGTTGCTGTATCTAGGCGTGATAATGAGGGATCCCGGGGTTCCTGTGATCACGCAGCACGGAAGACTTGCTATACAGCTCATTTCACTCTCACAGTGGTCCACGAGGCAAGCTCTGCTACTACGCACACTTACAGATGTGCACCGCCATAATGAGTACAGGCAGGGCTGGTGGGCCAAACTCCAGGCCCCTCAAAAGTCAGTAGGCATTGTAGCAACCGAGCTGATACGGGGTCCCTTCTGTAGGTGTTCGTGGCAAAGGGCATTTTCAGAAGAGACCCTGGGGGCTTTAGCAGCCTGGCACCTTGGTCCAGAGAAGGCCAGTCCGCTCTTTTTTTTTAAATTTTTATTATTATTATTATTTATTCAACTGTGCGCATGTGCGTGTGTATGTGCACGCGTGTGTGTGTCTCTGTGTCTGTGTCTGTGTCTGTGTCTGTGTCTGTGTCTGTGTCTGTGTCTGTGTAGAACCACAGACGAATTCGGGAACCACCATGGACTTCCTCCACCTCCTTCTGCCCCGGGATTCACAGGCTCCGCCCTACCAGGACCAGAAGCGCAGCCCCCCCCCAGATCCCCCCAGACCCCCCAAACCCCCCCTGACCCCCCCCCGCTTCCACCTGGCGTCTATACGTGGGATCTGGGATCCAAACTCAGGACCTTCCGCCTGCAAGGCGGAGGCTTAACCCCTGAGCCACCTCTCCAGCCCAGCCAGTCCGCTCTTGTCCCTGTCTCCCTTCCCCATGAAAGATGTTCTCATGCCCAGGGAACGAAGAAGACAGCGAGACTGACGCCTCCTACTGTTGTGTCACAAGACAAAAGCATTCATCTCAAACAATCTTTTAGGGAGAGAAGAGAAGAGATGAGCTTAAATTCCAAACTGAGAAAGTTCAGAAGTAACTTGAGTTTTCTGCCTTTGTGAACTAGCCAAGACTGCACCGAAGACACTCTGTTTAGCCATGGGCCCGCCTACGGCGGAAGAAGAAAGAATTCCTAAGCAGCGACCCGGGTCCCATTTCCAAACCCCACTTCGTGAGCTGAGACCTTTCACTTGACGAGTTCGCTGCTATACCTCGCCCTGGAGAAGGCCAACCCATCTTGGAATGTGCCCAATAACAACAGTTCCCAAAGCAAACAAAGCAGTGTGCTTATAAACAGGACTCTCTATGCATGTTATCTGACTTGGGCTCTGGGAAACCCCATAACAGAGCAGATGGAATGAATTCCATGCTTCTTAACATGGGGGCCGAAGTAGGAAATTGAAATGATTTATAGAAGAGCAAACAATTAAGGAAGTAGAACCAGAAATCAAATCCATGCCTTCTGCATTATATTTGTGTCTGTGTGTGTTCATATGTGTATGTGTGTTCATGTGTATAGCTGAGGGTGTGCACTTGCATCATGCACATGTGGAAGTCAGAGGATAGATACCCTTGGGTGTGGGGTCCTCAGGCATCTTTTGTGAGATAGGATTTCTCACTGACATGAAATTCGGCCATGACAGTCATGCTAGCTGACGTAGGAGCTTTGGAGATGCAGCTGCTGGGGTTACAAATACACACCACGTGACCCTCGCTTTCCTCAGGTCCTCAATCCTGCCACGCAGCACTTTACAAACCAGCCGAGCCATCTTCCCAGGTCTAGATCGATGCCTTGTGAGTCCACATTCTTTTTTTTAAATTTTTTTATTATTATTTTATTCAATTGTGTGTGCGTGTGTGTGTGTGTGTGTGTGTGTGTGTGTGTGTGTGTGTGTGTATGTATGTGTGTGTGTGTAGAACCATGGGCGAATTCGGGAACCACTATGGAGTCCACATTCTTTACATAGCAACCTGTTATGCTGGTACCAGGAAAACCTAACTATGTTTAAACCAAAAACGATCTCACGCGAACTTCTTATAATAAAGGAAAATGTTGTGTTCATCACTGTATTTTTAAAACTAATCAAGTGCTTGACTTTTGGGGGATGTGGAAAATATCTAGGCTTTGATGTCAAACAAATTCCACTTTAAATCCTAATTTATTCACTTACCAGTGTGTATCCTGGCAGGTTACTTAACCTCTCGGAGCCAGCAGATCATTTCCGGCAGATGTGCAGGTTAAAGTACCTTCAGGGAAACTGAGAAAGCCAGTGCTTACAGCTGATGGAGGTGGGGCGTGTTGAGGGGGGCACACAGACAGCACTCCATAGTCAGGCAGATACTACCGCTTTGGGGACCCAGGAATATGGCAATCTTCTTTATGCCCCAAACAGAGATGGTGTGACCCCAGAATGATCCCCTGATCTGGAGGCCAGAGGCTGGAGCAGATGCCTTCCTGATCCACCGCCGGGCTGCTTAGCCACTGCACCCGGATGAGAGGGAGTGCTTAGCCCGCAGCCAGCACATCTACAGTGCTGTTGGTGACCCTCTGTCTGCGCCTGGGGCCACGCTACAGGTGATAATTAGCTCTCGGAAAGCGGAAGGACATTAACTCCAGCATCTTGACTCCATTCCAATTCAGATAATTAAATAAAGTGCCCACAGGTGGATCCCGTTAATGAGGCATTGATTGGGCCACGCTGAGCTGGGCTTGCAGCCACCAGAGCCGGGGGGAGTAGAGCGCAGATGACTAAGTCCTGTGCACAGCCCTCCATGCTACCTGAAGCCAGAAGCCTCCCTTCGTCTTCCTCCTCTCCTCCTCCTCTAGCTTCACTTGCTTCTGCCCTGAATATGCCAGGCATATGAGCATCCTCCAGCCCACCTCGGGAACTCGTGCTGGAAGCTCAGCTTTGCCATTCCTTTAAACTTCAGGCAAATACCTTCACTCTCCCGGCTTGGTTTCCTGAAGTGCAAAGAGAAAGAAACACCGGAAGCCCCAAGGAAGCCCTGGATTCAGTCCTGGTCTCTGCCCCTCCTCTATCTCTGTCACTGTTGATTTCTGCTTCTCAATTCTTGGCTTTGTGCTCTTCTATCAACAAGCAGTTTCCTCCGACTGCACAGTCTTCAACAACACACAGTTCACTGCCCTTCCATGATGACGTAGGAGGCAAAGAAGGACTTCCAAGAGAGGGATTCAACTGTTTGAATCTGCGCGAAGGATGCCGATTGGCCTCACTTAGGTTACAGGTTCACCTTGTGGACCAATGGTGATGATTAAGGGGAAAGTGACAGAGCTGTTGACTTACCGACAGAAAAGGAGGGCAAATAGGTCATGCGCCGCGAAGCCACCCTAATGCATGCCTGACATGATGACAAGTGTCAAGCATATCTGTCTCTAAGAAGCAGAAGCAGTCTGTGTTCCGTGTGTGTGTGTGTGTGTGTGTGTGTGTGTGTGTGTGTGCGCGCGCGCACACTCAGATACATAGTTCCATGTAGACATGATGGTAAGAATGAGGATTATCTTCCAGTTCAGACTAAGAAGTTCACTGAATGATTACTGATTATGGGGCAAGTTGTTTTCTTTCTTTGAACAGTGGCTTCTGTATTTATTTATTTATTTTAAAATATTTTATTTATTTCTTGTGTGTGTGTGGAGAGAGAGAGAGACAGAGAGAGCACTATGTGTCCCTGTGGAGGATGAAGGGTGACTTTGGGAATCACCCTGGATGGCTTCTACCTCCTTCCTCACTTTAGGGTTTCCCAGGCTCCGCCCACCAGAGCCGGACTTGCAGGCTGCTTTCCTTGGGCATTTTTATGTGGGATCTGGTATCCAAACTTAGGAACTTCTGCTTGCAAGAGAGTCTTAACCCCTGAGCCATCGCTCCAGCCCCCCCCCATGCTTCAATATATTTGTAAAATGAGAGTAATCACATTGATGAGGTCACTGAATTCTGATAGATGTAGTACTTAGCATACTCAGGTGCGAGGAAGAACTCAACACCAGGACCACTATTATTACAAGGTGGAATACTGCATGATGTGTTGTTAAAAGAGAAAGTGATAATCTTCAGTAAAAACAAAGCAAAAGAGACCACCAGACCCCTGATGAAAACACTTGTTTTCTTTTCCCCGTGTTCTCATGGGCATAGAAAGGCACCTTGTGAAAGACTGGGGAGGTTCTGAAGGGGGCTGGGGTGGGCCTTATCAAGCCAGGAATGTGCTCTTCCAACTCATTTTACCAAGACTCTCCCTTTGCTTTTCCTGCCATGACTTATTTTTTTAAACACTGTTTGAATATTTTTTTAGGGGAAAGAGAGGGCCCAAAAATAGGACGGAGAGAAAGAGGGAAAAAAGAGTAGACAAGAAAGAGACTGAAAGCAGGGTCTTCATGTTCCTGGAAAGCAGCATGGGCGGGGGAAATGGGAGGGAGACAGAGCAAGAGCTGAAGCTTGCGTCATGATGGAGGGTGGGACACGTGTTTCCAGGGCCGACCCCCAGGGAGCAGGAAGGCCCAGAGTGTGTTCATTGGTTCCCGGGGAGGTCAAGAATGGGCGGTCTCTACAGCAAAGCTCAGGCATGTTCCACGGATCCGGCCGTGCGCTCTACATCCGAGGGCTGTTTGGCCCAGGGAGCGCCATGTTCTGATATCATCCCTGTAGGCGTTGCTTTCTTGTCCGCACCATGGCCCTAGGCGTCACGCTCATCCTGCACCCAGCACCCTGCTGATTCCCCACTGGACAGTCCACATTCATCACAACCACTGAGCACCCACACATCACGCTTGCTCTGCTCTCAACCCTTGTCTCTGTGGACCAATCAAAGTACTTGTGGCACAGATGTTACATCCTACTGGGTTTTCTGGAAAGGGAAAGGATCCCCTTTTAACATCCTTCTGCTTTTCCCTTCCCTTCCCCTTTCCCTTTTCTTTTCCCTTCCTCTTCCCCTCCCCCTTTCCCTTTCCCTCCCCATCCCTCCTCTCCCTTCCCCATCCCTCCTCTCCCCTCCCCGTCCCTCCTCTCCCCTCCCCATCCCTCCTCTCCTCTCCCCATCCCCTTCCCTTTCCCTCCCCTTCCCTCCCCTACCTTCCCTTTTTCTTCCCTTCATGAATCTTCATATTCAACAAATATTTCTTGAGAGCTTATTTTCTGTAAGTTTGTAATGAGTGCTGGGAAAACATCAAAAAGCAAAACAGGCGAAATCACAGGCGTCTCAGAATCCACATTCTGTCGGAGGAGACAGACAAGACACCACCAACCGTACATCAGACAGGGCAAGTGTCGCCAACAAAGACTGGGCGTTCATAAGGAGAACCAGATAAAATGTAAGCAAAGTTACTAGCGTGGCCCTGTTTCAAAATCAAGATCAATGTTCTTTGTAGAATTTCAGTTATAAAGGAAAGAATCCAAACCAGCAAGATAGCTCAGTAGATAAAGACAATTGCTCAACAACCTGGTTACCCGAGTTCAATTCTTGGAAGCCCATATGGTGGAAGGAGAGAGCCGATTTCTAAAAGTTGCCCTCTGACTCCGCCCATGTGCCATAGCATGCATTCTCTCTCTCTCTCTTTCTCTCTCTCTCTCTCTCTCTCTCATTGCTCTTGTTCTTGCTTTCTCTTGCACTCTCTTGTTCTCTCTCTCCTTCTTATAAAGTACATATTAAAGATAAAGGAAGTAATCTCATATGGATATCTGGAAAACACAGAATGTGTGAAAATAGAAATATCTCCCATCCCCCACTGTGAAAATGACTCTATTTTGTGTGCATAGAATTTCTAACCTGCTTTCTCACTCGTGTTTACACAGTAAAGCCTCTCTATTAGTCATAAAATGCAATTTAAAGCAACATGCTAAGGCACTGCATCACTCACCATTACATACATAAGCCATAAATTACTAAATCATCTCCCATTGCTGAAATTCTCCTTGCTCCCAACTCTAGTTTTAGATGCTGTCACATGCTTAGAGTAGTTTCCTCCTCAGTTCACAAGTGTACATGAAGCAGTTGTGCGCCAAGCGCAATACCTTTGCTTTTCTGGACTGATCCTTGTACAGCCAGGAATGCTTGGTGACACAGTCCTGGATTCTTATTTCTCTGCCAAGTCTTGTCTGTTTGCTTTCCTCTTGCCTTGGTCTCAATCGTACCAAGATCCAGACCATGGGGAAGCGTCTGCCTTTTCTTCCAGCACCTCATCTGTTTGCTGTTCGATCCTCCAACTCTTCCTGTCTCTTCTTCTTGGGGACTGTGCTCTTGCCCTCACTCCTGGATGATCTCTGACTTATCTATTCTTTTGAAAACTCTCAGAAACCGGCCAAGGATTGTCCTGAGCATGTGTGTGCACGCTTATGCCTATGTGTGTATGTGTGTTTATGGAGAGAAGCAACTACCTAAAGTCAGCAGAAGGAAAAACAGAAGAATAAATATAGATGACATCTCAATTACAGGCTACCAAAAACTGGCCTGACAGTTTCTTGACCATTTCTTTGATTGGACGGAAGATGAACTTGACGTTGGTGCACACAGTGGACCTACTCTCATTGACCACTCTCGATCTAGGAGACTAACACCTCTGGGAAATTCCAGGTTTCAAAATTTCAATCAATTGCTTCAATTGCCCTTATTAGTGGCTTCCCTTAATTAACTTCTCTTGCCTTGTGACATCCAGTGCCCAACTCCCTCTGAATCAGACTTAGCCATGGCATTTGCTTGGTCGACGGGCATTAGCATGCAATGCAGACAGAAGCTCGAAAATACACATTTATTGTTATCATTTATCTTGCACAATTGAACTTGTCCTGCATAAGGATTCTGGCAAGGCATCAGGTCTGTATCTGTGTCTGGCCCGTGGAAGAGCTGGAAGGGTGACTAAGGCCATCCCATACCAGCCAATCCCCTGCCAACCTACTAGCTGACAGCTATGTGTGTGAGCACAGGCCAGAGTGGTCAAAGCCCCTGCAGAACAGAGAACTGACATACAGATTTGTGGACAAAAGTCAACTATATATTAAGTTTGGGAATTGCTTGTTACTGAGTAACAGCTAACTGGTTCAGCCATTATATTGAAGAGCAGGAAAAAGAGGGGACTAGAGGAGGGTAAACTGCGACAACGGACCAAAGCCCTCAGAAAGACCCAAGCACCGAAACACAGTGGGAATCCTACTCTTATGGCCAAACACGCGTTGACATCCAGGGTTGGCTTGGCGATGCTCTGTTGCAGGCAAGCTTGCTCAAAGTCCCCCGAATAGCAGATCCGAGAACCGGAGATGCCAACTCTTAGGGAGCAGATATCCTCAGAAAACCAGCTTCTCCTAACTGTGAGGAAAGTTCTAGAACTGTCTAACCATCAGGAGATAGTGCTGGGGTTTGGGAAGGCCAAGAGCCTATTCATCATGGCCAGGCTTTGCCACACTTCCACGTGTATTAGTTGAGTGAGACAGAAAGCAGGCATGTAGCGGGGGTCAGAGGACCACTTTTGAGAAGTGGCTTCTCGCTTTCCACCATGAGGATCCCAAAGATGGAACTCAAGTTTGTACCCAGGCACCTTTACCGGCTGAGTCATTGCGCCCACCCCTCATCTATACACTTCTGTCTGCCCTCTGTGTGCCTCTGTGCCCTGAAAGCACCCTGCAAGAACCAATCCCATTCCGAACTCACTGCAGCCTCTCAAAGCCGCACAGCATCAGGATGGGGAAGCAGGTGGCTCTGAGCTTGACCAGACCACTTCCAGCACAAACCTGTCTTGTTTCTCACCGCGGCCTCATTCATAGGTACTGGGTGATGTGGGCCGCTGTGTTCCCCGGGGAGAATCTGAAATGCATACACAGAGCTCACACGGCCGACTGCCGTGACCGGCTTCTTTTTCCTTCAAGCTGGCTTCCAAATTTGAGAAACACAAGTCGCCCTCCGTTCTTCCCTCAATATTACTTGGTGGTTTCAGTCTCATTACTATTGCATTGTATGTAGCACATCTGTTACTGGGCAGGAGCCAGCTATTTAATTCTATTAGATACATCTATACAGCGAAGTGATAATCTACACCAGGTTTGTGGAACAAGCACTTAATACTTGGCAGCAAGCAGCCAGAGGCTCGATACACAAGCGGGGGAATGTAGGGGGCCGTAGCTGAGGGTCGAAGGCGGCCAGAGAGCTCTGCTTCATTCTTCCCGGGCCTGCATTCCACTGTGGGAAAGGAGTTAGTCAATGCATTGTTCCAACATCTGCAAGATATTGCTGGGGAATGGGGGGAGGAGGGACGGGGGAAGGAGAGGGGAAACGTTTACCTAACCAAATGCTAACTCTTCCAAGGGGATTCATGTCAGCACAGACTAAATGATGTGAGAGTCTAGGGCACATGTGGTAGTATTTACCCCCCAAGAAATGGACACAGATTCGGTCTTGTTCAGTCACTCCAATGCTATCGACGTGCCTTCTGCTCCTGCCCTGAGCTCCGAGCCGTGTCTTCCGGCTTCGTCTCTGCTCAGCAGAGATTGGGGCGCCTCTCTGCTCTGATGCGTCAAAGTGGACCATGGGTTGTGCAGGGATCCCCGGTCAGGGTCCTGACCTCAGAGAATACAGGCAGGACCACTGCGCTGTCTCCCACACACTTGTGCCAATACAGGACCAGGGAATGGCCACTCTGTCCCTTGGTCCCCTAACTGTTGGCTACTTTGTGTCACCTTCTCCTCTTTACCCCGAAGGCTGATGGGACGAGGCTGACATGATGGCAGGATCATGGTGTGTCTAGCTTCCCCTGCAGCCCAGAGGAAGAACCATTTCTAAATCTCAAGTCGATGAGGGGAGTCGGGAGGGACAGCTGAGAAAAAAAAAATTAGGCCTCATCTTTCATCGATTGTAAGACGTCATCAATCTTCAGAAGTACCATTATTTTACATGTCACTAAGAAAGAAAAAAAGGTTGACTTTTAAACTATGATTTGCCATCAGTAAAAAGGCAATCTCAATTTTAGAGGTGTTAAAAAGCACACACGCACACACACATCTGTGTGTATGTATGTGCGTGTTCATGCACGTGTGTGTGTGTGTGTGCATGTTATGTGTGTCAGAGGCATGCATCTTTATCGTTTGATGTTTTGCAACTTTCCTGTGTCTCAATTTCCTGATCTGTGAATGGGAATTAGTAAAAGCACCACTTTATATAGCAGTTAAAGGATTAAATATGAATGGGTATACATTGCTTGAAAGAGAGCCCATGTAAGCATTCAGCATTACTGTGTGATCTTGAATAAACCATGTGATCTCACAAAACCTCAGTTACCTCATGCAGACACCAACATTGTCTTCTTTTGGTGTGTGCACACAAGAGGGCACTTGGTGTGTGCGTGTCTGTGGAGGCCCAAGGGTGACTTCAGGGATCATCCTGGATTGCTTCTACCTCCTTGTTTCTTTTCTTTTTCAGAGCTGGAAGTACAGGCCACTGCCATTTCTGCCCAGCCTTTTTGTGTGGGATCTGGTGACCCAAACTCAGGTCCTTTTGCTTTCGAGGCAAAGGGTTTGATTCCTAAAGCATCTCAGCCGCCCTTGTCTTCTTATTTTTTAACATTTGCCCTTGTGCTGGCCAGGAGGTTGGGGGCAATAAGACAATGGAAAGAAAGAGTCCATTATGGTTGGTTGGTGTCACAAGCTGACCTGCTCCTTCCCGGCTTGTATCTGAGGTTGTATCTGGGGTCTTAGAACCCTCAGAAAAAAACAGACATGGTGGTACATATTTGCCATCCTAGCCATGGGGAGTTGTATCCGAGGGTTCTTTCTGGCTGGATCCACTGAACATTCTAAGTTGCCCTCCTTCCTGGAAGCTTGGGGATCATCTAGGCTCTATGCTTATGAAGGCAAGCTTTGACTTTCTGGAGCATGTATGCCTTAAGGCATTAAGAAATTATTTTCCAATCAGTTCTCTGCTTACTTTTCTCTGCCAGGTAGAGAAGGTTACAGTGCCCTTTAACTAAATGGGGGACTTTAGTACTAGGGAGATAGGGAGATGGAACGAGGGCCCCAAGCCACATGAAACTAGTTCTCCATAAGCTTAACCTACACATTTATGCGGTCATTCATGCTCGGCGCCTCTCGCGCCGATGGCTGTCCCTGCAGAGGATCATACATTCCTGCCTGCTGATATCAGAGTTGGCCACGCAGCTTCATTGGACGATAAAGCCTGAATTCTGTCCAAAAGAGGCCCTGGGAGCTATGTATAATCTGCCAAATGTCCTCTCTTCCTTCAGACAGCCAGCGAAGTTCCAAATAGAAGCTGTTTCATCAACCCCAAGTCCATGGGTAGGGACACTGTGGAGTAGGGTCATCGCTGGTCCCAGGGAAGACATAACACGATGAATACAAAGCGGATCTCATTCATCACAGGCCACTGAGGATGTGGGTTTTGTGTTACCATAGCCAACCCTAGCGCATCCTAACAGATCCAGTGATCGGCTGAACCTGTCCTCCACGCACGAGCTCGAGACCTCTGCGCTTCAGCTTCCCTCTTCTATTCTCTTAGGAGAAGGTAGTGGTGGGATAATAGTGGCCCCCGTTTCGCTCTTTAGCGCACATTGCTGTTTCTCTCTACGTTACATGTTGCAGAGCCCCGCACAGCAATCTCAGCTCCTCCCTAATCACTGTGATCCGACACTAGAGTCGCACGCTGCTCAGTGAGAACAGAATCTTAAAGTGCAGAGGCATTTGATAGCCCATCCTTTGCATTATAACAGTGCTCTATCTGCCTTTCTATTGTCCAAAGAAGCATCCTCCATCAGATCTGACAAGACTGGGTCCATCCTATTTATCTGTATCTATCTCCTTCACATGGATTAATGGTGGTAAATGGAAGACGATGCTTTATAACCAGTGCCTTGACGTTGTGGCTCTTCATTGCACAAAAAGCTGTGCAGTGTCTGATATCCAATGGATACGGAATACAAATGTGTCAGATAAGTGGTTGGTGTATAGAAAGTCCAGCTGGCTTGGGATGCCACTACCGAGGAATGCTGACACTGGAGAACGACTGTATCCTGGGGGTCCATGGTCTCGACTCTCTGTCTAGGTGCCTGAGGTCCAGATGAAGGCTGTTCTTCTCTGCCTCAGTTTCCCCCTAAAGAAAATGAAAATGGAACAAGTTGGTGTTACAAGCGCTGGGGGTGGTGTGAGCTAACCCAACCCTATATATATAGTCAAGAGACCCATGTTTGGGCTAGAGAAATGGCTGAAGACTTAAGACTCTGCCTCACAAGCAGAAAGTTTCGAGTTCAGATCCCAGGCCCTATGTAAAAAAAAACACAAGTGGAAATAGCTGCAGCCTGCACTTCTGGCTTAAAGGCAGAGCCTGGGAGTCCCAGAGCGAAGCAAAAAGGAGGTAGAAGTAATTCAGGATAATTGCTGAAGTCATCCTTAGGCCTCCACAGGGACACAGAGTGCCCTCTGACACACACACACACAAATAAATAAATAAATAAATAAATGAATAAATAAATAAATAAATAATAAATAAATAAATGAATGAATAAATAGAGATCCATGCTTGAGTTTTGCTTCAGTGTGATCTCATACTGACATCTTGGCCTTCCAGGCTTCAGTTTCTCCACTTATGTGATAACTGAGCTGAGCTCAGACCCCTTTCATTTTTCAACCTTTATGCCCCTTATTATAAATTGAATTGTGTTCCCTCCAAGTTCATGCCTTCTTCATCCTCAGTACTTTAGATGTGAACTTATCTGGAGACTGAATCTGTTCGGAGGTTGAAAAGAGGTTGCTAGTATGAGTCCTAATACAATATGATTGATGTGCATATAAACAGGGGACATTTGGGCTCACAGTCAGATGCACAGAAAGCATACCATGCAATCAAAAAGACGGCCACCTGCCGCAGCCTTGGGAAGTGCTGGCTCTCCACACACCTTGTTGGCAGACTTCTAACTTCTAAGAGTATGGGATAATACACTTTGCCATTTAGGTCCCCTGCTTTGGGGTGCTTTGTGATGGCTAAAATATCTAATGCAGCTCTCAACTGCTTAAGACCCTGGAGTTACAACAAACAAATGTGGTGTTGGTTCAGACAAGAAAACTCTGAAAAATAAAAGTGGGGTCTCGAGCATTCCTGAGGCAGAGGAAGGAGGAACCCCATGGCAATGAGCCCATCCTGGGGTATGCAGAGCTCAAGGCCAGCTGGGGTACATAGTGAGAACTCACCTCAGAAAAACAGACAATGAACAACGGGATCAGGAAGGAAGGTATTACAGACCTGCAGCAAGCATCGACAGCAGGCGAGATGGGATCCCACTTTACATGTTCGAGAACTTGCAGGTTCTTTGGTATAGTTCTGCTATAGGGCTGGAGATGTTAAAGGAGATAGGTTAGTGCTTTCTCTCTCTCTCTCTCTCTGTGTGTTTCACTCTCTCTCAACGTGTATATGCATGCTTGTATGTGTATGTGTGTGTGCATGTGTGTAGGCATATTTGCATGTATATGGGAATATACGTGTATATATTCATTTTATTTATATGTGTGTGAAGGTCTGAAGTTGATGGGTGTCTTCTAAGATCGGTCTTTCTCTGTTTATTGAGACAAGGTCTCTCAACTGAACCCGGATCTCTTAGTTCAGTTACTCTAGCCAGCCAACTTGCCTTGGGGATCTCCTGTCTCTTTATTCCAAGTGCTGAGATTAAAGGTGACCCCAAAACCTGCCCAGATTGTATTCTGGTTCTGAGGATCCAATTTCCAGCCCTCACTTGCTAGGCAAGTGATCTACCCATTGAGCCATCTCTCCAGAGATGGCTGGTATAGCTTTTCTGGGAACATATACTAACATGGAGGCTTCTTTTTTTTTTTTTTTTTTTTTTTTTTTTGTCAATCAGTAACTGTCCCAGCTTTCTGAGGAAGGGTTTTCTAACAGATTTGGAGTTTTTAAATGATCAAAATGTAATCCTGATTAGTGAAATTCAGCAAGAGTAAACATCAAATTGGTCCAATAAATCATAGGGTAATGAAAAGATTTCTGACATACGAGGTTCTTGTAAAGTGCTGCAGATCCTGCCAGCCACCCAGCTGGGCATTGTGCTTCCTGAAGAGCTTATCTTGTGGGTCAGATTTCTGGTGTGCATCCTTAGCAGTAACACCTTAGCACACAGGATGGTGGTTCACGCAGCTGGGACCAGACACCCAGGGGGATCCATTCTTTCCAGATCCTGGCATCAGACCTGTCCCTGAGTCAGATAGCACAAGTCAGGCTCTCTGCAGTGTCTAACTAGAAAGAAAATGGGATTTGCGTGATCCTGAGAGTGCTAAGGGGGATCTCAGTGTGGGGGGTCCCAAACATATAACATAGCTTCTGCTTCCCCTTCTGGCTTCCCATTCCACTTCCCCTACCATTCTGGATTCTGAGCATGGGAGACCAACTGGTTCTCTGAGTCTCAATGACAGACGCATTTCAGTGTCTGACTGGGTCAAACTACAAGCCTGGGCAGCTGAAGAAGTGTAACAACTTCCCCCACTCCCTAGACTCAACTCCTGTGGGCGCTGAATATGACCAAACTGGGTTACGGGTCATCCTTCTGAAAAACAGTCAACAGCTTTCCAGCTCTAGTGATGTCCAGTTAGCTGACCCACTTGGAATGCCAAGAAGCCCCCTCCCCTATCCATCGCCCTGTACTTCGTAGAAAGCCCCTTCCCTAGAGAGAACCCACAGAAAGCAGAACATACAGACATGTTCCTGATCACACCCCCTTCCCACCCACCCCACAGGCCCCATGAATATGGGGCCAACTGCCTGGTTTTGAAGGTGCCTGGGGAATCTGGAGATAAATGATGGTGCTCAGGAGCCTGGGGCTCCGGTTACCCCAGAGCTGCCCACACTGGCTTCCCTCACTGTTAGCGTCTTGGAACAGGGCTCTTTTCCAGCTGTCCATCTCCTGCCTGCCAGAGAGCCAGACCAAGGATCTGGAACTCAGGACATGCACGCCTGA
Organism: Typhlomys cinereus; assembly: GCA_023101885.1. Taxonomy (NCBI): domain Eukaryota; kingdom Metazoa; phylum Chordata; class Mammalia; order Rodentia; family Platacanthomyidae; genus Typhlomys; species Typhlomys cinereus. The sequence goes on from JALPQD010000178.1 coordinate 1,770,447, forward strand.
TCTCATTCCAAGTGTGAGTGACAAGTGGCTACTTTCCAAAGCTGTGTAGCGGATATTTTTCTCTTCCTTCAGCCCTCTGAGAGCACAAACGCTGCGAATGCAACACCCCAAGGGGGAGCAGCTTGTTGTAGCTTGTGATTAATGTCCACAAAACCACATGAGCGCAACATTCCAGTCCTAGAGCTAACCAAAAATCAGGACCATGATACAGCTCCCTCGCATGCCCCTGGGCACCCTCCTTCCAGAACCTTAGGTCAGTCACACTGGACAGCACTCCTGCTACCCAGACCAATGAAGAGCACCTTAGCCGGGACCAGCTAAGAGTAGCTGCAGGGTCTGTTTTGACAGGAGCGTGAAAATGGTAGGAAGACTATTCGGGGCAAAGAAGGAGACCAGAGCAAGGAAATGTGAGGAGGGTCAGGGAAAGACCATGTGGTAGAGTGAAGCAAAGCCCAACATATATCATTGTGCTTTATCATTATAACATTATCAATGTCATAATGAAATGTATTGCTTTGTGTACTAACTAAAACAAAAATATAAGAAAAATGAAAAAAGTGTAGAGCATCCTTATGCCCCACCTCCAAAAAAAAACTCCCTGATAGGTGACCACTTTGATTATAAGTGAGTCTGTCCTCCAACCCCAACCCAGGGTTCCATTCTTTGTGTCAAAACTGGTACTAGGGCTGAGAAGATGGCTTGGAGGTTGAAGTCTTTTCCTGCAAGGAAAAGGACCAGAGTTTGGATCCTCGCATCTCACACAAAGGTGAGGCAAGTGTGGCAGCCTGTTTGTAATTCCAACCTCAGAAGAGAGAGACTGAGACTCTCTGGAGCAAGCTGGAGAATCAAATGAGCCCCATCGGCAAACAATGGGTTTAATGAGAGACCCAGACTAATAGAATAAGTTGGAAGAGTATCAGAGATGATTCTTTTTTTTTTATTCAATTGTGCGTGTGTGCGCGTGTGTATGTGTGTGTGTGTGTGTGTGTGTGTGTGTGTGTGTGTGTGTGTGCGTAGAACCACGGGCGAATTTGAAAACCAACATGGATGTTACTTTGCCCCCGGATTCACAGGCTCTGCCCTACCAGGACCAGAAACGCCGGCCGCCCCCGCTTCCGCCTGACATCTATACGTGGGATCTAGGATTTGAACTCAGGACCTTCCGCCTGCAAGGCAGAGACTTAACCCCTGAGCCACCTCTCCAGCCCCCAGAGATGATTCTTGATACCATGAATATATAAACTTTAGATCTCCACGCCAATCTGCACACACCGGCATACACATATACTTTTTGCATGCTTACATACGTGCAATCTGTCTCTCTTTCTCTTTATATATACATATATACACACATATGAAAATGGAAAAGGAAAAAAGTGGTACCAACATTGCCTGTCTTATGTTCAAGACCTCTTAGGAAAACTAGGTCACTATCCCCAATCCGTTTGTCTCGGTTCCCTCTGTTTTCATTTAGCTTTTTCCTAATGAAAATTAAATGAGCCAATGTATGCAAAGTGCTTTTGAATGTGCCCGGCACTCAGGAGTACTGAGTAAATGCCACCAGTACCTTTGCTTGGCTTTCAACAAAGTGAAAAGTGGAAATAGGAACTATGTCCCTATTGTTGCAAGCTTCAGATCTCCTTGGAGGAACTTGGGAAGAGGTTCTGTTTCACAACTGTGACTACTAGGGTTCCCCCCAGCAGTGAAGTGGAATCTTTAGATAGGGCTATTTTGTTTTAAGTCAGGAGAACTTCTGACATGCTTCTTTTGAGTCTGAGTTATCATATAAGAACACTTTTTTTTTTTTTAAATAGGTCTCCATAGTCTAGGCTGGTCTAGAATTCACTATGTAATCCAGCTGGCTTTGAACTTGCCATAATGCTCCTGCCTCACCTCCTTACACCTAACAAGTGTTAGCTTCCAGGCTCAGTTTAAAGTCACATTTAGAGACAAGGACACCTGTAATCTCAGAAGTTGGGAGGCGGAGGCAGAAGCATCAGGAGTTCCAGGTCAGACTTGGCTACCTAGTGAGCTGGAGATAAGTGTTGGGAGCCCATTCTTTGATAGTGCCACATCTGTTACTTTTCACTAAAGAACACTTTCACAGTAACAATGTTGAGCCCAAGACACAGCTTGGAGCACAGGCTCATCCTTGATTTGATTTTTTGTAGAGTTTAGGAAAAAGTGTTCCTATGTCGCTTAGCATCAATCTATTCAGGGTTTTGATGCAGTGTGTCTCAGTAGCGTCCTGAGCGTTTCTTCTCTAAACTACATCATAATACTACAGGTCAACATGAAGATGCTGTGTTCTCCAGCACCCAGCCAGTGTTCTCAAACATTCCTGTAGTCGACTACAAGGTCATTGGCCTAAAAGGCTGTGTTCCTGGTCACCAAAGGCAGGGCTATGACCCGATCTTACCCTCAGGGGAAAGAGGCAGCATCATTGACCACAGCATGAGAATCCTAGATTGGGGGTACGGGGGTGTCCAGGTTGGAAGGCTTTTACCTTAATTGGCCACCCTGTACAGCTTCGTTCCCCACTCTGATTTTAATTAGCGGCTTCCTCACAGACGTTCTGCCTCCATCCTTGTTTAATCCTGCATTCTGATGGGTCCTAATTTATGCACGTCAATACTGTTTACAAACATGAAAGCCGCCCAGCAGTGTTTGAACTTTAGGCACCGCCATTGGTTATCGATAAGGAAAAGGCATCTCAGCAGGTGGGGCGTCGATACCATCAGGTCAATATTGCACACAGGAAGATCCAGGACTTGCTGTCCAGCTCTGGGAGGAGGTCACAGGGGGCCAAGTCTCTGACTCGATTGTCTTTGCCTTCTACAATGATCACCTCTGTCCCCATCCTTTGTCGCTCAGTGATGCCCTGTGGGTTCCATCTGGTGATTTTCAGAAATGTTCTCTTGGGACAGACAGGGAAGGCTGCCATTTTAGAAGAATATCTTTTCTGCGGTGGACGCATAGGGTGAGGGCACAGGATACAGATGGCTTGGTGTGGATCATGCCTTTGACTTCTCATGAAAGGCAGCAAAGGGGTCAAAGCTAGCTTACAGCTTACCCGAAGCATCAGGTCATAAGAATTGGAAGGAACCAGGGAGAAAGTTCTGAGCATAGACCGGGTGGGTCTGTGGCCCTGGGAGTGCGACCCAATTGCAATCTAAATCCACTGGGAGAAAATGGCTCCAAATGGCGCTATGTCATATTTCACGCACACTCTTGAAATTATCGCAGGTTTGTGACGTCTAAGATCCTTCCAACCCATCTCAGCTTAATCTTCAACTAATTGTGGCTGCTAAGGCTTCAGGGATCAGGAATCTGATTCTGCCGAAAGGTCATTTGGGTCTTATGCTTTTCTTCCCAGCTGAGCGTTGGGATGTGTGTGTGTGTGTGTGTGTGTGTGTGTGTGTGTGTGTGTGTGTGCGTGTGTGTGTTTGTGTGTTTGTGTGTGTGTAGAGGAAGACATTACATATCTTCATCTATTGCTCATTACTTTATTTCTTCAAACGGGGTCTCTTATTGAACCTGGAAATCACCAACAAAGCAAGGCTGGCTACCAGTGAGCTCCAAGCTCTAAGAATCCCGCTGTCACCCATTGCTGGAGTTATTCAATTCACAATGCCATGCCAAGATGTTTAGATGGGTTCTAGGCTCTGAACTCAGGTCCTCGTACTTGCTCCGTAAGCACTTTTCCCACTGAGCCATCTCCCCAGCCCTCAGGAGATACTTCTCAGAGCCACCTCCAGTTCTAAATTTGTGGAATCCAGGAATTGTGAGGGTCTTTATTTACCTGGGATATCACTGCTCAGCGGGATGGCCCAGACTGTCCTAAAGACCCATGTCTAGCGCGTATGCTGAGACATTCTGGGGAAGTTTCCATAAACATCAACAAACCACCGTGGGTCTAAGAGGCAGTTTCTATCTCTGAACACACCATCTTCACAAGTTATTAATACATCAAGTTGCAAATCTGGGATTTTTCCCCCTTTGCTAATTGGCAGAAAAGTAATGAACGAGGTACCGTCGCCTAAGCAGATGCTGCTGGTGGAAAATAGAAAAGGGCAGAATTGGAGTTTTTCTTGCCTTTAAAACGATTTTTTTGAACACATCAAGAAGACAGTAACACTTGGCAGGTCAGGATGAAAAGGCGGTAACTGCAGATTTTAGAGACGGTCGGGTTGGGGTACGCTTGCTTGAGCGGGTGTACTCATGTTTCTCTTTTGTCTTAACTTCCTCGCATCTTCTCTCTCTCTTTTTTTAGGCTCCTATTCAGCTGTAGCTCATAATTAGCAGCTAGGCCTCTGGGACCTAATTAACCAATTCAATTAACAAGAAAAGCACACAAGTCACCCTGACATTTGTCAGCCATTAGGAGGGATGTCAGCCCGGCAGTTTCTGCCGACACATTAATGGCGATTAGCTCATTTGTAATTCGCTCTTACGCTGCCATCCTCCCAGAGCCGCCTCGAAGCACACTGCCCAGAGCCACAGGGTCAGCAGGCTGACCTTCGGAGGTCACTAGCCGACTCCCTCCCAGCTCTCCCGCTGGGCCACAGGCCCCCTTGTAACCTTAGCCAAGACCCGTCTGTCTATTTCCCAGTACCTGTGAAGTCTCTTGAGCTGGCTGGACAAGCTTGCAGATGTGTCTCAGGATGAGAGTTCTGCAAAGGGTTCTTCATTAGGAAAGAAAGCCTTTTGGCTTTAGTGTCATCACGATGGAGAAGCTGCGGGTTCCTGTTTCTGCTCCCTTCCCTTGGCAGGGTGGCCGCACTTGGCTCTGCCAGGTATTGCCTTCATTCGGGCAACACCTTTGTTTTGGGAGTTGGTTCACTCCACCACGCTCTAGGAAGCAGACGGGTGTGCTCCTGCCTCTGGTCTCCCTGAATAGAACTCCCCTTCTCCAGAACCCCCGACTTACTAATTAGCCTGGGCGGATGATGACGACTGATGATGATGTCAGGTCATAGGTTGAAAGATGGAGAAGGTGGTGAGGTCCGGAGGTTTCATAGTCTGGGTGAGCAGTCTCCCAGTGCGGTCCTTTCCCACTCAAAGAAGCTTCCAGAGTGTCATACTGGCCTGCAGAAACAACCAGGTATCATCATGTAGGGGCTGTGAGTGGCTGCGTGTCGCAGAGCTGCGGTAACAGTGACTGAGGGACCTGTAGTTCATGTCTGTCCAGCAGTCCCAAGGGAGGCCCCCCATACCTTCACGGACACCTCCAGCTCCCACCATCTTCCGCACCACTCACATGAGCATATGTGGAGGTGGTCCCCGTGGCTGCAGGAGGGTGGCTCCAGGCCCTGGGACTGCAGTCCAGGAAGGAAGAAAGAGGCCAGCAGCCCCAGCCAGCAGAGGGTCACCTTCGATTGACCAGTTCTGTGGATGAATGTATTAGTGATATGACAGCTTGACCAACCAGACCTGGGTGCTCAGGGAAGCTGTGTCATTTGCTTAGGGTCACTCAGCTGGCAGATGATGGTGCAGTGAAGGGATTGCAAAGGTTCTAGAAGATACCACCACCACCGTCCCCTCACCCCTGCCCTGAGTCCAGCCCTCTAGACCACCTTGCACTAGCTTTACTTTCTCCTAGGCTCACTCTGAAAAGACATGGTGGACATCTCCAATAATCAAGATTTTCCCTAAAAAAAGGGTGGGGTGGGGTGGGGAGGGTGTAACTGGAAAGCCCAGGAGGCACGCTACCCTTCAGCTTGCATGCATTGCCGGCTTGATTCTGAGCCACATGCTAATGACACACACATGGGTTTCATTTCCCCCAGAGCTTGCCCAAATAAGCCTGGCTTGCCACCCTCTGCCGCTTCCTGCAGTCCCCTCCCTCCCCCACATCCCTGCTCCCTCGCAAAGTTGACCCACTCAAGCTGGGGACACCCTGGGCTGCGCAATTAGACTCCCCTCGCAAGCAGGTCTCCTTTCCAAAGGTGACTCCTACCATTTGGAAATCAGACTTCCGCTAATTGCAGGCCCCTGTTGATTCATTACCATGAAGCAGCCTGGACTGCTTGCCTGGAGCATAACCTCTCTCTGCAGAGGGAGCAGGACGCTCTTTGCAGGTAATCTGCAGGGCCCAACAGCACACACCTAGAATGGAGGCTATTCAGGTCCAGACAATGTAGCCGCTCCTGATTGTTACTCTCATTGTTCCCTCACAAAGAGCGAGGGGCAGGTGGATCTATTTTAGCTGAACGGGCTCTGCAGCTATCCTTGCTTCTGATCACAGAGTCGCATCAGGGAACAGTGCTGAAAGGAGAAAGTCATTTTTATTTCTGAACTTTAGAGGAGACAACCTCTCTTGTGCCCTCGCTCCCCAGGATTGGGCTTCTAAGAGGGGAGGTGATGAGAATATGGGTTTTTGTTTTGTTTTGTTTTGTTTTGAATGATGCTCATTGAGAGTGAATTTTAGGGGGGTCAGGGAACGGAAAGTCAGAGAGAAGAATATTTAAAAAGGTATTACACAATGTCACACGCAGGCGACATATGCTGCTCTGAGTTCATGCTATTTTCAAAACGAGTTTTCAGGGGAATCAAGTCTTTGAGTAGTAAATTATAATGAAGGGCGTGGTGGCTCAAGGGTCGGTGATGCCTAAACGGTACCATTTGGTAAAAAAGATCTAGTGCAGAAAACAGGAGCCTGATTCTGCCTTGGGTTGTCCTCTAATGCCCGGACAAGGGACATGTGACTAGCTTGATTGTCCTTCCTCTGATGAGGAAGTTCGCCTGTCGTGTCCACTTACATGGGAGCTGGAAGGAGTTGGGCAGAGCTCTCAGCAGGGTTAGGCAGAGAAGGGACCTAGAATGTGATTTTGTCCAGATGGGACCAACGAAGAGATGGATGTGTCTGGCCCTGCCGATGAGTGTGGAGATTGGAAACCAACCTACAGCTCTTCTTCCTCCAGGACAATTTCCAAAGAGAAACCTGGTGCTGAATTAGTCCAGGAGGACAGCTGCAACCAACTTTGGACCCATGCTATGGTGGAGCGGGTACGGTATGAAATATTTAAAAACCAGTCTAGTGCTGGTGGGAGTCAGGCAAGGCTATAAACCATTAAGAATAGGTATCGAGCACTTAGACTCTATGGGGCAGACTGAGGTTGATGTCAGGCCTGCTCCGGACCTTGGCGAGAGCAAGTGTTTAGGAACCTGCCAGAGATAGAGTCTGTCAGGGAGTCCACTGCACACGTCAGAGCCAGGCATGGCCAGTAATCAATCACCCATTCCCTGACGGGCATAGCAGGACGCAGGATGGAGGAAAATAAGTGATATCTCCCATGGATTGAAATCGTTTGTTCCATGAACATCTAGAAAGGTATGTGGACAGGAAGATCAGGCAAGTGAAAAAAAGAAGGCCAATTCATCCTGAGCTGGCTGCAGTAGAGAGGTAGCCCCTGTCACGTGTGCTGGGCAGACACTCAAAGAGGCAAGTAGGAGAGTTGGGGGGGCGTCTTGCCACAGAGGTGAGAAAGCTTTGGGTATGTCCCGACCAGCGCCCTGTCAGCCTGGGTAGTTGTGTGGGGCTAGCTACAGCTGGGCATCCGCCGACTTAGCTCTGTACCTGTAGTTGGCTTTCTTTGTGCGTCTTCATTTGGAAGTCATGATAAAACCGGGAGAGGTATCTGTTATTGGTCAAGTTCCGGGCCCCTGGCCACTGTGACAAAAGCCATTGTTCAGTGTCCTGGTTTATTACTATAGATGGCATTTGGGCTTCACGCAAGCCTGACTTAAGCCCTCAACACAGACTCCGATGCAAATATTTTTCTCCTCATTCTGTCAGAAGTAGTGTGGTTGTAGTCCAGTTTTTGTTAAGTCTGTTCATACATTCGACTGCTTGGATGTGTCAAGCTATCAGTCAGAGCTAGACAAACTCAGCCCTTAGGTTAGCTTCAGTTTGGTTTAGGTCTTCCTCTATTGTCACTCTTCTCTTTGGCAAAAACGGAGCTAATGCTATGGACTCTCTTTGATACGCCCTCTCTCTCCACGGCTCCAAACTGCCCCTCAAGGATCCTTGCAGGTATTCTGGATTCCTCTGAAGCTTGAAGTGGAAGTGAGCTACTTCCTGCGGGAAGCACTGCACCATTTCAGGAGCCACCTAACAAGGCACGAAGCATGCTGGGAGTATCACGTGACCTCCCTCCTTTTGCCTGGGGTTTTCTATGCAATTGAGTCATCACATTGGGTGGGGGGAAATTTCATTTTACTTTCAGTCTGCTGCCCTTCCCGTGGTCTTGGTACTAATGCTGGGGGCCAGTATTCCCTAGTAATGTGCACGCACACGCGCTCGGTCAGCAAAACTGACCCTCATGTGTGGAAGATACCATTTTATTCCTCTTTGCCTTCCTGTTATTTTTCAGCTTGACCCAAACTGGGCACAAACTGAACATCCTTCACCCAATTATCTTAAATCTCAAATCCTCCCATATCGAAAACTTTGAGTGCTTATATGACACTCTAGAATCTTTCAGATTGTTGGAGCATTTTTTGGATCCTGGATACATAATCTGCAACTCTATGCAAACATTCCAAGATCGGAAGAGCTCCAAGGTCGGAAGCACTTCTGTCTCAGGCCTTTGAGATAAAGGAGGCTCAGCTGAGCACTAGACACGTGCTGGGAATGAAGGGGAAAAAAGTGAATTTCTTGTTCTAGGTTGTAGAATGAGTCACTGTCAGAATGGCTGGTCTCAACGACGTTCCCAGAAACAATGGACAGTAAGTTGGATCTTCTGATCCAATGAAGTTTCAAGCACAGTGCATGTGAGCTTGCCCAAGGCTGAGAAGCTGCAAGAGCCAATCCATTTCACTGTTTCTGACTTTATACTTTTGAAAATATTACTCCTGGAACAAAAGCTTCGGTCTTGGACAGAACCTGTGCTTCCCAGAGCAGAGTCCAGGAGTCAGAGTCAACGAGGCAAAGCGGGGTTTCACACAGGGAAGGCACCATTTGATTCCTCCCCCTTCCCTATTATTTTTCAGCTTCACAAGCATTATGGTCAAGTAGAAAGTCTCTAATCTGAGAATCTGAAATGTAAAGATAAGAGGAGAGATGCAGGCTAGAGAGACCGTTCAGCTGGCAAAGCGTTTGCCCTGAAGATGTGAGAACCTGAGTTGGGCTGGGCACCCACGTGAAATCCGGGTGTGACAGCATGCTCCTGTGATTTCAGCAGTGGAGAGGCAGAGATAGGAGGCAGGCAGAGAGATTCAGGAACCTAAGACAGAAAGCGACCAGAGAAGATACTTAATGTTGACCTCTGGCTTCTATGTGCACATGCATACACGTGCATGCTCGCCCACAAACACTGTGCATGCGCCTATATAAACACATACATGTATATACAAAAAATAGTTTAAACAATTTTGAAAAACTAAGGTACTGAGTGGTAGAAGTTAGGAACCCTCTGGTATCTCCACAGTACAAAGTATCCAGTGGGGAAAGGAGTGTACCCTAGGAAGACATGAGAGGAGGTAAGGGTGTCTTCTGCAGAAGGCCCATCTGCCAGTTCATGGAACCCAGGATTAACCCGCATCTCTGAAGAGTATGGTGATGTAGTCAGATACTGACGATTGGGTGGAGGATAGTTGGGAAGAAGACAGTCCGGATAGCCAATATGGAGAGGCTGCTTTGCTGTCTGGGGAGAAGAAATTGGGGTTCAATGAATACATGGTGCATGAGTGGGGTGCAAAAATAGAAAGCATGCCATGCAGGTATGTTAGTTACAAGCCTTAACCAAGGTCTTGAGAAAATAGTCCCAAACGAGCCCAAAGGACTGCCCACAGAGAGTGTGGTATCATTGGAGGCAAAAGAGACCCAGTAGCGTGATCTGAATGTGAGTTGCCCCCTACAGGCTCATATGTTTGAATCCTTAGCTAGTGTTAATGTCTGGGAAGGTCATAGTACTTCTTAGAGGTGGAGCCTTGGGCTGGAAGGTGTGTCACGGGAGGGGGCAGACCTCGAGGTTCGGAGGGCGCGCCTGCTTCGCTTAGTTAGTCCTCTCCACTCTCTGCCTTCATGAGGAGACAGTGACCAGAACCAGACTCCTGCTTCCGCCTCCAGCCGTCTGCTATGTGATTCCCGCCATAACGGGCCATGTCTCCTCTGGAACCTGAAGTCAAGCAAATCCTCCTTTCTCTCTGAGTCAGCTGTGTGTGTGTTGCCTCACGGCAGAGGAAGACTAACTGAACACGCTTGGAGAAGCAGCAGCAAGGGACATCACGATGTGAGTGGGAGTCAGGGGTAGAGAGCTGGATCCCTCCGCCTCAGGCGCGCTTTGCCCAGACTGGTTTCTCTTCGTTCCTCATTATCTTGGATTTCTTACACAAGTTAGGCATGCAATAAATATCTTTTTTGAAGCTTTATTATTTTTGCGTGTGTGTGTGTGTGTGTGTGTGTGTGTGTGTGTGCGTGTGTGTGTATTAAAAGCAATGTATCTGTGGAGGACCAAGGGTGACTTTGGGAATCATCCTGGATTGCTTCTACCTCCTTTTTTGCCTCACTCTGGGATTTCCCAAGCTCTGCCCACCAGGGCCTGAGGTGCAGGCCGCCACTATTTCTACCTGGCATTTTTACATGGGACCTGGGATCCGAACTTAGGATCATCTGCTTACAAGGCAAAGTCTTAACCCCTGAGCCATCTCTCCAGCCCAATAAATATCTTTTTGAATGAATGAGCAAATTATTTGTTTACGATTATTGTCTTAGCCAATTTTTTATTGCTATGACAAAATACCCAAGACTGGGTAATTTGGAAAGAAAAGAGATTTATTCGATTCTAGAGGCTAGAAGTCTGGGCTTGGGAGGCCCAATATTCTTAATTCATGGTGCAGTTTTCATGACTGGAAAAAAAAGGGGGGTAAAGAACTATGCAAGGAAAAGAGGGAAAAAGAAAGGAGGAGACATTGTAGTGATGACTAATCTATATTAATCCCTTCATGAGGTAGAATCTCCGTGATTATGTGTGCTTCCAACTTTCAATATTGTTACAAAGACAACTGACTCTCATAGTGAGTTTTAGCAGGGACCTCCATATCACAGTAGTTATTTACCACCTTGAACAGGTTTACCAGTGAAAGACATGCGCAGCAAGAGCAGCCTACGAAGATACCTTCAGTTACCTGAGATTTTCCTCCAAGGTGTCTTTAATTTACTGCTTAAGATTATCAGCTTACCTGTTTAAAAACTGCATATGAGTTAGAGGACCAGAGATCGGAGGGGGGGTGGTTAATACTGTAGAGCAAATAGCCCCGTGGCTACACAGAGGACATTCAAAGTCTAACCCCATTTCTCTGCCTCCTCCAATCACCTGCTCATGTTGTCCCAAAGTACTTGTCCTTAATAGTTAGCTCAAGTGTATTTCAGGGGAAATTTAACCCATATGGTTTTGATGCATTTACACTTAACTCATCAAAACACTTTTTTTCCTCCAGGGCGAGTTCATTGCCATTTGGGAAACATTTGCAGATGTGATAAAAGCATGTTAAATGACCAGGAAAGAGGCTGGGATTTGGTCATGGAGACAGGCAGGTTCATCGTGGAAGCAGGCTGAGGGCCAGACCCGGCCTTTCCTGACTCTGGTTCACAGAGAATCCTGGTCTCATCTTTCTTCCTTTTAACCTCAGAAATGGACCCGCTTGGAGAAAGATGCAGACCTCAGGAGAGACTCAAGCTGAAAGCAATATGGCACATGGTGGACGTAGCACTGGGCCCACAGCTGCAGCGGGACAGGCAGAGAGAGCAGAGTTCACTCAGCCGCCTTGAGTAACATTCTTCACTAAGTTCTACTGCACTGCCGGGTCAACCGTACTTGGCAGAAATGACTCAGCTCAGTTCTGATATGTGGTCATGGTGGATGGACCCTTGAGGACCAACGGCTGGAATTCATTGGTGTATAGCAAAGACCAAGATCATGTGACTCATCCAAGTTCACATGTAGAATCTCCTGCAGACACAGCCCTGCCCTGAGTGTGACCAGTTGCTTTCTCCTCTTCTCTCTACAGTGATGAGTTATCACATGTCTTCACATTTATTGACACTCATTATGTTCTGGGGCATGTGACAGGCATTTCACGTTCTTTCATATGGGATGTGACATGAAGCAAGTTTCTTAACCCCTCGGAACTTCAAGAAATGACAGGGGGGTGATCTGGAAGCAAAGATCTGAGCCATATGTCTGGGTTCAAATTCCTGGTTCACTTGCCAGTTAGCTGGTCCCGAGAAAGTCACTCTCAGTTCTGGCTTTGCACATGTGTTGATATGGCTGGCTATTCTTATTGGCTTGGATGGTCCTCCTTAGTGACCCAGCGACTGGTCGACTCTTTTTTAATCACCATATGACAAATAAGAAAAGTGTAGTCTCTGACAGTTACAGCTTTGGACAGTTGTTATTCCAGGTACTAAGCAGTGGGAGAATTCAAATGCAGATCTTTCTGATTCCAAATCAACAAGTCTCTAGAACTTATTATATAATTATTATATAATGCTGTGAAGTATATTGATTTGGGTTCATGTCTTGCATGGTCTAGTCTAGGTGGAGTGTAACTTCTCTTGGGTCTCTAATCTCTGCAGCACAATACAATGACTAATATACTGTGTCAGATAAATTTCAAATCAAATTTTCATTTTTTTTGTTGTATTCTCTGCTAATTATTGATCCATTTGGGAAATTTTTCTGTATCGCACAAGATATCCATAGATCTAAAGATCAGAAACTCAATGGAAACCTTCACACACCCAAAGAAATACAAGTCCTCACATAGTGGAAAAGCCCACGATCAGACCAAATCACTGAGAAGATGCCCCAGGAATCTTTGCATCGCTGTCTCCTCTCTGCTTCTCTCTGGCTGTCTTCAGTCTTAGAGGCTCTTCCTGCGGTGGAGATAACATGCCCACTAGCAACTCTAGGTGAAAGGCAGCTGGCTTAGCAGCATCGGCAGAGAGTATGTTATTCTCCAATTCCAGCAAAACCTCAGTATCGACCACTTCTGGTTTCAATGAGGCTTTACCCCATCCCCCACGCCCCATCCCTGTTATACCAAATGCTCAGCACTTTATCTGTGAAATTCATGTGTAGCTCAGCCCTGGTCACGGTTCATCTCCAGGAACGATTGTTGAGTGGTCCTCATTCAAGCAAGAAACTGAGAGCAGGTCAGGGGTATCCCCACTGCAGAAAGCTCAGCAAGCACTTAAGGGCGCTTGTCAGATCAGGGATAAGTTTAGCCAAAGCACTGCAGTTGGTTCTATCAAACCACTCAAGATAAGGTTGGACTATGAAAATACTTCAGGCTCTGAAATCAGGCTGATCCATGACTTTGAATGCCATTCCCTGTTCTGTAAAATAGGGATGTGAAAATACAGAACCATGATCTAGGAGTGCCCTGAGGGCCACAAGACATGACACCTACAGAGCCAGCATCTACCACTCTAGAAGTCACTCAACACCCACGCAGCCTTAATGCCTTCTTCCCTCCTCCCTCCTCTGACTACTCTCTCTGGACATCCCTGCCCAGCTAATTGAACAAATAGTCCCAGGCACTGGCCAGGCCATAAATACAGAGAGGACAGCCTGGACTCCCCAACACTTGACTGATTCCACTACATGAACAAGAGGAAGGAGTTCCTAGATGGTCCCAGACATGACTCCGAAAGTAGATTTCAGGCTTGGCATTTAGCTGTGACTCATGGACCATGATGACAGACACCAGGCATGGGGTGCAACCTTTTTGCACATGCTTTGTATGAGCCTCACTCGCTACGCTCCCAAGATGACAGTGAGCTTATTGTTCCTTTTTTACCGATGAGGAAACTTGGAGCTGATGGTTGCCATAATCAATTTCATATGTGGGCTATGTGAGCAGCGCCCCCTGGTGCTGGGATGATGCGTAGCAGTAGCAAAACAGCCCTCACTTAGTGTTTCTGTGTCTCAACATTGTCTCGTGCATTTTGTTAATTTTCACATTCTCTGCAACATCTCAGAGACCCCAGAGGCTCCTGGTTATGTGACTTGTCCAAGGTTGCCCAGCCAATAATAACAGAGTTTTCTAGATCCCTTCTGTACACACACAAGGCACCTTCTGCAATCCGCTTATTCTGTCCCAGACATTTGTACTAGATAGAGGCTCAATGAGGATAGAACAGTCCCTCTCGCTTCCCCAGGACACTTGGCTCAGAAGGTGCAGAATGAGTGCTTATTGACAGGTGAGTAAGTGAATGAGGTATCTAAGTCAGACACCAAAAAGGGTTTTCATTAAAAAAAAAAAAAACAAACAAAAAACAAAAAACAAAAAAACAAAAACACAAGGGGACCGGAGAGATGGCTCAGGGGTTAAGTCTCTGCCTTGCAGGCAGAGGGTCCTGAGTTCAGATACTAGATCCCACATACAAACACCTGGCAGAAGCTGGGGGGGGGGGAGGCTTGCCCTCCTGGTCCAGGTGGTAGAAGTAGTCCACGATGATTCCCGAATTCACCCTTGGTTCTACACACACACACACACTTGAATAAATAAATAATAAAAAATGATCAATTAAAAAAATCTCCCCAAAATCTGCCTGTTTAGGCCACAGCCCAGTGAATGATTGGCACCGATGGCGAGGGGTTGGTGGGAGTCTGACTGCTGGCTTTGGCTCTGGGCCATGCAGAATGTGTGCAGTCCTCCACACTGCACTCGCCAAGACTCAAGGGATATACTTTGTAAAGTACTGGCAAGTTCTTTGGCCTCGCACAGCTGGCCAAGTATACATCCTTCTCAGGAAACAATCACACCAGCTCGACAGACAGGTGCCCATGCCCACAGGCACGGGTTCAAGCCCAGTGTTGTTGAGATAGCTGAGTATGGACCATGGGAACTATCTGCTCTGCCCGAAGGGCAGAGGGTCCCAGGCAGCAGCTTAGTCCTGACTCGGAGCTTAGATAGAGCCCAGTGCCCTGTGTTGCAGGTCCATCTGGAACATTCAGAAATGCTGTCATCCGATGGTGCCTTTTGGTTCCACAAAGTGCTCTCTGGGACCCCCTCCAGCAAACCCACTCTTTGTTTCCTCTTTCTCTCTCCCCCCCCATCTTTTCCTAGTTGTACATGACAGAGTAGAGATAAGCTATGCACAGAGATAATTTGGGCATTTGGGTTCTTCTGAGAAGAGCATACTTCCGTAATTATTAGGAAGGTCTCAGAGTTCTTTCCAAAGACCAAGCACTTTGTCTAGAGACTGTGAAGGGAGTCTTCCATGTGTTGTGGGGTCCTCCTAGGCCCAATTTAGCGTGCGAGCTGTGGAAGTCGAGCATGCCCATGCTACTTATGTCCAGCAGAGCTGCATGTTCTTTAGTGAGTGTTGCATTTTATCTGCATGTTGCCAAAAAAATCACAACCAGACAACTCAGGGAAACGAAGAGTTTTATTATTGCTTTTGGTTCTGATTACAGTCCATAGCCCATCTTGGCAAGAGAGTTCCTACCAATACCCAGGGGCTGAGGGGATGGACCACCCCACATTCCCAGGGATTGCCGGAAGAGGGGTAAACTTCCTTGCTCACTAGACTGTGAATCTGCTACAAAGCAAGCCAAACCTGATTCCAGCTACTCAACCAGCTTTCTCATTTATCCCCATGCTCAGAGCCCACTGGTAGAAGGAGAGAACTGACTTCCAAAAGTTGTCCTCTGACCTTCATGCTTCTGTCTTTCTCTGTCTCTGTCTCTATCTGTCTCTCTCTCTCTGTCTCTCTGCCTCTCTCTGTCTCTCTATCTTTCTGTTTCTCTGTCTCTCTCTGTCTTTGTCTCTCTGTCTCTCTGTGTCTGTCTCTGTCTCTCTCTGTGTCTGTCTGTCTCTCTGTCTCTGTCTCTCTGCCTCTCTCTGTCTCTCTATCTTTCTGTTTCTCTGTCTCTCTCTGTGTCTCTCTCTATTTCTGTCTCTCTGTCTGTTTCTCTGTCTCTCTGTCTCTGTCTCTCCCTGTTTCTCTCTGTCTCTCTGTCTTTCTGCCTCTGTCTCTCTCTGTGTGTCTCTCTCTCTTTCTCTCTCTGTCTCTGTCTCTGTCTGTCTCTGTCTCTCTGTCTCTCTGTCTCTCTCTATATATAAATATATATATATATATATATATATATGTAAAACCAGAATCTTCCTCATTACTCTGCAGCCTCCATGCCTTCCACTAAAAGACAGGGGACAACAGCAGCGCTGACGCCAGGGGGTGTTCTTTTTTTTTTTTTAACATTTTTTATTATTATTTCCGCTCATACAAACTTAATAGGTAGACCAGTTCCCTCCCCCCTCCTCCTCCCCCTGAACCCCCTGCTCCCCTTCTCTCCCTCCCCATCTCCCAGTGCCTCCTCCCCAATTCCCAGAGAGTCCTTTATTGTGTATGCCTAACTCTCCTCTTGGTCCTCCTCTCCGATGACGTACAAGGACCGAGTGGCATTTCCCTGAACCCTTTCTCATGTTCCCCTTAAGCATAGGAACACTACTGTGGCTGTCAATCCTTTGCCTCCAAGGATCTTGGTGCCTTTAGCTGATGCTAGACTTTGTGAGGTCAATAGTGTGTTGGACATTGCGCAGGGCATGCAAAGTCCTATTATGATTGCTTCAGCCCTAACTAGTGTGGAGAATCTTGCAAATCATTGCTCCTCCCATCCTTTTGCTCTTACAATCTTGCCGCCCTCTCTTCCGCAAATGTCCCTGAGCTTCAGGATGGGAGGAGATTAGGCTGGCTTAGTTCTATGTGGTTGATATAGAGTCTCTGAAGTTCTGGATTGTGGTTTGTTGATTTTCTTTTGCAGTTTTGCTGCTCCTGCAATGCCCTTCACTCCATCCTGGTGGGCACTGTATGTCACCGCCAGGGGGTGTTCTTAAGGGAAGATCACTGCCTTGTGCCTGGGAGGCTCTGGTGAAGGCATCTTCCCCGGTCTGAGCCTGTTCCTCACCTTTGACATGAGGATGTCAGACCATAGAAGGGTTCCTTCAGACTGGTTGCTCATTAGAACCATCTAGAAGGCGGGACTAGTCCTTGAGCAGGTGAATAAGAGGGAAGGAACCGATCAGGAAAGTTGGTATCATTTGGTAATACTTGGCCAGACATGCTGGTCTAACAAGTAAGGACTGTCTCTCTCTCTCCAGCATCCTGTGGATGTGTGGATATGGCATAGGCAGTTCCCTCCACCCCTTGGTGTTGGTGTGGACTCCACTGCCAAGCTGGATCAAGAAATATAACCGGATTACCATAAAAGAAAATAAAACCCCTGTTTCCCTTAAGCTGTTGGGTCAGGACTTGATAAGTAACAACGCAGGCTCAGGCTCATGGCTGCAGCACGACAGGCAGAGGAGGGACAAGCAGCCTGCTGGCCTGGTCTCCAGATCCGGGTGGTTCTTCCGCGGCATGGTGCTTTCCCCAGAGGGTGAGCAGATGCTGGATGTGGAATCAGAAACCTCTCCTGAACCAGGGCCCCAAGCTGCTGGGGTCCTGTTGTCCGAAAGGAAAAGTAGAAGCCAGACCCTCTCCCTTTCCCCCCAGCCACCTACACCACTAGGTTCTGCAGTGCAGAATATTTTCCAGTCTTCCCGCTCTTAGCTCTGGAGTCCAGAAGTACAGTCTGCATTTCTCCTTTCTGCATATCGTCAGGCAAGAACATCGCAAACAGAGCCTGCAGAAAAGCAGTCTCCGGGTGAGAAGAGTCTTAAGTGGGAGAGTCTGGAGAGGACCGGGACCTAAAGGACAGAGGGTTTGCTGCCCGGGTGCATCTACTGGACACATCTTACCGGACTATCTAGTGAGATACTGCCTCAAAAAAGCCCATCAATCCATCAGTCAGTCAATCATCCCATAAGGAGTGAGCCTTGGGTTGCATGGGTGTGGCTCTAGGGTTTGTGAATGAACTCAGAGCAGAGTCCTCAGGATGAGTTGAGGTTGGCGCGTGGGGCTAAGACTTAACAGAAGACAGGATCGTTCTTCTCCCAGGAACGTTGGATGGAGGAGGCCTCCTGCAGCAGAGTTGGGGTGGATACACATTTGCACATTGTCCTTAAACTGAGTCTTCTAGTCTCTGTGGCTGGGCGGGCCTAAAGGGTTCTGAATGATTCCAAACGGCCCCACTTTACTGATGGGTGGCTTTGGAGGCGGTTCATCCAGTTCTCTCAGAGATGAGGCAAAGCACAGGACTTAGTAAACGACAGGCGACCCCAGACCCTGTGTTCCATGCCATGGTAACTAATGGCTACTAATTTAGTGGCTTAGCGCAACACAAATTTATTGTTTTCTAGGAGTCAGACATGAGCCTCCCTGAGCTAGTGTCAACATGATATTGGGGGCTGGAGAGGTGGCTCAGGGGTTAAGCCTCCGCCTTGCAGGTGGAAGGTCCTAAGTTTGGATCCCAGATCCCACGTATAGACGCCAGGCGGAGGCTGGGGCGGCCTGCGCTTCTGGTCCTGGTAGGGCGGAGCCTGTGAATCTCGGGGCAGAAGGAGGTGGAGGCGTCCATGGTGGTTCACGAATTCGTCCGTGGTTCTACACATACACAGACACACATACACACAGACACACACACGCGCGCACATACACACGCACATGCACACAGTTGAATAAATAATAATAAAAAAAATTTAAAAAAAGGATGATATTGGACAGGTCCTTCTGGAAGAATGCATTCCCTAGTCTTGTCCAGCCTCGTTCCTGTGTTCCTCCGAGCCTGCGTGTAACATCTCACAACACTCAGGGAAGCCGTGACTGGAGCACTTTCACCTGGGTAATCCCAGGTGATCTCCTTTTGGGGTCCTTCAATCTCATTTACCAAGTCCCATTTGCCATATAAGGTGAGATGCCCGAGGGATCTGTTGATTGGCCATCTGTGTTGGGGGGTGGGGGAAGGATCCCAGCTTAGAGCTCTAGCTCATGCACCAGGCTGCCTGCACCTCTCCTCACCCCATTCCTGACTCCCCTCAAACACTGGAGGTGACTTCACCTCAGGCTACATCTGCTTCCAAACTGCTCCCACAGTTCCCACTGAAGCCACCACTTGATTCGGAAATTACATGCAGGACTAATTGTTGCTGGAGGCGACTCGTGAAATGGGGATAGCTTGTAAAGGAAAAGCCAGCACCAGGCTTCAAGGTAGGAAACGAGTGTTCTGGGAGGAGATAAGAAGTACACAAGAGAGACCTAGCGCACTCCTAACCCAGATTCCCCATTGGTAACATTTTGCAAAGCTATTAATTGTAGCTTCTTAACCAGGCTATTGGCATTGATCTGATACCCTGATTTTATTTGGCATTGCCCACTTATGCATTAACATCGGGCTTATGTGTGGGTGCTTAGCCCCAATGCCTTTCTAACCCATCTTTAGATTCATGTATCCTAACTTAACCATAAGGTTATGTCATGAGCATTCGGCTTGTATAAAGAGAAGATATAAATCATACCATGCATAATGAAATCAGGTAAATATCTATTGATGCAGTAAAAGATTAGAGAGTACAGCAGTTTCTTTAGCCAGGGGGCTGCTTCACAGTGGTTGCCTGAAGCCGCAGGTAGCGCAGAGTCTTGTATCTCTGGCCAGCCTCTGGGTGCAGGAAAAGGCTTGATGTCATCGGTTTCCCATGTGAGTCTTCCTATGGACTTAGCATTTTCTGGAGAAACACATTGCCAGCAACCGAAACATTTACTCACACCCTCTACTCACAAGCTTAATGCCTTTTCCAATCCATGTTAAATATGTATTAGTATCATGGCCATAACTATTGTAGTCAAATTTAGCATGGATTTCTTTTTCTGTTCTTTACTATTTTGTAAGCAGAGACCCATTTCTGGTAATGTCAATGTAAGGACCCCTCCCTTCCTCCCCTTTTAAATAAAGTCAAGAACATTTATCTTTTCTCTTAAAGAGAGTACTGTGTGACTTCTCTTGGAATACTGAATTTACAGTATCACTAAGATTTTTGTTTTGGGACTGTTATTAAGTAGATTAAGAATCACCTGAACCGATAATTGTGATAATTGAAGATTTACTAAGCAACTAATACAAGCATGGCACTTGCAGTGTGATTGTGTATGTAACACAGCTAAAGTGAAAGATGCAGTGACCAAGAAATTCTCCATGCTAAGCGCTAGTACTACACAGCTTTAGAAACACGTTCTATCAAACGGTCAAGAGATAATGCTTTTCTAGCATCCATTTCAGAACTCAGAAGAGGAAAAGCAGTCTGAAATATGTTAAAACCAAATTGTGCTTCACCTGAATGAAAAAATTTATGAGAACAGAAAAATGTAATGCCTAGAAAAACTCCAGGCAACTGAATCTAAACAATGTGCAAAAGTTATTGAGGCTGGGAGGATGGTTCAGGGGGAATGTGCTTGCTCTGCAAGAATGAGGCTCTGTGTTCAGATTCCCGGCACCCATGGAAAAGCCAGGTGTACAGGCACTCCCCTGTAAACCCAATACTTGGGGCACATGGAGACAGGCAGGTGTCAGAGTCTCTTGGCCAGTAGATTTAGCTAAAATAGTGAATTCCAACTTCAATAAGAGATTCTATCTCAAAAAATAAGATAGAGTGCAATAGAGATCCCCAATGTTGACCTCTGGCTTCCATGCATACAGAAGAGCACATCCATACACGTCTGTGAACACACGTGCATACACCATGCACAATGAATATACACATGGACAATAGTCAAATAAATAAATAATGACAAAGCTGGGTATATTTAACAATGTAAAGATGGCTTAACCTCAGAAAACCTAGTATAATTCAACATACTAATGTACTAAAGAAGAAACTATGTGTTTGCTCAATTGATTTTCGAGTGTTTTTAATAAAATTCTGTACATTATTATTGCTTTTAACTAAGGAAAAAAGGATACTTGGGGTTTTCATTAGGCTCAGAAATGTTAAATACTAAACACTTGTATAGAAAAATTAAACTTGAAAAAATTCACATGATTCCACTAGCGATGAAAATATCATGAAAAAATACAATATTCTTCTGGGAAGCAATTTAGAATGAGCATCCTATCCAAAACTACACTATAAAAAATGGGATACAGATATTGAAAGAATAAGAAAAATATCTTTACTTAGAGGAAAAACTGATTTATTTCCATGAGGATCCAACAGAATCTACTGAGAAACTCCTATGAATCCTAAGAGGTCAGCAAGACTATCAGATTCAAGAATAATTTATGTACCTCAATGAAGAAAAGTCATCTCTGGCTGCTACTGTGATAGAAGATGTAGTTGGGACTAGATTTGATATCCTGAGGCAAAACAAAAACATGTATTTTAACTGTTGTTTTTAGGCCACATAGGCCTCGAATCTTGAAAAACTGAGGACAAATGAAATAAGCCACATAATTTCTGGCCTGGCGGAACATTCTGGAATGCAGTTCAGGAAGGAAGAGCTAACACACATCTGTATCATTGGGTAAAGGAGAAAGGGGAGACTGAGGAAACTTGGGCTTTGGGGTCAGAGGACTAGAGGAGGGGACGAACGCCAAGACTTTGTGCTGACCGTGAAATGTGCATCTGTAGACAAAAGTCCACGGGGCCACAAAAAGAACTCAAGAGACCTACAAAGCAGGGGCTGGAGAGGTGGCTCAGGGATTAAGCCTCTGTCTTGCAAGTGGAAGGCCCCGAGTTCGGATCCTAGACTCCACGTATAGACACCAGACAGAAGCGGGGGCGGCCTGCGTTTCTGGTCCTGGTAGGGCGGAGCCTGTGAATCCCCGGGACAGAGTAAACAAGGAGGAGGTGGAGGCGTCTATGGTGGTTTCCGAATTCTCCCGTGGTTCTACACACACACATACATACATACACATGCACACATCCACAATTGAATAAATAAATAAATAAATTTTAAAAATTAAAAAAAAAGAGACCTGCAAAGCCAGACACTTCTAGAGCCGAATTCTAACCACTACATAGGTAGATCTCAATCTAAACTAGCCCAGGGTAAAGCTGACCCAAAACTCATCCAAATAAAAGCTGTAAAAGACAAGCCTAAAATGGATCAACCACTATGCAAGAGTTACAACTAAACTGCCAGCCAGGACAGACCAAAGATTCTCTGGAAGAATCACAGAATTCAGCAATTGAACAACATGGAATTCTGAACACTCAGCATTCAACAAAACATTCTGTTGACATACTGGGAAACAGAAAAATATGACACAGGGTCAAGTCACATGAATGATAGAATTAGTATTGAGGACTTCATAGCATCTTTTATAAATATGTGGGACAACTTAAGGGAAATTATAATTGTAATGGTAATAAAAATGGAAGACATATAAACTTGCAATCACAAGTTAAACTTTGTGTCATGCAGCCAAAGCAGTGTTTAAGGAAGATTTATATCTTTTGGTGTTTCTTTTAGAAAGAAGACATTTCTAAAATCTAAACTCACATTATAAGAAATTAGAAAACTAAGACAATGCAAAACTAAATTGTGTGAAAGGATGAATTACTAAAAATGGGGAAAAAACAAACACGTTAGTGAAACAAAAGCTTGCTTTTAAAAATATACATATAAATAAACTAGTAAGTTTTTAACAGGACTGGCCAAGAAGAAGGAGTGAAGACAGGACTAACTAATACCCGGACCAAGGGAGGAGAGAATATTATAGATCCTGCTGATATCAAACATGTAATAAGGGGGCTGGGGATATGGCTCAGCAGTTAAAGTGCTTGTCAGGCGAATGAAAGAACGAGAGTTTGGCTCTACAGCTCCCAAGTAAAAAATACCTGGTGGACGTGGAAGTCCATGTGTAACCCTAGCTCTGGAAAGCAGAGTTTGGGACTAAATGACATGCTTTGGCTTTATTAGAGATCCAGGCTTACAATAATACAGTTGAAGAGTAATGGAAGACAAATTCTGATATCACCCTTGGGCCTCCACATGTACAAACATATAGTGCACTTATCCACATACAAACGTGCATATATACATATATGTCTATCCACAGGCACCCATACATACATTCACATAGAAAGAAGAAAGTATAATTATGGAACATTCTGAGCAATAGTATGCCAATTATTTTTAACAGCCCATGTCAATTAACATTAATTTTCCCAATGTTTTCCTACGGCATACAGACAAACCCAAAAGAATGCTTCTTCAGTATCTGAAAAAGGAAGACGTTTTGTGACAGGAGGTGGTATTTTCTTCATTGTTCTTCAAAGAGAAGTTATATTCTCATTTCATGTAAAAATAGGAAAAATTAAAATACCAAATTATCAAAGAGAAAGATTGATTTGGACTGGCAAGATGGTGCCATAGGTAACAATGATTACTGTGCAGGTCTGATGACCTGAGTTTGATCCTCAGAACCCACATAAAGGAACAGAGGGAACAGACTCCACAAAGTTCTTTGACTTCGATCTGCAAGCAGTGGTACACATGTGTGGATATATACATCATGCACATATACCCAACAATAGCATTATTAATAGAGTCAAGAAGAAATAACAACCATAAATTACTTTCATTTGATTTAAGAATAAGAAAATTTAATAGCTTCCCACAAAGAAATGTCCCAGTACAGATGGCTTTACTGGAGACAGCTATCAAATACTTAAGGAAAAAATAGTATTAGAAAATAAAGAGGAATGATTTCCAACTCATGTGATGAAACTGGAATTGTACTAACATCAAAGCAAAATATAGACAGAAGTAAGGCAAATTGCATATCAATTCTTCCACATAGATACATGCTAAAATCCATACCAAAATATGAATATATCTAATCCAACAATGTACCAATGGATAATACTCATAATACATTATGACCAAGTGGGGTTTATCCTAGGAATGCAAAGGTGGCCCACCAATCCAAATCATTGATCGTAATTCATCTTATTCATGTTATTGAAGGAAAAATCCTATATGATATTTCTTTACAATCAAAAAGGCAATTTGATAAGATTTAAGGTGAAACTCATGATAATAATATTCAATAAATTAAGAATTGAAAGAAATGTCCTCAATATCTGATATTGTACTTAATGCTAAGAAAAAATAAAATTCTTTAGGGTGGCAAACAAAAAGATGTTTGCTCTCATTGTATCTGTTCAGTATTATAAGAAATGTTGGAACATGCGATAAGACAAGAAAAGGAAAATTTAAAATAATAGGCACACATAGATATACCAACCATTTCAGCACACAGATTGAAGATCTTAAGTTTGAGGCCAGCTTGGGCTAGATAGTGAGTCCGTCTCAAACATAGGCATAATAGCAAGCAAACTAACAGAAAAAGAATAAAATATATACAGATTAGAAATAGTGTGATGTGATCATTTACATATAAAACAGTAATTTGACAATATTTATAATACTTTACAAGGTCAACAATGAACTGCATTTTCATATATGTCAAAGAAACATTAATTAGAAAATCAAGTTATAGAAAAATAAATTATAATAATGAGAAATAAACCAGTCATTTTCCTCAGGTGAATGGAAAATGTAGAAACTCACTACAAAGCGGTGCAAGGGAATTTTGGGGAATTTTGATAACTGGCAATGTTTACATGGTATATGTATTTTTCAAAATTATTTAAATGCTACCATTAACAAAGAGTATATCTTATTGTTTATAACTTTTTGTCTCAAAGTTAACAATTGAAAAATTAAAACGTGGTGTCGAGTCTCCACTACACCTGCTACAACATACTAGAAAAATGTGGAACCAAGACACATTTTGTCTTCCCACTTCCATCCTGGGGAATGTTCAGGAATAACTACAATAAAAAAGTATACAAAATACTTAGACGGAAAAAATCTAAACAAAATAAGACCCAAGAAAGCAGGACCATAGAGATATTTAGGAGCCTCTGACATTGTTTCTATAATGTCCTCCAATAGTAATTCTTCAAATTTTATTCGATGTCTATAAAGTCCCAAGTCTTTAGTGGATCTTTAAGAAATAATAAAGGTACACCAATAGACAAGGCATTTTTCAAGAAGATGAAGGAGCAAAAAAAAAAAAAAAGAAAACTTTGCCCCATGCACATTTTACAGAGATTAGATAATGAAGATAGTGGGGCACTTCTATGGCAACATATATCGACATATGGAATAAAGGAAGGAACTCAGAAAGAGTATCTATCAAGATCTGTGATGAGAAGGGACCAGAATTCAGGAAAAGGAGGATGGAGAGATGGCTCAGGGATTAAGACTCTGCCTCATAAGTAAAAGGTCCTGAGTTCAGATCCCAGATCCCACATAAAAAAGCCACGTGGAAAGGGCCGGCCCTGGTGGGCAGAGCCTAGGAAATCCCAGAGGAAGCAAAAAGGAAGTAGAAGCAATTCAGGATGATTTCTGAAGTCACCTTTGTTCCTACATAGGGGCACACAATGCCCTCTGATACACACACACACACACACACACACACACACACACACACTAAATAATAAATAAAGCTTTAAAAAAGAAAAAGAATTCTGGAAATGAAAAGAAATGAATTATTTAGTAGATGCTGTTGGAGGAATTGGCATGTTGCATGGAGATGAATGAAGTTGTAGCTCTAATTCAAAACACATCCAAAAGCTACTTTTAAAAACATCAAATGAGAAAGAAAAAAGTTGGGTATCCATTAGAAGAATATGTAAAAAGAGCATCGTTTTGACCGTAAACTAGTTAAGAATTTTCTTAATAAGATACCAAGAGCACAAGGCACATGATAAAAGTTGACAAACTTGAAGTTTGAAGAGACAGCTCAGTAGTTAAGACTCTGCATCACAAGCAGAAGGACCTGAGTTCAGATCCCGGACCCCACTTAAGAATACCAGGTAGAAATGGTGGCAGCTTGTACTTCTGGATCTGGAAGATAGAGCCTGGGAAATTGCAGAGCAGAGCTGAGCAGAACAGAACCAGAAAGCAGATGACTCCTGAAGTCACTTCTGAACCTCCACAAGTACACACAGTGTCCTATCTCACACACACACACACACACACACACACACACACACACACACATGCACACGCACACAGAGAGAAAAATAAATGACAAACTTAACTACAACAAAATTAAAAATATCTGTTGAAACATGGCCACTAGAGGCTGAGTTTATTAATGGATGATAGATTGGGAAGAGATAATAAATATGAAATTGGCTAAATATGAAAAGATGTTAAGTTGCCAGGAAGAAAGCAAGAAAGGCGGAGAAAGGTCATTTCCAGAAGGGAAGCAGAATGATATTAAGTTTGTGGACAACAGTTAAGTTCACTGTAAAGGGAAAATGCGAGTAGCACTGAGATGCCATTTGGTAAGAAAGGTAAGAGCAAGTAGTGGTGAGGATGGACTAACAGGAGCCCGCGCCAGCCACAGCACTGAATACAGCAGTGTAAAGACAGCAGGACTGTCCACAGGCTCATTGCTAGCTCCAGGCTGCTGGCTGGGTCCTTAAATAGCAGCATCCTGAAGCCACTTAAAATCATCTCCAAGGGCTCCCCGGGTGCAGGGCAGCAGAGAGACCCTGGTGGCCTTCAGGTCCTGGTGCTTGTCCAGATGGGGATGGAAGAATACAGAATGCTGTGTCTGTCCACTTGGCAATGCACCGACACAAGGTTCCACGTGTCCCAAGTGACCTCTAACTTGCTATGTACCCAAGGATGACCTTTAACTTCTCATCTTCCTCTCTCCACCTCCTAGAGGACTAGATTACAAATGCGTGTCATAAAACCCAAGTTGGCGGTTGTATCAGTCACTCTCTGTGCTGCTGTGAGACACCACTGAGCCTCAAACGACCTAAGGGGAGAAAAGGGAGGTTTATTCGGCATACAGTTCCAGAGGGGAGATACAGTCCATGATGGCGGAAAAGGCACGGCTGGCCAGCGGAAGCTGGAGGAGGCTCATGTCCATGGTGGAGGCAGAGAGCTGCAAACTCGGAGAGAGCAGACTAACTGAAGCTGGGTGGGGTTAGCCAACCGCAAGGCCCACCCCCTGTGGCTGCCTTCCTCCAGCAGTGCTCCACCTCCTAAAGGTGCCATGACTTTCCCAAACACCTAGAGGTTCAAACACATGAATCCTTGGGGGACAGCAGTGGTCCACAGTGGTCAAACCCAGGTCTTCAGCATACTAGACAAACACTTTTCCAGCTGAGCGGCACTTGTCCATCATGTCAAAGACACGGTCCTCTCCCTTTACTCAAATCATTTTGATACCTTTCAACATAAAAGAAAAATTGACCTTTTCTGTGGTTCTGAGAATTAAAGTTGTGCCCTTGCACTTGCTAGGTGTCATGGTTTGAATGTGAGTTAGAAGCTGTGTTAGAATCCTTAACTGGTGTAAGTATTTGGAAAGGTCATGACACCTTTGAGAGGTGGGGATTTTCTGGAGGAAGGCATGTCCCAGGTGGCAGACCTTAAAGTTTGGTGGCCTGGTCCCACTTCCTCAGGTAGGCCTCCTTGCTCTCTCTGCCTTCATGACGACCAAAGTGACCTGAAATTCGCCTCCTGCTTCTGCCTCCAGCCAAGACTTCGGTTACATGAGTCCCTCCTTGCTGCAGTTCGCCTGTGTGGTTGCTGATAAATGACTGTCAAACGGCTTAAGGAAACAAGGGGTTTATTTTTATTTATTTATTTTTTTAAAGGTGGACATTATTCCAAAATCTTTTTTTAAAATTTTTTTATTATTATTTATTCAATTGTGTGTGTGTGCGTGTATGTGTGTGTATATACGTGTGTGTGTGTGCCTGTGTGTGTAGAACCACGGGCGAATTCGGAAACCACCGTGGACCGCCTCCACCTCCTTGTTTACTCTGCCCCGGGGTGCACAGACTCCACCCTACCAGGACCAGAAACACAGGCCGCCCCCGCTTCTGCCCGGCGTCTATACGTGGGATCTAGGATCCAAACTCAGGACCTTCCACCTGCAAGGCAGAGGCTTAACCCCTGAGCCACTTCTCCAGCCCGGGTTTATTTTTTATGACAGTCCAGTTACAGTCTGTTCCAGCTTGACAGGACAGCACGCATCAACACCAGGGCTGAGGGAAGTGGCCACACCATTTCTACATAATGGCTGAGAGAGGGACCATCCTTACTTGCCACACCAGGATGTCTGGCCAAGTGTACGCAAGGGTGCCGACTCTCTCAACCAGCTCTCGGTATTTTATTCCAGGGCCTAATCCCGCCCACCTGGGCCTTCCCCAGCCACTAGACAATCCCCTGCAAGTTTGCTCTGGGCTTAACTCAGCCACTAATTCTCCACAAATGTGCCCAAAGCTCAAACCCTCAACTGTCAAGTTGACACCTGTGCCTAACTATGACACTCCTAATGGACTGTAGTCCTCTGGAACTGTAAAATAAATCTTGAGTTGTATGTGACAATTGTCTCACAGTAACAGAGAAAAGAATAACTGTAACCCTGAACAAGTACTCTAGCACTGACATCTACCCCCAGATCTATCAAAACATGGTCATTTTGATCTTGTGCTCCCCAAGTAGCTGAGGAAGACCACGAACTCCTGATCCTTTCACTTCCCAAGGACTGGGATTAGAGGTATATGAAACCACATCCAGCTTCCTCATTTAATTCTTAATTTTGAGACAGGATCTAGTGAAGTTGCTCAGGCTGGCCTCGAATTCACTCCGGGGCTCGGGTAGACCATGAATTTACAGTCTTCCTGCCTTAGTGTCTGAAGTACTTGGATTACAAAGCTATAGCACCAGGCCTGACTAGCGGGTTTCTCCTTCTCTTTCTCCCTTACTCCATACTTCTCTCTGGCTTGTGAGGACCACCCCCCTTCTTCTTCTCCTTTCCCCCCTCTTCTCCTCCTTCCTCCTGTTCTTTCCTCTTCTTTCTTCATCTTGCTCTCTCCCACCCTGTTCCTTAGGCTGCTAAAACGTCTCAATCCTCCCATGTCCGCAGATCCTTGCTGCTCTGATATTTTATACTAGGTGTGTCTGCTTCAACTATTCCACTTAAAAATTAAACCCATCTGCCCCGAGCTGAAGACAACCTCTCCCCTACCGGGGACAATAAATATTGATGACTTGAGGCATGATTGGCTCTTAGGATGTTTGATGACAAGGGGTATCGGTTACAGAACTTACATCATTTAATAAAAAAATAAAAAGCCTAGCAGGGATGTTGCATGTCAACAGACATTATTAAATGTCAAAAGGAATACATGTGTTTGCGGAACCTGAAATGTGAAACCTGAGGCTGCGGGGGCGGGGCTCCGCAGGGGAGTTTGGACAGTTCTTACTCCCAGCTAAGTTGCTGTTATGTCCACCCTCATTTGTGCAGGTTGATGATTCTTTAGCCTGTCTGTCGCCCCCCCTCCCCCCACCAGAAAGCTTTTCCGAAATTAGGCTCATCTTTGTCTAGGTTTGAAAACTAAGCCCCTTTCACATGTCTCTCTGTGACCCAGGACAGACCTCCAAGATGATCCAGTTGGACATACCCAAAGGGGTCATTCATGTGCTGGGAGATGAATGTGGGTGAAAGCGTGGTACCCCTCCTTATTTTTGTCATCGATCTAAAATCAGGGCTGTCTGGCTCTGAAATTTCAAGCAAAAAAAAAAAATCAAGATCTGGTACAAGAGCCCACGGGTGCTGCTATT